>OX345636.1:36665699-38128199 GCA_947044365.1 Petrosia ficiformis | reverse complement strand
CAACAAGCTGGCCTACCCTTCAACACCTCAATTCAGCAAGAATGGGATATTTGAAATGCAATTGGGATAACCAATGATATAACCAAACTGTTTTGCAGTGTAATTTACATGCTTATAGTCTATCCATATAACTTCCTTTTTTTCTAGGAGAATGTACTGATGGCAATATACGATTGATTGGCGGATCCGATGATGATGAAGGAAGAGTGGAAGTTTGTGTACTAGGACAATGGGGTACTGTTTGTGATGATGGATGGTCTCAGCAAAATGCTAAAGTTGCATGTAATCAATTAGGAATTGATGGAGGTAAGACTTTTAAAATAAATCTATGTCTTCCTTTAGTGAAATGTATAGTTACATTATTTATAACTAAATAGTCATGTCACAGCTACATGCATGTTTGTAAAATGTACAGTAAATAAATAATTCAAATTATAGCTATAAAATCAATATTTGATGTTTGAATTACCATTCAAATGCCATGTACACACAAATAGAACTCCTTACCTTAAAATTAGTCACATTCATCCTATAGTAGAAACGTGAACTGCTGCTATGACCGACAAAACAAAACTGTAACTAACTGCACCAGTTTATAATATAACTACCATAATTATATTCTCTCTCTTCATCTTTTGTTATTCAGCTGCTCTTGCTCGTTCATTTGGTTATTTTGGTGCTGGTGCTGGACCTATTCATATGGACAATGTAGATTGTGTTGGTGATGAATCATCACTGTTTAACTGTTCATTTACAGCTGATCACAACTGTAATCATTTTGAAGATGCTGGTGTCACTTGTGGCTTAGAAATTCAATGTGAAGATGGTGCTATACGGCTAGTTGGTGGTGATGATGAAACACAGGGTAGAGTGGAAGTTTGTTCCCTTGGTTTTTGGGGAACAGTTTGTGATGACTTATGGGGAGTGGATGATGCAGCTGTGGCTTGTAAACAACTTGGTTTAGAATATACTGGTATGGGCTAATGTATATAACAATTATTATTCTCATAGAGTGTTGTAAAATCAAAAACTCTTACTTATAGGTATAATTTTATTTGAACTTTCATTGGATTGTAAAAGCGGCAAAATACATTGACATTGAAGTTTGTAAAATAGAGTCTATAATCATTAATTTTAGACTGGGCATTCAAAAAACAAAACTTACTATTAGTGCTGAAAATTTGAACTTAAAGCAAGATATATAGAGAAAAAAGTATCCCTATGACTGCTCTGTGGTGTCCATCATTCAGTAATCATGGATAACTTTATCACGCCTGAAACACATCAGCCTATTATAGTTATTATTTTGTTTATCTACTCTGTTTACCTTTTAAAGGACCTTAACTACGTATACAACGCATACTTGCGTAAGTGGCCCCAAACAAATAATATATAACATATATATAAACATACATTGAACCCGTGGGAAAGCAATAATAGGGATGGCCATACGGGCCATAAACATTCATGTCATTTTGGCTGATGTTGCACTTGTTGAATTCAAGGAAGAAACTATAAATGTCAGCGAAATTTGTAAGCATACAATTGCTGCTAATTTTACCCAATCATGCTACTGGTTATTTGATGCTGGTTTGCTTTCGGGAGGAGTTGCTTATGGAAGCATATGTCTGCAAAATTGCATATATTATTTAATTTGTATCATTATTACAGGTGCTGTTGCTTATGGTAGTGCTTATTTTGGAGTTGGAAGTGGTCCAATAGTACTTGATGATGTTGCCTGTGTTGGGAATGAATCTTCTCTATTTGACTGTGCTCACGATCCTGTTCACAATTGTGCACATTTTGAAGATGCTGGGGTGTCCTGTGGAAGCATAAATTGTAATAACAGTGATGTTAGACTGGTAAATGGATTCACAGATTACGAAGGAAGAGTAGAAGTGTGTCTAAATGGTATATGGGGTACAGTATGTGATGATTTTTGGAGTACAAATGATGCTATTGTAGTCTGTAACCAGCTAAATATATCTTCAGCAAGTAAGAATTATTGTGTTTCTACCCTACACACACCATATACCATATATGTCATGTATATATTTGTTTTGTAGAGCCCTCTAGCCAGCATTTAAACAAATCATGCAGTTATTATGTCTATTATACAAGCCATCCCAACAGTCTCACAAAACATTATATGCACTATAAACTCATCAGCAATCTACAATTTCACAAGTTTGAATTAAGATGCCATCTCCAGTAGCTTCAACCTGAACAAACAGGTGCTTATTCAAGTGTAGCTTTTGTTCTAGGAAATTTGATAATCTTAGTAGCTTTCGTGTGATGTTTATGAGGAAACAATATTCTATTTGCTGACCATTCTATATTAAAGTTTATATATACAAGGTCCAACATTCTCAGGTCTTCCAAATCACACTTTATACAGTTAACATGCAATAAGATATCTGATTCATATGAATTTAAAAAAAATTTCTGTTTGATTCGGGTTAATATCAATCTCGCCTTTAAGAAATGACTAAATATATAGTTTCATCTTATTCCTTTCTTATATCACAGCTCGTTTAGTCTTAAATGCATCTGTACATTCTCATTGAATTGCGTGATAGCGAATCGTTTTTGCATCTTTAATGCTCAAAGGAAACATAGTGCCCATGCCTGAACAAGTGAAAACTAAAACAACATGAATACTTAATACTGAAGTGCATTGTACACATATGGAACCAGCCTTATGAATATTAACTACGCCAGACTTTGTGTACCCAGCTTACTGAGCTTTGCCCATCTATCTTCCACGGTCCTGTAATTGTAAATATGTAATTATAATACATAATTATTATATGCATAATTTATGTTTGATTTCTAATTAGGTGCTACAGCTCTTGGTTCGGCTTATTTTGGACCAGGAACTGGTGTTATTAATATGGACAATGTCTTCTGTTCTGGCTCCGAAGAACAGTTGACTGACTGTACATTCAGTGAAACTCATAATTGTGCTCATTCTGAGGATGCAAGTGTAATCTGTATAGACACACAATGTAAGTTAATGTGATTATATCGATGCTGTTTGTTCAACATGTAATATAGTGTAACACGTATTATAGTTTCAATGAGGAGTAACTTTTAATTAGTCTACTCAATGATTTCCATCTTCTTTTATTGTACTCATTTTGCAGAACATCAAACATTGATAAGAGCTATGTGGGGAGGGGGGGAGGGGCAGTATTGCTGATTTGTATAACAAAGTACTCAATCATCCACTGTTTTGTATAGGAAACTGATAACTTTATAACCGAAGGGTTTTTAGCAAATGCCTGTTGTTATTTTTGATCCTTGTATAATTTGAAGTCTGCCAGTAGCTTGTTAGAGCCACTAATGTTTGTAGTTTTCCCAAAATTTGCGAACACACATGCACACACACAGTAAGACAGACACACACACCATACCCCTCCGCCTACTCTTCGCATTGAGAGTAATTATGTTTTATAAAAGAGCACTTTTGCAAATGGTTATTGTATTAGGCATATCATGTCAGTGCATAATTTAAATTTAATTCCTGCAGCTAATTGTACTGATGGAGAGGTGAGATTGATTGGTGGTCAGAACTACACTGAGGGAAGAGTGGAACTTTGTGTTAGTGGTGAATGGGGAACTATTTGTGATGACTTGTGGGGAAATTCAGAAGCTCAAGTTGTTTGTGCACAATTAGGATTTGATTCAGAAGGTACATTCATATAGTTACATGTAAATCCATGGTGAAGCAATTTTACTATGCAATCATAATAGTAATCATGATGATAAGTTGTGTAACAGTGTTATATATAGGTGGTTGTAGTTCTAGGAGTATGGTATTGCCTTTGGAGTGAGCTTCACACTCATAATTTTCTGTGTGGAACATATCTATTATTGCAAACTAAACTGGACATTCATTTTATTGTGCCTCTGAATAATTTCAATCTCAGGGGGATGATTTCTCACACCCCCTTTGTATAGGACTCACCTCCCCCTCCTAAATAACTTCAATGACTTCAATCTCCATGTATACTGAATATAGTACAACTTTTAATAGGATCTATTGGAGTGGGCAGTGCTACATATGGTCAGGGTGTTGGATTAATACATATTGATGATGTCCAGTGTGATGGAGATGAGAGTGACTTATTTGCTTGTAGTTATACTACAAACCACAATTGTGTTCATGCTGAAGATGCAGGAGTGCAATGTGCAGGATCTGGAAGTGAGCATTGGTAGATAATTGGTTGTGAAAATATATTTTCCCATTCTTCTATAAATCTTTACAGTAGATATAGACAAATTAAAAGTAGATAAAATGGTACCAAAGATACTGAGCCTTAATTGCCATTCCTTAAATGAATTTCATGACTGAACTAATTGTACCAAGGCTTTACACATGGATATATAGCTATTCTAGCCTTGTAACAAGGCTCCTTAAGGTGGCAGAGCTGTTTGCATATGCACTTAATTATGTGCAAAATAACACTTTGTCACTAAAGTGTGTGACAGTTTGTAGTACACTATAACACAGCCAATATCTGCTACTTGTTTGGATTGAAGTTAAGATATCCAAGGTGCTGAACAAATATCACTGGTTCAAAACTAGCCATATTCATTATACTACCTATTTCAAGTTCAGCTAAGTGAAACTGAAAGATTACGATAGTGTCATGGTCACCTCAGAAATCTGGAAATTAATAGGTTAATTAGTGCATGCACAAACAGTTGAATCCAGGCTCTTGTACTCCACCATCTTAAAGAGTCTGGGTACGAGGCTATAGCCATTCATGATGATAATGATAAAGTTAAGAAGGTGTGGTAGTATCATACCAAAGACTTGTTTTTGTGACAGTTGATATCAATATTACTAATGCTATAAAGAACACTTGAGGAAGACTGAGTAGCTATATGTTTGGTAAATACGTAGAGAGAACTATAATTATTTATCATCCAGAAAAAAAAAAGATTTGTTTAGGAATTAGCGCTATTTTAGTTAACTATAACTTTAGTAAGACATTGTGACTTTCTGATGTAATAATTTGTAAGGCAATAATAGTAAGGATACTTATTTCCAATCATAATGATGTCATAGCTATTGTATCAGTTGATTATTTCAGTGATATAGTTGGTTAGTTATATATACATGTGTACACCTTTCCAATTTGGTAGTATGAATTTTGTATCCATGAGCCTTGAACAAGTAATTGTTAACATTTACGAATCACATTTTCACCTACCTAAGGCTTTGATATCAGGGAAGCAAGATAATGAAAGTTACATGATGTTGATATAGCTAACTTCTAAAGTGAAAAGAATATCCTTATCACTCTAAGTTTTAATGAACAACATCACAATTACTATGATTAAAAAAAATATCACAATTAATTTGAATGATAATACTATGCAAGATTATGACTGTAAGTACATAATATATAGGCAATCCATACTATCATGATAGTGTTTTAGTAAACCTATAATTATTTAACCAAAACTCAACATAATTTTTTACAGATGAATGTACACATGGTGATGTTAACCTGATTGGTGGTAGTAACTACACAGAAGGAAGAGTAGAGGTATGTATTAATGGATACTGGGGAACAGTTTGTGATGATTCCTGGACTTACCAAGATGCTCAAGTTGTGTGTAAGCAACTAGGATATCCATATGGAGGTTAGGATATTATTATCATAATTCAGCGAAAGCTGTTACATCAAGGTTGAGTCCAAGAGACTAATCAATAATCATTTCATTAAACTCACAATTGAGTCATTAAATGCTTCTAATTGAAATTTTACCACCAAATTCTTTCATTACTATAGGTGCTGTCGCCCTTTCATTTGGACACTTTGGGGTTGGTAGTGGAAGAATAAACATGGATGATGTACAATGTACTGGAGATGAAGATGCACTAATTAACTGTACTTACAATTCTGAACACAATTGTGTACATGCAGAGGATGCTGGTGTCCAGTGTCTGGAATCACAATGTGATGAAGAATCTATTCGTCTTGTTGGTGGATCTAATGAGACAGAAGGAAGAGTAGAGGTGTGTCTAGGGGGAAGATGGGGAACAGTGTGTGATGACTTGTGGGGTGTCAGTGATGCTAAAGTAGTGTGTAGACAATTGGGATATCCATATACAGGTAAGATGTTATAACTATTGGTGAAGCATTATACAGACTACAGAATAACTACAGCGTTTCTCATACATACTACTATTGCTGGAACAATAATTATACATAGACGTTAAAAAATTCCCAACATACTTTAATAGTTATATACAATTCCACCTTTTTGTAATCACAGGTGCTGTTGCATATTCTTTCGCTTATTATGGACAAGGTAATGGACCGATTCTTCTTGATAATGTTCAATGTATTGGAAATGAAAATTCACTGTTTGAGTGTTCATATGATCCCGATACTAGTGATTGTACACATTTTGAAGATGCTGGAGTGATGTGTCTGGAATCAGAGCGTAAGTGTCTGATGAACATGTTTATCTTTTCAACCTAAAACACCTTTCCATCAACTTTCTCTTCCTATTTCAGCTGAATGTAATCACACTGATATTAGATTGGTTAATGGTAATAATTATACTGAAGGTCGTGTGGAAGTTTGTCTAGATGGTGTATGGGGTACAGTATGTGATGATTTCTGGACTCTTCCTGATGCCATTGTTGTTTGTAATCAGTTAGGATATCCTACTGGAGGTATGTGTTACACCAATACTATATACTATATTTGCCCATCTTTAGCAGCTTTTCTCACCATGTATACTAAATATTAATTTTATACATGCATGAGAAATAGTAGCAAAATTTAATTTTCTAGGCTTTGATATACCTAATCACATCAAACAGTTACCAAGGTCGCATACACTATACCTTATTTGCCTGAATATAAATCACACCGGAATATAAGTCGCACCCTAGGGCCTAGATCATAAAATAATAATACTGTTTTTATTGGAATATAAGTTGCACTGCGTGGTGTAGTCTAATTGAAGCAAAAGCTGAATCCAGCGGCAATGGCTGGAGTAGCAGTTGAGGACAAAAGCTACATGTATGTGTATTTGTGTGTATATATATACATGTATATATATATATATATATATATATATATATATATATATATATACATATATATATGTATATATATATATATATATATATATCTCATAATGAGATTCATAGCCCATACATTTTTATGGGGCGTGTAAGTTTATATTTCTCATATAAACCTCAAAATAGGTTGATATTTTAAAATATCAACCTTGTGAAACTCGACGGCGATTTCTTGCGGACTCAATGACAATCTCTTGCAGGACAATCCAAGGTATGAATCTCATTCTAAAATATATCAGATATAACATGTTTCATCTTTCTATATGCGTTATATAAACCTGCCAACTCGGATAATATCACCCTCGGGCTACGCCCTCGGGTGATATCTTACCTCGTGGCAGGTTTATATAACGCATATAGACCTCTGAAACATGATATATATAACACACACATATATATATATATATATATATATATATAATATATATATAATATATATATACTTAAAGCACTTTCACGCCTAACATCTAAGGTACCGACTGTTCTATATTTTCCATATAGCACACTTTTTTGACCACATCCTGTTCTATATTTTCCGGATGTTGTTTATAACACTAGAAAACAACGCGCTTACCTCGGGTTTAGTGCAAGAACACTAAGTACTCCATTCTTCTTCTCCATTGTATCATTCCAAAGTACTAATACTGTACTATAAACCAGTTAAAGCACCGGTTTCGCTCGTGTTGTCTTGGAAAATATAGCACTGGGGGTGGGGTCTCGAAGCCTCATAAAGCACTCGGCTACGCCTCGTGCTTTATGAGCTTCTCGACCTCACCCCTCGTGCTATATTTCCATACAACACTCGCACCGGTGCTTTAACTAATACATATATATATCTATAACTATTATACGCTACAATATAATTATATATGTGTATGTGATTTTAAAAAGGTTAATTGAAAACACTTTTTACTTGTGTAGTATCGTACATTCTCTTAATACATTCTCTTATTTCTCAGGTGTTCAAGCTCTTAAGCAGGCATATTTTGGTCAAGGATCAGGTCCTATTCACATTGATGATGTATTATGTGATGGAAATGAAACATTACTACTAGATTGTGATTATAACCCTGATCATAACTGTGCTCATTTTGAAGATGCTGGTGTTGTGTGTGGAGAGGCACAATGTACTGAAGGTGATATTAGACTAGTTGATGGTAGTACTATTTATGAAGGTAGAGTTGAGGTTTGTTACAGTGGAGTATGGGGTACTGTTTGTGATGACTTCTGGGGTACACAGGATGCAACTGTTGTGTGTAATCAGCTAGGATTTTCAAGTGAAGGTGAAATTAATAGGAAAAATAAAAATGATTATAATTATATGTTTTCAATTGTAATTGGAATTTGGAATGAGAGGAAAGCAAATGATATCAGGAGAGTAAAGCAAAGCTGCTCTTCCTCAGGAAGCAGTGGAAAAATTATTATTGATAATTTATAATTATTATTGTCATATTATATTATTCTGTCAATTGTTGATTGAGAGCATTTATTATTAATTTTCTTATATATCCGACGTATATCTGTTTATTATAGTAGTTTTTTTGTTTATTTATTTATTATAGTAGTTTTTATTTATTTATTTATTTATTTAGTTACAGCTTCTTTAGAGAGAAAGAGAGAGAGAGAGAGAGTGTGTGTGTGTGTGTGTGTGTGTGTGTGTGTGTGTGTGTGTGTGTGTATGTATGTTATGTATGTATGTATGTTATGTATGTATGTATGTATGTATGTATGTATGTATGTATGTATGTATGTATGTATGTATGTATGTATGTATATTATATATAGACTGAAGTAGTAAAGATTTCAACACCTTTGATATCCATGTAGTATTGTACATGTAACAAAGAAACCAACCAATTTTCTTTGTTTTAATGTACTTTTACTTTTGTAGTCTCTTTTAGCTCAAAGTACTACATAATAACATATTTGAATTGCTTAAGATTTAGTCCTGACACAACGTTTAGTATAATTATGTCATAATAACATTTTAAAATAATGATTCGTTCAGTTTTAGATATTCTATTTATTTAAAGTGTTAATCAGTTGTTATTTATTTTGCAGATGCACAGGCTTTTTCTCAGGCATTCTTTGGAGCTGGTAGTGGTGTAATTAATCTTGATAATGTCCAGTGTGTTGGTAGTGAGAGTAATATTCTTCAATGTGACTTTAACCCTGTCCATAACTGTTTTCACTTTGAAGATGCTGGTGTTCGTTGCCTACCTGTTACACCATCACCAGGTAATTACTGTATCTATAACTTTAAATTGTATATATACTTATGTCTGTAGGTATATGCATGTGTAATTGCATATTTATGTGCACTTGTGTATAGCTGGAATGTGGATTTAGATCAGGCATATGAAAGCATTAATGTGTGATGAAAATCTGTTTTTACTTTGCTACATTGTAATATGCTCCTGGTTGATGATGTCATACTTGATTACACGTGTCCAGTAAAAATTAATGAGTTATTTTAAACCTACATATAAGCAATAATAAAAATATGCTTCTGAGCTAGTCCAAACCATAAAGTGTTCTAGGTTATTTCTATTATCCTATACGAATATATTAGATAAATATATAATTTGTTTTTAAACAAATGTAATGATCTTTTTTTATTATGAAATGTTGTCTATCTTCTTATTATTCTTAGGCTCAGGTGTATGTCAGGATGGTGATATAATGTTGATAAATGGTGCAAACTATACAGAGGGAAGAGTAGAAGTTTGTATAGACGGAGAATATGGGACAGTTTGTGATGATTTGTGGAGTGTTTCAGATGCACGAGTAGTTTGTAGACAACTTGGATATCCATGGGAAGGTATGCTTAATATAATTCTTTCTCCTATTTATTGTAACGAACTGATATAATCATACTGATGGAATTAGTTTGAGACTATTCTATTGTCATTAAAACATTTACCATCTACAGGAGCCACAGTATTTGGTTCCGCTCATTTTGGTCAAGGTACAGGAGATATTCTGCTAGATGATGTACAATGTCTTGGAAATGAATCATTTCTTCTGGACTGTCTTTATGATTCTAGTACTATTGATTGTGGGCACTTTGAAGACGCTGGAGTAGCTTGCCTACCAAGCCCAGGTATGTAATGTCATTATGAACAGAGATTTGTGTCAGAATTTTACATTATTTCACTCTGAGAACATTCTTTCTCTTTCGTATGAAACTAGTGGCTCTTTTTGCTTATAATTTTTTCACCTTTCTTTTTAATGTGTAAATGATAGCAGTTTCTATTAGTTATTCTGTAGCTCCTGCACATGCTCTTTTAGTACCATGATTATTCAGATAGAGCCTAACAGAATGAAACCTACTACAAATACAAATCCAAACACATAACAGAACACAGTGAATATAATATTTATAATGGATTCACATATTGAATAGTGAATATGCTGGTCTAATTTACTTTCTCAACTTTATATGGACCAATAATAATGAAAGTTCCTATTATAAAAAATATTGGCATTTTCGAGTTGTATCATTAGTTTGATTATACAATAATTCTATTCATGTTTTAACTATTTGGTTATAGGAGAATGTACTAGTGGTGATATACGATTGATTGGAGGATCTAATGATATTGAAGGAAGAGTGGAAGTTTGTGTACTAGGACAATGGGGTACTGTTTGTGATGATGGATGGTCTCAACAAAATGCCAGAGTTGTTTGTGATCAACTAGGAATTGAAGGAGGTAATTAACAACATTTTCATAGCTATCCAAATAGCGACTTTGAGTCATAGTAATGAAACCCAAACCTTAGCATACACTATAGATCAATTCATATACTGTTAGATTCTATTTTATTTCTGTTGTTCCAATTATTTGTATAATCATGCACTACTTGTTGCTATAAGACTCCATACAATGATGTATTGTCATAAATAACACATTCTATACCTCAGGAATATAATAATGTATGTTTGTAGGAGAATTCCTTTCCTTTACTATTGAATTTGTTATATTAGCAGATGACATACCTCCCACTCTATTAAAACTAAGCAACATTCACGAATTTTTCATGAAGGGTGATTTTATTATAGTTAATATACATGTCAAATCACGATCACTTATAGCCTCGTACTGCTGTCATGGGAGCTTCTTTCATTCAATATTAGTTCATATTTCACTAAAATAAACTATATCACTACATGTATATGCTATATGTTTAGTAATAGATAAATTTCAAATAGTTTGTGTTGGTTTCGTCTCCTACATGTACCTACCATTCTGCTGCCTATGTAAAATGCTTATCTAGAGCTTACATATTATGGCTAACTATAACACATCATTATGAATATGTATAACATAAAATTTATGTTTGTACTGAACATATATTTTTAGTTGTTTTGTAACGAGCCTTTTTTCCTTTTTTCTTTGTTCAGCTGCTCTTGCTCGTTCATTTGGTTATTTTGGTGCTGGTGCTGGACCTATTCATATGGACAATGTAGATTGTGTTGGTGATGAATCATCACTGTTTAACTGTTCATTTACAGCTGATCACAACTGTAATCATTTTGAAGATGCTGGTGTCACCTGTGGCTTAAAAATTCAATGTGAAGATGGTGCTATACGGCTAGTTGGTGGTGATGATGAAACACAGGGTAGAGTGGAAGTTTGTTCCCTTGGTTTTTGGGGAACAGTCTGTGATGATTTATGGGGAGTGGATGATGCAGCTGTGGCTTGTAAACAACTTGGTTTAGAATATACTGGTAAGTAATTATGAATGTAGCAGACAGCTCAATTGTCACAGGCTAAGGGCTCCTAAAGTAGCTAGAGATGTTATGTAGTGTCACATTTAATCCCAAGGTACAACCCTAATAAGGAGGGTTTAAACAGCAGTTAGTTTAACACCCTCCTTCAATTAATATTGCTGGCATACTTCACATGCCAAGTGCCATCCCTTTTGGTCTTCCTTCCACATCTAAGGAATACTTACATATTGATATATTATATATAATCTATAGGTGCTGTTGCTTATGGTAGTGCTTATTTTGGAGTTGGAAGTGGTCCGATTGTGTTGGACAATGTTGGTTGTACTGGGAATGAGTCGTCTCTATTTGATTGTGTTTATAGTCCTACTCACAATTGTGTACATTTTGAAGACGCTGGAGTGTCCTGTGGAAGTGCAAGTTGTAATGACAGTGATGTTAGATTGGTAAATGGATTCACAGATTACGAAGGAAGAGTAGAAGTGTGTCTAAATGGTGTGTGGGGTACAGTATGTGATGATTTCTGGAGTACAAATGATGCTGTTGTAGTCTGTAACCAACTAAATATATCTTCAGCAGGTAAGAACTAATTAATATTCCTGTATTTAAAATGTTTCTATAATGAATAACTAAATCATGCATGTGGTTGTTTATGGAGTATTAATTGTCGTTTCATATAATTCTTTACTTCTTCTATTAGGTGCTACAGCTCTTGGTTCAGCTTATTTTGGACCAGGAACTGGTGCTATTAACATGGACAATGTCTTCTGTTCTGGCTCAGAAGAACAGTTGACTGACTGTACATTCAGTGAAACTCATAATTGTGCTCATTCTGAGGATGCAAGTGTAATCTGTGTAGACACACAATGTAAGTGAAATAATTTTCATATTGTTATTATCTCCAAAGCGTGTTCTTTTTTATCAGAATCTGCCTTCTGTGTCATAATGCTATAATTTGACAACCACTTGTACTGTATTATATTGGATTGTTGATATAAATTTAATTTATTATTTTTACTATTATCATAGACTTGACAAGCTTTATTTATATTGCTTACCTATACCACAGCAAACTGTACTGATGGAGAGGTTAGACTAGTTGGTGGTCAGAACTATACTGAGGGAAGAGTGGAACTTTGTGTTAGTGGTGAATGGGGGACAGTGTGTGATGACTTGTGGGGAGATTCAGAAGCTCAAGTTGTCTGCAGACAATTGGGATTAGATTCAGAAGGTGATCTAGCTTGATGTGTACATACATGAGATTGTAATGTATGATTTTACATGTATATAGGTGCTATTGGAGTGGGCAGTGCTACATATGGTCAGGGTGTTGGATTAATACATATTGATGATGTCCAGTGTGATGGAGATGAAAGTGACTTATTTGCTTGTAGTTATACTACCAACCACAATTGTATACATTTTGAAGATGCAGGAGTACAATGTGCAGGATTAGGAAGTGAGTAAATTTCCCTTCCACAATAATTAGCTGAAAAGAGCAATGTAGTCTTTAGTTTATAGGATTAGATTTCTATTCATATTCATGTGTGGGATAATTATCTGTATACTGTAGATGAATGTACACATGGTGATGTTAACCTGATTGGTGGTAGTAACTACACAGAAGGAAGAGTAGAGGTATGTATTAATGGATACTGGGGAACAGTTTGTGATGACTCCTGGACTTATCAAGATGCTCAGGTTGTATGTAAGCAACTAGGATATCCATATGAAGGTTAGAAACAGCTCATTTTATTGCCACAATTCAGCAAAAGCTATTACATCCAGGTTGAGTCCATGAAACTAATCAATAATCATTTCAATAAATTCACAATGAGTGCTTTAATTGAAATTTTACCACCAAATTCATTTCATTACTACAGGTGCTGTCGCCCTTTCATTTGGACATTTTGGTGTTGGTAGTGGAAGAATAAACATGGATGATGTACAATGTACAGGAGATGAAGATGCACTAATTAACTGTACTTACAATTCTGAACACAATTGTGTACATGCAGAGGATGCTGGTGTCCAGTGTCTAGAATCACAATGTGATGAAGAATCTATTCGTCTTGTTGGTGGATCTAATGAGACTGAAGGAAGAGTAGAGGTGTGTTTAGGAGGAAGATGGGGAACAGTGTGTGATGACTTGTGGGGTGTCACTGATGCTAGAGTGATTTGTAGGCAACTTGGATATCCATTTACAGGTGAAGTTTTATAACTATTGCTGGAACAATAATTATACACAGACGTTAAAAAGCATTTCCTACATACTGTAATAATTATATACAATTTCTTTCTCTCCATCTTTTTGTAATCACAGGTGCTGTTGCATATTCTTTCGCTTATTATGGACAAGGTAATGGACCAATCGTTCTTGATAATGTTCAATGTACTGGAAATGAGATATCACTGTTTGATTGTTCATATGATCCTGATACTAGTGATTGTACACATTTTGAAGATGCTGGAGTGATGTGTCTGGAATCAGAGTGTAAGTGTCTGATGAACTTTGTGTATCACATATTCACGTTCCTCATTGTTTATCTTTGGAACCTATATGTAACACCTTCCCAACAACGTTCTCTTCCTATTTCAGTTGAATGTAATCACACTGATATCCGACTTGTTGGTGGTAATAATTATACTGAAGGTCGTGTGGAGGTTTGTTTGTTTGGTATATGGGGTACAGTATGTGATGATTTCTGGACTATTCCTGATGCCATTGTTGTTTGTAATCAGTTAGGATACCCTACTGGAGGTATGTATATTATATAAAATACACTTTTGTATCTGTTTTATAGGAAAACACATTTCATCTACTTCTTTTATTTATCACATATTGTTTCCAGGTGTTCAAGCTCTTAAGCAGGCATATTTTGGTCAAGGATCAGGTCCTATTCACATTGATGATGTATTATGTGATGGAAATGAAACATTACTACTAGATTGTGATTATAACCCTGATCATAACTGTGCTCATTTTGAAGATGCTGGTGTTGTGTGTGGAGAGGCACAATGTACTGAAGGTGATATAAGACTAGTTGATGGTAGTACTATTTATGAAGGTAGAGTTGAGGTTTGTTACAGTGGAGTATGGGGTACTGTTTGTGATGACTTCTGGGGTACACAGGATGCAACTGTTGTGTGTAATCAGCTAGGATTTTCAAGTGAAGGTAATGAAGATAATAATAACCATCATAATAATTAATGAATGGGAGTTTAAATTCTCCAAAATGTTGTCATCCATTATCTTCATAAGGGTTTCATACAGGATTACTTCCTAGGAAAGGGGACAGCATCAATTATATTTTTACTGACACCAATTGTTAACGAAGTTGTACTTCCCTAATGGTCAGCACATTTGTCAGGAGTAGATGAAGCATGGACCACCAATCCCCTCTGTCAACCACACCCTACTGTATGAAACCTGCTCACAGTTCAACCATCTGTCCATGTAGCTTTTAAATTCACTAATCTATTTAACACTTCTATCACTTATCTATTCATAAGTTTAAACTTTTGTAGACATTGTAGTAATAACTATCTTCATTTCTGTATTTGTATAGGAGCACTAGCTTTTAGTCAGGCATATTTTGGAGCTGGCAGTGGTCCCATCAATATAGATGATGTCCAGTGTGGAGGCGGAGAGAGCAATCTTCTTGAGTGTAACTTTAATCCTAGTCATAACTGCTTTCATTCTGAAGATTCAGGTGTTCAGTGTCAATCTCTTGTTACACCCACAGCTGTACCATTAGGTGTGTATGTGTGAGTGTGTGTATGACTGTATGTGTGTATGTCTATGTGGGCATGTATGTGTGTCTGTGTATGTGTGTGTGTGTGCACTGCATGCACACATGTGCACAGTGTGTGTGTGATTTATTATGACATCGACCAGGTTCATGTGGGCTAGCTGAGTTTTCTGGTTGTTGTAACATATCTTCGGAGCCAAATTGCTTTGGAGCGACTGGTGATTGTTACTGTGACGAGACTTGTTATGAGTTTGGAGATTGTTGTGATGATATCATGGACATTGGATGTTTATGTGAGTACCTTTTTATGTTATCAGTTTTTAATTGTATGAAGAAAATAGTATCACTATGATTACTTTGTATGTTATACATAATTATATATATAATTATATAATATTAGTGATGTTTTAGTTTGACAAAAATGACTACTTTTCGTTATAGTTATAGACGAGTATGCTTGGTTTCTCAAACTTTTAGTTTAATTAACAAAATTACAGTAGTATTGGGCTTACTAAAAGGGTTTTAGTTTTAGTTATAGTTAACTAAAACAACACTAATATATATGTACATGTATATATATATATATAATTATATATATATTATATATATATATATATATATATAATATATATATATAATTATATAATATATATATATATATATATATAATATATATAATAATAATAATAATAATAATAATTATAATATTATAATATAAGTGGTCAGTGAATTTATGGCTTTTGCTAAGCTAACTAGAACAACAATGTTGAAGTTGTTGGCACTAAAAATTAAGCGTGTATTCTTTTACTGCCATGATAATTCTCAAATTATTCCAGCTTTGTTGTCATTTGATATCAATAATGCAATCTTTTTTTAATAATTTCATGTTATACTTCTGTACTCTATATGTAGCTCCCACACCAACTCCTATTCCTAATACTGGTAAGTAAATGAGTGGGATGGATCATGGAAGAATGATAGACAAATTGAGGAATGGATGTGATAATTAACTGATGGGTTGATAGATGGATGGACCGATGATGGTAATCAAGGAGGTGGACAATTGATACATGGATTGGATGTTTGAACTGATTGATGGATGAATTGAGGCATGGATTGGATGTCCGAACTGGTTGATGGATGAATTGATACATGGATTGGATGTCTGAACTGATTGATGGATGAATTGATACACAGATTGGATGTCTGAACTCATTGATGGATGAATTGATACATGGATTGGATGTCCAAACTGATTGATGGATGAATTGATACATGGATTGGATGTCTGAACTGATTGATGGATGAATTGATACATGGATTGGATGTCCGAACTGATTGATGGATGAATTGATACATGGATTGGATGTCCAAACTGATTGATGGATGAACTGATACATGAAGAATGGCTGACAGCAGATGAATGATAAATGGAGATAGAAGGACATGCATATTATTTAAACCTTTCAACTTTCATGTATGTACATGTATGAATTGTATGTGCTCTATATAACAAAAAGTATTTAATTATATACAATAGAATTCCTTCTAATGTACTATCTGTGGCTGTAGACATATACATAGAGCTACAACCTAAAACATATATGACATAAGAGATCCATTAAGTGAGAAATAAAGTCGTATAGTAATGAAGGATATAGTATTCAGTAGTATAGAATATTTACACCTGACCTTGACCTCACAAAACTGTTCATAGCTTTACTTTTGAATGACCAAATATCCTATTACTTCATATAATTGATGTGTAAGTGTATATAATTAGTACTTGTGCAGCCTCCTGCTAGAGTAAGTCATCAGGCCCAAAATCATTTCATTAAGTCAAAGTGTTTATGGATAGTTGATGAAGGAATAATTAGAATTGTTACAATTTAATTCTGTTCGTAGGATCTTGTGTTGATCAAGGCTATAATGGATGTTGCAACTTTGCAAACTACCCATCTTGCTTTGGAGATGATGGTATCTGCTATTGTGACCAGGCATGTTATCTATTTGGGGACTGTTGTAATGATATTCAGAGTATAGGATGTTATGCAAGTAAGAAATTGAACAGACTAGTGTTTGTTTTGTTTGATATTATGTTGTTCATTTGTAACTTTGTTAGTGGAAACCAACCATTTGGAGGAAAATAATTTTGCATTCAGTCATTTTGAAATATCTGAGGGTTATTTCAGTGATAACGAATACGATATGACTTAATGAGGGAGGGGATAAGTTAATGTTCAAAACTGCAAATTCAACTGTTTTAACCCTTTAGTCTATCAAGAGACAATAAATCTTAAACTGTAAGATCAATGCCTATTGTCTTGAGAATGCAACCAGTTTACATTAGCTGGTGGGGAAGTAAAAATAACCAGCTTGATATTTGTTTTGCGTCAGAACAATAATACGATTACCTCTAGTAATATCAATGTGGCATCATAGGTTCCCATAACTAATGTATATCAGGTAGTTAATGGAACATGTGCTTACTTTATATATCATTTTCAAAATGTCATGTGATCAAATCTCTTATCTAGACATAATATTTGTTTTCATTACTATGTACTTTATTTCACAGCTGCAAACAGTCCAACACCAACAACTACATCCTCATTGACACCACAGTTTTCCACAACTCTATATCCTACTATGTTGACTATAATGCCTTCTCCAACAATGACCTTCACTGAAACAACTTCAACATCTTCTTTCTCCTCCACAATATCTACCTCTTCATCTGTAGTGACTATTTCTTCCGCATCTACCACAATGTCCACTTTGTCAACAATAATGTCCGCTTCATCTTCTGCAACTGTGTCAACAATAGCATCCACTTCCTCCTCTGCAACGATGTCAACAAAAGCATTTACTTCACCCTCCACATCCATGTTAACAACAGCCTCCACAAACCTGTCTATTTCTCCCTCCACGACAATGTCCACTTCTTCCTCCACAATCATACCAACTTCTTCCTCTACTTCTATGTCAACCATGGGAACATCATCTACTCCTTCTCCAACACCACCTGGTAAAACAAATTGTTATATTATTTCATGCATGTATTGTGTACATGCATGGGTGGATTTAGGATGTTTAGAGGTAGTCAAGTCATAAACTTGAAAGAGATTATAGGAGTAATACAGGAGTATTGTGCTTACTCGCCAAAATTAAAAATTAGATTTGTTTCAAATTGTTTAGGGGACTCCTGTAAATTTTTCTGTGACATGCACTAAAGTAACAGTATCATACACCTTAATGATAATAAAAAATAGAATGTAGAATGTGAAATGGCCAAGATAGGCATGTGAAAACCAGACTATAATAAGAAGATATATACATGAAGAAAAAAGTATCCTTAAATTCCAACAACATAATTTTCCATTCTTCTTACATGTACTTGTTAATAGTAGTTCTTGTATAGGTTTTGTGATGAGCTACTAATTTTAATTCATTCAGTTGGTCTGCAATAGCTCACATTCATACATGTATGCACACCATAGCCATTAATTGGCCGAACCCAAAAACTTCCTTAACTATGTGTACAAAACATGTGTGACACAAGTATATACAATCTATATATACATGTAATTATCCTTGTAATGTACGTCATGGTTCAGCTTGTCAAGCTACATGGAAAAAACCATAGCAGCATGGTTAAACTGCGCCAAACCCCGTGGAAAGCAGGCCATAAAAATACAGATAAAATTAAAATAATAATAAGTACATAAATGTTTTTATGATGTGATACATTTTCCTCAGTTGTCTCAATAGTAGTGATTTACATTAATATGATAAAGTACCCATTGAGCATAATAGTTAAGTGCTTAATTAACTATAACTTCAACTACAAATTAAATGATTGTTAAAAATATGACTATAATTATAATAATTCTCATTTAATAAGTATCAAGTGTTTACCTCTCCCTAATTTAGTACCTGGAAAAATTCAGAATTTGGCTCTTCAACGTGTGAATACTACAGCCGTCAACATCACTTGGAATCCACCTGTTTCTACTGCCTATATTCAGAGCTATGAAGTTCTCTTACAACACAGAAATGGGACACAACTGGATAATGTAAATTTACCTGCTGGTTCAAATCTTACATACTATCTTGCAAGAAATTTAGGTAGGTGACGTTGAATACCTAAAGTCTAAACCAGAAAACTTACAAATTAACAAGATATATAACTACATTGGGCCTCTCTGTTCCAAGCTCCTCAAAATAAGGACATCTGTGTACTGAGGACACTTAATAATGTTCCAAACTGTGCTTTATAATATATATTCACTTCTAAAATGAAGACAACCTCTGTAATAAGGAGAGTTTATTTGGTCCCCCAGAATAGGGTGGTTCCACTGTGTACATCTCATATAAACATAATAATCATGAAGGTTTGAATGTCATAGGGAAAATATTAAAATACCCAAGTTATCATGAAAACAATCTGAAAGATCGATGCTTCAGGAGCAGAGAAAATGTTTAGAAGGAAAGCATTTTCTATTTAATACTGGGGTATACACAATATTTTAATGTGTAATAATAATTTATGGACAATTTACAATATTTTGTACGTGACGAGCTCTGTGAAATTGAGTCTTAAATTAATCAATTTATGAAGCATAGCTCTTTTAAAACCCCAGAAAGTGTGCAAACAATGTCAACAATGATACCTTATAGCAACAAATGAAACTAACCTTCTCCATATACATGTAACTTTACTACAGTAAATAATAAACTATAAAACTATATGTACATGGAAGAGCACTTACATGTCATTGGGTATGATAAAGTTCACAATGCAAATGTAGTAGGGTACATATCTTGTTACTACAGGTAACATTGTATAGCACACATACTTCCTTTGGTCTATTCATAGGAGACCAATAATTGTACTACATGCATAACGAAATAGAGGTGTTTAAAGAGAGCATTTCATCATAAATTTTGAATAACGAAATTGCAACTTCCAGTCTTTTAAACAGAATGACATCTCATGTTCTTTTTTTTACACCCTGCATGAAATAGAATAGATCCATATTATCATCCCTTAGTGTACATTGTATAATTCATAATGTTCAGGTAGCTTGATTAAAGATCCGTATCTGAAATTAAGATAGTCCTCTCTGTGTAGGGATGGTCCAGAAAATGAAGAAACACTGCAAATGTCCTTAATGTCATGATTTTGTTGTTGATAATACCACATTATACCATAATGAGAAAACATACAAATGTCTATGTTTTTATTCCTTCACTCTCTCTTTTAATATAATGCAGTTCCTTATATTCCATACACTGTGTTTGTGTCTGCTATCAATACTGATTTTGTCAGTGGAGCTGCTGTTTCACAAGACTTCTTTGTACAAGAAGGAGGTTAGATATATACTATTTTCTCATCCATGTGTTTGGTCAATGTGATAAACCTTCACTTGTTAGCATCTCTTTATTGGATTTACCATAAATTATGCACATAATTCATTATAATATGGAAATTTCCAAACCCTGTCATGTTCACCAGTGCACACACGATTCATCCACTTTATTCTCCATTCATGTAATTTTATCTCCTATTCATCAATCCATCCACCACCCATCCATCATCCATCCCTTGACTCAAACATCATTTTATTGACCAAATGACTCATTCATGCCAATCTCTACACAATTCATTAATCGATCCATTTTCCTCTCAGCATTACATCAATGCCATCCATCCATCCCAAATTATTCATTCTTTGAACATCCATCCATCTGTCACTCAATCCATTCCTAATTCATCCATTCTCCACTCAAGCAGCCATCAATGTATCCTTTCGTCCATAATATACTCTTTCCGCTTGTTCATCCATCTATATATCAATCCATGCATCTATCTATCAACCAGTCCATCCTAGAGTTATCTATGTTCATCTGCTAAGCATTATCTATAATAAATTATTATAAATTTTGTGTCTTTCCATGTATCCATGTAAATATAGTACCATCAGTGCCTCCAAGAAATGTAACAGTAACTCGAATTAACTCAACGGCCATCAGAGTTACCTGGATGAAACTATCACTGGAGGATGCAAGAGGAATCATAGTGGGTTATTTTATCTCCTACCAAACAGTTGATAGTAGAACTGTTAGTAATACCACTACAAGTTATAATATGTCTTCAGTGGTGATCAGCGATTTGAGAGTTGGTGAAAAGTATGGTGTCACTATTGCCTGTGAAACTGAAGCTGGTGCAGGACCTGCTAGTGACATTGTCTATGAACCAGGTAAGAACATAGACATGTAGAGATGTATATGTCCACAGATATAGTATACCTTTACATAATAAAATAATGTATTTCAAACATAAATTACATAGTAATTTACATAATTATAATGGTTCATGTACATGTATGTACAAATGGCCCATTGAGCCAATTAACAAACAGTTAATGCTGTTGGTAACAATAATATAATCATAATTAACTGTCCCATAGGCCCACAAAGAGAGAACTGTGCAGTGCCAAATAAGAAACTTATCAAAGACACTGATACACACATACATGTACATACATACATATATATGTATGTACATGGGTACACATATATGTCCATACATACATTAATACAGGCATAAGCGTGTGGATTGCATGCATAATTGTGTATAACTCTTGATAAAAATATTATTAATGTATGATAAGTGATAAGTAGATGGATCAAATGTAAACTCAATTATTTTTAGGTGTTACTCTACCAACATCATCTGGAAGCAATGCTGGCTATGTAGCAGCTGGTGTTATTATAATATTATTATCTATTGGAGTTATATTGTTGATTGCGGTCTTTGTGGCAATTATTATGAGGAAAAGATATCAAAAAAAATTTACACCTCAAGTCGACTCCTCGGGAGTTGAAACAGAGTAAGTCACTTCCTTTTTCTTTTGTTTGCAAATTAGTATAAATGCTATCTCATAATGAACAGAGTGGTTTTAGAATACAGTTAACATAGGGCATTCTTTAATTACAAAAATGGGCTTCTATAGATCGAGAAAAATACTCTTGTTTAAGAACCCATAGGACGTGACACGCTTATCATAATTGTTTATCTAGGTACTGTAGTCCCTATACTAAGAAGTATTTTTCTAACTTTAACACTATTGTCACCAAATGTATTTCAGAATATAATATACATGTAATTGTAGTAGCCACAGTAATCATTACAAATTATTTTTATTTATTCTACAGTCAAGAGTTGCTGTTTTACAAAAGTACAAATGCTTTTGGTAATGAACAAGAGGATATAGTTAATATTGGACATCCAATTGACATTTCAACAAACACTTTGGAGACCAAAACAGAAGAGGTTTGTAGTGATGCACTTTTGAAGTCTGATTCTTGTTCAGTTGTGACCTTAATTTTGGAAAATTTTTCGGAAAAATAAAGTTTGATCAAACACTTACCTTTAGTTGCTTGACATTCTTACAAGAAGTTAATGAATTTGGTAATTAAGAAGCTTAATAATACACTGTAGCTATTCTTATATGCCAGATTTTGTCTTTCTGTGTACCAAATGGCTGAATGGCGAGCAATTAAAGATAAATGTTTGATTGTGGGAAAGTGTCTCTTTGTGAACATTAGTTAGTACTAATAAATGTTTTATTTCAGGCCTGAAACAAAGGTGGTAGTATTTGAAGGTTTGCTTTGTATCATTTCCTACGTATGACTGACTGTGAATATTTTTTTTAATTTGCATACCACATAGGTACTCTTTGCTTTTATTATCACCATTTATACAAATGTAACTACTCCCATTGATTTAATAGCATCACACACAAGCTTAATACAAATCTTTATAGTCCTTCATCAAATGCAATACACAACCTTCGTATATACTTTGAGTTTTATCAATTATCTAATCACTTACAGTTGAAGTCAATGTGGTATATCATATGTTGGTTTCTGTAGTGATTGCAGTGAAGTTTACACTTTCAGTACACGTTTTTGTATAAATAAAGATTGGCATTTAATAACCACTAATAATACATGTATATATTCACTATTCAGCAGTATTAATGCTATGTTGGCAGTAGTAATGCTGAATGACTTAGTTTTGTTCTTATGATTGCTTTGGACTTCCTTGTGTCTGAAACCCAACAAACTATTATATAGTTATTTGTTTTTCTACTTGTATACTTTTGGAATGTCTTTCTTCTGCACTGTACAACATCAGTTTCTATACAAGCTGTATAATGAGCACATGTTCTTTTACGTTCACAACCTTTAATTGACCAAGCCACTAGCTAGAATGACACAACTTCTACATATTTAACACAAACATATATTAAATTTTGTTGAAAGGAATCATATGAATGGCTGGGGCCATACAGGCCATAAAAATTTACAAGTCATAATGTATAAAATGTTTATTTTTCAATTTACAGACAGAAACTATGGAAAAAATACCTGAAGAACCTCAATATGTAAATTCTAGTCAGTTGACTTCCAAAGATCAACATGATACACCTGGAGTCTCAACTTACACTAAACTAGATGAATCCACTGACTATGTAAAGGTAAGTAAATAATCAATTATGTTGTGTATTTTTGAAAAAGAAAGGATTGTTCATACTTCCTATTTTTACAGTAACTGTTTTCTATAAGCTCATATTAACTAACTATTCTTGCAGCAATCTTAGGATTTTTGATTTATATAGCTTACTACATGTTAAGGATCTACACTGAGTTTTTACAAAGTACTTTCTTCCTCCTGCTATCAACTAACTTGAGCAAGCATTCTTTTGCCACACCTTTAATTTACTGAGTACCTCCCACGTGGAATGACACAATTTTGATTTCAAATCAATGTGCATGACAAGCATAGTAATATGATATATATATATAATTATATATAATACATTAACCCTATCAATAATCATAAATTATAGGGATCACTCTGGAGATACAATTAATTCTACTTTTCTCTTTCTATTCAGTGTCAGCTCATCCTACTTTTACTTTATTCTCTTCTCTTATTACAGATACAAACTGAGACATTTGATCTCTAATCTAACTTATACCACTGAAAGTGTATTGCTACATAACATAAAATTGTTACATAATTAAAAGAATGTATACCCATTTTTAGCTCATGTAACTATGATAGATTGTGAATATACAGCTGCAGATTTATTTATATTTTGTTCTATATTATAAGTATTTTTTAAACAAAAAATACATGTATATATATATAATTCATAATTATGATGACTATATACATGATGATTCCTCTTCCTATTTATTAGTGGAGTTTGGATGAGATTAGCTAGCTCTATGTATCTGATAACCATATAGGTTGAGCCTCTGGGGAACAATTTGCAAATTGTAGGGGCTCAATGCAATAGGCACAAGGCATGTACGTACCACCGCCCTTAAAACTGATGTTTGTAGTAATACATTAGTATATACATAATTATAGCACAGCACCCCAACATTAATAATAGCTGCAACAAACAATATTCATAAAGGATATGACGTTACGAATTTATTTCGCTCAAACCCACAAGTGGTTGGAGCGCAAAAGATGATTGAGTATAAAAGACAGATAGAAAAATGAACTGCATGTATATTCCACCATTACTGCACAGATCCCCTTAAAAGGGATGCGATTATCCTTACTGTCGCTCGAGTTAAACAGGGGAAGTGTGTGTGCAAAATGCAACAATTATTTATCGTAAGTTGGTTAATGTCGACTGTCGGTTTGCAATGCAAAATACAAATTTCAGAGGTAAATACACTTGTAACTTTGTAAGGCTAATTATAATTATAGACGATTTCATGATTGGGTATGTAATATCCATTGTTTTATGTTTGCTTTCACAATCAATAATTATTTTTATAATAACCAAAATGTTTTGGTAGTTATATATACAGCTACCTTCATCAGTGGTATAATAATAATTACGAAGTACATTCTACTATTTATACTACATTAGACTGTACAAGATACTAAGGAGCATGCATGATGTTGTAAAGGTCACACGCTCTTCATGGTCTTTGTCACACACATTTGGTTGTGTCAAACTTGTGACTGGATTGCAGTGTCAGGTAGATATCAGGCAGTAGTCCTTTTTCTCTATTCAGATCATCTTCCTCTTTGTGTGTGTGCCAAGACTCCATTGTACATTGAGGATGTGTGAAAGGATGTTGATCGATTGCTGTGTTGTTGTCCCAACCAATCTTGTGGTTGGTAAAGATTACATGCTCAGGTAAGGCACTAGTGCTTACTTCACCAGCAGAAACTGAAGGGCTTGCTACCCACACTCTCCCATACCTGAAAGGACCATCAGAAGCTATGTGTCAGAAGGGTACTAGAACTTTTAAAACATCTGGACCTTTTCAGACCGACCAGGACTCTCAGACAATCTTGTGTCACCCTAAGGACCCTGTCCCACCTCACCAACAGGCAGGAGTTGTTTACGAGATTCCTTGTTCTGATTGTTCCAAGTTGTACATTGGGCAGACAGGAAGAACTCTTTAACATATTCAGTCTGCACTGATGTATTAATTTAAAGAAATATGTTTTTGTGTGACATTAGTGAGAGTACTGGACTTAATTGGTGATGCAGTTTTCTTTCTTTTAAATTCTATATTGCTGTTCTGAATTTCTGTGCTTGTGTTTTTGTCACGTGGTTCTTTATGCCTCATACAATCACCTTGTGAGTGTGTGTGTTCAGTCAATGTGACTTCTGATTTTAAGTGGGTATTTTTAACTTGTGAAGGAATTTGTGAAGGTGATGATGGTTCTTCTAAATTCATTGGAGAGTCATTAGTATATTTGTTTTTTGTCTTGGAAGGTGTTTGTGATCTACCAATTTTTCTGCTATACAGCTTAGACCCTGAAGTTATCAGGATCTGAGGGATTATCTTCAGCTCTGGTCTAGTAATAGGACTGTTAGGATTGTTCTCACAAGGGGTATGAGACTCTGCATGGTAAAGTGCACCATGTATTGGTGCTCAATATAGAACTGTTACCTGGTGATTCTGTATGTTGGTGAGGTACGTGTGTAGGTTGTGGAAGTTGGGACTTCGCTTGATTGATAGGTAGATGTTGTGATATTTGGGAGAATGGAATTTGTGACGTTAGTGAGGGAGAAGGTTTTGACTTTTGTGAAGTTGGACTTTGTTTAGGTGAAGCTTGTGAAAATGAAGTTTGTGGAACTTGTGACATTTGTGACAGTGGAACGTGAGACATTTGCAAAGGTGGGATGTGTGGAATTTGTGGTAGACAGAATGGAGGAGCTGATGATCGTGATGAGTGTGCAATACAACCTCGCGAATGTGGTAATGGAATTTTTTGTCATTATTGCTTTTAATTTCTAGCTTATTAAATGATAATAATCACCTAATCATTATGAAGATAGTAGTTTGCACTTAAAAGGCTATCTTTTTGAATGATAGGATTGTAAAACAGTAACCTATAAACATTTATAGCTCGATTACACTACATAGAAAAATTTAGAGCCATTACGATCTTCTGATATACATATTGATTAAAATGAATGTGATACAATAAATGAGTTTCTTCTCTCAAAGATCAATTATGAGAGAGTTGCAATATGCATATGACATGTGCAGTTTCTACATGTATACAAGCTGTGTATTGAGCACATGTTCTTTTATGTTAACAGCCTTTAATTGACCAATCCACTAGCTTGAATGACACAACTTCTCAGTACATGATATTAACACAAACATATATATTAAACCTTGTTGAAAACAATCATGAATGGCTGGGCCATACAGGCCATAAACATGGACAAGTCATAATGTATAAAATGTTTATTTTTCACTTTACATACAGAATCTATGGAAAACATACCTGAAGAACCTCAATATGTAACTTCTAGTCTGTTGACTTCCAAAGATCAACATGATACACCTGGAGTCTCAACTTACACTAAACTAGATGAATCCACTGAATATGTAAAGGTAAGTAAATAATCAATTATGTTGTGTATTTTTGAAAAAAATGATTGTTCATACTTTGAGTACTATTTTTACAGTAACTGTGTTCTATAAGCTCATGTTAACTGACTATTCTTGCAGCAATCTTAGGATTTTTGATTTATATAGCTTACTACATGTTAATGATCTACAGTTTCTACAAGTACTTTCTTTCTCCTGCTATCAACTAATTTGAGCAAGCATTCTTTTGCCACATGTTTAATTGACTGAGTACCTCCCTTATGGAATGACACAACTTTGATTACAACTTGAAGCTATGTGCATTACAAGCATAATAATAAATTATAATATTATATATATATATATATATATATATATATATATAATACATTAACCCTATCAATAATTATAGGGATTGCTCTGGATTAATTCTAATTTTCAAGTTATTCACTTTATTCTCTTCTTTCATTACAGATACAAACTGAGACTTTTGATCTCTAATTTAACTTATGCCAGTGAAAGTGTATTGCTACATAACATAACTATACTATAATTGTTACATACTTGAAAGAATGTATACCCATTTTTAGCTCATGTAATAGGTTGTGTATATACAGCTGCAGATTTGTTCTACATAAGTATTTTTAAAACATAAGATATTATAAATTTATAAATTTATAAAATTTATAAAATGTTTAAAACATAAGATATTATAAATTTATAAATGTCTAAAATGTTTATTTTTCACTTTACATACAGAATCTATGGAAAACATACCTGCCTATTTATTAGTGGAGGTTTGGTGAGATTAGCTAACTACTGATTAATACATTATTATAAAATTATAGCCTCGTGGCACATCATGTGTACAGCACCTCCCCAACCCAGCAGTGTTGGCAGATGGGTTGGACCAAATGTTCAATTGTCCACATGTTAAAGCAAAAAATTCATGTTTTGATAAAAAACGTTCATGTTCACAAATTTTTGTTAATTCTATCAAATTTGAAATAAAACTTGAAGTTCAACATTACAAAACTGACTCAATTTGCAAGGTAATAACTAATTTTAATAATATTAACTATCAGTTTATAATTAAAATAAATATTATATTATTGTAAAAAAACTATTTATAATCTTTATTAATTAACTACTATACTTGCTAAGCTGCATGGTCACTAATAATGCAGGTGGTAGGTATCTCTTACTGCATCAGCTGTTTGCATGCAGCTGCTTGCAAATAGTTTACATAAAATTGTGCAAAAGTAAACAAACCATTCTCAATTTATGAATTTAAACTTTTACTTCATCAATTTAGTACATGACTATTAAATGAGTTGTGTTCTTCAAAATGTTCCGCATGCAATGTTCATGATGAACTATGATCACAAAATGTTCATAAAAGTTCATGAAAAAAATACTGATGTTCATGTAAAGTTCATGTGAAAGTTGAAAAGTTCATAAATCTATGAACTTTGTTCATGATCGCTCCCCAGCAAAATATTAATTATCTGGCAACATCCAACAATATTCATAAAGGATATGACGTCACAAATTTATTTCACTCAAACCCACAAGTGGTCGGAGAGCAAAAGATGATTGAGTATAAAAGACAGTTGCACAGTAGCATATTGAGGTGACACTTAGGAGTGGCCACCTTTAAATAAGAATCGACTTTTTTTTTTTCTCAATGCTAACAGTATAAACCTTCAATCATAGTCATCTCAGCTCCATAGATAAGTACTCACTACATCTCAAAGCTGTTCAAGTAGCATATATTTTTATTATAATTATTCGTTGTCTAATCATGTATATATATATTTTTAATTAAAATTAAATATAGAATAATTCCTGAATTATTATTTCATCTTCACTATCAATACATGAATCATCTCCTAAAACATCATCATCATTTTTGCATTCTCTTTCATCATGCCATTTGTCCAAAGGGTCTCCAATAGCCAATGTAGTCTTACTTGATATCTGGTCTTTAAACAAATTCTGAGATGAAGTAATTTCTCCATTTCTTGAATATTCGTTTAGTATCATGCTCAACAAATCAACATCTTCATCATCCATATTATCTACATCTTTCTCTTTCTTGTATTGCCTGCTACTCCTTCTCTCTAGAAATAGTTCTTGCATGTCATTATCACTTTTATCCTTTTTTGATATAATTATAGGTGAAGCAGGGGATGTCCATTTGTCCTGTGCTATTGGTCTGTTAACGTGTTTCAGATGACACATAGGTAGCAAAGGGGATGTACCTTTATCTTTCTTTCGTGTGTTGCTTATCTTTTTCATCTCACTTACATTTGTCAAGGAAGATGAATTGTCCCTTTCTCTTTCACTATCATGGTAATCATCATGAACCAATGAGGTTTGAACTGTTGTAGATTCTGTCTGGGTACCAATTGTTTTAACATATTCAGTCTGTACTGATGTATTTAAAGAAATTGGTTTTTGTGTGACATTAGTGAGAGTACAGGACTTAAATGGTGATGCAGTTTTCTTTCTTTTAAATTCCATAATGCTGTTCTGAATATCTGTGCTTGTGTTTGTGTCATGTGGTTCTTTATGCCTCATACGATTACCTTGTGAGTGTGTGTGTTCAGTCAATGTGACTTCTGGTTTTAAGTGGGTATTTTTAACTTGTGAAGGAATTTCTGAAGGTGATGATGGTTTTTCTATATTCATTGGAGAGTATTTGTTTTTTGTCTTGGAAGGTGTTTGTGATCTACCAATTTTTCTGCTATACACCTTAGATCCTGAAGTTGTCAGGATCTGAGGGATTATCTTCAGCTCTGGTCTAGTAATAGGACTGTTAGAATTGTTCTCACAAGGGGTATGAGACTCTGGTAAAGTGCACCATGTATTGGTGCTCAATACAGAACTGTTACCTGGTGATTCTGTATGTTGGTGAGGTACGTATGTAGGTTGTGGAAGTTGAGGCAATACAGAACTGTTACCTGGTGATTCTGTATGTTGGTGAGGTACGTATGTAGGTTGTGGAAGTTGGGGCTTCTCTTGATAGATAGGTAGATGTTGTGATATTTGGGAGAATGGAATTTGTGATGTTAGCGAGGAAGAGGGTTGTGACTTTTGTGAAGTTGGACTTTGTTTAGGTCGAGCTTTTGAAAATGAAGTTTGTGGAACTTGTGACATTTGTGACGGTGGAACTTGACACATTTGCAAAGGTGGGATGTGTGGAATTTGTGGTAGACAGAATGGAGGAGCTGATGATTGTGATGAGTGTGCCATACAACCTTGAGAAGGAGGCATTTGTGAAGGTGGAACTTGTGATATCAATTGAGAAGTTTGCGAAGAAGGAAATTGCGACTTGAAAGATGATGTATGTTGTGATGACAGAGGGTGTGACAAAAGTGATGGATGAATGGCATGCTTTGATGAATGCTCAAAGGTATTTGGAGCAAACAGTCCGTTAGTCATTAACCATGGGTAAAACGGAGCAGACAAAACAGGCTGTGGAAGTGCAGGGTGGTTGTAATTAAGTAAATCAGGTCGATAAGATGTAGTTAGGTGATTGGTTGATGGAGCTGAGTAAATGGGTGTGGCCTCAGTTGTCAAACCATTTTCCTTAGAAGGAGGTTCTTGTTTTTTGTTATCTTGTAATAATTGTTCTAGCTGGAGATGAGACTGTCTCAGAGTTTCTTCAAGCAGTAAAGGCAAGTCAAGGAATACATTATTATACATGTACATGTATATAGCTTCATCTTATGTACATGTATAAATATAAAGAGTAATCCATCACTTTAAGAAATTCAAGTTTACCTAATGCTAAATAGGGCAGGGCTATCACTATTTTACTGTAGTAATGTGGACACTGGTAAATGTAGTAATGGAATTTGTTGTCATAAATATAATTATTGCTTTTAATTTCTAGCTTATTAAATGATAATAATCACCTAATCATTATGAAGATAGTAGTTTGTACTTAAAAGGCTATCTTTTTGACTGATAGGATTGTAAAACAGTAACCTATAAACATTTATAGCTTGTTTACACTACATAGAAAAATTTACAATAAATGAGTCTCTTCTCTCAAAGGTCAATTATCAGACAGTTGCGATATGACATGTGCTGATCATATGCACAATTGCACATGCTCCGTTCCAAAATTAAAAGGTTGACTGGTTGTGAACTATTCTTTGGCTGTGCTGACTCAGCATGAGCCTAGCATGCTAGCAAAAGGCATAGAAACAATTAACAAACAAAGACAACAAACAAGCAACCACAATGACATGTATAAGTGACATTTTTAAGTAATGTGATAGTCATGTGAGATTTAATTTTCACAATATTGGTATGCATGATTTCCTGGATGCTACAAACAGCTACAAACAGCTATTAGGTCACCAGTTGCCTCTCCATGCACATGTGTACATAAAGTGGGTGTGACTGAGGATTAGACTAGATACTCTTATTTCCCAGTCTAAGTCTCTATACATTCATGTGTACAAAAGGTGGGTGTGACTGAGGATTAGACCTATTGCAATCTCATTTCCCAATCTAAGTCTTTATATACATGTATTCATGTGTACATAAGGTGGGTGTGACTAAGGATTAGACTAGATAGTAGATACTTGGTATTGCAGGCTTATTTCCTGGTCTATATATTGGCAAATTTATGAAGGATATCTTTCTTTTCTTTAGCAAGTTTAGTTTGTTGCTTACGAAGAACATTCAATTTATTTTCATATTGTTCTTTCTCTTTGTTTCGAACATTATCCAACTCTTCCTATATGGAATTGGAAACATAGTGAGAGAGAGAGAGAGAAAGAGAGAGAGAGAGAGAGACAGACAGACAGACAGAGCGAGAGAGAGAGAGACAGACAGACAGACAGACAGACAGAGACAGAGAAAGACAGACAAATTAGAGAGAGACAGACAGAGAGGAGGAAAGACGGACAAATGGAGAGAACACATGAATTAATTATGTTAGGCTTGTAATGTATACCTTTTCAGTACCAACTCTAGCTAAGTCCTGTACTAACTGTCTGATACGATCTTTATCATTTTGACAAAGATCATGAAGAGTAACATCACGAGAATCTGAAAAGAAATAAACACCATTAATTCACATAATACTATTATTAATTCATTAATGTTTAACAGACTTATGACATGATGAAATTCCAGTGCTTCCAACTAGATGGATGTTTCTGTATTTATACGAAATTACACTTAAAGTACGAAAAATCCATCTGTTGTGACTAAAAACATGGAAGTGTCTTTCAGTATTAGCTCAGCATCTAGTAAAGGCTCTAGTAGTGAGTCTACATGTACATTAGCGGAAGTACTTATGTTAAGTGGGTGCGTGAGAAGGTATTGCTAAAATAGAGAATTGCTGTTTGTGTGTTAGTGAGATTAGCTCTGGAACAAGCAAATTTAAAAGGAAGCTGTTGAATGGAAGAGCTGCAGTTAAGGTCAGGGAATTTCTAAAAGGCTTACTATTAGAAGAACACAGAGTAGGAATTCTATACTTAGCGAAGAATGAGCATTTCTCTGTCAAAAATGTAGCCAGAGCTTCCATAGCCCATGAGTAAGCATAAAATTGCGAAACAAAAGCTTTTCTATCTGCTTATCCTTCAATAACAAACTCTCTCTAGCTGCAGAGCAACTACTATAATCCTTTCTATCTCGATGGTGTTACATCAAACATGTGCTTGAAATAAGTGAAACTACCGGAAATCCGGTAGTTCCACTGGACGGCTATAACAATGGAGTTCTACCAGACCCTTCATGCTTCGTTTTGAGTGAGAGGGGCTGGCTACGCAAGACCACCCAACATGACGTAGCAATGACAGCAAACATGTACCTACATATCAAATACTTCTGCACAGATGGTGTAATATGTTGCTTTTTTGTGTAATTTTTCCTCCACTTTGGGCCTGAACAAGTGAACATAAAACAGTGTCTCCAAAAATGGGTGTGACATTCAAATTATTTCAATATCAACAAAAAAATCACTTACTTTTGTTTTCAGTAGATGTCATGGGTGTTCTGTAAGTTCTTTTCTTGGACACTTTGGTACCTTTATATCTTCTTAAAGATTTCTCCCAAACACTGCCCAGCTTCTCTTCCTTCAAATTTCCCTCCATTGTATGATAGCAACATAACCACACCTACAATATCCTCGTTCCTGTTCCTATTCCTATTCCTATTCCAATATAATGCCCCCGATCCCTAAATTACTAATGCTAGTAAACTTCCGTATACTCTAATTGTATACTATAAAAGCATGGCTGAAAAGTCAGATGAAGAGAATACTCAGAATAGCAAAGAACAGAACAATGAACAGAGTAAAGAAAAAGAAGATATGTCTGAAGAGGAGTTAAAATTAGAGAAAGAACACTTCGAGAAAATTATCAATGCTTTCTTATATTACAAGTTAGTTGTTATTATCAATTAATCAATAATTAATTATGACTCTGAGCACAGGGTATATGCTCGTGGAGAACTTCAAAGATTATGGCATAATTATACAGTGTTACCAAAACATCATCAATCTTATCTGAAAACCTACCCGGCTCATATCAATCGCTGTTATGAAGCTGTTGACAAGAACACTAAATTTCTTGAATCTATTGTCGGTAATGCTGTGGGTGTGTTTGAAAACTCAGAAATCTCTGAATTTGTAAGACCAAATGTTTTAATTTACTGTGTTTTGTCATTGATATCATTAGTTATTATATATTAATTACCACATAGTCACAACCATCAGTAGTATGCACTGCTTCTCAAATTACATTTAGTATAGTTATTATTATGGCCAGTAGGGCCATCCCTATGACTGCTTTCCCACAGATGCGAATCATATATATGTATATTTGCTTGCATCACATATGGAACTATGCGTTATATACATAGTTAAGGAAGTTGTGTCATTACGAGGGCTCGATTGAATGCACATTTTAGCTATAGACTAGCAGGAAGATTATACAATTGAAAGTAGTACTAATAGCTGTGGTATATAGCAGAGAAACATTGTAAAATTGAAGATAACAAGTAAGAAAAATTAGTAAGTATTAATAAGTTGTGAGTTTCAGACATGAGTAAGTCATCAGCAATGCCTGATTAAAAATCTGTGTATTTAGACTGCAGTTACACTTATTTCTTCAGGTCCCCGTTTTCATAGTACACAAAAAGGTACAGTTGTAGAGCCACTAGTACTATCAGCAATGATTGTTAGGCACATATAGTCACTGCAAAGCAGTCATAGGGATACTTTTTTCTCAGTTTTGTTCTTCTATTATTAAAAGAAGGGAGCTTGTAACATAGAATGGTGCAGCACCCGATTATAGAAACCTAGTGAGAACTCTGAGCGATGCGTGATAGGATTTTAAATAATGATGCACTAATATTCAGATCAGTATTTGTTACTTTTGAGTGATTCAATCTATATTTTGATAAGTAAGGCTCCTGTCTTTTACTATCTGGATATCCATTCAGTAAATGAATAATTGCTAAAATTCATGACTTGAAATATTATATTTTGCTATAATCAACTGCAATAGATGTTTATACAAGCAGCATTGGTTTTTCTACAGATCGTTCTGCACTCTGCAAGCCAAAAAAGCTGGTAAAATGGACCAAGACACTTATCAACCACCAATTTCGATTTCATGTGTTTGTGCGCATGTCAATTTTATCATTAATTTTAACGGTTTTCTGATACCAATGATGTTTAATCAAATCAGATATCATATGGTAAATATTGACATCAGTAATATTATCAGTGCACATGAATGTCACTTTTCAGTAAAAATCCTATATGGATGCTTTTAAGCTGTCGGAGAAGTCGATTTTTTTTTTTTGCATTCTCTGTGGTTGATTAGAATTTTAGTCTTAGGACCAAACTTCTTAAAATATCAGACCGGGACTGATATTTTCAAAGAAGTCCACCATTTATATTTAGTTTGCATAACAAGATATATGGAGAAAAAAGTATCCCTATGATTACTTTGTGGTGTCATCATTCAGAAATCGTGGCTGACATTTTCATGCCTGAAACACAACAGACTATTGTATTCATTATTTTATATTATCCACTCTTCCTGAAGGTTCTTGTAGACATTTAAAAATATACTATAACAGTTATTAGTTCCAGTTTCTGTGTAAACTACAGTACATACACTGTACAGCTTTATTCCTGCTGGTCTGTTTAGCTTGAGTGTGTGTTTTATTATGTGCCATACCCATTAATTGACTGAACCCCTAAGAATGATGCAACTTCCTTAACTACATATACGTACAATGTGTATGTGACACAAACAAGTGTATATATATATATATATGTAGTTTGAGCCCATGGTAAAGCAATCACAGGGACGGCCCTGTGGGCCATAACAAAAATTGTAGTTTTTGCAAGAAATAATACTGTAGGCTGTTAAGTTTATATGCTTGTAGTAGGTGACAGCAACAGAAGATGTGCTTAGCAACATGTGTCTAATAAACAGGATTATCACAAGTAGGTGTGGTTTAATTTGTTTCCTAGCTACTACACATGGGTAGCTACTATTCTATGGAAAGTGTTGTTTGTATCCACCATGTATACATGTATATAAGACAATCTGGCACCCATCTGTTGATGATGAACTAGCTTTAATCCAGCTTAGAACATTTTTAGAGTTTGGAATGAATCATGAGTTCATCAATTAAAAAAAAAAACAAAAGGTAGGAGCATGCAACTCCCACGTAAACAATTAAAAAGCAAAACAGAGCATGTACTAAATGAGTTAGCATAATACATACTGTATGTTGACCCTGCCCATAACGTGTTGAATTAACTTGAGTAAAATGTCTTCTACAACTCCAAGAAGGTCTCCTCGAAATGCTATAAGACCTAAAGTAACAGCTCCAGCTCATGTTATTGAGCACTACAGTTCAAAAGAAAATTGAATGAAATGCAAATAGTATATAGTAGTGTGTTATGGGTGTGGTCAATATATTGTAAAAATAGTGACTCTTTTACCACATGCTCTATTCTGATTTTTAATTATTTAAGTGGGAGTTGCTTGTTCCTACCTTTCATATTTTTATTGATACTCTCCTGATTGAACGTTTTTTTACAAGTTTGATGAACATGTTTGAGATTCGTAAACCCTGAAAAGGTATGCACTTAATTAAAAACTTATGGCTACTAAGCATCAGTGCTTAATAGCCAGTACCTATAGTATGAGGTTACACATCGTGATAATTGTGAATATGTCTTACCTAAAATAATAATTATTATGTACATGTATATGTACATGTACATGCTCAGTTGGTAAGAGCATCTGTCCGGAGTGCAGAGTGTCGTGGGTTCAAATCCCACCTGAGGCAACTCATTTTTCATTTTTTCATTTGCCTCAGCTGCCTGTCTTTATTTCTTTCTTTCTTTCTTTGCATCTCAAGTCATCATGTATATACTTAGGTTTAGTGTTGGTGTCTTTGGTGGTTTAAATTACCCCAGCCTTCACTTATATAACGAGTTTCAGTTAGCCTGTTTATACAGGTGTATGAGGTGTTTGATTTGGACCTATTCAGCTGGGCTGTCTTGGTAGCTCAGTTGGTAAGATCATCTGTTCGGAGTGCAGAGTGTCGTGGGTTCAAATCCTACCTGAGGCAACTCACTTTTCATTTTTTTAATTTGCCTCAGGTGCCTGTCTTTCTTTTCATCTCAAGTCATCATGTACATATGCTGTACATAGATTAAGGAATAATTAATTCATGAAGTCTAAGCAAGGCATTATTGTGATATACAGGCACAAGTGAAATTACAAACTTAAAAATCTTGAATTCGACTAGTAATTGAATCGAACCCATGTAGCTATGAGAGGGTAGGTGATGTCTGCAGCTTTGACCATTCCCCTACATGAAGTGTGAATGAGCTTGTATTCATGATAGATGTTTAGATATAAATGCTGTAAATTTGAAATTTTGGAAATGAACCTATTTAGATCCAGACAATCTGCTATTATAAGGCCTAGGGTCAATGTTCAACCTCCCTTGATTTCTGTTCGTATGTTCTACTTTTCCTTCCATGTTGACGATATACTGCTGACAAATTCACTGTATAATATTTGGTGCAAAAAGATTAAAGACTCTCGTGTATCAAAGAAAATTGTCTCGTGATTCTGTCCCGAAAATGCATGAGCTACATCACTAACTAAGCTTCATCAGTAGTGCTAATTAGCTGAACAATATGTCAAGTATCACTAGAGAATGGCTGTAAGTCAGGTTCAATGGCCACATCTGTGCATATACAATGTGCATTCTTCATTATTGAGCTCTAACCTGATTTATGGCAAAAGGTAGGCAATGCATCATGCCACAAATGGTAATCTTGATGGATGCTAGCTATATCCAGGAGCTATATCCAGGCATAGTGATTCTCAAAAGTCACACTTGAGTAATCCAAATCCTTGTTCAGCAATAGGTACCAACACAAGCCAGCTTGAGACATCCTTGTCTGAGAGAAACTCGATTACCCTTTCTCACTATTCAATCTGTTAGATAAAATATTGAGAAGTTTCTCAGGATAGCGAGTGTTTCTGGTAAAGCTGGTATATCCTGGAAGATGCTTTTCAATTAAACTATCATGAACTGTATCAGGATAGCGAGTGTTTCTGGTAAAGCTGGTATATCCTGGAAGATGCTTTTCAATTAAACTATCATGAACTGTATGATCGAGGTACGGAGTTTATTTCATTATACAGAATTATACTATCTATGGCTATAGTTAATGTTGCTATTAAGGGTGGCTTTGATCTTTCCTGAGGTTATCTTGTTTATTCATTATTCAGTCTGACAATAAGACTTGAAGTGGTCTTATTCACATGAAAACCTCCAGTATCAAGCATTGTCTTGAAGTCAGAGATGGGACAAGCACTTGAGTGCCTGTGCTTCAGCTAGGGGTGTGCGGGTATGCTCCACACTGCTTCAGGGGGGTAGAGGTGTGGGGTATGCTCCACACTGCTAGGGGTGTGCGGGTATGCTCCACACTGCTTCAGGGGGGTAGAGGTGTGGGGGTATGCTCCACACTGCTAGGGGTGTGGGGGTATGCTCCCCACTGCTCCAGTTAGGGGTGTGGGGGTATGCTCCCCACTGCTTCAGGGGGGTAGGGATGTGGGGGTATGCTCCACACTGCTCCAGGGGGGTAAGAGTGTAGGGAGAATGTTCCCAACTGCTCAAGGGGGATAGGGGTATGGGGATATGCTTCCCACTGCTCCAGATAGGAGTGTGGGGCTATGCTTCACACTGGGGTAGGGGTGTCGGGGTATGCTCTCCCAGGAAATGTATTAACTTTGTACTCTCTGACGTTGCTTCTGGTGGCTTTTAGGGCCCCAGAAGGCTTGTAGCTGAGATGTTGAAGTAAATGTGGTCTGAAATGTAGGAGGGGGTTGGAGGTTTGAAGTGATATCTCCCCCCCCCCCACTGTATGCTATGGTTATGACATCTCTTTCATTTTAAATTTAGATTACTAATGTAATATGCACATGTACAAAAACTACATAATGTAATTCATCATTACCCATCCACATCTATCTATCTCTACATATACATTACATTTTCTTCAAGGATCCATCTTCAGCCTCAACAACATTGCATGAAGCTAGTGGTTTTGACATGACAAAGGTTTATACAACTTTGAAACAGTTCTTCAGAGATTGGAGTAAAGAGGTAAGTTGGGTATTGTTGAGTGAAATGTGTTCAATTAAGTTAAAATTTTAATCATAGCCTCTACATATCAATGGACATAAAGTTAACAGGTTTAATCATACTGGTGTTTTCTGGGAGGGAAACATTTATCTAACAGAGTGCATGGTCCATATGATATGATATTATATAGTTATAATAATAATTATTACTAACTTCTCAAAATTTTAGTTTATTTATTTATTTAATTAACTTACTAAAAGGGTTTTAGTTTTAGTTAACTAACTAAAAGTACCCAATTTTCATTTTAGTTAGTTATAGTTATATTTATTACAGTAGACTTGTAATTTAGTTATGGTTTAGTTGATTAAAGTCACAATACCTTGCTAAAAGTGGTTTAATTATAGTTATAGTTAACTAAACACAGCACTAGATAGGATATACGTAGGTGTATACTAGTTGTCAATTTGGTTACAAAGATGGCTTTGATATACAAGTTACATGTCTTTAATTTTTGTAGGGTGCTGAAGAAAGAAAAATGTGCTATGGTCCAATTATTAAAGAAATATTAGAACAATTTCCTTCCTCCAAATGGTCAGTGTGTGTGCGTGTGCGTGTGTGTGTTTGGATTTTATAGTAGCAGAATAAGTAATTATTGTAATGAACGATTATACCAGAATAGGTTAGCTAAAGACTGAAACATTCCTTTCAAACACAGCTGTATATAAAGTATATTAATTAGATTTATACAATGAATATATAGAAAGGGATTTTCAATGAAACATTCACTATTTGGCCATTTTGTACGGAACATCATTCAGTGAAACTTGTTTTCTAGGAATCATTAACCTTCATAGATACATGTGTACCAAATTTCAGTGGCTTTGTGGCATGTGTACCAAATTTCAGTGGCTTTGTGGCTTTGTATCTGATTAGCAAGCATTCAAACACAAGTATAGGATAGAAAACTGCATCCTCCAAACAGTTGATTTCCATAAATACAGCCATATATGTGTATGTATACATGTACATATACATATCCATGTACATTGGAAACCCTCTTATCCAGGCAGTGTGAGATCAAGAGGTGCCCATATCTTTGAAACTGCTTGTAACTTTGAAAGCAGCTGAACTTAACTCTTAATTACAGAATTGTGATTGAAATGTTGAAAATGTGTCCATATTTCACACGAAAAACAACATTTTGATAATACATTGTGTACATGTAGATTGTGCATGATAAAGTGCTGAATGTTTAAATTTTTAGCTTTTTTCCAGGGAATCAATTTCCCTTTTTCTACTTTCAGCTTAGCTACATGTAGCTTAGAGCAACTACGGTATGAATCGTGAGCGGTAATGACCCTTTAAATTTTATTATTTATTATTTATATTTTTACCTTCTGCTACCAAGTAGAAGGAGATACCTGTAAGTATGGCGACAGATAAGAGGGGTTCCACTGTATACTCGTTTATTCATTATAGCATTAATTTTTATTATGTTTATTACAGCCAACCATCAAGTGTTAAAATATTGGTTCCTGGATCAGGTCTTGGACGTCTGGCATTTGATATAGCTCATTTGGGGTACTATTGTCAGGGAAATGAATTCAGTATGTATATGTTAATAGCTTCTAACTTCATGCTTAATAGGTGAGTGTAGTCAGGAATATAAATACGTTCTATTACACCTAAAATATAACAAAAATTTGTCTTCTGTGATACAATGTATCAAAATATTTGAGAGAAATAGCTCCACACTTAGTATTGAACTAAAATAAACTAGGAATTCTTAGACAGCAAATGGCAAAGCTGCTAGCAGCATCCGTCCAACTACAATGCTTTCAGACTATCTAACTCCTGCATGTAAATAGACATGTGTAGTTTATTAGATCATGTCCATGTAACTTCATATATGGCAATTTTACTAAATGAGTGGATGCATCTACTGTGGCTCATTAGCATGTGCTGTTATGGCTATCATGCACAACTACCAGGAAGAGTCTTCCCATTTCAACCAAACACTGAAGACATGTTTGCATCATCACATGCTATTCCAGAATGGTCTTGCAGGCTGCTGTCAGTCCAAACTCCATAGGCAAGCACTAATGATCAAATTGAAATTTTATTCCAGCTAAAAAAAACTTACATGGACAATAATTATTGAATACGTGTAGTATTGGGAATTGTCTTTACATGAAGCTGAAACTATTTATATATACTAGTGGATGTGTATGAATGACCTTTGATCTTTTAGGTGTTCTGAGATAGGTGGTCATGTGATCTATCCATGGGTGTTACAATCATGTAATAATTATACGAAACAAGATCAATTATCGGCTATTCATTTTCCTGATGTTAATCCATCAGACTTACCTTATTATGGTCTTTTTTCAGTAGCAGCTGGAGATTTCTTGGAAATATATTCAGTTGAAGGTATGAGAGTGTGGGCAATTTTTCAGGACTTTTAATGGTTTCATAACTCCTCCCCCCCCCCCCTCTCTCTCTGTCTCTCTGTCTCTCTGTCTCTCTGTCTTTCTGTCTCTCTGTCTCTTTCTATATGCCTCTCTCTCTCTCTCTCTCTGCCTGTCTCTCTATCTGTCTGTCTCTCTGTCTCTCTGTCTGTCTCTGTCTCTGTCTGTCTCTGTCTCTGTCTCTTTCTCTCTCTCTCTCTCTCTCTCTCTCTCTCTCTCTCTCTCTCTCTCTCTCTCTCTCTCTCTCTCTCTCTCTCTCTCTCTCTCTCTCTCTCTCTCTCTCTCTCTGTTTGTATGTCTCTCTCTCTCTGTCTCTCTCTCTATCTTTCTCTGTCTCTCTCTCTGTCTCTCTCTGTCTCTCTCTCTGTCTCTCTCTCTGTCTGTCTCTGTCTGTCTCTGTCTGTCTCTGTCTCTGTCTCTCTGTCTTTCTGTCTCTGTCTCTGTCTCTGTCTGTCTGTCTGTCTGTTTCTCTCTCTCAGATTATTGGGATTGTATAGCTTGTAGTTACTTTATTGATACAGCTCACAATATTATAAGTTATTTAGAAAAAATCTATGAAATATTAAAACCAGGAGGATTATGGATAAATTTTGGTGAGTTAACTACTTTATAATTAATTTAACATAATTATTATTATATGTGAACGAGAATGAGAAAATGTGACATGTGGGATTAAAATAAAAATTGAGATATTGCCCATATTGGTATCAGTTGATGCTCCATGTTCTACTCTATTTCCTGATAGTTTCGAATTTCCATTTGACGTTCCGTTGCTGAGTTACCTACTTTCAAAGTTTGACAGCTATCAAAACTGAATTACTAGATAAAACCATTTTATTATATCCGAGAGTCATACATGTTTTATGTGTACAGTGGAACCTCTCTCTCCAAAAGTGAACACACATGATAAATCCTAGCGGACAATTGTTTCAGTCCCAATTGATGTATAGTCAATCCTTGTACTTAAGAGCCCTCTGAGATAATAGGACATTTTGCTATTTCATATAGTGCCACACAAAAACACACCCTAAATAATTACAATTAGTGATCATGTCTTGTGACACATGTACTACATTAAACAGATAGGTGCACTGTTGCAAAATAAATATTCATAAGAATAAAATTCATTATAGAAAGGTTTTGCATAAAAGAACGAAAGTTTGGCCTGAACAAAAACAATCCAGTATACAGTATATCTAAAATTACCTATTTTGACAAGTGTATACAAAAATTGGTATTGTTGTTCTGGGGCATAAGAAGAGAGAATTGTGGATTCACGTATTAGGAGTGTGCGACTGTTGAAGTGGTATTCAGAGAACATTACCAAGTGTGGATCAAAAGAGGTCATCTGTTGTCTACATCACTGTTTGAAAATTACAATATTTTTCACAAAAACAATCCTTCTTTGGAAAAATAATTATATCTTTCAAGCTGCTCAAGAGTGTAGATTACTGTTATGTAATAACATTTGTGATCTGTTTCTATTAGTTTGTGTTTTGTGTGAAACTTGAAGGGCTTGTTATTGTGGAAGTGGTCTAGTTCAATTACAAGTACACAGGTTGTGCAATTAGTGGGATATACTCCTTCTCTAGTATGTATAAGTGATTTGTGATGATAATTTGTAGGGCATACATGCTTGAGTGGATTCTAGTGTGGAATGTAGAGTACTAAAATATATCCCACATAATTCATCATAACTATCTTGGCTTTGGTGTGTGCTTGAAGATGAATTCCTCTCATGACTCACTGAAAATCAATTATTTCAATTGAAAGATAAAGATACTTAATGATCTCAACTTCAGTTTCTCTGGAGGGAGGGTGAGGAGGGTGAGGAGGGTGAGGAGGTTTATCTGTCTTTAGTTGTAGTTTTTGCATAAATAAACTCCTTCCAGGAATCTTAATTCAAATGTTTAGTTTAAATAAATGAACAACTGAAAAACGTAATTTTTGCAATGCCATGTGCATAATTAGTTGGTAAGGGGATACCTTCAACACGTTTTGTAAATAAATTTGTGAATCCAGTCCACTGCTTCTGGAGAGATTGGACAAGCAAATCTCTGCTAACATGATATCATTGTGAGTAGATAGAATTCATCTTCTGACACATGTCAGAGGTACTAATTTACATTTTAGAGCAGAAAGCAATTATCCTTCACGTTATTTTTTTGTGTATGTCACATTTCATTATTGAGTTACAGTCATGTAATATTAACCTTATGACATTACACTATACATTACATTTTAAGGTCATCACATCCTAATTTTGAGTTCATCATGATTGTGAACAGTCACTGTATGTGATACATGTACTTTGGCTATTAGATATGTCGTCTGAAAAATGGATGTGAAGATCAATTTAAGATAGTTGATGCCACCTATTTATCTATCTATATATCTACTTGTATTTATCTCTATCTACTTAACTCCATGTACTTGTGTATCTATCTATCTATCTACCTGTCTATCTATCTACCTATCTATCTATCTATTAATCTATCTATTAATCTATCTATTTATCTATCTATTAATCTATCTATTAATCTATCTATTTATCTATCTATCTATATTTATCTATCTATCTATCTATCTATCTATTTATCTATCTATCTACCTATCTATCTATCTATCTATTAATCTATCTATTAATTTATCTATTTATCTATCTATCTATCTACCTATCTATCTATCTATCTATCTATTAATCTATCTATTTATCTATCTATTAATTTATCTATTTATCTATCTATCTATATTTATCTATCTATCTATCTATCTATTTATCTATCTATCTATCTATCTATCTATCTATCTATCTATCTATCTATTAATCTATCTATTAATCTATCTATTTATCTATCTATCTATCTACCTATCTATCTATCTATCTATCTATCTATTAATCTATCTATTAATCTATCTATTTATCTATCTATTAATCTATCTATTAATCTATCTATTTATCTATCTATTTATCTATCTATCTATATTTATCTATTTATCTATCTATTTATCTATCTATTTATCTATCTATTTATCTATTTATCTATCTATCTATTTATTTATCTATCTATTTTATCTATCAGGTCCTCTTCTTTATCATTTTGCTGATATTCCACATGAGCTATCACTGGAACTAAGTTGGGAAGATGTTCGTAGTATTGTTCTGAAATTAGGATTTGAAATACTAGTAAGAATAGTGTTATGTTGACATAGGGATTTTGCTGGGAATACCATTTCATACTTGTGGTAAAAAAGGACTCATCTTAACCTTGACCACTCGTTATACATGTATTTCTGTTTAACTTAAGGACTCTCACTGATCCATACGTTGAATTGGAGCTTATTGTAAACTATCTACTTGCATTGATCCTTGTACATGTATATGTCTGAACTCTGAAGGATTGTGTTCCCTCATATGGTCTCTTATGAGCTCTAGTTGTGTGAGAGGCTTATTTTGTTGGATTGATTCCTATCCTCATAGCTTGTAGATATACGGGGCTGATTCCTATCCTCATAGCTTGTAGATATACTGGACTGTTTCCTACCTCATAGCTTGTAGATATACAGGCCTGATTATTATCCTCATAGATTGTAGATATATGGGACTGTTTCCTATCCTCATAGCTTGTAGATATACGGGACTGTTTCTATCCTCATAGCTTGTAGATATACTGGACTGTTTCCTACCTCATAGCTTGCAGATATACTGGACTGATTCCTGCCCTTGTAGTTTATGACTGATTTCTGACCTCATAGCTACATGTATGTGCTCAAGAGCATTGAGCATGTCGATCTTGTAAATATCTTGTCTACAAGACTCTGCATGATTGTATATGTGTATACAGTACCTGACACTATTAAGTTTACATACTATCACTGTACTTCCATTGACTACATACCTTGTACATTGTGAGAGAAGTACGCTATACTTTGAATGTACTACACAGTATTACATGTACATCTTAGTACTATGCTGTCACATACATTACTATGATTACAGTACATACAGTACTATAGTACTATTTAGAAGTACATGTACAGTTGATTATCACTTTATTAAACTGTATCTCATCATAGTATGTAATGTAATAAAGTCTAGGCACTGTACATGTATGTATGTAAGAATGTATGTATGTATTTATGTATGTATGCATGTATCTATGTATCTATGTATCTATGTATCTATGTAAGTATGTATGTATGTATGTATGTATGTATGTATGTATGTATGTACATGTATGTACGTATGTATGTATCTATGTAAGTATGTATGTATGTATGTACATGTATGTATGTATGTATGTATGTGTGCATGTATGTACATTGTGTATGTATGTAATACATACATGCATACATACATACATATATACATACATACATACATACATACATACATGTGTACATACATACATACATATATATGTTTTAGTTAACTATAACTATAACTAAAACCCCTTTTAGTAAGACATTGTGACTTTTAGTTAACTAAACTATAACTAAATTACAGGTCTACTGCAATAACTATAACTAACTAAAATGAAAATTGGGCACTTTTAGTTACTAACTAAAACTAAAACCCTTTTAGTGAGCCTAATATTATTTTAGTTATTTAAACTATAAGTAAACTAAAAGTTTGATAATCCAGGAATACTATAACTATAACTAAAAGTATTCATTGTTATCAACACTATAATAAATATTACATACATACATACATGTACATACATACATACATACATACTTACATACATACATACATGCATATATACTATATATGTATGTATGTATGTATGTATGTATGTATGTATGTATGTATGTATGTATGTATGTATGTATGTATGTATGTATGTATGTATGTATGTATGTATGTACGTATGTATGTATATGTGTGTGTATGTACTACGTACGTATGTATGTACGTATGTATGTACGTACATACGTATGTACATACCTATGTATATACATGTATGTAGTATGTATGATTATATATATATATATATATATATATATATATATATATAATTATTTATGTATGTATGTATATGTGTCCATACGTGTTTGTATATGTACATAGTCTGTTTTTCCACCTGTCTTCTCATCCTCTTGCCATCCATCAAATAATCTAGTTATTTATCTATTTTATAGAAAGAAGAACACAACTGTCCTTCGCCGTACATACAAAACCCAAATTCAATGATGCATTTAAACTATCAATGTGTATTTTTAGTTGCTAGGAAACCATTTCCACTTAACAGTACATAAGACTACATACATGCATAGTTGATAATAATTAATACTTTTTTTGTTATAAATGATGTTTTTGTAATAGTTAATAGTATAAATTATAGAGACTATTTTATATACATCCATGATATAACTCACAGATCTGAAACCATATGCTCATAATTAGACTTCACTAATTGACTAGTTAAGGCCAGAGCTAAGTAGTGCTGTAACAGGCCATATGTCAATTCATGACATGGAGAGTCGCCAAACCATACATGTATATGTCATGGTAATACATGTCATGATATGACATTGTCATGACAACCATATTATATATAGTGTGCATTTACAATTATATATACATAGTGTGTATTTACCACATATATATAGTGTGTATCATTGAATAATTGGAATTTCATGATGTGATATATCATGTCACAATAACACAATGTGATGCTATATCACACAGGTTGTAGTGCTTCTCAGATATTATTGTGACATGATATATATACTACATCATGAAGATTCTAATTATTATTGCAAGGGAAAATTTTAATCTTGAACCTTAACTGGTAGCAGTTCAATCACAAGCATTGTTATGTGATGATGTACTATAGTGTATAGTTTAATGTCATAAGATTAGGGTACTAAAAAGATTGATTGTGTCCAACATTCAGTAATCAAGTGTACGGCTGACTTTCTCATGCCTGAAACACAACAGCCTACTAAAGTTACTTAATTTGATTATCTAGGCTCCTCTCATTTTTTCAAGGTTCTTGTAGAACTTTATATAGTAATAATGATAGAACCCCTATGGTCTCCTGATTATATAGATTCAACGCCATGGAAAGTGGTACCAATAATTGTAGGCCCATAAAAATAATAATTTAAACAGCCCAACATTATAGTATCAGTTTTAAAATTTAACTGCAATAAAATGAAGGACAATTTCCAGTGTGGTGAGATGTGAATTTGGGTTATATATCATCCCCATAGCAACCGTGCTGATCATGCACATGATTCTGAGCCTTTTGATCATTAATTTTTTCTTATTACAAAGAAAGGTGTATAAGTGTACGATACATATTTACTGGTAAGTTTTATATATACAATAATGAATGAACAGTACAAGTATATACACTGTAATGTTAATTATAAAACTATAACGACAAATTAAAATAGTGATTGATGTTATAATATAAAACAATTATAAAACATAAGAAAAAAACACAAGAGAACAACAGTTAATAATAATTTTTGTTCATGAATTAGCAACGGGTGTGATCTTTTCCCTTAGTAAATGCCAACAGTATACCCATTCTCCGGGAGTTTCTAATGCTCTCTCCCAATGATTGAGTTCGGTTCCTGTAGAATCCATCCACCAGTACATGAGGTCACTACCAAACTTCTGAGAATTCAATGGTGAGTTTTTTGGAGAAAGTTTCGGAGATTTACGTAACTTTGGAAGCAACCTTGGAGAACCATGGGGCAACACAATTGTGGGTGAGTCACAGGCTCGAGGTATTGTGAAAACTGGTACTCGTCTTGTTAAAGGGGATGCAGCAGGAGATGGAGTGAGACTATTGCATTGTCGATTAAGAGTTGCAAAATGGGTATAATTACCTGTTGATGTATCAACTGAGTCAAGATCAAGTAAATTTGGTTGAGATAAACTAATCACATGTTTATCACCTGAAAACAGAAAGAGAATAAAAATAGACTTATGATTTATAATGAGTATAATTATAACACTTCAAGGAGGCAGAACCATACTGTGCTACAGCAAACACTGTCCTACTGTCACTACTTTAAAAAAGTTATTTGAAAACTAATTATTTCATACTTGGGTACTTTCCATATTTTTTTTGTCAAGAATGGTTGGTTCTACTGTGTTCTACAGAAACGGAACAGCTGTAATCATGTATACCTACTATATATGTTATTCAACTCTACTCAGTTAGGGACTACCGACTTATTCTTTGGGTGAATATTTTTTTGTATACTAGAAAATAGCGCATGTGAGACACGCCATTTAGTTACAGACTTACATTATAAGCCCTTTTGATAAATACATGTACATGTAATTAAACTATACACTCAGGCTTTCATTTAGAAACCTTTTCGAAGGGGGTAAAACCTGGATTCTAAACACTTTAGGGGCAACATACAGGGTTACGGTTTAATTTTGAGTTTTATAACAACCTCTATAGGAAATATTTTTTATTTTCGTATAGTCTTTTCACTACCAAAACATATGATCAGTGTTCTGCCCACACTGGTCTGGAATAACGTCCATTCAGTATAAATTAACCACCTCTTAGATAATACATATACATGTATAGGCTATTGAGTATATACTGGATAAACAGCGCTAAATGCAAGTTAGAGTCCAACCACCACTAATATACTGGGCAGAACACTGTATAATGACATTAATTTATTCTAGTAAGGCTAGTAGGACTTCACTATTGCATAAAAAATTGTACACTTTTACACTGTTATCATCTTATTAGAGATGTTTGTATACATAAGCTATTAGTTATCATCACAGAAGAAAAAATAAAAAAGAACCACATCCTGCTGAGTGCATCATTAGTATAACTGAATTATATTATTAGTTACATGTGATTATTACAGGAGAAAAGAATTGTAACAGGATAATTCTAAAGAAAAGCCACATCCTGCAAGACAGCAGAAATAAAAATGGCTTCTTCATATAACTTAAGCATGGGATTTATATAGCATTGCTAGCCTACATGTATCTAGTCAATTGGTTGCTATGGTAATACTCACATTGTGGACTTAGTTCAACAGATGAAAATGGTCGTGCCGGACTGAGTAAAGATGGAGATGGGATAGGTGAGGAACTTCTAGAGGTTGCTGGAGAGGAAAGAAGGGGCAAGCCTCCAAGACTGAATCTTTTGTTTGCTTCTGATATGTTCTTTTGTGGAATGGATAATCTCATTCCACCTACTAATGTATCAGAGATAAAAGTGTGATGATCGTAGAGAAGTACTTCCAGTCCTCCTTGAAGAAGGTCATAAACATCAATTCCAGCAAATATGAATTCTTTTGACCATGTGGGATAGGCATTGTGTTTTGGACTGGTGTGTTTGGTTGTGAACTTGCTTGGGTCTGGTAGTAACTGACTATAGATATGTGTGCATGAGAGATATAGTATAAAGAACATGCACAAAAGAGATTTTAAAATTATTGATTGAACAACTACAAATTTATTATGTTAGGAGTAATGACATTGTTAGGATATTTTGTTACGTATTCTGTGGTTTGTATAAGTATTATACTATGTAATACAGCTACTATACTATCCTTATATGAAGTAATGACCACAGATTTCAGAGGTCTGAAATGTACATAAATGTACATGTAATAATACATATTTTACATTACATTATTGTCATAGTGTGTCAAGGAAACCACAGAATTATTTCATTATGAAGAAATGACAAATGTTTGATGACCAGCTGTTACTATATACCACAAACTCAGATGTATACACATAACAGTGATCACATGTTTATAAGATGCATTCCATCTGTCACTGTTACAATAATATACATGTATTATATGACACTGTGTGATTTTATAGTACATAAATGAGAATATGTATTGTAATGTATATACATCACATGCTCATTCCATCCGTTACTGTTACATAATATGGTAAATATGACACTCTATGATTTTATAGTACACACATTATACATGTACATGTGTACATGTACGAATATGTACTGTACAGACATGAACCTTTGATTAGAAACAAACACATGTATTGTATTACTAGGTTCAGTTGCTAGAAACAGCTGGTCATAGCCAACCTGACATGAGACAAATAATTATGCACTATAGAATTACAAATCATGTGATAATTATGATGTTTTCAAACTATGAATCGAGTCTTACATTAAGACATGTACATACATGCATAATACAATTAATATGTATAATAATTATATACACATGTACTAGTATACATGTACATATTATAACAACATTGTTACAGGTATAAATATTCATTTGTATAACTTATAATATCGACAAATACAATTATAATTATAAATCTGAATTTTACTATGATGTCATCAGATATGATATAGCAGGTCTATATCACATAAGATAATACCTACGGTACCTATGTATCATACATGTATATTAGTGCCTATACATTATATAGCTATGTAACAGCTAATATATATTACATTGATTATATCATTGATCATCGATCATAGCAATAATAATAACATAATTATAATATAATTGCCGAGCACCTTAGTGCGAGGCAACTAATCCGGGAGTGTACTGAAATCTCGACCTTAGTTTGTATATATATATGTGGTTCTGTCATGCTTAGGAATGAAATAATGTCACGCTTAGGAATGCAATAATTAATCGTATGACCACAGGCACGTTATCAGTTGACCACGTGTACTTGGTGATGGCGTACTGCAGTAATATAGAGAGGACTCAGACGAGTGAGGAAGAGCCTACAGCACGCCTTCGACGCCTAGCTACACTTCGAAAAAGAAAGCAAAGAGCGGGAGCTACAGAAGAGGCAAAGACAGTGGAGAAATTAAGATGTAGAGAACAGAAACAGCGGCGAGATCTAGACGAGAGTGAAAGAGAGGCAAGACTGATGAAGAGTAATATATATAGCCTACAGTTTAGTGGGAGCGAGGCAGTCCTGCGCATACGTATTCCTAGTAAATATTTAATTAGGCAACTATAGTTTCACTAATAAATTAGTATCACATTAAGTTCAAATTGAGCTCATTAAAAATTCATGAAAAATTGCCATGGAAACAAGCATTCTTATGCATGCGCATAGTACATGTACAATCACCCAGGACAAATGATTATCTTAGATTCAGTTCAGATATACAGTGTGGTATCACAGTGCCATAGCAGTGCACAGTGGTGAGTTTAAAACTTGTACTTTAGTTTGTACTTCCCTTTCCTTGTTCAGATGTGCTGGTGTTGTACACATGTGTATATTATATACATTATGACACAGTCCAAATCATAACAAGGAAATGAAAGTGCACGCTTCTATATGAAGTACAAGCTGTGTGGAGCAAACAGAGTATTGTAATGATTAATATACATGTACATGTCACAATTCTAGGAAAAGAAGTTAGACAGTAAACTATAATAATTTCCTGCTGCAACTGCTAGAGTACATGTTGTGTGGAGTAATATTAATATTATTTACCATGAATAGCTAACTACTCAACTGACACATGTCAGTGTGTGACTATTCATATATAGTACCTGACATTCCATTGACTATATACAGTGTATTCTGTGTGTGAAGTACACTGTACTTTAAATGTACTGAATTCCTTTTACATACAAATGTAATGGGAATTCAGACATTACTATGAATACAGTACAAAAGAAGTACAGTTGACTATCACCTTATTAAAGTGTAGCTCCCATCATAGTATGTAAACTTAATATAGTCATGTACTGCAAATATTATTATAACTCACCACTTCACAAATGAATTATAAGGTTTTTTAGAACCCTCTTTCACAAGTCCAGCTCCCTCTACAATATGTACCTATAGGAACATATAAACATCACTTGATAACAGAACAGCAAGGAATTCATATTCATATAGAATGTTTTGTTTTGCCATTCATATTTTTCCTTGTAATGGAGTAGTGTAAAAGGCTCTTTAACAACATGTTTTTAGTGGGAAATGGTTAGTAGGAAATATTAATTGTTTAATAACTTATTTCTGCTTACATGTGTAATAATGAGCTCATAATTAATTGACACTATTCATTCAATTTAATTATATGAAAATAACTGGTAAATATTATTCATAGCTATTCATCATAGATATTCATCATACTGTAGATACATCATCCCACATACACTAAGTATTGTTTGTGAATGATCGCTGAAGCACAGCATGAAATAATTAGAGTATATATCGAACTACACTAAGTAAGAATTAGAAACCACACACATAAGAGTTATACTGCCTACCATAGTACATGTACATGTACATGTAGCATGCAGTACATGTACATGTACACTTGTACAGTACAGTATATAGCATGCAGAACATGTACATGTATACTTGTACAGTACAGTATATAGCATGCAGTACATGTATACTTGTACAGTTTAGTATATAGCATGTAGTACATGTATATGTGTACAGTATAGTATATAGCATGCAGTACATGTACACTTGTACAGTACAGTACATGTATATAGCATGCAGTACATGTATACTTGTACAGTATAGTATATAGCATGTAGTACATGTACACTTGTACAGTACAGTATATAGCATGCATGTATACTTGTACAGTATAGTATGTACATGTAGCATGCAGTACATGTACACTTGTACAGTACAGTATATAGCATGCAGTACATGTATACTTGTACATTAATATATAGCATGCATGTATACTTGTACAGTGCAATATATAGCATGCAGTACATGTATACTTGTACAGTACAGTATATAGCATGCAGTACATGTATACTTGTACAGTATAGTATATAGCATGCATGTATACTTGTACGGTACAGTATATAGCATGCAGTACATGTATACTTGTACAGTATAGTATATAGCATGCAGTACATGTGTACTTGTACAGTACAGTATATAGCATGCAGTACATGTATACTTGTACAGTATAGTATATACATGTAGCATGCAGTACATGTACACTTGTACAGTACAGTATATAGCAGTTTACATTTCAACTCGTACAAAATGAAGCTACATGTAATTGTTTAAATTATGCACATAATCATTTATTAAGGCTACAAATAAATACATTTTCATGGAATTTTTCTCATAATTGCATACATCACCACAATTCCCCCTCCTTAAGTACATGTAACTACATGTATATGATCAGACCCACCTGTAATTGGCCCCCCATGAGTCCACAATCTACTGTAATATCTGGTTTATCTCTGAGACTCTCACTAGCACCCGATGTGTTGTATTTCAAACCTAACAGAAGTTCTCCAGCAAATGGCCAGTCATCTGGTGTTAAACACTATAGTAAGATACAGAAGGTTAAATTGATTATCTCAGTTGTTTAGTTTACATAATTCAACAATTACCAAGGAGATAATACATACAATACCAATAATTATGTAGAACAGCAATGTTCTACCGTAAACGTGGAAATGTTTGGCCATAGACATTTTCGTCTTTTTCGACTAGTTGATGTGAGGACAAAATTTAATTTTTAACCCGTTTCTTCCACTCTCCCAAGCATTTATGCAGCTTACACATGAACGAGGTAAAAACATGGTGCTGTTACAGTACTTTCGTAAGGTGGACACCAAAGAAGAAAAGCCTGAAAAAACAATGAATCGTCAACTAATGGCCCCAAATCCAATCGACCCAAGCATAGAGGTTCGTACCTCAGCATCATTTACGTTAGCGTCATTTTCGTTTTGTATTACTGACCACGCCCATAGTCGAAATTTGATACAGCTGAAAATTAACATTTGTTGAGCTTGAAGAAACAAGACAAAATTTTGTCTGGTTGAAAATTTCTACGTTTACGGTATATAACCAATATTTTATTGCATTTTCAAAATTACTAATATAATTATATTCATGGTTTCAAAAACAGTATAATAGTCAGATTGACCATTATGTAAAGCTTTATTAGAATACATGATGGATTAAAATACATGTAAGATCGGATTCCTTACCATAAGGTTGACTATAATGTCAAGAGGACAATCGTCATGGTAACCAGAGTATTCAGGAAGGAGGAGAAATGGATGTGATGAAGGATGAAGATGAGCTGTGAGTGTAACACTCTTGCTACCTTTTAGCCTTGGTAATTCAGTATAATAGTCTGTATATACATGTACATGTGTGTGTATATGAGGGGAAGTGTATTGAAAATAAATAATAGTGTAATTTCCTTTAGTTGTATAACATTAATAGGATATACATGTAGGTTGGACTAGACAACAGTGTGTGTATAACTGTACATGTATATACATGTACATGTACATGTGTGTGTATATGAGGGGAAGTGTATTGAAAGTAAATAATAGTGTAATTTCCTTTAGTTGTATAACATTAATAGGATATACATGTAGGTTGGACTAGACAACAGTGTGTGTATAACTGTACATGTATATACATGTACATGTGTGTGTATATGAGGGGAAGTGTATTGAAAGTAAATAATAGTGTAATTTCCTGTAGTTGTATAAATTTCCTACATTAACAGGATATACATGTATATGTATTAGTATTATAACAACTAGGTACATATATAAACTTAAAGCATTAACACCTCTGTAGCTACGTCAACATTTCCTCTATTAATAGGATATACATGTACATGTACATGTAGGTTCAACTACATGTAGATCTCTTACTACTATAACAACAGTAGTCTATTTGTGTGTACATGTACATACATGTACATGTACATGTACTTGTTTATGTACATGTACATGTATGTGAGGTGAAAGTAGGTAAGCATTAACATGTCTGTAGTTATATTAACACTTCCTCCATAAATAGGAAATAAGTTCAACTGGGTCTCTTACTACTATAACAACAGTAGTCTATTTGCGTGTACATGTACATGCATGTACTTGTTTATGTACATACATGTACTTGTTTATGTACATGTACATGTATGTGAGGTGAAAGTAGGTAAGCATTAACTCTGTATCATAGTTATATTAACACTTCCTCCATTAATAGGAAGGAAATAGCTAGGTTCAACTATTTAGTACTATAACAACAGATGACACTGTAATCAACTAACAGTCTGCTAATAGTGTAGGATTCTTGGGAACTGAATGACAGTGTGTGATGTCAGAAGCTACATGTACATGATAATTATGTATTAGTATAATTCTATTATTGAGGAAAGGAAATTCACAGACAAACATTTTTTTGTGCAAACACATGTAGCTAAGAAAATTTGCAATTGAAACTAGTTACTAACTATGCATTTGGAGTACACTACGTACATGTACATGTACATGTGTACGACATTACACACTGTTGATATAGTAACTATGTCTATGTGTATCCATTATCTGTATGTTATGTTAATTCATGAAAAAATGTCAGTTATCCATAAAAATGATGTCAAAGGTATGTCAAGCTAGCACATTCATATATATTACTATAGTGGAATGTAAGATGTAATCTCATGTTGACATGTGAGGTGTATGACGTAGTTATTCTTAGTATACATGTGGATGTTGTGATAGGATCATGCATGCAGAAATATCATTAAAAATAATAATTATGAAGAAGCTACATGTATGTGTAGTATACACAAAGCAATATGTACATGTATATAGGGTCAGAGAAATGGATTCCTCCACATATGTTTGGAGCAAAAGATTGGTTTGATCACCAAAATCAATCTCTGGATGGTTTATTTACTATGAGGGAAGACACCCTCAAGACAATCCTACAGTACTAGTATGAATGTTGGAGTTCTGTACATACTCCCTTCAAAAGATAAAGAACCTACACGTATATATGATTTAGGCTCATTTTGCCTACTCTCATTTAAATTATCATTTCCCCCACTGTCAATTTTCAATGTCTACTGTCATTTTGCCTACTCTCAATTTAGCCTACTTTCGTCTACTTAATTTACTTTTGTATCATATAAAACAACATTCAATCCTAGCAATGATGCTACCTAGAATAATTTACAATACAATGATGACATATCCCCCTATAGTTTAGTAAGACAAAATAAGAGTATAGGCAAAGTGAGACGTACATACGCTATACATGTGTATCTCTTATTATTATTGTTACATTTATTATATTACATGTATATGTAGCAAACCTCCTAAAAAGATCTGTTCATCCACATGTGATTCAGCGTCTCCCTGAAGATCGAAGCTCACACCTCTTCCTTCACTATCCTCGTTATCTTCAACTGCCCGGGCTTTAATTAGGATACTCTTAATAGCTAAACCACAATCACTGAAATCTAATTTCCAGGTTATTGATGGTGGAAATAGAAAGACATCTTCAAGCTTATCAAGTTCTTTTTCTTTCATGTCTTCCATCTCATTGCTTTTCTTTTCTGAGTTCATTTGTTCGTGAGAAATATAACTCTATGAAATTTATAGATATTATATAATTATGATGGATTTATATTATCTGAGTGTGAATAAGATGTGTACAAGTATTGTGAGTGAGTAAGAGATGTATGGATGGATGAACAGATGGATGTATGAATGGATGGATGGAAAGATGCATGGATGGATGCAAGGATGGACGGATGGATGGTAGATGCATGGACGGATGGATGAATGGATAAATAGATGGATGCATGGATGGATAATCATTTGGATCAATGGATGGATAGATTGACTGATGGATGATAATCAACTTTAGTAACATAATATTTTGTGAAATACAATTATATTCCTCCTTAGAATATGCAAATAAGTACATATACATGTATGTTGCATATGAAATTTAATATGAAAGGATATCTAGACATACATGTAGTATACGTCATGTAATAGAATATGCAAATTGTTAACAAGATGTACTGTACATGTAATGTATGTACATATACATGTACATGCACATGCATATTACACATACATGTACACAACAATATACATTTACATGCTTCACTATTTGTCTAATCACAGTTCAGCTATAGACAAGTAAGTAGGTTAATAATTGCAGCGTATCATAACAATCAGTGACCACAAAGAGGCCCTTTTCCTTATCTCGTTACCAAAATAAGGTCACACTGTAGTATCATTTTACATAATTAGAATATGCTAACTTATTAAACTGAAAAGTTTGTCAATAAATATGCTGAGTGTACAACTTGTACTATCATTCTATATATAGAACTAATAAATATAACAAAAAATTATTTCATTCCAAGTTTGTACCTAATAAACTAATAATACTACACTCACTATACTAATAATATTAGTACACTCACCATTCTTTCATCTCTGTCTACGATTCTCTGAAGCCCAAATATATTTTGAGCTCCATTTTCAAGTCCATCAATTCTTGCTAATTGCTTACACACTGTATTGTCCCAGTGTAAATAATAACAATTTGAAAGAGTACTGTATCTCATACGAAATCTACAATAATAGAGAGAAATTAAACTTTTATTAACACAGGTGTATAAAATTAATAGATTGGGATTATTGTGTCTATATGCCCTATATAGGAAAAGGGAACTTGCATAGCATAAATTAAAACATCCGCTGTTTACCAAGGATGTGTAATAGTGAGCTAATTATATTGTTGTTTTAGTTTGACAATAATGACTACTTTTAGTTATAGTTATAGTATGACTAGTTTAGCAAACATTTAGTTTAGTTATAGTTTAGTTAACTAAAATAACATTAGGCTTACTAAAAGGGTTTTAGTTGTAGTTACGTAACTAACTAAAAGTGTCCATTATTGGCAAATTTTCATTTTAGTTAGTTACAATAGACTTGTAATAGTTTAGTTAACTAAAAGTCACAATGCCTTAATAAAAGGGGTTTTAGTTTTAGTTATAGTTAACTAAAATAACACTAGAGCCTAATTACCAGACATTTTGAACTATTTTCATTCTCTAAGACTTGTTTTATTTCTAATACACTTTGTATACAATTCATTTTACTAGACATTCACTATAGACAATATCCTGTATGACTGGGACACCACTGCATTAGATACATTCTATGGTAATCTAACCTTGGTATCCAGGAAGAGCAACTAGCTATATACATGTATATTGAACTTTGTATGTACAAACTTTAGTTAATTGGCTTCATGTAAAAAATGGCAACATTTGAGTATGAATATTTAAATAGTCAGAATTATTGTAATATTTTAGTTACTATACATTCATCACTTAATTAAGAATGATAATTAAGGTATGAACTACATACATGGATGTTAGTAGTTTAGATATTGTAATGCCAGGTGTATAATACAATTAGACTAAACAATTTAACTTCATTCCTTTATAGCCAATCGACAAGACAAATTCTATAATCATTATTCCAAATACGAGTACTATAATTACAATAATATTAATTATATTATAATTATATGTGTATATGCACATACATGTAAATTTATATGTATGCATACATGTACATACATGCAATATTTAATATATACAGTTACATATTGAACATGTATACACACACACACAGTCGTAAACACATGCAACCACATAAACATACCTACACAAACCTCCCACCCCACATCACACCCAAACAGAACATGAATAAATCAATAATTCGCATCAAATTACATATACATGTACATATACAAAACTAAGTCTAATCTATAAAAACTAAGTTCAAACCAAGCAACACTCTAACAACATAATTACTACTAATAAAAACTAACAGCTGCCAATAATACTATATATCTGTGCAAAACACAGGATGCATAATCATATATTTAACTAATCATTGAAACATTAATAACTTTTAATAAACATTGTCCACCCTAGCTATTCATTTCATTGTGCTTTGTTAGGTTAATATATCCTTAGGCTATGCTTTATCAAAGTGATAAGTTACAAGATGCCTACAATAATTATAGCACACACACACACTATATCTTCAAGGTACACATGTAATCTGAGATAGCTCAAAAGTATTGTAGCTATAGTCTGTGCACATTCACGATGTCCTCAAAATTATGATGTGTTGACTTTATATGTAATATAGTGTATAGTTAAATGTCATAAGATTAATACATGATTATACTGTAACTCAATAATGAAGCAATGGTTTAAAATTTAACATACACAATAAAGAACCGGAAGGACTATTATATGAAAATGGTGCAGGTGAAAAGATTGTTAGTCATTCCAAACTAAAATTATGAACATTGTTTTGAGGTCATGGTTGAACATGAATGACCTTTATTTGTCCATGAGATTAACGATAGCTATATACATGTAACTTATCAATGAATTCTTCACTATGTAATTATATATAATTATATGTACGTACATAAAGTTTTGCATTTAAATGTTAGATGTTTAAACTATATACAGTAATACACAAGGAGATAGTATATATAAAGGTGAAAGTACATAAATGTAGTACTTCCATGTAACCAAAAAGTCATTTTTAAAGCACATGTACATCGTAACCATGGTAACTGAAATCTGAGGCATTTTAAGGTTAGCAGAATGACGTAAATTTACTGAAATGTGTTGACAATATACTAAAAAAGTTTATAAACAATAACATCTAATCCCAATAACAGTTATTAATAAACAGTTTATTAATTAATAATTATTATATACATGATTGGAATTAGATATAATAATTATTACATGATTGGAATTAGATATTAATATTTTAAATAATTATTATTACATGATTGGAATTAGATATTTTAATAATTATTACATGATTGGAATTAGATATTTTAATAATTGTTACATGATTGGAATTAGATATTAATATTTGTGGTCAGTAGCAGTAACTTAATATTCAATACTCAACTTCAATGAACTATCGCTCAAGAAAAATTATAGTAAATAAATAAATTTAAAAAATTTCATTACATTTTTACGATACAATTTCATCTCAGTAATAGACATTTTTAGACCAGAAAGAAATGCTCAAAAGATAGTGGTATAAACATTTGTGAGGTGATCTATAATTAACCAGCAACATTTAATATCCCTACAGAAATCCATATTGCAGAAGACTATATATTTGTATTTAAAATGGTAGCTGTTCTATATATGACACTTCCAGGTGTCTAATGTATACTTATGGTTAAAGTTTAAATAAACAAATGAGCCAAATTAGAGTGACGTGTGTGCTTTGAGTATAGCAATCAAATGATACAACTACTAGTATATAACAATATTATAGTTTCCTTTGATCTTTCCTGCAAGATTAACACTGTTGCAAGTGTTACATGAGAGATCAAAGAGTGCAAGCAACTGTTACAAGCAACAGTGTCTAGTGATATAATTATATATATTGTCTAGTGATCTTATATATATGCACTAGCTGATAGATTATAGCTGAGCAGTGCAGTATATTAGCAGTAATCATGTGTTTACTATTCAGTATACTTGCTTGAGGACATGGAAAGATATTACACGAGATGTCAGATATATGACACAATAATGTATGCATATAAAGATTGGAGGGCATGAGTATTATAACATAACATAACCGAATCTGCTACATTTCAGATTATAATTTGTGAACATTAAATTAATACAGAGCATAGGAGCTAGCAAGGTGTACAATATATACCAACTGATACTGATGGAAGTGTTGTACAATAATAATAATACACATGTATTACGAATCAATGTCATCAGTGAAAACCTTGCATACCTTTTCAGTGATATATCTTGAAGAGAAGGTTTGAATATATGGCCGTCCATTTCTTTAAACTCTGTCTATAAGAATGAAGAATATCTATAATTACATGTATACAACCACTTCACAATCTAGAATGCACAAAACTGAGAATTCAGCCAATTCAACACACCACGATTTGTTGGATATTCTTTAACAACTAATATCGATATCTTCTACTGCAAATATAGTTACCACTATCTTTAATTCTGACTTCTCTGAGTCTCGCCTTATATACTCCATTGTGCCATGACCGGGCCCTCTGCGATCCGCCCTTTGGTCGGCTAATTAATTATAACTAATTGCGAGTGGGCGTGTCGTGCCACACTTTTCATAAGTATATATAAAGGATAGTTGTCCAAAGATAAAAGTAAAGAGATTACCAGTTGTAACATGGATTGGAGACAGGTATATAACTATAAAGAAGTCATGGGAAGAATATTTCATTATGTCAATGTTTACTTCCTTTGTCCATTTTGTTAATCCATGTGACTCTAAATTTACACTTTTAGAGAAGTTGTGAAGTTGTTACTTCCATTTTTAATCTAATTATAATAATTAATAGTTCCCCTAGTCACGTAAGAAGTTTTCTTTTTTACTTTTTTTGTATGTACATCACATTGTTAATTAAAACATAATTATATATAATATATATATATATAGTATGATGGTGACATCATCTTTTTGATGTGGTGAGGTCTATATATTGTATATAGACCTAAGAAGAGGCTATATTTTTAATTAAATATAGACCTGTCTGACTACTCTGTGTACACTATGCAGGAGATGTCACCATCATACATATATATCACATCCTCGGACACAAAACTGAGGTCATACAGTATATATATATAGGACCTATTAGCATACTATACAATACATATATTATGATATATACATAATTATATATAATGTATATATATAATTATATATAGATATAATTATGTTAATTATATATAGTTAATTATGTTTTGTTCTTGCTCAAATTTCACAATTCAACAACTGTTAGAAATTACATGAGCTGTAGTAATTCATTATATTCTAATAAATAGAATAAACTTCAGAGTCTTCCATGACATCAATGCTGAAGAAAGCAACCAGATATTGTGTCATAAGCAATCAATACTAATCAACTTTTGCATGCAAAAGGAGTATTGTATGTACAATGTATTAGGGAAAATTGACAATTTATTCACTCTAGTTCATCCAATGAAGTACAATATATAATTATAAATGCACCTCTAGTACTTCTTTTACTAGTACATTATAGAATTGTTTGAATATGGAACTCATTCCCCTTATTGAGCTTTCTAATTCAATTATTTACAGTCAAATTCTGTCTAATTTCATTTCTTTGGTTGATTGCTGTAGGACAATTACCATTTTTTGGTATAGCCTGATACTTAAGGAAAAATATGACCAAGTATGCATAAGGACAGATGACATTTAGTAAAAGGGCAGACAAAATGAAATAAACAAGAGGTATATTATACTAGTATCATATGATGGGGTTTACATGACATTGTAGCTTTATTTAGCTGTGTTAAAGGGAAAATAATTCTTGTATTTAAACTTTTGTTCATTTCACAAAGGAAGACATTAAAATTTGGTACCTAAGTAATCTAATTGTGGTGTGCTCCATTTACTGTAGTCAATTTGAACTAACAAACAAAATGACAGATCTTTGGCTCCAAAGAGTATTCATGTTGTTACAAAAAAGACAGAAAAGTCGGAAAGATTAATTCGAACCAGGGACTTGTTTAGTTCCAAAGAATGTTGTTACGAAAAACAATAAAAAAGCAGGCGGGAGTTAAACCAAGGACCTTTGGTTACTAAATAAAAGAGAGAAGTAGCAGTAGTTGAACCAAGGACCTTTAGCTACTAAATAAAAGGGAGAAGTAGCAGTAGTTGAACCAAGGACCTTTAGCTACTAAATAAAAGGGAGAAGTAGCAGTAGTTGAACCAAGGACCTTTAGCTACTAAATAAAAGAGAGAAGTAGCAGTAGTTGAACCAAGGACCTTTAGCTACTAAATAAAAGAGAGAAGTAGCAGTAGTTGAACCAAGGACCTTTAGCTACTAAATAAAAGAGAGAAGTAGCAGTAGTTGAACCAAGGACCTTTAGCTACTAAATAAAAGGGGATAAGTAGCAGTAGTTGAACCAGGGACCTTCTGTGTACATTATCACCTGTTTTTGTGGTATCTTGTAGTATACCCACAACCACTAAAACTTCCTCAGGCTTGACCACACAATACACTGTATTTCTTTTGGGATACCAAATTTCACATAAATAGATAATTATGTATCTATTTATAAATCTATCTATCTGTTGATTTACATGTATTTGTTCATGTAGACATTCTACCAGATTCTTAATCTGGGGATGATTGTATCTTCAGCTCTTATGATATGGAAAGGTCTTATGGTAGTCACAGGTAGTGAGAGTCCAATTGTTGTAGTTCTCAGGTTAGTACATGTATATGTGTCTGTTGATGTCACTTGGGGGGAAACAATAATTTAATCTAATACGTACTAATCAGCCATTTTGTACATGAACTAAATTTGGTATTCGTGAAGAAGAAGTGTTGTTCCACTTCAGATATCAAGCTTGCTATGGAGTCATTCATTGTCGCATCAACACAGAAAAAAACCCTTCCAATTTTCATGAAAATTGGTTAGGTTATAGAGTCTATAGAGAAAGTAAATTTTAGCTTCCTGCATCAAGTACTTTTTGAGTTATAACCAGGGTACTATATACCAATACTAGGTATCATTTTCAGGTATACTGTATTCCGCTGTTACTTAAACGCCTATAGGTTTTGTTATGTTTATAATGGAAAGATATAATTAATATCACTTTCAAACTCTTTTGATGCTTTTTCATATGATATATGACTTGGAGGTGATTACCTCATTTAAAGGTCAAAGGTCACATGATTTGATCATGAATTCTGAGAAAAAGGTTATTGTATATGCTGTCACTTGGGGGGAAACAATGATCAAATGGACGCTAATCAGCCATTTTGTACAAGAACTAGATTTGGTATTCGAGAAGAGGAAGTGTTGCTCCACTTCGGATATCAAGCTTGCTATGCAAAATGGCTGAATAATAAGTGTTTAAGAAGTATGCATATCCAATGATTATTTCCTAGTAGTAAACATATACATGTAACTACATCATGTGAAAAGGGTCATGTGTGACATACATGTAGATATAATGCAATGTGTCAAGTGCATTTGTCTGTATGTAATGCATACCATATTATATTCTATTGCTATGTACATGTATACCATTTTATTGTAACGTCAATTCGACAAAGATTATATTGAGTGAGAGAACAAATAGCCATTAAAGACTTTTGTGGATAACAAAGTAGGATCATATACAATACATATTGTACAATAACAATAGTGTAGACATCTATCCAGACAATTAGTAATGATAACATGTATATTTAAGAGACATTGTGTCCAATACTATATACATGATTATAATTATCACTTTTAAAAAACCATGATCTCAACGAACAGAGACACAACATTACATGTGTATATTGAGAAGGAGAGCTACAATGAGACAATGTGAAATACAATGTACCGAGAGTCAGAGCTGCGCTTAGGAGAATGAGTTAGACCCAGAACAATACCCGACAATACTCAGAATTAAGAGCTGATGAGAAAGATCAAGTAGGTGAAGCAGAGCATCAAGAGACTATGCTGGAAGCTGAGAGAGAGAGAGAGAGAGAGCAAGAGAGAGATGAGCAGTTGAAGAGTGTTGGAGACCTTGGAGTGTCCTGAGAGAAGACAGGAATTATTAAACATCATGATTCTCACACCCACATCAAAATTAATTAATTTTCACAATTGCTCATGCTCGGTTTCATTCTCCTAATAGTTATAGCACCCTTTGTAGTGCATTGAGTGTTTTTATATAGCATGAGGGGGAGCCATTTAAATGTCTAGATTACATAATTAATACATGATTAAAGCAAGTGAATTATATAATTGTGACCTTTACTGGCTCCTCCCCATAATAAAAATATACATGCACAGTAAATGGGCTTATAATTGTTTTATTGCAATACTTGTAACAGTTTTACTGTCAGGTGATTAGTATTAAACAATCTGGTTGGTTATAATTTGGTGAGATGCAATGAAGTAGTATGTAGCAATGGTTATCTATAGGGTTATATGGACGTTGTCAGTTCAATTCTATTTTCTAATGTACATATAAGCTACATGTATATTGTAAGTATTGATAGGATTGAGCAGTGACAAGATATACATGTATGTGATGTTGAGATTTCTTCTATCAATATTCAATATCTTCACCATTTTTTGTATACATGTATATATCGGCAGTAATATGACCCCAGGGTAACACTGAGAATATAAGATATGTATGTACATTGTATGTATGTTGTTAACTGTATGTAATTATGCATGTGTGTATGTATGCATGTATATATGTACGTATGTATGTATGTATGTATGTATGTATGTATGCTTTTCCAACCGAATAAATACTCGAATTATCGCTTGCTTACTTATCATAAGTTGTTTGAATTGTTTCTTGTAAAATATTAAGTATTACATTGTACATGTAGCTCACCATTTTGCTGTAAGTACAGTGTAGTTACAATAGATGTTTATAACAGCAACCACTGTGTTTTTATTGTTTATTCTCTGGTATACAAGCCTAGAAAACCAGTAACATGAAGCAAGAAAATTCTCCACCACCATTTAATTTCCTTAATAATTGCATGTGTTTTGTTTCTATGCATGTGCAAACATTAAATGAATAATCGAATACCAAAAAATACATTCTAATACCTAAATAATATCCAAATATTTCAATATTCGTTTCAACACTAATGTACGTACGTATGTATGTATCAGCTTTCTTTTTGCAGGACTGTAGAGCTTGAGCACACTTTCTATTTTGTGCCACACCCATTAATTGACCAATCCCTTGCATTATATTATATTATATTGTAACATAGATTCAACCCCATAGAGAGCACTTACATGTACGCCACACCCATTAATTGACCAATCCCTTACATTATATTATATTATATTGTAACATAGATTCAACCCCATAGAGAGCACTTACATGTACACACTGTATAAGGAGGAAATTTTAGGTTGCATATTTAGTGATGCTAATGATGAAATACAGTATATGTCATTATAAGTTAACAGTAGTTCTATCACTATAGTACAGTTGTTACTGTCTCACTACTGTGCTGTTGAATTGACAAGTATCAGTCAAAACTACTGTTGAACGACTGTAGTGTGTAAATGGAACTACTGAGTAATTACTGTACTTTATTGTGACTTTTTTGTGACATATCTAAATATTGTGGTCACTAAAAGCAAAAACAAGAAGTAGATACACAATGTACAAATATCATGATACATGTATTGTGTCACACATAACTAAGGGCATGTTTATTATCGCCTTTTATATACATGTACATGTATAAAATCAACAACATTTTTTAATGTGATTGATATTGAGAAAATCTAGCCTTTACCTTGTGAGTCAATTTATGTATTAGTTCCAGAAGCATTTATTAATTACAGTTACTTTTAATAATCACTATTCATACAACCATAGTGTATTTGTTTTTAACAACACCCAAATGACTCACAACAAATGGTCCAATAATGGGATCATAGGAATATGGTTCTTTGATAATAATTTTATTTCAAATTCTTGATTTATGAACTATAAATGGTTATCATTCTGTTAATGAACTACTCGTGTTTAACTTAAGGAATAGTTTGTTTTGTACAAACCCGTAATGCGACTCACTCAATATAGTAAAGAATTGACACCACTCTCATTAATTACCACGCATGTGTGAAATTGGTTCTGTCTGTTCTTGTATAAAATGTTTTGGAAATAATTTTATAAACACATTGAAAAGCACTTACATGTATACATGTACATGTATGTACATTTACAATACATGTACATGTATATTAGTCATAAAGGAATGCATCCAACCTGGCAGAAGGTAATACCATTTTATTTCAATAAGATTTCACATTCTCCAATATTGAGATACTGCTATACATTTTTGTACATGTACATGTATATACTAGTGTAGGTAACTACATGTATAACTACAACTAAAACCCTTTTAGTAAGCCTAATGTTATTTTAGTTAGTTAAACTATAAATAAACTAAAGGTTTGAGAAACCAGGCATACTATACCTACATGTACATGTATAACTAAAAGCAGTCATTTTTTGTCAAAGTAAGGCAACACTAGTATATACTCATTGAACACCAGTAAACAATCATTGACTATATCATGGATTGGACTCATTTACATTTTCATAATGTAAAGTTCTGCTTGTCCTATGCTCTTACACATGTACATGTATACTGTCTTTGATATAGTAGTATACTCTTGATAATACAGTGAAACCTCTCACCTTTGGATGAAGGTGATTTTATTATATGTATGAAGGCTGGAATGAATGCTTAGTTAAAAAAAAAAGCTTTGAGGGGTCAACACATGTTTTTAATAATTTTTTATCAATGTTGCTCACACCTCTAAGCCTCCAAAACTGGATTATTGCTTTATAACAAATACTAGTCTTGTTCCTCTCGTTGAAACAGCCAGCATCACAGCCTCAACTTTACTGGAACACACCCATATTATTAACCACACATTTACATGCTCAAACATCAAAGCTTCGAATTGAGAATTTACATGTAGATTCGAATGCACAGCAAACAAACAAAAGTTCAAAACTTTTTCCCAGCCCTAATATGTATAGTAATTAATTTTTATTAATAATTATTATAATTACATGTACATGCTTATTGTTTCATTTCTTAGTGGTAGTATGGAGCCAGCCTTCTATCGTGGTGATCTCTTGTTTTTAACTAATCTTCAAGATCCAATTAGGACAGGAGAAATAGTTGTTTTTAAAATCAAAGACAGGGACATCCCTATTGTACATCGAGTAATAAAAGTACATGAAAAGTGAGTAAAGAGAAGGAATGACTACAGAATGTCTACATTTGACTACTTGGTTGTATGACTTAGAACATTCTAACCAGTTTCAAACAGTTTTAAGTTTTTCAAGTTGAAGTTTGGTTAGTTTGCACTTTAAACTGGTTTATTAACTAAACTAGTGATTTGTGATATTACTTCGAAACAGTATTATGTATTGCTGCCAAAAATATCACAATACAATACAGTATCACGATATTTGAAATAATAATTGAAATGCTTATAGAAATGTCCTGTTTGTATTTGTACAAAACAATCAAAGTTATAGCTCATTATAATTACTTTCAGTTATTAAAGTAGGCAGAATGCACATGTACATGTATGTACATCATACATGTGCATTCTGCCTACTTTAATAACTGTAAGTAATTATAATGAGCTATAGCATGTATAACTTGGATTGTTTTGTACAAATACAATACATTTACTACATTGTACTTGTATAACAACCAAATTTACTAAATCTAGAGGTATTTCAACATCAAGTACTGGCTTTAAGCTTTCTAATATGACATTCATTTTCTAGCTCCACCCACGTGATTGATTAATTTTCTACACATTTTACTGCTCTTTTTACACCGACATACACATTGTTTTTCTGTCAGTAATTGAGAATGCTACCAAATTATGTGTGGTGATGGTCCTGCAATGCAAGGATAAATAACCAGTGCAGCAGCCATTAATTTTATAGTGTGAAAAACTCGATGAACTTGACACATGTATTTTCAGCAGTAGCTTATGTTCATCGCAGCATTATGTGATTAGTGTTAGTTCCATCAAATTGTTGACCAAATCCTAGTACATGAATATATACATGTGTGTCTGTGTCTGTGTCTGTGTATGTGTCTCTATGCGTGTTTGTCTGTGTGTGTGTTAATCTGTGTATGTCTGTGTGTGTTTGAATCTCTTCATTTTCCTATAGTGAGAAGGGAGAAGTGAAGTTATTAACAAAAGGTGATAACAATGCTGTTGATGATAGAGGACTTTATGCTAAAGGACAGTTTTGGGTGAAGAAGGAAGATGTTGTTGGGAGAGCAAAGGGGTAGGTTCATGTACTTAAATTTGAACGAAACATCAGTGTTTGAACTACATTTACATGTAAATCATGGAACCGCAGTCCCCTCTACCATGGACTCTTCAGGAATGCTAAATTAGCCCCTTGTACCACAACCAGCTTAGCCATAAATCAAATCCTTTACTGTTGTTTATAAACTAGGCATGAATCAAAACTCTCCACAACCATTTTTCCCAATTGTGTTATTTATGTGCAGATGACATGAAATCAACAATGATCAATCAATTTCACTGTATGTATAAATCTTTACTATACACACTCCATAATAGTTTTGACTCAGACACTGGCCCTTCCATCTACTTATTTGACAATTTCCATGATCTTTCTGTTACTAATTCGAATTATACTTACATGTAGGTTTCTACCCTATGTTGGCATGGTAACAATCATTATGAATGATTATCCAAAGTTTAAGGTAAAACTATTTCTAAACTTGTCTACATTGTATTATAATCAAATTCCTTTTCTTTTCAGTATATTTTGCTTGGAGGACTAGGGATATTTGTCTTGCTTCATCGAGAATAGTACTTTTTTTCAAAAGGGAAATTTTTTTGTTAATAGCACTTTACAAATCATAATTAAAATTTTAGTACCAGAAAAGTGTCACTCAACTTGTAACTAAACAAACTATAATGTGACTCAGTCTTTGTAACAATCTAATACCTTCTACGTTGTAAATGGACAATATTTGAGCTTGTAGTATGACAATGACTTAAACCTTGACAAAATACAGTACGTACATGTACGTGTGTATCCTCCAGGTATAATATTAAGCAGACCATCAAATGTCTATGTACACAATGTACATGTGTGGAATTTTCATACCTGCAACCAATGGAGAAAGATGTGTACATGTAGTTCACATTTGTTACTGAGTTACCATATCAATATAAAGAGGAACTTCCTATATTGATATTATGGTAAATTATATCACTTCATTATTATTAGGGATATTTAAATGTCATGTTTCACACTTGAGTAATACTTTTGCATTAGGAAAATATTAAATCATAATACATTTGTACATATTATATTATAATACCTGAAAATAAATAGATATATATAAGCAAAATTATAAAACATTGTCATAACAGTATAAGTTGTGTCAACTGTCATACAATGTCTACATTGTGATTGAGTGGGCACACAAGTTAGTTTAATAATCATTCTATACTACGTTATGGAAAACAACATATAACAAGACAATAATTATAACAGTTAATCCTCATATGGGTAATTAAATGAATCATAATATGAAGGTTGTTTGTACTGTTGGAAATGTAATCTCAGAGTTCGTTTCGATGTATTTCTATACAATACAGAAACAAACACTTCAATTATATACTCTCCTGCAGAATCTGTTGTAAAAGTAAGCTGCCATGCTTTCTGATCAGTTTTGACAGCTAATCTTGAGGTGACATTATTGGTACCATGCGTAACAGTCTGTTTTATGTCAATTCGTGGATATATAATGGTAGGAATGAAATTGACTTCAATACTGACACAATATGTGCATCCCAATTGCAATACTACATTATTAGTATGCAATCTTTTGGATGTTGACCCTTCGTATCCTAATGCTTGAAGAGTGATATGTAGTTTGTCCTCTCCATAATCTTTTAAAAACCCAATCCGCTGGATACTCTCCACTGGACTGACTGGTGCTGTCCTTACTGACTTAGTTACAATGTCATTTTCCAAGAAGCAAACTGGTGTGATTGTTTTCAAATTATCTACACTCCAGGATTTCTTGTTAATCATTTTCATTTGTGAAAATGCTTTGGCTCCGAGTACAGCAATTTCAATTTTCTCACTGCTATCCATTACTTGTTTAGCAAAATTTAGACTTGCTTCAAGACCACACACTGTCATTTCCACACTGCTTTTTTCCGCCCAGACCTGTTTTGAAAAAGAATTAAACTGTGTCTCTACCTCACATAAGAGGGACGTCTTTCGTTCATTCAACTTTCGCAATAAAATACCAAAGAAATTCGTGATGGCAGCTTTTAATTGATCAGGAGAAGTTGTCACGTATGTTTCATAGTTCAAAATCGTCTGTGTGTGCTTTCTAAACTCTGCTAACTTTGCGGTAGTTGTTGCTTCACTCACCTTAAGCTTCATCTTTATTTCATCAGCGGCCTCTTCAGCTGGTTTGAAAGAATGACGTTGATGATGATATAGTGCACAATCACGACATATAACTTCCTCACATTTGATACAGTATACCTTCAGTTCTTCATTTGGATGCTTTGGACAGTTATACACAGGTGGTCTAGATGTTTGTTTTGCTTTTTCAGGTGGTACTAACGTGTGAGTCTTAAACATGGACATTCTCTTGTGAGACTCGTCACATAACGTGCATAAATATTGATTACAACTCAAACAAAAGCTAACAACTTGGGCTGTTGATTGGCAAACTCCACATGTTAATGCTGAAGTATTATTAATACTCAACTTTTCAACTCTCTTGCTTAAGTTGGTATTACAAATTAATCCAGCTACTCCACTACTTGGTAGAATATGCTCTGATCTACACTGAGGACACCTCACTCCTTCCCAGTTAATGAGAGAGATAATACATTTACAACAGTAGCTGTGTAAGCAAGGAAGCATTCTTGGGTCATCATAAACATTCAAGCAAATGGAACACTTCAATAAATCCTCAGACAACTTTGGTGTTCTACCGCTACTAGTACTATTGGATACGTTTTTCTCGGTCCCCGTGGCCATTCAGTACATGTAGTCTCTGTCTCCGTATTAGACTTTTTAGAGAGGAGACGGTCTCAATCTGAAATTCTGAATCCCCTTAACGAGCGAGAGGCGTGGGCTGCTGGGGACGAGACTACCAATACCTCCCACGTGCCCATGCTCAGTACTTAATTCTGCCAGGAAAATCCGGACTGGGCATATGAATTTCAGACGCCCACGCTAAAACGCGGAAGGTCGTCTTGGCGATCGAATTCTAGTCTCGTCCTAAGACTACCACACCCCACGGCGAAAGGTACCGGTACGCGGTATACCTTTCGCCTTGAAGCGTTGTGGTCTGGGGACGAGACTAGGTGAGCATGTCCATCAGCTACGGTTTGTTTGTGGTAAGTTAAATTCATTCTTCAAAAATGGTATATTTATTGTGAACCAGCACACTAATCATGCAAGTAGAGACAATTAGTAATGCTTAGTAAAGTTTTCATATCATCCTCTTATCTATCCACATTACGATCCATTGCATGAATAGTGAGATAATATACTAGTCTCGTTCCCAGTAGGCGGGTCTGGGAACGAGACTAATAGTATACATACTTGGTGAGAAGATGAGTGCATGTGGAAACAAGAAAACCTGTAGTATTAACACTGGCCCCAGCTCCAGTGTTGCTTATAAGCTTTTCTTACCCTTTTATACCATGATCTTTGTACAGATTCAATCCCTTGCCTGCGTCTGAAGTACTGAAAACTAAGACATACCCAGAGTGCCTATATGTGATATAAAGTTACAATGTCAAAGGCGTAAGGAAGATGATTCTAATCATGGGGGCATGTCCAAAATAGATAATTTTTTATATCTAACTAATTTTCATGTGGCTGCAGGTGATTCGATTACACAATAAACCACAAGTGTTCTTATTACACCTGACTGTATATTGGGACCTTGTATAAGAAGTATAAAATTCCAGGGGGCCATACTCACATGGAATTTTATCCATGGGGTCTAGTGCTCCCATGCTTCCTACGCCACTGAATGTAATGAATAATTTAACATGTTCAGTGATTGTGAAATGGACTATTATAATATTTAAACTTGTTTTCCAGGCTTCTTGTCTTAACTGAAGAAGTTGTAGTCACAGAAAAATTGGATGGTGGTAGCTGTTGTTTATATCAAGGAAAAGTGAGCAGACAGTTACTTGGTTTTATCTATGAAGCAGGAGGTTTTATTTTTAAGGATGAATCATAATTAAGAGCACTATCTGGCCCTAACAGCACAGATACTTCCATATACATTATTTATTGGGTTCCCTAGTAAAATAGGTGATTAGCAAGCAATTGATAACGGCAAATAGAACTAGCACTCCACAAGAGTTATGAGTTTCAAGGATGACCATTATGCTTGTGGTCATGTTAATGGAGAAAAGAGATAATAGACTATTTGTACAAATGTAAAAAATAAGATTGAGAATATATTCCTCCATCCTTTCTAGTAGATATAAAACCCTGTATAATAGCGCTGGGCAATGTTGATTTTCTATTGAAACACTTGAAAGTAGATCATGATAATTGTCAAGATTGGAAAGTTTTAAGCATACAAATTATAACAAAGTATCTGATCCTATGAGGTTTATCAAACCATACTGTAACCTTCATGAAATTGCAGTAAACAAACGGATTCTTTTCTCTGTATAGTACATACATGAAAATTCATGTGCCTCACATGCTAACAAAAGATATAAACCATAATTGACAAACAAACACAACAAACTTGTATGTACATGCACATGTGTACTACACAGTACATTGGCTTACAAATTATGTTTATGGCAACCACAATTACATGCAGTAATATGTAATACCATGTGCACGTTGATCAATAGACCATGCATTGTCATCGTGTTTGTGATTATAACTCACTGAATGTTCATTTTTATGGCTGTACACACAACCACAGCAATAATATGTAATAGAATGTGTACATTCATCAATAGACCATGCATTGTCATCGTGTTTGTGATTATAGCTCACTGAATGTTCATTGGAATGCTATGACTCTATTAGTAGTGTGTGTATGTTATTTGTATAGTATTACTGTAAGTACATGTATTACTATGAGTGCATGTACTACTATGTAATCAATATAGTACTGTACATGTAAAGTATGCCTACATAATGTATACTATGAGTAGTATACATGTACATTCACATTCACAATCACTGGATGTCATAATTATAGTTAATATCTAATTGTAACTGAATAATGAAGCAATGGATTGAAATTTAAGTTATTTGACATGCACAAAGAAAAACATGAAAGATAATTATGTGAAAATGGTGGAAATAACAACACCGTGGGTTCTTCCAAATTAATTTATTGTGAACAGTTATTAGTGATAAACATTTCTCTGATTAAATGACCAGTATAATTATTTATTATTTTAATACAGTGGAACCCCGCTTAACGACCACCCCTGAACAGCGGTCATCTATGATATAATGGCCAGATGTCCTGGTCTGGATTCAAATTACACATACTTACCTGCTAAGGCAACCTCTGAAGAACGACCACCTCGCTATTGCATATAACGAACACTAGATGGTCCCTAACACTAGCTACACCATTGAGCAAAACTTCGATTTAACGGCCGCGATATATGATAAAACAAAAATGCACAATATTCAAAGCAGCCCATCACTGTTTAGTTTGCTACAGATAGTCTTGAGCTTATCTATGTGGTTTTTGGTCCCTAAAATGTATACTTGCATGGAATTTAATAATTATTGCATAATGAGTATTTATCATGTGTTCAGTTAATAAAAAGATGTTTTGAGTTATACTAAACTAAACCCCTCAGCAAAGGCCACCCCTATATAACGGCCAAAATGCAATTCCCCTTGGGTGGCCGTTATACAGGGGTTCCACTGTACATGAATATTATTAATATTATCAAAATTAACATTCAAAAAAGAATAGTATCATAATTATGGTAGTCACTGCGTTTAATATTATATAAAATGGTTCATTAATTAGCATAATTAATGACACTACTGACCTCTCTTTCTTATGTTAAATTTTTATTAGCTGCAGCATTGCTACTATCTTTTTCATCTCCGGTAAATAAGAATAATGTGGGTTTGTAACCAATGCTTGTTACTGATTTAGCACTATTTGACCATGTTTAGCACATGACATTTTATCACATTTGTCATAACATCACGTGCCTACACAAATGTTACCCTCACTCATAAACTCTTTCATTTGTGAAATTCGTATGCCACGAAAATTTCCTGCTATACATTACAATATTATGTTTATATAACATGTACTACAAAAATAATATATGAAACTGCAAAACAAAATTGTTATGTATTCATTTGTAATTCAAAGGTTTGGAAACCTCTGCAATTGCTTACTACACAGGATAATGAAATTAAAGGGTTATGATTGGTACATGTATGTTATCACACCAGTCATAACAATCTGTATTACCAATTAAATTATAGAATAATTTGCCACTACTAACAAACATTAACAATTCATTCAACATAAAATGACAATATGTAATAGTTATAACACAATTTACTGTGATTACGTGTTTTAATGTAGCATGAGCAATTGGCCTAATTACTTCCACTGATTTTAATCGATTATCAATCGACTTGAAGTTAGTGATAATCAATTTCAGAATCTCAGCCAATTCCCAGCCCTAGTAAATAGTATTTGTAGTGTTGTTTTATTACACTATACAATGATACATTATACTGATTAGATTCATTACTTCTCAAAAATTGTAATTACTAGAACAGAAAGAGAAAGAGTGATTCTTGTCTCAATACCTAGAGTTGGACAGATCCACCTTGTTACCAGTTCGCCAATGCTATTTTCCACATACGAGGCCACAAGCGTACCTGTCACCTTAAGCAATGACTGTTGCCTCAAGTATAGTGATTCTAAAACTAGAGCCTGTTTAGTAAAAATTCATAAGTGGAACACATTCACCTCAAAAAAAATGGAAGACCGACCATTATAATTATTCTTTCTGTTTTAAATATGTTGACCTTTATTGTGGTTCAATAACGAATAATGAACAGAACGTTTTGAAGCTTTATTACAATATACAATAATACATCATACTGATTAGATTCATTACTTCACAAAAATTTTAATTACTAGAACCTTAAGCAATGACTGTTGCCTCAAGTATAGTGATTCTAAATTAGAGCCTGTTTTAGTAAAAATTCATAAGTGGAATACATTCACCTTAAAAAAAATGAAAGACCAACCATTTTTACTTTCTATAATTATCCTTCCTGTTTTAAGTATGTTGAGCTTTATTGTGGTTCAATAACAAATAATAAACATAACATTTTGAAGCTTTAAATCTACTAACATAATACAAATATCATCCTTCTGTTCTTTTTTGTGTTTTTCTAAATTTTAAATCATTGCTTTGTTATTGAGTTACAGAATAATGTATTAACTTTATGACATTAAACCATACACTGAATCATCACATCCTAATTGTAAATGTGAACGAACAGACTTTCTTTTATTGTATTTAGCCATAATTATAATACATTATGTGACAAACTGTACTACTGCAGGTTCAAAATTAGTTCTTTCATAAGTATGAAACTTTGATTTGGTATAAGGGACCTTTTGAGCTTATTACAATTGAGTAAACCCAATTAACATAATCATATTGTGATTGCTATTTTTTGCAGGGACATGTAATCCTGAAGGTTTTGTTATTAGAACGTGAAGTGCATTTCCAAACAAAACTTTCAAGAAAATAACACTCAATGTGTTAATAAGATTGATTTTATAATTTGTATATGTAAAGTTATGTTTAAAAATATAATATATTGTGATTTTTTATTATATCATGGAGAGATCTATATAATTATGTCAAAGCATAACACTTTTTTTAATGAAAATCTTCCTAAATAATCATGTCAGTTGCAACCCTATATACATACATGCTATGAAAGCATTCAAAGCACATAAGGCTGCACATTCAATAATGCTTGTGTTACTGCAAGTTTACATATTCATTGTGGACTTCCTATGATCTTTGCGATATTTGATAGTTATGGAGTTTGGCATAGGGATGGTATATTCTATACTTTCTCTACATAATACACTGTAAAAAGAAAGTTGTTAAAGTGAACTAATTATTGGTTGCAAGTAATATTATAAATTGAGTTAGTTCAACTTAGTTGTCCCTGCAGGATACATGCGCATGGGATGCTGCTTTGTGCCAATTGTAATTAATCAATAATTATTGAAGAACTATTAGGTACCTTGCAGCTATCAAAGTTTAGACAGTTGTAATACTAAACTATAAAGCATGGTGGGGTCAACAAGCCACATCTGGGATAGTTTCAATTTTGCCAAAATAGTGGAGTGGCATCTTATACACAAAGGTGTGTGCTTGCTTACCCATTTTAAAATAACCTGCAGATATGCAACTTCCTTGCAACTGTACTGACCAATAAATTAGTTATTTTAACAATTTTGTTTTTAGAGTGTACCTACGAAAATGTGCCATCAATCCCTATAGCAAACTCCACTTTCGATTCTGTGTACATATTGGTAATATAACTTTGAATGTACACCTTCAAACTCAAAACCATTTCGTCAATTTACATAATCCACTCTTGAAATAATGTTTCGGCCCAAGATCCTTCTTCAGCTTAAACAGAACAATGTTTGTAAGTATTGAGAAACCATGCATATATACAAGTATATGGAGTGGAGTACATATAATCTACAGCACCTATATATAATAATCAGAAGCCATGCCAATACAAATATTAATGCTGGACAATGGACATACATCATTTACATTACAATCATATAAAAATGGCATAGAAACACTTGCATGGTTAAAATTAACTGTCACATGTTTTTCTAATAGCAATTGGTGACGTGTTGTAACCTTTGCTCCTGGGCATATGCATCAGGCTATAGCTATCTTTTGGTAGTGGTGGATCTACTCTTTCATCAAGACCATCATCTTTTTCGCGATCCAGTTCTTCAGTTCCCATACTAACAGGCTCTATGTCTTCCTTAATTACTGAAATGCCACTGAATTGCCCTACAAAATTATCGAATTGTTGTGGATTGCACTTCATCAATTTCATAGTGGTTGCTATGCCTTTTAGGACCTCCAGTCGCTTTATCTCTTTATCTTTCATTAGTTCCTTGTGCTTCATTTCCAATCGTTTGTGGTTCATCCATGCTGGTTTGCTCTCAATTTCTTTCATTTGCAATTCCAGTCTTGCTCTCTCTTTGTCTTCCTTGGCTTTTCCTCTATCTTGTTTTGATTTTGCAAGCTCTTTCTCAAGAACAGATAATTTTTGTTTCATTTCGTGCATATCTTGCCTGGTATCTCTTGTTTCTTCGCTTAGCTGATGAACAGCATGACTCAGTTCGCCATGGATAGCAGTGATCTGTTTCTTTTGCTCACACACAGATAGCTTCGTGCTATTGATTTCTCTGTGCTGTCTATCAACATTAGCTTGTAGTGCATTAATATCCCTTTTCTGAGCTTTTAACTCTCTCTCTTGTTGAGAAAATCCTGCACTAGTCTCCAATATTAGCTCTTCAATTGTTTCTTGATTCTGCTTCATAGTCTGTGCAGTAATTTCATCCTGCGATCTACACACTGCACAGATTTTGGTCCCATCTTTTTTCTTTTTCTTGGTAACTGCTCCGCACTTAAAACAGTAGTATTCACTCATGTCTGTCACCAAATTATTATACCTATACAAACTGGAAAACTTTACAGTCGAACCGCAAGAATTATAACGTTAACGCCCACTTCTGTTGCAAATTAAAAAAATATTACGGTTGCGGTTCGACTGTTTATGTATACAGTAATTCCCAGGGAAAATCCCTATATTCTATAACCTTAAATTTCTACGGGTGTTTTTACAGCGCAAGTCAATATTTACTGTATTGCTGTTCGGGTATTGGCACCTTTCTTCACATCATGAATATATTCATGAAGCCACGATAAAAACAACTATACCCTCTGCATGAACGGCTTTCAAAACTACAGTGTAGCAGCTGTTCAAACTACTCATTTTAAAGAAGGGTCTATGTAGTTCATTCTATCATAACCACAACACTAAAGGTTTTTTTACAGAGATATAAACAACAAGTAAGAATTACTAGGTATAACTTGTATTATCATATAAAAACTGAGCATGAAAGTTTGCTAAATTTTCACTGTAGAATGTCACGTCTTTAATACATCAGCAATTTCTTAATGCTCACTGCAGGGTTTGTGACAAAAGGTTTGGGAAGGGTAAAAACAATATTCTTAAGTATAGAGAAGTTGCAGAAATATTCAACATCAATCCAGAATCAGATTGTGCAGAATACATCCCAAATGTCTCTGCAATAGCTGTTATGTATACGTAACAGCAAAACGTATCTCATTAATGTGGTCTAAAGGAAGTGTCATTAATACTCAAAAAAGTACCAATAAAATGGTTACCTCATGACGACATCGATTGTCCAGTTTGTACTGTGAAAGTACAAAGAGGAAGACCACAAAAAAAACAACAGCTGGAGGTCATCCAACAACAATTCTTGAGCAACACGATAGCTGGAACCATTCCAAGCTCACAAATATCCTCCCATGCCATTTTGTACATGTCATCACAATTGTGAATATTACCTGTGGAGCATGTAAAAATATTGTAACACACCCTATTGAAATCCTTTCATGTAAGAAGTTAACTTGTAGAGACTGTTGTTTAAATTTAGTATGTAAAAAAAAAGATTTCATCCAGGCTGTGACCAAAATTTTTTGCGATCCAGTTCTTCAGTTCCCATACTAACAGAGTCTATGTCTTCCTTAAAAGGAAGCTGTTGAATGGAAGAGCTGCAGTTAAGGACTGGGAAGCTCTAAAAGGCTTACTGTTAGAAGGACGTGGAGTAAGAATTCTATACTTAGTGAAGAAAGAGCGTTTGTCTGTCAAAAATGTAGCCAAAGCTTCCACAGCCCATGAGTAAGCATAAAAATACAACACAAAAGCTTTTACTGTTTTCATCTGGTTATCGTTCAACAACAAGTTCTCTCCAGCTGCAGAGCAACCTTTCTATCTCGATAGTGTTACATCAACACGTGCTTTGAAATTAGTGAAACTACCGGTGTCAGGGTTAAATAGGGACCCCTTGAATTTGTGATCCCCATCCGTAAATCCCTCGAGAAATAGGGACTGGGGGTTATTAATTAGCTAGTGATATATGTATCCTGCATGGATTACAATAACCCTAGAGAAATTGGGATCCCCACAGTGAACTAGGCTTCCCCATTGCATGCATAATATTTATTATTTTTATTAAACAAACTGAACTTATATTTTATAAAAGAAGTATATATATATATATTTTTTTATCAAACAAAGTGAACTTATGTTTTATAACAAGAAGTAACTGGAAGCTTCATAGCAGTCCATCCCCACTGTTTGACATTTATGCTGGGGCCGATAGGCACCAGCGCTGTTCCTGACAAACAAGGGGGGTCTGGGGGGAGCAGCCCCCCTGTTTAGGAAATTATCCTAGTTATCGGTAGGGTTATCATCAGAACAGGTTGACGCCTGTTGTTAGACATAATTCTTGGCAGCCGCTAGGCAGTACAGCAGTACAACAAAGCACGTCCCTAGATCTCCAAGGCGACCACAAATTCACTATGAATATACGGATGTACGGATCCGTTATTTTCAGCGTTATCGTGACACGGGGTCCCCAAATCACGCTTACACCGGACTATACTCTCTTTCTTATCCTGTCTCCAAGCTCTCCTCTATCTTTGTATAATTCTGCCTATAATTCTCCTTGCTCAAACGTCTTTATAACGCACAAATTTTCATATGTCTCTCTCTGATGTTTGCTGGTCTTCTCTCTCTATATATCAGTTAGTGTACATGTTGTCCGAGTTTGAAATGCGTTTTTGGTCAATGGAATTGTGAGACCTTTCAGATACAGAATAAAAGATCGAGTTTCTGGAAATTACCATAACAACAGTATGTATTGTCTATGGATCCACAATTGCTTGACAGTAACAAGTTGGAATTTAATAATAAAGTAAAATGAATAGTATTTCACCAAGAATAATTTTTACACAAAGAGAAAGACATGTTACAATAATGATGAATAAAGATAAGATGAAAGAGTCAGGCAGAACGAGGTGTTTAGAACACGAAAGACAAGTACAAAGAAGATTGAACAGAGTCGGAGAGAGAGCGAGAGACATGACAATTAAATTTTTAATTGAAGATTATAATACATTCATTTATAGTATATATAAATTTTATGATTCTAGATAATAATTCATTCAATGACCGTACTATACTTAAATCGTAATAGGTTTTAGAATGTACTACACCTGAAATCTGCACTTGCCTAGCTTAAACCGCCGAAGGTGGTATTAAGCTAGTTATATATGCAGATTCAACACCGTGGGAAGCGAGATGGCTCTAAGAATCTAGCAGATTGAGTAATCTGCACCATTTCATTATTATGGATTTGTATGCTGTTTCCCATCTCTCAGTAAACTAAAATGAATAAACACAAGTGAACCTTTATGAAGAGGATAAAAGCAGTCAGAATGCCAACTTGAAAGTATAAAATCCACACAAATAAGCAGAAAATCTTCATTGCACATTTTGTTGTATAATTTGGAAGCTTGCATGCAATCACAGGGAAGTTGCTTAAACTAATTGTTGCTATGTGTATGTGATTTTTTACTACATCATGTTTGTGTTCCATATTGCTTGAACAAGTGTGTATAATATTATTTTCAAATTCTATTACTATAGTTTATTTTGTTATTATTTAGTTCCATTCCTTTTCCAAAACTTCATCATTAATTCCATGTGCTGTGTAAAATAAAATAAAACAGCTGCCTAAGAAATACAAATTAACTTTTAATTACAGACTGATACTGAAAACATTAAGTAATAGTCTGTATTATAGTCATTAACATCATTAGTAACTCAATCTGATGTTTGGAACACAACTTGCCAGATACTCAGTATTATCAGAGCCAGAGCGGATGCAAGTTAGGAATTCCCATTCTTATGGCCATCCTTTCCCAGTCCGAGCGATAATTATTAAGGAGCTCGGTCAATTAATGGGCGTATTACGTAATCGAATGCGCGCTCTAGTCAGCAGAAGGAAAACTGAAATAGCTAGGTATTCTACCAAAAATATATTTCTAAAGTTGTACAAGGTCCTTTAAAAGGTAAGGAAAGTAGATAATCAAAATAATATGTATATTATAGGCTGTTGTGTTTCAGGCATGATAAAGTCAGCCATGATTACTGAATGCTGGACTCCACAAACCATAAGGACAATTTTTTCTCTATATATCTTGTTTGAATTGGATATTATGAATATTTTTTTATTTCACAAGTAATAATAATCAATTATTTCAAGTAATTGTCATTAAGATTAGAATAGGAAAACTATTATATGACACTATTTAATCCTGGTCTCTAAAACACATTAACAACATTAGTTACTGTACTGAAATTTGTTTCAGTTAAATAGTTATACTGTTTGGAACACGACTTGGCAACATATATTCATATGGTATCTCAAGATCAAGATTACGCTTCCTGAAATCATCTTCCAGTTTACGCAACTCATCATTCAATTGAGCAGTGATGACTTTAGCTTTCTCTTCCGTGAACCAGTGCTGAGCATATCCACCAAGATATATCTATGAACACAGAACATGCAATGAGGCAGGCAGTACATAGTATAGGCTTAAGATTATACTAACGTAGCATATAATTATACAATATACTATTCATGTAGAGCATGATACTTCCATATCTTGCATGGAACTATAGCTTTGAACTTATGATTATTATTCACATTGTTATGCATATAATATATACAACATTAATTGTATTATCATGATGCCATTACAGATAAACATAATTGCTTTAATTATATAATGCTATAAAACAAATTTGGCATCTCCTATCTATAATATCTAACCATACTTACCTCGTCCTGGCTAAACTGTGATAGTGAGAAGACAAATATTGTAGCAAAAACACTTCTTAAAGCATCAGGAAGGGTAGAAAGAAGTAACTGATAGTTACTTTGGCCTTTCTCGGTAGGAGGTGGTTTACGCAAAGCAAGTGGTGCATTTGGTGTAAACCCATATGTCTGAAACTGTCCGAAATTTACGGCGGCATGCTGTGCAGATCCAGTGAACATAATAAGTGTACAATACTTTATGAGCTCATCTTTTGTTTCAATCTTCTTTGGAAACCCATGACCCTCTAAACTACAGTCAACTGCTGGAAAAGCAAGAGTGTGAATCTCTTCTGACCAATTCTGCAATTCACTATCGTTTTTGACATCATCATCTGTCTGATAGAACAAATTGAGCATTTCTGTGGCATAGGACTCGATGGCATTCCAGATTTTAAGCCCATCATCACGATAGTAATAACCAGGAAGAAGTGTTGGATCATCTACTCCACGCTCAACTACATTCTCTTTTATATTAGTTGACTGCACCCTAAATTCTCTGCCAACTCTCTCAAAAAGAAGAGTTTTGCCTTCACCTCCGATAGAAAATGTGAAGTCAATTATCCCACCTTTACTAATAAGTGCAAGTCTAGCAAGACTGTTGATGGCCATTGTATAATGGAAGTGTGGAGACAGCAGTTTGTATAATGGATGTGCATCTGGTAGAGTACGCATTGTAGCCATAGCATAGGCTTCCATCACTGCATGACAAGCATAGTAATGAGTAGACACCTGATGGTACTGTAAATAAAAAAATTCATGGGGTTACGTACAAATTTAAAAAAAATGATAGTAATGTGATGTGTAGCCTTATTCATCTTCATGATTTCATTTTGGTTCAAAAGCCATGGCAATATGTGGGATGAATTTTCTCACATTTACTGATCAAAATAGTAAATTTCATTATCCTCATTGAATATATGTAACTGTATCCTAATGATTAAGTTGCATGACGATATACAAAATTATATTTATCTTGTCGTTTGCATACCTGTGCATCAGCACTTCTGTAGTAGATCTTTGCCAATAGCCAATCAATCCAGTGATCTGTAGGAAGAAATATTGGATTGTCCTCTCCTGGCTCCTTCTTCAGCTGTATAGCAATTGGTAGTAGTTGACCAGCCTTATCCACATATAAAAGACATATTGGTGCTGCACAATAGTAACCTTCCTGGCATGGAAGCCCATCCATTATTGTACTGAGATCACATATGTAAACATGTCCAGCCTATGGAAAAAAACGAATCATATTTTATATTTCATGAATGTAGCAAATGTATATAAGGTTGTAATGGAATAACAATTTATTATTATACAAAGATGTTGGGACGATGGAGGTACTAAGTAATACTAAAAGTTTGTTATTATTTAATCATTTAATATCACAAGTAATCATATATACCAGGACTAAAGGTAGGACTAGTTGCATCCAAATAGCTATATAGTTGGGGAAGAGTTGCAAGTATGAGAAATTGTAGACCTGTTTCATGCAGGTGTATATGAACATGATTACAAAAATCAGATTATCCCCATGGCCTAATATCTCTCTACATCTATGAATCAATATATTGAAGCATAATTGAAAGACCACATTTTCATTTATTAAAGGTATTGCACCACATGTTTCCAATACTTCTAGCTGCACTGTTATAATTACATTATATAATATTCATAAAATAAATTATTGTAATTCATAACCAACAGCTACAATTATTATTTTGGTTAGCATGAGGCTTCTCTGCATACATTTTCAGTTGCTATTCTATAAATAAACAAATATTAACCTTCATTTCTTCTTCAAGTGTTAAACACCTAACCAATGAGTTTTCCACCATCTCGTTGGTAACAGGGAAATAATCGGACAGGGTTGTACATCTACGAATTACCACGGGGTTGATTGCATTAAGAATTTGTCGTCCAAAATCTTGATCACTAACCCAACGATAAGCTTTGTATACAACCATTTCCACATCATGTGGTATTTCAACAGGTGGATCGGCATGTTTCAGCTCTTGGATCAGCAGTTGTTTTGCAAAGGATTCATACTCATCTAAGGTCTCCAAAGACTGGTTATCTGTTAGCTTCAAGTGAAGGAGCTTTTCTAGACCTTGTTTCAGTACTTCTATGTTAACGCGATAATTTTCATCCAAAATTCCCTTAATGACTTCTACGATATTTCCAAAAAGCGACTGCAATTTTGCTCTCTGAAATTCTTCATCCGGAGGGAGAAGTAGAGGCTCACTGTAATCAATTGATGATGGCAAACCATTTTGATACATCTTCCATATATACTGCCCTTTTCTAAGATCAAGTTGTCCCTGTCGTTGTGCAACAAGCAATGGATTATTTGACACTTGTTGTAATGTATCTATTATAATAAAGAACATATGTTGTAGAGAGAGCACTAGCATAATACAACTATACAGAAAGTACTAAGATTATGAATAGCAAAATCAAATTGTTATTGATTAATACAGTTGGAAGGATTTAATATTTATTTGGCTGTTCAGATTGTTATGTATATAACTTGTATGTATTATTTATAATCAATTAGTTGAAAAACTATATGATTTTAGAGTGCTCCCTGGAAATATTGTATCTGGATACCTGCAAACACATAATTAGTTTATTATAATTATACACCTTTTTATAATTGGTACAGTATCTATGTAATCATAGCAACCTGTATGACAAATGAAATTAACTCTTCTTTGCGACTGAACCAGTAACCAGAACCCATAAAAGGGTAGTAACGCATTTAAGTGTGAACAAGAGAGCTATTGTAAAAGCAAAAATGTTACATTCCTAAATTAGGCTTGATACATCCGTCATCCAATCTATATTTCCCAAAAATCATGCATTACGGGATGAGCTTGACCAAGCATCAATTATCAGCAATGTGTTCAGATAACTTGCATATGGCTATTATGTATAGCACACACATATACAAAAGTGCAATTTTAGAACCAGCTCCCTAGTGTTGGACTCATGTCAATAATTATTCATAGGTGTGGTGATTTACGTATGACTAACTGATTCATATTGGGTAATCTCCTCCTGGACCACCTGTTATTATTTAATATAGTTATTAATTATTTCGAGATGTAATTATGAGTATTAATAACATAATATTATCACACATTTTACATGGTTAAATAACAAGATATGAAGTATCCCCATGACTGCTTTGTGGTGTCCAGCATTCCGAAATCATGGCTGACTTTATCATGCCTGAAACACAACAGCCTATTATAGTTATTATATTGATTCTCTACTCTGCTTACCTTGTAGAACTTTAGAAATATATTTCAGGTAGAATAGCTAGCTATTAGTTCCAATTTCTACATGAGCTAGTAAGCCCTCAAGCTGCTTTTCTTCGCGCTGCTCTGTACAGCTCAAGCGAGCGGTCGATTACGCCCACGCCATTAATTGACGGAACTATACGCGCTAGCCCCCGAGAATGACGTATTTTTTAAACTACGTATACAACGCATACTGTCTTTACTGCCTTCGGCAGTTTAAGCGTACCTTCTAAGTGTAGTACACTACAGGCTCATTATAAGATTATGTCTTTTTCTATTAGCTGGGCTTCTCTTTCTATATCAGTTAGTCTTGTCCGTGTTTGTCTATGTCTATCTCTGTCTATTCCTATGCGCGTCAAACGTCTATGTACACGAGAATCTCTATCAGATGTTAGCTGGGCCTCTCTGTCTATATATATATATATATATATATAACTTCTGCTCGTAAAACGTCTACGTGCGCGGACGAGAATCTCTATCAGATGTTATCTCTCTAGTGTTGTTCGTGTTTCTCTATCTCTCTCTCTCTCTCTCTCTCTCTCTCTCTCTCTCTCTCTCTCTCTCTCTCTCTCTCTCTCTCTCTCTCTCTCTCTCTCTCTCTCTCTCTCTCTCTCTCTCTCTCTCTCTCTCTCTCTCTCTCTCTCTCTCTCTCTCTCTCTCTCTCTCTCTCTCTCTCTCTCTCTCTCTCTCTCTCTCTCTCTCTTTCTAAAGATCTTCTGAACTCTTATTCTGCTACTGTCTCCAGACCTCTTTTTTGTTTTTGTCTAATTCTTTCGGTGATTATCGCTTATCTTTTACAATTTGTCAATGCCCGCCCGTCAACGTCTAAGTTTTTGGGTCTTTGTTGCGGATGAATTTGACAGACAACGCAACATACATCGAACCCGTAGGAAAGCAATCATAGGGATGGCCCTACGGGCCATAAAAAAAAACTTTACGCAAAATACACTTACTTGTCTTGGAAGTGCAGGTAACTTGTTTTCCACTGGCATCGATCCAGTGATAACATGGAAATGTTATCTCTTTGCTTTCCTGGTAGTCAACTAGTTTGATAAACTCTACATACCACTGAATCAACAGATTTGGATCACGATCATGACTAAGTTGCTCTAATGACAAACCAATCACCTCTACTTCCCCCAAGTCCTCATTGCTCTGTACAATAAGATCATCAAATGTTGAATGCTTGAAACTATGTTTATCAAGGCCAAACAGTCCATCTGAACGAGAAAGACTAATACTACCAGAAGAAGCCTTTGTACCGGTCAAGGAGAAATTGACTTTGTAGGGACTTATTGCAATTTTTTGGTGACTTCCAGTTACAATGCGAACACCATAGAAAGACTTTCCATCTGTAATGAATTTCATTATTTAAAGTCAATCTCATAAACAAATCACATATAATTATTTAGTACTCACGTTTAAATTTTGAAGGTTGCAGCACAAATGCAGGTAGCACAGGAGATAAGACATGAGTAATAGGAGCTTTAGTTACCTCATAATCTTCAAATTTATGTTTCACTATCTTTACTTTAGGTTTAGAATGAGCCATCAGGTTAGTACACAGAATGAGAAATTCAGTTCACTTAACACCTTTTTATAAGTTCCTCACTTGGTATTTATATACGTATATACCACTACATACTTGTAGCAGCTATAAAAGTTAACTTTGAAGTTTGGACAAGGAATTTGAACTTGATAACTCACCAAACCAGTCAAACAGGCAACTGAAACTGGTGTGCAACTTTTTTTTCCTCCATTCCACTGTTTTCCTCTGTAAGAAATGAATATAAGTATAACAATTTTACATTACTAATTAAGATTAAGTTACAACCTAATTAGTTGGAACGAAGGAAACAAGTATTACAACAGCTATTATGTGTCTGTCTACTCTCTAAGTTTCGGATAGTTGAAATGAAACTATATTGGTATGTCCATTTACTCCATACTATAATATATATAATTATATATAATTATACATATTCTTTATTACAATCTAATTAGTTGGAATGAAGGAAACAAGTAATGCAACAGTTATTACGTGTCTATCTACTCTCTAAGTTTTGTAACAGTACAAATAGTGGGAATGAAACAATTATTACTATAATTATTGGTGTGTCCATTTACTCCATACTATAGTAATATATATACATATACTTTGTTACAGTTGGAATGAAGGAAACAAGTATCACAACACCTAGCCTATTAGGTATCTATAAGCTTTGTAACAGTACAAATGATTATAATTTATTATTGGTGTGTCCATTTAATCCATAGCATAATAATAATATTATAATTATGTACATAGACTTTAACCCCAATGTTGATGGTGGAATACTTAGTTTCATGCCTGCACTACCAAATGCTATCAAATATCACCTCTTATGAACTACTGTATTGATAATTACAATATTGGTGAGATACCGATCTTACTTCAAAATTTGTAGTTCACACGATGACAAATGTCAAAAAGCATGAGAACCAGTCTTTAACCCAATGTTGCTGTGAAATATCTATGTAGTTTCATGCCTTCTCTATCGTCAGTACCAAATCCTATTCCCTGTGATGAACTACCATAGTGATATTTACAATATTTATAACATTATATTACTTACGTTACATTTTGTAGATTACCCAACCATAAATGTCAAAAACCATGAAGTTAACTATGACAACCAGACTATATTCCTAGTTTCATGCCATGCCTTCACTATTGTAAGCACCAAATCTTCATGAACATTTCTAGCATTTCACTACCAGAATGATAATTACAATATTTATAACATGCTGTAACTTACTTCACAATTTGTCAATGACAAATGAACAAGAATGAAGTGATGATCACACCAGGCTTTAACCACTGTATTGGTGAAATATCTGGTTTCATGCCTTCACCATTGCAAGTGCCAAATCCTACTAAACGTCAACTGTGCTGAACTACCATGGTGATAGTTTCAATATTTATAATGTAAGTTACTTCACACTTTGTAGACTATTAAGTAACAAATGTCAAGAAGCATCAAGTAAACATTACAACTAGTCATTAACACCATTGCTCCTGAATACATTGCTGAAATAGCTAGTTCCATGCTTTCACTATTGTAGCACTAAATCCTATAAAACGTCACGAGTGTTGGTTGAATTAACTACTATATTGTAATAATTACGCTATGTCTATAACATTTGTAACTTAAATTACTTCCCACATTGTAGACTACACAAGAAGCATGAAGTAGCCATGACAACCAGGCATTTCTAGCCTTTCACTACCACAGTAGTAATTACAATATTTATATATAACATATTGTATCTTACTTGAAAATTTGTAGTTCGAATGGAAGTTGTTTGTTTAATTTTTGGTCCTACGTTAACCTCGCGACCTTGTTCACATTCTTTTGGGTTTTGACGTCCCTACATTTTCTTACAGCTTTACTGAAAATGTTTTTTTGATTATTCTTGTTTCCAGTAATAATGTTTTTTTTGAATAGTGGATAATTTGTGAATATGTTTTGTAGATTATAAAAATACTGGTGAATGGTATATATCATATGAAATCATACAATCATAATTGCATTAACACCTCAATTTTTACAACATAATAATATACATAGGCACAATTATGAGGCTTATTCATCATTGAAGGTCAGAGTATATATCAATTATTTATGAATTGATTATCATCCTCTTTCACATACAGATGATGCCTATTTTCTATTGCACTTAGATACATGCAGCCTTGTCTAGATCTGCAGTCTATATTATATACTATGATAAGCATTGCAATGCTAAATGGTTGACACAGTGACTGACATTACTTCTTGTGCATATATACTGTAAAGATGAATGGGTTATTTTAACCCTAGGGTTCATTTGGTTACATGAGTTTCAATTCTTCTTCAGACTATGTAAATCAATGCTGCTTTCTTGTCTAGCTAGGTAGTGTTTACAAGCAGTAATTTATTTTGTTCTATATTGACGAGTATATAAAGTACATTTCATAATAAAGAATGGTAACAAAAGCAATACAATGTGCCGATATTCTTCTTCAGACTATATAAATCAATGTAGTGTTCACAAACAGTAATTTGTTTTGTTCTATATTGACGAGTATATGAAGTACATTTCATAATAAAGAATGGTAACAAAAGCAATACAATGTACATGTACATAAATTCCATAATAATTACATACATGCATGAGCTGATTTTTCAAATGTCTGTGGAGTATATCACATGTTATTTGCTATTATAAGTACAAATTTATGTAAATAGTTATTACTCTGGAATGAGGTAGTAACATTGTATTAATGTGTTTGTTACCATTTGCTTTATTATGACATTTACTTTATACTAGTCAATACAGACCAAAGATCAAATGAACTGTGACTTGTAAATATTACCTAGCAGGAAAAATAAATCAGCATGAAGGAAAATGCAATTGCATTGAAACTCCTGTAACCAACTAAAGGTTAATATAAGCTATTACTGTTTACAGTGCAATATTTTATTATCAGTATTCAATGGTTTTCATATTAATAATCATATAATCGCAAAATTGCGTCTATCGCGTATAATCGGCCCCACACAGTATACTGTGTAAAGCATTAAGCAATTGCCTGTGTCTGTGTTTATCAGTCAAAAAAAAAAACAGAATTGATACTTTAGAATACTCTGAACATCTTCTAAACACATTAGTCAGCTAGAAAATAGTCATATAAGAATGTAGGCATATACCCAGTGGCGTGTCCAGACCTGAATACCAGGGGGGGCCTAGCACCTTGCTGTATTGGTGTGACACGTAGTGCGCCGCAAAGTTTGGAATTATTATTTATTCATTAAAGGTGTGGTCGACGTTGCGACGTACGTTACGTACATAATTGATGATGCTGTTCACGATCTTCGTGGGTCTACTGATTCAATGGTCTGACAACAGGGGGGGCATGACCCCCCCAGGCCCCCCCTTAAACACGCCAGTGCATATACCTTGCAGAAGCTAATCTGCAATTCCTTATTTCTTATTATTAGTTTAGACAAGTGTATATAGAGAAAAAAACATCCCGATATTTGCTTTGTGATGACTATGTATTAAGCATTGCTGATGGCACTAGTGTCTCTACCTTTCTGTGTACTCGAAAGCTGGGGCCTGAAGAAGTAAGTGTAAGCCTGATTGCAGTCTAAGTACACAGATCTTTGATGAACTGACTGAAGTATTCCTACAAGGTTCTAAATGATGACTTCCTCGTATCTGAAACTTAACAACTTATTATACTTACTTGTTAAAGATTCTTGCATAATATTATACTGTTTTTCTGCTATATACAACAGTTATTAGCAGTTTCTGGCTTGTCTGTAGCTCGAAGAGCGCGTTCTTTTACGCGCCACGCTCATTAATTGACCGAGCCCCCGGAATGACGCAACTTCCTTTTAAGTACGTATACAACGCATAGTCGCGCAAGTGACACAAACATATAATATACATTAAACCCCGTGGAAAGCAATTATAGGGATGGCCCTACGGGCCATAAAAAGTTCACCATTTTTCGGTCAGTCACGTCTTTCATAATATTTATGTATAATATATAACATGTTATTTTTGGGTCTATTCAAAAAACTAAAGATATATATATATGACTAAGGTAATATATTGCGCAGGGTTCTGAGGGCAAAAGTGCATATGCGCAATTAAATTCCACATTGCTCGATTAATGAATAGTCCAAAAAAGGGCAAGATCAAATTTCTGCAGTCCTTGACACTCTCTTCTTACATAGTACCTGAGGATATCATCTTAGTACCAGAATTGTACTATGAATTTGACTGGAATAGTGCTAGAATCATTTTGATATATAGTTTAACAAAGTTTGAACAAAAAGAAAAATAATCATACAAATATATTAGTATACTGTATAATAACTTGTAGTCGACATAATATATAACCATTCACAAAAAAAATTGTTATCCAAAGTGCATTGTCATTGCCTCTGATTTAGCCTTACTTTTGACGGCAGTAAGGTAGACAAAGAAAGATGCACTGGCACAGGTGTTTGAAGGTCAGTATTACCAGTAAAGCCTAATCTAGTGGCTTCAACTTTAAATAATTGTAGAACAACACTATATGATGCTCCTGGATTACTCCATACAATCTTCTATTTGCACTTTTCAGAGAGGCAAACTCACCAAACAGAGGCGTAGTCACAGCAGTGGTGCCGAGGCGTGGTGAAATCAAGTGACATATGGATTGATTACATTCGTACAGCCCGTGAAATTGTGTCAAAAGTCTCCAGACCTTTCCTACGCCTCGCCCCATTCCAATGTAAAAGCGGAGGCGAAAGGTCTGCTCGCCAGACAATTACTACACCATAGTAAGAAAGTATACTAAGTAATATTCCTGCATAACAAGTTTCATGATGATTGGTTGCTTGCTCTTTGAGTTATAAGCTTGCAAAAATGAAATTCGAGCACACCTATGTATACCTATGATCGGACAAATTAATACATTTATGGACAGCTATCCATACGTCTTATAGAACTGTACTGTAAAAAGTAATAGGTTATTTTAATTTTCAGTTGGTTACAAGAGTTTAAATGCAATTATATTTTCCTCCATGCTGATTTATTTGATCTTGATCTATAATGACAGACTGTATTATAAAGTACATGTCATAACAAGGCATACAAAATATTAATACAATGTGACTATATATGCAAGCATAGTATTAGGTACAACCTCTGGTGTATTATTAGTTTTCCAACTCCAACATCTGCGAAAACAGCAGATGTTACTAGTTCATTCCAAAGTAATTAAATATGTACATGAAGTTGTACTTATAATAACAAATAACATGTGATGTACTCCACAGATATTTTTAAAATCAGCACATGTATCCTTTATTAGCCTCGCCGCGAAGCGTAGGCGGAAGGGTACGGTAATCATAGTGTGTGTGTGTGTGTGTGGTGTCTGTGTGTGTGTTCGCAAAGTTTTGGGAAATCTACGAACATCGGTGGCTCCAATAACAACAGGCTTTTGCTAAAACCTTTCGGTTATAAAGTTATCACAATTTTTATAACTCACGGTTACTGTTTCCATTAAAACATAGATACTCGTGTATCATGACTATCGCTAGTAAAGCACTACATAAAAGCAAACAAAATTTGGGTAGTGGTTGGTACAACATCGAGCACTGGCTCCAAGCATTCTCCATTACTTTCAAGCTCCGCTTATTTCAAGTTTTTATGGCCATCCCGCTTTCCACGGGGTTGAATCTATATATATTTTCTGGTGTCCACTTGCGCGAGTATGCGTTGTATGCGTAGTTAAGAAAGATGCGTCTTCCCGGGGGCTCGGTCAATTAATGGGTGTGGCGCGTAAAAGAACGCGCGCTTGAGCTCTACATACCAGCAAAAAGAAAGCTGCTTTTAGCTACGTGGAAACTGTAATACTGAGCATCTTTCCTCCAGATTACGGAACAGCGATAAACACTACATGCCATGTTTGTCTTGATCATATGATTATCACATGACGTATGACATCTCGATGACAAAACTCCCTGCGCATTTGCCCCAGACGCCTTTCCGCGTTTTTGTGTGGCCGTCTGGTACCAAGACTATTTATAACATACCGTAACTTGCTTCGCACTTTATAGACTATACTCAATGACAAATTTCAAAAATCATGAAGTAAACATGAAAATCAGTGTATAAGTTCAGTATAACCCCTGAATTGGTGAAATACCTGGTTTTATACCTGCACTATCGTAAGTGCCAAAGCCTATAAATCATCGAACTAGCGTAGTGATTACACTTTTTAATAAGACTATCCAATGAAAAGTGTCAAGAACCATGAATTAACCATAAAAACCAGTCAATGTTCCTGAATATATAGGTGAAATATATACCTAGTTTCATGCCTTCACTATTGTAAACACCAAATTTCATCAAACATTTCTAGTTTTGCACTGCATGTTGTTTAAACCTACAGTTTAAATGTAGTTAACACTGAAGAAGAGATATGGCCTCGTCCTAGTGTTATATCCTATCAGAGTTTAGGACATAATACTACCATCTTGCTACTCTCTGGTCCAACCTAGGGTGGGTCTGGATAGAACACAAGTGTATATATTAATACGCTGCACCTTTATCCTGTGCAATGCCAGGAACTGGATTCAAGGAGAGCTATCCCAGCCACTGGTAAGTGTATTAAATACCACAAATTAGGATTGCACTATATACAACGAAATTCACTAAAGCAGGCAGTTTATGTATATATGCAATTTGTGTATTATATTTTACATGTACGTATATATATCTATAATAGAGATGCATGTGCCTGTACATAATATGTACAGTAATCACATGACACTTTGAGCATTATGGGCTAGGCTTGGTCACGGCAGGCCAGCACCTTAGTCTCGTGTGCGCAGACGTTCGATAAGGAGGGAACGTCTGGGGAAACTGCTATTGACAAAGTTGGGCTCTGCACAGATTTGTGCAGACCAACCTACACTTATGAATATAATTAATATCACATGACATTCGTGACTGACGTGTTGAAAATGGCACTCCCTGTTCTACAAAGTAACTCTTTTATTTTACATCTTACTTCAGTTGAAGACTCTCCCTCCAAGTTCCTTCGTGATCCAGCATCATTCAAAGAAGTGCTACACGCTGAACAGATTACTGCCTAGTCTCGCAAGCCAGACTCTCTGTTCCTTGAAAGCAAAGTTATTATATTATTGGGTGTGGCTATAGTGGGCGGAGATACGTGACGGAAAGAGAGTCTGGTGAAATGCTTACAAGTCATCGGTAAGTTGGTATACCAAAACGTATACTATTACTATTCATGATATTCATAACTCGCGGTCAACGAAGCCTGCAAGGGAAAAAGCAATTATTTCACTCATGGTCAATGAAGCCTATAGACCTGTGACCGCGAGTTATGAATTCATGAATAGTAATAGTATACGTTTTGGTATACCAACTTACCGATGACTTGTAAGCATTTCACCAGACTCTCTTTCCGTCACGTATCTCCGCCCACTATAGCCGCACCCAATAATAATTTGCTTAATAATAACTTTGCTTTCAAGGAACAGAGAGTCTGGCTTGCGAGACTAATTACTGCCATGTTTATTTGACGCCTTGCGTAATGCGTACGTTTATCACCTGACTATTGCAACTAATTAAATTCCATCGTGTAAACTTAATCAATAACCCCCAGACGTTCCCTCCTTATCGACCGTCTGCGCGCACGAGACTAGCCAGCACCTCAGCTAATATATCCCAAGGCTAGTATTTTGTTGGAATTATTAAGTAATAATTACATTTCAATCCCAAGTGATTGCTCTTCTGTACTCCACAAATTCTAGAGTATGTTCTTTTCTATTTATTGAGATCCCTAGACACTCTCTCTTCCCCATCAGTGATATCATCCGTCTCTCTGCTTCCCAATCTCTCCACAGTGGCTAGCATTGCTAGCAGTACTAGTAAATCATTGATGACCTGGTCATCTCACTCTGTCCGGTTAACCTCAGCCTGGTCTTCCTTACTGCCAGCTTACTGCTGCCTCCACAAAAACTCCTTCAGCCAGTGTGTTCCTCTCCACAGTCATTGGGAATGGTGTTGTCTCCAGCATTAGAGCCCTTTCCTGCTAGACTAGTGACAAGAGTCCAGTCAGGTCAGTATGTTGAACTGTGAGATATTTTAATGGAGAGCATCCCAAGCATTTCCCTCACAGGTCTCCCAGGTGTGGTACAACCTCGTCTGCATGAGATGACTTCCCTCCCCTCATGGCTGTATTGCTTTTTGGCATACGTAGCTATTTATACCCATGACCCAGCCACACACAATGTCATGGTGGCAGTAGTGTGTGGTTGGATTATGACTGAGTATTTCAGAAGCAGGTAGCCATTGATCCATCCTTGCAGTGGACACCCTACAAGCAGTGTGCTCTTTTGTATCTCCAACTGCACACATCCCATAACACTAATCTCACCCCAGTACAGCAGTCACCACCCCCACTTTTTCCTTTTACATTTTCACTGAATCACTACTCACTCCGGGCAAGTAACATGTTTTCATGTGGATACTGCTATTTAAGGATTTGATGGCTTTAGAGTCCTGTATACCACCCACCTAACCAATTCAGTGGCCCTGTGGCCCAACCCCTGTAAACACAGACGAGCTATTACCTTACGTTTCCTTCCATTCAGATAGGTTGCACAATACATTCACCCTGGATTCACTTGTGGGTTTCATATTGGATTCAACAGGCATAGTTCAGTTCTACGTATAGTCATCATTTCTTTACAACACCACTATAGTTAATGATCATATTAGTGCTGAAATTGTGATTGGGTGTCTAGTTGGGCCTATGCCGAGCATGCTTATACTTCACATTTATCCTAGTCCAGTTGGTGTGGTTCTCAAGTCTCATCAGGTTGGCAAGTGGACTTGTCGGTTCCACATGGCTATAGCATAAATGATGGTATAGCCAGCAGTTCCTTGGCATATTCATCAGTAGACTACGCAGTGAAATTCATTCTGGAACTTAGCCCCCAAACCAAGCTGGTGAAGCTGGACTTCAAGGATATCTACCAGTTTGTTCCTATTCACCCAAACGGCCAACATCTGTTAGCCATCACCTGGAGAGGTAAGAAATACATTCATCTGCCCTTCCATTTGAGCTGCAGTCTGCACCCAAACTTTTCATTGCAGTTGTTAATGCAATAGCATGGAGTCTCCATTGCAGTTGAATAGGCTACCAACTCAACTACATGGATGACATCCTGTTTTACACAGGGCTGGTATAATTGATAGTGCCACAGTTCTGTCATCAGTGTTGTGGACACTGCAGCACTTGAGTGTTCTGGTGGCATCTCAGAAGATTGAAAACTCTCACATTCTTTGACATCCCCGACTAACACTTAGGCAATTTGAGCTACGACTACCAGAGGACAAACTCCAGGAAGTAGTTGGAATCCTTTTTTGTCTCCCCTGTCACATGCAGCAGTTGTAATCATCAAACATGGATGAATATTCCTAAGAGAGGTCTTTTCCAGGCTCAGGGCCACAAGGGCTCTTCATCATTTTACGATTAAATAGTGGAGTGAAGGCAGATCTTTGTTGGTGGTGGTGGTGGTGTGTATGTGTGTGGTTTTTGCAGAATTGGAATGGCACATCATTCTTTCCGAAGCAATCCACATCACGTCAAGTCCTTTCAGATGCCTCAGGCAACTACGGATATGGTGCATTTGTGGAACCCCCCATGGTTGCAGCTGAAATGCATGTGGTTGGATAACTGAGGCACAGTCAGTATTGCAGTAAAGGAGCTGGTACCAGTGATAATCTCACCAACACTATAGATGGCATAAAAGGGGTCTGCTGTTCTAAAGAAAGGTTCATCAGGTGACAGACTCCTTATACATTTACTCAGGTGCTTGCTTCTTTTCCCTTCTACATTTTGCTCTCATTTTTCTTTCCAACCAGCGCCCCAACAGGAATCCACACTCTATAGTTTTGCAGCCTACTTAGCTAGGACCTCTAGGAGCTACACTGCAAAAAATAAATCGTTAAAATAACCATTTTATTGGTTAGTACAGTTGCAAGGAATAGCATGAGTTTCAATTTAGATCGTCATTTGTCATAGAGGATGTTGTGGCTACATGCATGTATATTACTACGACATAATGTGCACGAAGTATAGGAAGGTATAAATTAAATTATGTGGTTGTGGGTTTACAAAACGTTTTGATAGACAGATACAATTACATGTACTTCAGTATAAATTATACTAAATCATTGACATGAAATATGAGTAGACAGCACCCTGAAATTGTAGTGATTCAACTATAATTGAAAATAATTAGTACAAAGTATCTGTGGCATTGGATGCATGTATTCCTTACAACCAACTAATTGTTAAATCCTTGCAACTGTACTAACCACTAAATTAGTTATTTTAACTGGTTTTTTTTGCAGTATACCAAACTATCTGCTCACATTTAATTAAGTTCACTGCATCACCTACAAATTTCCTATAGATACCCTGATCCCTCATTGTCTCTCTTCCCTCGTCTAAACTATGTTCTAAAGGGTATTCGAAGGGTTCCACCTTCAACCTAGACATTAATATTTGCCCATTACTCCACAGGTCTTGCAGGCAATTCGTCAGATGTGGTTGTGGGATAACATTTCATATAGCAAGATAATGCTGAGTGAAGCTTTCTGCCTTGGTTTCTTTGGGTTCCTGTGATCACGCAAGTTCACGTTCACATGTATGTCATTGGCTAGTTTTCTAACAATGATGCTATCACATACACACCCTCAGTATATGGCTGTCCATCTTAAGACTGATACATTTGGTGCAGGGGTGACTTTATATCTCAGCAGTACAAACAATAATCTTTGTATAGTGTCAGTTATGCTGGCGTATCTTGCAATTCATCCCACATACCCAGTGTTGTAACTTCAATCATCGAGATTAAACTTCCTTGGTACTGACTTAGACTGTCTCTGTATTTCTTGATTAGCAATAGCTTTATGAGATGAGTCAGGATAAAAGTAGATCCAAGTGTGTTTGCAGTGAGTCTCCTCACAACTAAAAGTTCCACAAGTGATAGTCCTGTTGTAGTTTCAGCTATACAGTAAGTAATTTGGGGTGTGGTAGTATTATATTAAGTAGGTTGTACCTCCTTTCTGAGCATCCTGTTGTTTACGACTACGCGTTACGTTCGTCTATTACGCAAGTTTGGTTTACTAAAATAACTGTTATTATTATAGTAAATAGTGGGAATTGTGGTAGCTATGAACTCATTAATGAGTAGAAAAGGGTGTACCCCAGGATATCCGCCCCTGGCATTTGTTACTTCTTTGGAGTAAGAAGATGACTTTCATAATGCTTCTAATTATCTCATATGTAAGAGCTGAAGGTGAATTATAATTAATATATCTTTTCTACCTACCAATACCACATTATTATTTTGAAAGGTCTTGATTCGGTAGTATACTAATAATTATATATTTTATTTAGTCTTTTTACAACAGAAATCTCCTTCATATCATCCTGTTTGTCCTGGAGATAATGTAACTATCACCTGTAATGTATCCACTGGTAGTACAGCATTAAGATGGACAGATCTTCTAGATCTGGATCCTAGTGCTGTAGATGTCATATTTACACAAAATACAGATATTGGATCTACTGGTGTTGTTGGTATTTTTATTGGTGAATTAATTAGTAAAAAAATTCCGAATTTTGAATTATCTTCTGAAGCTTCAGTACAGTACATTGAATTGAATAATAATGTTAGCAATTTAAGTTGTTCAGATTACACACTAGGATCAGGTAATATGGAAATTATAGTAATTTTAATATCAGGTATGTTGCATTCCAATCTATACATATGGTTTCACTTCTAATATATATCACACACAGGAGTTCCGTCCAGTCCAGGTAATGTTTCATTTACTGCTGATACTACAACACACCTCACTCTTCACTGGTCTCCACCAACTGAGAATATTAATTGTATCATCAAATATATTGTGAAGATTAATGATCAGCAAATGGAAACAACTGTCATTTCTCTATCAGTACCAAACTTATCCATTGGTTCAGTATACAATATTACTGTATATAGTCAAGATAGTGCTAACAGAACTGGAAGTAGTAGTGAATTACTTATGGTAGTTTGGAAAGGTATATACATTGATTATAAGTAATATTTTGTTTTAAACTATCATACTTTTATTTTTGTTGTTATACAGTTCCTCTTCCAGTATCAGCTTTATCATGGAATATTAGTGAGATAGATGGAAACACCAGTATTATACTGATTTGGGAGGTAAGAGTGTAAAGTTATGTTATAAATCTGAGATATTAATTTACATTTAACTTACAGCATGATGAAGACACCTCTCGTCCACTAACTCAACATTTTTATATATCTCATAATATCAGTAAACCATGGAATACAACTACAATGAATTCCAGTATTACACTCAGTGGTATTAAAAGAGGAAATACATATGTCATAAATGTATCAGCTGTGAATATATTGGGTAAAAGTGTACCAGAAGATATTAATGGTATAAATAATAATGTGCCACCTCCAAATGTTAAAAGTTCTTTTCTCAACAGTACATATTAATATTGATGAAACTACATATACAGGTTTGCTATATTGCTTACTCTATTTCATCTTATTATGTCCTTTATCTCACAGGCATGACAAGTGTTTTATCACATCATGTTAACAGTAGTGCGTTTCAAGGTCAGAAACATGAACAGGGGATAATTATTTCTATATTTGTAATTATACTAATTCTAATATTAAACTTGCCAGAATCAAGCACTACTACAAATGAATATACAGAAATTGAATCTACTTCCTGTAAGCAAATGTATTTTAGTATGACTGATAATATAACATGTACACAACTCCAGCTTGTGATTGCAAAGGTATTGTGTCAATCTCAACATTAATTACATCTGCTACTATAACATTTGATAAAAGTACATTTGAAGGTTAGATTCATAGTTTTCATGCTTCATAGTTTAACTATAAATATTTACACCATTAGAAAGTACTCCACTTCCAAGTTTATCATTTGTAGTTACTATGTATACATGTAAGTTAATATTAATCATCATAAATAAAATTGTATATAGATATACAGTTATATGTACTATATGTACAGACACTTAAAATTCCTTTTACAATGTCAGTTAACACTACTTGTATGACTACAAAATATATTTAGGGGTTTATGCATATGTATTCAGTGAATACATCTACAGGAGTGGTTAAGAGGGGTCTGTGGGCATAGTCTCCAAAGAAACTTCCTTTAAGATTAAGCAAAATTATATCAGCATTAAATGTTTTTGGTTGGGAGGGCTACGTTCTACCCTGCTGTGCCACTATGATGTACATCTATTGATTTATAGACCACGTTTGACTAGTATTTATTCCAACAGGTACAGAACAAGCCAATGACATACAATTGCAAACAGGTAAACACAAGAGAAGTACCATCCAGTATAGTGATGACCAGATTCTCCATGTAGGCATAATTGGAGTTACCATGGGTATAGTGATAACTACTATTGTATCTGTGATAGTGACATCACTGGTGTGTTTACTAATCACTCAAAAGAGGATTCAGAGGTACAAGATATTACCTGAACAAAAGTTACAAGATCCTGTTTTTAAAACTGGTCCAGTATATGATACTCCAGGAGTCAATATTAAACCTGTTCAGGATATATTTGAACTCCAAACAAACACTGCATATGGGACAGTTATGTAATTAGAATCATTATCAGTTTGTGAGTTCCTGTGTGTGGTACATTGGTGTTGTCATGTATTTTAGTGTACTTAGTTGAAAAATGTTGTCTACAATATTTATAATATATATTTTTTGTTATATTAGATATAATTTTCATTATATGGAACAAGATTCTATAATTTTGAAGGCACATAATAGCATATACAGTTATACTCAAAAATAAAACTCCTATAATTATAGATACACAATGTATATAGAACCTAGACAACAAAAACTATTCATACTATTACCCTTTCACGTGTTTCTAAAACATTAATGTGTATTGTGAAAGGGTAATAGTACAAATAGTTTTATTGTTTTGTTGTAGTATCAACCTATAGTGATAATCCAGGGTAAAATCATGTGTGTGTGTGTGCGTGTTCCTGAAGCCTGAATGGTATATAAGACATCCATCCCTACTTTGGTTCGCATTTTTTTACATAGCTGTATATCATACCACATCACAATACATTTTATAGAAACGTTTACCTCTAGTTTCATAAAGGTTCTGTCAACTTGATTTCAAAGTTCTTGGCAGTCATAATATTATTGTGAATATTACGTTACAAAATAAGGAGGAAAGGAGTTTTACATATTCAGCAGATGAAATTGAAAAGACTCTAGTCTATTAAAATGTAGTTTACTTGTGTAAATGAAGGTCATAGTTCTCACGAGTAACCAATTTCTAATAATCACAGGGCCAATATAATATACTTAATATGTACCTGATACAGTATAACCATTAATAGAAATATACTATTGTCATTAATAAGTTGAGCATTCCAAAACAAAACAAAAGCACCAATCTTGTTTTTTAATAATATATATATTTCCATTTCATGTTTTGAGTTGATTATCACACTTGCTATAAATGATTATACTGTTACAGTAACTCAGGTATATTGATCAAATATCGTATGTAAGACCCTTTTGTTATCTCTGGAGATTTGCAGTAACGTTCATGCTATCACTCTCTTGAGTGTTCTGAGGAAATATATAAAAGAGCTACATGAATCTTCAAGAAATTATGAAACAAAGTTTTGGATTAGATTGATTTTTGACAAACTCTTTGGGAAAGCAAGCTGTTTTGCATGCATAATAGAATGATATGTGAATGCATTAATATCGATAGTAGGGAAAAAAGTCATTAAACTGCATGCATGATGAACAAGAACTGATTTAAGAGATTAAGAATAGAGATGCATGGTTTCACAAATTGGAGAACATGAGAAGAGGACCGGATGTGGTATATGTAAGATAATATGTGATGAATTTTTATTTACATTATTAATTGTGAATTTTCACATTAACTGTGTCTTTGGGTCAGTTTTACTAATTTCTTTGATTATGCAGGATTGTGTTTGGAATAAAGCGATGAGTGTTTCTAAACCCAACACTATTCCCTTTCTTCTGAAATCACAGAATATGATTGGGTAGCAATCAAAAGTTGGAGTTATTTTTTTCTAGGGAGACAGTTACTATATGACATTTGTCAATGAATATCATTAAATTATGATCATGCCGAAACTATCAAACCATGCAGTATAATATCATAAACAACTTTTGTTCAGAGCATTTATTTTAAAGCCTGACTCATATTTATGATGTAAATTTTTGGTAGTGTTGTTTTAGTTCTATCGGTACTAAAAACTAAAAGCCACTTTTAGTATCACTTTTCAATTTTAGTTCTCGGAACTAAAACTATAACTAAAAATTATTTGAAAGTTGGACCCAGAACTAAATCATAACTAAAACAATTTTTGGAACTAGAACTATATATAGAACAGAACTAAAATAAAAATATTAATTCAAAAAACTTAGAGCTAAAATGTATACAACAGATATTGCAATATACCACATTTTTCAATTCATTGGTCATTATTTGACAGCTGTACCTGCTTCGTATAGATAAGAAGTACATTAATATGTATTAGTAGTTTCACTAGTTTGATCATTCAAAAGTTTAATTTCATTCATTACTTTATGAGTTATCAAGAACTAATCAAAAACCAGGAACAAAATCAAAATCAATAACATTTTCTCAATTTATAACGGGAACTAAATCAGAATCAAAACTTTTCTCAAGTTTGGAACCAGAACTAAAACAGAATCAAAAAGCATTGTTCAAGTTGGTATGCTAAAACTACAACAAAATCAACAGGATTTTCAAACTCTGAGCTATAACTAAAATCATAACTAAAACAACATTTAATACTAAAACAACACTAATTTTTGGAGTATTTCAACAGGATCCCAGAAACATACTATATCGTTATTACTTATGCATCATATATCTGTATATTATATTTATACATAAAAATTAATTTAAAATTATTATCATTACTTAACTTAAGTTATTATGTATACCTGCATGTAAATCACCACTAGCAATCAAGATTAAGTGTCTACAGATCCACTGTAAAAATGGTATTGTTTAAATAACAAATGTATTTGTTAGTACAATTGCAAGGATTTAACAATTAGTTGGTTGTTCAGGATACATACATGTAACACCATAGCTACTATTAAAATACGTAAAAGATATATGTACCTATTATAATCAATTATCATGCTTAATATCTCACATTAGATGCACAAAGAAGGTTTGGGAACATAGACAGCATAAGAATATTGAGATTACAATTATTCAATTATAATTACAGTATATCCATAACAACCTACACGACCAATTAAATTACAAATAAATTATTCCATGCAAATGTACTCACAGTAAAAACAGGTGTGCTAAATTCAGCACAAACAAGTGTGCTGTTTCAATGTCTCCAGTTTTAGCACATTTACATGTGCCAAAACATTCAGTTTGCTAAATTCAGGTGTGTTAGTGGTTTAATGTGTTGTTTTGTTGTGCTATTAACGAAATGTGCTGTTCTATATTATTTCAAAAATAAATATTTTGTTATAATTATAGAAATCAAAATTAAGGGATCTGTACATGCACATTCTAACATCACAAAAACAGAGGAAGAATTAAAAATGATAAATAAGTCTATATGCCTATATAATTATTTATATTTGTAAAGTAAAATAAGTATAATATATATACATGTAAATTAAAATACATTGTTCTTGTAAAATACTGTCTATGAATTGTGAATATTTAGCAGGCTTTTTAAGGCTGGTTTCTAGAGAATCAAGCAAGAGCTCTTGAACAAACAGAGTAATCCAGAAGGGAGTCCCTTTCTCAGGGTAAACTCATTTATTTTAAATATTACGATGTTTTCAGCTATTATCCTACCTTGGCACTCTTTTGGATCTTTAGGGTCAGTGAATATTATCAGCCTTGGCTCAGCAATGTCTTTTCTGTTAGTATTTTATCCAGTGGAGTACCCGGCTGGTGATAAAAAGAAGAGTGGTATAAGGCAACAATATCACACCTTTTCATTATTTATTAATTAATCCTTAGAGACTGTGTGCCACAAAATCATAACATTCATGTATACCTAGGTTGACGGATACACTACTACATGTACAAGATGGACATGACAGTGTCATGTAATTCACATTAGGTTATTAAATTTAATCTTACATTTGAAAACGCATTTTTATTATGTAACAGTGTGGTATTCATTTCAGCACTAATTTCATGTACATGTAACAACAGATGCACAAAAGGAGCTAAAGAAGTAATATGTACAAGACTAACCTTATGAAATGAGAACGCTCCAGGTGCCGAGGACTGTGATCCATGAGGACGAAGCTTCTTGTCAATAGTTAGCAGGGCATCATATTCACTAGATCCATCTGACATTTTCAGAATAATTGGGTAATATTTATCCCAATTCGTGAACAAAAGACCTGCAATTTCATCACACCTTTGAATCATCGAAAACTCTAGCAAAACCTATTGAGTAATGATAATGCATGATGTAAATAAATTGGCAATTGAAATCTCTATCTAAACTCACCAATTTCTCTGACAAGAAGAATGGATAGAGCTTCAATAACTCTGAAGTTCTCTGTAGTGAATTCTCTATATCCTTCCGGCGCAGAGGGAAAGTTTCGGTTATTAATTGGACCATCAAGCTATCATTAGCAGACTTTCTTGAAAATTCTGAAACCGGCCTTTCACAGTTTCGCTTATATGCTATAACATCATCATCGGAACCTTCAAGAGGTAATGAATCCATCCTTTCAGCCGGTTTTGCAAGATGGATTGTTACAAGCTTCCTTGAAGTAGTTGGTTTTTAAATACTAGCAGGATGAGACTTTCTTCTTAAGTTTCGAAACTTCTGGCTCATTTGCCTAGCTACAGTATACTATATTACAAAAAACATTACATGAAGTAGTACAATTATGAAAAATTGTTTCATACTTACCCAATATGCACCATTGACTGGTTGTTTGTTTTTCAACTCGGGGTACCAATCACAAAGACATTGGGCCATGACCTGATATTCTAAAGGCGTAGGGATGGGACAAATGCTATGGTAAAATTCACATGCCTCACGTATAAGACATAATTTCATATTTCCACTGATTTTCTTGTCCTTTATAGCATTGTCAAGAGATTTACTGAATATAGGAGGAAGAGGACACTGTTTTGGCAGTCGCATTGAAAGAAGAATGGTGCCAGTAACGGCTGTCGTAGTATTCTCTTTATTCTGCTGGATGGAAGTATCAGCTGATGCTGAAGTAGACGCAGACATTATATTTTGTCCAGTATTAAACGAAATTTGTATCACTTGAAATTCTGCTCCAGTTGTAGTGATAATGGACTTAGACTAGAAGAACAAGTCAGCTGTTGTTCTTCAACACCACTCCAAATAAGATTTTCATCATTCTCATTTATTAACATTAAGCTGTCATGTATGATATTAGAGACACAGCAACTGCTGGACTCCTAAAGAACAGAAAAGGTATTTCTCATTTCTCGATTATAGTTACAAATGTAAGTTAGTAAATTACAATGTTTGAGGTTCTAATGAATTATATATGAAACTGAACACTTACATTCTGAAATAATATTCTTCAATTTCATTCGTAAACCAGCTTGCAGCACAAGAATCCTGAATTCCTCAAAATCACCTGGTAATTTCTGTAAAGTACACCATCAACATAGTTCTTTATGCAAACAGTGAGAAATGATTGTTGATGTGCAGTTCAAGATGTATTATAATTATAATAATTTCTGTAATATAATGAATTATATATGAAACATTGTAATTAGACTAAATACTAAACTACGGTATAATTTGTATTATGAACTACTATTACCTAAATATGTGTATTCCTTTCTTGTGGTTGTCTATTGAACAACCACATGGATCATATACTATAATATGCATCTGGATGAAATCTGCAACCTGTATTATATGAAACTATTACAGCCATGGATGTGTTGTATGAAAGTACAGCTAGCATGAGCATATTGAACTTCTGTATATATGGTGTGTGTTTGTGTATATGTATGTTATCCTACACTTATCAAGCAGTGATTATCCTCCCATATTGGGCATAAAATAAGCCATACTTCTGCAGGTGTAAACTAGAACCCAAAAATATATTGATCATGAATATCATTACAAGCTAAACACACCTTGATTTATCAAACTCTGTTTTGGTAACAGCAGTATAGCACTTTTCTATCTGGTAGTCATAAATAATTTCTATATATCCCTTTATATCCTTACTAGATAGAAAAAAATGTATTAATTCAACATCTATGCATTGTGTACTACCTCACTGGATCACTTTGGTTAAATAGGTTATTATTCACAAATTTCAATAGGTGAAGGAAGTAATACACTACCTGCACAGATGAGATATTAGTTTCAGCACACATGTATTTAATACTCTGTCTCAACTGAAATATGTGCTTGATACAGATTGTGAACACCTTTAAGAGAAACGTTTGCCCCATCGATGGATAGAGCAGTAGTGTATTCTGAAATCTCATTCTGTGGTGGTTGTTTTGATTGAGATTCATGGACTGGAAAAAAACAAAACTAAATAAATTGGTACCAACTGTAGTATACCATTACCTTCCTTTTCCTTGGAAGTATTTGCACAACTAGAGAAGGTAACCAATGGTAGATCATTGTCATCATCATCTGAGACCTAATATCATTTGATTATGTTTTGCCAAATCGATGTTAGTACTGAACTATTTATACCTCTGTCACACCGGATATAGAAAGAGGAGCAATTTCTAATATTGTTGATCTCTTGTATGCACTTTCTGGCAGCCTTTAAATAACGATTATTATTGTTAATAAATATTGCACTGATATTAATGGACATATTTATTCTTACCATTAGCAAATAAATTCCACAGTCATAGCTATTCATTTGGTGCGTAAGTTTAATGTCCTATAATTAAAATTATGTAAAGATACTTATGTAACAAATGAAATTTCAATGTATGTGTCATTGTATTTGCACCTTAGAATTTGCATATCTCCAATTACATCTTCTAAGTGTTGCATATCTTCTTTGTATGCTTTCCTGACATAAGTAATACCTATACAAAATGCAGAGATACAAATTCATAATAAAATTATTGTATATAAATTAGTGGTTATATACCATATCCAGTTCACAGTAGTGGGAGATTCATTGTGTAGATGATCTATGTAGTAGATGATCTGATCATCCATGCCTATCAAGGACCCAATGTGATGATAAATGCACTGGAAAGAGCAGGTATTCCATGGAAAATATATCGACATGCTATGCAAAGCAAACATAGATTTATAAAGTGATTGAATGACTTGAATGGGTTACCTTTGTGAATTTTTGAACAGCATGGTAACCATTTGCTTTTAGTTTGGGTAAAAACACGGGATGAAAACAATGCATTCTCGTTTTATTCTGTTGACAAAAAATAATATTCTTTACACAATGTGTACACAACAACACACTTTTAATTCAGTACAAAGTAGATGGAGATACTTCACAATAGCCTATTATGGAAGTATTAGTTAATTTACAAATGAGTGATTCCAAGCAAACCTCAGATAAAAGCCAGGTTGTTCCTCTGAATGACTGCAAGTGGATGTCTGAGTTACTCTCGACCAAGTCATTCCATACCTAAATGAAAAAGTCAGCAATGCAATGAGATTTACAAGTATATAATTATACCTTAGTTGTGCAATGTAATCCAAATGTCTCACACTGTGCATGAATTGTGAAGATTATATATAATATATATAATACTAAAAATAATAATTATTTACTGGAGGCAATTTTGGAGAGAGTGGTGGTGGCCATCCAGCTAATGGCTTCAAAAACACCTAATCAATACACTCACTATAATTATAAAGTACCAATGTCTACAACAAAACCATAGTGTATACATTTACCTTTGAATCTGGTGATGTGTACACTGCTATTGCCACGTTTGTCTGCAATTAAAAGGTAAAGATATCATTAATGCTTTTGCTGACATCATACAAGTACATACTGCAACATATTCATCTAGGTGATAGTCTGCATTCTCATATGTGACACTTGAATCGTTATAATGGATCCAACATTCATTATCCCATACCAGAGATGTATCTGTTAATCTAATTAGATGTAATATTTTAATTTATTTTTGCAAAACTATTTACAATGTCCAGAGTTAGTCCCACCTCTGGTCCCACCATGATGAATCTGATGAAGTTCAAAGACGTAAAAACACAATATAAAGTCTATAGTTTTGTCTTACAATAATAGAGGCCAATGTGTACGACATTATACTTGAATCATGAAGACTTGCAGAAAAGTATCTTGAAATGCAATGCAAATATGTTGTTATCAACATCATGTGTAATACATTCTTACAAACCTTTCCAAGATTACTCCACACTTTGATGGCATGGCACCTCCAACACGACAAAAGCACATGAGTAATGTATCAGGTAGTTTGATCAGCTTGCCAGATACAGATAAATGTTTAGTACAAATTCCACAGGCACTGCACAAACATTTGGCAAATACTATTACATTTCATTTATTTATTACATTACATTACCTTTTGCAAGTTAACAATCCCTCAGATGTTGTCGAACTAAGAAATTGTGAATATAACTCAGACACAGTGCTTGATTTCACTTGTATGGTCATATTCATTTCACAGTGATAATGTGTAACAACTTCTTGCTCAACCTTTTTTTGAAAAAGAGATTAATATAATGGATAATAATAAATAATCACTTACAAAGTTACAATCTGAACAAATTCCTGTTCTTTCAATTAAAATGGAAGTTAGCTGATCATCATTGTCCTTTACAAAATTGAATTCAATAACAAGATAAAAGTCTGCATGAATATAAGACCTCCAAGTTGTTGCACAATATTAGCAATCCTTCTGCAGCATTATTTTGCAAAGTCATGTTCATAGAAGTGATCCCTTGCTGTGGAATGCAAAGCACATTAAGGAAAGAAACAAAAATACAATTTACCAGAAGAGTTGATGCATCACCAATCATTCCTTTTTGTAAGCGACAATGTAATTCAAGGTAATCGGTAATCCTGTTGCATCTTATTCAATGGAATTCCTGTTGAGCATGACATGCATGTTGAATATAAAATGAGGTCAGTAGTGTAAGTTTACCTTGTAGAAAAAGTGGCAGGCTAGTGCATTCCAGGGCTTGAATGACTGAGTTACCCCAACAATACTTCAAACATTTATTAGAAAGGCCCCTATTTGGCAGCTTTCTCAAGATTATAGGCAACGATGTAATATCCTAGACAAAGCATTTTGTGACATAGGATTGAGTATAATATCATATTTAATATTTACCTCAGTTTTCTGACTAGTTGCTCTTTAGCAAAATTGATAAATGAACAGCAAAAATGTTTATAAGTGCCACATTCCTGCTGCTTTTAATGATTACACAATCCAAAACTGGGTCCATTTTGTCTACTTCATCTTGCTTTGGGGTGCTATTATAGTGAATGCATATAGGGAATTACTGTGTGCATGCATGTTCGAATTCATTTGTAGTATAACCATACTTTAAAATTTTGAAGTTTTTTAATGGTGGTTGCTGATAAACTCCACGATTAGTAAAAGGTAACTTCCTCTTCTTAGGTCTCCTTGCCCACTCTTCCTTCAATGGTTTGTTCGGTTTATTCAAGGTTCTCTGCAAAAAATTTGATTATTATATACCATAACTAAAGTAAGGAAACACTGACTGTCAATTTTTTCTTCTGTTTAGAGGACAAATTGTCGATAAAAGCCATTTGCCTACCCTTAAGTATTGGGTAATGATCTTTAATAAAAATATCTGGTCTCAGGCGATGGTTGGGATGGTCATTATTCTTTAATATGCCATTCCAGGCCTCAATTGCTCCTGAAGTTCTCTCTACAGCAACTTGCTAAACAAATTAAAGCGACTTTATTAACATGGTAGTTCAATATTGCAAACTCACTGCAGACACATCAGCAAACTCAGTAGACTGGGCACCTTGCCAATCCTTGTAACTAGATGGATCACCTATTTAACTGAAGACAAAGTGAGTTGCCAATTAAATGAATGTAAGAATGATACCTCTTAGGATGCATGACCAAAATGGTGTTAGAGATAGCCACTTTCGTTCCATAGTGTTCAGCCACCCCAACTGAAAGAGATTATTAGATTTACCATCGCTATTACCTGATATATGTACATCGCTTATCCTTCCCATTATATAAGGAAGGAAAGGCCTACTAGCTTCCATGTAAACTTCTCTTTCTTCAGAAGTATCTTCTGAAAAATCGTCACTGAGGAGATTATGATCAGTTAACAATGGACTTTCATCACTCTCATTCTCTTCATTTGGCAGTTCTCCCATTATTTGCATTAACTGTTCGTAACTACTGTACACAGGTTCATCAACTGTAGGTGACTGGAAAACAGTAACACAGAGTCTCAGTCTTGAAATAAATCGTTCTAAACTCCATGAATTAAGAAGGATGGAAAATGCATACATGGCCAATTGATAACCTTCACCTTTGCTGCAATAAATGAAATAGCAATGTGCAAATATTCTAAAATAAATGAATACTATACACTTACAAGAGCTTTTTGAAATCATTCCTAGCACTTTTCATCACATGACTTACACATGCATGGATGAACATTAAGTTATGATCACCTGTCTCTGCACACCCAGTCACTATTCTAAAACACCGATGTACATAATCAGAAAGAGACTCAGAATTATAAACTTTTAGAAAGCTCAACAGTAAAACTAAGCTCCTGTCAATGACCACGTGCTTTGGGATTATGAGGTTTTTTCGACCATAATTGTTTCTTTCGTGATTTCGGAAATTTTCTAAGAAGAAAGAAACAGCAAGAACAGAGTGTTCGTTTGATAAAAATTCTGCAAAGGCAACTGGAGGATGCTTGCCTGAAGGATGTCTCAAAACTAAGGCATAATACAAAGCTTTATCTTTGATGCAATTCTGACTTTTCATGGATACAATTGTTCCAGTAGCATCACAAAATAACGTACTGTCTTTGGCAAGGTAATGATACAAGCGAATTCCAATTGGAGTGTAGCACATCACATGGAAAGGAAATGTACAAATTCTTTGAATGTATTCGGCACATGCTCCATGGCCAGCTGAGTGAGTACCATCAAATTCACACTTCAGTATGTGAAGAGAGGTAATCAAATCAACATCTCTGTATTCCTCTTTTTTACCCTCAGAGGAAATTTTTTGAAAGACAGACGGACTACTTCCAACTTTATCCCTATTTCCTGAATTAAGTTCTATCTCGGAGAGTTTGGGGAATCTTTTCATATAAATGGAAGATGGTGAATTAAACTTCATCGAATGCTTAAGGAGAGAACGTTCTGACTTTTTGATTGGTCGAGAATGTTTCTCACCTTTTAAATGAAAAGGATTACCATTATAATAAATTTCTACATCAAGCGATTGGTGATTTTTTGGCTCAAATTTTGCATCCAAAACACAAAAACGGAAGGATACTTAGCAATTTTCAAAAGCACAGTGACCATAGCATCTAAAAAGATATTTAGACTGTTTTCGAAATGATTTCTTCACCCACTTTCTGTCAAACATCAACGTACAAAATGGGTTTGTTGCTGACAATAGTTTTATGACGGGAATATACCATTCATCACTGAGAGTATGTTGGGGACCTCCCATGGATTCCCACTCATCCCAAGAGAGCTTTATCTTAACTTCCTTTTGAAGTGATGCACAAAAATAACTGTTTTCCTCCTAATCAGGAGAAGAAACATGGTGCTGTGTAGGAATAATGTCAATAATTCCAAAATGATAATAGATTACTACAATAATATACTTGCAACTTTTTTTCTGACCATTCTAACGAAGTTGAAAGGTAAAGTGGAAGTCCAGCATCAATTTTTTTCCTGCATTGATTAATGTTATGTGCATTAATTAATTAAAACTATATATATACAATCATATCTATAGCCTATTCAATACCTCTCCATATGCAAGATTCATAGCTGTTTTGTAGCGATTCTCTGAAAAGAGAAAAGCTAATCAATCAAACAATTGTGGTTTCTAAAACATTTATGTATATACCTTCTTCATAAAGAACTTCTGTTTTCCCATTAATTTCACATAAAGAGCATTTATAAATTCCAATACTCTTTGCTTTTTCTTCAGATATATCCAGACCAATGCAATCTAAATGATAGAACTGTAAGCAGAAGTTGCACATCAGCATAAACCTGCATGTAGTTCAGATAAATAAATAATGTGCATTGGTATGCTTAGGACATACCGCTCATCATAAGCTTTTTTACATAAACAATACAATTCAGCATTTTCTTCATCGTATTTTCCATCCGTTAACTGGCGTGGTATACTCATAGGGATTGTTATGGTTGGCACTGAACTTAATGTTGTGATATTAGGTACTGGTGTCATACTCACATCAGCAATATTTTTTGTACTCAAATTAGAAATACTTTCACTGCGAAGTGATCCTGTAATTATTATCATATAATTATATGTATTACATGTTTAATAATTATGTACCTTCTTTTTTACAAATTTAGTTCCAACATACACTGTCAGGTTAATTAAACCCGTAGTACCAGATGCAGGGACAGAATTTATGGTAATCCTATCTCCTTCAGTTATTAGTAATCTATATCCAGACTGTGAAAATAGTTTGATTGTGTCCCCTTCATCCATACATGACATTCCAAAGTGTATGTATTGGATACATGCAGAAACTAGTACTAAAAAAGGAGGCGACTCATGTTATATCATGAAAGGTGTGTGTGTGTTGAAGTATGGCTGAACAATGGTAATCATATGTACCATTGGAAAAATTGCTTTAAAGTCACAGACCACATTCCCATCCTGTGACAAGAGAAGACTGTATGAAGAGTGATAGAAAGGTTGAATTTTTACGGCAATTATAATTAAGAATAAAGTTCATTAAAAAAAGCTTTTGTGTTGTATGAACTTCGTCATATTACAAATATTAAAGTATAATACCAGGATCCTATAAAGACAGAAAACAATAGAGTAAGAGCAGTAAAGAAACACGCATTTGATTGAATTGGTCAAACTATCTGTCTGACCATCTGTTACTATTTTTTTTGAGACAACATAATTACAAGTGCTGTCATTAAATATGGTTTCAACAAAATGAATAGACACTAGTGAAACAAAGGAAAATATTGGGTGATACTCTAACTCAGGTTACTTTACAGACCGGGAAGAAGTTACAAGTAAAGCCATTGAGAATGCAGTAAAAAGCCTTCATTGTTGCTCTCAACTTCAGCTTGTAATGCAGATATGTCAAACACACCAGAATACTGGGGAATATTTGATCTTCAAATCTTCTGAAGCAATTTGCTGTTAGTTTGTGATTCCAATTAAATGTGTGGGTATCTTCGGCTCCTACTCTAACCTTTTCTGTCGTTATGGGCTCTTGAGCTAATGAAATGTTTTGACAAATCAAGCACAGTTTCTGGAATATAACATTCACAAAAAGTATTTATTGATAATTAATTATACATAACTCTAAGAATTACTAGTTTTAATAGCTCATTACTACTGAAATAATATCATGACTTTGATTAGTGAGTGTATCTGTTCGTGCAACATTAATTAAATACTAACAAATGTGTACACCTGTACAGATTATTTGATGTATTTGAGTGTGTGTATGCATGAAGGTGTGTATGAATGTGCCTACAAGTGTGTTTATGTGTGTGTGTGTGTGTATGAATGTATGTATGAATGTGTGTATGATTGTGTGTATGTCTAAGAGTTTGTTTATCATGTTGTAGTAATTTCAATGAGGTTTAGTTGAGCATTGACATGATAGTTGATTTTTATTATTATTATTAAAAAGATAAAAACAATTAGACGTTTCGGCTTGAAAGCTTTCGTCAGTAATGAAAAAAGAAAAGAAATGCACAGGTTTATATAGAAACTCAAACATACATGAAAGGTGTCAAGAAACAAAAAAGGGTTGTAAACAACCTTCTAAACTGTTCCAACAATAAAAACAGACACGCATGCATTTTTGCGTTACCACCTAGCACCTTACCAAAAGAAGACATTATAGCAAGAACAGAACAAATTGCTGGAATGATGAAGGATCAAGGACAACACCTTAGAGAAGAAGTGAGCAGATGTCTCAGAAAGACCAAATTGCCCATTAAATTCAACTTAATGAGGCAAGAAGGTGTTGCATTGAAGAAGTTATTAAAGGAAGACAGTCTCCTGATTATGAAGTCAGACAAAGGAAATGCTACAGTCCTTCTAGACAGAGCAGTTTACGATCACAAAATGATGGACCTTCTAGGATGTGAGGACTATGCCAAACTGAAAAAAGACCCAACTGCAAAAATTGAGAAAAGAGTCATTTAATCAAAATCGAAAGAGATGGAAAAATGCCTACTGCACTACGGAAGAAACTTTCTCCACAGCATTCCAAATCCCCACAGATCTATGGTCTGCCAAACATTCACAAGGACAACACTCTTCTACGTCCTATAGTCTGTACTATTGGCTCCCCCCACATACCACCTAGCGAAACACCTTTGCTACATCCTGTCGCCGCTAGTTGGAAATACGAACTCTTACATTCGTAACTCTACCCACTTTGTCAATAAAATATTTACACTACATCTAGACATGATGGATAGAATGATCAGTTTTGATGTTAAAAGCCTCTTCACCATGGTTCCCATTGAAGACTCTCTCACCATCATTAAGGATAGACTATCTGTAGACAAGGAACTGGAAGAACGTACATCATTATCTGTGGATGACATATGTAGCCTAACTGCAATTTGTTTGAGATCCACTTATTTCAGATTTAAAGATGACTTCTACGAACAGAAGGACGGTACAGCCATGGGCTCACCCTTGTCTCCTGTAATAGCCAACATTTTTATGGAAGATTTCGAACAGACAGCAATAACAACAGCTGATCTAAGCCCTAAACTTTGGCTTAGATATGTCGATGACACTTTCGTACTGTGGCAACATGGCGAAGAACATCTTGATGAATTTTTGAAACATCTAAATGGCCTACATCATAGAATCCAATTCACAATGGAGAAGGAGGACAACCAGAAGATCCCATTCTTGGACGTCCTAGTGGAAAGGAGAGAAAACAAACTACATACTGACATCTATAGGAAACCGACCCACACAAACAATTACCTTAACTATAGATCTAATCACCATCCAAAAGTTAAGATGGGCATTGTCAAATGTCTGGAAACAAGAGCAAAAAGGATTTGTAACGAAGAAGGATACAGGACAGAGACCAATCAACTAAAAAATGTTTTCACATCCATTGGGTACCCTGCAAACAAGATCGAGTCCCTGCTAAATATAAGGAAAACAAGTGTATATAGAGAAAAAAACATCCCTATGATTGCTTTACAAATTTAAGTGAAGATATGACTGCTTTGTGGTGTGCAGAATTCAGTAATCATGGCTGACTTTATCAAGCATGAAAGACAACAGCTTATTATAGTTATTATTTTGATTATCTACTCTCCTGACCTTTCAAAGGACCTTGTAGAACTTTAGGAATATATTTCAGGCAGAATAGCTAGCTATTAGTTCCAGTTTAATGTATATATATAATTATATATATATATATATATATATAGATCTATATTCTTGTGTCACTTGTGCGACTATGCGTTGTATACGTAGTTAAGGAAGTTGCGTCATTCCCGAGGGCGGCTCGGTCAATTAATGGGCGTGGCGCGTAAAAGAACGCGCGTTTGAGCTACAGACCAGCCAGGAAGATTCAGAAAGGATGTAAAACTGCTAATAACTGTTGTATATAGCAGAGAAACAGTATAGATATTATGCAAGAATCTTTAACAAGTAAGTATGATAAGTTGTTGAGTTTCAGACACGAGGAAGTCATCATTTAGAACCTTGAAAGAGTACCTCAGTTAGTTCATCAGACATCTGTGTATTTAGACTGCAATTAGGCTTAAACTTACGTCTTCAGGCCCCAGGAGTACACAGAAAGGTAGAGACACTAGTGCCATCAGCAATGCTTAATACATAGTCATCACAAAGCAAATATAGGGATGTTTTTTTCTCTATATACACTTGTTACTCTGTTGATCAGTATCTTTAACCTGTACTCTGACCTTTTCTAAAGCTCTTGCTCTTGAAAGGCGAGGTAAAGTTGACCATGCAAAAATACAGATTTAGGTAAGTAAATTCCTACCTTATCTTGGCCAACTTATTAAATGTTGATCTATCAGTGTCATCTTGGAGGTTTTCAACTTTATTCCTTTCTTTTTTTTAATTTTATTATTATTTTTATTAATATTTTTAAATTGTTAGCATAAATACTCAATAGCCGAGGGCTAATATGAAGAGTAAGTTTACATAAACAAAAGAAAAACAGAACTTAATTAAATATTTAGGATATAACTTTATTACATATAAGATCTAATATAAAACTTCAGTTGACTTATTGACTTAGATGATTTAACATGGTCCGGCAATGAATTCCATAATTTAATCGAATCTGGAAAAAAAAAGTTCAGAGCTTCTATTCTCTATTAATCATAAGATAATTATCTTATCATCAGTCTGATTTCCACTCCATGCAAAAATACAGATTTAGGTAAGTAAAATCCTACCTTATCTTGGCCAACTTAATGCTGATCTATCATTGTCATCTTGGAGGTTTTCAACTTTATTCCTTTCTTCTATAGACCTTATGCACAAATGCGTAATTGCATAGCAACCGTTAGATGCGTTGCTACGGCGCCATATTGAGTGGCAAGAAACACACGTGAAACAACATGTCCAGCTACTTTAGCAGTCTTGACCTGGATTCTAAAAAGAGATACTCTAACAAACTAACTGTAGTTTTAGGGGGAATAGATGATCCTTATACATATAAGAAAGAAGACAGTATCAAGCAAGACCAAAAGGTTTTTTGGCCCTGTGTTGAATACCCAGATATATATATAACTATCTGGTGACTACTCCCAGCTGTTATACTAAAGATCAACTGAAAGCCTACAAAAGTTTAGATGCATATAAATACGTAGTAGATGGCTGGGTGTCTAACATTCAACTCTTTCACTTAAAAGGAAGGATAACAGGTAAAGTAGTATGTGTTGTATTAGGAGATGTCAAACATTCTCAGAGATTGTCTGTGTCTTCATTACATCCATGGGTGGCAGTTGAACCCAATGGAATTGTCCTATGTGCTCACTGTACCTGTATGGCAGGTCTAGGTGAGGCATGCTCTCATGTAGCTGCACTTTTGTTCACCATGGAAATAAATACCAGATTGTTGAACAACACATCATGTACATCATTAGCTTGTTCTTGGTTACCTGCAATGCAGAAAGTAGACTACTCACCTATTGCCAAAATTGATTTTTCTTCTCCTAAAAGTAAGATGAAAAAGCTTTCCTCTTGTAATTCAGATCATGACTTGAATTTGCCACCACCAAAGATTTTAAAACCTACAGAAGATGAACTTGAAACATTGTTCAAGGATTTATCAGATGCTGGTAATCCTGTTATCTTATCTATTTTGCAACCATATTGTGAAAAGTTTGTTCCGCAAAGCTTAGATTGCCTTCCAAAGCCTCTTACTGATTTGTTTGATGAAACATTACTTGATGTTTCATACCCTGAGCTCCTAGAAAAAAGCCATGAAACATTTACCAAGCTGAAGATTACTGCTGAATACGCAAATATGTTAGAGAAAGCAACAAGGAGTCAGTCAAATTCAACACTGTGGTTTAGGCATAGAGCTGGCTGAATAACAGCCTCTCGTTTTAAAGCTGCTGCTCACACTAACATAGCTGAGCCTTCTAAATCCTTAATTAGGGCTATTTGTTATCCTGAAAGTACTAGATTCTCTACAGAAGCAACTAAATGGGGTTGTAAGCATGAAGATGATACTCGGAATGAGTATATTATATTAAGTCAGAAAGATCACGAAAACTTCACACTTTCATTAAGTGGATTAATAGTAGATCCCCAGTATCCTCATTTGGGTGCCTCACCAGATGGTTTCATACAGTGTGATTGTTGTGGAGCAGGCACATTGGAGATTAAATGTCCTTTTACCTGCAAAAACAGATCATTTGCTGAAGCATGTGAAGATTCCAAGTTTTGCTTGGAGAAGGTTGGTGAAACACATTCTCTTAAAAGATGCCATTCTTACTTCTATCAAATACAGCTCCAAATGAAACTTTCAAGAACAAAATTTTGTGATTTTGTAACTTGGAGGGAGACTGAATTGTTAGTCATTCGTGTTTTAATTGATGAAGAATTTATTGATAATGCTGTATCCAAAGCAACTGTTTTTTTCAAAATTGGAATATTGCCTGAGCTATTAGGCAAATGGTACTCTAGAGCACCTACTTATCCAACAATTGTGACTGATTTGACTCAAGATGAAAGTTCTGCATGCAGTACAAGTTCTATGGCTGATTGTTGGTGCTTTTGCAGGAATGAAGAATATGGAAAAATGATTTTGTGTGACAGTAGTAACTGTGCAATTCAGTGGTTTCATATAGATTGTCTCAAACTAGCTGAAGTACCAAAAGGCAAATGGTATTGTCCCATATGTACAAAAGGAAAATGAAAAAAAAGACAAAGCAAAAAATAGAACTGAAATATATTGCATGCATAATTATTATTATCATTATTTTATTATATTATTATATTCTCAGAAGTTTCAGTTATTGTTTGCACAGCAGTGTCGTGACTCATTAGATTGTTCATCGTCATCCTGCAGTTCATCTTCAATACTACAACTGCATACTTTTCTCCTAACTTTGCACCTCTCATACCTGATGAGATCTGCACTTGCCTTTCTCTTAACTGGAGAACTAATAAAATTAAATATGGTAGGAGTATATGCAGGGGAAAGAGGATCATCAGACTTCTTTCCACCAACAAAATGAACACTGCACAACCAAGAATAATCACTTGGTTGCCAGTTTTTCCTTTTTACTGCAGATATCCAGAGTGCTCTACGTCCTTCGTTTGAAGGAAATCGGTAAAAACTAACAGCAGAATCTTTTATAGACCGATTAGAACAACCAATAGCACAACTCTTAACCATTATTCCCTTTTGCCACTCAATATGGCGGACGTAATCTCCGCCCCCTCACGCGCATTTAATATATTTATGCATAAGGTCTATTCTCTATTATTCATCATAAGAGAATTCTCTTATCTGATTTCCATTTCTCTATTTTCAAATCCTGGAGGCTTTCAACTTTCTTTAATACCTTTCTTTATTGCTTCTTCTTTCTCTTAAAGTATCTGTTTTTATCAATTTGCCTATTGAAGGCTAGAGTATTTTAACTCCACGCCACGCCTGACTCAGTAACAACTGTCTCCAAACTCCAAAGCTCTTCTCTCTCTTTGTTTAATTCTGTAGCTTATTCTCATCCATCTCTCCAAGTGTTGTTCTTGCTGTTTTTGTATTTAAACTCATCTTCTTTCAATTTAAAACTCAATTGAAGGCTAGAACAACTCTTTTTCTCATCTTCTCCATTTGCAAATTTATGGGCGCGGTTTAACGTGGTCGCCATGGTTTCTTACGTATAAGATTTTCTGGGTCTTTGTTGCGGGTGAATTTGACAGACAGACAGACACGGATAAGATAATAAAATCAACTATCATGTCAATGCTCAACTAAACCTCGTTGAAATTGTGTGTATGATTGTGTGTATGAAGGTGTGTATGAATGTGTGTATGTGTGTGTGTATGTATAAATGTGTGCATGAATGTGTATATATATGTGTGTATGGGTGTGGATATGAATGTGTGTATGGGTGAATGCTTGTATGGGTATGAATGTGCGTGTGTGAATGTGAATGGTGTATTATATGAGTTATGTATAGATGTATATGAGTATGAGTATATGATTGTGTGTGGGTGAGGTATGGGTGTGGTGGGGGTGTGCTATGCGAGACATATACTACTCAGTAAAAACAAATTCTATGGAATGTCACAAAATTTAATATTAATGGAATGTCAACCAATGTTTAACAAAACAAATCACAAACATACCTCCTCCATGGTTATAGTTCAAACAAAACCCATATATGGCATAGGAATGCAAACTCTACAAAGAAATATCTGTATCTGTACATGTAATAAAGACATATATGAATTGTAATACATGCAGACTATAAAATACACCATACATTACAACTAAAGCCTATAAAAGCTATCATCTGTTAGCAATAGATCATAAACTGTGTGAAGGCATTGCTTGAGACAATCTAATGCAAAGAAATAATGTGTTCCTATATACTTATATTCTATGGAGGTGAGTTCAATAATGATTACAATTGTAGTTGAGATGATTGTAGCAATCGTACTGTATGTTTGAATATTATACTGCAGGATTCTTTCTAATTACATTATTTCGTGACTCCTTACATGAGGTAACAACCATTTATACATCATCCATGTGGTTAATGAAATATATTTTCTATTGATGTAAGTTCATTCTTGTTCTATGCAAGATTTTAATGTTCTAGAAATATACATATTCTCCAATGCAAAGGGACTACTGAATATGGACAGACATTAGTGTAAATAAGCCAAGTAATAAGTATGGATACAAACTTTGGCAATACTATGAATAAATAATTATGCTTAATATAATGTATAATCACTCAATTGTCAAGGTCACTTAGTACTAATAATTCATTCTAGATCTACTGCAATGTAACACTCCAAACCAGACTGCAAGACTGCAGAAACTATCCTTAAAGAAGGCCTCAGGATGTGGCCCAAATAACCAGCAAGAATGATCTAACACTTTGTGAGTCATATGATAATACACAAGAAAATCATAATTAAAAAAAAATTAATAAAATGAGTTTATGAAAATAATATTCTATTGTAATTATTATAACAACTACAACAGTTTTGCTGTGTTGATCCAAGTAAAATTAATGAATACATATAATATAAGGTGTATTAGAACATGCATTGTCATGAAGGTCAACTATGTAATCATATCATTGTTAGCTTATATCGTACAGTTGAATGTATAAATATTAAATGGCCTTTGTAAGGGGGAGTGAATAATTATGGAATGTTTTATTTACATTGTTCCACAAATGAATGACATAATAAAACATATATGACGTTATAAACACCACGTGATTGCATTATTTGCTGAGCAAACGAAAATCTTCACAGGTGACAATCATATCCAGATGGAATCTGAGTCTGAAAAAGCTACTGTAAGTCATGTATGTGAATATTACAAGCAAAAGTAGAGGATGAAATTTTAAATAGTGCTTACTATACTATCAACCACAAATATGTAATCTACGTTTTACCATCCTATCTTGATTACTAATTATGTTAGTTTCTGTATTTTAAATCATCCTATAGTTTACAACAATCATTACTTAGTCATGAATGATATTTAACCATTCTCAAACAAGAGACCAGACAAACAAATTGTTCATTCATATAATTATAATATAATTATAATAATTTTATAATTATATTATAATTGTATTTCTATAGATAGTTGCCTGGCTAAACCCATCTTGGGTTTTATCAACTATCTCTCTAGTTTGTTTCACATTAGGATAGTTCACAGTTATGTTGTGTTCATAAATTGACATCATACGTATATACGGGAAATTAAAACTGGAAATATATGGTTTTTTTGATTGAATTCCTACATTTACATTAAATAATACTTTGCATGTGTAGATGTACATAAATGCGAACACTAGTGATACATTTGTAACTGTCCTACTGTGAATTAGGCTTATCCGTGTGTTTCTTTGTCATTGTCATTATCTCGGCTTCTCTCTTTTTCTCTCTCAAAGTTCATTTCTGATCTAAACAAACTTTTTGAACACACAAACTAAACATGTAAATCTAGTTTATATAGCCATGTATCATTACATGTCTGTGTTACAAAGATCTACCAGTATAGTTTACAAAAGAGTTTTGACACTCTTGTGAAACCACACCTATAATTGATTATTTACTTGCATTTTGTAAATGGGAAACCCCCAGTAAAAGTCCCTTAGTAAATTTGGTTCACACATGTTCCAATATCTACATATTTCCATTGAACCCAATTCCATAACAATTCTTTGAACATATTAATACGTCTATAGTTGAGACACTACTGGTTTTCCAATTTCCATATCTGGTTTGAAATTAAATGCACCATTTTATTGTTTAATTTGTGTTGAGTGTGTGTGTGTGTAAGTGTGTTTATCAATTAATAACAGTTTCTAAATGCTATAGGTATATCATCAAGTAACGGATGAAAAGAAAACCAGCTCTCTCGGATGTGAGACCAACAAAAGTTAGTATTATTATAAAACATACATATAAGGCATATGGGTCATTCCATGTGAGATCAACATGAAAAATTGACACACGTCTCAGATTTCTCTCAAACTTTGTATGTGCATAGTATGTGTTGAGATGTGAAACCATACCAATTTTTAGGTGCTCAAGTTGTACGGCTTCCAGGGGCGTAGCGAGGATTTTAGAAAAGTGGGGGCAAAGAAGAAATTTTGCCGCCGGAAGCCACGCCCACTAATTAAACTACGTCTGTGATGTGTTATTATAATGTTTATCACCTGATCAAAGAAAAGCATGCAGGAACAAGTAATAAAGTTCAATAGTGTAAAAAATGAAAGTATATCAAAGTTCAACTATGGTATAACTAGTGGCTAGTGCCGGGGTTGCACAATTGTGGTCAAATTAGAGCAGCCACCCCCATGCAATGTTTCTGCAACATTGCATGGGTGTGGCTGCTCAAAAGTTATTACTAACTCAAGGAGCACGCTCGCTCGAATTTATTGAAAGTTTTGTTACTCATGTAGGAAAGAGCTTTATAGTTATCCTCTCTACAATGTTTCCAAGTTAAAAGACTACTAAACATCATCTTTCAGTGCTGGAATTACTGTAAGGAGTGAAATATAACGAATTTACAAGTGACAACTCTCACGTTTCAGAAAAAAAGGGGGGGCAAATGTCTCCCCTGCCCCCCCCCCCCCTGGCTACGCCACCAGCTTCTAAGTATTGAGGTAGTAAATTTATAACATTTTCTGAAGTTTCTTACACCTTGAAGTACAAAATGGATAATATCTCTTTGTATGAACAAGGTATTACAAAACTAAAAACGTACCCTTGTAGCACTTGTGTGCGTTTGATTAGATTAGGGTCAAAGGTCACTTTCAGAGTTAATTAGTCTAATTTTCCCCAGGTTGGGATCCTTTAAGTAGTTTCAAATTTGGTTCAAATGTACAATGGACATCCCTGGGTATATGGTTAAAATTTTATTTTGGGCCGTCCATGAATTTTGGTCTTGAGTGACAACATTTAAGGTCAAGGTTGAGAAATTCCAGATAAAATGTTATTGAACAGTGGTAAATAGATTGTATGTGACTCATAATTAAAAAGTACAATAATACTCACAAAAAAAAAACATTTATTGCCATGATTTATAATACCTTCACTTATTAAGTAGCTTTTGTGTACCAGCCATGCTTTCATTTTGGGTATACCCTAAGCTAACATCAAAGTAACATCAAAGGGCGAACACTTGAATCAAAACACCGCCCGACTACATCCAATAAAGCATGGGTGTTTTGGACAATAGAATGCCGACATGCTGCTACCATATTGGTATACTCTCGTAATCTACAGTAATTTGGGGTGTGGTACATCCGAGTACAGTGAATTGCAGTTTTAATTTAGTATTCTATTAAGTTGGTTACACTTCCTCTCTGACAGGAAGTTGTAAAATTACAACCTTATAAAACTGAAAGGGAGAGTTGCCTTCCGCAATTTCAATTAGATTGGGCGTCAACTACAATTGCCTTCTACAGATGAAGGGTTAAACTCCTCAATTAATTAGGCTAATTAACACATCTATTCATATGAAAAATTTTATTTGAGGTTGAAATTTGTTGTACACTTGTAGAAATGTCACATTCAATAATTTAATCATCTATTCTGTATAGTTCACTTGAAAATTGATAACCTTGACTGGTAAAATGTCACTCAAGACTAAAGCCCATGGACGGCCCAAAATAAAATTTTAACCATATACCCAGGGATGTCCATTGTACATTAGAACCAAATTTGAAACTACTTAAAGGATCCCAACCTGAGGAAAATTAGACTAATTAACTCTGAAAGTGACCTTTGACCCTAATCTAATCAAACGCACTCATGTGATATATCTTCTTAAAGCTTTTTTCAAGTGCTACAAGGATATGTTTTTAGTTTTGTAATACCTTGTTCATACAAAGAGATATTATCCATTTTGTACTTCAAGGTGTAAGAAAACTTCAGAAAATTTTATTATTTTACTACCTCAATACTTAGAAGCCGTACAACTTGAGCACCTAAAAATTGGTATGGTTTCACATCTCAACAGATACTATGCACATACAAAGTTTGAGAGAAATCTGAGATGTGTGTCAATTTTTCGTGATGATCTCACATGGAATGACCCATATAGTCTATTGGTTTGTGTAGTATTAATTTTATTGAATGCTTTAAACAGCTGCTTCTCCTTGTAGAGTGTTGCTACTTTACATTATATATTCTATATAGGCTACTATAAATACTGAGTGGGTTGTGGTTTTGTTACTATTTAGAGTAGTACAATTACATGCAGAAAACTTTAACCCTTAGAGGACTGAGCTTGTTTCTCCCATTTCCAACACTGGCGTCTCTGCTGCATATATTTTGGCCACTGTTCACTTTCTCTACCCCAAACATGGCTCCTTTTCCGACATGGAGTACTACTTCTACTATTGGGACTCCCAAGCGCTTTGTAGGATTAATCCAAATACAGTGCTCTCCCTCTTTTGACTGCAACTGGGGTAAACAAAATGACCCCACTGCATGTTGGCCCCAGCTACAGCAACGATTTCAGGTTTTACCGCAAGAAAAATGTCTCAGCTACCCACCAGATTGCGTGGACGGGGTCACTGAAACCCCAAATTGCGTGGGCAAAGAGGGAACTGTGCCTCCTTCCAATCCCCATTAACGAGAGGACACCCCCTTTAAAATTCCCTTCGTACTCGTTATTTAGGCCAAAGGGTGGCCGAAAAACCATCAAGCTTTTAACCCATTTTCATGGGCTTATGCCTGACAAACATTTGGAGTGCTTTGTAATGTTAGGAACACACTCCGAACCGCATAGGGGTCAAATGTCACATATATGTGACAATAGTGCTCTAAGGGTTAAACCAGACTATAGGAAACCTTTATTAGTTAGCTACTACTAATAAGAGTCACATTATCTTAAAATATCTTCTAACATGCAAACTTAATTGAGCATCAGCAGATCCACAAATAAGATATGTTACCATAACAACCATATTTTGGGGTCAGATAGCTCAGCCTGACTGTAATTTAGCACTTGATTGAAGTACCAGATGAAGTACTATTATACTATTATAATGTGATAATACATATGTTATTTCATAACAAATATTAGAAAAAAATATCTTTATAATTGTTTAACGATGACTATGTGTCAATCATTATTGATGGTACTAGTGACTCTACCTTTCTGTGTACTCAAAAACTGCAGTCTTAGTGTACAGAAGCTGAAGTACGTACTTTGCTCAAAGGCGCATTCTTTTATGTACCATCAATTGACTGAGCCTCCCGAATGACGCAACTTCCTCAACTATGTATACAACACATACTTGCGTAAGTGACACAGGCAAATAATTTATAAATACTACCAGATCAATAGTGTTTGAAAATTAAAACAATCCAGCTGCTGGATGAATAGACACGTGTAGAATGAGAGTAATAAATAATAATAATAATATAATATAATGTGTCACTATTATAACTAATGTGGTATCTTATACTACACCACATGTACATGTACATTAGTACGTATCATGTAATATGTCAGGATGAAGTGCTATAAATGTGATACGTGCACCATGGTTTGAGATGTGCACGTGCGGTTTGTGGTTTCATTAAGCTGTATAAACATAACTTTGAAGTCATGAAATATATGGGTTACATCATGTCCATTTGTGTTTATAATCACCTTGCCCTCAGGCTCAGGATTATAAACCTGATATAGCACTCATGGAATGACATAATCTATACATATAAAGCATGGTTAGGAGGTGTATATGCCAGATATATGCTACGGAGGGCTGAAGGTGTATATATGTAAATCTATTAACAAAAGCAGCTGGTATATCTGGCATATACACCAACTTATATAGAATTAGACTGTACTAATGCAAATTGTTATGTGATTTCATTAATTCCTGTGATACAAAACTATGTAATTATTATAGCATATAAAACTAATATAAATTGCAGGTGGTCATATATAATTCAAATATAAGATATAACCATGATTACATGACAAATATACCAGCTGTTGTAGAAGATGATAATGTAAATATAACCCAAGGGCCATCATCCTGAGTGGTTGTCTCTGCCTGGGTTAATCTAATCCTGGTTCATCTATTATTCTTAATAATAATAACCACAATTAACATAACCATTAAAACGTAAGTGCCTTCTGGATCACCTGCTTCATGACACATGATCTGCTACATCTTTGTTAAGATGAACTTAAAATATATTAATAGATTCTTAATTGATCTGTTGGTTGTCACAGGGTTAGAGGTATATTCACAAACCTCCAAACACCAGCAGGTGGTATATCACTTATCTATACATGGCTTATATACAAAGACTGGGATGATTAATCGTTGAAAATTCTTTTGATTATCGATTATGCTAATTATTCCACAAGACATACTTTTAAAGCATGACAGTATATAATGTACAATATGGAAGTGACAGGAAGCCTTTTTGATCATTAAATGGGAGGAGTTTCCTGTATTAATTGACTTAATTGGCCTAATTACTTCCGCTGATTTTAATTGATTATCAATCGATTTGTAGTTCGATTTCAGAATATCAACCATTTCCCAGCCCTATTATATACTATACAATTATATGATTTAACAATACAAATTTTCAATGAGGTGCACTGATATACAAATAACATATATAAAAACTCACAATCCATCTATATATCCAAAACTAAAATAGTCACACTATATAGTCTATGTATATCACATTCATCTTTCTTTTAGTTCCAGCTGTCGTCTTACGAGCACTTAGACTTCTAGTACGAGACACAGGAGGAACACAATGTCTGGTTCCTCTCCCTCCACCATTTAATCAGTATCAGGGGAATGAAAGTACAGCCGCATTAGTATCAATATTTAGAGTACAGGCAGTTCCTAGCTCAAATTATTTGATAGATCATGAGCCTGTTATCAATGAAAGAGAAAGAGGAGAATGGGTCATCAAGTGTAAGTAAACGTGTGCAAATATTTCATGTCACTACACATATAATATACATTTCGGTGTGTGTGAGTTGCATGTGTGTGTGTGTGTGTGTGTGTGTGTACGGGGAGATCATAGAGTCAGTATCTCTATGTATGTGGCGTCCCCTGGGCATGAGAGGTTATTGATTAGTGAATTGCCAGCTAAAACTTACAACAAGCCTGGAATAGTATGGATAAGGGGAGAGACATCAAATGATTTGATCCCAGGCTTGTGTACCAATAGAGGTTTTGCAGTCCTCCCAGATTAGTTATCATGTTTTGTGTTGGTTCTAGAGAGAGCAGCAATGACGAATGGTGGCAAATTTGATCACAGGCAGAAGAATGAGACAGGGAAAGTGTTGTTCTCCTTTTTATGTATTCATCAAGCTACTATTTGCTTATGAAATATACAAAAAGATTTGGCAGCATTCAAGTATTAAATGTTGGCATTGCATAGATTATGTAATAGTAATAACAACTAGGCCAATAAAAGAGTATGGCAGCCATGGTTACGTGTATTAATACCAGAAATGGGGTAATAGTAATAGTAAAGATTACATGTTTCAAGGTAATAGTAATAGGTAATTAAAAAACTGAGTTAATAATAATAGTAATAGGAATAGACAGTCAAGTACGTAAGTATTAGTAATAGCCTCAATGTTGAGGTAGTAGTAATAGTAATTGTAATTGATTTTAAGTACATGTTTATTTATAGTAGAACCAGTACAGAGACTTTATAGTAATGGTAGACATTTTATTGTCTGGAAAGGTGTAGACTTACTGATTCTTTTTTTGAGAAACTCATGAACATTAAATGCAATGGTCACTTAGTCTAAAACATGAAATATTTCAAAGAAACCTCAATGCTATAGTACGTAATTCAATAATAGTAATATTAATATACTGATTTTTAAGGTAATAGTAATAGTAATATATTACACTGACTTAGAAGGTATTAGTAACAGTATAATAGTAATATATACTGATTATTAAGGGAATGGTAATTGAAATTATATTACGCTGACTTAGGAGATATTAGTAATAATTATACTGATTTTTAAGGTGATAGTAAAGTAATATATTACATTGCATTGTAATTGACCCCATGTTGACTAATACTATACAGTTTATATAATTAATGATAATATTTTATTTTACATGTACGTACCTCAACTTTTCTCTTAACTTCTCATTCTCATTCTCTTTTACCATTTGAACATGACTTATCACTGATCCAGTAGCTTATATCACCTAGTTAATGAGCAGTTCCCTATAGACATGTATAAAGGAATTATGTACTAAAAATACAAATATTTTGCTACATTGAAGTTGTCTGTGGATTGATATGCTGTTAGGTTTATTATATAACAATGGCAGTCTAAAACTAACTTTAATTAAGGAATGGTTAATTGTATTATAAGTAATTGGCCTTATGATATACCTTACATGTGCCTTCTAAGAATTGTCTTGACTACTCTATTAAACTGTCCTCCATTCTTTATTCTCAGTTTGTAACATTAGATGCATACATGTATGCATAGTCTTATACAACTACATATTTATGTATGCAGGGCAGGGTTTCATACAATGGGGGGAAGGGATATATATCAAGCCACCAGAAGCAACCTCAGAGGGTCTAAATTTTAAACATTTCCTGGGGGAGCATACCCATACACACCCCCAGGAGTAGTGTGCTTCACATGATCATATTTGAAACCCTGGTGTGTTACAATCTGCATGGAATATCTAATACAAAATTACATAATCAATAATGTAAAATACCACACTTACAAACTGTATGTATATCATTTATATTATAGTTCCTAGTATATACATCAGGTGCTCTCATTATGGAGTACATTTTGGATTCAATGGCCCCACAAACTATCCTGAGTGCATCCCTGTTCCAGAAACAACAGGGGGCATTTATTTCACCACTAATATTCTTCCTTGTGGTAAGTAAATCCAGCATTTATATTATATTCAGCAAGAGTCATGCCTATGTCAAGTCTAATGTCTGTGTAATGTATGAATATGTGATTCTCTTACAGTAGATCCAATATGCTGCCTAGGGCAAATACATCATGGAGTAAACTCTGGACATAATCAAATAAGAGTCCCGTTACAAGAGAGCAGCATAGTTCATAACACTAGCTACACAAACCAACACGTTTGTTTTCCGATACAAGAATCCACAAGGAGTATTGATCTTCCATGTGGTTAGTACAATGCACATCATTTGTGAGTTACTCAACACATACCATTAGAAGACTCAACATTATAACATGTCATACCTATGTGTGTACAGTCTCATATCTATGTATGTGCAGACTCATGCCTATGTATGTACAATCGCCTATGTATGTCAGTCTCATGCCTATGTATGCCAGTCTCATGCCTGTGTATGTACAATCTCATGCCTATGTACATGTATGTCAGTCTCAGGCCTATGTTTGTCAGTCTCATGCCTATGTATATATCAGTCCCATGTTCATGTTTTAGTGGTTGTTTTAGTTAACTAAAACTAAAACCCCTTTTAGTTAGCCTGTTTTACCTTTACTACTAAAAGTAACTAAAATAAAGTGATCAAATGAGTAACTAACTAAAACTAAACTAAATTGTTCGCAAGCTAAACTAACTAAAATAACTAAAATAACTAAAGTAACTAAAACATTTATAAAGATATCACCAGATACATACATGTACTTTGATTATCTTTTGTAACATTTACAAGAACAGATTAAAAGAAAGAAGAGTAATGTTGTGTTAAAACATGTATTACACAGAGTGTCATATTAACCTAGTCTCACTAGCCAGCCCCTCCCACTCTACAAGCCAGGGTGGGAAGGGCTGGCTATGCGAGACTGATATTAACCTTTGCTACGTATGCAGAAGATTATGGTACTCTGTTCAGGAATGTAACTTGAAAACTAACTGAAAATATTGTTCAAAAACTAACTGCAAGTAATGTAATTGATGAGTAACTAACTAAAACTAAATTACTAAAACAACACTACTCAAATCTTACACCCATTGAGCACATATAAGTGTGGCAAATCTCTCTCTTTAGCTCACTCTCAACATGGAATTAACACTCACATCATTGTACCAGTTGAAGAGAGCTGTGAAGTTGTCAATATCCATCCTGTACAAGAATCTACTGATTACAATAGTATTGCATCTTGTGGTAAGTACATCATTTGTGATAATTACTGCACATAACACCTAGCTGGAGTTAGTCTCATAACATTTTAATGTACGTCCTTTAAGATAAGAGAACTATTAAGTGTGGATATGATTCCATGAGTATAGCAGTAGCTCCATTATATTTCTCCCATTATCTGTAAACCTGTGTTAAAAAGTGCAATAAAGACCTATACTAATCAGGATTTTATTTAACTCATGGGGAAAGAAATGTTGTTTTTATGGCCCGTAGGGCCATCCCTATGATTGTTTTCCCACGGGTTCGATGTATGTTTATATATATATATATATAATTATATATAATATTATAATGTTTGTGTCACCTACACGAGTATGGGTTGTATACGTAGTTAAGGAAGTTACATCATTCCCGGGGGCTCGGTCAATTAATGAGCGTGGCATATAAAAGAACGCGCGATCATTGCCGATCACGCTCTACACACCAGCAGAAGGAAAGCTGTTGAGCTTACATAGAAACTGGAACTAATAGCTAGCTATTCTGCCTGAATTATATTCCTAAAGTTCTACAAGGTCCTTTGAAAGGTCAGGAGAGTAGATAATCAAAATAATAACTATAATAAGCTGTTGTCTTTCATGCTTGATAAAGTCAGCCATGATTACTGAATTCTGGACACCACAAAGCAGTCATAAGGATACTTTTATCTTCACTTAAATTTGTAAAGCAATCATAGGGATGTTTTTTTCTCTATATACACTTGTTTTTTTTTTAATTAAAGTTTAAACAATAGGAGATTGGGGATTCTGATTCCCACACACCTACCAAGCAGCCATGAAATTCCATTAGCAAAGGCAGATTTTTGGTGGGCACATGAATAACACATGCACAACACATGTATGGGGGGTAGGGCTATCGTATAAGAAAACTAATATTCTCCATCCCTCCTTAACTATATCTCTCTATATCATCCTCTATTTCTTTTCTACAAGTTCCTGGGTATACTAATGAAGATCAGAACAGAACCAGTTCCCAGTACATATGATGATAGTTCAATCATATGGGTTACAGGAAGATGAAGAACACATCAACATCACACATTACTCATAATTTATTAATGCTGTTATGTAAATATGACTTTTATATTATAATTATCATTAAATACCAATGGGTCATATAGGAACTGGTAAATAACACAAATATAATTATGTCCACACACACTCTTAGAGCAGATCCATTGTCCAGGATCGGAGGCATTATTCCGATTCATTTACGAGTTTGGGCATTCCACCCAACATGTAAATACACACCTACACACACACACACACACGCAAACACACACACAAGCACACAACCACACACAGAGAACACACAACCATACCAAGTGAACATCAAAAGATCCTATAATTATTAATTATTGAACGATCAAACTAAGCCATTTATTAGCTACACAAAGATGGAGGACAACATTTGACAACTACAATTAAATTCTAATCATTTGAGGTCTAAACAGCTGCTGTCATAGCAAAAAGCAAGAGTTTTAGGTTTAACGATAATTGTGTAGAAGTTCCTATCACATAATTATGTGATTGTGTATGTATATGAACATGTATGTGTTTATATACATATGTGTTGTTTATCTATATACATAATTACATATACATGTACATGTGTACAAATGCATGTATGTGTATGCTGGGTACATGAGTGGGTGTGTATGTACTATGTATAATTGTCGGTTACTTTAGATATCTCAAAATAATGTTATATTTATAGTATGGTATAAGGATTATAGTAGGTGTATGGGCAATGTTAGGGCATGAGATCATTGTATTGTGTGGTTTGTATAAGTATTATATTAGTTTGTTAAGGTAATATAGCTACAATACTATCTTTATAGAGAAACAACCTAATTATATGTACATGTGTATTTATGTAAATAATATTACAGTGATCATGAGTATAATTATAAATATAATGACTGGTAGTATTCAGCACTACGTATAATATACTGATAATATACTGATAATATACTAGTAGTGAATATTAATGAACAATAATATACTGACTAGTGATAAGTTTACTAATAATGAGTGGTAATATAATATACTAACTGATTGGCAAATGTGTGCGTGTAATAATAAGCACTTAGTACATATCTAAACACATAATAACACATTTGTATATTATATCTACTATAATTATAGTTTACTAACATATTCCCCTTACATAATGACATCAAGACATATCATTATTGAACAAAGTGATAACATACAATACTATTCATATGTTGTGTGACAGGATGTAGAATAACACTTACCAGACGATCGGTCGTGAAACATCAAACATTGCGAAATAATAATTGTAAGAGAGAGAGTATAATTTAGCTTTTATTTGGAGATTTGGAGGGCTTAAACTGAGTACAAAGAAAAGGTAGATTATAATATAGTTATCATGTATTAATTAAATTGATTGTCTCTGGGATCTCATTAGCTGAAACATGTATCAAAGGAAGATATAGTCTGGGAACCTGCCTCAACCTGCCTCAACCTGGCCTTTTATTTAGAGAATTTACCGAGTTACCGACAGAGGAAATCTTTGCAAGTTAGTTACTTACATAAATGTTAGCACACTTTTTTTTACTGTACTGTTTCAACTAATGAGATTACAGATTAATGAATATAAGTACGAATTAATTACAACAACCTCTTCTCTGAGTATTCTGCTCCCACTGATCCAGTCTGCTAAGAAACAATATCAAAAACATGTTTAATTTCAGCTAGATATGCCAGGATAATCTAAAATGAGATGTATTACTTTAAATTAGTATAAAAATTGTCATGATTTTAGGACTGGGAGATATCACTGGTCACCCCTCCTCCCCTTCCATATAAAATCATGCGTATGAATGCCAATGTATCTGAATAAGAATGTGAAGATTTTAATATTCCAAATAAGGTGTCGTTACGATTATTGAAGCATGAAAATAATATTGTCCAGAGTATTTTTATGGCACACCATTGACCTAAAGAGCTTCTTATTTGGTGGAGCACAGTTCTCTCTTTTATTGTCACTAACAGCTTTAAAGTTTTGTTAATTGGCTCAAGATGTATTCCCAAAGGCACACACACTAACCATTGTTGATCCTCATGCTTCAAAACATATCAAAACCTCTGATTATTACCCATGTTTAATACCATAACATTCTTCACAAAATTTCATTGTTTTTTTTTTATTAAAGAACTCAACTTTTAGATAAAACATATATTCTGTAAAAAATGGATTTTTAAAATTGTATATTATTTATTATTAAGTTAACCAAACTGACTATGCACATTCTTATTACTGTATATACCACTATAGTAAACATTAATAATATTATTACTTCAAATGAACCATAAACTATGACTCACACTCACTACCACATAAGGTACATGTATGTATAAACAGTACTTGTAGTGGTTAATCCAGTATCGTTAATTTTATATTATTATTGTGTTAATTTTGCAGATGCATTCATTTTGGCTTGTGCCACATAAATAATTAGAATACTATAATAGAATATTAACTGGGTTTGTGCTTCCAACATGAACTAATTAGAGTATATATGGTACTACACAGGGGGATAGGGTTTCTATAGTATTTTTGTATAGTACCATATATGGTCTTATTACCGTATAATTGGTATTTTTGCTTAATTTTTATAGTCGATTCAAGAACGCATTAATAACATTCCATAGAAATTTATTTACATGTTCTTCAATCGACTGCAATCGCATGTGTGAATTATGGGATGAGATTTTAATATGCGAAATACATTGCTAATGAAACAGTTTTCTCTTACCGCAAATTTTTATGTCCATGAAAAGAAAAACCAGCTGTTATACAGTACATTCAAATATTAGCAGGAATACATCAATGAAAAAATGAAGGGTAGGCAACTCCCACATATATAATTGAAAAGTAAACAGAACATGTGCTAAACGAGTTACTATTTTTAGAATAATATAATCAATATATTGACCACACCCATAACGAGTTAAATATGAAAATGTCTTCTACAACAACTCAAATTGCAGCAAGACTTAGAGTTACAATTCCAGTTAGTTTGTATCTAGATTTCATTCTTTTTCACCCGGCGTTGCGTATCCAAGAGTTATGGGTGTAGTCAATATATTCTTAAAATAGTAACTCATTTAGCACATGCTCTGTTTTGCTTTTTAATTATTTACATGAGAGTTGCATGTTCCAATCCTTCATTTTTTCATTGATGTATTCCTGATATTACAGAATCATAATAAATGCAGTAATCGATACAGTATATAAACACAACATTAAATCTACGCCTTAGGTGTGTACTTTGATAAAATGCTATAGTACAGTATATTGACCAACCAGAAGCTGAAACAAAAAAGGATGCAACAACACAGAAAGAATGTCCACAAAAAAGTGAAGGTTTGTATGTGTAATTATAACTCTCTAATTAAGCTCCTATGGTGCACCACTGGACCAAAGAGCTTGCTATACATTTGCAACATAGCAAATTTAATTACAATTATATTATTACTAACAGCAGTAACTCTGTTAATTGACTCAATGTGTTTCGTAATGGCATACACACTAATCACTAGAGTCAACTTGACACAATTTAAATCTCATCATAAAGTCAAAAAATGAGGAAAATACAAAAACTCTATTTGAAAATAGGTGTGCTGGTAACAATATTTATTAGCATTATCCCTACACAGTGCCTAAAATAATACTAGCCATACATATTAGGTGTATATATATGTATACTTTGTACATGTCAGTCAGTTGGTGATACATAGTTCAGATATTAGCCACTCTACAGATTTAATACAAGCCAAAATAATTTAATGCTAGCTTTTTGGCAAGTATTAACATGCTATTATAGGTACTGCCTGAACGAGGTTATAATTTTGCAGTGTATTGGTTTTAATAGCCTTACATATATCATTATATCTTACATTGTATAGACTCTCGAGGATACTTGACAAAATCACAAGAAGAAACTCACGAAGGAAGAAAAGGAAAAGATTGTCTAGTATATGAAAAGAAAAAACAATAACAAAATCACCTTAAGGATACAATGTTAATAGTTAAAATTAATACTCACTAAACCCACAGGTCACTAAATTAAGTACATGCTAACATTTGTCTCAACATACTAGTATTAACATACTCATTGAATGTAGTTGTTGTATGATACATGTCTTGTGTGATTTCAATTATCATGACTTGATACAGTGTTTCATTAGAGGTACAGATAACAAGACAAACAATAGTGCTACACACTCAGGTACTACCATGTTGTACAGGAAATCAATGCACATTTCAGTTGACAGTCTCTACATAACACAATGTACATCCCACAATTTCACAAGAACTATTTGTTTACCAATTATAGCATGGTAATTGCATATGCAGCAATCCAACTTGAACTATGAAGAATTCAGCACCAAAAGATTCATAATCACAAAACTGCATTATCACTAGTAGTATGATATGGCACCACATATGTCATATCAAAGCAATTAAAAAGTTGCTATGGCAACTACTGTGGTCAGTAAACATGACTCCATATATCATTAGTAACCTTTAGGACTTTCCAGTAATTATTATTATTATTATAATAACAGTTCAAATTATGTTTAATGTTCAAACTATCAACTTCTCGAAATATTCTCTTATAGAGCACATTGGTTCCATATAATCCTACATAAATACTTACATTGCTATAAAACAAAATACAAAGAGCTATGATTATATGGAAGTGATTTTGGGTCCTATGTTAGCTTCCCAACCTTGCATGTTTGCATGCTTTTTGGGTTTTGACGTCCCTACATCGTCTTTCATTTTTATTGAAAATGTTTTTCATTATTCTTGTTTCCATTGTTTTGAATAGTGTGAATATTTTTTGTAGATTGCAGAAATACTATATATCATTATGAAATCATACAATCATAAATGCATTAAAATTTGTTCATCAATAAAAGTCAGTCTTTGTGTTTATGTATTGATTATCATTCTCTTTCACTTACAGATGATGTATATTCTCTATTTCACTTACAGCACTGTCTGCCATCCTACAAGAAGTAGTGTCAGTCACTGTGTCAACCATTCAGTATTCCAATGGTTATGATAGAATACAATATTATTATACAATGGCTTTAATATTAATATTTATTATATTCATTATTATAAGAATGTATTTGCTCACAAACGTTATCACTATGGTATGCTTACATGTACAGTGGATTTCAGTTCCGTTGACACAAATATTCCGTTCCGTAACCACACCTTCCATATAATAGTACCAGTACATAATTTTATATAGAGGGTGTGGTTACGAAACGGAATAATTGTGTCAACGGAACTGAAATCCGTTCCGGGTACACGAATGCGCATGCGTAGATATGATTAAATTCCACTTAGGAAAATGGCGTCCAATTCAAGATCAAATCTTTGTAGTCGTTGAGACTGTCTTCTTTCATAGTATCATCTCAATACTTGTAGACCAGAATTTTACTATAAATGCGACTGGAATGGGGCTAGAATCATTGTGATATTTTAACAAACAAAAAAATGATTTGTCTGAAAACTGAATCATAATTTCCAGCTGCTTTGTAATGGTTATAATTATAATAAATTATAATATATAAATTATTATAATTATATATATAATTTATATATATATATATATATGTAGTATTTATAACACCCCACAAGTGCTATATGGGATTTATAAGCACCGAGCCCGAGGGCGAGGTGGTTCAGTATAAATTGCATATAGCACAAGTGGGTGTTATAAATAATATATGGTATGATGAAGTAACACTTGCTTTCACTGATGCGCATGCGCGTGATAAACATTGGAGAACATACCTCTGTCGAAGAAGCGCAAATTGTCCTTGTCGTTGAAAAATCGATTCAAAGCTGCTACAAATGATGAGCTGGAAGACTTATCAAAAGTGAAGATGACTAAAAACACTATTCAAAGCACACGGTGGGCTATGAAGAATTTTCAAGATTGGTTTTTTGGATACAATGATAGAAATCCAGACAATCAATGTCCAGATGAGATTTTACTACCGTCTTATTCCGTCGACACCCTTAGGAAGTGGTTGTGCATTTATGTAGCAGATAAAAAAGAAGAGAAAGTCTCGAAAATACTCTCTGGAGTTGTGGACATGTTTTCAGTAGAGAGTGAGCCAGTTGTACCACCTAAACCCCCTGTATATGCTGTCCCACCTACCCTTCCAAGCACAGTAAATCATCCACCATCTGTTGCTCAACCAATGGCAGGTTCTCATTACTACAATTGTACTGTTAACATGTATGAAATGCCGAAACAATGTTACTCCTTGGCTCAAACATTGCCTCATTTTGTTTTCATTTGAGTTATTTAATCTGTTATTTTATCACACTTCAATAGCTTATCATTATTCATAGACTAAGGTGTTAACAAGCCACAGTGCATGTATGAAAGATCAAAGGGATATATAAGCATCCAGTGCACTGTATTGGGTCATATATATAGCACTGTTGGTTCCTTAGATGTGTTGCTTCATCATACTATATATGTATAGGTTATATCACAGCACGAGTGCTATATCAGATTTATAAAAACTGAGCCCAAGGGCGAGGTTTTTATAAATCTGATATAGCACGAGTGGCTATGATATAACCAATATATATCACGAAAGACAAAATCTTTGTTGATGTCTGATGCTTCTCCTAACTTTTTGTCGGCACTTTGGAGAAGGTAAGCGTTGTTTTCTTGTAGTCTGTTTCGACGGCAGGTGCTATATCTGACCGCTGTGCTATATCTGCTGAGCGCAGTGCTATATCTTATATATATCCCTGTGGTTTACTTTGATGTTTCGCCGTATCGGGATATATATATATATATATATATTATGTATATATATATATATATATGTATATATATATATATATATTATATAAAAACATGATAGGTACATAATTACGATAAATAATTATTTTATATATATATATATATAATATATATATATATATACATATATAATATATATATATATAATTATATATATTATACATAATATAATTATATATATATATATATATATATATTGATTTAGCTACCTTCAAAGCTTTTGATTAGTGCTTCAGGAAAGTTTCTTTCCGAGAGAAACTGCACAACTTCTTCGACAGAAAAATTGTTCATATCAGTGCCAAGTCTTCAAAGTGTTTAGTTGTGGACGCGTGAACTGTGAATAATAAATATGAAATCACTCGCACGCATATATTCATTACATCGTATTAAAATAAGGTGACCGACTTATTAAGGATCAATCATCGGGACTTGCATATATTGCAGCTCGTCCCAGCCACACCCACTAGTACCTCAATGTTGTGTCACTCGTATTTCTCTTCACTGATATCTTGTTCTTCACTGTGTTGCAGAATAGTTACACGGAATATTAACAATGAAATGATATTGGCAGTTTCTGAGTTGAAGAAACTTTAATTTGTTGCTTTGTTATTGTTACCCTGATTTAAAGGTACATTATATATACTCAATATTAAATGCATTTATCATCAGGCTGTGTAAGGCATTAGCACATTAGACTTTAGTATCTATAGTGATCAGATCTTTAATTTGTAAACTATTTCTATGTTCCATTCATCCCTAAGTGGATTTCCTTTTTCATTATGCTTTGTTTTTTTTTTAGATGGTGCATAATACTATTTAATTGTATGTCTCGCCAAGCCCTGTCGTTTTCTGTATTTTCGACTGGTGACAGTATTTATTAAGAACAGAAGATAAATCTATGGTAATGAAGCTAATTATCTTTGCTGGTTTCTATATTCCAATTATCCATAATTTCATTAGCTTTTAAGTGTGTATTATATATGTTTCTCCAGCCTTGTTGTTCACATGTTTAATGGACTGGTGACAGTATTTAATAGTGATGGAAAGTAAGGATCTTGGGTAATAAAGCTAGGATCTTTGATAGTTTCTACATAATTATTCTAATCAACCCTAACTCCATTAACCTTGTTGGTAGCATGTATAATAGACTGATGACAGTATTTAATAATCACAGAAAATAAGGATCTTTGGTAGTTTTTGTAATGGTCACAGTATTTAAAGCGATGCATTTTTGATAATGAAGCCAAGGATCTTTGCTAGTTTCTATGTTCTAATCATCCCTAATTTGGGTTTCATTTTAAAGGTGAATTTTAATGAATAACTCCATTTAATTGTATGTGTCTCCAACCCCTATTGTTCACTGTATCTGTGACGGAAGATAAGGATTTTTGGTAATGAAGCTAAGGATCTTTGCTAGTTTCTATGTTCTAATCATCCCTAATTGGATTTCATTTTAAAAGTCAATTATACTGAATAACTTCATTTTATTGTATGTGCCTCCAACCCCTATTGTTCATTAAGTATAATGCACCATTAAAAAAAAACAAAGTTAGGGATGATGGGGAAAAGTAAAGATCTTTTTTTTGATTTGTAAGTTAAATTACTAAAGATCATTAATTTCTGTCGCTACTAGATACTGCCATAAGTCTATTATACATATGAACAACAAGCCTTGGATAGACATACAACTAAAGGTAATTATTCAGTATAATGCACACTTAAAAGCTAATGAAGTTAGGGATGATTGCAATATAGAAACTAGCAAAGATCCTTACTTTCATTACTTAAACTACCAAAGATCCTTCGTCCTGTTGTTATTACCAGTCTATTATACAGTGAACAATTAAATGTAATTATTTACCTTTAAAATGAAATCCAGTTTGGGTTGATGAGAACATAGAAACTAGCGAAGATCCTTAGCTTCATTACCGAAGACCCTTACTTTCTGTTACTATTAAATACTGTTACCAGTCTAATTATACAGTTACATGTAACTATTCTGCAACACAGTGAAGAACAAGAGATCAGTGAAGAGAAATACGAGTGACACAACCATTGAGGTACATCTACTGCTTAGCTCAACAATTTAAACTAGTGGGTGTGGCTGGGACGAGCTGCAATATTGCACGTCCCGATGATTGAGTCGGATCGGAAGCCTCACCTTAATACATACCTCCATTATTACGATGTAATTCATGGAATCATTGGAATGCGCATGCGTAAACAAGTAAGTGAAGATTGAAGACAGAAGAAAAATGTTCTTTTATTGTAGTTTTTGTGATTATCAGTCGGTCCCCCAATCATCGTTTGTTGATTAAACATGTTCTATTATCACACAAAAGTGATCCTAGGTTTGTTTATTGCAGCATTTGCGGAAGATCATTCAAGAAATGGTGCACGTTGAAGAAACATTTGCAGAGGTCTCACAAGGGTATGGATATTATTGTAAATTATATATGCATATATATATATATATATATATAATTTTATAATAATTATATACGTTCATATAGATTGACCACTCCCATTTTCGCAATATATTTTAGATCAGCCTGTTGAAGACAACACCTTTACACTCATTGAAGATAATCCCTTAACACCTGCTGAGGATTTTGAGCTTGAAAGAGAGAGTGTTACTAACGACTTTGATAATCCAGTCCCTGCTATAGATCCTCAATGGAATCAAGCTAATTTTCTACTTCAAGCAACAAGACAACTTTCTCTTACTCATACTGGTACTACTGATCTATGTGAAGCAACCAGTACTTTAGTAGAATCAGTAACTGAAACAGTTTACAAAAGAGTCATGAATGCTTCGGAAAATCATGATATTTCTGTTAGTAGTTCCTTAAGAGATGATATATTTGATTCTTGCTTTGTTAAGAATCCATTTGATGGTTTATCCACAGGAGCTCCTAGGGAAGCATATTATAGAAAACATTTTCACTATGTGGTGAGTTTATCAGTTTTGTCAGTTTTTAATTATTACACATTCCAAATTTACGATTTACAATTTCTGTATCTTAAAGGAGCCACATCTTGTAACATTGAATAAATCAGTAGAAGGGAAAGTTATTGATGGTGTGTTGAAACTAGTTGATGTAGAAGCTACAGATTATGTGATAGATGTACTTGATGGACTACGTGTAAGTAGAGTTGAGCAAATCCTATGGGAAACACTGCTTTAGATAGATAATGCACGAAGACAATGATCCACTTGTGTATTTATATAGGCCCTGCTTAGTAAATCCAGCTGTTCGTGATGAAGTATGTCTCGATCATAGCAGTGATGATGATGTCATGAGGGACATCTGCGATGGTAAAAATCATCCATTATTTCAGCACCATCCTACTGTTTTAAAATTCATTCTGTACTATGTTGACATTGAGGTGTGTAATCCTTTAGGGTCTAGTGCAGGAATCACAAATTAGGTAAGATATATGTCAGTGTGTCTATAGTGAAGTATACATGTATTGCATTCTACTACTATTGGTATAGGTATCTTTTATTACACACTGGGTAATATTAGACCAGTTTTCCGCTCCATGCTTCCCTTAATGCAGCTTCTAGCTATAGCTACAGCAAGGGATATTCATACTTTTGAATGTGAAGCTTTATTACAACCATTTGTTGACCAAATGAAGCTGTTTGCAGAGGTAAGATAAGATTCTACATGTTATGTTTTTGATTGTGGGATATGGATCACTAAGTTAAATAATCATTAGGATTCTGGCTATAAAATTACTTTAAGTAATGGAGATGATTTAATTATTCATGAGCAGTGGTATGTATGTGTGGAGATACTCCTGCATCTAATTTTGTTGCTGGATTTAAGGAAGGTGTAGGATTTCACTTCGTAAATGCCGATGTTGTTTGGCTACTGGAGACACAATTTCCAAGAATGTTAGTTCAATTACTTCGTCAATTGTTTGTTTACTAGCGTTTGTCTTGTTTCTGTTTAGTTTCACTCAAGTGAATTTACTTCTCGAGACCAAGAAACCCACAATCACCACTGCGATTTGGTTGAAAGTGATGTAGGTGGTACAGGTGGATTTTCCACTACTTACGGTGTTGACAACAGAAGTGTATTGATTGGTCTCCCACTGTTTGATGTAACAAAATGTCTTCCATTCGATATTATGCACACTCTCTTTGAAGGTGTGTCTACTCATTTACTTAATCAATTGTTCAAGCATTTGGTAGATGATGGAATAGTAACACTAAACGACATTAATGAAGAAGTCAGTAAACTTTGTACTGGATATTCCGAATATGATTTCATGCCTGCTCCAGTATACAGAGATTGTGGTTCCAATTCCAATTTTCATTTCAAGCAAAAAGGTAGTCATGCATGTAAATATTTGTGTGTATTGTACGAATTATAGATGCCTTTTTGTGTTATCATTGCTTCTTATAGCTACCCAAATGAAAACCCTGGTTAGGTATTTACCATTAGCCATCGGATATTGTGTTTCAGAAGATGATCAGCACTGGACCTGTTTCTTGATATTCTGGGAGATTTGCGCTATTGCACTGTCATTTGAAGTGAGGAAAGAGGAAGCACTTCACCTTGAATGGCTTACGGAGGCATTCCTTGAGCTATTCCACGACCTATACTGTGAAGAAGTGAACATAACTCCCAAAATGCACCAGCTTGTACATCTCCCTCAACAAATTTTAAGGTAATATTGTTACACCACAATGTTCAATAAGGTGTCTTTGTCATTTACAACTGTAGGTTTGGCCCTTTGAGACTTACATGGTGTATGTGTTTTGAATCGAAGAATAAACAAATGAAGCAATACACCACTTCCTGTTTTAAAAATGTTCCATTGAGTGTTAGCATTAGGCACCAACAGTCTCTTTGCTACCTACATGTATTAGCAGTTCGTCCTGGAACATTCTTCATTCTTATACCCTGGAGACGAAGTACTTGGAGGTACATGTGTGATATTTTTTTTACACTCTTGAGTTACATTTAATGATTACCTTTACATTCAGGGTCACCATGCATAGTGAATAATGATTGTGTTGCAGAATGTTTTGGTCTGGCTGAGATACCACACCCATTTATTGTACTTAAGTGAGTGAAATATATTCCTTTTGTTGTTAATAATTATATTATATATTCATTAGGCCAACATCTGTTAACATACATGGGATCAAATATTCTGCAAATGCTATCATTAGGATTACAAAAAGATGAAAACCTTTCGTTTAGTTATGCAAGAATAAAGGAGATATATGTCCACCATGATCAGAAGCTGTTCATCACCAGTGTTTTGCACGTAGAGTATTTATCTGACCATAATAAACGTTATGTTCTATCAGACACATTGCAAACTGCTACTTACCATGACTTGTACATCCATGGTGTTTTACATTCTAAAATCAAGAACACTAACATTAATCTTGTTGAGAAATTCTTTATTATTGACAATACTTTATAAAAATTAATTAATAATTATAGAGCCATTTTAATTATGTAATGTGTTTTCAGCATATTTGTGCTACTTTTACAATTTAGTACAGTCTAAATGTGTCAATTTGTTGTGCTAATTTCTCTGTGCTATTTTTGAAAAGGGATATAACTTTAATCGACACATCAGATGTGCTGCATTCTCCACTCTAACAGCACACTTGTGCTAAAAAAGGGTAGTTTAGCACACTTTGTGCTACAATTGCACACTAGTGTGTAAAGGAATCAGGACACTGCTTTTTTCTGTGAGCTAACCAAATTATAGATCTCGAGATCTATAAATGAATATTTCATGCAGCTAAATAAAACAATGAATACATTGAATTTAAAAATTAGATAAGGTGATTTTTATATAATTATATATACATATCAAATAGGAAAAGAACAAGCATTTCCTAAGTTGAACTACAAAGGTAACTATCATCATAGGTGTAGGAATAGGGGGGGGGGGGGGGCAGGGAGCCATGGCCCCCCAACCAAAATGCAATGGAATATTTTATTTCAATGCACAGTGCAGAAAAACAGTTTAATTATTATGACAATTAACATGAGGAAAAAGTGGATGAGATTGATGAAAATGAAATCATGAAGATATTTATCAATGAAAATGAACAATGAAGGCATTACTTTGGAAAAATGTGATTTTTTTAATGTATGAAAAAGATCTTGTTTTATTAATCAGTTTATTAACATAAACATATGCATGGTCACTGGGTTGGCCCCCCCCCAATAGGAAATTTATTCCTACGCCTATATGATCATAATGCATGTATATTTCTCAAGCACTAGTAGAATTTGAATTTAATATTCTTAATAGTCAAACTAGCTACACAAGAGTGCATATAGTGCAAATATAGGTTCCTGCATTCTGAAATGGGTTCTAAAACATCAAAAGAAGATGAGGCTATGAAAGAGATTACTACATTTATTGAGGTATGTTCAACAGACATTTTTTGTACCTTAAAAACTTATTATATGAGTACAACTTATAGGATAGAGTAAATGAACCTTCTGAAGAATATAAAGTCTTTCTTGGAGGTTCACGAGCCCAAGGAACAGAGCTGGAAAACAGTGACATTGACTTTGTATTATACACTAAAAGTAATTATTAGTAATTATTAATTATTTGAAATTATTAGTGTACTTGCTGCATAGGTATTTCACCTGGTGAGCTAATGACCAAACCAGAAATTAAAAATTACAAGAAGATTATTGAAAGCTTTCATTCTCAATTTCCTTCAAGATTCCAATTGATTATGACAGACCATCTTAGGTATATGAAGTTTGTGTTCACAACAAAACAAGGAGAAAATGTAAATGTCGACATTTTTCTGAGTCCTGATTGGGGTTTTATTGATAATTTTTTGGGGTATCTCAAAACTGTACCCAGGAATTCAATTGCAAAATCTGCTGAAAGGTATATATATATATATTATACTTATACTTATTATTATTATAAATATTATATATATATAATTATAATTTTATATATATATATATATATATATATAATATATATATATATATAATTATATTATATTTATATATATATATATATATATATATAATATATATATATAAATATTATATAATATATATATATATATATGTAAAGGTTATAACATGGCACTCAGGTTATATCACATTTATAAAAACCTCGCCATCGGGGCTACGCCCCTCGGGCCTCGGTTTTTATAAATGTGATATAACCTGAGTGCACGTGTTATAACCAATTTATTTCATGATGAAGCCACACTTTTTCTAATGCGCATGCGTAGACTACTGAATTGGAGGGGTACCATTGGATGCCATGCTAAGTCATGCTTATCTAGCTGTATACACTTTGCTACAGTTGATGACGTCTTCTGAGTTTATCAAAGGCATAAAATACGAAGATTGGAGATTGTGTCAGTTTTAGGACAGGCCGCGGGACTAAGGTACATCTTCGTGTTTTACAAATCTTGTCAGTACGTGCAGCATTCGGTATATAGAGCTAATGTTTACAGGTGTTATATCCAACATCAAAGCCTAATATATCACTGTAGCAGATATATAACCCGGTCTGAAGCTTTGAAGTGTGGCTTCATCATGATATAAATATATATATATATATGTTATCAACACACCCTCAAATGAGAACACCTCTGTCGGCATAGTTATCAGGACACTCAATGTAGTCCTACTGCATATAAATGTGTCCTAAGTAACCTATGCAATATGCAGACATATTCTTAACCTGGATGTTGAAGTTGGTATTAATGGCATCCACATTAGATATATTGATATTGTGGTCATTTAGGTTTAGATACACAAGTGCAGAATGGCTAGTCCTCTTTTTCAAACAACAGTCTCCTAAAGTGAGCCTGTTATTTCTATTTCAGTACTCTACGTATATTCTAACATATAGGTGAAAGAGTATATTCGCAAAGCTAAAATATGGCGTGCTAAAGCATGGGATTTGCAGAGTGATTTAGGAATTCCTAAATGCTACCTGCTCTCACTTTTGATCATCAAAGCTTGTGAACTTGCCTCTATAAACATGCAACCAGATGTGTAAGTGGACATCTATTGTTACCTGTTAATTATAAATTACAGTTCAATGTACATATAATATTATACACAGCGTGAAAGAATGGGTGATTCATTTAGTTGAAAACTACTGTGCATTGAAGTGAGACCTTTAAATTTTGTTAATTGTGAAATTGTAAAATTTGACCATACTTAATTAATCTCTTGTGCAAAATAGTATCTACTGGGAGGAGTTTTACAGCCTTCAGGATTTTCCTGATGCTCCCACATGTCCTCGAGTTCTATGCCCCTCAAATCCATATGACAATGTTGCTGATAGTGCATTTCGGAATGGTCCAGAAGATGGAAGAAGCGATTGGCAAGGCTTTGCCATGAAAATACATCATATTACTCTTAACTGAAATACCAATAGTAGCTAACATATAAAAAACACACAATAGTAACACATTACAATGATATATAACATGTAATTTTATTCTAATAATGTTAGGACCAGTTGAGGGCAAGCCTTTAACTTCTTCAATAACTCTTATGTGTTAATTAATCTTGTGGTTTATTCATTCTTGCCTCTAGAACTTTCTAGAACTGTGCACGTGTTTAGTAGATTTAGTAGTTTACTGTATAAGTGGTTGATTTTTGTATAAGTTGAGTTGATATTGTAATATTGTTATTTAAAGAAAACTTTTTTCGAGCTAATCTTTTACATTTGGTGGCAGCGGTGGGATTACTGGGATACCTCGGAACAGTTGTAGAGGAACCCACAAAGAAGACAATCTATACCTACTCGGGAGAGGAGCAGAGAAGAAGCAGCCGAACAGATTATTCCTTGAGGAACTTACCTAGGCAAGACTATAGCCAGAAACAGAGAGGACCGTTTACATCACTTGGCACTAGTTGCAGTCGGCTGTCAGGAGGGAGTCAACCGAGTCATGGAACGGTCATTAACCGAGCTCACTCGATTTCAGCAGGAGCAACAACGCCTACTAGAGGAGAGCAACAGTATGAAGCGTATCAGGAGCAAGTTAGGATCATGCACGAACAACATGTGGAGCAGATGGGAGTGATGAGAGAAGTGTTGAAGGCCGATCGAAACACGACAAATACAGCACACTATGACACCGTACCAGGAGAATGAAGATATTCAAGACTTTCTCGAAGCATTTGAAGGGATTATGAAAATCCAGGAGGTGAAAGAAACAGAGTGGGTGTTATGTCTGACACCTTTGCTCAATGGGAAAGCATGTGCCATTTGTACCAACCTGTATAGACTACAAAGGAGTAAAGGGAGCTATCTTGGAGCACTATAACATTAATCCAAAACAATGTTGACGGGGATTCCGAGCAAATACTTGGACAAAGGACCAAGAGCCAACAGTATGGATTACAAATGGGATGAAGTTACTGAATAGGTGGCTTAAACCGGACGATGGAGTGGATCAAGTAATGAACAAGATAGCAGTAGAGCAGTTTGTCAATGGTCTACCACAGGAGCTGAGGGTCTGGGTTGCATCTCACAATCCCAAGAAGCCAGCTGATGTTGCTAAGTTGATTGAGGCATATGATTCTGCACATGCCCGGGTCAATGTTGAGAAAACCAAGTTCTCAACTCCAAGACCAACACCCACACGAGACTGATCAGGTCGAGGGAGAAAAGATGGAACCGGCCAGAAGAAGCCTTAGGCTGAAATAGTTTGCTTTAAGTGCAATAGGAAGGGACACTTAGCAAGAGCATGTACAGAGAAGAGTCTACATGTACAAGAGGAATGTGGGAAGATTCGATTCTTTGGAGTAGGAGAGGTTAACGGACAACCAGTTAAACAGATACAAATCGACAGTGGAACATCACGGACGATTATCAACAGGAGTTTGCTCTCGCAAAAGGATATTGGAGAAAAGTCTATCAGGGTTACTTTCGGGAATGGAACAACTGGTGAATACTTTCTTGCAACAGTTAAGGTGAAATTTGATGGGGAAGAGTATGATGTCAAGGCAGCAGTGGTAAAAGATCTAGCTGAAGAAGTACTACTAGGAAGAGATGTACAACTACACAGACACGTTATGAAACGGTTACCAAAAAAAGAACAGGTGGAATTGTTGCGACAACTAGCAAAATCTAACAACATATACATACTGGAGGACACTGCACTAGCAGTAGTGACCCAAGTCCGAAAGAAGAAATTGGATCAAAGAAGCAACAACAGGACACAGGATGATACTGAAGGAAAGAAGACACATCAAGACGAGGAAGAAAAGAGTGGCGAAAAGAGGATACTGGACAATGAAGAGGAGACTGGAAGTGTGTGGATGCAGGATGAAGACAGGAGACAGTGTCAACACTAGAGGAATTTCCATTCAATGACGAGGTGTTTGGGCAGTCAAAACCAAAAACTCACAGGACCAGAGCAGAAAGGAGAGAGCATAACTTGCAATGGAACTAAATGAAGGACATCAGTAACAGTATGCGAATGAAATCAGAACTGGAGAAAGCCCAGACATACAGAGATGGATGCAACAGGAGGACCCAACCAGGATCAAACGTATACAAGGCCTAGTCTGTTGAATTTGGACGCCAAGGGAGTCACCAGGAATTACCTTGGAACAAATTGTTCTACTAAGGATCGAGTTATCAAGTTAGCCCATGACATTCCGCTAGCAGGATATCTAGGACGGGAGAAAACAGCTCTACGAATTCTGAGAAGATTCTACTGGCCCACATTATTTCAAGATGTATGACAACATTGTCTAAAGTTGTGAGGAATGCCGACTACATGGAGGACAAAGAGGCAGAGCACCAATGATACCCCTTCCAGTAGTAATAGGAGAACCATTCAGGAGGATTGCTATGGAAATTGTTGGACCGTTACCTCATACTAGGAGAGGGAATCGCTTCATTTTGGTTATCAGTGATTATGCTACCTGCTACCCCAAAGTGGTACCACTGAGAAGCATCACAGCACCTAAAGTAGCTGAGGTACTAGTCGACTTGTTTTCCAGGCATGGAGTGCATGAAGAGATTCTCACTGACCAGGGAACAAATTTCACATCTGCGTTGTTAAGAGAACTTTACCAAATCATACGTATTAAAGCTCTACGGACAAGCGGGACTGGGACCGCATGTTTCCATATGTTTTATTTGCCTGTAGAGAAGTCCCTCAAGCTACCCTTGGGCTTTCACCCTTCGAGTTACTCTATGAACGCAATGTTCGTGGGCCCTTGGACATATAGAGAGAAGAATGGATGCAGGACCCAGAGACTGACAAAGACATTCTGACATATATCATGGAAGTAAGGGACAGAATGGAGACAGCCAGGGAGGTTGTTGAAAAGACTGCCAGACTCACCCAAGCCAAACAGAAGGAGTACTATGACTGGAATGCCCGAGAACTGAACTTACAAGCAGGTGACAAAGTATTGCTATTACTGCCTAGCAGCACCAAGAAATTTTTAGCTCACTTGGCAAGGACCATATACTGTGGTCAGAAGAATTGGGAAAGTAAATTATGAGATCCATATGCTAGACAAGGGAGGACACAATCAGATCTTAAATGTTAATCAATTAAGCAGGTGGAAGGAGAGACCATGTCGGGTGAATTCGGTGATTGAAGATGGAGAGGAGATTGAAGAGTATCAATGGACCAATAGAGGACAAGATGTTCAGTTTGGACAGCAACTACCTGAAGACAAGAAGAAAGAAATTCGCCAACTACTGTTCAAGTATCGTTGAGTAACAAAGGACACACCAGGACATACTGACCGTGCCACTCACAAGATAAGGACAACAGACAGCACACCCATTAGACAGAAATCGTACAGGATACAGCAAGCCTACAAAGGAAAGGCATGTGAAGAATTGCAACACACGGAGAAGAATGGGATAATCGAGAAGTCAAAAAGTGAATGGGCATCCCCATTAGTTATTGTTGTGGAAAAGGACGGAGGCTTATGCCTTTGCATAGACTACAGACAACTCGATCAGATTACTAAATTTGATGCCTATCCCATGCCTAAAATTGAGGAGCTGCTGGACCAGATAGGAAATGCCAAATTTATCACTATATTAGACCTAGCCAAGGGATATTGGCAGGTTCCAATGAACCCAGAAGATTGAGAGAAAACAGCATTTGTCAGCCCTAAAGGACTTTATCAATTTACAGTGATGCCATTTGGGTTAAGTGGGGCTCCCGCAACATTCCAGAGGATGATGGACGAAGTACTAAGAGGAACAAATTCATTTACAGGAGTCTATCTTGACGACATCATTGTTCATAGTGCCACGTGGGAAGACCACCTGGAACACTTGGAGGCAGTTTTAAAACGACTGGATGATGCAAGTTTAACTCTTAAACTTGCAAAATGCACTTTTGCCACTAATGACTGCACCTACTTAGGATACCAAATTGGAGGAGGGGGAGTTAAACCAGTGGATAGCAAGGTACAAGCTGTTGCAAAAATGTCCCAGCCAACTACCAAGAAAGACATAAGGACTTTTCTTGGGATGAAAGGATACTATCGACGATTTGTGAAGGATTATGCCACAATTGCCGAACCATTAACTTAATTAACCAGGAAGAAATTACCTGAGAAGGTGGAGTGGAACAGCAGAGCAGAACTGGCATTTCAAAGATTGAAGGAAATGCTGATACAGTGGGTCCCACTTAATATCATACCGCATAATAGAATAACCCGTTTATTATCATAAAAAATTTAAATCCAAAACCATTTTCTATATTTCCTTGTACTTCAAAACTCGTTTAATATCATTACGTGTAATGTCATATCCCGGATAGTATCATAGTCACGTGAGCGACAATGTGTGAGAAGGTATTAAAATTTAATGTTAATTATCTTTTGTTTACTATGCGTAAGCGTAAGGATTTGTCGCTGAGTCAGAAGCTTGAGATCGTTCAGCTTCTGAAAACGTATCCCAAATTGAAATTTCTCAGTTGTTCGCAGTCAACTGTCTCTAGATACTAAGTCATAAAGAGGACCTTATTAATAAACACGACGCGGCAGAGAACAAGATGAAGGATCTTAAGAGGAAACGTACGGGAAAGGCCTGGTTTGTTGATGCTCGAGCACGAAATGTGCCAATCACCACCTTGGTTCTGGAGGAGAAGGCCAAGCAATTTGCTACTGCTACTGCTAAAAATTACATTTTGCTATACAGCTGTGTAAACTCTATTATTAGTTGTGTAAACTCTCTATTATTAGTTGTGTAAACTGTCAAAATTGTATAATCATTGGCTTCCCGCATTATAGAATAACCTTGATAATATCATAATATACACTTGTACCAGGGGTATGACATTAAGCGGGACCCACTGTATATCAGCACCATTGATGAAGAACCCAGATTTCAATCGTACTTTCATTCTACAAACTGATGCTTCCGGAGTTGGTTGGGGGCTGTTGTAAGCCAAGGAGAAGAAGACCAACCAATAGCCTATTTTAGTAGAAAACTCTTACCAAGAGAGCAAGCTTATTCCACTGTCGAGAAAGAGTGTCTGTCCATTGTCTTAGCAGTGAAGCATTTTAAGCCTTACTTGTTGGGATGCACATTTATTATCCAAACAGATCACCGAGCTCTGAGGTGGCTACACCAGTTTAAGGAGAGGAATGCACAGTTGACCTGGTGGAGGAGTCTCTTGCTGCAACCTTACAGCTTTACCATCCAGCATAGGAAAGGCCAGGCTAATGCTAACGCCGATGCTCTTTCGAGATTGGATAGCACTGGCACTTCGTGCCAGAGAAGGAGGGAGGAAATGTGAAAGACCAGTTGAGGGCAAGGCAAGCCTTGCCTTTAACTACTTCAATAACTCTTATGTGTTAATTAGTTAGTATAATCTTGTGGTTTAATTCATTCTTGCCTCTAGAACTGTGTGTTTAGAACATTCTGGATTTAGTAGTTTACTGTATAAGTGGTTGATTTTTGTATAAGTTGAGTTGATATTGTAATATTGTTATTTAAAGAAAACTTTTTTCGAACTAATCTTTTACAGTAGTAAAATGTAAAAGTCAAGTTAAAACACTTGAACTCGCCAGTTTGATCTATCACATACATAAAGGTATCCATTTCGATCCATAGCTAGATCTGAAGGATACTTAAAATGTCCCTTTTCATATCGCTCTGACTCTCCACCAAATTTCTGTTTAAATATTCCATCAAGAGTGAATTCAGCAATAGTGTGATCAAAACAATCACTGACATAGACACATCCTTGGCCAACAGCAACACCTTCAGGACTTTGAAGATGATCTGCACCGAACTCAATCAAAAAGTTACCATTCATCGATAATTTCTGAACACGTTTGTTGAATTTGTCTACAACGTAAATATGCCCATCTTCGTCAAAATCTATTGAGTATGGACGACGAAACTGTCCAGGCTCCACGCCAACAGTCCTTCCTATTTGATGAGAAAATGTCATGTCTTCATTAAGGACTTGAATGCGGTGATTTTCTGCATCACACACATAGATCTGATTTGATATTGGATGAACACCAATACCATAAGGTAAATTGAACTGCAGTGGACCACTGCCTAATGTACCAACTGATTGGACATATTCTCCCATAATCGTAAATTCACAAATACATCGGTTGTTCTGATCAACCACCAAAACACGATCATGTCTTGTTACAGTAATACCAGCAGGACATGACAATGCACCTCTTCCTTCATGTCCAAAGGAGCAAACCTTTCGACCTTCACTATCAAATACGATTACACTATTTCCGTAATATTCCGTGATAATGATATAACCACCATCTCTGGTCAAAGCAATGCCCCAAGGATTATTGAGAGGGGATATAGTTGTAATCCACCTATCTCTTTGCAGCGGTGAAGGAACCATAGGTATCATTTCAGCAGTATGATCAATATCAACTTTTACAAGAAGTTGATGCTCAGAGGATAACTGTGGTACATACTCGATCATGTATGCATCATCAGCTCTTCGAAGAGGCACTACTATATAATTATAAATTAAAGAAACAAGAATAGATAATATATATATATATATATATATATATATATATATATATATATATATGTAAACGTACTGAAGTCCTTCAGATCTTGATTCATCCTTGCAATTTCTGAAAGTATAATTATTTAAGATTGATAAAATGAAACAGTTGTATAAGTTTACCCAGATTAAATGGTCTTGCTATGTTTGTTGCTTCATTCTTACAGGAAACAGTGGCATTACTGGACGCTGTTGCAATGGATAATCCTCTGCCTATATAAGTGTATAATTATATTAAAAACAGGTAAAAATTCAATTAATTCTATGTGCAAAATCTTACCAGAATCAACAGAGAATACAGATGACCTGTCATCATCTTTGCTTTTTGCATCATAATTTAGAGATGGGTGGGTATTTAAATACGTAATCAAGAAACGTAATGAAGTAAGATCTCCCCTGAAACTTATTTCCGCTTCTTCAGGTGACAAGTTATCAATCCATGTAACAAATAGGTTGACGATATTTGACAGCCCACATTTACATGCTGTGGTAAGTTCAGTTATTAAAAGTTTGTCATCTTTATCGAGTAATAACTGTACTAATTCGTGTGAATTTCTTATTACAGATAGGATTAAAGCGGTATGACCATTTGCAGTAGTTAAGGAAAGATTGGCATTGAACTCAAGTAGGAGCTTCACAATTTCAATAGATTTATTTTCACAAGCATTCATTAGAGCAGACTTTCCTTCTTCATCTTGATAGTCTATATTAGCCCCCAACTTGATTAGAAAAGAAACTGCTTCAGTGTCGCCAACTTTTACAGCTTCCAGAAGACCAGAGTTAAAGGTGAAGTTCATATTCTCCTCCTCATCTAGAATTCGCTTGCCATTTATAGCAAAATGAAATATTCCAATAAAATGCATGAACTGAAGCTTCTCTTGAGCATGAGCTATAAGAGAATCACATTGAGCTTCTTGGACTATATACTCGATATGAACTGATCCTGGATATATTTTGATGTGATTAGTAAGAGACTGTCCTTCAAGCTTTGGTAATAAGTGTTTCATAAGGGTATAAAGATTTTCAATAACAACATTTTCCCAGGGTTCACTGAGATGGATAATAGCTTTAGGTGCATTTGTGAGAGCTGAAGGAGAACTATAGGCATTCCTCAAATAATCGCGTAATATTGTTACTGACTGCGTTTTGCGAAAGTCTACAGCTTTTTCAGAATGGGCTTGTAATTCTTTCAGCAGATCTCCTTTAATAAATTCCTCGGTAATTGCTTTCAAGACATCACAGTCTAGGAAGTCCGAGTAACGAAGGAGCACTTTAAACAGTTCGTCAAGATCTTTGATATTGGTGAAGTCGTCTTCTGCCCTGGTTATGTAATCTTGCATGAAAATTGTAACTTCCTTGAAACTGATTTCCTCCTTTATCTTTTTGTCGAGTTCTTCTCTAATTCTTCTTCTTAATTGAACAAAACTTTTATGCAGACTCTTCAATGTTTCCTTGACTTCTTCTTCTTTGTCTAACTTGAATATTTTAGAGGCAGAAGTTCCAGGGCTCTCATTTTCCATGGTGCGTTTGGTAGCTGCATTTTTTCTCACTTCAAGCTTAAATAATATGCCAAATTCTTTCTGAACTGTTTCTCTCCATTCTTCAGCTAAGTTCTCTGCAGCAATCTTTGCTGCTCCACCTTGAGCAGAGAGAATGTCAATGAATGTTTGACAATGTTCTTTTAATTTTGAAACCTCCTTTATAAATGTCATTCCTGACTGAAACTCACGATCAATACTTTCATAGCTAGGTTTATTCTTGGCAGCTTCTGATATTAATCCAGCCGAAAACAACTCATTAGCTACTTCTTGAATACAGCTTTGCAAAGCACGATCCAGACCAAAATATTTTGCTTGAAGAACCATTGACACACCTGTTGCAATGATATTCTCGTGCTTTCTATCCATTTTGCTTGGTTCAACTATTTTAAAGACACAACCATGAAGTTAAAAAGAGAAATAAGATACAACACGATGTATATACTAACTTGAATGGCACTGTTTCCAACGGAGTTAGCTGATCAAAATGTGCTGAGACACAATTTTAGGCTAGTGCTTCCTGTAAGCACAGGAAATAATTAGAACATATATGGTACTATACTACAATACTATAATAGAAAAACCCTACCCCTATGATAAGAGACCTACCCCTATGATAGAAGTGTACTAAGTACTAACCGTAGTACAATATATATTTCATGAAGGCTTATATACGTGAAGCATTAACCCAATTTTAATACACGCCCATACAGGTGGAGCTTATGCCATCTTGGTTGCGGAAAAGACAGACATCTTACTCCAAGACTTTACAAGTTTGGAAAAGTTTAGTAGTGCAGCGTTTTGAGGAGTTGAACATTGATGTATCAGCTGCTAATAAAACAATATGCATATGATTACCCAAAGAAGGATGCTTTCTTACCTGATCCTTTATTATAGCTACCAGAGGGGTGATAACAAGAATGACAAACAGCAATCCATCAGTTCTGAGACTATCAAAGATAAATGGCAAGCACTGGTAGCACAGAGATTTGCTATAACCAGTGGGCAGAACAGCAAAGACTTCCTCACCGCCTACAAAGCTACATAATACCTAGTCTCGCGTAGCCAGCCCCTCCTTCTAAACGAAAAGAGGGTCTGGTGTACTAACGTTGATATGCATGATCTGTTCGTTCTGGAAATCTTCGAGCGTAACGTATCTGTCAAGTGAGGGACCGCCTTTCGCTAGGAAAAGAGAATAGTATGTCGAAAGAGAAGAAGGCTTTAGACTTTGCTGCAGGGAAGTTGGGGGTGAAACTTAAAGAAAAACAATCAGAGGCTTTGCTTGCATTCTTGTCAGGACATGATGTGTTTGTTTCTTTGCCAACAGGCTATGGTAAATCTCTAATATACGGAATTTTGCCAATTGTATTTGATAATTTGAATGGTAAGTTTTTATCATTATTATAAGCATATATTCAATGGATCACAGGTAAACCAGGGAGTATAGTTGTGTGTGTGAGTCCTCTAACCTCTTTGATGATAGACCAAAAAGACAAATTCACCCCTTGTGGTATATCTGCAGAATTTGTAGGTGAACTTCAAACTGATAGAGGTGCAGTCAACCAGGTCATGAAAGGCAATTGTCAACTAGTATTTATAAGCCCCGAGTGTATTGTATATATGCAACCCGCTATACCGCAATATGCTGTTGTCACCAGTATACAAGAAAAGACTAGTCGCTTTTGTCATAGATGAATTACATTGTGTTAAATCTTGGTAAGCTTTAATTAAAGTTGATGCAAAATAAAACAAATATTATAGAGATGAATTTCACCACAGGGGAGATGATTTCTGGACTGCATTTGCCCACCTATATATATAGGCGAAATAAGGAGTATCATTCATTCTTTGGTAAATGTGCTTGCTCTGACAGCAAGTGAAACTAATTCTACCTTTGTTGTTGCTTGCCAACGTCTTTCAATGTTAAAACCCATTCTGATTGGTCTTCCTCCATATAGACAAAACATTAAATTTACTGTTCGCCCGAAAATGTCTGAATTTTGTAATAATGTAGCAGAAGAGGTCAAATCTCAGGGACTGGAATATCCAAAGACAATAATATTTTGCAGAACGTACTATGACTGTGGTGATTTGTATTACTCATTACATAAGTCTTTTGGAGCATACTTCACATTCCCGCCAAATTATCCTGCAGACTTTCATGAATTTTGAATTGTTGAAATGTTTACTCGTGCTTCCACCACTGATAGGAAAGAAAAGGTTCTGCATTCGTTGTGTGCAAGTGACGGTAAACTATTATTGTTGTAGGAACAACAGCATTCAGGATAGGGATTGACTGTCATGACATTCGAAAAATCGTACACTGGGGGCCTCCAACATCTTTCGAACAGTATGTTCAGGAATTGGGACGTGCAGGACAAGATTCTTTACCATCAGAAGCAAGTATGCTTTATTATCATGGAAAACATGTAGACGAAGATGTAAAAGATTATGCAATCAATGAAGAAAAATGTCGTCGTGAACTCTTATTTAAAATTTTTAAATTTTCATCTAACAGAACTGCTGTAGTTGATTGTAAGTGTTGTGATATATGTGCCAATTCTTGTCTATGTATTGAATGTTCTAAGTAATAATTGTTATTGATTGTATTAATGTTCAAATCTTAATTGTGTAATTGATTGTATTGATGTTATTATAATGTATTGATGTTTGAATACTGTTACTGGAGATATTAGAGATTAAATTGAAACTGAAATAAATGAAACAATGCCTTCTGTGATTACAATGAAAAAGAATAATTATGAACTATGTTAGCACTTTTGCATGTTAATTTTTATTTATAAATTAATCATTTCTACAATAACATTTTCCACCAACCAATCTATGAGCTTTTCTTTGTCATAACTTTCCAATAGTCCATGCTTGAAATGAAAAGATGGATGTTGTCTGTTTGGTGACTTTGTAAACACATTATATTCGGTAAGTTGGTCAATTAAAAGCTTCATGTCCTTTGATGCTGATGGGACCGCATGTTTAATTGATTCTTTTTTCCCTCTGATTTCCATTTCAAGTATTGAACATATGTTGTGAACAACTCCAACAGATCTTGCTGCCCGAACTAATGAAGGAGGCTGAATGTTTGATCCCATGTTTTTTATTATTCCTTTCAGTCGGCGGTTTAGATGTTCTATATGCAAATCACAAGGCACATTACATCCTCGCCCAGTAAGAAGTGGTACTGCAGTAGCAGAATGGCAGCTTCCTTACTATAATTTGTACGGCCCGATGCCTTTAAAGGCTAAAAGAAAAAATTTTCAAAGTAAAATTATTCTGTCACCATCTCCTTCCCTTGTGGCATCTACATAAATTAATTGTACCATATCAGACCCAGAGTTACTACCTCACACGCATATAAATGTATGCCATCACACACTGAGTGCTTCTTATCTTGTGACTGAGGCGTTAGAATCACAAAATTGTCCACAATCATCTTACATGTTTCCTGCAAAGAGTAATTAGGATTAATGCTTAATAAATGTTTTGCAGCAGTGAGAATATGAGACTCCAATACAATTTCAATGAAATCTTCAGCTGCCTTCATGTTGTCTTGAGGGTCAAGTGGCACAGAAGTTCGGTGGATTAGATTTTTTAGCTGAAACATCGTGCCTTTTTCAGAACTGGACTTATCTGAATACAGCCTTTTCCAAACTACCTAGTATATGTAACAAAGAGATTTTTGTCAATGTACTGTTTAGTCAAGTTATGTGTTAATAGATTTTAGTTGGTATAAATTGCTATATGTCCTCAGTTTAATACATGTACTTTTAGTCCTTGTCATTGTGTTATTGTCCTTGCTCTTAGCCTCCTCATTCTTCTTTTGTTTATTGTTAGTTTCTGTATATAAGTAGTCACATTCTTGTTGAGTTGAGTTCTTCTATATACCAATTATTATTACTAAAGAATACTTAAAAAGTCCAAAGTCCATTACATATATGTGAGAAATGTGTAATGTGTGATTGATTTCATCATTTGCAAAGTACATTACTGTAAAGCTGGTGTGCATTAACTGTAAACATCACCTATAAATAACTCACGTCTTTTACTGTAATATTACATTTCACTCACTTTCATAAACGTCATCCTAGAATGCCAGTCCTCCACAGTTGGAACAAGTCCTTTGAGTCTTTCTTATCATCTGGATGGTTTCTTCTAATTGCAATAGAGCCTCTTGCACGTGCCACTGTGAGCTGGTCTCCCCAAAAAAGTGTCTCCCACATGTTAATCTTCTTATAAGAAAAACTTCATCGTTTGGAAGAGTTAGGTGTTCCTCGGAGCATATAAATGGGACATATTGATGTAATCCAGCCATAATTTTGCACATCTCATCCACCTTCATTTCATTCAAAAGCTGAATACCCAAGGGTACCTATATAATTAGAATTTTTGGAAGAGATAAGATAAATCAATAACAATATCAACACTAATAAGAAGTGGTAAAATATAATCACACCTGTTGAAGTGTAAATTAAATATAGAGCCAGGCCATAAATAATACATAAATTGCCAATGAAAACAGGATAATTGATGAAATGAAGCTTACAGTATCTGATTTGTGTGCCATGTTTGCTGAGAATCTATGTTCAATCTGCCACAAAACACTCTGTTTTTCACTACTAAATTGTTCAAGATGTTTCACCAATATCCTACATTGTTAAATAAACATTATGATAAACACATAAATGCAAAATATATTTTGTCCATACCTTAACACCAAGATGCCAAATACTTGCAGTAATGAGCTAATTTCATCATCTGATGGTAAAATTAATGTGAAATTCACTTCTCCAGAACTTGGAGTATCTGTATATTCTATCAAGAACTGCATAACTATGAAAATAGTGGAAAGATCGTGTCTGAAAGTCAACCCTCTGAAAGGAACGGCAAAAGTTTTTATCAATATTGTCACCTACAATCTTAAACCCTTTCCATGAAGACTTCACCGGTTTATTCATAGATGAACTACATGTACCTTCAACAGCTTCAAGGGACTGGCTTGAACATGTCTGACTCTCATCATCATTCTGTTCTAGATATTTCTCGACAGCCTCTAACATCTCTTCCATGGTATCTTCTATAAACTTATCATCTAATTCATCCTCTGTACTGATTATTGATTCTTGTGTTTCGTCATCACCCAAATCGCTCTCTGTATCACTGTAATCAAATTCACTGTACAAAAATTGCACATCATCCTCATCATCATTCTCCTCCTCATATACTGGCAATACTCATTTGGCTGAACAGGACATGAGATTCTTTTCTATAATTAAGTGAACATTTAAATAAACATACCATCTTAACACAGAAATAAAACAACCTTTAGAGAGTCCATGAGTTCATCAGACCAAAACTTAACCTTAACATCATAATCTTCACATAGTCTGTCCACTAACTTTAAAGTTCCACTATGGGACAGACATACCATCAAAGGTTGTAGAGAATTGAAAACCTGACCAATTAAGATAAAAAATATATATACTACAACATTTAGTTATAGCTTACTTGTTTGTTACATCTGTTACCATATAACAAAATTGATAACACCCTCTGAACTAGACCCATTTTGCCAAGACTCTTCTTCAACATGATGCATACAATAAGGCAGACAACATTTCTGCTTTGTTTGTGGTCGGGTAGAATGGTAATTAAAAGTTTAATTAATGTTGGAACCTGCTTCAGCAGTTCCAACCATACTGTTTCCCAGCTGAAATGCTTGACACCCTCATAAGTATCTCGTAGAACAGAGTTGTGGCTTTCAGAACAAATACCTTTTATCTCTTTCCTGATACCACGAGCGACATCCATCAATACCTTGTTGCTGGTACGAGAACATGAGGCTAGAGAAGAAGACAGGGATGTGTAGTTCCTCCTAGCAATGCGTTTGACATTTTTTATTTGTCCATGATGAGTTGATATCAATAGTCTTTTCACCTGAGGGATAGCTAATTTTAACCTAATGATAGATATTTAATAATTATTATTCTAAGTTTCATGAATATTCTAATACTTACCGAAACTGGAAAATCTTCATCATCTTTTACATCCTTTATTTGTGTGCTTGATGGTGGAGTAATAGCAGCACACTTTGAATATAATTGAGTATCTGTATATGTCCCACATCGTTTTCTTTCTGGGCCTGGCATGGTTAGATGTCTACCTATAAAGTGTAGTATCTCAGCTTTCTCACTTGCTGCTTTATCTAGTAGACTGGGAAGGTTCTCCACTCGTTGTTTACATTTGTAACAAATGTAAGACTCTTTGCCAATTGGAATAATGCAACCATAACTGTCCCTGTAGAATGATGTACTTAGTAATTAATGTATGTTAATTATAGTGTATGTATGCGCATGCTCAGAGACCTCGTTTTTTTTGTAAGTTCCTTTTCAGTTATATACAGTTGTTTAGTTGTTGAGTTACATTACATTACATGGTGTCAGAATGGCTGCTATTTTTCTAGAACCTCCTCCCTCATTCTCTTTTAAGGCCCCGGACCAATGGCCAAAATGGAAACGACGTTTTGCCCAGTATTGGCTGGCATCTGGTGTCTATCTCTGTGTTATTCATCAATATGTCTAGTGTATCTTGAAACAGAGCAATATGTATATCCCTTGATAAACATTTGATCAGTTCATCACTCATTTGCTAAAAAGAGAAATAATTATATCAATTAATATACTATTGAATATAAACTTTTATACATTATATACACAGTTCAGAGCATCATTGATAAAATGGTGACTATGAAATCCCAAAACATAACATTGCTTGGTAGTATATTATATACATGTATATACATGTAATATAATCCTACCAACTAAAAAGGTTTTGAGATATACATCACCTTAGAAACTGTAGCCCATACATTCAAATACTACATGTTATTATACACATGTACATAATGTGAATGGTAGATACAGCAGTGTTATACTGTTCTTATTGTTAGAAAGCATTGCTAAAGTATATGCAGTAAACTGGCAAATACCGAAACTATAGTATAGTTTGTTCATCAGTTCTTTTATGTATTCAATGCAAAGTAAACACACACATGCTCACATGCATCACACACACACACACACACACACCATAAGACCTTTTGTAATCTGAGCTGAAACTAAGTGTTCTCTTTCTGATACAAAGTATTCTCTTTCTTTTTGATCTTCATTTTCATCATCAGGTTTGAAGAGAGTGGAATAGAAAGTATGAAGTAAAGGTACAATACCCTCAGCTACATATTCCAGGAGACCAGGAATCAGCTGACCGTGATCATCTGTGATAAAGATTAATGATTGGGTATCACATCATAACTATAGAGAAAATTATAGTGATGTACAAGTGTAACAGAACAATATCTATACTTTTACTTTTACTGATTTCAACTCTCCCTTCAAAAGCAAAAAAATGCCCTTATTTATACAGAACAAAAAAATCTTCTAGAACATTCTAGACATGACCTATCTAAATTAAAAAAAAAACAAGAACCTTCCAGAAACTAATCAAAGAGGTGACAAAGTATGATATCACCACTGTAATGATATAGAACCAATAAATGATTTTTAAACATATATATTCAACATAAACTAATATATATATACATCCTTATCCAATGAACCAATCCTTGACAACAAGTTTTATACAGGTTTCACATACCGTTTACATCTTTTTAACATGCAAAAGTATTGAATAGTTTAATCAGTGTTGCCAACTGGTCAGATTCTGTCTTACTTTTCAGATGTTTTTACCTTCAGTCAGATGGTCATACAGTTCATACCTCAAGTCAGATTTTTAAAATTACTTTACTGATTATTAGAAAATTACTTACACATAAAAGAAATGAAAAAGCCATTGTTTCATCTACCTCACTCACTTCCTTAATAAATCAACATGATGCTGTTGCACGAGGAGAAATTCTTATTGCAATGTTTATTGCTGAGCATCACATAGCTATTAGAGCTGTTGATCATTTGACTGAATTAATTAAAGTCATATGTAATGATTCTAAACTAGCAAGTAAAATGAAATGCCATAGAACCAAAGCAACTGCGTTGATTCAGGTTATTGCAAGTGACATACAATCCTTGCTGATAAATAAAATTCGTAATTGTTTCTTCAGCAGCTTTGAAAGACACAGCAGAACAATCAGACTCAGTTGTTAATGAATAAACATTAACTTTTAGTATAGTCAGACATGTATTCAGATAATCTTTTGTTAATGTAAGATAAAATCAGATTTTTTTTGCACAATGTTCAGATTTGCATGTGAAAAAAGTTGGCAACACTGAGTTTAATGGCTGATCCCAGATAAAAGAATAATAAAACAAGTGTATATAGAGAAAAAAGTATCCCTATGATTGCTTTATGGTGTCCAGCATTTAGTAATCATGGCTGACTTTATCATGCCCGAAACACAACAGCCTATTATAGTTATTATTTTGATCATTTACTCTGTTTACCTTTTATAGAGCCTTGTAGAACTTTAAGAATACATTTCAGGTAGAATAGCTAGCTATTAGTTCCAGTGTCTACGTAAGCTACACAGCTTTCTTTCTGCTGGTGTGTAGAGCTTGATCGCGCGTTCATTTTCGCGCCACGCCCATTAATTGACCGAGCCCCCGGGAATGATGTTATACATCACTTTCAGTTTTTTAGTGTTGTAATTTTACAACATCCTGTCAGATAGGAAGTACCACACCTACTTATTACATTGCTAAATTTCACTGCAATGGCTGAGTCTTGGATGTACCACACCCCAAATTACTGTAGATTACAAGAGTATACCAATGTGGTGGTGGCATGTCGGCATTCTATTGTTCAAAACGCCCACGCTTCGTTGGATGTGGTCTAGCGGTGCTTTGATTCAAGTGTCCGCCCTTTGATGTTACTTTGAAGTTAGCTTAGGGTAAAGTGAAAAAAGAGTAGAACGTTATGTTGATGTTTGTGTGATGTATAGACTTGGTTTCTAGCTGGTTCTAGCGAGAGAGAAAGGGATGTTGGGAGAATAAGTGACAAATAGCGTTCGTGTGCAGACTTGAGTAGATGCTGTTTGCAGTAATTGGTAAGCAAGGTTGAGGTGAGTGTTAGATTGCTCCAGAAGTTGGAGAAAGTTGCAAATTGCCTGTATTCATTTGCAACGAAGGTTTTGATTTTAATGAGATGCTGAGCCACACCTCGCAATCAGTATATTACATCCATGGTAGGTGTGGTTGGAATTATTATTAAAATTAATTCATTCTTTTTTCAAAAGCCCCCGGGTTAAGAAACTGTAAGTGTTATTAACTACGTATACAACGCATACTCGTGTAGGTGACACAAACATAATTATATATATATATATAAACATACATCAAACCCGTAGGAAAGCAATCATAGGGATGGCCCTACGGGCCATAAAAACAAATGGAAGAGAATGTAGGGATGTCAAAACCGAAAAAACACACAGACAAGATTGGGATGCAAGAAAATTATACTAACCACTTCCATAAAAATCTAATTATTACTGTCAACAATGATTCACAAAATAATACACATACCTGTGACATCAGGTAATACAACAGAGTAGGTATGAGGTAGATCACTGACAGGAGAATACGGTCCTAAGCTGCTCCTCTAGTACGTTTGGTAAGTGTGCTGATTTGTCTTTCAATAATGCCCTTTTCTTCACATGGAACAAGACTTACTGCTTTTGCCACATTCTCTAAAAGCATAGCTACATGTTCCAAGTATTTCCACATTACACTGAGAAGAAAATTACCATTTAAGTTTAGTATTGTGTTGAAACACTCAGTTGTTTATCAGAATAAAACTAATCTAGAATTCACTCAGCTAATTTACAATTCCGGTACTATAACATCTTAAAGTCACACTCCATGAGTCAGCTCAATGCGTATTTGACTACCCTGTCTCTCTTCACTTTTAGTCTTCATGTATACTTGTATCAGAAAACGAACAAATGGCTTCTTACGTATCGGGAGAAGATCAGTAGATATTATACTGCAACAAATAATTAAAGAATAATATACAACATATTTTTAAAAAGAAATGGCGTATATTTACATATGCAATATTACTACGTATACAACGCATACTCGCGCAAGTGACACAAACATATATATATATATATATAGTTTGAACCCGTGGGAAAGCAATCATAGGGATGGCCCTACGGGCCATAAAAATTGAAACTCCTTTTTTGCAGACTAAGCTATAGCCTATATATAGTATATATTATCATACCTAACAGAAATCAACCAATCAGATTGCCCAAAGACGGGTTAATAGTGTTGGTTAAAGCACAGCTAAATGTGCGCGTTACGTTGTTACACCCACGCATTAATTGAAACCAATCAAAAAGCTTGTATAAACTTTGTTGGTTAACAACTAGATTCATAGTAACCACACGCGCAATAGAAACCGCGGCTAAATAAGCTAATTAGTATGGCTCCAAAGCACACAGATTTGCTATATACTGTAACAAAAGATAATATAATGCAAGCAATTCAAAGCAGAATACCAAAGAAAACCTTGCAGACAACAAAATGGACATATGGTACTGATTTGGAATTCATCGTGCAAAATAAGAAATACATGTATTTCAGATGCATTCACAAATGACAGCTAGCAGAATGGATGAGCTATTAGCACAGTTCATAATGGAAGCAAGAAGGCAGGACAGTGAAGTTTATCCCCCAAAAACATTGTTTCAAATAATCGCTTCTTTACAACGCCATCTAAGAGAAAATGGTAATAGATCTAAGTAACTTAGAGCCCTCGTGAGAGTGCTCTTACCAACACAATTGCACCCTATTTGCTCTCGAAGCATTCGAAAATACTTGGGCTATGCCCTCATATTTTCTCGTGTTCTCGGGAAATAGGATGCAATAGTGTTGGTTAGAGCACTCTCACGAGGGCTCTAACTATTACATAGCACATTCTATAATTTATATCACCTTGGCACTATTAATCAAGTCACATGTGTGCTAATTCTATTATCATAGTTACAGCTAGGCAAATGGAAAGTTATAACACTGTTTATAACTAATATTAGAAATATAACAATTTATTAACAAAACATATTACCTTGAATTGATGGTATAGGACGACCATTGCACACACATAGTGAACTCAGAAATTCAAGATATCGTGTGTCCTGAGTGTGTAACAAAATTACGAATAATTGCATTATATAACTATAGTCACATGGGTAGATGTTACAGTAAATCTAAAGTTTGTGCAGATAATTAAAAGATGAAACAAAATGCTAGTAGTTTGTTAAAAATGGCATTGGTCAATCCTAATAGAGCCCAAAAGTGCCTTGTATCTGTCAGATCACACACTGAAACTTTGAAAGGCAAATTATTTACTTGAGTTTTACTTTGCGAGGCATTAAGACCAGTTTCAAGCAACTATAGAACTTTGACATTCATACTACAAGGTACGTATAGCATAAACATGAAATATATACTGACTGAATAAATAACTTTACACAAAAGGATTTGTGTGAAAACTAGTGCTGCTTGTATTTACAATCTAATATCTTAAAACTTGTGATAGAAACATCAATGCAGATATTTCGAAGACAATTGCTTTGTAAAGTGTTCCTCTTCAAATTAATTAACAACAATATTATTTTATACCTTTGTTGTGCAGAACTGGTTAATCATGTCATCAGTTCTTGATTCAGCCATCGTTGAGATGATGTCACTTTGGAGAAGAACAATAACATCGATCATTATAAACACATAATTTAATTGGCCACTTAATAAACAAATTCTGAGTTAATATTTGCCTCCTCTGTTCATAACACACCCTCTCTTAATCACTTTCCTATTTTGCATGGACATCAGTAAAGGATGCCATTTGTATTAACACAATAATTCAAACTATCATAGTAGTGATAAGTAATAATGGATTTAGCAGTTTAACTACACTAACTGAAAATCACAATCTTAAGATTAGTCCTAATAACTACAGTTGAATATCTATTAAAATATCATGACATCAGAGATTACTGGCCCTTTTTTTCTCCTTCTTCAACTTTCAAAATTGTTAAAGGTTCATTTCATCAGGAGCTTGTGAGCAGCAAGAGCATCAACTCAGGCTGTCTAATTTTATTCACAAAAATGTCCATATAAGGACATTTACATGAGTTGACTACCCATGTAAACTTCCTTATATGGAAGTTTAATAGTGCTAATAGTAGTGATGGGCGATTCGATACCAAAGTACTCGAGTATTCGATACCAGTGCTTCGATTCCTGGTATCGAGTACTGGTCTTGGCATCGAGTACCGAATCCACACCCACTTTATGACGTTATAATTTATTACCACACCCATTTCCTGACGTTTTTTTAAATTATTTTATTTTAAAATTTATCTATTATTAATTAAATTTTAATAATATAATAATAATTATAAAAATAATAATTCTTCGCCATTGTGGAGAACTGCGCATGCTCAGTAACACGTGGCTGTGGCCACGTGTTACTGAACATGCGCAATTTTCCAGTACTCATTCCAGTACTCGATACTATCGATACTTAATCCCAAACTACTTGGTATCGTATCGAAATGGAAATTTCTGGTATCGCCCATCACTAGCTAATAGATACACACCTATGCACCTATATTATGGAAAGTACTTAAATTGTGGAAATACTATGAGACAGTCTGCATTTTCAGGAAGAATTAAAATTGAACACTCCTTTACACTCCTGATTTCATTCATCAGACAATGTCATACCATCTGGCTTGTTATTTTCATATCTGTATCTATCTCATTATTTATAAGCATGAGATTCTATTTACTAACTACAACTAACAAGTTATCCTGTACAATTTCAACCAGCATTTCTTCAGCCTTAAGTCCTTTGTCAATCTGGAAAAAAGAGAAAGCTTTATAAAACATATATAATAGTAAGAAATCACACAAACATGATTATTCATTGTAATGTAAACATAGGATTGGAGTTTCATTTAATAAGGAGGGCATTCACCCCCCTTGGCAGAATTTGCCCTTGAAAGTTAGTTTCCCAATTATTTTTACAATGGTCAACTCAAATGTAATAATGCAACTCAAAATACATTATGGTGAACTTAAATAGCTATTGTTCTACTTTTTGTTACAATCTGAAATGTCTTAAAGACATGTTATTTGTCATGTATTTTGCTAAAGTGTGAACAATCTAACTGTTTTGGCTACTACATGTACAAAAGGAGCTCAATGCAGTATGTCAGAGTGTTAATTGGTGCATGCCTTATACTGTTAACAATAAATTCATGCCAGACTCCCAAGCACATTTTCAGCATGTCAGCATAACACCAATCATTATATGATATGAAAATGCACCAAAAGATCTAAGTGTCAAAAATTCTAACTTTTTATTTGGGGGGGATGTCCCAAGACCAACCAGCCCCTAGGCAGTTGCGATAGCACGCCAAACATTTAACATGCAATGTTTTCCCCCCTTGATTATTTTTATAAATCAAGGCTTGTGGATGTACATGTGCTAGTGACAAAACCGTTGGTATTTAAAGCATAGCATGCAAGAGTACATTAGTAGGTGACAAAAAAGCATAAATCCAATCATATCACTGAAAAACAATGGGCGAAATATAACCTGTTTCAGTGGTGAAGCCAATTATACATAAAACACACAAATGTACTATTATGATAATGATTACCTGTGTTTGAAAGAATGGAATGAATCTAGCTATGTAGTTTTCATTCTTACGACTATCACCCTTCAAATATGTTTTGAATACTTCATAACACGCTTGATATATCTCTATTTGCTTGCTAAAAATTTAGAAATTTGCCTAAATATTAAATGTTGTTAATAGTCTTGAAGTAATCTATCCTTATGTTTTTATCTCAGAACCATCATTAGCAGATTTAAGAATTTTTTTGAGTTGTTTTAGAACCTATTATTTAGCAAAGACAATTAATAATAATACATACTGAATTGCTAAATTATACTTCTTGAATATGCATAACAGGCACATAGCAAATAAACCTCAAGTGTCATTATGCATGTTGTGTTAAGTAGTTAATAAGTATAACATAAAACATTTATTTTGTAGACTAACTCTGAGGTTTCTCAGCAGTTTCTGTCGATTTTTTGTTTCTCTCTCATCATCTGTAACAAACAACCAAGATTGTAATTCTACAAGAGCATTTTTGACAACTTTTTCTGCTGATATACTGCACCTTTTTCAATCTGTACATAATACACATAATTATATTTGTTGTAATAACTGAAATAATAAATGGAAGAAATAGTGTCCCTATGATTACTTTGCTGAATTTCTTACTCAACAGCCAAGTACAGATAGTCGTTTTCCAACTCTTCTTACTTCTGTAAGGTTCTTGTATAACTTTTGAAAATATATTTCAGTATCTCATACATAAAACTTTAAATATAACAATATATCTACAAACCTATGGGTATTTATGGTCTTATGAACCTGGTACATTATACATGTACTGCAATTTAATCATATATGATTTATAAGGTCAGTGTACTATGCAGTAATAGCTCCTAAACAGTATTATTTCATTAACTTACATAAGCTGACAAAACTGGAACAACACCAGCAACATAGTTAAACTTGTCCAGTAAATCTTCATTTACCTTTGAGAAGCAAAGTAGAAGAATTTTTTCTTTGTGTATGTGTGTGTATGCGTGTGTGTGTGTGTGTGTGTGTGTGTGTGTGTATGCGTGTGTGTGTGTGTGTGTGTGTGTGTGTGTGCGTGTGTGTGTGTATGTGTGTGTATGCATGTGTGTGCGTGTGTGTGTAGCATGTGTGTGTGCACTGTGTGTATGTGACTGAGTAGTCTCATAGCTAACCGATTGTAAAGTGCATGATTCAAGTCACTTATGCCCTCTTTACCATCCCTAGTTCTCAGCTATAAATTACAAATGCAGGTAGTATAATGAAAGAATTAACATTAGGTTTCATCATGACAAAAAGGCTACTGAGATTTTTAAAGTTACAAGTGCACATTAGTTACTGAATAATATGGCTGACTATAATAATGTATAATTTATATAGACATAATTATATACAACTCAATAATATTAATATTAACAACAACAACTCTACAGCCAACTTCTATTATGTCAATTGCATTCTTGTTACTTTATCAGTAAATATTCAGTTACTGTGATGACAGAAAGTCTACAGTTTCTTAAAGAGCTGCACTCAGTGATATGTCAAATTCCTGCTACTATCTATTGATTTTATTGTGCAGGAAATGTTAAGTGGGAGAGTTGTCATTAATAATTTATTGATATACCTATTTAGCTTATTGATTATTGCTACAATGATGTAACAACTAGTAAAATGTTACACGATAAAAGATTTTTATGGCCCGTAGGGTTTATTATATATATCACCTACGCGAGTATGTGTTGTATACGTAGTTAAGGAAGTTACATGATTCCCGATCCCTGGGGCTCGGTTAATTAATGGGCGTGGCACATAAAAGAATGCGTGATCAAGAAAGCTGTGTCGCTTATGTAGAACTAATAGCTAGCTATTCTACCTGAAATATATTCTTAATTAAAGTTCTACAAGGTTCTATAAAAGGTAAACAGAGTATATAATCAAAATAATAACTATAATAGGCTGATGCGTTTCAGGCATCATAAAGTTAGCCATGATTATTGACCCCACGAAGCAGTCATAGGGATAGTTTTTTCTCTATATATCTTGTTGCTCCCTTGTTTGTAATTTTATCTGGTGATCTTTTGGACCTCCTACTCTCATGATTTTGATCACGAAGATAAGAAATATCTACTCTTCTCCCCAAGACACCTGTTGGCAAAAAGCGTTTGCTTTTCTATTGTTTTTAGGGACTGGAGAAGTTTTTCACAGCTTCGTCCATTTGTCCATTGACGATCTACTGTAATTCCATTCTGGTATTGGCTTCGACTTATTGGTGAAGACGTAGCAGTCAATCCTGGGCCAGTTAAGTATCCTTGTTCGCAGTGTACCTAACCAGTTCAAATCAATCAGCGAGGGATTCTATGTGATCTCAGGACACATGCGAAATGTTGTGGAGTGAGCAATGAAGATTACCTAGCAATTGGTGAAGATCAGTGTGAGTGGCTGTGTCCACAGTGTCAAATACTAGACCTACCATCTGCTAATTGTGATTCTATCAGTGAGTCCAGTAATGAATCCCTCCATTTTAACACCTCTCAACATTTTAACACATCCATCAATCACCTCAATTGGTACCTCTACAATGCTAGAAGCATTGTGAATAAATTGAGTGACTTACCTGTTCTACTTCAAGTTGATAAACCTGACATAGTGGCAATCACTGAAACATTTCTTAATAAAGATATCAGTGACTCAGAGATAGTTGACAACTCATATTATGTGTTCCGCTGGGATTGCAATAGGCATGGTGGTGATGTTATGCTCCTTGTAAAGGACACCATCACTGCTACCAGAAGGACCAATCTGGAAAATGATTGTGAACTCCTGTGAATTGAGATTTCACACAAGAAGGGTAAGAGCCTTTTAGGTGTCTTCTACAACCCAACTGCTTCTGGCACAGATTATCTTTGTCGTCTCCGTAACTCTCTTGCCTTGATAGCTGATTCATGCTCTATTGTTCTTTGTAGCGATTTCAATATTCCTAACGTGAATTGGGATTCAAGTGTTCCTACCGTATTCTCGCCTAAGGCAAGTTTGCTTTGTGACATTGCTCTTAGCTCCTCCCTATATCAGTTGTTCCCTGAAGCTACTAAATGTAATAACACACTCGATCTGCTATTTACCAACAACACAGACAAAGTGAAGGATGTAGCTGTCATTGATGGTATACCAAGGAGTGATCATGATGGTATTCACTTCAATGTCAGCATAACCTCACCCTAAGCTCCCCGAGCACCTCGTCGACATTTGTATGTTTTCAAGAGGGCCAACTTTGACCAACTCCAGGATGTTCTGAGCTCAAATACCCTGGGACTGCTGTTTTCTGGAGGGTGGTATTGAAGAAGCATGGAATAAATTCAAGGATCTTTTCCTTGCAGTTGCTGACCAGTGCATCCCATCCTTTACCCTCAGACGTACAAGAACAAAGAGCTGGCTTTCAGATAAAGTATTGTCACTAATAAAGGAAAAAAGGAGAGCATACCAAATAGCCAAAAGCACTGGAAAATGAATTCACCAATGTTGTTATAAGTTACTGAGTAACACGATAAGAAACCTTACAAGAAGGGACCAGAATCTCCACATAGAGCAGATCACTAATAACCTCCTCAAAGATCAAAAGCAATTTTGGCACTGGCTCATGAGCACCAAAGGAGGTCATCGTTCTATTCCTGATATACACCATCAAGGTAATATCCTATCATCAGCCCTTGAGAAAGCCAATGCACTCAATACATGTTTCTCATCAGTATTTACTAAAGTGATCAGATCTAATATTAATAGTCTCTGTCTTATGCTTCTTCCATCTAAAAGTTCAGCTGAGATCACCAATGTTGTGTTCAAATCTGATAATGTCATCAGGTCCTGATAACGTCCCAGGAAGACTATTCAAAGAAGGAGCACCTTGGATTGCCGAGCCATTAACAAAGCTATTTATTTGTTATCTGGTATACTCCCCAGTGATTGGATCACAGCCAATATTACTCCAGTTTTCAAGTAGATATCTAAACATCTCCCAAACAATTACAGACCAGTGAGTCTCACTAGCATAGTTGTCAAGACCATGGAGCGTATTGTACATCGGGAACTATCAAAGTACCTTTCTCATTATCACAAACTATGTCCTACCCAACATGGTTTTCGTAGTCATCACTCTTACCAGACACTACTTCTGAAATCAGTCCATCAAAGGCCTAAAGCCCTAGATGATCGCTCATCAACACATGTCATCTTCCTTGAATTTTCTAAGGCTTTTGACACTGTTCCCCACAAAAAACTGTGCCTGAAGCTTGACCTCATTGGGATTCATGGCAAGGTTCTGACATGGATTGAGAGTTTTCGTACCAATCGTCAACAGAGAGTTCTTGTGGATAACCACTCCTCTCAGTGGTCTTCTGTTTCTTCTGGGATGCCGCAAGGGTTCATCCTAGGACCCTTGTTGTTCTTGATATACGTAAACGACATCAGTTACAATCTGAGCTCACCAACTAGGATGTTTGCTGATGATTGCACACTGTCCAGAGAAAATAAATGCCGAGATGATTGTGTTGAACTCCAGAAAGACCTCACCACTGGTCTCAGACATGGCAAATTCACCTGAACACTTCTAAGTGCAAATCACTTTGCATCTCCAACAAATGAGTCAACCAATTCAAATACCTTGAAGTGTGCATTAATCGTAATTTCATTGACATCCATCTGAAGCTTCTTCGAAAACTTTCTCTTTGCTGTCATCACACCAATCTCAAGGGCATGTTTCTCTATGATGGCTTTCTGTTCAGGAGTGTAAATATTGTAATGCCCTTTTCTTCAGTTTCTCCCAGGTGCTTCCATCACATGTATAACCTCAGCATTAGCACTAGCTATAGCTGCTATTGGAACAGCGAGAGAGAGAGAACCACATGGGCTAAGCAAAACTAAAGTACTGTAATTCACATGATCAGGAGGTATGTAAGAAATACTTAACAGTACCTTAACTTATAAAGACTAATTTTGGAATATCTAATTTTGGCGATGTTACCGTTGTGCGCAGTATAGATCCCGACAAAATAAAAAAACGGCTAAACAGTAATTAGAGATTTTCTGAGGTGGGACTAATTTGTTTCAACTAATACCCAAGTGGTACTTCAGATGGTACAAACCACAAATAAAACCCTGCAGATAAACACTGGCCTTTTATAGGATGTCTCAATATCCCTCCCTCAACCTGAATATTAATAGGGTGTAATTAGGGAAGCACAGAAGAATGTGGACACAGCTGGTTTTTTTCTAACCTCGTACAATTTTGCAAAGTCCCACTGAACTGCATGTAGTCCTCCTTTTTCAGGTTTGAAATCTTTTCTTTTGCAACTCTCTACGAAAAAAAGCGAAAACACAAAATTGTATAATATTATGATGTATGGTGCTACAAAGCAATCTAGAATTAGTTTAAAATTAACAATTGTAGCTAATCAGATAAAGCACATACCTGTTTTATCAAGATGTAGCCATCTACCAGTGCGAATATGCTTAATGTTAGCATATGAGTCAATTAACACTTCATCTTCTTCCTGTATATAATATATGAAATATGTACACTGAAAAATAGAATTATGATCTTTGAAGTTGATTGTAATTAGATCTGGAAACCAAAGATCATTTGGCTGATCAAATATTTGCAATGTTTATTTACAGTTGTACACGAAAATGATCCTCTTCTTGTACTATATAAATACACACATAGTGGCATACATACTTGGACACAAACATGCACAAACACACACACACACACGCAGTCACACCCCATAATAGATTACATTATTCATTTAATGTTTCATGCACCAACTGTGTGCTCCTCAATAATGATTGATACCTAACTGTTTACAGAATGATGGTTAGAATGCATTTTGTGTTCAAACAGATAAACATATGAAATCACAGATTACTAACTAATTACCTCATTCAATGAGTGAAAACTGAAAAGAGTATCATAATCAGAATCCTTAAATGATCTCTTCTTCAGTTTAACCTGTAGTGGAAAATGTATGGGTAATGAACACACACATAAACACAGGAACACACCTTGAAATCCTTTGTAACACAAAGATAACGTCTTGTAGGAAGATGCTTGATTCTACAGCTATCACCCCAATACACAACACCACCTATAAATAAAAGTAAAGATCAGATAATAAGTAGTTGGAATAAAGTAGAGTCAATTTGTTATTATCTTCACATTCATTGAGAAAGTTGATTGGCTTGAGATTAACATATAAAAGATGAAATACTAGCAAAATGCACAGCATCATGGAGTAAGCTTGACGTAGTATTTAGGTGTGGCTATAATAGCATGTATCACATACATGGATAGTGGAAATGTGAGATTTAAGATGGCAAAGCAAAAGACTGTTGATGAGTGTGAAATGAAGAAGGAAAGCAACTGTGTCACTATTCATGAATTATTAACCGAGTTATTTAAAATGTGGTATTTTGATTATGGGCACATGGTTAAACAGTTGGTGTGTGTGGTTTAATGATACAAGAACCAGGACAGTGAAAAAAAAATATTCGAAACAAAGACCGAACAAAAGACCCTTAGCCCCAAATGCTCGTTTGTTCATTCATTCGGTTTACTACACCTCGCTCAGGCTCACAACATTCAATAACTACAGAATTTAATGAATTCTGAAGTCAGAGTTAGGTTACCAATTTTTAGCCACAAGCTAATAACACTATCAATTACAAGCCACAACAAACTATCCGCAATCAGTAATTACAACTGTAAGCCATGCACTGGTTAATCAACACCTCAAATTATAAACAGTATATACTACTAGAATGCAATACAGTTATATGAACTCCATTCACCACTTCTTGGATCAGTATCTTTCTCAATTTGCCAGTATGTGTTTGCTGAACTAGATGGTATGGCATGTTTTCGTGAGTTCACTCTTCTTAGACGACAATGAACTGAAATAATAAAACAATAAGAATGCTTGTACCATATATACAACAATCAAAAGTCATGTACTATACATGTAATCATAAGTTATAGTTATAGAATGCACAACAATCTATGGCTAAAATATAATTCCTAGCACTAGGGCAGCACATTCAAGTGTGTGGGATAAATGATTTATAGCCTGTATGTCATCAACTATGCATGCATGAAACTGGTTGTTTCTTCATAATTATAAGGAATCCTGAATTAATGTTTTATTTAGTATGGTAAGGGTTCTTACTCAACCATATATTCAATGTAGTTGGTTAGGATAATATACCTACAATACTATCCTTATATGAAGTGACAACCTTACTATAGTATCTGCAGAAAACTAATTCGAAATATAACACATGAGAACAACATGATAATAGGGTATAAAATATGATAAACGACATCACTTATTTAAACGTGTACCATCTTCAACAGGATTCAATTCAGCAAAAGAACCTTCAGCCACAATATAACATTCATTCTCTTGATGAAATAACCTGACACAGCTACCAGCCTAATATTAACAAGTGATACATACTCAATAGTGATTGTTTGTTAACATTTCATATAATTTTAATGTAATAATGAATAATTTAGTATCTAAAGGCTCAACATGTGAGTGCAACCTTCTGAAATGATTCTTGACAAGTATCCTGTCAGAATCTTATCAAGATTCTTGTCAGTATCTTGCTTGCAAAATTACCCAAGATTCTGACATGATTCTGGTCAAGAATCTTGTCATAATCTTGCTAACAAGATTAACCCAAGATTCTTGACAAGAATTACCCAAGATTCTGGACAAGAATTACCCAAGATTCTTGACAAGAATTACCCAAGATTCTGACATGATTCTTCTCAATTATCTTGTCAAGAGTCTTGTCATAATCTTGCTTTCATGAATTACCCAAGATACTAACAAGGTCCCTTGGGTAAATCTTACAAGCAAGATACTAAAATGGTCCCTTGACAAGATCCTTGACAAGAATCATGTCAGAATCTTGAGTAATTCTTGCAAGCAAGATACTAAAAAGGTACTTTGACAAGATCATTGACAAGAATCATGTCAGTAACTTGTGTAATTCTTATATACAAGCAAGATACTAACAAGGCCCCTTGACAAGATCCTTGACAAGAATCATGTCTGAATCATGGATAATTCTTGCAAGCAAGATACTAACAAGTTCCCATGACAAGATCCTTGAGAAGAATCATGTCAAAATCTTTGGTATTTCTTGCAAGTAAGATAATAACAAGGTCACTTGACAAGATCCTTGAAAAGAATCATGCCAGTACCTTGCGTAATTCTTACAAGCAAGATACTAACAAGGTCCCTTGACAAGATCCTTGACGAGAATCATACAACAACATCCTTGACAAGAATCATGTCAGAGTCTTGAGTAATTCTTGCAAGCAAGATACTAAAAAGGTACCTTGACAAGATCGTTGACAAGAATCATGTCAGTACCTTGCGTAATTCTTACAAGCAAGATACTAACAAGGTCCCTTGACAAGATCCTTGACGAGAATCATACAACAACATCCTTGACAAGAATCATGTCAGAGTCTTGAGTAATTCTTGCAAGCAAGATACTAAAAAGGTACCTTGACAAGATCGTTGACAAGAATCATGTCAGTACCTTGCGTAATTCTTACAAGCAAGATACTAACAAGGTCCCTTGACAAGATCCTTGACGAGAATCATACAACAACATCCTTGACAAGAATCATGTCAGAGTCTTGAGTAATTCTTGCAAGCAAGATACTAAAAAGGTACCTTGACAAGATCGTTGACAAGAATCATGTCAAAATTTTGAGTAATTCTTGCAAGCAAGACACTAACAATGTCCCTTCACAAGATCCTTGACAAGAATCAAGTCAGAATTTGGGTAAATCTTGCAAGCAAGACATTGACAACATTCTTGACAAGTATCCTGTCAGAATCTTATCAAGATTCTTGTCAGTATCTTGCTTGCAAAATTACCAAAGATTCTGACATGATTCTGGTCAAGAATCTTGTCATAATCTTGCTAGCAAGATTAACCCAAGATTCTTGACAAGAATTACCCAAGATTCTGGACAAGAATTACCCAAGATTCTTGACAAGAATTACCCAAGATTCTGACATGATTCTTCTCAATTATCTTGTCAAGAGTCTTGTCATAATCTTGCTTTCATGAATTACCCAAGATACTAACAAGGTCCCTTGGGTAAATCTTACAAGCAAGATACTAAAATGGTCCCTTGACAAGATCCTTGACAAGAATCATGTCAGAATCTTGAGTAATTCTTGCAAGCAAGATACTAAAAAGGTACTTTGACAAGATCGTTGACAAGAATCATGTCAGTAACTTGTGTAATTCTTATATACAAGCAAGATACTAACAAGGCCCCTTGACAAGATCCTTGACAAGAATCATGTCCGAATCATGGATAATTCTTGCAAGCAAGATACTAACAAGTTCCCATGACAAGATCCTTGACAAGAATCATGTCAAAATCTTTGGTATTTCTTGCAAGTAAGATAATAACAAGGTCACTTGACAAGATCCTTGAAAAGAATCATGCCAGTACCTTGCGTAATTCTTACAAGCAAGATACTAACAAGGTCCCTTGACAAGATCCTTGATGAGAATCATACAACAACATCCTTGACAAGAATCATGTCAGAGTCTTGAGTAATTCTTGCAAGCAAGATACTAAAAAGGTACCTTGACAAGATCGTTGACAAGAATCATGTCAGTACCTTGCGTAATTCTTACAAGCAAGATACTAACAAGGTCCCTTGACAAGATCCTTGACGAGAATCATACAACAACATCCTTGACAAGAATCATGTCAGAGTCTTGAGTAATTCTTGCAAGCAAGATACTAAAAAGGTACCTTGACAAGATCGTTGACAAGAATCATGTCAAAATTTTGAGTAATTCTTGCAAGCAAGACACTAACAATGTCCCTTCACAAGATCCTTGACAAGAATCAAGTCAGAATTTGGGTAAATCTTGCAAGCAAGACATTGACAACATTCTTGACAAGAATCATGTCAGAAACTTGGGTAATTCTTGTCAAGAATCTTGTTAATATCTTGCTTGCAGGAAATACCCAGGATTCTGACATGATTCTTGTCAAATATCTTGTCAGAATCTTGCTTTCACGAATTGCCCAAGATTTTGACATGATTCTTGTCAAGAATCTAGTCAGTATCATGCTTGCAAAATTTACCCAAGTTTCTGACAAGATTGCTGACAAGAATCATGTCAGAATCTTGGATAATCATGAAAGCAAGATTATGACAATACTCTTGACAAGATCATTGAGAAGAAACATGTCAGAATCTTGGTTAATTCTTGTCAAGAATCTTGGGCAATTCTTGGCAAGAATCTTGGGTTAATCTTGCTAGCAAGATTATGACAAAATTCTTGACCAGAATCATGTCAGAATCTTGGGTAATTTTGAAAGCAAGATACTTACAAGAATCTTGATAAGATTCTGACAGGATTCTTGACAAGAATCATGTCAGAATCTTGAATAATTCTTGCAAGAAAGATACTAAAAAGGTACCTTGACAAGATCTTTGACAAGAATCATGTCAGAATTTTGAGTAATTCTTGCAAGCAAGACACAAACAATGTCCCTTCACAAGATCCTTGACAAGAATCATGTCAGTATCTTGGATAATTCTTGCAAGCAAGACACTGACAACATTCTTGACAAGAATCTTGTCAGAGTCTTGGGTAAATCTGGCAAAAAAGATTATGACAAGATTCTTGACAAGATTCTTGACATTACTCATGTCAGTCTCTTGAATACTTCTTGCAAGGAAGATACAGACAAGATTCTTGACAATATTCTTGACAAGAATCATGTCAGAATCTTGGGTATTTCCTGCAAGCAAGATACTAACAAGATTCTTGATAAGAATTACCCAAGTTTGTAACATGATTCTTGTCAAGAATGATTTCAGTGTCTTGCTTGCAAGAATTATCCAAGATGCTGACATGATTCTTGTCAAGAATCTTGTCATAATCTTGCTTACAAGATTTACCCAAGATTCTTGTCAAGAATGATGTCAGTGTCTTGCTTGCAAGAATTATCCCAGATGCTGACATGATTCTTGTCAAGAGTCTTGTCATAATCTTGCTTTCACGAATTACCCAAGATTTTGACATGATTCTTGTCAAGAATTTTGTCAGTATCATGCTTGCAAAACTTACTCAAGTTTCTGACAGGATTGCTGACAAGAATCATGTCAGAATCTTGGATAATTCTTGCAAGCAAGATACAAACAACGTCCCATAACAAGATTCTTGACAAGAATCATGTCAAAATCTTTGGTAATTCTTGCAAGTAATATACTAACAAGGTCCCTTGACAAGTTCCTTGACAAGAATCATGTCAGAATCTTGGATATTTCCTGCAAGCAAGATACTAACAAGATTCTTGACAAGAATTACCCAAGTTTCTAACATGATTCTTGTCAAGAATGATGTCAGTGTCTTGCTTGCAAGAATTATCCCACATGCTGACATGATTCTTGTCAAGAGTCTTGTCATAATCTTGCTTTCACGAATTACCCAAGATTTTGACATGATTCTTGTCAAGAATCTTGTCAGTATCATGCTTGCAAAATTTACTCAAGTTTCTGACAGGATTGCTGACAAGAATCATGTCAGAATCTTGGGTAATTCATGAAAGCAAGATTATGACAAGACTCTTGACAAGATCATTGAGAAGAATCCTGTCAGAATCTTAGGTAATTCTTGTCAAGAATCTTGGGTTAATCTTGCTAGCAAGATTGTGACAAGATTCTTGACCAGAATCATGTCGGAATCTTGGGTAATTTTGCAAGCAAGATACTGACAAGAATCTTGATAAGATTCGGACAGGATTCTTGTCAAGAATCATGTCAGAATCTTAGGTAATTCATGAAAGCAAGATTATGACAAGACTCTTGACAAGATCATTGAGAAGAAGCATGTCAGAATCTTAGGTAATTCTTGTCAAGAATCTTGGGTTAATCTTGCTAGCAAGATTGTGACAAGATTCTTGACCAGAATCATGTCGGAATCTTGGGTAATTTTGCAAGCAAGATACTGACAAGAATCTTGATAAGATTCGGACAGGATTCTTGTCAAGAATCATGTCAGAATCTTAGGTAATTCGTGCAAGCAAGATTATGACAAGACTCTTGACAAGATCATTGAGAAGAATCATGTCAGAATCTTAGGTAATTCTTGTCAAGATTCTTGGGTTAATCTTGCTAGCAAGATTGTGACAAGATTCTTGACCAGAATCATGTCGGAATCTTGGGTAATTTTGCAAGCAAGATACTGACAAGAATCTTGATAAGATCCGGACAGGATTCTTGTCAAGAATCATGTCAGAATCTTAGGTAATTCGTGCAAGCAAGATTATGACAAGACTCTTGACAAGATCATTGAGAAGAATCATGTCAGAATCTTGAGTAATTCTTGCAAGAAAGATACTAACAAGTTCCTTTGACAACATCTTTGACAAGAATCAAGTCAAAATCTTTGGTAATTCTTGCAAGTAAGATTATGACAATACTCTTGACAAGATCATTGAGAAGAGTCATGTCAGAATCTAGGGTAATTCTAGCAGACAAGATACTAACAAGGTCCCTTGACAAGATCCTTGAGAAGAATCATGCAAATACCTTGGATAATTCTTACAAGCAAGATACTAAAAAGGTCTCTTGACAAGTTGATTGACAAGAATCATGTCAGAATCTTGGGTAATTGTAGCAGGCAAGATACTAACCAGGTACCTTGACAAGATCCTTAACAAGAATCATACAACAACATCCTTGACAAGAATCATGTCAAAATCTTGATTAATTCTTGCAAGCAAGATACTAACCAGGTACCTTGACAAGATCCTTGACAAGAATCATGTCAGTAACTTGTGTAATGCTTATAGACAAGCAAGATACTAACAAGGTCCCTTGAAAAGAATCATGTCAGAATCTTGAGTAATTCTTGCAAGCAAGATACTAAAAAGGTCCCTTGACAAGATCCTTGACAACAACATCCTAGACAAGAATCATGTCCGAATCTTGAGTAATTCTTGCAAGCAAGATACCAACAACGTCCCATAACAAGATCCTTGACAAGAATCATGTCAAAATCTTTGGTAATTCTTGCAAGTAATATACTAACAAGGTCCCTTGACAAGATCCTTAGGAAGAATCAATCCAGTACCTTGGGTAATGCTTACAAGCAAGATACTAAAAAGGTCCCTTGACAAGAATCATACAACAACATCCTTGACAAGTATCATGTCAGAATCTTTGGTAATTCTTGAAAGCAAGATACTAACAAGGTCCCTTGAAAAGAATCATGTCAGAAGCTTGAGTAATTCTTGAAAGCAAGATACTAACAAGGTCCCTTGACAAGACTCATGTCAGAATTTTGGGTAATTCTTGTAGGAAGATACTAACAAGGTCCCTTCACAAGAGTCTTGACAAGAATCATGTCAGAATCTTGAGTAATTCTTACAAGCAAGATACTAACAAGATCCGTCTGACAAGATTCTTCAAGAATAATGCCAAAGACTTGGGAATGTGAAGGTCAGTCTGGCATGATTCTTGATAAGAATCAAGCCAGAGACATGGGAAATTCATTTGAAGGTCAGTCTGGCATGAATCTTGATAAGACTCATGCCAGAGACTTGAGAAATTCATGCTAGTCAGTTGGTGATGCAATAATCTTACTTGGGTTAGCAAGGTTTCACACAACTAAGTATCAAGAATCATGGAATGACCCTTGCAAGTACCTTGCAAACTCTTGTCTCATTTTCATACAAGACCCCAACAAGATTCATCTACAGATACTTGCATAGTTTTTTGTCAAGAGCTTGGCAAGTCTTTCCAGTAGGGAAAGGATTATTGGTAATTCAAAACAAATAGCTTCCTGTGGTCAAGGTGAACCAGAATGACGTTTAGGGTGACCTTAAGCAATAAGCAATGTGATTGATGCACAGCTTTACTTATACTGGAACAAACTGATTATAAAATTATATGTACACTGTAGCATCTGGTTCTCTCAGTATGGGTTTGGTGTGTAAAACTAATGAACAATATGACCACACCATAAATTACTAGTCTAGCATTGCAAAACCAAATATAATAGGGTCTGGGGATAAGCTATAGTACTGTGGCTTCGATATTCATTGTCCAGTTAAATAAAATTCATAATTATTGGTATTAATGAAACATATTTAGACTATATTTACTTACACAGTAGTTGCATCCCTCTGAAAACTACTGTTAGTTAACAGTCGAATTTCTTCTCCTGAATTCAGAATTATGTAAGATTTTGCAAAAGCCACTTTCTTCCCTCGATCAATATTTGTTTGTCCCCATTTGAGTTCCACCTCATATGTATTCTCTTCTTTTTGTGGGAATATCTTTGCAGCTACAATCACTGGGAGTTGAGCTAACTCTCTATAAACCTCAATAGCTGAATGATTCCATGAGTGTTTTATTCTAAATAAAGCGAGGTATTAAGGTCATCAAATTGAGGCTTCGGATCCGACTTAGGATCAATCATCGGGACGTGGATATATTGCAGCTCGTCCCAGCCACACCCACTAGTTTAATTGTTGAGCTAAGCAGCAGATGTACCTCAATGGTTGTGTCACTCGTATTTCTCTTCACTGATCTCTTGTTCTTCACTGTGTTGCAGAATGGAATATTAACAAGGAAAGAATAATGGTAGTTTCTAAGTTGAGAAACTTTAATTTGCTGCTTTGTTATACACGATTCAACCCTGATTTAAAGGTCAATATTTAATGTAGTTATCATCAAGCTGTGTAATGCATTAGCACATTAGACATTAGTATCTATAGTGATCAATCTAAAGATCTTTTAATTTGTAAACTAAACTTAAAGTGAAACTAAACAGATTTTTGCTAGTTTCTATGTCCATTGATCCCTAACTGGATTTCCTTTTAAATGTGCATTATACTGAAAAACTCCATTTAATTATGTGTCTGTCCAAGCCCTGTTGTTCTCTGTATAATAGACTGGTGACAGTATTTAATAGTGTCAGAAAATAAGGATCTTTGGTAGTTCCTGTAATGAAGCTAATGATCTTTCCAAGTTTGTATATTCCAATCACCCCCTCACTGAATTAGCTTTTAAGTGTGCATTATACTGAATAATTACATACTGTTTACCCAAGCCCTGTTGTTCACTATATCTCGACTGGTCACAGTATTTAAAGCGACGAAAGCTAAGGATCTTTGACAGTTGCTAATAGCAACAGAAGATAAATATTTGGTATGAAGCTAAGGATCTTTGCTAGTTTCTATATTCCAATCATCCATAACTTCGTTAGCTTTTAAGTGTGCATTATATTGAATAATTACATATGTTTCTCCAAGCCATGTTGTTCACATGTATAATGGACTGGTGACAGTAATTAATAGTGATGGAAAGTAAGGATCTTGGGTAATAAAGCTAGGATCTTTAATAGTTTCTACATAATTATTCTAATCAACCCTAACTTCATTAGCCCTGTTGATAACACGTATAATAGACTGGTGACAGTATTTAATAATCACAGAAAATAAGGATCTTTAGTAATTTAACTTATGAATTCAAAAAGGGTGCATTATACTATTTCATTGTATGTTTCTCCAAGCCCTGTTGTTTTCTGTACCTTCGACTAGTGATAGTATTTAATAACAACGGAAGATAATGATCTTTGGTAATGAAGCTAAGGATCTTTGCTAATTTGTATGTTCCAATCATCCATAACTGGATTTCCTTTCAAAGGTGCATTATGGTGAATAACTTTATTTAATTGTATGTGTCTCCACGTCCTGTTGTTCACTGTATCTCGACTGGTCACAGTATTTAAAGCGACGCATTTTTGATAATGAAGCCAAGGATCTTTGCTAGTTTTTATGTTCTAATCTTCCCTAATTTGGATTTCATTTTAAAGGTGAATTATACTGAATAACTCCATTTAATTGTATGTGTCTCCAACCCCTATTGTTCACTGTATCTTTGACTGGTGACAGTATTTAATAGTGACGGCACGTAAGGATTTTTGGTAATGAACCTAAGGATCTATCTAATCTCTATATTCCAATCATCCTTAATGTGAATTTGGTATGTGATACTCAATAATAACATGTAATTGCATGTGTTTTCAACTCCTTTTTTTCACCATAAAATAAAAAAACAGAAATTAAGGATCTTTGGTAGTTAGTTTAAGTAACAAAGATAAGGAGGATCTTTGATCATTTCTATATTCCAATCATCCATAACTTCATTAGCTTTTGAATGTGCATTATACAGAATAGTCACATTTAATTTTTGTTGTTCACATGTATATATATGATAGACTGGTGACAGTATTTAATAGTGAAAGAAAGTAAGGATCTTTGGTATTGAAGCTAAGGATCTTTGATAATTTTTACATATTCCAATCAACCATGACTTCATTAGCCTTGTTGGTAACATGTATAATGGACTGGTGACAGTGTTTAATAATGACAGACAAGTAAGGATATTTGGTAGTTTAAGTAACGAAGCTAAGGATCCTTACTAATTTCTATGATCCAATGATCCCTAACTTGATTTTCTTTGCTAGTTTTTATGTTCTAATCATCCCTAATTTGGATTTAATTTTAAAGGTGAATTATACTGAATAACTCCATTTAATTGTGTGTCTCTCCAAGCCCAATTGTTCACTGTATAATAGACTGGTAATAGTATTTAATAGTGATGGAAGATAAGGATCGTTGGTAATGAAGCTAAGGATCTTTCCTAGTTTTTAGGTTTTAATCATCCCTAATTGGATTTCATTTTAAAGGTGAATTATACTGAATAACTCCATTTAATTGTGTGTCTCTCCAAGCCCAATTGTTCACTGTATAATAGACTGGTAATAGTATTTAATAGTGATGGAAGATAAGTATCTTTAGTAATGAAGCTAAGGATCTTTGCTAGTTTCTATGTTTTAATCATCCCTAATTGGATTTCATTTTAAAGGTGCATTATACTGAATAACTTCATTTAATTGTGTGTCTCTCTAAGCCCAATTGTTCACTGTATAATAATAGACTGGCAATAGCATTTAATAGTGACGGAAAATAAAGATCATTGGTAATGAATCTAAGGATATTTGCTAGTTTCTATGTTCAAATCATGCAGAATTGGATTTCAGTTTAAAGGTGCATTATACTGAATAATTGTGTGTCTCTCCAAGCCCTATTGTTCACATATATAATAGACTGGTAACAGTATTGAATAACAACACATTAAACTTAGCTACAATAATTACATGTCTTCATAGTATCATAGAGTGTGACATAATTTCATTTAAGGATCTTTGACATTTCCTTAAGTATCGATTTATCCTAATTTGATGCTCTTGTCAACTCATTTGATTGTGTATGTCTTCAACCCCTGTTGTTCTCTGTATGGAATATGAAAGGTATTTCATAGTTTCTAAATCACAGCTAATTGTCTTTGCCAGTTCTTATGTTGCATTCATCCCCTATTTTCTATGTTCTCTGTTAGTTTTTCTCTAACAAATATTTATCTAGTGTCAGTTTAAAATGTTGTTTTAAATTAAATTTTCTAGCTTCTATCTGGAATCATCTGTTAATTAGAGGTTCTAAAATCAGCTGCTCTTTTATTGAAGTAATGGTTACTTTGATGGATTGTTATGCCATGTTGTGATGGAGTATTAAAAGCAAACAAGCTTTTTCTATCATGAAAATACCAAAGATCCTAATATTATGTCACTTAATCTGATTGTGATAAAGTGCAGTAGTAATAGTGACTGAATTTTAGGATGTTTGATAGTTTCTAAACTGAAGCTAGCGATCATTACTGATTTCTATATTCTCATCATTCCAAACTTGATTATTTTGTAAATGTGAAACTTTATACTCAATATTTACATTCAGTAATTGTGTGTGTGTCTCAAAGTCCAGTCGTTCTTCACCAGACTATGATTAATATTCAACAAACAAGAAGAGTTGAAAATGCATACAATTAAATGTAATTATTGAGTTCAGTCTACTCTGTTTGCTATTTTTTTTACCTACTTTGACTGCAATATATATACATTATTTCACAAACTAGCTAGAATAATTATTGCCATTGCAAGTCTAGGAAAAGGGTATCCCGGTGTAGACCTATGAATGTTTCTATATTCTCTCAATTTGACATAGAGCCTTGTAAACATCATTTTCAGTGAAGGAGATGTCAGCAATCATGGGCAATGACTCTGATAAAGATAGCTCAGATTTGAGGTATTCAAGATTCGTATTCTCATTCGTAAAAACTGATGTAAAATAGGTATTTACCACTTGTACTTTATCATGGACATTCGATAACACTTTACCAGAGTAGTGAAGATCAGGAATAGGAGTCTTTGCAGCTTTGAATGTTTTGAGATAATTCCAGAAAGGTTTTTGATTGTGAAGAATATCCTTTGTAATTTCATTCATATGTTGTTGATGATCACTACGAGTAAGACTTCTAACTTTATTACTCAACTGCCTATACTTCAAAATATGAGAGGAACAACCAGTTCTTTTGGATTGTTTGTACGCCCTCCTTTTCTTTCTAACCATCCGCTTTGTTTCATCAGAAAACCAGGGTTTCATATTCCACTTCTTCAGGGAGTAGGTGGGAACGCATTTATCAACAGCAGTGAGAAGAAATCCTTAAACATTATCCAGGCATCCTCTACATCCTCCCCTAAGAAGCAAGAGTCCCATGGAATTGATCCGAGTAAATCATGGAAGAGATCAAAGTTAGTTTTACGAAAGTTGTACGAACATTTTGGTTTCAATTCTGGATTAAATTGAATGACTAGGTGCAATGAAAAATAAATACTATCATGGTCACTTCCAGGTATGCCATCTTTAACCCTAACATTGAAGTAAATACGAGATCAAGAATACTATTACCCCTAGTTGGTTCAAGAACCATTTGTGAGAGGGAGTAGTCTAAAGCTATCTCACATATTCTATTTCCAGAAACTGATGGACGCAGTAGTGACAGGGTGCATCAGCAACAGTCTTACTGCAGACACCACAAGGACAATGAAAGGATGACCCTGGGCCAGGGTTATTTTCTATGTTTCCAATCAAAAGCATGTAACACAGGACTAGATGCTGATGAGAATTTAGTCGGAGTGTGACACGGTAACTAGTGAAGAATAGACCATGAAATGGAGTGAACTGGCAAACAGAAGGACCGATAACAAGGTGAGTAAAATAAGAAAAACAGAAAGTGGGGGTATCCAATGAATAGCCAACACATGAACTGAAACAGAATTCTGAAGATATAAACAAGGGTGGATCCAAATGAAATCAGTTAGCAGAATTGAAAAATTTAGACTGGAATCCAAGTATGAAGAAACAAAACACCAGAGCAGGGGCTAGTGATATCGACGCCATTTTTCAAATATTTCAAAATAGATAGGCGATGAGGGATTCCAAATCTTTCTTAGTGCAAGACCTTCTAGGAAGCCACCTATCCAGCAGTGCCTATAGCCGACTGAGTTTATCTGCAGGCAACCTCAACCCGTATTGATCAAGATACCGAGGAATGTCACGCAAGATCCTGGGCCCTCAGGTGTTGAAAAACATTGGTGACCAGTGAGAGGGTCACAGTTGCCTTAGATGTGGCGGGGGCCCCAAACAATAAAAAGTTATCAAGGTAGTGGAGTTGGTAGCGGACCCCTTGGCAATGGAGCACCCATGCGATTGCATCAGCAACAGCAGAGAATAGCTTGGGTGCAGACCGGAGGCCAAACGGGAGGGCCCGATCGATATACGTCCTGCTTCGCCATGAAATTCCTAGCAGAGACTGATCGTGGGGATGGATGGACAGGAACCATTCGATAAGCACCTTTCAAGTCCATCTTGACCAACTGTGTGGAGCGTCCTAACTGTAGAATGTGCTTGACCGCATCATCTTTCGATGCATACGCCAGAGAGCACAGCTCTGGTGGGATGCCATCGTTGGCATTGTTGCCGTGGGGAAATGACAGGTCTACAATCATCCTCCACCGGTCGACTCATCCAGTACTCCAGTTCCAGTCTACCTCATCCACTGCTCCAGTTCCATCCATTACTCCAGAGTTAAATTTTCTTGTAGTTTTTTTTTGTACATTATTTTTGTTTTTTAAATTTCATCATTTTTTTTTCTTAATGTACATTTCACAATAATAAATTTTACCACTTGTATTATATCCACTGTTCCAATCTACCTCATGCAATACACCAGGTCCATCCTACCTCATGCATTCATTACTCCAGTCCAGAAGAGATTAATTTTCTTTTTTAGTTTTTCATTTCACTATTTCATTATTTTTCTTCATTTCAGTTTTTTTCTTTATACACTACTTACACAATATTATTAATTTTATTCCTCAATAATTAATAATTGTAATAACACTACTCTCTCTACACTATTTTTCTTACATGTTACATGTATTTTCGACACCATTTCTTTACTATTCTTTTTGTGTTTCGCTATTTTTAAAATATTTATTTATACATACACAATGTTACATAATGTCTTTGAAACTCTATATGTTATATAAAGTCTAGAAAGAGAATACAACAACATAATTATTTATAGTTTTTAAAGGGTCTGTGCAATGATTTTCCTTTTCTTATCGTATAGAAACTTGTTAGATTTGAAGAGATCACTTTCATAGAAGGAGGCCAGACTGTGAAGATTGATTTGACATGCCTGTTGACACAATACATTTGCATCGTACATTGATGTTTAATATTATGTTACTATAGTATTTAAGTACAGCCAACTCTCATATACAAAGTATATGTATTCTATATAGTGCATAAGTCAATAAAAGGTTAACGTTTCGTGTTTTTAGTATGACTGTAGTACGAAACGGATCACACCGTTCTATTAACGTTGCGTAAAAATGTTTAAATAATTTAATTAAGATAGATAGATAGATAGATAGATAAAACTTTATTTCAACAGGGTAAATAACCTCAGCTCTATAGCTGATTTTCAGGAAAGCCCTGCATGTACAATACAGAACGAACAACCATACAACAAAGTAAAGGAAAAGAAAAGAAAAAAAAAATTGTATACAAAAGGTAAAAGGGAAAGAAACCTTATTTATACAGTAAAGCAATACCAAAACAATAGAATACAATACAAGAAAATAAATTCAAGCAAAATACAAGTATAGGCTAACGGTATAGCACTTTCTTACATGCTTCTAGAAATGGTTTAGTTTCAGTCAATGATCTTATGCGTGGTGAGAGCGAATTCCAATGTTTTGCGGTTGAGTATTCAAACAACTGCTTATAGCATTCTGTTCTTGGCCTATCCAAGCAAACTTTGGCAGAGGATGATGCTCTGGTTTGTTTTTCTCTCGCTTCGGAGATAAGTTGAAACTTGCCATGAAGGTATTTTGGTTTTGCTCCATAAATGCACTTATGTGCTACTGTGAGTGCATGAAATTTCCTTCTCTGAGCTAAAGTAAGTTTTTGTCTCAAACTAGTCCTTTTTGTTATTAATCATTGCTTAAAATGTGGGCATGGCTAACGAGCCAACGGCCAAGATTTTACTGTTAGAATCTTTTAGAAGAATTCAGATCTAAACAAAGTTGATATTCCAGAAGGTTAAGGCTTTGTACAACTTCGTCTGCAGTCACAGTTCTTTATTCCATGTATAGAAATAGCAAAACGATTGTTTTGACAAAGATGGGTGTGACCGCTAAAGACGGTTCGGTCGGAGTTGTATCAGATTTTCCTGCCTTCATTGATGTTAGGAAAGGCTTGAAGCTTGCTTCAAAGTTAGCATAAGGCCCGGTGAGTATGTAGACAACTCCTCAAGTTCAGTTTAACAAACGTAAAGTTTCAGTTTTCTTGGTGCTTCAATTTTTCCGTTAATTAAATAAACCGTTACGTATACCGTTTATACGATCATTTCAACTGGGGATTTTGTCCGAGATTTTGCGTACTATGGGAACGTGGAACGTGTGCAGTACAAAAAAAGAAACGTTAACTTTTTTTTGACTTATACTGTACATGTACATATAAAAAATACAACGTAGATAGATAAGATACATGTACATGAATAGTACCAGGAGCCCATAAAACGAGAGAGTTTTATGGGCTCCTGATAGTACTTAATGTAAGTATGTAAAGAGGACAAAAAAGGGTTGAAGGCACATGTAGGCATACGTACATATAGGCATATGTACATATACATATAATACATGTAACAGCTTGACATATCTTCTTTACAAACTCATCCCAGATACTTCTAATATCTCCTGTTCTTCACCATATCTATTACAATGATATGCCATCTAGTCACTAGCCAGCTGCTTCAAGATGAATAGGAGCAACTTGTTGTTATCTCTCTTGTATGCCAAGTAACGAGCAAAGGCCTGCAATAAATCAAGAAAAAGCAATCCCTTCTTTTTCACACACACACACACACACACACACACACACCTTTCTCATCATCTTCATCACAGCATACATGTACTTCTGTGTATCGATGAAACTTTCTAGCATTACCCTGATCGCCATATTGACATCTTCATCCAACACATAATCTCTTAAATGCATTTTAGCATGTGTTTCCATTGTCCTGATAAGAGACTCAATGTGACGTACAGTAATAGGAATACTTCCAGTTCTCTGAAAGGAGGGAAGGTATAAAAATATAGAAAGAGAGAAAGAGATGGAAGGGAGGGAAGGAAGGTAAAACTAAGGGAAAAAAGAGAAACATCAGAGAGTGAGAAAGAAAGGAGACAGTAGGCAATATACATCTACATTTACACGTACATGTGTTTAGTTGTTTTAGTATGGCAATAATGACCACTTTTATTTATAGTTATAACATGACTAGTTTATCACAGTTTTAGTTATAGTTATAGGTACAGTTAATTAACTAAAATAATTTTAGGCTTACTAAAAGGGATTTAGTTTTAGTTAACTAAATTAGCAATAAAAATGGACTTTAAATTTACCATTGATTCCTTCCGTAATTCTGCATATAACTTAGACACTTTGTCCTAATCCATTTGGTGAAGTTTTGGATGAATCTTCTCTTTAGCATAAATAATTCCTAAAACATCCTGATAAAAAAATAAAATGATTTATCTCTAAAATGTGAGTGGCATAAAGTAATAGTTAGATAATGAATATTTTTAATACAACACAAACATAAAACAATTACACATGTACATGTATATACATGTACATGAAATATGAAGAGACTCATTACTTTTATTCAACAGATAGATAGAAAGAATAGTTCAGAAAACGGTACACTTGAGTGTTTTTTCTCCTGCCATCAGAGCATGTATGACTTTGAACCATGTATAGTACAATAATGAGGCTTGAATCAATAGAATGAGGTTGAGACTGAGATCAACATAAATAGTTGCATTGTTATAGCTACTATCAGAGCACGCATGCATAGTACAAGAATGAGTCTTGAATCAATAGAATGAGGTTGAGACTGAGATCAACATAAATAGTTGCATTGTTATAGCTACTATCAGAGCACGTATGCATAGTACAAGAATGAGTCTTGAATCAATAGAATGAGGTTGAGACTGAGATCAACATAAATAGTTGCATTGTTATAGCTACTATCAGAGCATGTATGCATAGTACAAGAATGAGTCTTGAATCAATAGAATGAGGTTGAGACTGAGATCAACATAAATAGTTGCATTGTTATAGCTACTATCAGAGCATGTATGCATAGTACAAGAATGAGTCTTGAATCAATAGAATGGGGTTGAGACTGAGATCAACATAAATATTGTTGCATTTATAGCTACTATCAGATCATGTATGCATAGTACAAGAATGAGACTTGAATCAATAGAATGGGGTTGAGACTGAGATCAACATAAACATTGTTGCATTTATAGCTACTATCAGAGCATGTATGCATAGTACAAGAATGAGACTTGAATCAATAGAATGGGGTTGAGAATGAGATCAACATAAACATTGTTGCATTTATAGCTACTATCAGAGCATGTATGCATAGTACAAGAATGAGACATGAATCAATAGAATGAGGTTGAGACTGAGATCAACATAAATAGTTGCATTGTTATAACTACTATCAGAGCATGTATGCATAGTACAAGAATGAGTCTTGAATCAATAGAATGTGGTTGAGACTGAGATCAACATAAATAGTTGCATTGTTATAGCTACTATCAGAGAATGTATGCATAGTACAAGAATGAGTCTTGAATCAACAGAATTGGGTTCAGACTGAGATCAACATAAACATTATTGCATATATAGCTACTATCAGAGCATGTATGCATAATACAAGAATGAGACTTGAATCAATAGAATGGGGTTGAGACTGAGATCAACATAAACATTGTTGCATTTATAGCTACTATCAGAGCATGTATGCATAGTACAAGAATGAGACTTGAATCAATAGAATGAGGTTGAGACTGAGATCAACATAAACATTGTTGCATTTATAGCTACTATCAGAGCATGTATGCATAGTACAAGAATGAGACTTGAATCAATAGAATGGGGTTGAGACTGAGATCAACATAAACATTGTTGCATTTTTAGCTACTATCAGAGCATGTATGCATAGTACAAGAATGAGACTTGAATCAATAGAATAGGGTTGAGACTGAGATCAACATAAACATTGTTGCATTGTTATAGCTACTATCAGAGCAGGGTTTACCTATACTTCTTTAAGGGCCAATTGAACTTGGAAAGACATTAGTACATACATAATAAGGGGAACATGGTGTTACCTGAGGCAGAGGCTCAGCTGATGTTGTGTTTGGGATTTTAAAAGTTTCAGTGTCATCTTCCATGTTGGTATTAGTTGGATGATGATGAATATGACTATTCACTACAAATCTTGCCAACATTTCATCCTGTAATAATTAATAAATAAACAAATATATTATGCAATTAAATATACATGTACATGTAAATTACATAAATGTACATGTATATAAATACACCACATAATGATACCTGCACATGTACAAGTACAATGTACAAACATGCACATACACAGACGTACATGTATCTACATTAGATCTTTGTTTATACTTCATGTGTACATGTACATTGTATATACTATTTACTATACCCAAACATACATACATGTACATGTATACAATAATAATACATGTATTAAGTGTTCCTACATGTATTTTTCTTCCATGAGAGTACATGTATATGCAAATTAAACTATACGGATCTCTTGACGTCATGTACATACAGTTGAACATGTACATGTACATACATGTACATACAGTTGACATAGATATATACATGTATATACATATATACAAATATACATGTACCTCCACTGGATCTGCAATATCCCTAACAACACAAAGAATATCAAAACGTGATAAGATTGGTTCAGTTAGATCAACCTACCAAATTAAAAGAATAACAATTAAATATAATAATTACTAATCATTGATGAGGCTTGTCTAATTTAAGTCATTGTGTCTGATACATGTACACATGTACATGTTTTTTTATACTAACATTTTCAGAAAAAGTGAGAGAGGGATCATAACGTCCTCCAATAGGATTAGCAGCTGCTATAATGGAACATCTAGCCTATAAACAATTATACCAGGTAAAAATTGAAACATTGATGAAAGCAAACAGCACCTGTAAAGATGTAACTATTCCTTTGAAATAGAAATACTCTGCTATTATTTCTAGTGTCATGTCAATGCAATATTGAGTATCTTCTATTAGATTTCCAGTCATATCAAAAAATGTACAATTTATTATAGAAATATAAAGTTACATACAAAGTTTACAAACCTCCTCTATTTCTTCTATATGACCTCTCTTGCCACTGTCCAACATCACATTCTGCTATATCAGTTTCTAATTAATATTATAAAAGTGCAGGGTCACAACTAACCTGTGCCTAAATCTCCTTTATTAAGTGCCTCATCAACATAACAGTGAGTATCTTTGGAGGGATTCTGGTAATATCAAAAAAATTAAAAATATTATAGTAATATAAAGACAGACACAAACCTCCTCTTTCTCCTCTCTCTTAGCAATGTCCAACATCACATCTTGCTATATAAATTTGTAAAATAATAAAGTATAGAGTCCCAACTAACCTGTATCTTAATCTGTTGTTCCAAGTCTCTCATTGATACTGCATTGAATACTGTCTAAGTGAGTTGAATCTAATAAAGATAATGCTATTATTATTGATTAGTGTGTTGGACGGATTTACTGTGCTTCTAACAATGACATTCATAATTATTGTCAGTGTATTGCTATGCTAACAAATGCACTGCAGAACCCTCACCACAAATGTAGAAAATGATTTGGAAAACAAGAAATGCCAACCACACTATACTCTTGTCACCTACCATTGGTAAAACCAAGAACAACCACTACACTACCACATGACCAGTAATCATGAGGGTGATTCTAGTACATGTACATGTATGTGGAGCTAGAAACTATCTATCTTAGCTCTACACTAAGGGGTAAAAAAAATGTTATATGGCAATATGAAAAGGAATATCATCTGCTAAAAATTTGTAAGTTAGATGTGTCAGCATCAAAGTAGTGTGTATACTCTTGGCAAGCAACAAAACCCCCAAACACGTTTAGAGACAAGCAGCAGACTAATACTTAATTATTAAATATTCATGAATTAGATATCCCTTTCTATAATATCAAGAAATTGGCCAGGCACGTTATACAAAATCTGTAAGTATAATTATTAATGTCCAAAATTGTAAATGAGTATTTGTGTTACACAATTTAATGTGATGTCTTCGTTTGTCATAATAATTACTATTATCAAACATAATTACATTAGAACACTGTTCTTTGAACTTCTTCCAATACTGATTAGGAAATGCATGGTAAATTGTTCTGCAAACAACAGTTAAAACACTCACACACAAACAAACTAACCTAAATCATCCTTATTAACTGTTACAGGATTGAACGGCAGTCTTTGGGAGCTTATGTAGTAAGGGTGACCATATATAGGCCAAGGTGGATAAGAGACATACCAGACAGATTAGTACCTTACTTTACTGTATGGGTGAGGATGCTGAGGATACCCTTATCTCTACTGATATATTAGTCTTGTGCGCGCAGACGTTCGATAAGGAGGTTCCCTCCTTATCGAACGTCTGCGCGCACGAGACTACTGATATATCAGCAGAAGAGCGAAGAAGCTATGCAGCAGTAGAAATTTGAAGAATTTTTAATTATGGCTGTATAATTATGTAAACTTATTAAAATGTTTTAATTAACACGTGTATGCACATGCACGTATGGCGTTCCTACTTACGCAGCCAGCTTTCAGACCTCGAGACTGGTATTCTTCAACCATGCTTTGCATTATAGATATTAAGGGAGTCACAAAAATCACGATGGAGGAACTGGTACTTCTCAATGTGTTGAATACAAGTGGAAGAAGGGCAAAACAAAGGCTTTTACCGTATCCAGTTGGTAAAATAACAAACAATCTTTTCCTTTTAAGAAGTGTGAAACAACTTTTAGCTGTTCTGGCTTGATAGCATCGTATCCCAGATGATTCCCAGCCTGCTTGATAATATCTTCCATTTAACTAAAAGCACACGCCCCTGATTGGTTACATCAAAGCGTAGCAGAAATCTTGCTACGGTGACAACTTGTGAATACGCATGTTGCCAGACCCTTCCTCGTTGCGAAGGGGCGGGTCCCCAGACTAACGCAGCAGTGATTGCCAAGTTTGACGCCTTCTTTCAGGTCAGAAAAAATATTATTTTCGAGCGTGCCATGTTTAACCGGCGTAATCAGCAAGCTCAAGAAGGAGAGTCTGTGAAACAGTTTATCACCAGTTTCTATAGTTTAGCCGAGAGCTGTGACTATTGAGCAATGAAAGATGAAATGATTAGGGACTGTATAGTAGTCGGTATTCAAGATAATTCCCTGTCAGAACGTATGCAGATGGACTCAGACTTAACATTAGAGAAGGCTAAACGAATGGTGAGACAGCGAGAGGCCGTCCATGAACATCAAGAAATTCTCAAGAAAAACCAAGGTGAAAAGTCCCAGGAATGTGAGAAGCCCGTAGTGGATTCCCTCAGACGCACCTATCACAACAAACAACCCCGAAGACCACCCTTATGGAGAAAGTCAAAGCCAAACTATCAAAATAGATGTTCTAGATCTGGTAAAGGCCCTCACAATAGACAAAAATGTCCTGCTGCAGAGGCAGTGTGCTATACATGCCAAAAGAAAGGACATTACAGTTCTCAATGCTTTTCAAAATCAGTTGCAAATGTATCTATCTCCTCAGAGGATGAGAATGACACAGCCTACCTAAACACTGTCACCCTGCAAAGTGGATCAAAGTCATGGAACTGTAATGTTGTGATCAATGGTAAAAACATACCTTTCAAACTCGACACAGGAGCGGAAGTAATGGTAGTATCAGAGAGTGTTCTAAAGTCTGTTGATACAGATAAACTGAAACAGCCATCTAAGAGATTATGTGGACCAGATCGGAAGCCACTATCTGTTTTGGGAGAACTATCACTTTCCCTGTCATACAAAGGCAAGTCGTGTACTCATCCAGTCTACGTTCTTAAAGGAGTACACGAGAATCTCCTTGGCTTACCAGCCATACAAGCATTGGAGATCCCGACACCAGTGGACACTGTCAAACAGTCACTCACTGAGCAATATCCAGCTCTTTTCACAGGCCTTGGCACTTTTAAACACGCTTACACTATCAAAACCAAGGAAAGTGCCCAACCCTTCAGTCTTTTTACTCCCCGGAATGTACCTCTTCCACTGAGAAAGAAGGTAAAGGATGAGCTTGTATGCATGGAATCCTTAGGAGTAATCTCAAGAGTGGAACAACCTACTGACTGGTGTGCTGGCATGGTTGTAGTCCTAAAAAAATCTGGGGATGTTCGTATTTGTGTGGACTTTCGACCACTCAATGAGAGTTTATTACGAGAAGTTCATCCATTACCCACAGTAGAGGAGACCCTGGGCCAACTGGGTGGTGCTACAGTCTTTAGTAAATTGGACGCCAACTCAGGATTCTGGCAGATCCCTTTACATGAAACATCTAGACCTCTCACCACATTTGTAACACCGTTCGGTAGAGTTTGGTTTAATAAATTACCATTTGGTATATCTAGTGCCCCTGAATGTTTCCATAGACGGATGAAGGACATTCTAGCTGGTGAGGACGGGGTACTATGTTATATGGATGACATACTAATATTCGGAAAGAATCGAGAAGAGCATAATACTCGATTGCACTCAAATCTCAAGAAAATCAAGACAGAGGGAGTGACCCTTAACAAGGATAAATGCAAATTTAACAAAAGTCAGCTTCATTGTTTAGGTCATATTATTAACAAGCACGGAATATCACCCGATCCAGACAAAACAGCTGCCATTTTGCAGATGGAGAAACCCAAAACACTAACTGAATTAAGATGGATGGGGATGGTCAACCAATTGGGCAAATTTAGCCCCAATATTGCTCGACTTGCCAAACCCCTTTGTGAGCTCCTGAGTACTAAACGAGCTTAGGTATGGGGCCAACCTCAAGACATATCCTTTCAGAACGTTAAGCAAGAACTGACTAAACTGGTGGTTTTAGCATTATATGACCCAACCGCAGAAGTCAAGATTTGTTCAGATGCTTCGGCATATGGTCTAGGTTCAGTCCTTTTTCAACAGTTCAACTCGCAATGGAAAGCTGTTGCATATGCATCTCGCTCAATGAGTGACACAGAGTGCAGATACTCACAAATAGAGAAAGAGGCTTTGGCGTTGGTATGGTCCTGTTAGAAATTTTCTAATTATATTCTTGGTAAGCACATCAGACTCGAAACTGATCATAAGCCCTCTTTTAAGTAAAGCCAATCTGGACTCTCTTCCACCTCGGATCTTATGTTTCCGACTTCGTCTCTCACGATTTGATTATGAGATCACTCAGATCAGTCATGTCCCTGGAAAGCTGTTATATACTGCAGATGCTCTATCTCGTGCCCCAATTCCCTCCTCTGATGTCACAACAATTGACAAAAACATCGAATCATCTGTAAATGTTCTCTTATCTCAACTTCCAGCTAGCCCAGACCGTTTAAAGGAATATCAATGTGCTCAACAGGACGATCCTACCTGTTCACTAGTTATCACTTACTGTAAACAAGGATGGCCAAATCGACATCGAGTTCGCCCAGAATGTATTGTATACTGGAAAGTACGTAACAAACTTAGTATCATCAACAATCTCCTTCTCTTCGGTAACCGTATTGTGATCCCAGAAAAACTTCGTACCCAGACACTGCAGAAAATCCACTATGGCCATCAAGGCCTTCAATGGTGTCGTCAAAGAGTGTCTTCAGCTGTATGGTGGCCAGGAATAGCCAAACATGTGGAATCTTTTATCAAATCCTGCCCAGAGTGCATGAAGACTACCCCTACTCCCACTCAACCATTACTTCAAGTTCCTCTTCCGAGTTACCCCTGGGAAAGAATTGCAGCAGATCTATTTGAGTTGAAGAAAACATCATATCTGCTTGTTGTGGATTACTATTCTCCATTTGTCGAAGTACAGAAACTCACTTCAACAACATCATCTAGCATTATAGTTGCTTTGAAAGCCATTTTTTCTAGACACGGGATACCGTCCATTTTTATGAGCGACAATGGACCTCAATTTGATTCAAAGGAAATGGAACAATTTGCTAAATCCTATTGTTTTCAACACATCACCAGTAGTACTCATTACCATCAGTCGAATGGACTAGCAGAAAGGATAGTGAAGACTGTTAAAAGTTTATTGAGATTTGCAGAAGATCCTTATTTGGCTCTCTTGTGTTACAGATCAACTCCCCTACTATGGTGTGGACTTCGCCCATCAGAATTACTATGGGTCGTTGAATTCGGACTGACGTGCCTCAGTTGAAAACGTTCTTCATACCATCCTGGCCACACATAAAGAATTTTAAGAGGTTGGATCAGAAATATAAAGCTGATCAGAAGCGACATTATGACCAGAGACACAGAGTGAGATCCTTACCGCCATATCCTGATGATCTTCCAGTATGGGTTAGCACTGGAGATCGACAAATACCTGGTCGAATTGCTCAACCTGCTAACACTCCAAGATCGTATGTGGTGGAGACACAATCCGGACACATCCGTAGGAATCATCGTGATCTAAAGGTCCGTACTGAAGACCATAAAAATACCGGGACTAACCCTGAACCTCCAAAAACTATTACAACTCGTTCTCGTTCAGGAACTATTATCAAACCTCCCAATCGACTTACTTATTAGCTTAAGAAGGGAGATGTAGAATGATGTACTTAGTAATTAATGTATGTTAATTATAGTGTATGTATGTGCATGCTCAGAGACCTCGTTTTTTTTGTAAGTTCCTTTCAGTTATATACAGTTGTTTAGTTGTTGAGTTACATTACATTACAGTCCCAGCTAAACTTTTCTAAATATTTCGTACGTTTTGAGTCGTAGATCCTGACAGTTTTCTTCTCTTTACTTTATTAGTTCCTTGATTCACGTTCACTTGGCACAGAAAACAGCAGTTCATATCTCTTCTCGTTCAGTGCATTAATTAATTAACTATGAATCTATGATTACACCTACTTAGGAACCTATTTACACCAACCAACTTCAGGTTATTTTCAGAACGAACAGATTACACGAGACCCTCTTTTCGTTTAGAAGGAGGGGCTGGCTACGCGGGACCTTCCTTTGCTCTTAACCTAATGCTTGGCAAAATCGTATTACTATTACTATAATTATAGTTATAGCCGTTATGACGCCACTTCCTGTCTGGCGTTCCGCATGTATAATGATAGGCAAATTTGAAAGAATGCTACAAAATTTATATATATATATATATATTATTAATATATATATATATATATATATATATATATATATATATATAATATATATATATATATATATATATTAATAATATATATATAAATTTTGTAGCATATTATGTATCATGTAGAATATTTGTGATTCTTTATTATATATATGGTTTGGAATGTGAAAAACATCACAAATATTCTTTGGATCAAATTTGGGGCAGTACACTCACTGTTAAAAAGAAATAATTCAGGTAAGCTCAGTGCACATGCTAGGCAGCAGATTTACATTTAGATTTCTTTTGAACTCTTTCCATATCGGTAGCACTTTTGTTGCATTAATTGTAGTCAAAGTGCATTTTAGTATTTATCAGCTTATGTAATCAGCCAGAGTGGAAGCAAGCATAGCATTATCTATGATGCAATTTATCATTTTTTGAATTGGAAATTATGAATATTGTTTCTTCCACAAATAATGATAATCATAGTTATTTCAAATAATTATCATAAAATATAATTACTAAAAAATTAATATCAGCATAGCTATAATTACTGAAAATATCAGCATAGGAAAATCATTACATAACTCTATTTAACCTTGGTCTGTAATAATCATTAACAACATTAGTCACTGAAATTTGTTTCAGTTAAATAGTTATACTGTTTGGAACATGACTTGGCAACAGATACTCATATGGTATCTCAAGATCAAGATTACGCTTTCTGAAATCATCTTCCAGTTTGCGCAACTCATCATTCAGTTGGGCAGTGATGACTTTAGCCTTCTCTTCTGTGAACCAGTGCTGAGCATATCCACCAAGATATATCTATGAACACAGAATATGCAATAAGGCAGGTATGCAGTATATAGTATAGGCTGAAGACTATAGTAACATAGCATATAATTATACAATATACTATTCGTGTAGAGCATGATACTTCCATGTCTTGCATGGAACTATATTTATGAACTTATGATTATTATTTAATATGTTACGCATATAATATATACAACATTAATTGTATTATCATGATACCATTACAGATAAACATAATTATTTTGATTATATAATATTATAAGCTATAAAATAAATGCATCTCCTATTTATAATATCTATCCATACACCTGTGGATATATGTGGTTACATATACTGACTTACCTCGTCCTGGCTAAACTGTGATAGTGAGAAGACAAATATTGTAGCAAAAGCACTTCTTAAAGCATCAGGAAGGGTAGAAAGAAGTAACTGATAGTTACTTTGGCCTTTCTCGGTAGGAGGTGGTTTGCGCAAGGCAAGTGGCGCATTTGGTGTAAACCCATATGTCTGAAACTGTCCGAAATTTACGGCGGCATGCTGTGCAGATCCAGTGAACATAATAAGTGTACAATACTTTATGAGCTCATCTTTTGTTTCAATCTTCTTTGGAAACCCATGACCCTCTAAACTACCATCAACTGCTGGAAAAGCAAGAGTGTGAATCTCTTCTGACCAATTCTGCAATTCACTATCGTTTTTGACATCATCATCTGTCTGATAGAACAAATTGAGCATTTCTGTGGCATAGGACTCGATGGCATTCCAGATTTTAAGCCCATCATCACGATAGTAATAACCAGGAAGAAGTGTTGGATCATCTACTCCACGCTCTACCACATTCTCTTTTATATTAGTTGACTGCACCCTAAATTCTCTGCCAACTCTCTCAAAAAGAAGAGTTTTGCCTTCACCTCCGATAGAAAATGTGAAGTCAATTATCCCGCCTTTACTAATAAGTGCAAGTCTAGCAAGACTATTGATGGCCATTGTATAATGGAAGTGTGGAGACAGCAGTTTGTATAATGGATGTGCATCTGGTAGAGTACGCATTGTAGCCATAGCATAGGCTTCTAGCACTGCATGACAAGCATAGTAATGAGTAGACACCTGATGATACTGTGAATAAAGAAATTCATGGGGTTATGAATTTTAAAAAATGATAGTAATGTGATGTGTAGCATTATTCATCTTCATGATTTCCTTTTGGTTCAAAAGCCATGGCAATATGTGGGATGAATTTTCTCACATTTGCTGATCAAAATAGTAAATTACACTATCCTCAATGAATTGTGTGAAGGCTCAGCCATGATAACAATGAGCAAAGTGTTATTGTGCATATCCATTGCTTAATGTATTTATGTTGTTCTTTGTAACTGTATCCTACACTGCAAAAAAAACAGTTAAAATAACTAATTTAGTGGTTAGTACAGTTGCAAGGATTTAACAATTAGTTGGTTGTTCAGAATACATACATCTTATACCACAGATACTTTGTACTAACTATATTCAATTATAGTTGAATCACTATAATTTAGGGTGCTGTCTACTCATATTTCATGTCAAAGATTTAGTTTAATTTATTTATACTAAAGTATATGTAATTGTATATGGCCGTCAAAAAGGTTTGTAAACCCGCAAACAAATAATTTAATTTATACCTTCCAATACTTTGCACATTATGCCGTAGTAACATACATGCATGTAGCCATGGCCACAACATTCTCGATGACTATTGACCAACTAATTTGAAACTCATGATATTCCATAATTGCAACTGTACTAACCAATAAAAGGGTTATTTTAACGCTTTATTTTTTGCAGTTATATTTATCTCGTCGTTTGCATACCTGTGCATCAGCATTTCTGTAGTAGATTTTTGCCAATAGCCAATCAATCCAATGATCTGTAGGAAGAAATATTGGATTGTCCTCTCCTGGCTCCTTCTTCAGCTGTATAGCAATTGGTAGTAGTTGACCAGCCTTATCCACATATAAAAGACATATTGGTGCTGCACAATAGTAACCTTCCTGGCATGGAAGCCCATCCATTATAGTACTGAGATCACATATGTAAACATGTCCAGCCTATGAAAAAAAATGAATCATATTTTATATTTCATGAATGTACCATATATCTGTATAAACAAGGTTGTAATGGAATAACAATTTATTATTATACAAAGATGTAGGGAGTTTGGAGACAATGGAGGTACTAAGTATTACTAGTTATTACTAAATCATTAATATCACAACATTTCTCTTAAGTAATGATATATATCAGGACTAATAGTAGGGCTAGTTGCATCCAAATAGCTAGATAGTTGATTTTCCAGTTGGGGAAAAGTTGCAAGTATGAGAAATTTTAGTCCTGTTTCATGCAGAACATGATTATACAAATCGGATTATCCCCGTCTTAAATTGCTGACCCATGGCCTAAAATCTTGAAGCGTAATTGAAAGACCACATTTTCATTTATTAAAATTATTGCACCACATGTTTCCAATACATCTAGTTGCACTGTTATAATTACATTCATAACATAAATTACCAGCAGTATTGTTGACAATCAACAGCTTATAATTATGCAAATTCATGGTCACCAATTATTATTTTGGTTGGCATGAGGCTCCTATGCATACATTTTCAGTTTGCTATTCAATAAATAAATAAATAAATAAATCAAATACTAACCTTCATTTCTTCTTCAAGTGTTAAACACCTAACCAATGAGTTTGCCACCATCTCGTTGGTAACAGGGAAATAATCAGGCAGGGTTGTACATCTACGAATTACAACAGGGTTGATTGCATTAAGCATTTGTCGTCCAAAATCTTGATCACTAACCCAACGATAAGCTTTGTATACAACCATTTCCACATCATGTGGTATTTCAACAGGTGGATCGGCATGTTTCAGCTCTTGGATCAGCAGTTGTTTTGCAAGGGATTCATACTCATCTAAGGTCTCCAAAGACTGGTTATCTGTTAGCTTCAAGTGAAGGAGCTTTTCTAGACCTTGTTTCAGTACTTCTATGTTAACACGGTAATTTTCATCTAAAATTCCCTTAATGACTTCTACGATATTTCCAAACAGCGACTGGAATTTTGCTCTCTGAAATTCTTCATCAGGAGGAAGAAGTAGAGGCTCACTGTAATCAATTGATGATGGCAAGCCATTTTGATACAACTTCCATATATACTGCCCTTTTCTAAGATCAAGTTGTTCCTGTCGCTGTGCAACAAGCAATGGATTATTTGACACTTGTTGTAATGTATCTGTTATAATAAAGAACATTATGTTGTGTTATTAAAATTAGAAACCAGAGAGAGCACTAGTATAACAAGAATAATAAAAACATTTTCAATATAAATGAAAGATGATGTAGGGATGTAAAAACCCTAGAAGCATACGAACAAGGTTGGGAGGCTAACATACGACCCAAAATTAAACAAACCACTTCCATATAGCCCTATATAAGTACTTATAATTACACCACTATAAAGCAAAATACAAAGAGCTGTACTTATGTAGGGTTATATTGAAGTGGTTTGTTTAATGTTTGAGTTTTCCGGGCCATCCCTACATAGAGAGTACTACCGTACTCTCCAATAAAGCAATACAGAAAGTACTAAGATTATAAATAGGCCAAGTAGCAGAAACAAATTGTTACATAAAATTACTATTTTTTTGGTTAGTGTATTTGGAAGGATTTAACATTTAGTTGGTTGTATAGATACATACAAGCTAATGCATAGTTAATTAGTAGAAATGCTATATAATTTTAGAGTGCTGTCTGCAAATATTGTATCTGGAAACCTGCAACACATAGCTATTATTTATTGCACTGTAAACCTTTTTATAATTGGTGCACATTATGTCATAGTAACAGTATGCCTGTAGTCATAGCAATGTGTATGACAAATGAAATTCCTTGTAATCAGAACCCATAAAAGGGTAGTAACACATAAGTGTAAACAAGGAGCTAAAATAAAAATATACATTCCTACATTAGGCTTGATAACGTCATACAATCTATATTTTCCAAAAATTATGCATTGTGGGATGAGCTTGATGAAGCGACAATCGTCAGCTATGTGTTCAAATAATATCTGAGTATGTGCATGCAAATATAGAACGTGCGTATTGCTATGTATAACACATACATACATACATACATAATAGTGCAATTGCAGCACCAACTCCCTAATGTGGGGCTTGTGTCAATAATTATTCATATATATTGTGGTGATTTACATATGGGTAATCTCCTCTACCTGTTATGAATTATTAATGATTTTGTGATGTAACTAAGTATTTAATAACATAATAGTATCACACATTTTACATGGTTAAATATGCATCCATAAACACAAACTACACTTACTTGTCTTAGAAGTGCAGGTAACTTGTTTTCCACTGGCATCGATCCAGTGATAACATGGAAATGTTATCTCTTTGCTTTCCTGGTAGTCAACTAGTGTGATAAACTCTACATACCACTGAATCAACAGATCTGGATCACGATCATGACTAAGTTGCTCTAGTGACAAACCAATCACCTCTACTTCCCCCAAGTCCTCATTGCTCTGTACAATAAGATCGTCAAATGTTGAATGCTTGAAAGTATGTTTATGAAGGCCAAACAGTCCATCTGAACGAGAAAGACTAATACTACCAGAAGAAGCCTTTGTACCGGTCAAGGAGAAATTGACTTTGTGGGGACTTATAGCAATTTTTTGGTGACTTCCAGTTACAATCCGAACACCATAATTAAACTTTCCATCTGTGATGAATTTCATTTAAAAGTCAATCTCATAAACAAATCACATATAATTTAGCACTCACGTTTAAATTTTGGAGGTTGCAACACAAATGCAGGTAGCACAGGAGACAAGACATGAGTAATGGGAGCTTTAGTTACCTCATAATCCTCAAAACTATGTTTCACTAACTTTACTTGAGGTTTAGAATGAGCCATATTGTGCTCACTGAGAATCACTGCAAAGAATTCAGCTGAAGTTATGCATTCAACAGCTCATGATGCTTGCTATTTATAGTTTTAGCTCTCATATACAATGTACTGAGAGGTTATTAACTTTGAAGTTTGTACAAGGAATTCCAGGGTTCTTTGATAACTCACCAAACCTGTTACCAGTTCTTGTTTCCTCTATTCCATAAACTTCTTCTAAGAAATCAATAATTATTATAACCTATAGAAAACCTTGGAGTGGGTGAATCACAATAACTATGAAAATTGATCCAGTTATTTAATTAATTTTTCTTGGAATTGTTTTGGGATCAGTCATTAGAAGCCAGCACTTGCAATGCTGAATGGATTATGTAATACTCTAGGTGGGCTGTATCTCATTTACAGTAACCAAGCCTGAAGGAGAGGTTATTGTAAATCAGAAGTTTGACAGAATCATATTCCAAATTTGTTTTATTTAGAGAAACAATAAGCTCCACACAATGTTTCAGCATTATGGCCTTCACACCTGCCAAACATTGTGTGTTCCACACAATGTTTCGACAAATGTGAATACCATTCTATTTATTCATGTTTTTTTCCTAAATATAGGACCGTCAAAACCCAAAAAGCATGCGAACAAGGTCGGGAGGCGAACAAGGTTGAGAGGCTAACACAGGACCCAAAATTAAAGAAACCACTTCCATATAAACCTACATAAGTACAGCTCTTTGTATTTTGCTTTATAGTGGTGTAAGTACTTAGCCTCCCGACCTTGTTCGAATGCTTTTTGGGTTTTGACGTCCCTCATCTTTCATTTTTATTGAAAATGCTTTTTTTATTATTCTTGTTTACATATAAATAGGTACCTATATAAATCCTGATGATGCTTGCTATTTATAGTTTTAGCTCTCATATACAATGTACTGAGAGGTTATTAACTTTGAAGTTTGTACAAGGAATTCCAGGGTTCTTTGATAACTCACCAAACCTGTTACCAGTTCTTGTTTCCTCTATTCCATAATTTTCTTCTAAGAAATCAATAATTATTATAACCTATAGAAAACCTTGGAGTGGGTGAATCACAATAACTATGAAAATTGATCCAGTTATTTAATTAATTTTTCTTGGAATTGTTTTGGGATCAGTCATTAGAAGCCAGCACTTGCAATGCTGAATGGATTATGTAATACTCTAGGTGGGCTGTATCTCATTTACAGTAACCAAGCCTGAAGGAGAGGTTATTGTAAATCAGAAGTTTGACAGAATCATATTCCAAATTTGTTTTATTTAGAGAAAAAATAAGCTCCACACAATGTTTCAGCATTATGGCCTTCACACCTGCCGAAACATTGTGTGTTCCACACAATGTTTCGACAAATGTGAATACCATTCTATTTATTCATGTTTTTTTTTCTAAATATAGGACCGTCAAAACCCAAAAAGCATGCGAACAAGGTCGGGAGGCGAACAAGGTTGAGAGGCTAACACAGGACCCAAAATTAAAGAAACCACTTCCATATAAACCTACATAAGTACAGCTCTTTGTATTTTGCTTTATAGTGGTGTAAGTACTTAGCCTCCCGACCTTGTTCGAATGCTTTTTGGGTTTTGACGTCCCTCATCTTTCATTTTTATTGAAAATGCTTTTTTTATTATTCTTGTTTACATATAAATAGGTACCTATATAAATCCTGATGATGCTTGCTATTTATAGTTTTAGCTCTCATATACAATGTACTGAGAGGTTATTAACTTTGAAGTTTGTACAAGGAATTCCAGGGTTCTTTGATAACTCACCAAACCTGTTACCAGTTCTTGTTTCCTCTATTCCATAAACTTCTTCTAAGAAATCAATAATTATTATAACCTATAGAAAACCTTGGAGTGGGTGAATCACAATAACTATGAAAATTGATCCAGTTATTTAATTAATTTTTCTTGGAATTGTTTTGGGATCAGTCATTAGAAGCCAGCACTTGCAATGCTGAATGGATTATGTAATACTCTAGGTGGGCTGTATCTCATTTACAGTAACCAAGCCTGAAGGAGAGGTTATTGTAAATCAGAAGTTTGACAGAATCATATTCCAAATTTGTTTTATTTAGAGAAAAAATAAGCTCCACACAATGTTTCAGCATTATGGCCTTCACACCTGCCGAAACATTGTGTGTTCCACACAATGTTTCGACAAATGTGAATACCATTCTATTTATTCATGTTTTTTTCCTAAATATAGGACCGTCAAAACCCAAAAAGCATGCGAACAAGGTCGGGAGGCGAACAAGGTTGAGAGGCTAACACAGGACCCAAAATTAAAGAAACCACTTCCATATAAACCTACATAAGTACAGCTCTTTGTATTTTGCTTTATAGTGGTGTAAGTACTTAGCCTCCCGACCTTGTTCGAATGCTTTTTGGGTTTTGACGTCCCTCATCTTTCATTTTTATTGAAAATGTTTTTTTTATTATTCTTGTTTACATATAAATAGGTACCTATATAAATCCTATGTATATATAATTATGCAATTATCAGTTAATTAAAAGCTGTTGAACTCATCGGTTAAAAAAATTAAACTTCTCAACTGCTATAAAGACTCAGTCATGCAGCCAAATTTGTAAGCATTGACACAATGAAGTAATGGCATGCAGTCCAACTGAGAGGGAAGGGAAGTGGAGGCAGGGGTTGTTTCCCCAGGGCTTGGAGTTTTTATATTAAATTATTTTATCAAACAATGTTTACCATAGCAACAACGAATCCATACATTTTCAATTAGACATTCAAATCACGCACTAAGACAATATTTTATCGAGTCATATGACCGGAAGTTTTATTGCACGGAAAATCACCTGACCGGAAGTTTTATTGTATTGCGTGTCACATGCTGCTAAGTAAAAATTGTGTAGGAAGAGATTACTCTCTAATTTCTTTAGTTTTGGCGATGGTGAGGGCAACTGTGAAAGCAGGAACGCAGGAATGGAATCAGAACGGAACGGAACGGAATGAATTACCTTTATTTACAGCGATTTTCACTTCACTTGGATCAGTTCATTCCGTCCGTAAACCACACCCTCTGCAAGACAAGTATATAGAGAGGTGTGGTTACGAGAGGGAAACTGATCCAAGTGAAATGAAAAGCGCTGTAACAAAGAGAGACGCTGGTCTCGTGACCCACATCACAGTCATGAAATGAAGCTTACCACGAAACCTGAAAACGTGTACTATCATCTATTTTGGGTTTGTGTAAAAACCAGGCACCCGGTATTTACAAGCTCACAGCTGCACATTTTAGAACAGATACGATCTCTGCTCACCCCAGTTCATAAGATCCAACTATGTGAGCAATTTAACTTGTTCTTGTAATCACTTTTTGCTTTTTTCATTATAATCTTATAACAATAAAATAAAATCATTATAATCTTATAACAATGAAATAAAATAAAAATAACAAAAAATTCCATTCCTGATTCCGTTCCTGCTTTCATAGTTGCCCGATGGTGAAGTTAGTAAACATGAGTTGTGATAAAATTATGAACGAGGTAAGTTATGTTTATGATAAAATGTGAAAGTAGAGAAGTTTATATATGTTCAGTGCTGAAAGTCTTTTTTTCAGGTTGGAGGTTGCCCGAGATAGCTACTGTTTTGGGATTTAACTTGTGAGATGCTTCAAGATTACCATCTTTATCGTGATAGTTTGAATAATAAAGTATTGCTAAGTAGTAATAGGCAAAAACAAGCATTATTTGATAAATATATTATCGCACAATGATTTTCCGTGCAATAAAACTTCCGGTCATATGACTCGATAAAATATTGTCGTAGTGCGTGATTTGAATGTCTAATTGATAATGTATGGATTCGTTGTTGCTATGGTAAGCATTGTTTGATAAATATATATTATCGCACAGATACCGACGAGTTGGATACAGCGTTGCCACGAGTCCGAAGGACGAGTGGCACGCTGTATCCAACGAGTAATATTTCCAGGGTATCTGTGCGATAATATATTTATCACATAATGCTTGTTTTTGCCTATTACTACTTAGCAATACTTTATTATTCAAACTATCATGATAAAGATGGTAATCTTGAAGCATTTCACAAGTTAAATCCCAAAACAGTAGCTATCTCGGGCAACCTCCAACCCGAAAAAAAGACTTTCAGCACTGAACATATATAAACTTCTCTACTTTCACATTTTATCATAAACATAACTTACCTCGTTCATAATTTTATCACAACTCATGTTTACTAATTTCACCATCGCCAAAACTAAAGAAATTAGAGAGTAATCTCTTCCTACACAATTTTTACTTAGCAGCATGTGACACGCAATACAATAAAACTTCCGGTCAGGTGATTTTCCGTGCAATAAAACTTCCGGTCATATGACTCGATAAAAATATTGTCGTAGTGCGTGATTTGAATGTCTAATTGAAAATGTATGGGATTCGTTGTTGCTATGGTAAACATTGTTTGATAAATATATATTATCGCACAGATACCCGGGAAATATTACTCGTTGGATACAGCGTGCCACTCGTCCTTCGGACTCGTGGCAACGCTGTATCCAACTCGTAATATTTATCGGTATCTGTGCGATAATATATATATATTACACAGTTTTATATAAATAACATTTGTACTTGGCAGTAGATTTGTGTATTCCTGTATAGCCAACTGAGTAGGCATACAGTAACTCACCAAATCTGTCTATAATAGTTCTTGTTTTTTTTCTATTTCATAGTCTTCTTCTAAGAAAGCAATAATTAGAAAACCTTGGAGTGGGTGAAACCAAATACAAGTGTGCTGTACAGAACTCACCATGAACTAGATGCTATTTTTAGGATGGACAATATTGATCCTATTAATTCTAGTGATATCAATTATAGTTTTGGTATGCCTATAGATTTACAAAGATTTAGCTATGGCTATTCATTATTATATTAGTTTACAAAAAGGGTTTCATTTATAGCTGCTTGTCAGTAAAAATTTCCATACATGTCAGCTAATTATTATGTATAAATATAAATATAAAATATATTATATTAACCATGACATGAATAATTCCCTTTGATGTTAGATGAATAAATGCCCGGTTGTATAGTAGAAACCACAAACACATTCCAGACAACCTAAATTTTGTGCAGTGTCATTGTGGGTTCACTCAATTTGGCAGTAATTCCGCTATGAATATGTTTTAAAGGTTATTATGTCATACCATGACACAGCAAAATTAGGTTTATAATGGTTATAGCTCCCTTGGGCTTCGCCCTCATGATCTATGAATATATCCCTTTAAGTAGGTGTATAGCCTAATTTATTACACTGCAAAAACAAAATTATCAGCAACAAGTTGCAAATACATGTACTTCTGGCAATAAACATTGTTTTACTGGCACTTAGAAATGGACTTAATCTGGTAAATAAACTACATTTTAGTGTGGTCAATAACTTTTACTTTCAATAATTCCAGCAACAAATGAAAAATTGCCACTAAACATATCGCCTCCATGCCCGGGTCACCCAGGCGTGGCTATGCCACTGCTAGCCTGGAGACCATGCCCTATCCCGCACTCAAAATGGCAGTTAAACTGGAAGGGCCTGGTATCAGCTGGCAAAGGTCATGTTCTTGTCCACGATTTCATGGACAATGAATAATTCATATGCGGTCACGTTATGAAAATAAAATGATGTAGATCTAAGTGTGTAAACTGGGAAATGGAGGCTGCATTTGTTGATTTTAAAAATTTATCGGATATGAGCTAAAGAAGGAACAGACTGATGCGATATCGTCTGTATTGTCGGGTAGTGATGTTCTGGTGGTCCTACCGACTAGCTTCGGCAAATCTATAATTTACCAAGCATTGCCTTGGTTATCTGTGTATCTTGGACAGAGAACTTCTCCAATAGTCCTTGTAATATCTTTGCTTGTTGCCATAATCAAGTGGTGGTGATGAAGAGTAAAGGGATCAATGCAGCCTTCATTGGTTAAGAGCAGCAAGACCAGCAAGTGATTAGTACAATTCGTGCTGGTCACATACCACTAGTTTATGGTAGTCCAGAGGCTATATTGTCAGCGAGCTGGAGGAGTATGCTTTTAACAATGCTTGTTTCTAAAATTTGGACCGTTGCTGTAGCTATTGTGAGGAGGCCCATTTGCTATACCGGATCTTATTACAATTACATGTAATAACGTGACCGCATATGAATTATTCATTGTCATTGCTCATAAAATCGTGGACAAGAACATGACCTTTGCCCAGGCCCTTCCCGCTTAACCGCCATTTTGTGTGCGGAATAGGGTGTGATCTCCAGGCTATATGCCATGCTAGTCTCGTCCCCAGCCGCCCACACATTTAATACGTGAAAGGGTGTCTGGTGACTTTGGTCAAGCCGGTGATACATCACAACACGTCACAATAACCATAACACCTTATAAAATCTAAACACAGTGGCAAAGTAGCGAAACATAGTGATTTTCCCTCTCCAGTGGGTAAAACAACCAAGACATCCCTACCTTGCAGAAATACAGTAACAGATTTATTTTGCTCTGGGGTCAGTTCATAGATTTCAAGGAGAATAAAAAAGCTATTAACACTTCACTGTTCTCCATTTTGATAAACGACATGTGATGCATATGGCTAAAAGAAATCTGATTTGTTGAGCCGAAAATCTGAGAAATTTAACCCAAGTCACCAGACGCCCTTTCACGTATTAAATATGTGGGCGGCTGGGGATGAGACTAATGCCATGCCATCGCCACTGCATGCAGATACGAATAATTACTAGGGAGTGGGCGGATGCGACTCCAATCAGTTTCAAAATATAATATGAGTCTAATTTTGTGTAATACGAACCTTGACTACTTCTTTTTCATCCTGAAAGTGAGGAAATGTAGCTGAAATCTCTATTTTTTCACGAAAGCCCCCACCAAACATGGCGTGCATCAAGTACAATGCATTATGCATGCAGCAGTTTTCTGAAAAATTATTTTACTTTTTACATGGGGCTGAAGAAAGCTCAATTCTGTAGCTTATAAGTGAAACCATAAAATTTACCTATCTAGGCACTATCAATCAAACTCCGACCTTTCTGAGGCTTTCTCAGAGACCAACTACAGATACCCTGCCAGAGTGTCCACCCACCACCTCTTCCTCCAAACTATCACAAAAAACTTTAGGCCCTATAATTATACCTCCGGGTGGGTCTGGCTTCCAACATACAGATTTGCAACCAGATTGAATGCAGCAAGAAGCTTGCAAGACTAGAAACTGATTGGAGTTTCATCTACCCCTCCCCCAATTACAACCTTTTAACTTATCATGTAATAAGTGTAGGTTATACCATGCCTACCAGGGGTGTAACCCGAGGGTTTACCCTTAGAGCACTGAGCCTGTTTTTCAAAATTCTTCCCATTTCCAACACTGGCGACTCTCTTGCATAAAATTTGGCCACCGTTCACTTTCTCTACCCCAAACTTGGCTCCTTTTCCGACATGGACTACTACTTCCACCACCTTGCTTACCGGGACTCGAAAGTCCCCAAGTGCATCGTAGGATCAAATCAAATGCAGTGTTCTCCCTCTTTTGACTGGAACTGGGGCTAACAAAATGACCCCACTGCATGTTGGCACCAGCTACACCCACGATTTCAGGTTTCATAGCAAGGAAAATGCCTCAGGTACCCACCAGAGGGCGTGGGCGGGGTCAAAAAAAGCTAAATTCGTTGGCAGCGAGGGGGCACAGCCCCCTTCAATCCCCCGCATTAACGGGAGGACACCCCCCTTTAAAATTCCCCCCATAGTTGTTATTTAGGCCAAAGGGCGGCTGAAAAACCATCAACTTTTTTACCCACGTTCATCAGCTTGTGCCTGACACCAATTACAAGCATTTGGACAGCTTCGTGTTGCTACGAACAGATGGCGAACCACGTAGGGGTGAAATGTCACATATATGTGACATCAGTGCTCTAAGGGTTAACTATTACTGAGGGTATATCTGTATACTCCCGGGTAGGCATGGCATAGCTTGTTTATACTATAGAAGCCATACTCTATAATCAAATAGGTCTAAGACAGTAAAACGCTTTGGTTCCCCGACGAGTGAGTCTAGAAAGGTGAAGGTCACTATGGCGAAGAGGCTAGCTAGCGGAAGCGACGATAAAAAGAATGACCCTGATTTGAATTATTTTAAATCTTCAAAGAAGTCTAAGACAGTAAAACGCTTTGGTTCCCCGACGAGTGAGTCTAGAATGGCGGAAATTACTAAAGGTTTCGTTCCTTTTAATACCAAGAATGTTCTACAACAGTTACCACTGCTGAAGATCAAGTATGATCGATTTTCAGAAACGTGTCCAACTATTCAACTGCTTCAATCACTTTGAATCTATCCCGTAAATGATTTCCTTGGTGATTGGTACTGAAACTAATAAACAATTACTTTTCTTGTGATATTTTGCTTCATTGTTTAATCAAATTCAATTGAAATTACAATCACTTTCTTAACTTGATTTCCTGTATATTCACTGGTGAATATACAAGATTTTCTGTATATTCACTAGTGAATATACAGGAAATCCTGTGTGTATACAATATATACTGTGGTCGGTGCCTTTGAAGAGTATGGCTTCTAATAATAAATGCACTTCAAATTAGTTACTGCTCTTCTCAAAGAATTATAGCTACTGAGATAATTATGTGTGGAAACGACAAGTGTTTTTAGTCTCGGTACAAGATGCTCACGCTAAAACACAGAAGGGCGTCTGGGCAAATGCTGCCGAATTCCTGACTAAGCAGAAGTTTTGTCATTGAGATTTCGTCATACACCATGTGTAGCCTGGAGACCACGCCCAGGTCTCCAGGCTAACATCATGTGATAATCATACAATTTACCAAACATGGTGTGTAGTGTGTGTGGATTTATCACTATTCCATAATCTGGAAGAAGGATATTCAGTATTACCGATACCATTAGTGAATATGGCCTTCTTTTCTTCTATTCACCTAAATCCCTGGAAGAATATTACAAAATAATAAAGTCAGTAAAGCGACAATATATTTATTGATCCAGATGAATCAAAAGTTAATAAAATGGATAAAAAGTTACTAAAAAAATTTACTTTGAAGGACTTTTCAAAAATCAGTAATAATCATTAAGTAAATTGGTTATAATTATTTCAATTACATGATAATTAGTATTAAATTTATTATCACTTGTAAGTTTGAGAATCTTGACCTAAAAGGTCAAGTTGTGATTACGTTTTCCTAATTACAGCATATATTTTCAATTGCATGGTGAGTGATTCCAGTACTGCAGTACTGCAGTGATTTCAGTACTGCAGTCTGGTTGTGAATCTGATGCTTGTGTTTCCGTGGAAACCCCCTTTCAAATTGTAAACGTCTGTGTGCCACGTCCACCAGCATGTCGTAATAACAAACAGTATATAGTAGGAGGATTGCTTCTAAGATAAGACAGTAAAGATGGTAAGTACTAGTGTTGTTTTAGTTAACTATAGCTATAACTAAAACCCCTTTTAGTAAGGCATTCAATTAATGTCTATTGCAATAACTAAAATGAAAATTGGCCATTAATATATAATGGGCACTTTTAGTTAGTTAACTAAAACTAAAACCTTTTTGTTAACACCAGGCTATAGTAATGCCCGAAAGAAGAAGCTGCGATTAAATCGGAAATGCATTGACCACACCTCATGAATAATTAATGACAAAACTTCGTTCGCTCCTGCGCTGTTATTTTGAGAAACCCCTTCTTATTAAACATTTCTACATTGCCACTGTACTGAGTTGAAAACTAAGAAAGTAAGCAGCAGGATAGCAAACTACAGTATAATGTTTGTCAAAAGTCTATTAATGCTTTTTCAATTCTTCAATTTATTTGAAGAATTGAAAAAGCATTAATAGACTTTTTATTTTTATCATGTTTGCCAGTTGCTAAAGTTGTGTAAACTAACTCCATCCTTCATGTCATTTATGTAAAACAACTCACAGAAATTGTTTTTTTTTCATACAAGTAAAAATTTAGGGGGGGCAATTGCCCTCCCTGCCTCGATCCCCTGTAGACCTGCCCCTGTGTCAAGCTGAAAAACATGCATCACAGCACAAGTGTTGTATCTCACTCAGATACAGTCGACGAAACAAAATGTAATGTGGACTCCTTAATCTGATTAGTGTTCTGAAATTCCTAAAAGCAATGTCACGTAGTTACCATTTGCCCAGACGCCCTGATGTATTGTGGTTTCAATCACGTGTATGAAATGAAATAGGTGGAGCTAAAAAGTGATCTTAGTGAAGTCATCTTCTGCCCTGGTTATGTAATCTTGCATGCAAATTGTAACTTCCTCAAAACCGATTTCTTCCTTTATTTATTTTTTGTTGAATTCTCATTGAACAAAATGTTTATGCAGACTCTTCAATGTTTCCTTGACTTTTTCTTCTTTGTCTAACTTGAATATGTTAGAGGCAGAAGTTCCAGGACTCTCATTTTCCCTGGAACGTTTGGTAGCTGCATTTTTCTCACTTCAAGCTTAAATGATATGCCAAATTCTTTCTGAACTGTTTCTCTCCATTCTTCAGCTAAGCTCTCAGCAGCAATCTTTGCTGCTCCACCTTGAGCAGAGAGAATGTCAACGAATGTTTTACAATGTTCTTTTCATTTTGAAACGTCTTTTTTAAATGTCATTCCTGACTGAAACTCACGATCAATACTTCTATAGCTAGGTTCATTCTTGACAGCTTCTGATATCAATCCAGCTGGAAACAACTCATTAGCTACTTCTTCAAGACAGCTTTGTAGAGCACAAACTAGATCAGCATAGTCAAAGTGCATTTCAGTATGATCAGCTTATGTAGTCAGCCAGAGCTGATGCAAGTTATATAGGAATTCTCATTTTTTGAATTGGACATTTAGAATATTGTTTATTCCACAAATAATAATAATTAGTAATGGTCTCCCTGTCTGGCAGTAAGTTATGGGCGTATAACACCCACGGTACATCAAAGGCTATTATGGTGATGGCCCACGCACCATGGTATAATATATAGTTTTTTCAAATAATTATCAATTACTAAACATTAGTATTAGCATTAGAAAATTATTATATAACACTATTTAACATTGGTTTGTAATACTCATTAACAACATTAGTCAGTGAAATGTTTCAATTAAATAGTTATACTGTTTGGAACATGACTTGGCAACATATACTCATATGGTATCTCAAGATCAAGATTACGCTTTCTGCAATCTTCTTCCAGTTTACGCAAATCATCATTCAGTTGGGCAGTGATGGCTTTAGCCTTCTCTTCTGTGAACCAGTGCTGAGCATATCCACCAAGATATACCTATGAACACAGAATATGCAATGAGGCAGTCACTGATATAGTATAGGCTTAAGACTATAGTAACATAGCATATAATTACACAATATACTATTCATGTAGAGCATGATCCTTCCATATCTTGCATGGAACTATAGTAAACTTATGATTATTTTCAAATTGTTACGTATATATACACAACATTAACATGATGCCATTACAGATAAACATAAATATTTTGATCTTATAATAATTATTATAAGCTATAAAACATCTCCTATCTATAATAATTAAACCATACTTACCTCGTCCTGGCTAAACTGTGATAGTGAGAAGACAAATATTGTAGCAAAAGCACTTCTTAAAGCATCAGGAAGGGTAGAAAGAAGTAACTGATAGTTACTTTGGCCTTTCTCAGTAGGAGGTGGTTTACGCAAGGCAAGTGGTGCATTTGGTGTAAACCCATATGTCTGAAACTGTCCGAAATTTACGGCAGCATGCTGGGCAGATCCAGTGAACATGATAAGTGTACAATACTTTATGAGCTCATCTTTTGTTTCAATCTTCTTTGGAAACCCATGACCTTCTAAACTACCGTCAACTGCTGGAAAAGCATTAGTGTGAATCTCTTCTGACCAATTCTGCAATTCACTATCGTTTTTGACATCATCATCTGTCTGGTAGAACAAATTGAGCATTTCTCTAGCATAGGACTCGATGGCATTCCAGATTTTAAGCCCATCATCACGATAGTAATAACCAGGAAGTAGTGTTGGATCATCTACTCCGCGCTCTACCACATTCTCTTTTATATTAGTTGACTGCACCCTAAATTCTCTGCCAACTCTCTCAAAAAGAAGAGTTTTGCCTTCACCTCCGATAGAAAATGTGAAGTCAATTATCCCGCCTTTACTAATAAGTGCAAGTCTAGCAAGACTATTGATGGCCATTGTATAATGGAAGTGTGGAGACAGCAGTTTGTATAATGGATGTGCATCTGGTAGTTTAAGCATTGTAGCCATAGCATAGGCTTCCATCACTGCATGACAAGCATAGTAATGAGTAGACACCTGATGGTACTGTGAATAAAGAAATTCAAGGGGTTATGAATTTCAAAAAATGCTATGTATTTATGTTGTTCTTTGTAACATTATAATTATCTAATGATTAATTTGCATAAGGATATATGGAATTATAATTATCTTGTCGCTTGCATACCTGTGCATCAGCATTTCTGTAGTAGATCTTTGCCAATAGCCAATCAATCCAGTGATCTGTTGGAAGAAATATTGGATTGTCCTCTCCTGGCTCCTTCTTCAGCTGTATAGCAATTGGTAGTAGTTGACCAGCCTTATCCACATATAAAAGACATATTGGTGCTGCACAATAGTAACCTTCCTGGCATGGAAGCCCATCCATTATGGTACTGAGATCACATATGTAAACATGTCCAGCCTATGGAAGAAAAAATGAATCATACTTTATATTTCATGAATGTAGCATATATGTGTATAAGCAAGGTTGTAACAAAATAAAACAACACAATTTATGTAGGGAGTTTGGAGACAATGGAGGAGGTACTACATATTACTAAACAATTGTTATTATGAAATCATTTTAATAGCTTTCCTAGTAATCATATATACCACGACTAATAGTAGGGCTAGTTGCATCCAAATAGCTAGATAGTTGATTTTCCAGTTGGGGAAAAGTTGCAAGTATGAGAAATTTTAGTCCTGTTCATGCAGAACATGATTATACAAATCGGATTATCCCCGTCTTAAATTGCTGACCCATGGCCTAAAATCTTGAAGCGTAATTGAAAGACCACATTTTCATTTATTAAAATTATTGCACCACATGTTTCCAATACATCTAGCTGCACTGTTATAATTACATTCATAACATAAATTACCAGCAGTATTGTTGACAATCAACAGCTTATAATTATGCAAATTCATGGTCACCAATTATTATTTTGGTTGGCATGAGGCTCCTATGCATACATTTTCAGTTTGATATTCAATAAATAAATCAAATACTAACCTTCATTTCTTCTTCAAGTGTTAAACACCTAACCAATGAGTTTGCCACCATCTCGTTGGTAACAGGGAAATAATCAGGCAGGGTTGTACATCTACGAATTACCACGGGGTTGATTGCATTAAGAATTTGTCGTCCAAAATCTTGATCACTAACCCAACGATAAGCTTTATATACAACCATTTCCACATCACGTGGTATTTCAACAGGTGGATCGGCATGTTTCAGCTCTTGGATCAGCAGTTGTTTTGCGAGGGATTCATACTCATCTAAGGTCTCCAAAGACTGGTTATCTGTTAGCTTCAAGTGAAGGAGCTTTTCTAGACCTTGTTTCAGTACTTCTATGTTAACGCGATAATTTTCATCCAAAATTCCCTTAATGACTTCTACGATATTTCCAAAAAGCGACTGCAATTTTGCTCTCTGAAATTCTTCATCAGGAGGAAGAAGTAGAGGCTCACTGTAATCAATTGACGATGGCAAACCATTTTGATACATCTTCCATATATATTGCCCTTTTCTAAGCTCAAGTTGTTCCTGTCGTTGTGCAACAAGCAATGGATTATTTGACACTTGTTGTAATGTATCTATTATAATAAAGAACATATGTTGTAGAGAGAGCATTAGTACTGAGATTATAAATGTACCCAATGCAAAAATAAATTGATATTGGTTAGTACATTTGCAAGGATTTTACATTTAGTTGTTTGTTCAGTTTGTTTCATATACATACATGCTAATGCTGTAACTACAACACTGCAGTAAAAGTAAATCGTTAAAATAAACATTTTATTGGTCAGTACAGTTGAATGGAATAGCATGAGTTTCAACTTAGATTATCAATTGTCATGCATGATGTTACTATGACATAATGCGCAGCAAGGTATTGCATACCAAGTTGTGAAAGGTCTTAAATTATGTGTTTGCAGGTTTACAAAGTCTTTTCATGGCCAGATACAATTACATGTACTTTAGTATAAATTATTCCAAAGATTTGACATGAAATAAATTATTAATGATTTTGTGATGTAACTAAGTATTAATATTATCACACATTATACATGGTTAAATAAATATGCATCCATAGAAACTTTACACAAACTACACTTACTTGTCTTAGAAGTGCAGGTAACTTGTTCGCCACTAGCATCGGTCCAGTGATAACATGGAAATGTTATCTCTTTGCTTTCCTGGTAGTCAACTAGTGTGATAAACTCTACATACCACTGAATCAACAGATCTGGATCACGATGATGACTAAGTTGCTCTAATGACAAACCAATCACCTCTACTTCCCCCAAGTCCTCATTGCTCTGTACAATTAGATCATCAAATGTTGAATGCTTGAAAGTGTGTTTATCAAGGCCAAACAGTCCATCTGAACGAGAAAGACTAATACTACCAGAAGAAGCCTTTGTACCTGTCAAGGAGAAATTGACTTTGTGGGGACTTATAGCAATTTTTTGTTGACTTCCAGTTACAATCCGAACACCATAGTAAAAGTTTCCAGCTGTAATTGATTTACATTTTTAAAGTCAATCTCATAAACAAATCACATAAATTATAATTAGTACTCACGTTTAAATTCTGCAGGTTGCAAGTCAAATTGGGGTAGCACAGGAGATAAGACATGAGTAATAGGAGCTTTAGTTACCTCATAATCCTCAAAACAATGTTTCACTATCTTTAGTTGAGGTTTAGAATGAGCCATCAGGTTAGTACACAGAATGAGAAATTCAGTTCACTGAGAATCACTGCAAGGAATTCAGCTGAAGTTATGCATTCAACAGCTCATGATGCTTGTTATTTATAGTTTTAGATACTGTTGATGTCATAACATTTACTAAAATCATATTTTGCTAACTTCCTCATATAATATTTCATGTATCCAGACACCGATAAAATTTGATTATGAGTTTGGAGGTTTCCTATTACTTGAAGTTGTATAAATGACATGAAATATTAAATTTTATATGTGGAAGTTAGCAAAATAGGGTTTCAGTAACATCAACAGAATGACCAAACATGCAACTTCAAATAATGCAACTGTAATATAATTAATCAGTGAGTTATTTTAACAATTTTGTTTTGCAGTGTAACCAAGCTAAAGGAGAGGTTATTGTAAATCAGATACAGCAGTGTTATCAACTGATTTGTTTATGTTGAGTGGGTGTATTTGGAACAACACTATGTATACTAATGTATGGGCGGCCGTTTTTTTACGTGCCATCCCTACATAGAGAGTACTACCGTACTCTCTGATTAATTATTTTTGCACATTAAGAAACCAAGATGAATATAAATGTAACCACAGTACTATATAGCTTTGGTATGCCTAGTTTCTCAAACTTTTTGCTACAGCTATTCAGTCCATATTAGGTTTACTAAAAGGGTTTAAGTGATAAAAATGCTAATATACAAATTGGCTATCTATTATGTATAATTATGATTATTATATTTGTAATGTTTGAAAACTCCTTGAATCACGATCTTCCTTTGTGATCTTTGTCTTGTGGAATATGTAGACTTTATTAATTAGACGTTTGACAATCAAGTTGTTTATTTAGGAAAAAATAAATAAATAGAAGCTCCACACAACATTTCGGCTTTATGGCCTTCTTCGAATGTGAAGGCCATAGAGCTGAAACGATGTGTGGAGCTTCTGTTTTTCTTCTAAATAAAACAACTTTGGCATATGATTCTGTTAAACCTCTAATGTAATTATACTGGGTTTCACTGTGCACTTATAATAGTATAAGTTTCTAAATATGTGTCTGTAACAACATATTATAATTAGAATGTTCTGGTATGCTTATGCAGCTACATGCATCGCTTATACAATATTATATAATAGTTAAAATGCCATTATAATAATCAATTCTGTTTACGAGAAATCAATCACAAACCTAAATAATTATATATTATCCATGCATCACTAAATATAACAACTGAAATTTTGCAATTGAGCGGAAACTCTAATGGTGTATGGGAGATAACTATAGCAACCTTTGATGTACCCTAGGAGTTATGTGTCCACAGTTATTTCACAGTTTACATGAAAGACCCATGTGCACCTTCAAGTATTTACTGTACGTAGATAATTTTAAAGGATTATCAGTGTTTGTTGTTTTTAGTCTGTCTTCTCCCTGCTTAGGCCTGCTATAACGTGTACGACTTCCCTTTGCCTTTTAATTGATAAATTTTATGATCACATGATATTAATCAGATATCTCCCACTACCCAGAGGTAGGTTATGGACTTACATTACCACCCACAAGAAGTAGGTTATAGCTAGTTGTTGCCGAAGAATATTACAAAAATTATAGCTTATTACAATAATTATCTTTATTACACTTTCTCTCAGTTGCATGGAACTCTTCTTTCTACTTTAGGATGACAAAAATTTGTAGTTAGAGTTTTGATATACCTTTATTATATATGTATTGATTAACAGGTTTCAATTACTATAGGTTTTAGATTTGCCTATTTTTTGTTTTCACCTTACTTGTACTTATATAGGTGCCTACATAAATCCTACGTATTTATTATAATTATGCAATTATCTGTTAATTAAGCTGTTATAATCATTTGTTAAAAACATTAAACTTCTTAACTGCTATAAATACTCAGTCGTGCATTCAAATTTGTAAGCATTGACACAATGAGGCATACAGTCCCACTGAGAGGAAAGGGGAGCGGTGGGAGGGGATATTTCCCCAGGGCCTGGAGTTTTTATATTAAATTATTATATTACACAGTTTTACATAAATAAGATTTGTGCTTGGCAGTGGATTTGTGTTTTCTTGTATAGCCAACTAACTAGGCATACTTCACCGAATCTGTCTATAGTAGTTCTTGTTTCTTCCATTCCATAGTCTTCTTCTAAGAAAGCTATAATTAGAACACCTTGGAGTGGGTGAAACCAAATAACTACTTCATTTCAATACTTTTTTCATGGAATTACTCCAGGATCAATAGAAACCAGCATTTGTTTAATTATCAGCGCTAAATGGATTATATAATTATGCACAATTGAATTTACAAGAGAGAAGAGCATTTGTATAATTATGCTAAATGGATTATATAGAAGAGGAAACAGCATTTGTATCATGCTAAATGGATTATATAATTATGCACAACTGAATTTAGAAGAGGAACTGAACAGCATATTTTAAAGATTCTCTGTGTTACTTAGCAGTGACAATAAATTGATACATACTTTATGTACAAACATATATAGTAATAAAATTGTACTGGCATGTTAGTTTGTATATTATTATACATGTATATGTACTTACTTAATGAAGCTAAACAACGTAAGCCTGGTGCAGCTCTAAGCTCTAAGTGACTTTCTTTGAGACTGCAAACTGTACTCCTACAAGGGAGAGTTACGTAATGAACCAATTTGTATATTAGTAAAATAATGATACTGTATAAACTAAAAACTTAGTCTGATTTTCAATATAGTATACTGACTATACTCAATGTTCCTACAGTTTCTAAAATAGAATAGAATATACATGTGTATATAATAATAATTAAAAATATTGTGTTCAACAGTATGTCTATACAGTAGTAAGACATGTACATAATTATCATTGCAGAAAAGGCAGGCTCAATTCTTGTGAAATCGAGGACAGGGGAAGATCTTGGCTAAGAGGGCAAATATAAATAACCTTGAAACAGTAACAAAATATCACAAAACAAAACATGGGACGTAGTAACACTAAAGAAGAGCAGAAATCGAGGGAACAGAAGTTGACAGAAAAGCAGAAATTGAAGGAAGAGAAATTAAGAAAAGAACAGAAATTAAAGGAGGAGGAAGAGCAGTCAAGAGAAGAGCAGAAACTGAAAGAACTGAAAAAAAGCCAAGATATAGAAAAAGAGAAGACATAAAGAAGCATGAAGAGAAAAATAAGAGAAAAAGAACAAGAGAAGAGAAAAAGAGACTACCGAAGGAAGGAAGAAAGAAAGAGGAGACAAGAATGGAATAGACTAAAAAGAAAGTTTGAGGAGGAAAATGAACCATTGAGGAGAAAGCGATGGCAAGTTGAAAGAGAGGAACACAAAATACAAAAGAAAGAGGAAAATCAAAAGATTTTGTCTGTTTACCTACTTCATCTCCCCTTTTGTTCAAATTATCTTCCAGCTCCTATCTTGGTGTCCCTCGCGTTCATTATATTCCCCAGTTAGTTATACTGCAATAGGCATAACTTCTACTGCTCCTCCTCCTCCTCCTTATCAACAGCATATGTTCAGCAGCTATAACAACTATAATAATTATAAATTATTATTCTGTTATTGTATGTATATTGTGCAATTAGTGACTTCTTTTGTACAGATGGTGGTTCTTTAAAAGAACTGTTTAAGTTAAAAAAAAAGATTAATTGTAGTAGTAAATATTCAGGCCTCCTCTCCCTCTCCCTCTCCTTCTCCTCCTCTTGTATTGATTTCGCCTATATATATATATATATATATATACATCGTTTAGTACACTGAGTGTATGATGGAAATCTGGTTCATTTAGATTATGTAAAAACTAATATCGAAATATTGATTCCTTTAAAACACATACATACGTATCCACTGGCACATTATTACTAACTACAAGTGCATCCATTAGTACATCTACTTACCTATTCCTCTTCTTGAAAACGCCATTAGAGACAGTACGTTAGCATGTGAACTCAAACAACATGGATGATAACACTACGATCCCAGGCCTAGTCTCGCATAACCAGCCCCTCCCACTCGCTTCGTTAGATCTATAGAGTGGGAGGGGGTGGCTACGCGAGATTACTTGGTAAGCAAGGTTGAGGTGACTGTTAGATTGCTCCAGGAGGTCAAGAAAGTTGCAAAGAAGCTGCATTCAGTTGCATCTGTGATGCTGAGCCACACCTCACACATTATATGCTGGATCATGGTGGGTGTGGTTATAATAGTTCCGAATATGTGTTTTTTATTATTCTTGTTTATAATTATTGTGTAGGATCTTCTAATTAAATGATCATCTCCAGCCTAATTCCAAATAAAACCCCTCATGCAGCCTCTGCATCTCTTATTCTCAAGTAGTTAGCTCAGGATTTTTTGCAAACAAATCAATTAAAACATTTATTTCCTATTGTGCCATTTGAAACATTAGATAAAGAAAAAATAACAGAAAGAAAAATAAACTTCTCAATAGTAATAATAATTAAGTATTTGAGTCATTCAAAGTCACTCATAATTACTAGCTAGATAGTTATGCTATTTGGAATGCGACTTGGCAACAGATACTCATATGGCATATCCAGATCAAGATTACGCTTGTTGAAATCCCTTTCTAGTGCACGTAATTCATCATTAAGCTTGGCAGTGATGTCTTTTGCCTTCTCATCTGTGAACCAGTGCATTGGATATCCGCCAAGATATACCTATGAACGGAGTTATATGTAAGTTAACAGTAGTATACCATAGTTGAAGGGTTAAGTGGCAGATTAGTCTAACTGAAAAATCAAACTGGATTTTGCCCATATTGCACAAAAATGGATTAAAAATTAAGTATACCTTACTATGAAATAGGGAATATTTCTTACTCTGCTTCTGAAATAAATTTTGAGGGTGTTTTGGTGTATATAGTACTGTTTTGTGAGTTAGAACACTTGAATCTTAGACTTTAATTATTATACACAAATCACAATCATGCTGAAATGTTATGCTCACCTCATCAGAGCTAAACTGAGATAGTCCAAAGACTAACATTGTAGAAACAGCACTCTTTATGGAAGAAGGAAGGGTGTAAAGAAGCTTCTTATAGTTTCCTTCGCCTTTCTTGGTAGGTGGTGGATTACGCATACCAAATGGTGCATTTGGAGCATACCCATAAATATCAAACTGTCCAAAATTAACAGCTGCATGCTGGGCAGATCCTGTGAACATAATAAGAGTGCAATATCTTACGAGGTCATCTTTTGTTTCAATTGCGTTTGGGAATCCACGACCTTTTACAGCTCCTATAAAACCTGGGAAAGCAATATTGTGCATCTCTTCTGACCAATTCTGCAATTCACTATCGTTTTTGACATCATCATCTGTCTGATAGAACAAATCAAGCATTTCTCCAGCATAGGACTCGATGGCATTCCAGATTTTAAGCCCATCATCACGATAGTAATAACCAGGAAGTAGTGTTGGATCATCTACTCCACGCTCAACCACATTCTCTTTTATATTAGTTGACTGCACCATATAGAGTTTTGCCAATCTCTCAAACAGAATATCTTTGCCTTTACCTCCAATGGCAAATGTGAAGTCGATCAACCCACCATCATTGATAAGTGCAAGTCTAGCAGCACTGTTGATGGCCATTGTGTAATGAAAGTGTGGGAACAGTAGCTTGTACAGTGGATGTGCATCTGGTAGATTACGCATTGTAGCCATACCATAGGCCTCCATTGCAGCGTGACATGGAATATAATGAGTACCCAGCTGATGGACCTGTGAATGAAAGTCAATGTACAATGAAAAACAGGACTATTAAATTATATATTCTACTTCATAATTTTCTCAGCTGCAGGTGTGGGATATAGAGATATTGTCTGTCAATCAAACTGAGTTTACTAGTGATTGCAAAACTAACAAAGTAAAACCTCCAAATTGTCCCACATTCACATCAGAGTAATACTGTTTCATGAGGACATACCCCAACAGCTCAACTTCCTTATCGTCCAATTTTTATGGCCCGCAGGGCCATCCCTAAGATTGCTCTCTCAAGGGCACAATGTATGTTTATATAATAATTATGTATAATATGTTTATGTCACATATGCATTGCACACATAGTTGAGACCGTGAAAGGTGCATAAGTCTGAGGGGCTCAGTTGATTAATGAATGTGGCATGTAAATGAATTCATGCTCAAGCTCAGTACAACAAGAACAGGAGGATGAAATCAACTTGTGCATAGAAACTGCAATTAATAGTTGAAATACATGTTTTCTCCATATTATATCTTGTTTTCATCTGGTTGAAACCCTGATAATTAGATAAAATGACCTATAAAACCTAAGTACCCCATATCAATGTTTGCTACAGTTGCTAGAAGACATCAAGGCAAGGATTTGAAGTCAACTGAACAGTATATTAAGTTACAAAAGGCTTTGTGCATGACATATCATTAAAATGAAGAAATACATATTTGACTGAAACATTTATATATAGACCAATACAGAATAAATGTTCTTACAGTTTAAAATTAATTGACATACCTGTGCATCAGCACTTCTGTAGTAGATCTTTGCCAATAGCCAATCAATCCAGTGATCTGTAGGAAGAAATATTGGATTGTCCTCTCCTGGCTCCTTCTTCAGCTGTATAGCAATTGGTAGTAGTTGACCAGCCTTATTCACATATAGAAGACATATTGGTGCTGCACAATAGTAACCTTGCTTGCATGGAAGCCCATCCATTATAGTACTGAGATCACATATGTAAACGTGTCCAGCCTATGGAAGAAAGAAATAATTCACATTTTGTATGAATGTGATACATTGTAGTGTTGTTTTAGTATGACAATAGGTATGTATAATTTCTCGCAATTTTAGTTATAGTTATAGTTAATTAACTAAAACATATTAGGCTTACTGAAAGGTTTTAGTTTTAATTAACTAACTAAACATGTCCATTATTGGCAAATTTTCATTTTAGTTAGTTATAGTTATTACAGTTGACTTGTAATTTAGTTATAGTTTAGTTAATTAAAATAACAGTTACTCTAGTACATTGGCTGATTCAAATAATTTTACCACACAGAATCAACTTCAATTAAATCAAAATGTGCTTTCTTTAAAATATATTCATAGTTATGATTCGGCTTAAAAACAAACTTTTGATATCCAGGAAGAGTAATTAATATTGCTCTTCTCAGAAATTTAGAGTGCTTAAAAGAAACAGTGGTCTGAATTATAAGACCAGTTTTGCAAAGCAGGTCATATGTGAACATAACTCCTTACTTCCATTTCCTCCTTCAATGTTAATCCCCTTATCAATGAGTTTGACACCATCTCATCAGTAACAGCGAAATAATCTGGAAGGGTGACGCATCTCTGAATTACCATAGGATTGACACCATTAAGAATCTGTCGTCCAAACTCTTGATCACTAACCCAACGATAAGCTTTGCATATATCCATATCAACGTCGAGTGAAATTTCTTTTGGAGGATCCGCACGTTTCAACTCCTCTATTAGCAACTGTTTGGATAGAGAATCATACTCGTTTAGGGTCTCCAAAGACTCGTTCTCTGATACCTTTTTGTGGAGCAGCTTTTCTAAAACTTGAATTACTATTTTTATATCAACGTGGTAATTTGCATCTAAAAAACCTTTAATAATTTCCTCAACATTTCCAAGAAAGGTCTGCCATTTTGCCCGCTCAAATTCTTCATCGGGAGGGAGAAATACAGGTTCATCATAATCGATTGATGATGGCAAACCATTTGGATATATCTTCCATATATACTGCCCTTTTCTAAGATCAAGTTGTTCCTGTCGTTGTGCAACAAGCAATGGATTGTTTGAAACTTGTTGTAGCGTACCTACATGTATACAAGAATATAGACGGTGTCATTATGTAGAATGTTTTAATTAAGATTATTTCTAGACGGGTAATAAATTTGTGATATTTGATGCATTCATTTCCCCTTAAACAACCTTATCTCAGCTGGTACAGACAAGTAAAGTGGAGGAATGGAATACTTCATCAAATGTTTTGTAAAATAATTAATGATACTTAACTCCCTCTTTGAAAAGGCACTGTACAACTAATGAGTTCCAGAATTGCATTTTAGCATTGTGAAGAAGCATTTTTTAATACTTTCATTCTACCGAACTGTGTACCAACTATAATACATTAGCTTAATTGTTTCATATGCATTAAAAAAAAAGTTAACTTACGTGTCTTGGCAGTACAAGTAACTGATTTGCCATCTGCTTCGATCCAGTGGTAACATGGAAATGTTGTCTCATTGCGGCCATTCTGGAAGTCAACAAGTGTGATGAACTGTACATACCACTGCATTGTTAGACTGGTATCAAGCTTCTCAAGCGACAGACCAACAACCTGTACTTCTCCTAAATTTTGACTGCTCTCTAAAACAACATCATCGAAGGTTGCATTATTGAAAACTGGATGAGTCAGATCTATGATTCCATCAGAACGAGAAAGACTGATACTGCCTGAAGTAGATTTGGAGCCAGTCAAGAAGAAATAGATTGTTTGGGGAAGTTTTACTATTTGTTTTCGATATCCAGCTACAATGCGAACTCCATAATAAAACCTTTTACCTGTATATGTGTATAGTAAAGATCTCATTACTAACAATATCATGTGTGTTAATGGTCTTGATAAAGATTGTGCAGCATTGTATGCTTTTGCAACAAAATGTGATAAATTGTTACTCTGATCATTTTTTTGCTGAACTGCATTATTATTATAATAATGTGCATGTATACTGTAATAAGACTGTAAGATAAATAGCTATATATAATATATATAGCGATGCACCGATAAGAGATTTTACCAATATTCCAATAAACCGATAAAAAATAACTGATACTAATACTAAAGATAATGACCGATACAGATTTCCAATCTGATTATCAGTGCATCACTATATATATATATATATATATATATATATATATATATATATATATATATGCATGCTACATACAAGTAATATACTGCATAACTATCAGAATCTGGATGCACTTACACATGCCTGCAAAAATGTGAATATGGAAAAAATTTCATAATACTTTACATAACAACACTTACGTTTACTTTCAACTTTTGGAGGTTGAAGTTTAAATGGTGGCAGTGAAGGAGATATAACACAAGTAACAGGATCTTTAATTACTGTATAACTCTCATACTTGTGGTCCACTATCTTGACATCAGGTTTTGAAAGAGCCATATTTTATTAAGAAACCAGTTAAAGAAATTATCTATACAGCTTCTGATAATGTGTTTCTGTTGCTCCATTTTTATACTTGCACTATATCACAGAAAAGTTAATTTTAAGGTGTATGAGGAAATGCTATCAAAACAATTCACAATGTATAGAATGAAGCATTCCACAGGCTTTCCTCCTTTCTGGTTTTATCCATCCTAAATGAGGAAGACCTATCAAAACAACTCTCAGTGTGTTTCCTTCTGCTTTCCTTGGAATTATGCATGCATGATTAGTATAAATCACCCCTACGAGTAAGATAACCATGCACAGGGAGTCCCAAAACACACCATCAAGAAGTGTTTTACATTATCTATAAGATGATTTCCTTCTGCTTTCCTCCTCTTTCCTTGGAATTATTCATGCATGATTAGTATAAATCACACCTACGAGTAAGATAACCATGCATGGGGAGTCACAAAACACACCATCAAGGAGTGTTTCCTTCTGTTTTCCTCCATTCCATGCTTTTCCTTCAAGAAGTGATTGTAATTTAAATCCTTCTTTTGAGAAAACAACCAGCCACAGAGGGAGTGAGGGGCCATCACCATATCTCTAGTAGATACAGACTTGATCATGATTATATTGATCAGTAGGAAGTTTTATCAAGGCATCAATGATAATCGGGGAATGCTTGTTTTCCAATCACAGTACACTTCACAATTATTGTGGCAAAGGTTCTTCATCATGAGGAATTCATTTTTAATGGAAATAGTGTGCACTGAAAAGTGAAAGTTAAGGAATTTTATCATCACTGGTACTTAATTACTTATATATGCTGAAAAGGATGAACTTGTATATATGTTTATTACAAATGGGAAGAGCCTGAGCTAGTATAGTGTGGTCAACAAGATATTATAAGTACTTGCATAATTATAATCCCCATATCAATTTATTTATACCCTATGATCAACATATGGAAAAGATTGAGAGCCTGCCTTCGACTTAGTTTTGTACATATAGCCAGACCCAACCTATGTGGCACTTTTCATCCACTATACATATATTAAAATAGATGCACTTGTCCATTATTGCTGGTATCCTGCAAGGGCAAATATTGATACACCTAGATATGTCATTCAGTTAGCTTCCTCTAGACATACCAAATGGCTGAACAGTGAGCATTGAAATATAAGCATTGAAATATAAGCATTTGTTATTGCTTCCCAAGTGACTAATTTTCTTATCTGCAAATACCACAAGAAATGAAGGAAATTAATTAACACAAAAACATATAACAACAACTATCAATAAATCAAAATATAATTGCTATATATATTGTAATATTCTCATGTAGAGTACAAAATAAGAATTGATTAATGAGTGGTCACTAGTACTGTATCCCCAAATGTAATTTTGTTTGGCCATACTCATGGCTGTACAATAGAATTACCTCATGCATAATAAATACAGTACTTATGTTATATGTATTACTTCTCCACCAACACTGCAAATTTAATAGCCATTTGTAACATGAAAGTTTCAATGGACAATTTGTTCAACCATATAAACATTTGACTGACCAAACTAGGCTTTTGTCCAGCAAATGACCAATGAATGGTTGACTGTTATTTTGTACTCTTTATATTTAGTGTGCATGGGGTAGTATATTAATATAAAAATTCATGACTGTAGTGATGTAGGAATGCTGTGCATAAAAAGAAATTAGATTAATTATAGTCACATTATATCAGTGATAATGCTATAGGCTAGCACGTTATCCACACATGCAAACATCGAGAGATACCTAATGAGTGTGGTGATAATGATATTAAGTCCATATCAGAGTTTTTGATAAGTACATAAGCTAAAGAGCTTCTTATTTGGCACTGTACAGTTTTCACTTTTGGGCGGATGGCACAGTTGATTATTGTCATTAACAGCATTAACTCAAGATGTATTCCCAATGACAAACACACTAACCATTATTGAACCAATTTGGCCCATGCTTCAAAACATATACTTTGAGTTAAACACACATTTATTATCAGAAAGTGTATTAAATATTAACTTATTAAACCACTTGAAAGTGGGTGGGTTAGATATATTGACAAATGGCATCTCAACTTTGATAAGTTGAGTTATTATACTATAGTATTACTGCTTCACAAACTTAGCTATATATTCATCTTTTGTTTAAGTAAATATAATAACACAGACAATTTAATAATTATTTACTACGATATAAGTTATGATAAATTATCCATTGCACTTGTTGCTTGCTTCAGATCTGAGGATTTTTAAATAAAAAAAGCAGTAATTTTTTTAATCATGATTATCTAATCGAGTCTTACCTCGTAATAAAAGTCGGAATTTCTCTCCTGATACTGCAAATGACAATGGAGTGACCGAACCTGTTACTGGATCTCGTTTGGCAAGTTTCAAATGTACCTTGGGTTCCCCTACATCCTATAATAGGAATATGATAACTATTGCTACAATATATGTAAGTGAAAATCCTCACTTGTAGAGCACTGGAACTTATTATGTAATCAACTCTCCAGTCAACAGTCTCAAGTTTAGAAACTACATAATTATATACAAATTATTGGCGCGGCCTGACTCTTGTGAAATGCAGAGGGTCAGGACCAGTACGGTAACAGTTTTTGTGTTGGCCGCAGATTTTCTGCGTACAGGAAGTGATGTCAAATGTCATTAAATTGCAATTACAACACATGAATAATATTATAAGAGTAATGGTGGAAGAAACTGTAGCCAGAAAGTTATGGGTCGAAAGAAGAGCAGAGGAGGGTGATAAATGCCTTCGTTCGAGGCAATGACGAGTTTGCAGTTTTACCAATGGGGTATGAAAAATCCCTCTGCTATGGGCATCTACCTTTCTTCTCTGATGAATTTCGATATGATGGACTTTCGTCATTGTTTAGCTGCATTCTTGATCATCTCTGGCAACCAGCCCCACCCAGGCAGCCCCACCCACCAACACAAAAACTGTTACCGTACTGGTCCTGACCCTTCGCCTTTCGCAAGGGTCAGGCCACACCTGACTATTATTAGGGGTAATATGTGTGGTTATTATATATTCTCTCATACATGAGAGTATTACGAACATAAGCAGTGTTCTCACTTGCAATAATGGGATACAGGGAAGTGACAAGCTAATAATTATTACATCATAATTAGATTTAACGAGAAAAAAGTATCCCTATAATTGCTTTGTGATGACTACGTATCAATCATTGCTGATGGCACTAGTGTCTCTACCTTTTGTGTACTCGAACGCTGGGGCCTGAAGAAGTAAGTGTAAGCCTGATTGCACACAGATCTTTGATGAACTGACTGAAGTACTCCTTCAAGGTTCTTAATGACGACTTCCTCATGTCTGAAACTCAACAACTTATTATACTTACTTGTTAAACATTCTTGCATAATATTTATACTGTTTCTCTGCTATATACATGTACAACAGTTATTAGCAGTTTTACATCCTTTCCTGGCTGGTCTGTAGCTCGAATGCACGTTCTTTAACGTGTCACACCCATTAATTGACTGAGTTCCTGGGAATGATGCAACTTAATTCTTTAACTACGTATACAACGCATAGTCGTGCAAGTGGCCACAACCATATTATATAGTTAATTAATTATAGATTCAACCCCGTGAAAAGCAATTATAGGGGTTGGCCCTATGGGCCATAAAAAGTTTATCTGTATGTACATGTAAAAACAATAATTTCTCTTCTTACTCTTTCAAAGTATTGAGAATATCAAGGCTGGTACACTTAGTGTTCTTATAATAGGGGACCAGTATTCTCGCAACTGATTAATTTTGTAATTGTATGTACGATATGCACAGATGATATCATTCACACACATACATTAATTACCATTATCCATTACTATCTAGTCATGGTCTTCAAAAATCAATAAAAACTAGTCAAAAATTCAATAAAGACTTGTAGTAATTTACTACTAGTCTTTATTGAATTTTTGAAGAATATGTTTTAAAAATCATAGATTGCTTATAAATGTCAGTTCTACACTGACAATTTACATACATGTACATACATGTACATGTATGAGTATATAATTAACTACTCACTTCTGAGGCTTTTAGCTTTGAAAACCTCCTGTAGTTTCACGATATTCTCTGCATAAACTCTACAAAGAGACCCTACATTCTCTGTATCAAATAGAGTTATGATTATAAATATGATGCTTTTCTATAATATTATTATAGTCCTTAATCCAAGTCTACATTTTGTATTATAATATTATAGCATACATGTATGTGATAATGTTATGACATCAGCCCATGGTTTAGTGTGTGTTGTTTTAGTTTACTATAACTACATGTATATATAAAACACCTTTTGTGACAAGTAGGCACTTTTAGTTAGTTAGCTAAAACTAAAACCCTTTTAGTAAGCGCACTACTATTTTTTAGTCAATTGAACTATAACTAAACTAAAAGTTTGAGAAACAAGACAAAATATAACTAGAACTACAAATGGTCACTATACCTCAAACCAGGAGTCCATGATAGTAAGAGGGAAGGAGTGTGAATCGCCCACGTTGTAACGAGATTTTTGTATCAGCGATGTCTCGCTAGCGGATATACTATTTTTAGAAAGATGCTTGGCCACGTGGCCCAGAAATGACCACACCTCCACGAAAACATGGCTTTTGTTTCAACACGAAGGCCACATAGATTGTCTGCTATTCGTTCTAATTCTATCAAGTAGCAAACACAACTAGAGATCGTTTACTAGAGGCGACAAGAAGTACTCCTATTTTAGGAGAAACGAAGCGTTTTATCGATCTTGTATCTTGGAGGTGCGGTCATTCTGCTGGCTAAACACTTTCTAAAAATAGTATATCCGCTAGCGAGACATCGCTGATACAAAATCTCGTTACAACGTGGGCGATTCACACTCCTTCCCTCTTACGTTTTTTCTATCATGGACTCCTGCTCAAACTAAGTGTAATGTATTTATGTCCAACATTGCCATCAAAATCTCATGAATATCATTATGTGGTTCATTTAGGGTAGGGTTAGGGTTCAATCAGTATCAAAGTGATCTTAGTCTTTGATGGCAACCTTGGACATCACTCCATGTGCATGTGCGTTGGTTTTAGAACTAAAAGCCAGTCTAGGAACTCACTTGAACTAAATACAAAGACTATATAGTATAGTGTTCAATTAACACTGTAGCATTGAGGTCTGTGTGATATTAGTTTTAGTTGATGCTACATGTATGTTATAATCAGTGAGTGAATAAGTGAAAGAGGAGTGTTAATATTTTAATAAACAATGTTTATCCCAAACCTTTACAACCATAGTCATACAGTATATATATATATATATATATATATATGTATTATAATTTATAACTCTAACTCTATTAAATAAAATTTGAACGAGCGCCGTCGGGACGGGACCCTCGCCTATGTGGCAAAGTGATACAAAGCATTTAGATGTAAGTATATCATCAACATAAACGACACAACAGTAATTAATATCTAACCTTTGGGTAATCCAAGCTGTTGCAGTTCATTATCTAATGATTCTCCATCTACTGAATGTTTAGCAGCACTTGATAAAATGAAAGACAAAGCTGCAATTGCTGCTTTAAGATCTGATTCCTCTGTGAAGGTAACAAGAAAGATATAAATTGATATTAATTAATGGAAGGAAATTCAAGGAATAAGCAGATGCATGCATAGAGATTATACACTAATGATAGTGGGGTGGGATTATAGCTGTTTGGATCCAAAGGGCAAAGCCTAGGAAATATGCATGTAGTTATAATCTCTCTACATCCGTGTAGAGTTGGGCAATTATTCAATATATTGCAATATCATTGGATTGCAATAATCATATCGCACAACTTTGGTCTGCTGATATTATCACAAAGAGAAATGTCGTATTAAATAATAGGTAATCATGCAATTAATTTATAATATATCCTGATACGGCGAAACATCAAAGTAAACCACAGGTTTATAAAGCAGATATAGCACCCTGTGGTCAGATATAAAACCTGCCGTCGAAACAGACTACAAGAAAACAACGCTTACCTTCTCCCCAAAGTGCCGACAAAAAGGTAGGAGAAGTATCAGACATCAACAACAGGTTTTGTCTTTTGTGAAATATACATGCATTAATTATAACACGCCTACTCATGCTATATCAGAATTATAATCACCTACGGCCCGAGTGTTCGGTGATTATAAATCTCATATAGCACTCATAGGCGTGTTATAACATATACATATAACATATACATATATGCAGATAAGAAACACCACAACACTTAATCTTCTCTCAAAACGAATTGTCTTTTTTTTAAATAAGCTATCAACGGTATCAATGAGTATATACATGTAGCTGCAATATTTGTAATAGTCACCTTTAGGCAATAATCACAAAACTTAATTTTCAATATCGTCCAACCCTACATCAGTGTATAAGTCGTTTAAACCATAATATTATACATATTCATAGTTACTTAAAATATATTCATAGTTGAATAATTCCTGTGTATGATTGGTTATTGAGCAATACACTGCTTTGATCTGGGTTTAAATATTTGGAAAGTAGAGATCAATGGAAGAGTGGATTGTCATTGATAAATTAAATTATAGCTGAATGTAAAAATGTATTTGGAATGAATGGACAGCAAACACAAAGTAGGAAAAGAGGATACAACTGCTGTCAAAGTAACTGCATCAACAGATGAAACAAGATATTGAGAAAAAGTATCCTTATGATTGCTTTGCAGTGACTATCTATCAATCATTGCTGATGGCATTAGTGTTTCTATCTTTCTGTGTACTCGAAAAGCTGAAGAAGTACAAGTGTAAAGTGTTTGTGGTTGACAATTATGTTTCTGATCTCCTATTTAATTACACCCACATTATTATGATTAGTTACGATTACTTTCTATATTCATTTTGCAAGAACAAAAAGCAACCATTGTTAAACTCCTAAAGAAAACAAAACTTGACTGTAGTCATCACACACACTTTTTGTTTTTCAGAGGGTGTAAGTGGTGCCCATGGATAAAAAATACTTAAGATGGTTTGTGGACAGAAATACTCACCAAAATTTTTTGAAGTCCACTTTTCAACTTGTTCATACTATCAATGAAAGATGAACAGATGTACATGAAAGCTGTGAGACGAAACAAGGGGGATCTTACTTACATTAATGTCACTTCCAAGTAAGTTCTTAACAATTTCAGAACAAAGCTGTTTCATTCTAATAGAAGTCTGAAAGATAATACATGAATATAAAATAACGAGACACAAAACTCTTTAGAAACAACTCTCTCACACACATGCTAGGGTTGGCCAATAATTCAATATATTGCATACATTACAATATTACGTACTGCATTATAATAATCATATCACATGATTTTGGTCTGCCAAAATTATCGCAATGGCAAAATATTGTCTTACTGTAATTAAATAATAGTTTAACACATAATTTGGAGCCATATGGTCTCAAAGCAAAGATCAGAAGCGTCACCTTTTAATAAATGACCCATTGTATATTTGCTATCATAGATAGTATCAATGAGTAGATGCAAATTGCAATAATCACAAGGCAATATTTACACAAAACTTAATTTTCAATATTGCCCAACCCTAAAACACACACACACACAGGGTTTCATATAGGAATTGCTTCCCAGGGGAAGGGGTGGTTTGTACATGTGTGTGTGTGTGTGAGGAATAGCCTGATACTAAGTGTTAACAAAGTAACATACCATTTTGAGATTGAAAGAAAAACGTTTATTATAAAATCAAGGGTCTGGAATGTAGGGAGGCGGGGCATACTTCTAAAATAAATATGCTATATTTCACAAGAACACCCAAATTACTAAGTCTTGTACACGTAATTGCAATTTAGTACATTCTAGATAATGGACAAAGCTATATTTCACAAGAACACCCAAATTACTAAGTCTTGTTAAGTGTTGATGATTCAGACAGTGATAGTGAATTGCAATTTCAATTAACAGAACATATCGATCAGCTTAGTGATAAGAAGAGTAAGTATGTAATCATGGATTTGTAACTAGTCTGGTGAGCCACCCTCTCCTCATTTCCACAATTGGATGGCAGAGAGTCTCGTCATAATCAATCACAATTACATTTAAGTGGAACACACAGCAATGTGCAGTTGGCGACATGCCATCATAAACACGCCATGGTGGCTACAACTGGAAGAAAAAGACAAGAGGATTTTTTAATCTTTTGTGTATGTTGTGGTAAGACTTAGTCTTTGACGGTTGATATAAAAGATTTTCTCAGTCATAACAAAAGCTTTTCCCATATGCTATAGGAGACTATTATATCTCTTCCACGAATGCTATACCATCAACTTAATGTTGTTTTAATTAACTATTAAACCCCTTTTAGTTAACTGAACTATAACTAAATTACAAGTCTACTGTAATAACTATAACAAAATTGGATGGATGGATAGATACGTTTTGGATAAATATACAATGTACATGTGTAAGCCTTTAGTTAATTAACTATAACTAAACTAAAACTGTGATATAAACTAGACATACTATAACTATAACTAAGTCTTTATTATTGTCAAACTAAAACAACACTACTTCAACTGCTCACGTCTAAGATTTTTTCACAGTTAAGTTTCCTAACTAGGTTAATAGCAGCTTCTTTACTTCCACATGCACTTCCACTAGATCTAGTAGCCATCTTTAGTTAATCAATATAAAACCACACGTGGGCAGGGCAATGTAATCTGATTTGAACACAGGATTTCGTGAATGAGAACACTGAGCAGTGTTGGTTGTGAGCTGGCAGATTCTCCCCGCCATCTGCTTAGGGGAGAAGCTGTTTCACCAGACTAGACTGAATTGTAAGTATGAAGTCACTCTGGAGGTTATGCAGTATAGCTGTTAGAAGTGGGATTGGGTTTTGTATTTATAACACACAACTAAAGTGATGCATTTCTATTTGGTGACCATAGACTCAGCCTATTTCTTAGTTCGAATTGTATTATATTGTTTCTTACAAGTTTAGAAAGAATGCTGATTTCAGCAAGGAGCCAGTCAGGGCAATCAAGATCACCGCAAAACCTAAATTTCTTGGAAGAAATAATGGAGATGTAAATTAGAAGATAATCAATCAATAGGCAACTAACCATCTTGATCTGAGAATAGAGCCACACCTCCAAAAGATCTACATGATAATCACGAGCGGTACACGTGATCAAAACCTCAGAGTTTGTGTTCGTTCACGTCTCTTCAAGGAGAAGGAGTCTGGCAGTTTACAGTGAAATAAAAAGCTGGAACACTCCAGTCAGTTGGGAAGCTAGCAATTCTTCATATTTTTATTTACCGTTCGTCTATTTATTACACAGTACGGGCTGCCACCTGCAGCTGTACACCAGTCAAAATCCCAACGAAAAAGAATAAACCGTCTGAACACCAGAACTACAACGGTTGGACTCCAGGGTCGTCATCCAAAAGAAAAACTTTTTCTACTTGTAAGTTGACTTGACGTTTGTACTAATGTGGGACAAGTCCAAGGAGCCAAACAGAAACGTATACATACATGTACTTTGGTCATTTTGTGTGTATATATATATATATATATATATATATATATATATATATATAATATGTATCAGAGGTTTTGTTATGTTTTGAAGCTTGGGCCAAATTGGCTCAAAAATGGTTAGTGTGTGCCGCCCCATTGAGAATACATCTTGAGCCAATTAACACACAGAACTAATGTTGTAATATAATCATAATTAACTGTGCCACTTGCCCAATGAGAGAACTATGAAGTGCCAAATAAGACGCTCTTTGGGCTAATCGTGTGGCATGTGAGCTTATCAAAGACACTGGTATATATATATATATATATCCTATCCCTTAGTAGTAAACTGCATAGTCTGTACAGCTCACTATACACTATTACGAACAATGTACTTGTGTAATTACATTTATGTCACCTGTCATTTGGTGTGTATGTCAAATATCCATCCTTTGTTTCGTTATTCAGTTATAGTATAATGATTTATAAACCTATACACTATTATAGTATAGAGTACATAAGAGAAGGATAGTGTCTTACAATGCATATAGCCATTGAAATACCACGTGTATAGTGACAGTCATGTCACGTTTTGCATACATCATTTCAGTATAATTAATGACGCCACAAAGTAAGTATACTGAAATAATTTAAGGAAACACATCACACACTTTACACACTGTTTTTCAACAGGTGTATGTGTTGTTTGACATTCTTTTGATAGTACATATAAAAGTCATTGCATCCTAATTATGAATGACAACAGACTTTACCAATGCTGTATGTATAATTGTACATGTATATGAAATGTATTTGTAATGTATATAGGGAGTCCTTCCTTTGTGTTCACTCCTGTTGTCATCTCGACATGGAGCAGTACTCCTGACATTTGTATAGAGGACTACTCACTTGATGGAGATGAAGGAGGAGGAGCTGATGATGAAGACAATATAGCCTACAAGAAAATTGTAGTAAGTAACTTCATGACTTAGGAATTAGTAAGTATATCAGTGTTTTTGATAAGCTAATATGGTGTAACATTGACCCAAATAGCTTCTTATTTGGCACTGCACAGGAAAACATCAAGAAGTGGTACTTATGTATGGTTGTTATTTTGAAGTGGTGTTTAATTTTGTTGCTAGGGTACCATCCCAATCTTGTTCCTGTGCTTTTTCTGTTTTGACATCCCTTCATACTCTTTCATTAAAAAAATGGTTTTTTCATTTTTTTTATATAAATATGTCCAAAAGCCTACCATCCACTAAGGCTAATTAGAAGTAAGCAACACATTACCTTCTCCTATTGGATCATGTGTCCAACATTGCCATCAAAATCTCATGAATATCATTATGTGGTTCATTTAGGGTCCCTTGTGGTTAAGGTTCCCTTGTGGTTAGGGTTCAATCAGTATCAAAGTGATCTTACATGTAGTCCTTGATGGCAATCTTGGACATCACTCCCTATTGGATAGTCGAAAGTAGTTCATCTAGGTTACAAGTAGTAGGTTACAATCATTGATCAACATATTGCCGGTGAATAGAGCATGCTTCTACTTTGTGGCAACACATTGCCAACTTACATGTACTACTTTTAACATCCACTGAGTATCAACTTGTTTAGCATAGTTGTTTCAAGCTATCACTGACAAACCATTACCTGGCACCATAGGGGCATGTATCGTAGTAGCCACTATAACATCAAGCACTGCTCTAAGCTTTCTGCAATGACACTCATTTTCTAGCTCCATTCTGTTTTCATGCGTGTCATTGAAGCCACAAAACGATGTTGTTCTGTTGCGTTAGCAGTGTTGTATTTAGGTAAAATGCCACTCTTTATGTTTTCAATACCACATTTTATGTTTCAATGTAAACACTAAATTAATTGATATACATCAATTAATAATCATTCATCTTCTTTGTAAATTCAAGTGTACAGCAGGGCTGGGCCATATTGACAGTACGATATAAAATAATTATCACAATATAACTAAATACTGACTAACCACATGTTCTACATTTAACATTCTGTAAGCATCAAAGAGTGCCTGAAATACCAACAACAATCAGTTCAGACTACTACAATACTAAATATATCGGTAAAACTTTTTTGGCATACTGTAGTGCAGTGCCCTCCACAGAAGAAAACAAGTGTATATAGAGAAAAAAACATCCCTATGATTGCTTTACAAATTTAAGTGAAGATATGACTGCTTTGTGGTGTGCAGAATTCAGTAATCATGGCTGACTTTATCAAGCATGAAAGACAACAGCTTATTATAGTTATTATTTTGATTATCTACTCTCCTGACCTTTCAAAGGACCTTGTAGAACTTTAGGAATATATTTCAGGCAGAATAGCTAGCTATTAGTTCCAGTTTCTACGTAAGTTCAACAGCTTTCTTTCTGCTGGTGTGTAGAGCTTGATCGCGCGTTCGTTTACGCGCCACGCCCATTAATTGACCGAGCCCCCGGGAATGACGCAACTTCCTTAACTACGTATACAACGCATAGTCGCGCAAGTGACACAAACATATATATATATATATATATATATATACATTAAACCCCGTGGAAAGCAATTACAGGGATGGCCCTACGGGCCATAAAAATAGCAGGGTGCTACCAGATAGTAAGCAGGTTTAAGAGATAAACTTGATAAATGTACAGATGAATGTAATGAATGATTATGCCACACAATATGTAACTTAAAGCAATAGAATCCTCATATCATAGACTCTCATCATTACCGTCTTCATCTTCCAACTTGCAAACATCTAAATGCTCGAAATCTTCTTAATACACACATGTGGTCAATAAACACGCCTAGTAGCAGTATTTTAAAAAAATTTTAATTAATTTGTTAATGATTTTTAAAGTGGGGAGCATAGCAGGGTGTTTGGAAAAATAGTGGGGCGCAGAGCCCTGCTTTGTGGAAAGCACTGCTGTAGCGTAAGGTCAACAGTAATACTGATTAGCACATAAATACCTTCTGTTAAGTTGTTAACCATATATTTTGGTATGCAAAATTTTGTCATACCATACCACGGTATAGGAATGAGTATTGTGATATAAATAAATACTGGTACACAGTCTAAAAATCGCGATAGTTAACTCGTTTACTATCGATCACCATGTGTTTCTTTTGAGACGCGCACAAAAGAAACGTGTGCGTTTGCATTGATTCAGCGCCCAAGCTGCAATATAAATTAGTGGGCGGAGTACTTAATATCTAATTACTTACTCTCACATTTTATAAGATTCAAGAATCTAGCTTACTTAAGCAAGCCATTGATGTTAAATTTATGCTTCGTTATCAGCAGGAAGAGAGTAAGATGAGTGCTTGAAAATGTAGTACTTCCACGGGCAACGCCCACCTCTATACTCGCCTGCATAACTTCTGCGTTTTAAATAGCAGTCACTTTTAACTGACTTAGTTAGACAGAAGACCATCAAGAAAGCTGTAGATATCAAAACTAATACCAAACAAGTGTATATAGAGAAACAAAACATCCCTATGACTGCTTTGTGGTGTCCAGCATTCAGTAATCATGGCTGACTTTATCAAGCATGAAAGATTATAGTTGATTATCTACTCTCCTGACCTTTCAAAGGACATTATGAATATATTTCAGGCAGAATAGCTAGCTATTAGTTCTACGTAAGCTACACAGCTTTCTTTCTGCTGGTGTGTAGAGCTTGATCGCACATTCTTTTATGTGCCACGCCCATTAATTGACCGAGCCCCCCCGGGAATAATGTAACTTCTTTAACTACGTATACAACACATACTCGCGTAGGTGACACAAACATATATATACATGTGTTTGTATATATATAAACTTACATCGAACCGCAATCATAGGGATGGCCCTAATATAATGTACATGTACTTTAGTGTACTGAACACTCTTGAGAAAACGGGTGTCCTCATTTCAGGGGTGAAAAGTATAATTAGGGACATTTTAAAAAGGCTGAAATGAATATTTCATTTATGTATAGATGTATTTGTTTTAATGCATACATGTAGAACATATGAATCTACAACCACAAACATTTTCATGTATAATTACAAGTTCAATTACTACATGTATGTGTTGACCAACAAATAAATGAAATTTTGATTAGAGTAAATTAATTTTTCAAATATTTAATTAATTATTAGAGCCTCGTCTTGCTATCATGTATCCTTTGAAACTCTTGTAGGATTCTATTAAGGAGTCTAAGGGAGCAGATCAGAGTATTTCTACCTTTAAATTCTCTCAGAGTCAACCAGCTAGTGTCAAGTCATCATGGAAAGTACTTACCTGGGATCATAACCTGTTTGTACATATTTCACAGTCTGGTTCCTCCTTCAGCAAAGAATGGTATGTAGTGCTAATGTGAGAATATTAATTATCATGTATTTTGTGTGGTGTGGAAACAGTCAGTCAGGCAGGACATTGTGTGATAAAATGTAGTGAATGTCTGGTAAATTGAAACTAAACTGTAACAAAGAATATGGAGAGTAGGACAAGAGTAGTGAAAATAGGTCAAAATGTCCGGTAGTTGGATCAATGTTTCCACATCCTTTTAATGTCTTGTTGGATATTGATGAGAGAGTACAGGTGTTAAAGCACAAGTCAATGGATACATGTAGCTCACATTGTCAGATTGTTCCTAGTGTAATATTACTCTAAACCAGTGACACCAAAGTCAAAAGAGCTGTACAATACTCTTGTTTATTGATTTATACTAGCATCATTTTAGCATTAATTAATGCTTGAAGAACAGTTATATGAGGACTATGACATGGTACATGTATATTTTCAGCCATGCGTGCCAACCCATGTGTGGTCCCACTAAAGTGATTATAATAATTAGTAACACAACTCTTGGCAGCTCTGTTATATTATTTTCAAAGACTTTCATGCAAAATGATTTTGAGTAATGCTTACCTTGCTATTCTGCCATTGTTTATAGACATTTGATATCTAATAAAAGCTATAGCAATCATTGAGTTCCTGTACACAATGGTGGAATGGCAAACAATTGAATGTAAGAGTTGATCAAAATTACATTGTATTTGTGGGAATGTGTCCCTTTTCTAAAATTATGTTTCTTGTTATTTCAATTATCATTATTTTTTCACAGTTTTGTTTCTCTTTTGGACTATGCTGAGGAGACTCTTCACTGTCATTATGCATTCCTCCTCCTATCTCGTAGCATAAATGACTTACACCTCAAGACACTAATGCAAAATTTCCGTTTCATGGGTTTTGAGCTCCTCCCACCTGAGCCTCATTTCCTACCTTTTACCTGTCCTGAGTACATATTCATGTCATATCATATGGATACTGATGAAGATGATGATTAAACACCAGATCATAGTGGAATCGTCTTCTAGTTTTAGTTATACAGTAGTTGTCATTATGATTGTACATGTAATCCTAATGTTTGTTTCTGCAGTAATAATTAATACAGTATCAATGTTTTAATGTTTCAAGACATGTATAGGTTTGCAGTCTATACAATGTATACCTGTTTTAAACTTCAAACAAGAATAATTCTGTGAATGTGTTGGAAAATTGTGAACTGATCAACATCTATAATGTTATGAAAACTAATATACATGATAATAATAGTTGTTTATTCCCACATGTATATAACAAAGTAGTCTTGTTATTGCTGTTTTAGTAGGACAATAAAGACTATTTTAGTTGTATGCCTGGTTTCTCAATAATTCGATTTTTCAGTTATAGTTATTAACCCTTAGAGCACTGATGTCACCGTGTGTTCCTAGCTACACGAAGCTCTCCAAATGCTTGTAATTGGTGTCAGGCACAAGCCGATGAACGTGGCTAAAAATGTTGGCCACCCTTTGGCCTAAATAACAACTACAGGGGGAAATTTAAAGGGGGTGTCCTCCCGTTAACTGGGGTTCGAAGGGGGCTGTGCGAGGCATTTCCCTTGCTGTGAAACCTGAAATCGTGGGTGTAGCTGGTGCCAACATGCAGTGGGGTCAAAAGAGGGAGAGCACTGCATTTGATTTGATCCTACGAAACGCTTGGGGACTTTCGAGTCCCAGTAAGCAAGTTGGTGGAAGTAGTACTTCATGTCAGAAAAGGAGCCAAGTTTGGGGTAGAGAAAGTGAATGGTGGCCAAAATATATGCAATAGAGTCGCCAATGTTGGAAATGGGAAGAATTTTGAAAAACAGGCTCAGTGCTCTAAGGGTTAAATTAAAAATCCAAATGACTGGGTTATAGTTACTATCTTCCATACACAGTACCTGACTATGAAGTTTACATACTATGATGGGAGCTACACTTTAATAAGATGATAGTCAACTGTGCTTCTAAGTAGTATTATAATTCCCTTTACATTTATATGTGATAGCATAGTACTAAGTTGCAATACTGTGTAGTACATTCAAAGTACAGTGTACTTCACTCACAAAGTATAATGTCAGGTACTGTACATACATGTAGTGTAAATATGTTGATATTATTCTTTCAAGCCAAATATGTAATTTATATATAATTTATTATGGAGATGTAATTCGGAATTATAATACCACAGCTCTTTTGAAGTGCAGGGAAACAGGAAATTGATAATCACAGCCAGACTAAATCACTGTAAAGGCTGGTTCACAATATGACACAAGCCTTGCTTTGAGTCAGTTGCGTTGTGATAAAATTCTGAAAACTGATTGGTCAAATGCAACACAGGTGACGCAAAGATATAATCAGATCCTATTTTTGCGTTACATTGTGTCTGACGGCATGAAAAGAAGCGCATCATTTTCACAAATCAACACACTTACACAATGCAAGGCCTTGCGTCATATTGTGAAACAGCCTTAATGGTCCATTAATTTCTATGGATGATGGTATCATTAGGTGTGTTATGAATTAATGTGCTATGCAGTCTAAAACTTCATTGTATGGTACTATTGATGCAAGAATAATACAATTAATATAATTACTATAGGCTGTTCAATCTAAAGGTCTCTTGACTTGTAGTTTTCTCCATTGTCCAGTGGTATAGTTCATCTCAAATACTGTTTCAAGTTGTACATTACGGATTCTTCTACTCCCCTCTGTAGTCTGGACATATTCCTGTTGTTGACGTTGATTTAATTTTATTGAAATCACTTCATGTCCAGGCAGTGGGTTTTCTGTGTAACAAAGGATGTATAATTTTATGTGTAATTTCAACACCATGAAAAATCTACTAAATCGTATTTTTGGATACAGCTCTTGTGTGTTTATTAGTATTGTGTAGCCACACTCAACCTACATTGTACTATGAAGGAAGGGTCTGGTCAACCCAGTAGTCCAGTACTAGCATTTGTCAAGAGTTTAGCCAAATTTTTGGCTATTTCAACAAACAGTTAATAATATTCATAACGACAATAAGTATATTCATAACTACAGTAGGTATATATATATACTTGCCTGCTGTATGAATTCATTACTACTATTATGAATTCAATTACCAGTTTGCCATATACAATGTACTTGATGCTGATGCTAGTATAGTGGGTTCACTGGGTTGACCAGATCCTTCCTTTGTAGTAGGTTGTGTCTGCCTACATGTACGCGAGACTAGTTACCACATTGTTATATTTCAGTTATAGAACTTACCAATTTCCTGGCATAGTGGCAGATGCTGTAACATTACATACATGTATTTTATTTCAGCATAATTAATTGGGACAAGCCAGCCATGTCTATGAATGCTCTCGTTTGAAATCCATTCTGATTGACGGTTAACATACATGTAGTTACAATATATTCTCCTATTTGTTCAGTGCTTGCTCACATTTGCCCCTTTGATGGTATCATCTGTCTAGTATTATACAGTGTATCTATCTTACCCTCCAACCAAATAAAACACACACACGTAATACATGTACATTGTACATAACTACATGTACATATACATTCTGTACAATGTACTGTACATGTGTACTGTACATTCATAAATTTGTGTTTACCTCTTGATCCAGCCATGAAAGCTAATATGAGAGCTTTTTGTTGTTTGTTGAGTTGTGGTGCTTCTCTGAATATCTCTTGAGCTACTGCCAGCTGTTGTCTCTATAGGAAGAGATAAAAATATATTTTACCAATTATATGTACATGTACATGTACATTGGTAAGAGAGAGAGAGAGACAGAGACAGACAGAGAGACAGACAGACAGACAGAGAGAAAGGGAGAGAGGTATGAAAACATACACTTAGTTTCAATCCTTTTGAAGGTTGCTTAGCAACATTAGAAGGTTGAGGTGATGCTGTAGGTGGCTGTTGAGCAGTTAATGTAGAAGAGGAAGATGAAGAAGGAGTAAGAGACATAGGAGGCATACCCATACCAGTTGTGTTGTGCTGAGGAACACCCATACCAGTTGTGTTATGCTGTGGTATGCCCAAACCAGTTGTATTGTGTTGTGGTATGCCCATACCAGTTGGGTTGTGCTGAGGAATACCCATACCAGTTGGGTTGTGCTGTGGTATGCCCATACCAGTTGTGTTGTGTTGAGGTATGCCCGTACCAGTTGTGTTGTGCTGTGGTATGCCCATACCAGCTGTGTTGTGTTGTGGTATGCCCATAGCAGTTGGGTTGTGTTGTGGTACTGTTGTCTGATTTGATAATGTTTGTTGTATTAAATGTTGCTGTTGAATCTGTTGTAAGAGTCGTTGACGTTCTAGTATAATTCTTTGTTGATTTTGTAAGATCTGTTGTCTTGCTTGTTGAGTTAATACATTTTGAGCTCCCAGTAGACTGGTTCCTATGTTAGCCATTTGTCCTTGGATTGAGGCTTGGGTTGTGGGATTGGGGATATTAGATTGTTTGGGTGTAGTCGGTGTAGTGGAAGTTAGTTTAGCCACAGGAATTGGTGATTGTTGTGTTGTTTTTACTATTGTTTGTGATATTAGTGTGTCTGACTTTGATTTAGGCATGGATGTTAATATTTTGTTTACAATTTCTGCTGAAGGTGACCACTCAAAAGCATGCTTTTGTTTCACTTCAGGAGTTTCCATTTGGAACATTCGACTTTCTTGTTCATCCTTCATAGGAACACCCGATCCACTTCCCTTGGAATTACTTTCTATCTTATTAGTTGCTATGGTATTGGTTACTTTAGCAACAGCCAATGGGTGTGCCTTTGTACTTAGTGGATGTCCTCTGGTTGTTGAAGTGGTGCTAGTTGTTATAACAAGAGGAGAGGGTAAATTTGGATTGGGTGTGGTTGGTGAATTTAGCGATGGGAATGAAGTGAAGTTACTGTTGTATAAGGAAGGAGTGTGTGGCTGTATAGCAGTATCATAAGCTCCAAGAGAAGCAGCATAATCTGGAGTTGGTGTGGGTATCTCTTGAGGTGTGTTTGGAGTAGGAGATGGTGTGATTGGTGTTGATGGCTGTCTATTGATAGCATTCTTCTTTGATGGACCATCGACTTCTATATTAGTATAGATACATGTATATCATGACATGTATCATGTATGTACATGTATGTATGTACATGAACATGTATGTATGTTATGGGAAAGCATTGTCTCATTATGAGACAATGCCCTCTCTTTAAACACTCATTATTCAGTCGTTTTGTAAAGGAAGCCAACACATCTTGTCATGCAGGAAGTACATGTACACACATGTACATGTACATGTATAAACATGTACATTGTATACATGTTTGAAAAACAAATTATGTAGGCTTTCTATACAAAATGGGTGAATAGTGAGTGTTTGAAGAGAGGGCAGGGTGTTGCATTATGAATTGATGTTCACAGAGCCATTTACATACATATACATGTACATTATGTGACTGTGGAAACTGAGTAAATTAGTTTAATGAACACAAGTCATGAACACAAGTCATAAACACAAGTCATGAACACAAATCATGAACACAAGTCATGAACACAAATCATGAACACAAGTCATGAACACAAGTCATGAACACAAATCATGAACACAAGTCATGAACACAAGTCATGAACACAAATCATGAACACAAATCATGAACACAAATCATGAACAGAAATCATGAACACAAGTCATGAACACAAATCATGACACAAATCATGAACACAAATCATGAACACAAATCATGAACACAAGTCATGAACACAAATCATGAACACAAGTCATGAACACAAACATGAACACAAGTCATGAACACAAGTCATGAACACAAATCATGACACAAATCATGAACACAAGTCATGAACACAAACATGAACACAAGTCATGAACACAAGTCATGAACACAAGTCATGAACACAAATCATGACACAAATCATGAACACAAGTCATGAACACAAATCATGAACACAAATCATGACACAAATCATGAACACAAGTCATGAACACAAATCATGAACACAAGTCATGAACACAAATCATGAACACAAATCACGACACAAATCATGAACACAAGTCATGAACACAAATCATGAACACAAATCATGAACACAAGTCATGAACACAAATCATGAACACAAGTCATGAATACAAGTCATGAACACAAATCATGACACAAATCATGAACACAAATCATGACACAAATCATGACACAAATCATGAACACAAGTCATGAACACAAGTCATGAACACAGGTCATGAACACAAATCATGACACAAATCATGAACACAAATCATGAACACAAGTCATGAACACAAGTCATGAACACAAGTCATGAACACAAGTCATGAACACAAGTCATGAACACAAATCATGACACAAATCATGAACACAAATCATGAACACAAGTCATGAACACAAGTCATGAACACAAGTCATGAACACAAGTCATGAACACAAATCATGACACAAATCATGAACACAAATCATGAACACAAGTCATGAACACAAATCATGACACAAATCATGACACAAATCATGAACACAAGTCATGAATACAAATCATGAACACAAATCATGACACAAATCATGAACACAAATCATGACACAAATCATGAACACAAATCATGACACAAATCATGAACACAAGTCATGAACACAAGTCATGAACACAGGTCATGAACACAAATCATGACACAAATCATGAACACAAATCATGAACACAAGTCATGAACACAAGTCATGAACACAAATCATGAACACAAATCATGAACACAAATCATAAACACAAGTCATGAACACAAGTCATATACATGTACAAGACTACAGAATATACATATACATGTACATGTACTATGTGCATGTGTACCAGTGTTTCCTTAGAATCGGTATCAAGTGAGTCAAAACCACACCTATTAATTACCACATGTATTATTACAGTTGTTTTCATGTGGCTATAATACTGCTCAGTGCAGCTCTGAGATGCTTATTCTATTTCCCACACATGATCAAATGCCGCTCGAATGCTATCATATCTTTTACTTCTCTCAGATTAACAGCACAGATCCATGGCAAGTCAGATTTTTGTCTTGTTATTTATACAGGGTGGATCACATTAGCTATCAAGCTGGTTTTCAGTGATGCCCAGACATGGGGTCTATTACATTAAAAAGTAATATATTACAATTACTATTACTTGTCTATTACTATTACTATTACATAGACAAATGGAACCAATGTAATATATTATATTACTATTATTTGAGATATTTTATATTACTATTACTATTACTTAAAATGTTATGCCAATTATAATAGTATTATATTACAATTACTGTTACATGCATCAGCTGAGGTATTGCATATAACAAAAACTTGTTTATTTTAAAGTGAAAGCAAATGTGCATTACACTTGATGTTCATTAGTTTCTCAACTGCTCTTGTAACTATTGATTTTACTGTACATGTGTACCTGTCACATGAACAAAGCAGGTGTCACAAAGAAGGTGTAAATCAACTGATGCTGCATTGCAATACTTTGTCCTGTTATGTTGACACATGTACTAGTGATAACTATCAATCAGAGCACTATTACATTGCGCAATTTCTATTGCAATTACTACATGTATTACAGAAGAGTCTTTGCCTATTACTATTAAACTGTATCAAGTAATCTTTACTATTACTATTACATATTACTATTACCCCATGTCTGGTACTGATGCCCTGTGACAAACACAATGTATACTGAGGTGTGTGATATAATGATATAGGCTCATTTTTGGTGGTAGAGCTGGATCCAGTACTCCTACATGTATATAGTCATGCAGCATTGAACAATTCCCATCATATTAATGTTCCTGCTCAGTGGTGCATAGCTTCAGTAGTAAACTGAGTCGGCAGACCACTCAGCCACTACTGACCCCACAAAGTCTACAAAACATACCAACCACCTACCTCCTCATCCCACAATAGTAGCCAGTCTCATCCAGCCTCCTACTCAACTTTATAACTATTTTTACGAGGCCTTGTCACTATTGGCACAACTTCAAAGAACTCAAAGGATTGACAGTAATTAAAAGTGTGGTTCTCACACCCATGTTCTGTTTCAGATTTGCAACGAGTAATTTACGCGTTTGACGTGCTTTAGGGAAAACACTGATGTGTACATACACACATGAATTATTGTCAACACACATGTAAATAATACATATAGTTATTACATACCACTAATTCTTCTTTTCTTTCGTCCAGCCATTGGAACTTCATCAATTTCTAGTAGCTAAATGAACAAAACATATGTATTATAAAGGTCATTCATGTTTATCCTGATGTCAGAAAAATTTACAGAACTTTGCAATGGTCAACAATGGTTTTAACTATACCAATATTTTTTTTAACCTAATCATGTATTAAATTAAACTATATACACACTACAGTACATTGTACATGTAGTACATGTACATGTACACATGTACATACATGATGTTATCGGAGATGTCGAAGGAAAGAAAGAAAGAAAGAAAGAAAGAAAGAAAGAAAGACACCTGAGGTGTGTACATGTATAAAGACATCGAATCCTAATTACGAAGTCATTGTGAATGTGAATAATAATTGAACTTTCAAGCCCTGAAACTTATCCAACCTAGGACTATAATTAACATCAATGAATGTTACATGTACACTGTACATGTATGACTAAAACCAATATACAGTGTACATGTACATGTACACAAAAAATGTGGCAGTTTCTTTGTGTAACTATTCACTATTATATACAAATTACTATACATGTAGTTTACTACATCAAGATATGTGATAAAGATGTTTGTACACGTAAATTAGTTTAGTGTTTAGCGTCACATGTTACTACATGTACATGTACATGCACACATGCTCTATCCACATGTACACATACATGTACATGCATATACATGTACATGTACACCTTTGTGGCTACATATTTTCTGAGCCATTGTGGCTACTTATGTTCTAAGCCATCATGGCTTATTTTTTTCTAAGCCATGGTGGCAGACTGTTATTTGTCTAAGCCTTTTGTTGCTGTATGTTTGCTGTGTTTGTTTGTTAATTGTTTCTATGCCTTTTGCTAGCATGCTAGGCACATGAATTTTCATGTACAGTATGAAAATACATGCATACAGGGTGTGTATGTGTACCTTTGTTCCTTTCTCTCTGTATCTACGTTGCATGAGACCAGCTACTGGAACAGTTTTAGGAGTTGAAGAAACTCTTTGAGATGGAACAAAAGATAAAGAACCTGGAGGAAGATATGTACAAATATTAGAACATGACTCAGTAATTTACATACAAGTTTCTGCTTTCTTGTAACAGAGTTCTATTTTCAGATATTGAAAAGTCAAAACTGAGAACAGAAAATACATTCTGCTACAGATACATGTACATGTACATGTAGTTATAGTACGAGAGTTTCATTAGTCATCTAAATTAATATTAGGCTTAATAAATAAAAGGGTTTCAGTTTTAATTGAATAGCTAAAAGTGCCGAATACTGGCCATTTTTTAATTCACACTGTACATATAGTTAGTTATACATGTACATGTACATGTAGTTGTTGCAATAGACTTGTAATTTATGTAGTACTAAAAGTCCCTAAAAGAGGTTTAAGTTATAAATGTTTATCTTTTGTGTTGTCTACTGCCATGATTATAAATAACATGTACATGTACATGTACAATGTACATGTTGGAGAACAAAATAACGAAAGTGACAAATCACATTATAATGACTATATACTGTACAATGTACATGTACACAATGTACACAATGTACATGTACATGTACACATTGTGTACATGTTGAATGTGACAAAATGTGCAAAAAGGGACTTTACCCACAAAACAAGTTTAACAGTCACTATTCTACCATTTATTACAGGAAGTCAATGAAAATGGCAGTAAGGAAGAGCATCATTATGCTTTTTAGATACCAAAGTTTGTTGGTTTTTTCAGTGAAGCAAGCATTTAAGGTACATGTACAATGTATGTATTTGATCACATCAAAGGTGAGGACCCTGAAAGAGTACTTCAGTTTTAGTAGGAATCTGTGTACTAAGATGTCTTGCCCCACCCCCCTCCTGCAATATCAATCCTGCTCAGCAAATATCTTTTGTTGTCAAATATTTGTCTGAAAATGCACCACAAGTGAGAGTCTAAAACTACAATTTTCCTGGGGAAGCATGCCCCACACCCCCCTAGATGGTCGTGTGCCTATACATCCTTTTTTATTTCAGCAAATACCTGTTTTGTCCCCCATTGGGAACTTTTCTGAACGCTGCACTGCTTTTACTGATTACAGTATTCTACATACACAGAATTTTAAAGACTATAGTGCTAATAGGCCCATTTTGGTTTAACAGATTCCTCTCTGCATGGGCTCTAGCTCTTGATGAATTGAAGTAAACCAGCAAAGAAGAGTAGGGTTGGGCGATATTGAAAATGCAATTATTGCCTAAAGGTGACATACATGTACATGTACATGTATGACTATTGCAATATTGCAACTACTCATTGATACTGTCTATGATAGCAAATATACATGTACATATATACATGTACATGTAGGCTCATTTTTTAAAAGATGACACTTCTGATCCTTGTTTTCAGAGTGTATGGGTCAAGATTAAGAGTTACAGTATTTTTCAACTCCATAATATATTACATGTATAACTATTATTTAATTGCAGTAAGACAATATTTTGGCATTGTGATAATATAAGTTGACCAAAATCAATTATTTCCCAACCCTAGGTCCCTACATGTGTAACTACGTAGGTGCATTTTCTTTAAATTGGTAGATATTATCTTCTCTTCAAAGTTAGATAGATGCATAATATCAACTCAGTTGTTATATGAGCATTATCACATGTCTGAAATCAAATATTCATTGTAAAAGACAGCTAGACAGAGAGTTGTCTATTATTCCATTCTTGTTCCATTATAAGCTATTTGTTCCATAAGCTTGTTCCATTATAAGCCACAAGCTTGTTCCATTATAAGCTATTTGTTCCACAAGCTTGTTCCATTATGCGCTTTTAGTACCACAAGCTTGCTTCATTATAAGCTATTTGTTCCACAAGCTTGTTCCACTATAAGCTATTAGTACCACAAGCTTCTTGTTCTAATATCATGTACCATGACTTCAATCCACAATGAGGTTTGTTCCGTGAGCCTGATTCATTGTTCCAAAAGAGTAGGCCAGACACAAGCACAATTTCCACACCTCTCTACTATTCGACTGAGTTTGTTGTTGTATTCCTTGATTCATCGACTCATTAGCTGTGGATTGGGCAGGCTTTGAATGGCTTACAATCGAAAGATAATTATGTGACTGGCAGAGTTTTTGATACGTTTTGAAGCATGGGCCAAATTGGATCAACATTAGTTAGTGTGTGCACCATTGGGAATACATCTTGAGCCAATTAACAAAGAGTTAATGCTGTTAGTGATAATGTAGTCATACTTTACTGTGTCATCTGGCCCAAAGAGAGAACTGTGCAGTGGCAATTATGAAACTTTTTGTACCAATGATGCGCCATATACATGTACATGTAATCTTATCAAAAACACACAGTTGACTGGTTATGTAAAAACCAGGCTTATGCTGATGACAATCTTGAATAAATGTTCAAATTAAAATACTTCTACTCGGCTATTACATGAAAGTACAGAGACAACAACATACATGTACATGTTTAGCGCACCCTGTACAAAATGACTAAATGTTGTGTATTAAATCTAAGCATTTGATTGTGAACCATAAATCTGGTTTTCCCAGAGCTAGTCACATACACTGTATACACAATTATAATGGGAGTATTAACTTACTACTGCTAGTAGATGGTTGTCTTTGAATTGTTCGATCACGATTTAATGTTCCAGTAGTAGAGAAATCAGTTTCAGCTATAAATAAAAGATATATATACAAGTACAGGTACATGTGCATACTCTTACCAATAATAATGTGCATGTACATGTACAGTATACATGTACATGTACATGTACAGTATACATTGTACATGTACAGTATACATTGTACATGTACAGTATACATTGTACATGTACAGTATACAGTAAATGTGCATGTCAATAAAAATTCACCATACAGTAATAGTAATTACCTTAGTTCTACCATTAGTATAGTACAGTCTTATGGCTGTGGTGTTCAATTGACAAATACACCAATTACTGTCAGACCACTTTTAACTACTGTAGTGTGACTTTTTATTGACATACATGTATAATGTACAGGTACACACAGTAAATATGTATGTCAATAAAATGTCACCATACAGTAACAGTTAGTTTTACTATCAGTAATTACTGTCTCACTTCTGTGGTATTGAATTAACAAGCACAACCTGTTACTGTCAAAACAAAACTACTGTACATTGTACATGTGTAGTTTGGAAATTAAACTACTGACTACTGAGTAATTAATGGTGACCTCTTATTGACATACAGTGTATACTGTAGGTACATGTACATGTATGCATTAACATAGCCAGTGCAACTGGTGCACCATGGCCATATTGGATTTGTGTAGATAATTTTTTGGTGATTCTGCACTACGAAACAATGTTAATTTGGTATATACATGTACATGTACATGTACTAGCATTGAAAAAAACATCCTGTGCTCAAACTCTTACAGTTCTATTACAATAATTATAGAAAAGAAGAAAGTGGCTTGTGGAACCTGCAACTTTTAGCTTGGAGAAGTTATATACACATGTACATGTACATGTACACAGTAACACTGTAGGACATTTAAAAAGTAAGAAGGGTGAAAAAAATGATAATAGGTTTTTTGATTCAGACATGAGAAAGTTACATGTAGCAACGATTAAAAATGAAGACAAAACAAAATTGATACCGTTTAACTATATTAACTACTTGTTTTTATTGTACATACATGTATGTACATGTATGTACATGTATGTATGAATATATTGTGTAGTGTGTATGTATGCCTACCTCTTTGCAATATATCAGTTCTCAATTGTGATGAAACATGATGGTGTTTTCGTAGTTTAAAATGTTTGTTTGGATTCACAAGAGAATGACCTAATGTGTGATCAAGAACTGAAGAGTTGAGATAATAATATTCATGAGGAATAAACCGGTCAGGTGAATGAGCATTACTTGTCACTAGAGGGCATAGAAAATGACAACAAATAATAGTGCACTACACTGTAATACAAAAAATACATGTGTACATGTAACATGTATATATACATGTACATGTACATGTACCAGTGCTTGAAATAACATCCAGCAATTGACAATTTTCCGGACATTTTGCCTCTTTGTCTAGATAAATCGCCTGATTAGTTACATGTACATCACAATAATACAACAAAATAAGAATAGTAACCTCACAGTGAGGTTAATTATTAGTCAAGAGCAGTTATAGCCTAGGGTGTTACTTCTACATCTCATTGGTCATTTTCCGGACAAAATCAACAACTTGCTGGTCAAATACATGTATTCTTTCGTTCAGATGTTTCTACTGGACACATTCAAACGCTATTTCAAGCAATGTGTATTGTCTAATACTGCTCTAAAATTAGCTACATAAAAGGTGGTGCAATGCTGCATGATTCCTGACCACAAAGCTCAAGTCTTTAACACACATTACTTGTAGATGTGTAGTGAAAATGAAACCTGCCAGTGGCTATAGCATTTCCAAGAGAGTGTATTACTTAAAAATCAAACATATACATGTACACATATACATGTACACATATACATGTACACATATACATGTATACATATACATGTACACATATACATGTACACATATACATGTACACATATACATGTATACATATACATGTACACATATACATGTACACATATACATGTACACATATACATGTACACATATACATGTACACATATACATGTACACATATACATGTATACATGTACACATATACATGTATACATGAACACATGTACATGTAAGTAAATTTTGTATAGAGGCAGTGTGCAATATCAATTTGTGTTCATTTGTGCATGTTTACTGAGTGGTAAGTATTACAGTAAACTATAGATGTATGTTGTAGTCTTGCAGATAAGGTAACACATTATATGCAATTCAATAGTTTTTATGAAGTTTTTTTCTGTTCTAAACTTACATGTACATGTACATGTACACTGAAAATTCACTTGTGTATACAATATACATGTACATGTACATGTACATGTAAATAAATGAAATGAGATCTCACATTAAATCATTTTACATGTACACTGTACATGTATTGCTATACATGTATAAGTAAGTACATGCATGATTATGTACATGTACATGATGTACATGTACATGTATATAATAATGGTACCATTAACAGTGCTTAATACATATACATGTAGTCAATAGTTCCTATACACACTTCAATCACAAGAAACATCCCTTGGGTCATTCACTATTCAATTATCTTTCCCTCACAAAATGTATAGCTACAGCATACTGTACATGCTACATGTGTGTTGCTTTCAAAGCACATGTGTGTATACATGTGCATATGTGTAGGATGTGTATAGGAAAGTAAAAATTGGACAATGTGTGCGTCCTCTTTTCTGCACATGTGCAGCACATACATGTATTTGCTCATATTTTACATATACATGTATCTTCATGTGTACTATTTACATGCAGCATGATATAATTTGGGCAATAGATGATACAGCATGCAAGCATCATTTTTGTGAGGGTAATGATATCAATTCACTCACAAGCTTCACCAATCTCTTCCAGAACTTCTGTAGCATTTGAATCAGCTTCTAATGTTATAGTTTGGTTATCAGGAAATGGAGCTAGAACTGAAGCAAACAGTCTAACCCATTCATCACCATCTCTATATAAGAAGGGTAGTACGTGTAAACTACAAAGTATAGTAATTACACAAGTACTGTAAATTTAATTTTTTATTTATTTATATTTTTTTATTTTTTTTAAAATATAGAACATAATATACGTGTATATATCAATACTATTCAATATTAATAGTTCCACTGGGTGCTAATTGATAAAAACAAATCCACAATTTCAGATGTTAGTTAATAAGGTGGGACTGGGAGATTACCAGATCAGTTGGTGCCCACACAGTCGGGTAAATGGTATGAAGAACAAGCTCTTCGTATACATTGGATAGCAGAACATAGTATCGAATAGGACAGACGACATCTAAGCCAGTTCATCATTTGACTATACCTACATTCCCACTTATTAGCCACCAGTGAAGCCAGACGTTTATAGAAGATTGTAGTCTGCTTGGCCATGCCACCAGTTGCAGAGAACTAATGGTGTGAATGATGCAAACTCCACCTCACGAACACGCTGCTCATATAACCTCTTCTTCTCACTCTCATGTTTTAAGTACGTACTGGGGAGGCTGCCTAGTCTGTTGGTTGGTGCATGAGGATTGAAAATTCTGACATCCACAAAAGATCTCTCAAACCTTCCTCCCCAGAAGCCATTCATAGCTATGTCAAGACGTGCACCTTCAGAAACATTAGCTGATGCTGCAAATTAAACTCCTTCCGGAACAGGCTGTAGATCTGGCTCCACTTTAATATCACTACATACGTCTGACAAAATTGAGCTGTCAAGTCATAAATTTCATCATGCCTTATAGATGGAAACCCCCCCATATGCACAGTTAAGAGGGGTGTTTGTCGGTGACCAACCATATCTCAATGACAGGGGATCAGCAAAAGCTCTCTTGTGTAAACAAAACCCATACTCTGCTATTGGCAGGCAAGACAACCACACTGAAGCTCCCTTCTCGAAAGCAAGATCCATTCTTCTTCATAAATCCTCAAGGAGGGACTCTCTCATACTAGAAACTGCATCCATATCCAATCGTCTTTTGTCAGGTACTACATCTCGCTTCAATAGAATCTGTTGGTAAACCACTTCCATAGAGTAAATAGGGGCTTGTTGTAGAATCTGCCCCAGTAAAGGGCCACTAACTTTACGGGAAGATGAGTAATCGCTTGTTGTAGAATCTGCCCCAGTAAAGGGCCACTAACTTTACAGGAAGGTGAGTAATCTACATGTACACCAGCCCTAATAACAGGATTTGACAAACCTAAACCTTCCAATCTTGCTGGAACTGCGATAAGATCTCTAATAGAATCATTTGGAGGTGGTTTTCCAGTCAGAGAGGGAATAAACAATGATCGAAGGGTGTCCTCCAAGGGAGTAAGCAAATCATTGATATTAGGAGTGGTCCTTGATAGAAAGGACCATTTATGCTTGAGACCATAAGTGTATGCAGCAAAGGTAGCATGTGGATGTGATTGAGCTATAGATGAAAGTGTCACCAACTCTCTCTTCCATAGGTCGACTTTCTCACGAACGAACTGATTGATGTAGGCTTCTGAGCCAATTGGAGATCCTAGATGTGGTCTCCCTTCATGAGTGACATTTACTCCTGTTCCAGAAAATGCTGAGATAGCTGTAGAGAGACAATGTTCTCTAACAACCAGCCAAGTCTTGACAGGATTAACAAAGTATCCAAATCCAGGGCCGTGGGTAATAACTTCATCCCACCAGTTCTTCACTTCAATAACAGAACCAAAAGCTGTAGCATCATTAGCATACCACACATGATGAGCAGAGGATAACTTCTTCATCAGGGGGACTGTGGCCAATGCATAAAATGGCATTGCGAGGGGATCACCTTGAGTAGTACCCTCCTGAGAGGGAATAACTTCACCATCACTTAAGAGATCTGATGAGACTCTGTAGGTATTAGTAAGAATGGTAGCCAAAGGAGGGCAAATAAAACCCTTGTGATTCAAACAGTTAAAGGCATTATGAGCATCAACCAGGAGAACTGCCTCTGTTTCTTCCTTCTGAAAGCTTTCCCGAACAGCCTGGACAGCAGCTTCAACTCCAGAGATCTGCCCTGCACAAAGTTGTAGGGATCCAACAGCACTTTGAATATCATATCTTACATCTATCAGGATTGTTTTAGCAATTATGCGTCTGGGAACTTCTCCAATTCCTATAGGTCTAACACCTGGACACTTATCAAGGGCTACTAATCGACAACTGATGAGAGGGGAAATACTTACAGGATCAAGCAATTCAACAGCCAAGCATTTGACAGTCAGTGCAAGAGCATGACATACAGTAACTCAGAGGAGGCTTTTTTTAAAAGGAAGTACACAGTTTTCTCCACACTGAGGAAGAGGAACAATAGAACAATTCTTACAGTTCCTATGTCGACTTGGAATACAGTCCAAACACAGCGCTCCTGCCTTGACACACGAGCAGCCCTGACACTTGCCCTTTTTGTTACACAAACAGCATGAAGGCATTTTAGAGACACACGAGGTTCACCAGTGAGAGGAAAGAATTTAGACAACTACCAAACAACTACCAGACCAAAAGACTCAAACAACGATGACCAGAAGATAAGTCAAAACGTTATACCGCACGAAATACTTTCAGCCACCATGTTTTTTCTTTTTGCTATACAAGTACTGTAAATACAGTATTATATTCACATGTACACAGTACAATATACACTGTAGTATTACAACATGTACATGTACATGTACATGTACAGTATACCTTTATGTAGTCATCATATAGTAACAGTAATGTACATGTACATGTAGTTCTACTGTCAGTATAGTATAGGAACTACTGTCCTTACTACTGTGGCATTCAATTGACAAGTTCACTAATTACTAGTGATGTGCGATATGTATCGATATATCGAAATATCGATATTTTCGTTCAATATCGTGATACGATATTAGCTTTTGGGTGTATCGATACACTGGATTGGACAGTTTAGTAAACATGGTTTTTCTAATTTGTCTAATTTGATACCTAAAAGTAATTATAAAAAGCTAGTGAGCATAACTTTCATTGATTTCTTTTACCATTTCTTGACAAATACATCCAAATAGGACATTTACAATGTATTTACATTTTATAAGTGTTTCAATATTATTTCAAATATCGTGATACTGTATCGTATCGTGATATTTTTGGCAGCGATACGCAATACTATTATTTAGTTGTATCGCACATCCCTACTAATTACTGTCAAAATACTTTTGAACTACTGTAGTGTGGTAATGAAACTACTGAGAGTAATTACTGTACTGTATGGTGACTTTTTATTGACACCTATTGTACATGTACATCATGTCAGTACAGTAGTGCAGTACAGTTTAGTACATATACCAAGTAGTCCTACAATGTATGTATACAGTAGGTTCTTGTACTCACTACATGTATATTAGCAAACTGGTATATACAGTATGTACAGTATTAGTACATGTACACAGTGGTGTATCTGTATACTTAGCTTAATGTTCATGTATATCCAGTACATGAACATTAGACATTAAATTCAGAGATGTTGTGTCTATACATACCATGCAGGGTTTCATATGGAATTATTTGTTTGGGAGGGGAAAGATACAAAGCACACTGCTCGTGGGAGGGGTCTGAGGTTGCTTCTGGGGCTCCAGAAGGCTTGTAGCTGAGATGTTGTAGCATGTTGAAATAAATTTGGTCTGAAATCTAGTGATTTGGGGTGATATCAAATCTATACCCCATTCCCCCTACTGTATGAAACCATGCTATTATACATGTATATACACTGTATGTGTATATTGTACATTAACTACAGAGTTAGCCATAGTATATCTAGTCACTATATCATCAACAGTACTACTTTGTAATGTAGAGTGAATAATAGTACTACTACATGTACTTTATAATGTACAGAAAGGACTGCTACAGTTAGGCTATATGTACATTTGTACATGTATATATACAATGTATATGTAGACAATGTATGTTCATTGTACATGTACATGTACACATACTGTACACAAATCAAAATATTACTGTTTAAAGTAGATCAGGTGACACATTAAAACAAAGATACCTTCTGGCTAATCTGAGCAGTTTCAACATCTCATCTCTACACAGAGATATAACACGAGGAGACATTGCTAAAAAGGAGAGTAACAACTTGCTTTTCACTGTGCCATCGAAAGAGGAGAACTGGTCAGTAATGACTGTCAAACGATCTTCATTCCATGCGAGATTGGCACACGACCATCCATCTTCACTTTGTAGCTTGCTTAGTAGGTACTGCAGTGCATCATCACGGTCACTAGTTGCCATAGTAACCATTACTTAGAAAATCAAATCGAAGCTGTAGGGAACAGATATGTATACACAACTACATACAAAATTATTAACCATAATAATACACTAATTAATCTTACTATAACTTCTACAAACTGTCTACAGACAATATTTCATGATAGTAAATATGACGTTCTTCCTTTTCAACATTAAGACTGCTACTTGAGCTACCAGAGCTCCTCTTTCTTGAAGTTTCTTCTTTATTTCTGAATCTTCAAAATGAGAATATTATGAGATTCAAACAATTTTACAGCTGCTTCGATACTCTAATTAATGCTCCATTTTAAACTGGGCGTGGCTAATTAGTAATGATCGATTATGGTTTCTTGTGCATAGCTTGGATAGTGTTTTACTAACCGGGTAATAAATGGCCGAGTCAACTGTTAATAATATTTGGACAGAAGGTTCCTGGGATGACTTAACTGTAGATGATACGTTAGTCCATCATAAACTAGAGAATGAATATGAGTGAGTCACGCCATATGTTAACAAACACGTGGCGAAATGTCTTGATCTCCCCATGTAGAATAGTAGACTCGAATGATGATATACAGGTTAGTAGTAAAGAAGATGTGTCAAATGATGTAGTGCTACGTAGTAAACCAGTTCGTGAGCACCTGAATTCAGATCAGTGTGCTAAACTGTTTGATGAAGATGGACGACTAGTTAAAGAATGTAAATTACGACAAGCATTGTTTGAAGGTTAGATGGATAAATTGACTGAGGGATAGATGAATGAAATAGCTTAAATAATAGTTTGATAGATATATGAATGGGTAGTAAATGTATGGTGATATACATGTACATGTACGTGAAGGCAATGTGATTTTAAATTATAATAACTATAAATTTTGTGTTCAAATACTTTTTTTGGGACATAAAAGTGAAGTATCCCTGATAGTAAAATCCTCACTGAAAAGCAATCATAAGATTGTCCATTAAAATATGATATGTACATGTGGGCCTCTTTTACAAGAAAATGATGTGATTTGGACATGTACTTTATATACATGTAGCCTCTTTTACTTGTACATGTACGTGTACTTCTTTTACATGTACATGTAATTTTTCATGTAGCCTCTTTTACATGTACATGTACATATACTTCTTTTACATGTACATGTACATGTACTTCTTTTACATGTACATGTACTTCTTCATGTAGCCTCTTTTACATGTACATGTACTTTCTCCTCTTTTACTGTACTTCTTCATGTAGCCTGTACATATACAGCACTTCTATATTGAAGGACTAAATTAAAGATGATAGTGTGTGTAGTCTAATTAAGTTAAAGAGTTTGTCAGTTTGAGTTGTTAATATAAAATATTCATGAAATATCTTGTTGCACATGTATCATGTATGTAGTTTGTTGTAGAGTAGGTGTGGAATATTGACAAGTGCTTGTGTTTAAAAGTACGGTGCTTTCATGTATTTCGATCAGATCAATATGTTTTTGATAAGCTCATATGGCGCACCATTGGCCCAAAGAGCTTCTTATTTGGCACTGCACAGTTCTCTGTTTGAACCAGATGATATAGTTAATTATAACTATATTATCACTAACAGCTAGCTACTCTTTGTTAATTGGCTCAAGATATATTCCCGATGGCTATATTCATCCAATTTGGCCCATGCTTCAAAACATATGCTGCAGAGCCTCTAACTAAACTGAACATTAGCCAATAAATAATGAGCATTTTAAGCAATTCCTTAATTCACAATTAAAATTACAAGAACATGTCATAGTTACATTACATACAGTACTGATCAGATATAACTTGACACGCACATGCGAGCTACTCCCGAGTGGCAAAAAATGCACCCGCATGTCCATAATTGTTAACTCGCGTGTGAATGATTGTTAACTCGCATGCGCATAATTTTGAACACACATGCGCATGGGATCGCATGTGCATGTTTTTAATTAATTTTTAATTGTTAGTTGTGGTTGAAGTGAAAGCCCAGTTTACCCAGCCAACCCACAGAGAACTTTCATCTTTTAATAATGATTTTTTGTAATTGGGACTGTGGATGCGAAAATCAGTCATTTGTAAAATAAGAATTTTGTCAAATGCTTATATTCAAATGCTCGTTTCTCAGCTATTTTAAACGGGCAACTTACTAAACTTGGAATATAGGTAGATCATTAGTTGCTGTTCTTGATTATGAGATTATATTGGCTAACTGTGCAAAATCGCTGAATAATGAGCATTTGAATAATTGATAAAATTTGTATTTTACAAATGACTGATTTTCGCATCCATGGTCACAATTAAATAAAACAATTTTAAAATGTGTAGTGGAATTATATAACTAATAAATTAATGTACATATAAATCAGTTTTCTTTATTAGCACTCCTGTTTAGTCGTCTGTTCGCTTCGTCTATGGCCCTTATACAATCAGACCACACTTTGTTCTCTTTTTCCCCAAGTGCTAGTGGATACATTTGCAAAGTAGCATGGTAGATGCTTTTCATTTTTTCAAGATTAAGTTGTTTTTTACCATTTTTCCCACGAACATTTGAAGATTTTCTCTCTTCAGGAGAGAACCATTGCCTACATAAATTTGCAGCAAAGTTTCCTCTGGAACAGCTGTTCCCTCGCATTTGAATTCAAAATGCAGCAGATGTATCCATAGCCTATGTTGCTGGCTGGTTTGGTGTCACTGTAAAAAGATCACTTGTTGGTACTTCATGAAGGGGTGTTAAAACAGCATGATTTGTTACTTGTGTTGATGTACATGTAGGAGAAGGAAATTGCTGATTAGTTTGAACTGTCGAAGAGATAGTTGGAAAGGATGGTGATGTAACAACAGGAGGAGGAGGAGACAAAGTCTGAGGAATGATAGGTGAAGGAAGGAGCGGTATGCTGGTATCAAGGTCAGGGCTGAAATCATGTTGATTGTTTAGCCGCTCTTCCATTTGTGACATTCGTTCTAGTAATTCTGTGACATCAGGATGGAAATGATAATGCTGCTTAGTTAGGAGCTCCTCCATTCGTGTCAATCTCTCTAGTAAATCTGTTTGAACATCCTTGATGATGGCCATTTCCTTGTCAATCATGTCTATATGATCCTATTATTATTTTATAAACAATAGTAAAGTAATGTGATTTCTGTTAATTAATGGTCTGTGTATTGTTGTAATACCTTAAGCTCTTTGTTGGGTCTTGGAGATGCCTTCGCAATTTCTGTGCTTTTGATAACATATTCATCCGGAGATGCTGGGGAATTTATTTGAATATGTATATGTTTATACATGTACCGTGATGATGATGTACGTACATGTAAATAAACTTTTTAATATTTAATTTCATTGAACAGATGGTGTTGATATTTCATGGAGACGTCATTTATGGAAGTTTATTTTTCAGTTATACCCTTTTCATTCAACATATAGGTAAGAAATAAACCTCTTATAGTCATTAGTACTTGCACTTGTATATTCCACATGTACATGTACATGTAAATTGTTGTACCTGTACTTTGTGTGCACGTATATGTAGCCTGTTCACACTGATGTATGAGATGTTTGATTTGGACCTGGCCAGCTGGGCTGCATTGGTAGCTAAGTTGGTAATAGCATCAAATCCCACCTGAGGCAACCCATTTTTATTTTTTCATTGCCTCAGGTGTCTGTCTTTCTTTCGTTCTTTCTTTCTTTCCATCTGAAATGTTATATGTAAACCTCTTATAGTCATTATTACTTGTACTTGTACTTGTATATTCCACATGTACATTGTTGTACCTGTACTTTGTGTGTATGTACATGTATATAATATACTGTACATGTGTACATGATATGGTGGCACACTAACAACAAACAGAAAGAAGATGCAAAAACACGTTTCATAATTATCAGCTAATTTAGTTGTTAATTAAAACCATATAACAAAGGAGAAAAAAGGATTCGAACAACAGTGTTCACTGCCAAAAATTGGATCTAGTTAATCCACTATCCTTTGTAGCATTCACTGTTTCTCTTCCCCCACTGACCTCTTTCCTAACCTTCCTAAAGAACTGCCACATCATCATCCAATACTTTACAACTGAAGACATTCATCAGCTCATATACAAAATTGCACATGTATATCATGGTTAGTCATTCATGGTATTACCAATCTTACACCTAGAAATTGAGTTTTCATGTTGGAGTAATACAGTAATTATTGCTGACAGCTAACATTTGGAGAAAGTGATTTTTAGGGGTGGTGTCACATTGGATGTGATGTGACTTATCCTGCGTTTGCCCATAATGTCGCTATAATTATGTGAAATTTCGATTGTATGAACACATTTGTGTTCATATTATATCCACAAATCAAATTTTTCTACTCCTGAACATTGCCAGGCAGCTTTTTAAAAGGGAGACAAAACACGAAATAACAACCGAAAGTTTGAATGTTACAAATACAGTGTTTCTTGAATGGTATTTTGGTGTTATTAATTGATACGCAAGTTTCCTCAATGTTTCTGTGCAGTAATGATGCTTCCTTTAGGGTTTTTTAAAAAATTTTTTAAACCAACTTCATTTTGAGTGAAATAAATACATATACATACATGTACAATAGACAAACCCCAGAACTCAAGATAACCAAGTAAACTTGGGCTTGGCAAGGGCAGAAACAATATATACATGTATATATATATATATATATATATATATATATTAAATTTAGAATAAGAAGTAAACCAATAAACAAACATAAGCAATGATGTTTGTGTAAACATTAACATAATAGCTAAGCTTAGTTCCATAATGGGTTAAGACGAGCACAGAATATTCTGTGAGAAGCCGTAACAACAGCTTTCGCTGCTGAGTCAAGAAGATGTGTAGCAGCTGATTTGGAAAGTGAAGAGACCTGCTGCCGTAGTGGGAGCGGGTGTGTGGCAGCCAGTGGCCTAATGCACCAATTTCAATAGACACAAGTTCAGATATTATTCCTTTTGTTTCGACTGTGTTTACGAATAAAAGGGGATGTTTTTATTCCATGGCTGTTTAATTTATAAATGAATCACTGTGCCATCCTGTAAATTTCTAGAATCAATACCACATATTTCTTTTTATTATTATTATTATTATTATTCGAGTGAAATGGAGAACAGAGGAAGGCAAAAATAATAATAAATAATAAGGGAAAACAAAAAAAACCCATCTATAATAGGGTCAGGAATACACTTACAAAACTAATAATAATAATAGCAGTACAGAATTAATTATAGTTAATTGTCACAGGTAAGAGAATAAAGACACTAGCCGCCAACATTGATCCGAGATTCATTAACAATAAAGCCAGTGGGTTGGTAGATTGCTCTTTGCCGGGAAGAACGAGCTCCTCGAATACATTGGATTGACGAACGGAGTAACATGAATGACAATGAGCATCGTAACCAACGTAGAGTCTCATTATATGATTCACCTCTTTTATCAGCCACCATGGAAGCCAAACGTTTATAAAAGACAGAGCATTCTCTTGCCATACCACCTGAGACTGCAAACACTAATGGGGTGAAGGTAGCATGCTCAACTTCTAAGATGCGCCTTTCATAAATCCTTTTTTTTTCCTTTTCATGTCTCATATAACAGCTGTCCATATTCTGGTTCCTGTAAGATGGTGCATGCAGATTAAACACTCTTACATCAATAAAAGATCTTTCAAAGCGACCACCCCAGAACCCATTCATAGCAATGTCTAACCTAGCTCCTTCTGAGGTGTTCACTGATCCTCCTTGAAGAGATTCACCAGACAAAGGTTGCAACTGTGGCTCAATTAGCCGGCACATCATTACAAAATTTCCGTGGTACAAAGATTATAATTGAACCATGTGAATAAACATTATCAACTGACCACAGTATTCAGATTCTCCACTTAAAGACATAACCTTTCGTAGACGAGAATTACTATGTTTTTCAAGTTCAGCCTGTTCAACAATCCTTCGAGACCAAGTTTGGCTCCATGACTCTCTTATTATAAACTTTAAATGGTCAATACCACATATTCGTTCCATTTCCATGTACAACTAAACAATTAAATACATGTTAACTACTGTCTTCATATCGTGTGTCAGCCTGTAGACTTGGCAGATTACCATCCATTATTTATGTACAATGTGTCTAATAGTAATTTAATTGGAATACAATTGTTTCCCTTTGATCTTCACAATATCATATATATAATTGTTAATTTAAATTTTATTTTATTACAAAATAAAAACAAGTGTATATAGAGAAAAAAACATCCCTATGATTGCTTTACAAATTTAAGTGAAGACAAAAGTCTCCCTATGACTGCTTTGTGGTGTCCAGCATTCAGTAATCATGGCTGACTTTATCATGCCTACAACACATCAGCTTATTATAGTTATTATTTTGATTATCTACTCTCCTGACCTTTCAAAGGACCTTGTAGAACTTTAGGAATATATTTCAGGCAGAATAGCTAGCTACTAGTTCCAGTTTCTACGTAAGCTACTTAGCACTAGTTAGCAGTCTTAGCTACAGGCAGCTTTCTTTAAGTTTCTTACAGCTGGTCGTGTAGAGTTCGAGCACGCGTTCTTTTACGCGCCACACCCATTAATTGACCAAGCCCCCGGGAATGACGCAACTTCCTTAACTACGTATACAACACATACTCGCGCAAGTGGACACAAGAAAAAATATATATAAATTATATATAGTTTGAACCCGTGGGAAAGCAATTATAGGGATGGCCCTACGGGCCATAAAAAAACATTGTTGACATACCTATATAACAAACGACAATGACAATCCACGTGAAGTGTGAGGGGTACACTAAACGTGTGTTACTGGGTGTGAATAACACACTTTTTAAGTTTGGTGTGACACCACACTGATGGTGTGCAAATGATTTAGTGTGGGCCTCACACCAGTGTTTTTGCAGTGTGCACTATTATTTGCTGACTACTACATGTCATCTGTATCTTCTAATATCATAACTGATAATCAGATGTAAGATCCATTCTCTATATAACCTGCAAGTGAAGCCGAAAGTCTATTGGTGAATATTGGGGTATTGATGGTAGATTATTTTAATTTTAATGGTAGCTCCTGACGTTATGTATAATTTTCTATTTTTTTGTTACTGTACAATACCCCATTGCCCATGTAAACGAGTTTGTTAGTATAAAAGGCAGTGATGCACCTTGTGACAAATGTTCTGACAAAATGTGTACTTCCCTCAGCATTTGAGCGAAAGCTTTTGTTGGTCCAATATGGCAACTTATATCTTGCTGTTTAACTTCCACAATCAGAAATGGTTTTTGTTGCCACTATGGGTAAAATGAAACATGTAGTCAGTGAATACAGAATGATTTTTTACAGTCGGTTGTGAAGAAATTTTGATATTTTCACACATGTTGAGTATCGGCAGAAAAGTAAAAAAAACCTTGTGAACATATTGATTATAAACATTCTTTTATTCACATTAGAATAGCAAACCTAAATATCACTGCAACACATTGTTCTAGAAATCTTTTACCTTTACCATCTTCTGTTATTACACTTATATTTGCTGATTAGTACATCCACTACATGTGCTTCATCGATCTGAATCTCCTTCTATGTCATCATAACTGATGTAAGATCCATTCCTTATTTCATCAGGTGAAGATGAAATCTTTCTCCATCAGTTTACTGACCTTTTAATGCATAAAATGTGTTTCTCTCATACGTAGAACCGGATGAAAAAGGCTAAATGTTTCGAATTACATCTTATACCTGTACTGTATCACAGATAGTACTTCATGAGTACTACAGTTTGCTGCAAACAGGAAGTACATAGTACTACATACACATGTAATTCAGAGTCATAGCAAGAAATATAGTCACTATTTGTCTTTAGGATCTCTCTTTTGCTCGTTCAGAGACTCAGCTGGTGTGGTCTTCACAATTCTCTTATGTTTAGCCGAGTGATTGGATCTCCAGGCCACCAACTATTTAGTGCGTTTTTGGAGAATATCGCTGACAGTACTTCTCCAAATTCCAAACTGTTTGCTCAAATCATCTTGCCTGGGCTTTGGGACAGCTTCACTATCTTTTATCAGTTCAATTTTCTTCTCTAAAGTTAGTTGTTTATGCCCTCTCTGTGCCATTTTCCCAGATTATAGAAAAGAATTCCACGTGACTGGTTCAAAAACCTAGTCAAATTACTGAGTTTTCAGTATTCATAAACAAAAGTGATCCTTGCCTCATTTTTTGTTGGTTTGTGCATTATTTCGGAATAAAGAGGAGTCAGTTTACAGAGGTTCCACTGGACCTGTTTTCCCAGCCCTACAAAATAGCATTTTGTAATCTTGGTCATCCAATTCATTGTTTTATAATCAACACGATGTTTTCAATTCATCCAACAAAATAAGGCCTAAGATGCATGTACATGTACATCTCATACATACCATATTGCATGTGTTAATGATACCTTTTTCATGTAGAAGTCATACATACATGTACATGTGTACCTATAATTATATTTTTTATATGATCGTACATGTAGATGCATAAATGCTTCATATCCATCATCTCATCATCTCATCATCTCATCATCTTATCATTTCATCGCTCATCTATTATCATTTTCTTTACTATACTCTTGTACATTATTATTATTATTGCATTCATCTATCTTTTAATCCTATTTTTAGAGAGCAGAAGACATTAGATTTAGAAAATCATGCTCGATATAGAGCATTACATGATCGTTGGGTTGTACTGGATAAGACAATATCTCTACCGGATGAAGAACCTTCTTCGGATCCATTGGAGTATCTTTTCTCTAGCGAAGGAGAGGAAGAAGATGAAGAAGCTAGAGGTAAGTACAAGTACCAGTACACAGTATTTGTACATACATGTATATACAAATACTCGGTGAAGACTCAAGAACAAGTACTTAGTTGAGTATAGACAGTGGCAGTCTTTCAACATGATTTATATGCTTTTAGCCCTCATGATATTTTTGTGTACTATTAGTGTTTTTCTAGTAAAATGTCTGTAATTACAAAGTATATCGTATACATGTATTAGTATTGTACATGTATCTTCTATTAGATGAACCACAGAAAAGCAAAATATATACTTTTGCAGAGCAAGTAACAAGGGTTGATTCCAGTCCAGTTAAAGGGATGATGAACAACACCTCTTTTGACAGTACAAGACATGAGAATAGTAAGATATCTGTAATATATGACTAGCTCATGACTTTCCTTTATTGATTTCCTGATTGCTCTTTCATGTTCCATTTATTTATTTTATTATCATCCTTTTATCATCTATCTTGCTTTTTTTGTCTCCTCTCCTCTTCAACCTTCTCATTCCTTTTTCTTCTCTTCATGATCCTCATCCGCATACTCAAACTCATACTCATATTCATTTTTGCTTTCATCCTCATACTCATACTCACACTCATCCTCATACTCTTCTCTTCCTCGTCCTTATACATGTACTCATATTCATCCTCATATTCATACTTATTTTCATCTTCATACTCACTCATATTCATCCTCATTTTCATCCTCGTACTCATACTTGTCCTTATAATCATCCTCGTACTCTTCCTCGTCCTTATACTCATATTCATACTCATATTCATATTCATACTCATTTTCATACTCATACTCATACTCATACTTATACTCATATTCATACTCATACTTATACTTATATTCATACTCATACTCATACTCATACTCATACTTATACTCATATTTATCCTTATACTTATATTCATCCTCATTTCATCCTCATACTCATACTCATATTCATCCTCATTTTCCTCCTCATACTCATCCTTATACTCATCGTCATACTCATACTCATCCTCATACTCATCCTCATCCTCATACTCATACTCATACTCATACTCATCCTCATACTTATACTCATATTCATCCTTATACTCATATTTATCCTTGTTTTCATCCTCATCCTCATCCTCATACTCATCCTCATCCTCATTCTCATCTTCTCTTCTCATTTCAATGTTGATTTTCTAAGAACATTCCCCTACACAACCTAAACTGGACTTCATGACAGCTTCATCTTGTCCATATTGTAACGCACATGTACTTCCAAATATTGACAACTCTTCTTTATTGGATGAAGAAGGGAGATCACTCTTAACTATCTTGGAGTTCCCATCGAAAGTCTTTGCAACTAGACAGCCAGTTGATTTGGATCATTCGTATCCAAAGAGCAAACGAGTCATCCTCAGAGATGTCAAAAGAACAGACAGAACAGTTCATTATTTCAGGTTTATACTTCACTTTAGTTCATTCCTTTTTATGTCACAAAATGTACATACAGTATATGTCAATAAAACATTACCTTAGTTCTACTGTCAGTATAGTATAGGAACTACTGTCTTACTACTGTGGTGTTCAATTGACAAGTACACAAATTACTGTCAAACCACTTTTGAACTACTGTAGTGTGATAATATAACTATTGTACCGTATGGTGACGTTTTATTGACATGTACTTGTATACTGTATACTGTACATGTGTACCACCTATACAAATGCAAATGCATGTAAATTAGAGCTGGATGATATTGCATTAGCACATGTATATTCCAATATCATATCTTGATAATATTTGTTAGCTACATAGTACATATATGTGTAATCAAATTAGCAGAAAGGGTTGTTTTTCCACCAAATACAGTACAAGTCAAAATAAAGTTAACGTTTCGTTTTGTAGAATGACTGTAGTACGAAACTGATTGTATCGTACTGTTAATGTTGTATTGAAACCGTTTAATTACGTTTAAATGTTTAATTAACGTTTGTTATTAATCATTGCTGAAATATGGGCATGGTTAACGAGCCCAATGACCAAGATTTTATTTAAACAAAGTTAATATTCCAGAAGGTTAAGGCTCTGTCCAAGTTCGCCTGCAGTCACAGTTCTTTATTCCATGTGAAAATAGCAAAAAGATTGTCTTGACAAAGATGGGCGTGATTGCTAAAGACAGTCGAGTTGTATCAGATTCTCATGCATGTTAAGAAAGGCTTGAAGGCTTGCTTCAAAGTTAGCATAAGGACCGGTGAGTATGTAGACAACTCCTAAAGTTCAATTTTACAAACGAAACCAATGACATTTGTTATCCAGGAATAGCAATTGTTTGTTGGCTTTCTACACAAAATTGCTATATAGCAAATGATAACACTAGCATACTCCCTTTTTACAAATTCATTCATATTACAATTTTACAAGAAGTGATGATATGAGATCCTTTTTTGAACAATTTATATTATTATAATTATTATTTTCATTTGTTTGTTTCATGTTTTCATGTTTTTCATGTACACAGCCACAAAAGGAACTTAAGAAAAGTCCACAGAATTCTTCACATATATGCTATGTTTCATCCAGGTAGTCAAAATCATAATTATTCCTCTTGTCATTTAACTACACACGGATATTGCATTACAATAATATTATGTCATACTATTATCAGTGATAAATATTAATGGTGGAGAGTGCATTGATGGTACATAATGTTTAGTCTGCACTACATTTTACAACCCATGCTTTAAATTTAAAGTTAGTGCTATTAACTTTAAAATTAAAAGGTGGGACAGAAACATCGCTATTATCCAGTATACATGTGTATTACAATATATTTCAGCAACTAGAGCAGCTTAGTTCCAGTTTCTATATAAATGACAAGAAGTCAAGCAGATTAATTCTTCCTACAATGTAGTGCTCAAGCATGCATTCTATTACATGCCATTCCCATTATTGACCAAGCCCCTCAAGTCCATGTGTACCTGTGTGCCCATGCATTATGTTCCAAATTTACATTTGGAGTTTAAGCCCTTTTGAGCTTGAGCCCAGGAGCTTGAGAGGGCTTGAAGCCCTTTTTGTTTACAAGCTCAAGAGCTAGTGCTTGTACTTAAGCTCAAGTGCTAATTACTGGGCTTGTACTTAAGCCCACTTTGAGTTCATGAAATTTCTTTCAGTTAATAAAAAATACCATTTCAGCATCATCAGTAGCAGTCGAAAGATTGTTCAGCATAGCGTGTAAAATTTATCAACCGGACAGATGTCGCCTAAGTGACTCAAGATTTGAACAATTGATGTTCATGAAATCTAATTATGATACCAATTGTCCAAAGAAAAGGCTTGAGCTCAGACTTAAGCCTTTTAACCAAGGGGTTGAGCTTAAAGTTAAGTCCAATTCAAATTAGTTGGGCTGGGGCTTGAGCTTGGGCTTGAGCTTGAGCTTGACAAAATTTGAGGGACTTAAGCTTGTGCTCAAGCTCTTTTTTACAGGGCTTGACCCAACCCTGCAATGTGCAATATTATATTCATCACTGAATCATCAGGACATTTCTCAATTATATCTGCTACTACATATATACAGATATAGGATATTCACAAGGTATGAATGATATACTTGCTCGGTTTCTTGTCGTAACGAATTCAGAAATTGATAGCTATTGGATGTTTTGTTCATATATGGAGAAGAAGAGACCAGATTTTCTTGAAGATACCATGATGTGTAAAATAGGTTTGTACATGTACATTTAGATATCTTAATTACTATAGAAAACGGGAAACACCACACTACCATTTTTGACAAAATAAGACAATTTTGTTTTTTAAATAGTTAATTGTAGTGTATGCAAACATATTATCGAGGAAGGTATTTGCTTACAGATTAATGTTAGGCTGGGCTTGACAAGAAATGTGACTTATCACACATACTAGGCTTTGATCAGTAGCATTGATTAGTACTTCTTCAAAACTGTACTAATCAGTGCTTCTTTATGTGTTGCATGTGTAGTTAATGCTTGCCAGCTGCTTTTATAAGAGCAGGTGCTGAGTGTAGCTCAGGTCTTGCACATGTATCCAACTTAAAGTTTACGGCAGTTCTATACTTATAGTTACGTACATACAATATACTTGCTACAGTATATAATTGTACTATTATTATTATTATTATTATTATATGGACACTGGAAGAGTTGGTTAGCCATCAAAGATTTTAAACCCACCATTCCCAGTTCTCATACTAGGCATTTAGTGTTCCATTTTTACTTCTAATTTTCTAAGCCATTGTGGCTGCTAATTTTGTTAGCCATGCTTATTTTCTAAACCATGCCGGGTGGCTGATTGTTATTTTTCTAAGCCAGTGTGGAGAATTTGTGTATATCAGTGTTCTCTATATAGTACATGTACATCCATATATTGACTGAGCCCCCCCCCCCCCCAGAATGATGCAACTTAATTCGATCCTTAACTACATGTACATGTATGTATGCCACACATGCATATGCATACATGTATGTGGCACAAAGCGAATATATAATTATTGATTTAACCCCCTGGAAACAATCACAAGGATGTTGTGTGGATGATTACAAAATATTTAATTTCATTTGTGAGTATCATAAAGTGTTTTGATTTGGCTAATTAATGTAGTCATGTATGTACATTAATTCCACAGCCTTAGTAAAAGGTCTTCTACAAGAAGTTGATGAGGAGTTGTTTCGATTCTTTGAGATATCTGAGTGTAGGGATTATCTATTCTGTCATAGGTAAATGTACATGTACTGTATGAAAATAATAATAAGATACCTATAATTGCTGTGCAATGACTATACGTATGTACAACATGTATCAATCATTGTTGATGGCACTACCTTTCTGTGTACTTGAAAACTGGGACCCGAAGAAGTAATTGTAACTCCAGTGCAGCTAAGTGCAGAGAAACTGAAGTACTCCATCAAGATTCTAAGTGATGACTTCCTCAAGTCTGAAACTCTAAAACTTATACTTACTTGTTGATTCTTGCATCATCTTGTTTACTTGCTAGCTTGCTTGAATGCTACTTTGAAGGATGGTTATCGTATTCTTCAGTATATATTCTGTTAAATAGAAAACTAATTTCAAATTCTTGCTTACTCACTGCACAGGCTTGCCACTATTATGATTATCATTAGTCTAGTAGATGTACATGTACATTCATTAATATGATCTCACTCATTCCACAGTTTAAGTTAACTTAATTGTTAATGTAATATTGTATTTATTACAGACAGAAGAAGGTGAGGATGATGTCAAAAAGGGAACACAATTGCTGGAAGTGTATTCTATAACAACAGTATACATTCTTCCTGAATCTTCTTTTACGTGCCATGCCCATTAAATGACCAAGCCTTATCTACGTATACAACACATACTCACATAAGTGGCCACAAACATATATTTACATACATGTATATACATACATTAGACCCTGTGGTAGTGTTGTTTTAGTTTGACAAAAATGACTAATTTTAGTTATAGTTATACTATACATGTACATGTATTTTCTTTGTATTTTAATTTATAATTTTTTTCCAGGTGGCTTCTTCTTGACTTCAAGAGAGAATTTAATTTTGCTGATAGCTTACGTCTCTTAGAGGTTGTTTCTAGTCGGTATCTTGAACTTTCAAGTGACAGAGCTTTGATAGCACTTGATAAGGCAGCCGCTGAAGAATTTGAAGCTGAAGGTTATTTAAAACAAACACACTAGTGATGTACCTATACTGGGTTTTGCCTATAATTCAGATACAGATATTATAGGCAACTGAAACTGCCTAAACCTATACCTATACCTATACCTATATATACCTGTGTTCACTCATTTTCTAGTAAATGCTCATATGCATCACTAATTTTTATCACTGCTCTATATAGCCATTTCTGTTGGAAAATGAAACTCACAAATTACTAGAAAAGATGGAAATGGCTCAAAAAACATGAATCCGACTGTTGTATCAGTCTTTTCCTACAGTAAAATAGTACTAGTAAATTTCAAAACTTGGTTAGTAGAGTGTGAATCTGCCCCTATACTACTTGCCTATACCTACATGTATACCTAGGTATAGGCACCTATACCCATATAGGCACAGCACTAATGTAGAGAGTGGAGTCAGTCCTATACTAGGTATAGGCACCTATACCCATATAGGCACAGCACTAATGTAGAGAGTGGAGTCAGTGAACACAAACATACCAAATGACAGACATACATGGATTTATAATCCTCATATTTACAATTTGTTAATTTGTTTGTTAACAGGTGGGGAGGTACGAGCTATACAACCTGGTCTTAACATGGAATTCACTTTTGACATATTCATCTGCATAGCAATACTAATATTAAATAAAGAAGAAGTATCCAGGGAGAGAGATGCTGCAAGTGTGTATGGATATTTGAATAGGTTAGTAAAAGGATGGATGGATGAATGGATGGATAGGTGGATGGGTAAGTGATGGATAGACAGGTTGATGATTAAGTTGATGGATGGATGGTAGGTGGATGGGCGGATGGATGGATGGATGATGGATGGATAGGTGGATGGATGGATGGATAGATGGATGGATGGATGGATGGATGGTTGGGTGGGTGAATGGATGGATGGATGGATGGATGGATGGATGGATGGATGGATGGATGGATGGATGGATGGGTGGGTGGGTGTGTGGTTAGGTGAATGGATGGGTGGATGGATGGATGGATGGATGGATGGATGGATGGATGGATGGATGGATGGGTAGGTAGGTAGGTAGGTGGATGGATGGATGGATGGATGGATGGGTGGGTGGGTGGTTAAGTGGTTAGGTGAATGGATGGATGGGTGGATGGATGGATGGATGGATGGATGGATGGATTATTGTTTATAGATAGATAGCATTACTGTACATGTACATGTAGGGGAGTAACTGTAGTATAGCATATTTAGTGTAACAAACTGAATTATAGATATTAAAAGTTACCGTTAAATTAATTTTCAGAGTCTTAATGACATTTTATTTCTAGCTATTTAAACTTCTAAATGCTAATTATTATATTCTCCTTTCTTTTTCCAGCTTATGTATGAACATGAACTTGAATAAAGTGCTATTAGAGGCTGAAAAACTTTTCTATAAATATTGTCGACAAAGTGTCCTTAAAGGTTTCAAAGAAGTTGACATTTAATATGTAAATAATTATAATGATGATAAAGAAATTAATTTATTGAATGCAGAAGCACAATAATTCATTTTTTATCATTTTTCATGTGATCTGTTATGTGTATGGAAGTTTTTGTTCCTTTTATCAATATGAAATTCATGATAGAATGAACAGTTTAGTTATCTATTAATTATTTTTTAAAAACATAGCTGAGACCATAAGTAGCATCATTACTAGGTGAGAGTTAGTGTGTTCATGGCACTATAACCTGAAGTGTCATTACTGGGAGAGAGTTAGTGTGTTCATGGCACTATAACCTGAAGTGTCATTACTAGGTAAGAGTTAGTGTGTTCATGGCACTATAACCTGAAGTGTCATTACTAGGTGAGAGTTTGTGTGTTCATGGCACTATAACCTGAAGTGTTATTACTAGGTGAGAGTTAATGTGTTCATGGCTGAGGTGTAATTACTGGGTGAGAGTTAGTGTGTTCATGGCACTATAACCTGAAGTGTCATTACTAGGTGAGAGTTAATGTGTTCATGGCTGAGGTGTAATTACTGGGTGAAAGTTGGTGTGTTCATGGCACTATAACCTGAAGTGTCATTACTAGGTGAGAGTTAATGTGTTCATGGCACTATAACCTGAAGTGTCATTACTAGGTGAGAGTTTGTGTGTTCATGGCACTATAACCTGAAGTGTCATTACTTGGTGAGAGTTAATGTGTTCATGGCACTATAACCTGAAGTGTCATTACTAGGTGAGAGTTAATGTGTTCATGGCACTATAACCTGAAGTGTCATTACTAGGTGAGAGTTTGTGTGTTCATGGCACTATAACCTGAAGTGTTATTACTAGGTGAGAGTTAATGTGTTCATGGCTGAGGTGTAATTACTGGGTGAGAGTTAGTGTGTTCATGGCACTATAACCTGAAGTGTTATTACTAGGTGAGAGTTAATGTGTTCATGGCTGAAGTGTCATTACTGGGTGAGAGTTAGTGTGTTCATGGCACTATAACCTGAAGTGTTATTACTAGGTGAGAGTTAATGTGTTCATGGCTGAGGTGTAATTACTGGGTGAGAGTTAGTGTGTTCATGGCACTATAACCTGAAGTGTTATTACTAGGTGAGAGTTAATGTGTTCATGGCTGAAGTGTCATTACTGGGTGAAAGTTAGTGTGTTCATGGGACTATAACCTGAAGTGTCATTGCTTGGTGAGAGTTAGTGTGTTCATGGCAGTATAACCTGAAGTATCATTACTAGGTGAGAGTTAGTGTGTTCATGGGACTATAACCTGAAGTATCATTGCTTGGTGAGAGTTAGTGTGTTCATGGCACTATAACCTGAAGTATCATTACTAGGTGAGAGTTAGTGTGTTCATGGGACTATAACCTGAAGTATCATTGCTTGGTGAGAGTTAATGTGCTATAACCTGAAATGTCATTACTGGGTGAGTTCGTGTGTTCATGGCACTATATATAACCTGACGTGTCATTACTGGGTGAGAGTTAGTGTGTTCATGACACTATAACCTGAAGTGTTATTACTAGGTGAGAGTTAGTGTGTTCATGGCACTATAACTTGAAGTGTTATTACTAGGTGAGAGTTAATGTGTTCATGGCTGAGGTGTAATTACTGGGTGAGAGTTAGTGTGTTCATGGCACTATAACCTGAAGTATCATTACTAGGTGAGAGTTAGTGTGTTCATGGGACTATAACCTGAAGTATCATTGCTTGGTGAGAGTTAGTGTGTTCATGGCACTATAACCTGAAGTATCATTACTAGGTGAGAGTTAGTGTGTTCATGGGACTATAACCTGAAGTATCATTGCTTGGTGAGAGTTAATGTGCTATAACCTGAAATGTCATTACTGGGTGAGTTCGTGTGTTCATGGCACTATATATAACCTGACGTGTCATTACTGGGTGAGAGTTAGTGTGTTCATGACACTATAACCTGAAGTGTTATTACTAGGTGAGAGTTAGTGTGTTCATGGCACTATAACTTGAAGTGTTATTACTAGGTGAGAGTTAATGTGTTCATGGCTGAGGTGTAATTACTGGGTGAGAGTTAGTGTGTTCATGGCACTATATAAAACCTGAAGTGTCATTACTAGGTGAGAGTTAGTGTGTTCATGGCACTATAACCTGAAGTGTTATTACTAGGTGAGAGTTAGTGTGTTCATGACACTATAACCTGAAGTGTTATTACTAGGTGAGAGTTAGTGTGTTCATGGCACTATAACTTGAAGTGTTATTACTAGGTGATAGTTAATGTGTTCATGGCTGAGGTGTAATTACTGGGTGAGAGTTAGTGTGTTCATGGCACTATATAAAACCTGAAGTGTCATTACTAGGTGAGAGTTAGTGTGTTCATGGCACTATAACCTGAAGTGTTATTACTAGGTGAGAGTTAGTGTGTTCATGGCACTATAACCTGAAGTGTTATTACTAGGTGATAGTTAATGTGTTCATGGCTGAGGTGTAATTACTGGGTGAGAGTTAGTGTGTTCATGGCACTATATAAAACCTGAAGTGTCATTACTAGGTGAGAGTTAGTGTGTTCATGGCACTATAACCTGAAGTGTTATTACTAGGTGAGAGTTAGTGTGTTCATGGCACTATAACCTGAAGTGTTATTACTAGGTGATAGTTAATGTGTTCATGGCTGAGGTGTAATTACTGGGTGAGAGTTACTGTGTTCATGGCACTATATATAACCTGAAGTGTCATTACTAGGTGAGAGTTAGTGTGTTCATGGCACTATAACCTGAAGTGTTATTACTAGGTGAGAGTTAATGTGTTCATGGCTGAGGTGTAATTACTGGGTGAGAGTTAGTGGGTTCATGGCACTATAACCTGAAGTGTCATTACTTGGTGAGAGTTAGTGTGTTGATGGCACTATAACCTGAAGTGTTATTACTAGGTGAGAGTTAATGTGTTCATGGCACTATAACCTGAAATGTCATTACTTGGTGAGAGTTAGTCTGTTCATGGGACTATAACCTGAAGTGTTATTACTAGGTGAGAGTTAATGTGTTCATGGCACTATAACCTGAAGTGTCATTGCTTGGTGCGAGTTAGTGTGTTCATGGGACTATAACCTAAAGTGTTATTACTAGGTGAGAGTTAGTGTGTTCATGGGACTATAACCTGAAGTGTCATTGCTTGGTGAGAGTTAGTGTGTTCATGGCACTATAACCTGAAGTATCATTACTAGGTGAGAGTTAGTGTGTTCATGGGACTATAACCTGAAGTATCATTGCTTGGTGAGAGTTAATGTGCTATAATCTGAAATGTCATTACTGGGTGAGTTCGTGTGTTCATGGCACTATATATAACCTGACGTGTCATTACTTGGTGAGAGTTAGTGTGTTCATGACACTATAACCTGAAGTGTTATTACTAGGTGAGAGTTAGTGTGTTCATGGCACTATAACTTGAAGTGTTATTACTAGGTGATAGTTAATGTGTTCATGGCTGAGGTGTAATTACTGGGTGAGAGTTAGTGTGTTCATGGCACTATATAAAACCTGAAGTGTCATTACTAGGTGAGAGTTAGTGTGTTCATGGCACTATAACCTGAAGTGTTATTACTAGGTGAGAGTTAGTGTGTTCATGGCACTATAACCTGAAGTGTTATTACTAGGTGATAGTTAATGTGTTCATGGCTGAGGTGTAATTACTGGGTGAGAGTTAGTGTGTTCATGGCACTATATAAAACCTGAAGTGTCATTACTAGGTGAGAGTTAGTGTGTTCATGGCACTATAACCTGAAGTGTTATTACTAGGTGAGAGTTAATGTGTTCATGGCTGAGGTGTAATTACTGGGTGAGAGTTAGTGGGTTCATGGCACTATAACCTGAAGTGTCATTACTTGGTGAGAGTTAGTGTGTTGATGGCACTATAACCTGAAGTGTTATTACTAGGTGAGAGTTAATGTGTTCATGGCACTATAACCTGAAATGTCATTACTTGGTGAGAGTTAGTCTGTTCATGGGACTATAACCTGAAGTGTTATTACTAGGTGAGAGTTAATGTGTTCATGGCACTATAACCTGAAGTGTCATTGCTTGGTGCGAGTTAGTGTGTTCATGGGACTATAACCTAAAGTGTTATTACTAGGTGAGAGTTAATGTGTTCATGGCTGAAGTGTCATTACTTGGTGCGAGTTAATGTGTTCATGGCACTATAACCTGAAGTGTCATTACTAGGTGAGAGTTAGTGTGTTCATGGGACTATAACCTAAATTGTCCTTGCTGTGTGAGAGTTAGTGTGTTCATGGGACTATAACCTGAAGTGTTATTACTAGGTGAGAGTTAATGTGTTCATGGCTGAAGTGTCATTACTGGGTGAGAGTTAGTGTGTTCATGGCACTATAATCTGAAGTGTCATTACTTGGTGAGAGTTAGTGTGTTCATGGCACTATAACCTGAAGTGTTATTACTAGGTGAGAGTTAATGTGTTCATGGCACTATAACCTGAAGTGTTATTACTAGGTGAGAGTTAATGTGTTCATGGCTGAAGTGTCATTATTTGGTGCGAGTTAATGTGTTCATGGCACTATAACCTGAAGTGTCATTACTAGGTGAGAGTTAGTGTGTTCATGGCAGTATAACCTGAAATGTTATTACTAGGTGAGAGTTAATGTGTTCATGGCTGAAGTGTCATTACTGGGTGAGAGTTAGTGTGTTCATGGCACTATAGCCTGAAGTGTCATTACTTGGTGAGAGTTAGTGTGTTAATGGTAGTATAACCTGAAGCGTCATTACTAGGTGAGAGTTAGTGTGTTCATGGGACTGTAACCTGAAGTGTCATTGCTTGGTGAGAGTTAGTGTGTTCATGGCACTATAACCTGAAGTGTCATTACTAGGTGAGAGTTAGTGTGTTCATGGGACTATAACCTGAAGTATCATTGCTTGGTGAGAGTTAATGTGCTATAACCTGAAATGTCATTACTGGGTGAGTTCGTGTGTTCATGGCGCTATATATAACCTGACGTGTCATTACTTGGTGAGAGTTAGTGTGTTCATGACACTATAACCTGAAGTGTTATTACTAGATGAGAGTTAGTGTGTTCATGGCACTATAACCTGAAGTGTTATTACTAGGTGATAGTTAATGTGTTCATGGCTGAGGTGTAATTACTGGGTGAGAGTTAGTGTGTTCATGGCACTATAACCTGAAGTGTCATTACTTGGTGAGAGTTAGTGTGTTCATGGCACTATAACCTGAAGTATTATTACTAGGTGAGAGTTAATGTGTTCATGGCACTATAACCTGAAGTGTTATTACTAGGTGAGAGTTAATGTGTTCATGGCTGAAGTGTCATTATTTGGTGCGAGTTAATGTGTTCATGGCACTATAACCTGAAGTGTCATTACTAGGTGAGAGTTAGTGTGTTCATGGGACTATAACCTAAATTGTCCTTGCTGTGTGAGAGTTAGTGTGTTCATGGGACTATAACCTGAAGTGTTATTACTAGGTGAGAGTTAATGTGTTCATGGTTGAAGTGTCATTACTGGGTGAGAGTTAGTGTGTTCATGGCACTATAACCTGAAGTGTCATTACTAGGTGAGAGTTAGTGTGTTCATGGCACTATAACCTGAAGTGTCATTGCTTGGTGAGAGTGAGTGTGTTCATGGCACTATAACCTGAAGTGTTATTACTAGGTGAGAGTTAATGTGTTCATGGCTGAAGTGTCATTACTGGGTGAGAGTTAGTGTGTTCATGGCACTATAACCTGAAGTGTCATTACTAGGTGAGAGTTAGTGTGTTCATGGCAGTATAACCTGAAGTGTTATTACTAGGTGAGAGTTAATGTGTTCATGGCTGAAGTGTCATTACTGGGTGAGAGTTAGTGTGTTCATGGCACTATAACCTGAAGTGACATTACTAGGTGAGAGTTAGTGTGTTCATGGCACTATAACCTGAAGTGTCATTACTTGGTGAGAGTTAATGTGTTCATGGCTGAAGTGTCATTATTTGGTGCGAGTTAATGTGTTCATGGCACTATAACCTGAAGTGTCATTACTAGGTGAGAGTTAGTGTGTTCATGGGACTATAACCTAAATTGTCCTTGCTGTGTGAGAGTTAGTGTGTTCATGGGACTATAACCTGAAGTGTTATTACTAGGTGAGAGTTAATGTGTTCATGGTTGAAGTGTCATTACTGGGTGAGAGTTAGTGTGTTCATGGCACTATAACCTGAAGTGTCATTACTAGGTGAGAGTTAGTGTGTTCATGGCAGTATAACCTGAAGTGTTATTACTAGGTGAGAGTTAATGTGTTCATGGCTGAAGTGTCATTACTGGGTGAGAGTTAGTGTGTTCATGGCTGAAGTGTCATTACTGGGTGAGAGTTAGTGTGTTCATGGCACTATAACCTGAAGTGTCATTACTAGGTGAGAGTTAGTGTGTTCATGGCACTATAACCTGAAGTATTATTACTAGGTGAGAGTTAATGTGTTCATGGCACTATAACCTGAAGTGTTATTACTAGGTGAGAGTTAATGTGTTCATGGCTGAAGTGTCATTATTTGGTGCGAGTTAATGTGTTCATGGCACTATAACCTGAAGTGTCATTACTAGGTGAGAGTTAGTGTGTTCATGGGACTATAACCTAAATTGTCCTTGCTGTGTGAGAGTTAGTGTGTTCATGGGACTATAACCTGAAGTGTTATTACTAGGTGAGAGTTAATGTGTTCATGGTTGAAGTGTCATTACTGGGTGAGAGTTAGTGTGTTCATGGCACTATAACCTGAAGTGTCATTACTAGGTGAGAGTTAGTGTGTTCATGGCACTATAACCTGAAGTGTCATTGCTTGGTGAGAGTGAGTGTGTTCATGGCACTATAACCTGAAGTGTTATTACTAGGTGAGAGTTAATGTGTTCATGGCTGAAGTGTCATTACTGGGTGAGAGTTAGTGTGTTCATGGCACTATAACCTGAAGTGTCATTACTAGGTGAGAGTTAGTGTGTTCATGGCAGTATAACCTGAAGTGTTATTACTAGGTGAGAGTTAATGTGTTCATGGCTGAAGTGTCATTACTGGGTGAGAGTTAGTGTGTTCATGGCACTATAACCTGAAGTGACATTACTAGGTGAGAGTTAGTGTGTTCATGGCACTATAACCTGAAGTGTCATTACTTGGTGAGAGTTAATGTGTTCATGGCTGAAGTGTCATTATTTGGTGCGAGTTAATGTGTTCATGGCACTATAACCTGAAGTGTTATTACTAGGTGAGAGTTAGTGTGTTCATGACACTATAACCTGAAGTGTTATTACTAGGTGAGAGTTAGTGTGTTCATGGCACTATAACTTGAAGTGTTATTACTAGGTGATAGTTAATGTGTTCATGGCTGAGGTGTAATTACTGGGTGAGAGTTAGTGTGTTCATGGCACTATATAAAACCTGAAGTGTCATTACTAGGTGAGAGTTAGTGTGTTCATGGCACTATAACCTGAAGTGTTATTACTAGGTGAGAGTTAGTGTGTTCATGGCACTATAACCTGAAGTGTTATTACTAGGTGATAGTTAATGTGTTCATGGCTGAGGTGTAATTACTGGGTGAGAGTTAGTGTGTTCATGGCACTATATAAAACCTGAAGTGTCATTACTAGGTGAGAGTTAGTGTGTTCATGGCACTATAACCTGAAGTGTTATTACTAGGTGAGAGTTAGTGTGTTCATGGCACTATAACCTGAAGTGTTATTACTAGGTGATAGTTAATGTGTTCATGGCTGAGGTGTAATTACTGGGTGAGAGTTACTGTGTTCATGGCACTATATATAACCTGAAGTGTCATTACTAGGTGAGAGTTAGTGTGTTCATGGCACTATAACCTGAAGTGTTATTACTAGGTGAGAGTTAATGTGTTCATGGCTGAGGTGTAATTACTGGGTGAGAGTTAGTGGGTTCATGGCACTATAACCTGAAGTGTCATTACTTGGTGAGAGTTAGTGTGTTGATGGCACTATAACCTGAAGTGTTATTACTAGGTGAGAGTTAATGTGTTCATGGCACTATAACCTGAAATGTCATTACTTGGTGAGAGTTAGTCTGTTCATGGGACTATAACCTGAAGTGTTATTACTAGGTGAGAGTTAATGTGTTCATGGCACTATAACCTGAAGTGTCATTGCTTGGTGCGAGTTAGTGTGTTCATGGGACTATAACCTAAAGTGTTATTACTAGGTGAGAGTTAGTGTGTTCATGGGACTATAACCTGAAGTGTCATTGCTTGGTGAGAGTTAGTGTGTTCATGGCACTATAACCTGAAGTATCATTACTAGGTGAGAGTTAGTGTGTTCATGGGACTATAACCTGAAGTATCATTGCTTGGTGAGAGTTAATGTGCTATAATCTGAAATGTCATTACTGGGTGAGTTCGTGTGTTCATGGCACTATATATAACCTGACGTGTCATTACTTGGTGAGAGTTAGTGTGTTCATGACACTATAACCTGAAGTGTTATTACTAGGTGAGAGTTAGTGTGTTCATGGCACTATAACTTGAAGTGTTATTACTAGGTGATAGTTAATGTGTTCATGGCTGAGGTGTAATTACTGGGTGAGAGTTAGTGGGTTCATGGCACTATAACCTGAAGTGTCATTACTTGGTGAGAGTTAGTGTGTTGATGGCACTATAACCTGAAGTGTTATTACTAGGTGAGAGTTAATGTGTTCATGGCACTATAACCTGAAATGTCATTACTTGGTGAGAGTTAGTCTGTTCATGGGACTATAACCTGAAGTGTTATTACTAGGTGAGAGTTAATGTGTTCATGGCACTATAACCTGAAGTGTCATTGCTTGGTGCGAGTTAGTGTGTTCATGGGACTATAACCTAAAGTGTTATTACTAGGTGAGAGTTAATGTGTTCATGGCTGAAGTGTCATTACTTGGTGCGAGTTAATGTGTTCATGGCACTATAACCTGAAGTGTCATTACTAGGTGAGAGTTAGTGTGTTCATGGGACTATAACCTAAATTGTCCTTGCTGTGTGAGAGTTAGTGTGTTCATGGGACTATAACCTGAAGTGTTATTACTAGGTGAGAGTTAATGTGTTCATGGCTGAAGTGTCATTACTGGGTGAGAGTTAGTGTGTTCATGGCACTATAATCTGAAGTGTCATTACTTGGTGAGAGTTAGTGTGTTCATGGCACTATAACCTGAAGTGTTATTACTAGGTGAGAGTTAATGTGTTCATGGCACTATAACCTGAAGTGTTATTACTAGGTGAGAGTTAATGTGTTCATGGCTGAAGTGTCATTATTTGGTGCGAGTTAATGTGTTCATGGCACTATAACCTGAAGTGTCATTACTAGGTGAGAGTTAGTGTGTTCATGGCAGTATAACCTGAAATGTTATTACTAGGTGAGAGTTAATGTGTTCATGGCTGAAGTGTCATTACTGGGTGAGAGTTAGTGTGTTCATGGCACTATAGCCTGAAGTGTCATTACTTGGTGAGAGTTAGTGTGTTAATGGTAGTATAACCTGAAGCGTCATTACTAGGTGAGAGTTAGTGTGTTCATGGGACTGTAACCTGAAGTGTCATTGCTTGGTGAGAGTTAGTGTGTTCATGGCACTATAACCTGAAGTGTCATTACTAGGTGAGAGTTAGTGTGTTCATGGGACTATAACCTGAAGTATCATTGCTTGGTGAGAGTTAATGTGCTATAACCTGAAATGTCATTACTGGGTGAGTTCGTGTGTTCATGGCGCTATATATAACCTGACGTGTCATTACTTGGTGAGAGTTAGTGTGTTCATGACACTATAACCTGAAGTGTTATTACTAGATGAGAGTTAGTGTGTTCATGGCACTATAACCTGAAGTGTTATTACTAGGTGATAGTTAATGTGTTCATGGCTGAGGTGTAATTACTGGGTGAGAGTTAGTGTGTTCATGGCACTATAACCTGAAGTGTCATTACTTGGTGAGAGTTAGTGTGTTCATGGCACTATAACCTGAAGTATTATTACTAGGTGAGAGTTAATGTGTTCATGGCACTATAACCTGAAGTGTTATTACTAGGTGAGAGTTAATGTGTTCATGGCTGAAGTGTCATTATTTGGTGCGAGTTAATGTGTTCATGGCACTATAACCTGAAGTGTCATTACTAGGTGAGAGTTAGTGTGTTCATGGGACTATAACCTAAATTGTCCTTGCTGTGTGAGAGTTAGTGTGTTCATGGGACTATAACCTGAAGTGTTATTACTAGGTGAGAGTTAATGTGTTCATGGTTGAAGTGTCATTACTGGGTGAGAGTTAGTGTGTTCATGGCACTATAACCTGAAGTGTCATTACTAGGTGAGAGTTAGTGTGTTCATGGCACTATAACCTGAAGTGTCATTGCTTGGTGAGAGTGAGTGTGTTCATGGCACTATAACCTGAAGTGTTATTACTAGGTGAGAGTTAATGTGTTCATGGCTGAAGTGTCATTACTGGGTGAGAGTTAGTGTGTTCATGGCACTATAACCTGAAGTGTCATTACTAGGTGAGAGTTAGTGTGTTCATGGCAGTATAACCTGAAGTGTTATTACTAGGTGAGAGTTAATGTGTTCATGGCTGAAGTGTCATTACTGGGTGAGAGTTAGTGTGTTCATGGCACTATAACCTGAAGTGACATTACTAGGTGAGAGTTAGTGTGTTCATGGCACTATAACCTGAAGTGTCATTACTTGGTGAGAGTTAATGTGTTCATGGCTGAAGTGTCATTATTTGGTGCGAGTTAATGTGTTCATGGCACTATAACCTGAAGTGTCATTACTAGGTGAGAGTTAGTGTGTTCATGGGACTATAACCTAAATTGTCCTTGCTGTGTGAGAGTTAGTGTGTTCATGGGACTATAACCTGAAGTGTTATTACTAGGTGAGAGTTAATGTGTTCATGGTTGAAGTGTCATTACTGGGTGAGAGTTAGTGTGTTCATGGCACTATAACCTGAAGTGTCATTACTAGGTGAGAGTTAGTGTGTTCATGGCAGTATAACCTGAAGTGTTATTACTAGGTGAGAGTTAATGTGTTCATGGCTGAAGTGTCATTACTGGGTGAGAGTTAGTGTGTTCATGGCACTATAACCTGAAGTGACATTACTAGGTGAGAGTTAGTGTGTTCATGGCACTATAACCTGAAGTGTCATTACTTGGTGAGAGTTAATGTGTTCATGGCTGAAGTGTCATTATTTGGTGCGAGTTAATGTGTTCATGGCACTATAACCTGAAGTGTCATTACTAGGTGAGAGTTAGTGTGTTCATGGGACTATAACCTGAAGTGTCATTACTTGGTGAGAGTTAGTATGTTCATGGCACTATAACCTAGAGTGTTATTACTAGGTGAGAGTTAATGTGCTATAACCTGAAATGTCATTACTAGGTGAGAGAGTTAATGTGTTCATGGCACTATAACCTGAAGTGTCATTACTAGGTGAGAGTTAATGTGTTCATGGCTGAATTAAGTGTCCTTGCTGTGTGAGAGTTAGTGTGTTCGTGGCACTATAACCTGAAGTGTCATTGCTGGGGGAGAGTTAATGTGTTGATTGTGTTCATGGCACTATAACCTGAAGTGTCATTGCTTGGTTAGGCCTAGGGTTAGTGTGTTTGTGGCAATACAGCCTGTGTGTTGTTACTAAAAATAACTCACTGATCATGTACTAGGTCTACGTATATATACAAAAGAGAACTCAAAACGTGGGCTCAGATTTGTCCCAATTAGTTATAGTTTAAAGGATATTCATGTGACAAATAAAACTCTGAAAATCACAAATGTATGATTGAATCTTGGCTAATATCGATTCTTAGGGTGCACCTAACCTAATTGTCTCCTATTACGTATTCAAATTTACTCCTAATAATTATAAAAATAGTTAATATCAACAACCATTATTTTTTATGAAAAGTGGTTTTAGTAATTATTTTTGTGGCCCGTAGGGCCATCCCTATAATTGCTTTCCACGGGGTTTAATGTATATATATATATATATATATATTCTTGTGTCACTTGCGCGACTATGCGTTGTATACGTAGTTAAGGAAGTTGCGTCATTCCCGGGGGCTCGGTCAATTAATGGGAGTGGCGCGTAAACGAACGCGCGTTTGAGCTAACAGAGCTACAGACCAGCCAGGAAGATTCAGAAAGGATGTAAAACTGCTAATAACTGTTGTATATAGCAGAGAAACAGTATAGATATTATGCAAGAATCTTTAACAAGTAAGTATGATAAGTTGTTGAGTTTCAGACACGAGGAAGTCATCATTTAGAACCTTGAAGGAGTACCTCAGTCAGTTCATCAGACATCTGTGTATTTAGACTGCAATTAGGCTTACACTTACGTCTTCAGGCCCCAGGAGTACACAGAAAGGTAGAGACACTAGTGCCATCAGCAATGCTTAATACATAGTCATCACAAAGCAAATATAGGGATGTTTTTTTCTCTATATACACTTGTTTTGATATAAAAATCTTCAAACACACAGCAAAATAATTTTTTTATTGTATGATATATAGCAATCAAAAATCATCAATCCCTATTAATACTACTAGAATTGTCACAACCATTAATGTCACAATAGTGAAGATACCAAGAGCACCTGTACGAATACTTGAATCCTATAGAAATGAATTAGTGTTATCATAAGCACATCAGCAAAAGGGAACATGCAACACCTACATAAATAATTAAAACAGAGCAGCATATCCTAAACGAGTTACTATTTTTAGAATAATTGACCATACCCATAATGCATGGATATACAGTACTTAGCCTTGTACCCAGTCTATTCGAAAAAAGAGCCTGATTTCAACTCTTTACGTATGCATGTACTAATTAACATGTAAAATAACACGTGGTCACTAAAAGGATGTGTCAGTGTGTAGTACATAATAACATGGCCATGATCTGCTCCTGGTTTGGAATGAGATCAGGATATCCAAGATGCTGCACAGAACAGAGATAGTATGAAAACTAGTCGTATTGATTATAATACCTATTTTTCAGCAAAGTGAAATGGAAAGATTACAGATAGTATCATGATCAGTTCAGAAATCTGGGAATTTAACAAGTAAATTAGCACATGCGCAAACAGTAGAATCTTTTTCTTTACCATCTTAAAGAGCCTGAATATAAGGCTAGCAGATAATATGCCAGGTAAAAAAGAATGACTTCTAAATGCATACTAAATGAAGTTGCTACTCTAAGTCCTGCTGTAAATCGAGGAGACCTTCTTGGAGTTGTAGAAGACATTTTCACTTTACTTATGTATTATGTGTGTGTGGTCAAATATTTAAAAAAATATTAACTAGTTTAGTATATGCTCTGTTCTGCTTTTCAAGCATTTACATGAGAGTTGCACACACCAACCCTTCCTATTTTCATTGATGCGCTTATGGTGTTATACAGCTAAATGTTCCCTTCTATACTATTCTCCTGAGAGACAGATATATACTCATACAAAGAGAAAATAACTATCATAACTAGTACTTCACCTGTGTGTCTAGTGTCTACACAACCATTCTAAGGAAGTATATTTCTTTTACTAACTACCAGTAATGGAAGGCAATATATTTGTTATTCAAAATATTCTACGACTATTTTCTGATTTGAATTCAGATCCTAATGTTAAAAGTTATGAAAGGCATGTAACTTTCACTACTATATAGTAACAAACCACAACCCATCCACTATTTATAGTAACTAAACAGTATACAACCATTACAATAATAATGCTTAGAATGTATGAATGTCTGCTACATGAAGAAAGTCAACATGCAGTGGAATGGTTAACTCTTTGACTACTCTTGAGTTTGAAGTAGATTTTTTTTTACTCAAAAGGCTATTATTTATGATTCCAATTGGACACTATATCCACCTTCCTATTCTCCATTTTAGCTGGTTGTTGATTTACATGTAAGTTTAGTCGTTCTGTGATGCCATTTTTTCCATTTACCAACAGTGGCATAACTGAACCCGGGCCCACATGGGCTGAGGCCCGGGTAACAAAATGTTTATTATTTTATTTTTTATTTTATTTTTAATACCCACACTTATATTCTGTCATCTCAATTCATGATCAGTGTTTGTACACCACTTTTGAGCATTGTTTCCACCAGTGTAATATAACAGAAATAAAGCCAAAAGCCAAAATATCCCCTCAGTTTGGTCTTTTTAACTCTGAAAAACTCTCAGCTTCTGGGGGGGATGCGCCCCCACACCTCCTGCTTTACAAATTTTAATTTCTTGGCCCTGCCATCACTAAACACACAGTTTCGCCACTGTTTACCAACATAAATGTGGTTAAAGCAAGCTGTTATAATGTATAATAATTATGTTACAATTTATGTATATTTTATACACATGTTTATCTAATTGTAGCTCCATTCATGAACTAAAAGTTGTAATACTTTATATGCTAAGATATATGAACACATGTGCAGATACATGCCTATAGGGAATATATGTGTTATATGAATGGGGTAATGATTACCAACAGACAGAGAGAGACACACAAACAGTCATGTGACTGCTATACTTTCTCACATAATAGTGAGAATTAATTATTATTGTGAACGTATTGTGATGTTACCTTTGATATCCGTGGAGAGAAATCAAATTCTTCCATATTCTCATTGTCTGTTTCAACTTCCCCAGATTTGTTAAGCCCGATATATTCCTTTCGATTAACCACTTTGAAGAAGGGCTTCAGAAGAGATGGAGCTAAGTTGTAACGTTCTGAAAAAATTGAACAGTTGATTGAAGTAAGTATTTGCAATAAATGACTGTTTAAAAGTCAATCAAAATTGTTTATAAACTCTCTCTCTAGTTGGCCAATTGGTATAAAAAGCCACTGAACTTCAGTACCTAAGAAGTCAAATGATTGATCTTCCTGTATGCCAACTTTCATTGGCTTCCTGTACCAAATGACGATTACACACACACACACACACACACACACACACACACACACACACATACACCTTCTCCATGACTCTTCAGAGCACTGACTGTGGTTAAAGTGAACAAAATAGATTGAACAAGAAGAAGGAAGCACAGCCATCCAAGATAAAGCCACAGCATGTGATTACCAACACCAGTAAGGGCACCACAATATGACTGGAACAGTGCCAGCCCGAGACCAGTATTAGCCACTAGAGGAATGAAAGTGCAAGTGTGAGATAAGGATATTCTCAGGTCAACTAAACACTGATAAAGTATTATGATTGCCTGACTGGAAAATCTAAGATTACAGGATACAAAATACAATATGAAAATGCTTGAAAAGAATGTGTAATGAGGGCCTTCTTCAGCCCTTAAGCTGAAACGTTCTTTTCCAAGAAATAAATTATTGTGTTATACAAGATTGAAATACAGCATGGAACCTTTATGTAATAATGAGGAAACTCACAAGCTAGTAATTCAGTAATTAAACCTATTCCAGAACCATGTACTAAATTGAATATCCAGCGACTGAAAAAAAAAAGATTATTTATATGTATAGTACATGATGTATTATTGTTAATCATGTAGTGACTAATTCATGTTCTTTGCAGATCTGAATATCTACAACTTAACTTGGATGAGATATACAAATTAACTGATTATAACTCTGTTACATGTATAAAGTATAGTGTACAGTAAACTAAACACTGAACATTTACATGTATAAAGTATAGTGTACAGTAAACTAAACACTGAACATGTACATGTATAAAGTATAGTGTACAGTAAACTAAACACTGAACATATACATGTGTACACGTATAAAGTATAGTGTACAGTAAACTAAACACTGAACATTTACATGTATAAAGTACATGTATAGTGTACGACAAGATTGTTGGAAATGGATGAACATGTGTAGCAGTTGTCTCCTTATTTCCACATCCCTGGTATGCCCTGTTTTGTTTAGCAAACAATATCTATAACTTCCTGTAGTGATAATTTGTATTTACACACACAATGACAAATTTAAAACAATTTAGATTTAGTACATGTGATGACTCAAGAATGCCTAAATATGTATTTGAATGGTTTTTAATTTGTCAATACAAGTGTACTTTATTATTATTAACATACTATTTTGACTCTTGCTTACAGCGACATAAAGCAATCAAAGGCTGATAAATCATAGAGAGAGAGAGAGTGAGGGAGGGAGGAGGAGGAGGAGGAGGAGAGAGAGAGAGAGAGAGAGAGGGAGAGAGAGAGGGAGGGAGAGTAATCCCTGTCACTAAAAAATACATGTACAATGTATGTCGTACAGTATAGCTATGGACTGTGTACTGTGTGTGTTAATTAATGACTGTTTTAATAGACAGGCTGTACTCTGTGAACTGTTGTGAGTACACTGAAGATATCTTACACAAGAAATCAATTACATTTTTAGTTTTTTACTGCCTGAAATAACAAAAATGAACACTTGATATGTGATAGTGCATGAAGACATCGTCAGTTAATCAGGTCATCTTCGTTATTATGATGCCAACTAACCTAACCAGTTAAGACAGTCTAATACATAAATACTTACATTCAACATCTGAAGTCCCATCACTATAATACCAATTATCAAATGAGCTACCATTCTATCCTGTAGTAGGAAGAAAATATTATATGCATACAATCTGGTTCTTTTCGTACAAAATATATAGTCTAGACTACACATACACTGTATAGTATGTGTAATGTTTGTGTATCTGATCGATAACAATGTGAAAATGGTGCTAGACATGAGCTATACCTTGCTTACTTAACCATGGCACTAATGAAAAATCAATCTGCAATAAAATGGAAGTGGAGAATATTCTTCCATTGCTTTGTTAACAGTTGTAGAGTAATATCAAGTAATGAGTAAAATCATTAAGCCTGATGCGTTTCACTGGAAATGAGTCATGAAAAACATTTGTACATGGATCAAGCAACTAGCTATATTCAGAAAGTCTAATATCTAAAAACAATTTAGTTAGCAAACAAATTTTTCCAGATTATTAAATGGGTATCAGTAAAACGGGAAACAAAACAAACAAAAACCTGTAGTCATGGAAACAGGAGTCTAAAATAGTAAAATCAGATTATAACAATGACTAATACCAGTTAATCATGTTTGTTAACCTTGTGTTCACAGAATCACAGGTTAGTAATATTTAGAACATTCTTTACCGTGTGTTGAGTGTGTTAATGTAACACAAGGATAGAACTCAATAAAGTCAAGAGTATATATGTAAGGGGATTATGTTTAAAATTTTCCCCTCTCCCCTGTTGTGACACCCTGAGAACACATTATTACTATTTACGTACACATTTAAATTCAATTAGTCCTGGTCGACTATTGTTCCTATTAGCCACAAACACCAGTACGAATCCAATCATAGCAATAACAAGAGACATGATCATCAAGGCACGATGAAACTGAAACCATTTTCCCTTTTGCAGTGCAGGTTTCATCCATGCAGCAAAGAAAATGGCAGTTACAGCAAGTAGAGGCCAGGCTATCACCATCAAGGCACCTATATATATGTGTGAAGAATTCAAGTAATGATAATAATAATAACTAACTACTAGTACTAGTTAATACACTCTTTACTGTAATTACGTGTTTTAATGTAGCACTAGGGCGGGTCAATAAAGGTTCAGTTTACATTATGCACCAGCCAAATTCAAGTGCGTTATGTAAACAAGACCTTTATTGACCGCCCAAGTGCCACATGAAAACACATAATTACAGTAAAGTGTGTTATAAGTGATTTATTGATGATCTGATGATCTACCACTGTTGTTGGAACTGCTTCGTTAGTAGAGGTAAGCAAAGTGTGCAACAAGTGATTTAATGTTCAATCATGTGATGCACTATCTGCACTCTAATCGGCCACAGGTCAATCTGAATTATGGACACCCCTCATTATTGATGATAGATACTTCTCTTTTGCCTACAATATAACACTTTAGGTATTAAACAGGGGAATTTAGGAGAATAGGGCCTTCACACCCCTTGCTAGAGAAATATATACTGTAAATGCAAGGATGACAAGTCTACAGGACATTTAATACATATATATATGTACATAATTATATAGGCATATGAAGGTGATATATACAACATAGCGCAATTCTGTAATACACACACACACACACACACACACACACATACACACACATGCACGTACACACACACATGCATACACAAGTACACACACACACACACACACACACACACAAGTAACTAGCTACATGTATGTACATGTACATGTTGTTCGTCTATGGACATTTATCAATCAATCAACAACTAGTTGATCCATCTCTTCATTCATAAATAATTCATACCATGTGCTCTTATCAATCTAACACTTAGTTTATCTTCACCACTTGTACTTCCATTACTGTTATTAGCATTGTAATCATATGCATTGAACTTGGAATTTGTTATTCGAGGTTGGACAGTATGCATAGGAAGACCCTTATCAAGATCATCTGAAAAATACAAAATAATGTTAGCAAAGAAAGTGTACACATACATATATACACACTAGAGCTTGAACAAAGGTTAAACTGCTTTGGAAGCTACACCCACTTTAATGTTAGCACATCATGCATACATTGTATATACTTTTGCTTCATACTATAATAATTTATTTATCATGCTATTTATTTCACAGTCCAGAATACATGTATATATTATAAAGTAATAATCAAGTTTTACAGACTTTCTAAAGCCAATTGAGGTAAGAGACATTTGTAAACCTTCAAAGTTCAAACCTCTGTTAATTTTTTGGCTTTAAAGGTAGTTTTCCAACCTTGGTCCCAGCCCTAATCACTTGCACATAAACACACAAATATACACACATGCACACAGTCACACACCACATTAAATAACAAGCAGTTTTATACTAATTAATAATTATGTAGTAATTAAAGGAGTGCATTGTTGCATGTATGAAACATGCATGTACATTAATTTGCTGAAAATTGTTCGTACATGTATACATTAGTGTACATAGTCTTACATATTATGCTCAATATCCTGAAGTGTATTAATACTGATTACATGTACATGTAGCTCATAATCAAGTAACAGTTAATATATCAAATATGGTATAGTAACTGTGTTGGAAAACTTGTGAGTCAAATCATATACAAATATGTAAATAGAAATGTTACTCACATTGAGTGTTACTCTGACCATACAAAAGATAATAAGACTCTGTTAAATCGTAATCATAACGACTGTTCACTATCCCAGAATATCGACTGAAACTAAAGGGACAGAGAGACAGAGAGACAGAGAGACAGAGATAGAAAAACAGAGAGACACAGAGACAGACAGAGATACAGAGAGAGACAGAGACAGAGAAACAGAGACAGAGAAAACACAAAGAGAGACAGAGAGAATCAGAGAGAGACAAAGAGAGACAAAGAGAGACAGAGAGAGACAAAGAGAGACAAAGAGAGACAGAGAGAGACAAAGAGAGACAAAGAGAGACAGAGAGAGACAAAGAGAGACAAAGAGAGACAAAGAGAGACAGAGAGAGACAAAGAGAGACAGATAGAGACAGAGAGAGACAAAGAGAGACAAAGAGAGACAGATAGAGACAGAGAGACACAAAGAGAGACAGAGAGACACAAAGAGAGACAAAGAGAGACAGAGAGAGACAAAGAGAGACAGAAAGAGACAAAGAGAGACAAAGAGAGACAAAGAGAGACAGAGAGAGGCAAAGAGAGACAGATAGAGACAGAGAGAGACAAAGAGAGACAAAGAGAGACAGATAGAGACAGAGAGACACAAAGAGAGACAGAGAGAGACAAAGAGAGACAGATAGAGACAGAGAGAGACAAAGAGAGACAAAGAGAGACAGATAGAGACAGAGAGACACAAAGAGAGACAGAGAGACACAAAGAGAGACAAAGAGAGACAGAGAGAGACAAAGAGAGACAGAAAGAGACAAAGAGAGACAAAGAGAGACAAAGAGAGACAGAGAGAGGCAAAGAGAGACAGATAGAGACAGAGAGAGACAAAGAGAGACAAAGAGAGACAGATAGAGACAGAGAGACACAAAGAGAGACAGAGAGAGACAAAGAGATACAAAGAGAGACAGAGAGAGACAAAGAGAGACAGAGAGAGACAAAGAGAGACAAAGAGAGACAGATAGAGACAGAGAGAAACAAAGAGAGACAGAGAGAAACAGAGACAGGGACAGAGAAACAGAGAAACAGAGAGAGAAATGATTGGTGTTTAAATCAAAATTAATGGGTGAGGAACTTGTAAATACATGTACTACTCTTGCTATCTTCTTACACATAACAAAGAATGATTTGGTAGTTGGTACAAGCTTACTTTGATGAGTCTATTTTCAGCCATTTTAGTTTGAACCTTTAACTATATTTAATGTTTGAAAGTTACAACACAGTCACAACTATCCCACCCAGTGTTTTTGATAAGCTGATAGGGCACACCATTGCCCCCATAAAGCTTCTTATTTGGCACTGCACAATTATCTCTTTGGGCCAGTGGCGCAGTTAATTATGATTATATTGCCACTAACAGCATTACATGTAACTCTTTGTTAATTGGCTCAAGATGTATTCCCAATGGCGCACACATTTAACCATCTTTGAGCCAACTTGGCCCATGCTTCAAAACTTATCAAAAACTCTGATTCCACCCAAGTGTATCTTAATACACATGTAATTCGTTTTTGGCAGTCTGGCCAAAACCTGAGTTATTGTTCTCAAGAAATATTCTTTCCTTCTCCATAAATACAAAATAATAGTGTCAGAAAGAAAGAAGTATCATGAGTATCCAAGCAGGAAATTAAACAAACCTTTTAAATTAATTACAAAGCATGTGAACTAACCTGCAGAAAATTCTTTTGTTCTCATAAGTTATACTATATAAACACATTCCATCTTGAGTTGGATCTTTTTCATTAGGAGTGTAATTTGGACTTGGGTTCCACGAGTTTATAATACCCAGGTTACCACTAGAGTCTTGTCTACACCCAAGAACATCACTGCTTTTCTATACATATGTATATAAACATGTAATACAAATATGTAATGTATAATTATGTAAATGTATGGAAGGATAATTATATGAAAGTAGTGCAGGTAAATATTGTTGGTCATTCCAAACTAAAGTTATGAATATGTTTCTGACATCATGGTGAATGTGAAGGACCTTTACTGAATTTTATTTTCCTTTTTCATGATCATTTAAAAGTTTTGAAAACACTACATTCGGTTTGCCGGTGAATATTGTTTGTAGATACAAATTTTAGGTCTATAAAATTTTGTAGGTTATCAGTATCATCAAGGTGATAATTTCCAAGTTCATCTACTCCTACTTTCACCTCCTCATAATTATTGAATTGTGTACTCTGCATCTGCATTAAATAACTAAAGTCCTGTTGTCATGATAATAATTACTAATTAGTAATAATGGCTTTGATTGAGGTGTGTCAGAAGCAATAGCAATACATCCCCACTAATCCTGTTATCCACCTTTCTGTTGTCACAGATAATTATAATAAATTTTGTGATAATGGCTTTGATTGTGGTAATAGGTGTGCCTGAATAGCAATACATCCCCACTAATCCTGTTATGGAAAATTGTTCATTATAGCAGACATGATAATTAAATAAATACAATGTACATACATGTACATTGTGTGTATACCAGTGTTTTTGATAAGCTCATATGGCACACCATTGGCCCAAAGAGCTTCTTATTTGGCACAGCACAGTTCTCTCTATGAGCCAGATGGGATATAGTTAATTATGATTATATTGTCACTAACAGCGTTAATTGGCTCAAAATGTATTCTCAATGCCACACACACTAACCATTGTTGAGCCAATTTTGTCCATGCTTCAAAACTTATAAAAAACTCTGATGTATACACTGTTACATACATTATCTATGTATTCATACTACATCTGTCACCACTGGTTGGCACTGGTTAGCACTAGTAAGCAATAAACCACCACTCAGCATGCATTAATTATCACCTCAGATGAATTAACCACCTCTCAGATAACTGAGACAGATAAACAGCCATCCTACACTAGGCAACATTGTTGCCAGCAACAAGAGGCAACAGTGTTGCTGTGACAATATTCCCCTGTGTATGTTGATGTCTGTTGCAGGGAACAAGCAGTGTCTTGCCAGAAAATAGAACAGCCTATTTCTGGCAACATGTTGTCAGAAAATAGAGCAGGTTCCAACATGTTGACAGAAACATCAAAGGAACAATGGCCACCATACACTAGGTAACATTTCAGCAACACTGTTGCCTCATGCTGCTGGCAACAATGTTGCCTGGTGTATGATGGCCATTAGAATATCCAACCACTACTTTACATATCCTGGGCAGAACACTGTAATACATAAAGTTAATCTGACCATGTCTGCAAATTCAGATATATGAAGGAAGATAATTTTCAACAAATGCTTTTGTTTAAATGGTTGTTACCTCTCTGAACCCTAGATTCTTGCTCTTGACAAACTGTAGTAAACTAATGAGGATCTTATTTAGTTGTTAGGGCACAACTGAGACACTTAATTTATATTGTAAGTGACATTATTTTCTTCACAAGTTCTTCAAAATTTTTATTAGAAAACCAGGATAGACAAAATTATAATATAAACTCAGTTGTTTATATACTCATGCATCAACATGTCAAAGCTAGGAACAAATCAACAGCCTAGCTATGATGGAACAAGACTATGGGACAATAGACAAATGTTTATACATATTTTTATTTGATTTGTTCCTTTGACAGTGGTTGTTACCTGGTAGTTTAGTATAGAAAGCCATTAAAATTCAAAGCATAATGAATACCGAATTTTAATCACCTTCTGTAAAATAGCAAACATTCAAGAATTTGTTTAAAAGTTGTATTCCTCCAATTTTAAGATCCTTTAAAAGGTAAGGAGAGTAGATATCAAATTAATAACTATAATAGGCTGTTGTGCTTCAGGCATGATAAAGTTACCCATGATTACTGAATGCTGGACACCACAAAGCAGCCATAGGGATACTTGTTTCCAATTTTTACAAATACATGCAATTAATTTATACATACAATTACAAATTCTTTTTATATTGAACGATTTTTTACAAAATAACATTCTATCTTGAATGAATCATTATACATTTATAAAAATGTTTACCATAAGTTTATTACGAGAAAATCCTACAGCAATCCAGCCTTTAATGCTTCCCTCCATATATATATCAAGAAAATCAGAGTCATCAAGATTTGGGGCCATCATTATAAAATGATGGCATGATGATCCATTATTCCCATTGACACACCCATCAGGAACTCCAATCCTTATGAGGTCAGGAAGAGATGCCTAATTGAATGAGAAAGTAATTAAAGTTTACATTCATTCTTATTCAAGGATTTAGTCAGAATTCAGAGAAAGGAGGATGGCAATGTCAAAAGCATGGCCACATCAAAGGACTAATTGCATTCCTACAGCACATCAGAGGAATTGAGACAAGGAAAGGAGAGTGGACCACCCACCTTTGGCCCTTGGCTTAAAACCCTGTAACTCATAGTAAGTATTATTACGATTATCATTGTCTAATATACCTTGGAAACAACAAATGCCATACATTTTCAATTAAACATTCAATAATTATGGGGAACTGAGATACATCGTATTTCACTGGACATCATATGATTATTGTCAGAGGTTTTATTACTTTAAGACTACTATTAATTGTGTCCACTAAATTTAGCGATTTGGAAATGCTCGTATTTACCATGCTTTAATTTTAGCGAATTTCTGAGCCAAACACACAATGCCTAATAAAAAATGATCATGAAATATATTTTTTAGCATTTACTACTTTAGTCACTAAATTCACATTATTAAAAGTAGACTTAAGATACATGTACATGTATATTACAAGTAGACTTAAGGTACATGTACATGTATATTACAAGTAGACTTAAGGTACATGTACATGTATATTACAAGTAGACTTAAGGTACATGTACATGTATATTACAAGTAGACTTAAGATACATGTACATGTATATTACAAGTAGACTTAAGGTACATGTACATGTATATTACAAGTAGACTTAAGGTACATGTATATTACAAGTAGACTTAAGATACATGTACATGTATATTACAAGTAGACTTAAGGTACATGTACATGTATATTACAAGTAGACTTAAGGTACATGTACATGTATATTACAAGTAGACTTAAGATACATGTACATGTATATTACAAGTAGACTTAAGGTACATGTACATGTATATTACAAGTAGACTTAAGGTACATGTACATGTATATTACAAGTAGACTTAAGGTACATGTACATGTATATTACAAGTAGACTTAAGGTACATGTATATTACAAGTAGACTTAAGATACATGTACATGTATATTACAAGTAGACTTAAGGTACATGTACATGTATATTACAAGTAGACTTAAGGTACATGTATATTACAAGTAGACTTAAGGTACATGTACATGTATATTACAAGTAGACTTAAGGTACATGTACATGTATATTACAAGTAACATGTTTCTAAGCCTGGGTTCATATAATGACGCAAAGCCTTGTGTGTGATAAAATTCTGAATAGGAAGGTAATGAAATTGCGAGTTATTAGGCTTAAACAAACCATCAAGATCAATCATTAGGGTTTAATAAACCATCAAGATCAATCATTAGGGTTTAATAAACCATCAAGATCAATCATTAGATACCAGATACCAAATCATAGTGGCATCCTATACAAAACTGGATGAACAGCAAGTAGGCAAATCTTATTCTCAATAGCGAGTTTTGACATTTTGTGCACTAGCAATCAAAACACACACAAACATTTGACTATAACGAGTTACTACAAAATGATGTATTCATGCTGGTTGTTAAAATACATATAAAACATGTGACTATCATAATCATTATTACTATACCTACTGTATAAACTGTTTGTTATAAAAAGGAAGTTAACAGAATAGTACTGTACAATTAAACTAGAGAATGCTTGTATGCATGCAAGCATTGTGGGACGAGTCTGAAAAGGTGTGGTTACATTAACGAAATTTTTATAACACTGACAAGTGTTTAGTGCATTTGAGATTAAAAAAATAGCAGTTCATGGGTTGGCTTTAGTCTTTGCAGCTCATTTAGCTCTGTCCCTCTCTTTTCCTCAATATTTCTTCCACTATAGCTATCACACAGTACACACACATGGCTTTAGAAAAGTTTACAGTACATTACAGTGCAGTACAGTTGCAGTGCAGTGCAGTACAGTACAGTACAGTACAGTACAGTACAGTACAGTACAGTACAGTACAGTATAGTACAGTACATTGCAGTGCAGTACAGCACAGTGCACAGTACAGTACAGTACAGTACAGTATAGTACAGTAGAGTAGAGTATAGTACAGTACAGTGCAGTACAGTACAGTACAGTACAGTACAGTACATTATAGTGCAGTATAGCACAGTACAGTACAGCATAGTACAGTACAGTATAGTACAGTCCACGTTTCGACAGAAACCTGATAATTATTATTAGATTAGATAATTGCTCCAAATTGAAAGTATATCTAGGAAGTAGGAACCTATTATTTGTGGCTGCCTAAAGAATGCAAAACAGAATCTCAACAGTCAATTTACTTGCTGCTACTTTTGACATAGTGTTATACTATAGGTAGGGAGATGACATAATTTGTATAGCAACATAATATCAGGAGCAGCAAAGCCACGAAGGAGCAACAAACTCTAGAACACAGACTTTGTAACAAAATGTCCATATAAGGCATTTCACATGGGTCAACTAACACTCATGTGGCTGATAACTAGGTAAAACTCTCCCCTACATATACACCTGTATAATAATAATTGTTACTACTGGTACTTAAACTGTGCAAACAAAGAATTAGAAAATCTTAGTTTTCTGGAAGATATGCTCCTTCATGGCTTTATAACTCATAACCTTGTGATAATATAAACATTTAGTATTATAAATAAAATTGTTTAAAATACATAAACTGAAACAGAATACAATACATGCAACTCTTACATAAGAGCAGTTGAAAGAACTGGTCAGATTATATAATAACTATTATAAACATATTCAACTCATCAAAATATTCATAAGATCTATAATTGTAGACTTCTAGCACATTCTAAAAATTAATGAATGAACATATACAAACCGGTTTAGGTGGACAATCTATGTTGAAACCATTTCCACTCTCACTCTGTACTGTATGTAAACTTAAATGAGCCAGAAGAAACGCAAAGACAAGATTAGACATCGTGCCTGGATAGATGTCAACATACTACGATAAAGTAGGAATAATTACTGTATCTGTGGTCTGATTGTAGCGTGCAATACAGATTGATTACCATATATCATTATTTTACTTACTGTTTCCTAGAGAACAATAATCTGACAGCGAGAACGATGAATATTATATTGAACACTAGCACTACCAAACCCTCTAAATTAACCAGCACCAGGAATGTGGGTGTGGAAGGGTATTAAATTCCTAAGATTTTTGTTCGTATCAAATGAAGGAAACATAAGGCACCAAATAGACAAGTCATTTCCATATAATGTACCTTACATTAGGACCTATACTCGAAATACAAACAGCTATACTTATGTGGGGGTATATGGAAGTGGTTTCAGTGTTTAATTTTGGGTCGGTCTTCAGTATGCCTCCTGTGTGTATCTCAACCTTGATCACATATTTCTTGAGTTTTTATGTCCCTATGTCTTCCTTCATTTGTATTGAATTTTTTTTGTTATTCTTGTTTAAATAGTTTTCCTGAATGGTGCTTGGGATAATTTGCTGGTAGGTGGGTAATTATACATATATATATATAGGAATTTTATTTTTTGTATAACTGTATAATTTATAATAATTTTAATATGCTCGTTCCACATAATTATATATATATATACAATAATAAAATAAAAAATGCATAGTAAACTAAAGTATGCTGACTTCAGTAGAGAACTAACAAAACATTATGGTAATTACATGACTGTTCCATATGCAGTGAAGTTCAAATGTATCCTGAACAGGTTTATCTGGAATATCATACACTAGACTAGTTTTCAAAATAGGATTTTGTTCAGGTTATGTCTTGTATTTCTGAATCCTTTTTTGAGTGATTAGTAAACACATTAATGATGTCACTACCCAATGTAACTCCAATTATGCCTATAATTATATGAAGAATATTGATCATTAAAGAATGGGAATTCTCATGTTTACCTGTTGCAAATTGTGTATCAATCTGTTTTGCAACTGTTGGAATAGGTTAATGAAATATGTACATCATAAGTGGCTCCTTCCAACTTAGGAGGCCCAAACACATTTTATGATGATATGATTTTCAACCTTAGAGGACTTTCCTAGGGGACCATACCCACAGACTCCACTGAAAGGCATGCTCACAAATGATGGGGTCTGGTTAACCACTCTTGTATATAATGAAATGCTACCTGAAATATTATTGTATTTGATGATGTTGTTAAAACATATCATTGATGCTAGGAAAGTCCTCTAAGATTGAAAATTATATCATCATAAAATTGTTTGGGCCTCCTAAGTTGGAAGGAGCCACTTATAATGTATAGTCATACATTGAAATATGTACATGTACATAATATACAGTCATACATGTACATGTACATAATATACAGTCATACATTCAAACATGTACATCCTTGTACAGTTGCAAGGATTTAACAATTAGTTGGTTGTTCAGTATACATACATCTAATGCCATAGTTATATTTTACTAATTATATTAATAGATATAATTATATGTACCAATTATAATCAATTATTATGCCTAATACCTCATATTAGATGCATAAAGAAGGTTTGGAAAACCAAAGTAATTTCGAATTCATTAAAATATTTATCTGCTTCCTTGTATATCTAGATAGGGAAATTAAAATTGCAATTATTATTTGATTATAGTAACATAAATATCACCATGCAGTCAACACAATCAATTAAAATACAATTCCTTGCAATTGTACTAACCAATAAATTAGTCATTTTAACAATTTTATTTTTGCAGTGAATTAATAGTACAGTGAATTAGCATGGTATAAATATGAATATATCATGATTCTGACCTTTAAATGTATTGCTATATATTAACACAATAATTATGATAAAACATTTGTCATGCCTGTGAGATATAGAATATAATAATATGAAATACAGTAAACAATATAGCAAGTGTAGTGACCGTGGTAGAATAATTTAGCATTGTAAGTAGTGTGTATGTAAAAGAAATATTATCTATAATTATACTTTTCATGATTTGGTACTCATCCCCATCACTCTTGGATGATGTATGTGACTCCATACCCATATCCTTCTAGGCAGTTATATTACTTTTTGAAAAGCACTTCAGTTTGAAAACTAGCTTTCATCTTCCTAATTAATGAAGATGTGACTGATCGAAAAATTGTGGACTTTTCTAAACTCATAAGAATTGCAGATACTGTGAACTTCTGCAAGTTATGTATGTTCTTATACAACTAGTTTTGAGCTGATTGATGTGTTGAGAAAATGTTGAAACAACTAAAAAGTCGTTTTTATTTTTTTTGTCAAGACAGCAGATGGACAGATGTGATACTTAATCACTTGCACACATACACTGTGCAGATAATAATTATAATTATTTTGTGTGCACTCAATAATAGAATGCTTACTTCCTGGTTCTACACATTGTACTCCTGCATCTTCAGCATGTATACAATCGTGGTTTGTAGTATAACTAAAAGCAAATAAGTCATTCCATTACACTGGACATCATCAATATGACTGTATTAATCCAACACTCTGACCGTAAGTAGCACTGCCCAATTCAGTAGCACCTATATGAAATAATGACAGAGTATAATACAGACACACACATACATATACATATGCATACATATTTTATAGATATGTATGTGTGTAAGTAGATGGGATATTTGTTTGTATTTACATATGTATACTTGAAAAACAACTGAAAATATGTGTCTGCCAATATAAAAATGAATGGGTTATTTTAACCCTCGTTTAGTTACATGAGCTTTAATTCCTGCTGAGACTATATAAATAATGCTTCTGTAATGTTTACAAGTAGTAATTTGATTTTGATCTATATTGACCAGTATACAAAGTACATGTCATAATAAAGAATGGTAACAAAAGCAATACAACGTGCCAACATTTCAAATATCAGTGGATTACATCACTCTGGAATGAGCTAGTAACATCTGTTGTTTTCACAGATGTTACAATTGGAATACTAATATAATTATAATACACCACAAGTTATACTATACTACATATATAGCTACATTGTTTAATATGTTGTTACCATGCATATGCCATTATGACATATTATGAATTGTGACATTGGAATTTATAATTATGTCAAGATGTAATGTTAGAGCTATAAGCATGTAAAAATAACATGGTTGTCAGGGACAAAGGCAAATGCAGTTTTGAATATGGTTGTACATAGTACAGCATATATTTTGAAGTTTCATTGGCTTTATTAAGGTGCATGGTAATAGGGATGCTACTCCAATCAGTTTCTAAATAGAATATAACATATAACTGTAATTTTGTGTAAGACCAACCTTCATATCTTCTGATGACTTGTGTTTCATGCTGTAAGTGAGGAAATGTAGTTAAAATCTCCATTTTACACCACGAAAGCAAAGCCCATCAAACATGGCATGCGCGTGCACAAAGCACAAAGAGAAAACATTCATGGCTGTTTTCTGAAATTGATTTTAGTTTTATAGTTGCAAGGTGCTGTAGAAAGCTGAATTCTGTAGCTTGTAAGTGAAACTATAAAATTGGCCTTTCTAGGCACTTTCAAACTCCGATCTTTCTCAGAGACCAACTCAAACTACTGCCAGAGCTGCCCACCCACCGTGGCACCCTCCCTTTGTTTCAAACTTCTGAAACTTTTAGGCCCTATAGGCCCTATATTCATTCGGGAACGGGATATCAAATTGCGAAACTGTGCTCTGATTATAATCCCCATATACCTACGTGAGCTCATCCTATAAACATTTATGTGACCCGGGTATGTTTCCTCAGCTAGGGGATGGCATCCGAGAAAGGTTTGCAGACCCCCCCAAAATTGGTCCTCCCGACAGAAAAATTTCAGTCCTTTAGACCGTTAATAAAATCAGTCCAGTTGAAAATTTGTGTGGTGAAGAGAGATTCACGGTCATGCATCACAGCATTACATCATACATCTATTATTTTACTATATAGATCTATTTTGTAGGTGGGTTCGCTACAGTTTGTTATAGCATAGTATATATATTATAGTAAAATGCAGAAACTGCAAGTATCTCCAGTTTCGACTGTCAGTGAGTGATGGTGGACATACACCTCCATGTAGTGAAGGATACTAGAAATAACATTACTAAAAGTTGAGCTATTTTTATCAATAAAGATATATCCTCGGAAAACAGTATTAATTGTGTTAGTATCTGCTCTACATCAAGGTACTCAATGGTCATATCAAAGTATGTGCTGGATGTAGACTAGGATATGCAAACAGAAACCCCCCTCAGGGGCGTAGCGAGGATTTTAGAAAAGTGGGGGCAAAGAAGAAATTTTGGCGCGCTAAGCGCGCCAAAATTTTTTGCGCCGGAAGCCACGCCCCATTAATTAAACCTACGTGTGTGATGGGTTATTATAATGTTTATCACCTGATCAAAGAAAAGCATGCAGGAACAAGTAATAAAGTTCAATAGTGTAAACAATGAAAGTATATCAAAGTTCAACTATGGTATAACTAGTGGCTAGTGCCGGGGTTGCACAATTATGGTCAAATTAGAGCAGCCACACCCATGCAATGTTTCTGATCTGCAACATTGCATGGGTCTGGCTGCTTAAAAGTTATTACAGGAGCACGCTCGGCCGAATTTATTGAAAGTTTTGTTACTCACGTAGGAAAGAGCTTTATAGTTATCCTCTCTACAATGTTTCCAAGTTAAAAGACTACTAAACATCATCTTTCAGTGCTGGAATTACAGTAAGGAGTGAAATATAATCCAATTTTATAATTTACAAGTGACAACTCTCACGTTTCAGAAAAAAATGGGGGGCAAATGCCCCCCTGCCCCCCCCCCTGGCTACGCCACTGCCCCTTTTGATATTTGTATTGTTCACCAGGAGACAAGGCCTATTACACACCCAGTTACAAAGGAGAAAATGAACATGCCTGTTAATGCTCATTATCAAGTTACTAATGAATGCATTCAACGAAATGATCCCAAGTTCATACCCTCTTAAGTAGTTGTTCCTGAATGTTTTAAGGAAAAACTCAACAATCTAATCTATCAGACTCTGTTCACACAAGAACTTGGCTTTTCCTTGATATAGTTCAAACATTTTTGCTTAGACACACCTTCCAAAGAAAATTAATCATCAATACTAAACATGTTATAACAATTCAAGAATTTTGTTGTAAATTGCAATTGTGAAAAAATAAATAAATAAATAAAAAGTACAATTTCTTATTTTTGTTTAGTAAAGGCTCAGTTACCTATCAGATGAAGAAACAACAATAATAATGCAGTCTTTTTGTGTCGTCCTGGTAGTGTCACGGTCGTCTTGGTGAAGGGTGTCATCACTCATGTCGCCATCATCAGTTAACTGATCACAACTATATTCCCAATGTTATTAAAATTATATTTGTATTAAATATTATATTAGCTAAACTGTCTGATGAAGAAATAAGAACGCAATTGTCTTCTTGTACTGACATTCTGTGTAGCAGTCAACAATTTGCATGCACGTTGCCTTGCTCACATCACATTGTTGTAGATCCAAGCCAGCTGCCTGGCCCACGAGAGTAGAGACTATATAGCCTGCTGGCTATTTGCATGATATTCATATGACTTTCACATGACTTTAAACAAATTCATAGGAATCATGATCCGTAATCCATGATCCGCAGTCCAGATTTTCTAACCACCGCTACCATGTTCATTTTCTCCTTTGTAACTGGGTGAGTAATAGGCCTTGTCTCCCGGTGAACAATGCAAATATCAAAAGGTGGGTTTCTGTTTGCATATCCTAGTCTACATCCAGCCCATACTTTGATATGACCATTGAGTACCTTGATGTAGTATGGTTGTGCAGCTGGTGAGGGGAGACTAGCTGAGACTGAACTGGTGGATTGCTGTTGGTGAGATGGTGTCAAAGTAGCAACTGTATTGGAACTAGTCGTTGCCTGACTGGAGGTGGTAAACCTATCTACTACTGTCAAATCAGCAAAGTCTTTTGAAGATGTGCGTCTCCTTTTTGGTTTGGGCTTTCCTCCCCTTGTAATTACTATCACATCCAGTAAGTCGGGAATGTTTTGATGTTGAACAGAAAGATACAGCTTCCTGACTCCATTATTTATCCAGCTACCACAATCGTCGCATTTCACGTCTTCAGATTTTCGCAGTTTATGTGTGTCCACTACAAATCTTGCATTTGCTTCAACATTCTTTGGTACAGACTGACATATATATATATCTGAAGTATGGATCCCAAATCCAAGAAGAAGTGAAACCAAATATGAAGTACCATCAACATCATGTTCCTCTGATAGTATAGGCCCTTTACCATCATACAGCATGCAGCCTACATAACAAAAAAGAACAATAATAATGCAACTGATCATTGATGTACACAATAACAACATATTATTTATGTAATTAAATTGCCATATTTACATTATTATATTCTAAAAGATTGATTTAATTTTCTATACAGTAAGATAATACCATCTAACCCTGTCTTTTCTTCATGGTCACTTTCACTTTCTTCCGCTTTAGTATATGTAGCTTTCATATCATCAGATGATTCATCACAACTACATTGCAATTGTGAAAAAAATAAAAAAATAAAATAATTTCTCATGTTTGACTAGTAAAGGCTCAGTTACCTATCAGATGAAGAAACAACAATGCAGTCTTTTTGTGTAGTCCTGGTAGTGTCACGGTCGTCTTGGTGAAGGGCGTCATCACTCATGTCGCCATCATCAGTTTAACTGATCATAACTACATTCCAAATGTTATTAAAATTATATTTGCATTAAATATTATATTAGCTAACCTGTCTTCTTGTACTGACACTCTGTGTAGCACTCAACAATTTGCACTCACGTTGCCTCGCCCTATGTGGGCTGGGTATATGATTTTCACATGACTTAAACGGAATCATGATCCGTAATCTGTAATCAGCAGTCCGGATTTTCTATCCACCGACATGGTAGATGAAAAGGTGGAAGTGTTTGTTGCATTGAAATCGTATTAACATTTGTGAGCAAAAAAATTCTTATAATATAATACTTATAGCCATTGTATAACCATTGACACAGTGACTCACACTACTTCTTGTAAGTGAAATAGAGAATATACATCATATGTAAGTGAAATAGAGAATATACATCATATGTGTTCTGTAAGTGGAATAGAGAATATACAACATCTGTAAGTGAAAGAGATTGACATAAATACAAAAGACTGACTTTTATCAGGAGCTGCTCATAAGCTCCTGCTCCAACTTATTATTATTTATCATATATAATAGCTAAGTTTGTTTAATTAATGTTTTTTGTACTAATAAGCTTCCACTGTCTTAAAAATTATTATTATTATTATTACTAGAGAATGATAATCATTGTGGGGCAAGCCTGAGAGCGAGAACACACAAAAAGGTGTGGTTGTAAGACAAGGGTGTGTGCAACTGCACATGCATTATGAACACGTGCAAGTCTGTGAAGATGGCACAGAAGAGATATGGAGGAGCATTCAAACACTGCAAAAATAAAATTGTTAAAATAACAAATTTATTTGTTAGTACAGTTGCAAGGAATAATTTAAATTGTAATTTAATTGGTTGTGTATGTTATTATCCATATACTGTAATTATAATCAAATAACTGTAATCTCAATATCCTTAAGCTGTCTAATAGATGTATAAAGTAGAATATTTATTTTAATTGAGCCATTTTAGGTTGCCAAACCTTTTTTGTGCATCTAATGTTAGATATTAGGCATGATAATTAATTATAATATAGGTACATATATCTTTTAATATGTTAACTTTCTTAATTAATGATACTGCTAAGTTTAACTGTTAAGGTGGTACTAGGGAGTGGGCGGATGCGACTCCAATCAGTTTCAAAATAGAATATTATATAATATGACTCTAACCTGGTGTAATGGCAACCTTCATATCTTCTAATCACCTTTATAGGGTCCTGGAAGTGATAAAACATATATAAAATGTCCATTTTTGTAATCGCAATAAGTACAAAACGGAGAAAGCCACGCCCACCAATCACGGCATGCACCAAGTACAATGCATTTAGAGAAAACAAATAGAGCCGTTTTCTGGAAATTCATTTTACTTTTATAGTTACAAGAGGCTGAAGAAAGCTGAATTCTGTAGCTTTTCACTGAAACCATAAAATTTACCTTTCTAGACACTACCAAACTCCGATCTTTCTCGGAGAGCAACTACAGTTACCCCGCCATTATTTACCACCCGCCGCCCCCTCCACCACCCGTGGGCCGTATTTAGCTTTGTTTCTGAAAATAAACTATCAGTCAAAACATTTAGGCCCAATAATTATACCCCCGGGTGGGTGTGGCTTCCAAAAAATACAGAATGGAACCAGATTGTATGCAGCAAGAAGCTTGCAAGACTAGAAACTGATTGGAGTAGCATCCGCCCACGGAAAAGACTACAACCTTAATTAAGTATTTAAATATAATTAGACCAAAGCAGCTATGGTGTTAGATGTATGTATCCTGAAAAACAAACTAATTGTTAAATCCTTGCAACTGTACTAACCAATATATTTGTTATTTTAACAATTCTATTTTTACAGTGAATGCCACAGTTCGAGGTCTTACCAATATAGTCTCGCGAGTCAGACCCATACCATGAGAAAGGGTCTGGTCGCATACTATACATCAGCTTGTTCCAGGCGCATGAAAAGCTGCGCCCCAATCAGATTGCAGAACGTCAGGATACATACACCAATTTCATGACGTCACGTTTAGAAAAATGGAGCTGGAAGCAGTGATCGATAAAGTAACATTGGATATGGGCTATGAGTCATTGAAAGCAAAACAGAAGGAAGCCATTATGCTTTTTTTATGGCCCGTAGGGCCATCCCTATAATTGCTTTCCACGGGGTTTAATGTATATATATATATATTCTTGTGTCACTTGCGCGACTATGCGTTGTATACGTAGTTAAAAAAGTTGCGTCATTCCCGGGGGGCTCGGTCAATTAATGGGCGTGGCCCGTAAAAGAACGCGCGTTTGAGCTACAGACCAGCCAGGAAGATTCAGAAAGGATGTAAAACTGCTAATAACTGTTGTATATAGCAGAGAAACAGTATAGATATTATGCAAGAATCTTTAACAAGTAAGTATGATAAGTTGTTGAGTTTCAGACACGAGGAAGTCATCATTTAGAACCTTGAAGGAGTACCTCAGTCAGTTCATCAGACATCTGTGTATTTAGACTGCAATTAGGCTTACACTTACGTCTTCAGGCCCCAGGAGTACACAGAAAGGTAGAGACACTAGTGCCATCAGCAATGCTTAATACATAGTCATCACAAAGCAAATATAGGGATGTTTTTTTCTCTATATACACTTGTTTTTTACAAAAGAGAGATGTATTTGTGATATTACCAACAAGATTTGGAAAAGGTGTGTCTATTACATCATAATGATTTGTGTTGTCATACGTGTTGTTATGCGGCTTCCCAGAACAAACTGATGTATAGCATGCAACCAGACCCTTTCTCATGGTATGAGTCTGGCTCGCGAGACTATTACCAATAAAGGTAAGTAGGATAAACCATGATGTTAAATACTTTAGCGGGAAGATCACTTTGCTCAGCAGTCTCCATAGCTGTTCTCTCTATCTGTCTCTCCCGCATAATCTTCTATCTCTCTTCTCTTTGCTCAGCAGTCTCCACATCTCTTATTTCCCTCTGTCTGTTTCTGTCTCTCCAACCTTACTTCCCTTTCATAATCTGTCTCCATAGCTCTTGGCTCTCCAGCATAATCTTCAATCTCTCTTCTCAGGCTTTGGTCAGCTTATCTCCCTCTGTCTCTCTCGATTACTATGACCTCTATCAGTCTCTCTTCTTTTACGTAATCTCACCACTCTCTCCTCTTTAGTTTCTGCAGCTCGTTTAGCTCTCTATTCAATTTCATAACGAACAATGCACATGGCTTTCTCAAAAGATATTTACGGATTACGAGAATTAAAAGTATTTACGGAATACGTACGAATACAAACAAATATATACAAGATGCAAACGTTTCAGCTACACTAGTGTGGGGCTCGCCCGAATTATTATAGATACTGTATCCACGCGCAATAGAACTACCGTGGAAACAGTTTAATTACTGAGGGCGGTACACGTAGAAAAATCGAATACGGTATCTAACCTATATTTAGTAAACCTGTTGCTATAGGAATTTCACACACAGAAACAAAGTTTTTTTGTAAGCCCGGATCTGTTGATTTTTAGACTGAGAAAGTCGCCAAAATGTGGGCGTTGACCGCACTGACTGTATCTAATAATTAAAAAAAAACTCGTCTAGCTACTTTCTATCAACAAACGAAGAATGGTTTTAGTATCTACGCCCTTATCAATTAAAAGATCTTCTGTCCAACTAAGTAAGCTAAACTCTTTGGCTTTTTGAAGGTGGTAGTAGGGAGTGGGCGGATGCGACTCCAATCAGTTTAAAAAAAGAATGTTATATAATATGACATTAGCCTGGTGTAATACCAACCTTCATATTTTTGCAATTTTGATAAGTACAAAACCACGAAAGCCTGTCACGTTGAGGACATCTTGGACTGAAAAAAAACTCGAGGACGAATCAAGGAAAGATTTACCGGAAAAGGTGTTTGGAGTGATGCGAGAAAAATTGTAAGTTTGTTATTAAGCAAATAAGGATTTCATACTGGTATTATAGTATAAATATAAGTGTTATTTTGTGCTTCAAATTTAGGTTATAAATGTGATGTGTGTCATTTTTCCCTTTCCATCCCTACATAGAGAGTACTACCATACTCTATGATTATGTATTCATATTATATTTAACATATCAATTGTGTACAGATGTTTCTCTAGTGTAAGGAAAACACCAATCTCAGAATAATTATATTAGAAAACTAACTAGTAAACAGCATATGTATTATTTAGAATCTTTGATCCTACTAATGAAGTTATTTTGAATGTTAATTATTGCTTACTTAAAGTTGTTTATGCGTATCAATTAAAGTTTTGGAGGATATTTTAACCTAATGACTGTTGAGTGCAATAACAAACTGTTAATGAGGAATGAAACATCTAATAACACAATAGTTTACCCCAAAAAAAAAAGAAAACGGCAATGAAGGATAGGATAAACAAATTCTGTTTGTTCAATCAACACTGAGAATCTAATATTAATTATTGATCAATATTCGTACAAGGTAGTTAGTTACTTGAGTGTAAGATAGTTCTGTGTACACCTCAATATCATCTTCCTCTTTGTCATTAACACAAGGTGTGTGGTATTCATTAGGCTTGTAATGAACTTTAACTTTATCAAGAGGAGGTATGTTTCTTGATGGAAGTGTAGGTTTTAGGAAAGTTGGAGATTTGGCAACGTTGACTGAAGTGTAAGATTCATTTTTAACTGCATTTAAAATGCTATTATGGTTCTGACTGAACTTTATATATACTGCATATCTGAAGAGAATGAAGAATATATAAATGTATACAACTACAGTATTTGCAGTAAATGTTCATTGAACAGCTAAGATGAAATTTACCCCATGATGATGAATATGTTAGACATTATTATTACTACAATTAGTGTAAGGTAGACTCCTCCACTAATGGCAGAATAATTTGGTGTGCATGTAGATGATGAAGACCCACTATCATCAAAATCATCAGTTGTTGGAGAAGAACTCATTACTGTTGGAGCAGTTTCTTCACTGATTCCTTCACTGCATCGCACACCAGCGACATCTACCAGCTTCTGAAGAGATTTCTTGTCGTCGTCAGAGAATTCATAGTAAGAACAGTCAAGTAATCTTTTCTCTGATCCTGTGCATGCTACATTAATAATGTTTATTGGTCGTTTTGGTTTACCATAGAATGAATTATTGAATGCTCTGATACCTGGAAATAATTATTATAATGTTTATAATAACAGACTGGTTAATAATTATAATTAGTCAGCACAGATATTCATATTACTTGTCTAGTTCAATGCAGTAATGAATGAATTTGCTGCTATTGACAAATTCACTTCTCTTTTATTTACATAAAATTCCAGGACATTGAGCAGTGTATTTGATGATATGCAATAATAATATGAACCTGTAGTGTCATATCCCAGTTGACTACACACAATATTAGCATCCACTTGTCCCCATCCTGAATCTGCTATCACACCCCACAGATTATCCACACATATCTCCACTGTTCCTTCCTGTTCCCTATTCCTGCTACCTGTTAATCGTATGTCACCATCTTCACAGTCTATAAAAAGGAAAGAAATCATCTGTTACTGAATTAGTAATTGTTTTACTTACCATCATAACATTGAATACCAATAACTTGTGTTCTGGCACAATAAAACTCTCCATATGTGTTGTGAGTACAATCAGTTATTGTTCTCTCCCATCCACCACATCCAGCATTTGACACAACCATTGGATAATCTCCATCAGTAAACTGATTAGAATTAAACCAAACCAGTGGACCTACACATGGTGATGTATTAATACATTATATAGTAAATATATATGTTCTGACTATACCTCGGTTTGAATTCCCTTTTCCAAGTCAAACTTAGGTTATAAATGTGATGTGTGTCATTTTTGCCAGGCCATCCCTACATAGAGAGTACTACCATACTCTATGATTATGTATTCATATTATATTTAACATATCAATTGTGTACAGATGTTTCTCTAGTGTAAGGAAAACACCAATCTCAGAATAATTATATTAGAAAACTAACTAGTAAACAGCATATGTATTATTTAGAATCTTTGATCCTACTAATGAAGTTATTTTGAATGTTAATTATTGCTTACTTAAAGTTGTTTATGCGTATCAATTAAAGTTTTAGAGGATATTTTAACCTAATGACTGTTGAGTGCAATAACAAACTGTTAATGAGGAATGAAACATCTAATAACACAATAGTTTACTCAAAAAAAAAAAGAAAACAGCAATGAAGGATAGGATAAACAAATTCTGTTTGTTCAATCAACACTGACAATCTAATATTAATTATTGATCAATATTCGTACAAAGTAGTTAGTTACTTGAGTTTAAGATAGTTCTGTGTACACCTCAATATCATCTTCCTCTTTGTCATTAACACAAGGTGTGTGGTATTCATTAGGCTTGTAATGAACTTTAACTTTATCAAGAGGAGGTTTGTTTCTTGATGGAAGTGTAGGTTTTGGGGAAGTTGGAGATTTGGTAACATTGACTGAAGTGTAAGATTCATTTTTAACTGCATTTAAAATGCTATTATGGTTCTGACTGAACTTCTTATATATTACATATCTGAAGAAAATGGAGAATATATAAATGTATACAACTACAGTATTTGCAGTAAATGTTCATTGAACAGCTAAAATGAAACTTACCCCATGATGATGAATATGATAGACATTATTATTACTACAATTAGTGTAAGGTAGACTCCTCCATTAATGGCAGAATAATTTGGTGTGCGTGTAGATGATGAAGACCCACTATCATCAAAATCAGCAGCTGTTGGAGAAGAACTCATTACTGTAATTACTGTTGGAGCAGTTTCTTCACTGATTCCTTCACTGCATCGCACACCAGCGACATCTACCAGCTTCTGAAGAGATTTCTTGTCATCGTCAGAGAATTCATAGTGAGAACAGTCAAGTAGTCTTTTCTCTGATCCTGTGCATGCTACATTATTAATGTTTATTGGTCGTTTTGGTTTACCATAGAATGAATTATTGAATGCTCTGATACCTGGAAATAATTATCATAATATTTATAACAATAGACTGGTTAATAATTAGTCAGCACAGATATTGTCTAGCAATGAATTTGCTGCTATTGACACATTCACTTCTCTTTTATTTACATATAAATTTAAAATTCCAGGACATTGAGCAAATAAGGTAGTGTATTTGATGATATGCAATAATAATATGAACCTGTAGTGTCATATCCCAGTTGACTACACACAATATTAGCATCCACTTGTCCCCATCCTGAATCTGCTATCACACCCCACAGACTATCCACACATATCTCCACTGTTCCTTCATGTTCCCTATTCCTGCTACCTGTTAATCGTATGTCACCATCTTCACAGTCTATAAAAAGGAAAGAAATCATCTGTTACTGAATTAGTAATTGTTTTACTTACCATCATAACATTGAATACCAATAACTTGTGTTCTGGCACAATCAAACTCTCCATATGTATGGTGAGTACAATCAGTTATTGTTCTCTCCCATCCACCACATACAGCATTTGACACAACAATTGGATAATCTCCATCAGTAAACTGATTAGAATTATACCAAACCAGTGGACCTACACATGGTACATTATAATTATTGCCGAGCACCTTAGTGCGAGCAACTAATCCGGGAGTATAATAATTATATTATATATGTGGTTCTGTCACGCTTAGGAATGCAATAATTAAACGTACGACCATAGGCACGTTAATTCGTAGACCGCGTGTACTGCTCTATTGTAGAGACGAGTGAGTGAGGAACCTACAAGTGAGGGAGCTACAGCACGCCTTCGACGCCTAGCTACACTGAGAAAAAGAAGCAAAGTGTGGGAGCTACAGAAGAGGCCAAGACAGAGGAGAAATTAAGAGGTAGAGAACAGAAACAGCGAGATCTAGATGAGAGTGAACGACAGGCAAGACAATCCCGTGTATGTTAGCATCATCGCAAGGATCACAAGATGACAAATCACTAAATTCTCTCTTCTTTCCTGCCATTATGTGACTAAAACCACACCTTTCTGGATATTAATCGACTATAGTGTAGTGCGAGTGAGGCAGTCTGCGCATACGTATTCCTAGTAGTAAATATATATATGTTCTACCTCGGTTTGAATTCCCTTTTCCAAGTTGCTTACATGCAACATATGCATCGAGTACATTCCATCCTGATGAACACACAGTACCCCATACACCATTTACACATACTTCTAATCTACCCTCTTGTTCAATAGTACCATTCACTAATCTGGAACTACCCTCCTCACACTGTGGAGGATCTATAGAAAATAATAAATATGAATCTTAATAATAATAATTATAGTAAACTCACTGAAACACTTGAGTCTTACTGAGTCACAGTATTTTGTACATCGTGTTGTGAGAGTAACACTACATTCAGTTAGCGTTGATTCAGAGAAATCTGCACTGCAATCAAATCTAATAATATATTGCTTGACCAGTGGTGTATTTCCAGCAGTGAATATAGAACCCCCTGTAATATAATATAATGAATTTGATTAATGATAGGGTAACGTAATTATGTACATGAGTATTGAGTATAGCCTAATTGTTTGCATGCAACAGCAGCTTCTTCATCATGAAAATATGTAACACACACTGGAGTCCATATATCAGTATAACACATCTCCAATCTTCCTTCGCTGCTTGATTCACCACCAACAAGACGTATTTCTCCATTTTTACACTCTATACAGTAATGTATGATAATAAATATGAATACAATTGTGCAGTATTAGTACCTTTAGTATATAATTGACATCGTACACCTGCAAGTTTCTGTGAATTGCAGTGGATAGTGTTAATGACAATGTGCATATAATATGAACAGTCTATTAGATTTGTCTCTGTTCCTGAGCAGGTATATGCTCCAAAATCAACTGTATTCCATTCTCCAAAGTAAGATCCAGTATAAACCAGAGCAGCTAGATAAATAATTATAATAGAGTTTCATTGCATGTTATGAATATATTGTTTCACTGACTAGTATCTTTGTATCCTAACTGTCTACATGCTACTGTTGCATCAGCACAAGCCCATGCATAATCACAAACTCCACTCCATTCATTATCATCACAAATCTGAACGTCACCCTCATTAGGAGTAGTACCATTGTACAAACGTATGTCTCCATATGTACAGTTCACTGTGTAAGCAATGCAATGATAACATATTAGATGTTACAATACTATACATTACTAACCTGTTGCAATTGACAGTGTGACATGGGGAACCAAAAAACATACAATAAACACTGCATTTACAAGACTATCCATTATATATACTGCAGTATATACCAAGTGGTGATTGTGTAATAATGACTTAGTCTCAGCTTATATCCTCCAGGATAACAGTTTGTTCTATTTATTAATGACACAAAATCACATGATAATTGATGTCTAAACTTTCTGTCAATTTCTAGCTCCACCTATCATTTCATGCACATCACAACACTGTTTTATAAAGCACTGTCATCAAACTATTGTATTCAAAAAACAATCAGTGAATACACTTTAGCAGAAAATGTTCTGAAAAGCTCATCTACAGATTTATGGCAACAAAACATTTGACACTATTACAATGATTAATGGTGAATGAGTTGTACTTCATAGTAGTCAGATTTACCAATAAATAGTTATATATTTCGCTCTGTTTCTATCACGTATATGCCTATTAGTGTTGTTTTAGTTAACTACAACTGTAACTAAAATCCCTTTTAGTAAGGCATTTTGACTTTTAGTTAGCTAAACTATAACTAAATTCAATGAATGCACTCATTTTGTATATACAAAATTGTGATTGACTAACAAAAATGACTACTCACAAAAAAAATGATTGCAGACTATACTTGACTGTAATAATGATTATTACAATTATTATACATACTGTATATATATATATATGTGTGTGTGTGTCAGTTATAACTCCAGGCCTAGCAAGCGGAGTACTAGTCTACTTCAACTGTATTTGAATTCAAGCTGTCATTTGAGAGCTATAGCCTTCAAAAAAGATGAGTTATGTTTCCATGTACTCGATTGCTACCTGAAGTCATCAAAAAGTGGTGAAATGGCAATCGTGAGTTGTACAAATTGTCATAAATTTATAACCGAAAGGTTTTAGAAAAGGGCTGTTGATCCTTGTATAATTTCACGTCTTCGATCGAAATCCCAATGTTGATAGTTGTCTAGAAAGTTTGTTCATACTGCAACATATACAGACAGATATAACACCAGATTACAGTAACCCCATACACGCTGGGGCGAGGGTTAATAACATGCAGTGATAAATGGAAGAGTAGGGTGTGTCTAAATGGTATCTGCGGTACAGTATGTGATGATTATTGGAGTACAAATGATGCTGTTGTAGTTTGTAACCAGCTAAATATATCTTTAACAAGTATTAAAGAATTATTGTGTTTCTACTCTATACACACAATATTTGTTGTTTCTTTGCTTTGTAGAGCGCTCCACCCAACATTTAAACAAGTCAGGTATTTATTCTCATAGAAACAGTTATTTTCTTTATTATACAAGCAATTTTAACATCCCTCTGCTTTGAATGAGATTGTATCGTTTATATTTCTCTCAAAACATCTTATGCACTATTAACTCACAAGTAATGAAAACATTCTACAACCACATGTTTGAGTTAAGGTGCCATGTCCAGTATAAGTAGTTATACTGCATAGAACTTTGATCATGTATATAAAAGACAAGAATATAAAAACATTTTGAGCAACAAAATGAAATACCACTTCCACATAACAACATAGTATCGCTTCTTTGTGTTTTGCCTTTACTCTAGCTATATATACTTATGTACAGTTGTTGTGTGGAAGTGGTATTTCATTTTGTTGCCAAAGCCATCTTGTTCCTGTGCTTTTTCGGTTTGATATATTATATCCCTACATACTCCTTCATTTTTCAAATGTTTTTTTATATTCTTGTTATATAATATTGGTAATCATTATGCTATTTATGATTTTTATTTTTTGGGGAGAAAATGTTTGATGGTGTGTATGAGTGAAGCATTTATATTACAATGTATTAAGAAAAAAACTCAGGGTGATCTCATTGATTTCCTTCATAATTATATCATAATTATATAGTCAGTTATTCATTCTAGGGAAAATGTTTGTTGTTATTGCATTCCAACAAAGGTTTCTCTAGTGAGGGATTATGGTATGCAATCTGAAAAATCATATATATAATTATAGACATTGAAAGATTAACTTTGAATTTGAATATCCATAATTTCACTCTTCAAATTATAATAATAATAATAATAATAATAATAATAATATCCAGCAAAAAAAATGATTTGCATTCATGAGAAAATGACAATACTAAAATTCTGATTTGATTTTAAGGTTATCTTCTGTCCGAATATCTGCATGCTCCTTCCTCGTCTTTTATCACCTTTCATCATTCAGTAACAACAGTAGTTATTTATCCATGAGCGAGCTTAAAAATGAAATAATTTCAATGCAGTTTCAAATTCAAAGTCTTCTTAGCCTCTTTTTACTTTTCTTTGTACCAACAACATTCTCAGAAACCCTCTTTGTCTTCAATCCACTCTTTGTCGTTTCCTTATTGAATAAGTAGTCATCTACAATGCTGGAGACCTTATTGTTGAATACCAAAGAATGGTAGTACAGAACCCTCGCCAAAAGTGTGATTTGGGAAACAACATGAGAATGATTCAGTGACTAACAAGGCCGACAATATTTAGTATTCAGAATTATAGATATTTTCCTTTTTATAATAAACTATGTTCAATCAGACTCATGACACCATATTGTTTTAATACTGAATACTAAAGATGTGGTAATCGTAATTTTAGTTGGGATGCAAAGCTTTTCCAATTAAAAATATATTAGCGGTGCAATATTGTACCAATTTGAATGTCTATAATTGTTGTTTCATTATTGAATAAGTAGTCATCTACAATACTGGAGACCTTACTGTTGAATACCAAAGAATGGTAGTACAGAACCCTCGCCAAAAGTGTGATTTGGGAAACAACTTGAGAATGATTCAGTGACTAACAAGGCCGACAATATTTGACTGTATTAACAATTATTATACTGAGATTATATTATATTTGTGTGTGTGTGTGCATTACAACTTACACTCCAAGTCCTACTAGCTATGTAGTATAAGATTAATAAACGCAGTGTTAAAATCCAGGCTTGAAAACAGCTTCAATCACGTGCATGGATGAAATAAATTATGAGTGGAGCTAAAATTAAATTGCAGAGCCAGCTCGAAGTTCATTTCGAGCTGTGATTCGACAGCAAGCAAGACGAGCTGTGTTTCAGTGAACTCTTTTGCTATCAGACGTCATTTGAAAGTTGTTAAACGGCGACCGTGAGTTACATAAATTGTCATAACTTTAATTAAAACAGAAAGGTTTTAGCAAAACCACTAGTACTTTTGATCTTTGTACGATTTGATGTCTGCTGGTAGTATCTTCAGTAAGACTCCGCTCCGTCTATGCGGGCGAGGGTTAATAAGTAGTCATCTACAATACTCATTGCTGAAGAATGGTCAATACTTGACTGCTTGAAGTCCTTCTTTATTTCGGACATCTTATTTTGTTGAGATCTTATTTATTATTTTTTTGAAAGAGCTACTAATGAAGTAATGAATCGAATACGTTTCAGTGCGAGGAAACATTATAATCAGCTACAACAATGCACATCATTACATGCAAACATGTGCACAAAAGGCTTCTCACCACAAAAGAAATGATGTAAGTTTGAATAACGAATTGCTAAAATCCGGGCAAGAACATGCACTATTATTGAGGCTTATATAATAATAGTATAGTGATGCTGATTGTCTCTTTCAGTGCCCGCATGGGAAAAAGAATTATTAAGTACATATTATTACTATTATAATGCCTGTAGTTGGAACATCAATATCTATTCTGTAGCCTTCATAGTGGAAGGGTCATAAGGCTGTAATTTCAACAAATATCTTAATAATTATGTAATTGCACAGAAGATCATTGAGGATCGCACAGAATTATCTAAAATGATAATCATGAATATGCACACATGCACGAAAGTTGTAGTAAAAACACTTAAGTGTAATATTTATATAAATTGAGGAAATATGCAATTACATGTACTGTAACTGCATGCATATGTGCATGCACACATGCATGGCACCTTGCATGCATGCATTTGCACATGTTTGTTGGAGTGTGTGCTTCCATGCATGTTCATGATACATGTATAAGCACGCATATATACATGCATGCTTCTAGCTTGCATCTTATTCTATAAAATATTTTCTCAAACGGAAACTTATTCATTATTTCATAGCAGCTCTTTTGAAAAAACGAGATCACAGTAGGCAACTGAATAAAATGTAAAACATAACTACTGAAAAGAAGCAGTTGGGAAATATTGACCGTTCTTTGGTATTCAACAGTAAGGTCTCCAGCATTGTAGATGACTACTTATTCAATAAGGAAACGACAAAGAGTGGATTGAAGACAAAGAGGGTTTCTGAGAATGTTGTTGGTACAAAGAAAAGTAAAAAGAGGCTAAGAAGACTTTGAATTTGAAACTGCATTGAAATTATTTCATTTTTAAGCTCGCTCATGGATAAATAACTACTGTTGTTACTGAATGATGAAAGGTGATAAAAGACGAGGAAGGAGCATGCAGATATTCGGACAGAAGATAACCTTAAAATCAAATCAGAATTTTAGTATTGTCATTTTCTCATGAATGCAAATCATTTTTTTTGCTGGATATTATTATTATTATTATTATTATTATTATTATAATTTGAAGAGTGAAATTATGGATATTCAAATTCAAAGTTAATCTTTCAATGTCTATAATTATATATATGATTTTTCAGATTGCATACCATAATCCCTCACTAGAGAAACCTTTGTTGGAATGCAATAACAACAAACATTTTCCCTAGAATGAATAACTGACTATATAATTATGATATAATTATGAAGGAAATCAATGAGATCACCCTGAGTTTTTTTCTTAATACATTGTAATATAAATGCTTCACTCATACACACCATCAAACATTTTCTCCCCAAAAAATAAAAATCATAAATAGCATAATGATTACCAATATTATATAACAAGAATATAAAAAAACATTTGAAAAATGAAGGAGTATGTAGGGATATAATATATCAAACCGAAAAAGCACAGGAACAAGATGGCTTTGGCAACAAAATGAAATACCACTTCCACACAACAACCGTACATAAGTATATATAGCTAGAGTAAAGGCAAAACACAAAGAAGCGATACTATGTTGTTATGTGGAAGTGGTATTTCATTTTGTTGCTCAAAATGTTTTTATATTCTTGTCTTTTATATACATGATCAAAGTTCTATGCAGTATAACTACTTATACTGGACATGGCACCTTAACTCAAACATGTGGTTGTAGAATGTTTTCATTACTTGTGAGTTAATAGTGCATAAGATGTTTTGAGAGAAATATAAACGATACAATCTCATTCAAAGCAGAGGGATGTTAAAATTGCTTGTATAATAAAGAAAATAACTGTTTCTATGAGAATAAATACCTGACTTGTTTAAATGTTGGGTGGAGCGCTCTACAAAGCAAAGAAACAACAAATATTGTGTGTATAGAGTAGAAACACAATAATTCTTTAATACTTGTTAAAGATATATTTAGCTGGTTACAAACTACAACAGCATCATTTGTACTCCAATAATCATCACATACTGTACCGCAGATACCATTTAGACACACCCTACTCTTCCATTTATCACTGCATGTTATTAACCCTCGCCCCAGCGTGTATGGGGTTACTGTAATCTGGTGTTATATCTGTCTGTATATGTTGCAGTATGAACAAACTTTCTAGACAACTATCAACATTGGGATTTCGATCGAAGACGTGAAATTATACAAGGATCAACAGCCCTTTTCTAAAACCTTTCGGTTATAAATTTATGACAATTTGTACAACTCACGATTGCCATTTCACCACTTTTTGATGACTTCAGGTAGCAATCGAGTACATGGAAACATAACTCATCTTTTTTGAAGGCTATAGCTCTCAAATGACAGCTTGAATTCAAATACAGTTGAAGTAGACTAGTACTCCGCTTGCTAGGCCTGGAGTTATAACTGACACACACACACATATATATATATATACAGTATGTATAATAATTGTAATAATCATTATTACAGTCAAGTATAGTCTGCAATCATTTTTTTTGTGAGTAGTCATTTTTGTTAGTCAATCACAATTTTGTATATACAAAATGAGTGCATTCATTGAATTTAGTTATAGTTTAGCTAACTAAAAGTCAAAATGCCTTACTAAAAGGGATTTTAGTTACAGTTGTAGTTAACTAAAACAACACTAATAGGCATATACGTGATAGAAACAGAGCGAAATATATAACTATTTATTGGTAAATCTGACTACTATGAAGTACAACTCATTCACCATTAATCATTGTAATAGTGTCAAATGTTTTGTTGCCATAAATCTGTAGATGAGCTTTTCAGAACATTTTCTGCTAAAGTGTATTCACTGATTGTTTTTTGAATACAATAGTTTGATGACAGTGCTTTATAAAACAGTGTTGTGATGTGCATGAAATGATAGGTGGAGCTAGAAATTGACAGAAAGTTTAGACATCAATTATCATGTGATTTTGTGTCATTAATAAATAGAACAAACTGTTATCCTGGAGGATATAAGCTGAGTCTAAGTCATTATTACACAATCACCACTTGGTATATACTGCAGTATATATAATGGATAGTCTTGTAAATGCAGTGTTTATTGTATGTTTTTTGGTTCCCCATGTCACACTGTCAATTGCAACAGGTTAGTAATGTATAGTATTGTAACATCTAATATGTTATCATTGCATTGCTTACACAGTGAACTGTACATATGGAGACATACGTTTGTACAATGGTACTACTCCTAATGAGGGTGACGTTCAGATTTGTGATGATAATGAATGGAGTGGAGTTTGTGATTATGCATGGGCTTGTGCTGATGCAACAGTAGCATGTAGACAGTTAGGATACAAAGATACTAGTCAGTGAAACAATATATTCATAACATGCAATGAAACTCTATTATAATTATTTATCTAGCTGCTCTGGTTTATACTGGATCTTACTTTGGAGAATGGAATACAGTTGATTTTGGAGCATATACCTGCTCAGGAACAGAGACAAATCTAATAGACTGTTCATATTATATGCACATTGTCATTAACACTATCCACTGCAATTCACAGAAACTTGCAGGTGTACGATGTCAATTATATACTAAAGGTACTAATACTGCACAATTGTATTCATATTTATTATCATACATTACTGTATAGAGTGTAAAAATGGAGAAATACGTCTTGTTGGTGGTGAATCAAGCAGCGAAGGAAGATTGGAGATGTGTTATACTGATATATGGACTCCAGTGTGTGTTACATATTTTCATGATGAAGAAGCTGCTGTTGCATGCAAACAATTAGGCTATACTCAATACTCATGTACATAATTACGTTACCCTATCATTAATCAAATTCATTATATTATATTACAGGGGGTTCTATATTCACTGCTGGAAATACACCACTGGTCAAGCAATATATTATTAGATTTGATTGCAGTGCAGATTTCTCTGAATCAACGCTAACTGAATGTAGTGTTACTCTCACAACACGATGTACAAAATACTGTGACTCAGTAAGACTCAAGTGTTTCAGTGAGTTTACTATAATTATTATTATTAAGATTCATATTTATTATTTTCTATAGATCCTCCACAGTGTGAGGAGGGTAGTTCCAGATTAGTGAATGGTACTATTGAACAAGAGGGTAGATTAGAAGTATGTGTAAATGGTGTATGGGGTACTGTGTGTTCATCAGGATGGAATGTACTCGATGCATATGTTGCATGTAAGCAACTTGGAAAAGGGAATTCAAACCAAGGTATAGTCAGAACATATATATATATTTACTATTAGGAATACGTATGTGCAGACTGCCTCACTCGCACTACACTATAGTCGATTAATATCCAGAAAGGTGTGGTTTTAGTTATAATTATTTGACTTTGACACTTATAATCAGGGGCGGGTCTAGAAACTATTGTGTTATTAGATGTTTCATTCCTCATTAACAGTTTGTTATTGCACTCAACAGTCATTAGGTTAAAATATCCTCTAAAACTTTAATTGATACGCATAAACAACTTATATAGGATCAAAGATTCTAAATCATACATATGCTGTTTACTAGTTAGTTTTCTAATATAATTATTCTGAGATTGATGTTTTCCTTACACTAGGGAAATATCTGTACACAATTGATATGTTAAATATAATATAAATGCACTGAAGTGCAGAACCCTCGCTGTAAAAATTTACATTAATAAACATTTAAAGTAAAGTCCTAGGATAAAAAAATGTCAAGCAATTTTTTATTCTAGGACAAAATATTGTGGGGGACAAAAAGTTGTGACAGATCGTTTTGTTGTGCACGTATGTGATGAGTCTAAGCTGAGTTGAGAAGAATGAAGAACTTTAAATGTAATTTTTTACACTGAGAGTTCTGCACTTCAGTGCATTTATTGAACATGTTCACAACATGCAATCAAGCAATGATTGTAATTTTAACCAAAATTAATAGTTAATTGAAAGTGAATCAAATGAACACGAAAGACAGCCCTCAGTCAGTAGCTCATGACCTTGAGATGGAACGTATCATGTCATCCTTATGTGTAAGGCTAAAAGGTGGACATGTTAGTAATGCCATCTTGGTAATCTTGGTGTCTTCATTACAGCACAGTCTATGTACCATGTCACCAGTTGTTGTTGATGACATTGGTGATGGCATCTCAGAAGATTTGACAAGAATATGAGTAGTGAGAAGTGTTTCACAGGACTCGGTATTTTGCATCATTTGACATTTGGTACACTCACCAATTTCAGGGTATGTACTGTCGATTCCGACCACTACCTTACTGTTACAGTTAAGACATTTCTTGAGTTCATCAAGGTACTTCACTCCTAAAATCCGTACATTGTGTAATTGATGGTGACTAAATGTATCTGTATCAGAACTATCTTCTGCAACATATTCAATATCAATGTCAGAAATTTCTTCTATGGTTGAATCACTGGACAATGTTGAAAGATGGTGTTTTCCGTTGAATTCTTTCACAATACACAATAAATCTGTTCAAACTATAGTTAATTTCAATATTGTAGCAGTGATGAAGTTAGAACTGGATACCAAATGTTGAGAAATGATTGAGAGGATCAAGAAGGCTTCACGAAGTAAGCACACGAGGCAAAACTATATACACCAATGCGGAAAGTCTATCGATTCCATGAAAGCTGGAGATCGTCATTTCATTTGTCAACGAGATTATCACAAATCGTTTAAATCTCGGAATTATCAGACTCTAGCGTTTGGAAAGCAGTGTCAATGAACCAGTAACACCAGGTATTTGCAAAGATTACGTGGTAACACACAGACACACACACACACACAAACTGATTACTATAACCCTCCGCCTACGCGCTCGGGTTAATGAATACATAATCATAGAGTATGGTAGTCTCTCTATGTAGGGATGGAAAGGGAAAAATGACACACATCACATTTATAACCTAAATTTGAAGCACAAAATAACACTTATATTTATACTGTAATACCAGTATGAAATCCTTGTGACAGGCCCTGGCAATTTTTAACTGCTCACTTCTACTTTGGATGTATTTCACCATGTACAACCAGAGATATATATACAATTATATATACATAATATATTAGATTAGAGCTTACTAAAATGCTGCAATCTGATTGGTCAATTTGAGGTGTCTAAATACCTACTTTTCATTGATTAGTAAACCTATAATTACTTAGTAAACCTGTTGCAATATTGTTGTAAGGCTGGTTCTGTTGATGTTTCAAGCGATCGACTGAGAAAGTTATAAAGTGTGGGCTAGTGTCGCGTAGCCAGCCCCGACCTTGGCTGCGCGAGACTAAGTGTGGGCGTTGACCACTACTTTTTTTCTATCAACAAACGAAGAATGGTTTTAGTATCTACGGCCTTCTTAGAAGCTAATTAAGCTAAAATCTTCAGCTTTTTGAAATCCAAAAGTTACACAGCTGACAAAATCGAGATGTAGGCATTGCACTCGAGAGCAAAATACTCGCTCTATCGATCAGTCTTTCTGCGAAAAGTACTACATGGCTTTCTTGTTATGTCTTCTATCCAACAAGTAATAACTGTAATCTAAATTGCTTTGATACTGTTCCACAAGAAAGCTATGTGATCTGTGTGCAGATGATACAACTTTGTACCATTCTGCATCTTCTGATGTTGATGTCAACAGTATTTTAATTGATAAGGGCGTAAATACTAAAACCATTCTTCGTTTGTTGCTGGAAAGCAGCTAGACTAGTTGTTTTTTAATTTACAAAATTTTTTTAGATACAGTCAGTGCGGTCAACACCCACACTTTAGCCACTTTCTCAGTCTAAAAATCAACAGATCCGGTCTTACAAAAAACTTTGTTTCTGTGTGTGAAATTCCCTATAGCAACAGGTTTAGGTTAGATACCGTATTCTATTTTTCTACGTGTACCGTGGAAACAGTTTAATTACTGAGGGGGGAGTCCGAAGTAATTAAACTGTTTCCACGGTAGTTCTATTGTGCGTGGAAACAGTATCTATAATAATTGGGGCGAGCCCCACACTAGTGAGGTAGCTGAAAAGTTTGCATCGTATATATATTTGTTTGTATTTGTATAATACACGGACCAGTCTGCAGTCCAGTCTGTGGGTCCAGTCCAGTTTTGTTTTAGTCTGACTCTCTATCTAACAACACTGCAAAAATAAAATAACCAATGTATTGGTTAGTACAGTGGCAAGGATGCAAATTATAGTCATACAGGTTGTTGTTATAGCCGTATTATAAAAGATACTCGTACTATAATCAAATATCATGACTAATATCTCGTATTAGATGCACAAAGAAGGTTTGGAAATGTAAAATGATTTAATTAAAATGTTATTCTGCTTATTTGTATATCTAATAGACAGTATAAGGATAATTGAAATTGCAGTTATTGGATTATAATTACTTATATGTCACCATGCAGTGATGACATTCTACACGACCAATTAAATTATAATTTAAACTATTCCTTGTAACGGTACTAACTGATATATTAGTTATTTTAAAACAATTTTATTTTTGCAGTGAATTCATTTATCAGTTGTGAGATAATTAACATGATAAAAAAATCCTGATAAAACAGAACGTTTTGATCTGAAAGTCTTCTTCAGCTGTAAACATTATGTGTTATCAGAATTATTTATCAGAGAGTACGGTAAAATAATAAACACATACCTTTTGATATCTAGTGTTTTATGACTAACAACATCTTCTAGACAGTTGGAAATCATCTTTAAGGTAGAGAACCGGCAAGTAGCAAAACTGGCAAAATCTTCATCATCATATTATTATTATTATTAATATTATTTTCAGACAAATCATTTTTTGGTTTGTTGAACTATCACTATCACCATTCCAATTGCATTCGTTGTAAAATTCTGATGTACAAGTATCTAGATGATATCTTCAGATGCTATGAAAGAAGACAGTCTCAACGATGGCGAAGATTTGATCTTAAAATCGGATGCCATTTTTATAAGTGTATTCATTAATTTAGCAACGTGGAATTAATTGCTCATGCGCATTTGTGTCCTCAGAACATGAAAGAAACTACGTTGGAGTCATAAGAATAGTAATAAAGTTTGTGAGCAAATTCATTCTTAAAATAAAGATATACTGATAATATAATATTATATACTATGATGAGCACTGGAATGCTGAATGGTTGACACAGAGACTAGCACTACTTGTGGCGGCAAAGCTGTAAGGGAAATATAAAATAGGCAGTGTCATCTGTAAGTAAAAAAGAATGATAATCAATTCATAAATAATTGTATAATTATACAAAAGTCTGACCTTCAATGATGATCAAGCCGCCTCATAGCAATCTACATAAAATATTCAAAAATCGTCTACCATTCAGAAAAAACAACAGAAACAAGAATAATAAAAACATTTTTAATAAAAATGGAGAAAGATGTAGGGACGTCAAAACCCAAAAAGCATGTGAACAAGTTTGGGAGGTTAACGTAGGACCTAAAATTAAACAAACCACTTCCATATAACCCTACATAAGTACAGCTCTTTGTATTTTGCTTTATAGCGGTGTAAGTACTTATGGCGGGGTAACTGTAGTTGCTCTCTGAGAAAGATCGGAGTTTGATAGTGTCTAGAAAGGTAAATTTTATGGTTTCAGTGAAAAGCTACAGAATTCAGCTTTCTTCAGCCTCTTGTAACTATAAAAGTAAAATGAATTTTCAGAAAACGGCTCTATTTGTTTTCTGAAAATGCATTGTACTTGGTGCACGCCATGATTGGTGGGCGTGGCTTTCTTGGTTTTGTACTTGTTTCTTGGTTTTGCGATTGCAAAAATGGAGATTTTTCCAACACTCTCTGTCTTCCAGACAAATATAAAGATGATCAGAAGATATGAAGGTTGCTATTACACCAGGTTAGAGTCATGTTATATAATATTCTATTTTGAAACTGATTGGAGTCGCATCCGCCCACTCCCTAGTACCACCTTAAATCATTATAGGTTTCAAACCTTCTTTGTGCATCTAATGTGAGATATTACATAACATATTTATGTATTTTAATATAGTTAGTACAAAGTAGCTATGGTGTTAGATGTGTGTATCCTGAACAACCAAATTGTTAAACCTTGCAAACTGTGCTAATCATTGCATTTGTTAACAATTTTCTTTTTATTATGATTGTAAAACGTTTTGTTATCTGTTGATCTTTGTGCAACTTGAATTGCAAGAATTTGTGTACAGACAACAATATAACCCTGTGCTCTGCCTGTTATATGATCAAGGATTAATCATAATATAAATCACATGTTAATCATCATTATATTAACTACATACATACTCATTTTCCCAATAGTTCAATAATACAAATCATAATATGAAATTAATGATAGCTAGTGAGCAAATGACATCAAAATTTTGTTTCACACAACACATTACATACAACATTTCTAAAACATTGCACAAAACATTGAATACAGATTTGTCTATATCTTGGTAATTATTTTTCTATATTAATTATTTCTATAATTATGTAAAACAGTATATTATGTATATATATGTCTTTTAATTCTACTATAATTATGGTGATAATCAATACAGTACAAATATTTCATTGTTTATAACATGATCACATGACATCATGTGATATATATTTAATAATAGCAACCAGTGTAGAATCTGCTCATTAGCTTTTCTCTTTAATCCTTTCTCTATTTGATAATGGCTACTGGTGAGTGAATTATTATAATATATATCTTTACATTTCTTGTTACATGGAAACGACTTGATACATCAGATAAATAAGTTATTCATAATCTCTTAAACTTGAAATACATATAATTGCAAGTACTGGTTTGCGTACTAATAATTTTTATAATAATGTATTTTATTAAATATATGTGTTACTTGTCATGTTGTTATAATCGTGTATTGATTGTTTATTGTCAGGTCAATATGAGTTGAAATGGAGAACTCAACACTCCACTGTAGTTAACATTGACAGATTACATTGCTGGGGAGGAGAGCAGGAGGACCTTCCTATGGTACATTATAATGACGAGAAAAGAAAGTTCACATCATCTGTTGATATATTTCATTTCCCTACATTGAAGTGGGAAAGGAGATCTACTACAGCCACTCCACCTGCAGGAGTGATGGACTATGCTTGTACTAAAATAAGAGACTCTATATTCTATTTCGGTGGAAACTGTATACCTAATGACTGTTTTCATAATGATTTATTTGAACTCAACACTGTTACTAATGAATGGAGAGAAATTATTAACACTTCTCCTGATAATGGACCAATGAGAAAACGTGACTGTGGAATGATCTCATTTAACATGAATGGAGAAGATAATTTACTAGTTATTGGAGGGTTTGGACCTACACCAATCACATCTCACACTGGTTCCAAGTATATTCCACATCCGACATTCCCAAATCGATGCTTCACAAATGAAATACACACCATGTGTGTCAATTCATCACCAGGTATTACATGACTCACATTATGTATTACATCATAATGATATCATGTATTTTCTTCAGGTCAATGGAAAGTACAGGCAATTGTGCACCTCCATGTGCTGCTTTCAGTATCAACACACTTCCTGATAATAAAAGTGTAATGTTTGGGGGGTTCACTATTGATGGGACTGAATTCCGTCGTGTTAATGACTTATTTCTGTTATCATTCTCTCAAAATTCAATAGTGAGTTGTTGAGTGTTTGTTAAACAGATTCCCCATTTCTACATAGTTGTATTTGTTTTCTTTTTTTGTCTAGTCTATTATTTTTATCACTCTTGATCTTTTGTATTGTATTCTCTACAGTTCTAATCCTCTGGTTTCATTTTATTATCATAATAAGACACTTAACATGTACTTTTGAATCTTCATTCATTTTTGTTCATTATAATAAACACACTATCATTAATTTTATATACTTGTAGTTACATATTACTAAGTTGTAATTATTATCGTGTCTGAAAATCATATATAATCATACATTTTTCATAATATTTGTAATTTGATAAACAACATGACCACAAATATTTAAATTGTGTGATGTAATCACATAATTGTTAATCATGTCATTACACTAAAGAGTACATGTTCTGTTAGTTAGTAAATAATAATCACTCAAAATAATCCACTTGTAAACTACACCCCTTATTAATGATACATGAATTATTATAATTAGCGACTGTTTTATCTTCATCTTTAATATTATATTGATATAATATTATGTTTTATTACTAATACTGTAGAATTTTCATAAAGTATCTGACACTATATTGAAATGGCCTGAGGCAAGAGATCATCATGCTAGTACTATCATCAATACTATATTATCAAATCAACAAACGATATCTCATTTGATGATATTGGGAGGATTGGATAAAGATCTTCAAACACTAAATGATTGCTGGTTAATGAATCTCTCCAGTTTTATCTGGTATCAGGTAATGTACATCACATGACACAAGTAATACATTCTTGTCTATATATTAATTTTTATTGGTATCAGTTTTGTTATCATCAAAATTAATATTAATGTTGAAAATACTGGTATATCGCAAATATGAGCTAAACGTTTTATCATTACATTTCTAATGATTATATTTTATTAAATGAAACAGACTCTTTCTTGTACTAATGATATTGTAATGATGTGTTCCTCATTTATAACATATCGTTTATATTAATTTATTCATCTCTTCAGATAAATCTACCTGATTCAGTTACTAAAAGATTTTATCACTCTATGTCAACATACTATATATCAAAAGAAAGATTTTGGATTTTAGTAACTGGAGGTAGCAGTGAATACTATCAATCTGATAATACATATTTACCAATCACTGGATTTAATACTCTAGTCATCATTGAATTAGGTATGATAATTAATATACATATCACGTGATAAATTATTATTATCATGTTCACTGGAATTAATGTGTACAGTCTATGACATACAAGATTATTAAAGCTATATGAAAATCTAGCTTCATGTATACAAGATAATAATCCAATAGTTGTAGATTCACTGATACATTTGTAGTTACCTATTCTGAGATATTCATGTATCCTATGATTCATAAATACAAAGTGTCAGTCCATTTTCTGTTCTTACTGTTTCAAATATTAAGAGACACACTGACACCATATTCCTTAGTCCTATTTGTTATTATAAGAATGTTTCCTTAGAAACAGCATACCAACCAATAACTACAACAATGTTCAGTGTGTTGTATTGAAACCTAATAAGTCTTACACTACTTACACACAATTGATTAACATACATTATTATAATAAATGTAATTGATATGATGACTCAACAAACATACTATCTTCTATCACTGTCAATTTCGATTTGATTTTGTTAGTTCTATACCTTTCATCTGTTTTTAGTTTTTATATCTTGTTTTTAGTATTAGTAATCCAGTATCTCACGTCTTAGAACTAGGATAATAACATTACATCTCGATCTAATACTGAATATCAATATAATATCTCATTATATAGAATATGTTAATGATGAGTGGTCTGTGAGAGGTGTTTGGAACACTGAACTAGTTAGTAAACCAGTGATCAATATTCTAATAGTAAATTATTGCATTAATAATTGTTTCAGGAGATGCAGAAGATAATGGAGAAGAATATATTTGAAAAAGAATCACAAATATTGAAACTTAGTGTTGTGATGAGAGAGAAAAGTGATGAAATTACACACCTAAAGACAAGAGAGATGTCATTAATAGTTAAATCAGATACACTAGAGAAAGGTCAGATAATTTATTACTTGTGATTTGAATACTTGATGTTATGATCTTCAGAACTGGGGATTTCAAAAGATGAAACGCAAGCCTACAAGAAAGTGTCAATTGCAACAAAACAAGGTAACTTATGTAATATGAAAATTACAGTACAAAGAGGTGTGTGGTAGAGGTGTGTGGTAGATACAAGAATACAACATGAGCTAAGTGAGTTACAGTAGACCCCAGATTGAGTGCACAAGAGTAAGCAGGCAATTTATAAATAATTAATTGATATGTGAATGATTCAAAATTAATTGTGCAATGTTTACATTTTTATGCAATATAGAAATTGCTATACTGTGAGTGTATTTGATATAACCACATCTTTAGTTGACTACATAATTATTATATATATTATTTCTAATCATTATTTTTATGTTTAGAGTTACAAGGTTCTCAGACATTGTTTAGAGTTACAAGGTTCTCAGACATTGTTGATGATTGAAAAGAAAACATCTTTAGCAAAAATACAACAGATCACAGATTTGGAAGAGAAACTTAAACTCACATCTACCCTTTCATCAGGTCTAGATCAATACATATATTATATCTATTGAATGTGTATTGAGTATTATGTGTTTTCATTAGATGAGGAGACAATAGAAGAATATCATGAGAAGTCTCTGGAAAGACAACCATTCAAAAAGAAGAAATCAAAACCTGTAGATGAGGATAAACCTAAATCAGATATTAGTGATTCAGCCATAATCAGTATGATAGTAATAAAACAAATTGCATAATCTCTCAGACTAAATAAGTATACAAAAACTGAATTCTAACTCTCTCTAATGAACAGTGCACTCAGCAAGAAAAGACTGTTGCTTAGCAACAATGCTGATGGTGACATAAACAGATCTGATTCTATTGCCTTTTGCAGTAGGAAACTCTAATCTGTTATATACCTTGAACTCTGCAATATAAAATAAATAAATAAATAATAATATTATATTAATATCATTTCATTTATTGTAATCATAATTATATAGGTTGGCTGGTACATTTTTGCGTTTTGTTGATTGCAATTGTTGTGGGATTGTTCTCTGACTATTCTATGAGTATATATCCAGGTACAGATACAATATAAATAGGTCTGTGTTTGCATCATTTGTGTCTCGTGGGCATGAATATTAATATTATAATACATGTATAAAAATCATGAATAGTCAGTGAGGTAAATGTTTGCCTGTGTGCTTCACATGCTGGGTTCTTTTGAATTGGCCTGAATACTTCAACATCATTTCGTGCAAAGTGTTTTTGATCAAATACTTACCTTTAATCGCTCGCTATTCCACAATTTTGGACAGAAATTAGTACTCACTAAGAGCTATTCTCTAGATACAAAATTTTGTTGGCTTCCATACAAAATGGCAGCAATATGTTCATGTATAACTAAATATTAATTAAAAGTATACTAATTTTATTACAATTACTTTACATAATAACTATAGTTTTATCATGCTATGTTTTTGTCCATTTGCAAGATGGTATGCAGGTGGTTGGCGAGAGAAGGTTTACAGTCACTGGAGACAACAGTGCATTTACCTTGGAGTGGGTTCAATTTGGCTTACGTGTAGAAATGCCCAAAGGGTCTCTACCAGCAGGAACTACCACAGGGCTACACGTAAAGGCCATCGTTGGTGGTGATTTCATATTACCTACTGATTGTTATCTTGTTAGCGGTATATACCAAATTAGTAGTTCTGAGCAATTCAAAAAGAATATTACACTTCATCTTCCTCATGCCGCCATTATTAGGTCAAAAGAAGAAGCCTCTTATTTCAGATTTTATACTGCCGACTGTTCCAGCGGTCCACCACATGAGTTTAAAGAGATGGAAGGTGGTTATTTCAGACCACATAGTAATTCTGCTACTATTGATGTAGACCGTTTCAGTTGCTATACAATTGGAGCAACTACTATATATCCTGATCAACGATATCTTTCTCATGTGTTTTACAAATCAATATCAAATTCAATTAAAAAATGGAAAATGGTTTTTACAGTAACAAAGGATGTGGATATGTTTGTTGAGGTTAGCTACTACAATTTTATTGTAATATTATATAGTCAATACAAATTCTACTTCACAGGCAAACCTTATTTATACTTCTTTATATATATTTTTGTAGCATGTTAAGCAGATGTACCATGACTATCATCTAGAAGAATATTTCCTACTACAACTCCAGGAAAATGCAACATATCTACAAATAATACCAGAAACCTATTCCATCAGTTCTTGGAAGGTGTATAAAGTTGTCTCATCTCAGGTACATATTTTCTTCTGTTACAATTCAACTCCAGTTTATATTTTATGTGATTAGATTGAAAGGACAGTGATAGAATCCTACAATCCAAAGAATAATTCTTATATTCCACATTATACTTACAAATTTATTTGGCAATCTGATTCATCTCCTAGTGATGTCAACTTGGAATTTATGTTGGTAGGAGCTGATAGTGAGTTTGCATTCTCAGTGCTATTGCCTCCAGAAGGTATGAATTTGGAGTGCATGTTAGCTTGTCCTCAGATCCTTCTTTCATAGTAAGCTGGGTCTGACTATTACTGATGTGTATAGCACATCCAGATCCTAGGATGCAAACTTTATTATTATTCTTATTCTCTGTAGCTATTGAACCAATTGAAAATAAAGAAACTGATAATGTTATAAAATCTACAATAGATGATAAAACAGAAGGTGACAGTTTAATAATGAGTATTATAATCATTAATGATGATATTATAATTTTTGTACATGAATGCAGTTTTTTTTATTGATAATTATTAATAACAATGTATTGTATTTTTTTCCAATATAAATAATGTTTATAGGTCTAATTCCATCTGATGAAGATCTACTGGTTCATTTACGTGGTGTAGCACAAGTGAAATCATTCTGTGTACATCTTAAACTTACTTTAGATGATTGTGACCAGATTGCAACAGCAGATCAAAATTTAGGCGACCAAAAAATAGCAATACTCACAAAATGGAAGCAGATAAAAGAACGGACTTGGAAAGAATTTATTCAGCCTTTTGCATTGTTAGGGAACTGTGCAAAGGCTAAAGAGTTAGCTATAGACTATTCTGTTTATTTTGAAGAAAATTTGAAGGATGACAAGAAAGTACTGGAGATATGTGAATACATAAATAACCATGATTATTAATTACTGTTATTATAGTAGACTACATTAAATTTTCATAATAATTATCTATGTACAGCACATATTTGCCTACACAGATAATAATTATTATTTCATAGCAGTTCAAATTTCTTCTTGAACTTTTATAAAAATGACATTACTCTTTGAGGAAGTGTAAAAGATTGGTGATTAAAACCCAAAAAGCTTGTGAACAAGGTTGGGAGGTTAACATAGGACCTAAAATTAAACAAACTAATTCCATATAATCCAACATAAGTACTTACACTGCTATAAAGCAGAATACAAAGAGCTGTACTTATGTAGGGTTATATAAGGAAGCTGTTTAATTTCCTATGTTAGCCTCCCAACCTTGTTCACATGCTTTTTGGGTTTTAACATTCCTACATCTTCTTTCATTTTATTGAAAATGTTTTTTTTATCATTCTTGTTTCCATTGTTTTTTTTTCTGAAAGATGTGAACATTTTTTGTAGATAGCAGAAATACTGGTGTCAGTTGTATATCATACGAAATCATACAAGCATAAATTTCTTCATCAATGAAGGTCAATCTTTTGTATTTATGCATTGATTAGTCTCTATTTTACTTACAGCATTGTCTGCAGTCCTACAAGTAGCTTACTGTGTAAACCATTTGAACTTTGAACCGAACCCTGCAATCACGTGGCATAAATTGCACAGACTGTTGAACGAGATTGAGTATCACAGCAGGGGCGGATACAGGATTTATTGTATGGTGGGGTTGATGTCGGCGCGCATAGCAAAATTTTAGCTAATTAATTATTCATAAAGGGCGTGGTAAATTAATTTAAAAAAGAAAAAAGGTAGATTTCTGGAAGATGTGCCTCGGATGTTGTTAAATGAAAGCTTTCAAAATGTCTTCTACTGGAATTCTCTCCAGGTAATGCATAGCTATCACAGCCATGTCTGAAAAGTGATCTTCTGTGAGTGAGGATTGTGTGTAAAGTTCAAATGTTTTGGGGGGGTTGCAACCCCACAACCCCCCCCCCCCCCCCCCCCTAAATCCGCCCTTGCAGAGAGCCTTCTTTAGAGCGTGGTAAGCACTGTATGAGACTCTATATGATTGTAAGCTAGACCTAGACCTAAGCTAAATTAGCTAATGGTGTGCATATAGTCGTGGGAACACTAGACTAGCTACCTGTACCATTAAATGTTACTCTACTGCTTTTAAATATACTACTTTTCTTATACAGATGGCTGCTAAACACAAGCAATGGAGTGATGTGAGCGTGGCTGCTGCTGTTGATCAGGTCCAGCAGCAAGGACTGTCACTAAGGGAATCATCAAGATTGTACAACATCCCCCTAGAGACATTTAGAAGAAGAGTGAATGAAACCGTAGCAATTGATTGTCGACCTGGTCCAAGAACAGTCTTGACTGAAGAAGAAGAGACAAAACTAGCCGATTACCTACTTCGAATGAGCGAAATGGGGTATGGACTGACCCGTGAAGGTGTAATGGGTTTGGCTTATTCAATCGTTGAGAAAAGCAAACGTCCACATCCTTTCCAGAATGGAAGTGCTGGAAGGGCTTGGTTCGAAGGATTTATGAGGCGAAGGCCCAACCTAACGATTAGGTCCCCTCAGTCATTGTCATATTGTCGAGCTATCTCCGCTAACAAAGAAACCATTACTGACTTCTTTGGAAAAATAGGGTCTCTTTATGGGAAGCTTAATCTGGTATCAAAACCAATGCAAATCTTTAATTGTGATGAGATGGGAGTTAAGATTGTCTTCAAGCCGAATAAAGTCATTGCAGAATTGGGTAAGCCAGATGTGTATGCCTTATCTGCTGCTGAGAGAGGCAAAACACACACCATTTTGTCGTGTGTCAGCAACAGGATTTATGGTGCCCCCAATGATGATATACCCACGCAAAACGTGTGTGCCAGATAAGCTGAAGGAAGGAGCATTCCCCAACACCCTGTTTAAAACCAGTGAGAGTGGCTGGATAAATTCTGAATTGTTTGTCGAATGGTTTGCATTTTTTCTAAAAAGCATTCCTCCAACTCGTCCTGTTTTGCTGGTGCAAGATGGCCATAGCTCTCATGTTTTGATTGAGTTAATTGAGATGGCTCGTGAAAACAATGTTTGCCAGCTCACACCTCACACATTCTCCAACCTTTAGATGTTGGGGTTTTCAAATCGTTCAAATCCAGTTTCAACAAAGCTTGTGGTAACTACATGAAACAAAACCCAGGAAGGGTTATCACTACTGATGTACTAGCCTCGGTGGTGGGACAAGCGTATCCGACTGCATTCAGTCCAGTGAATATTTTCAGTGGCTTTAAGAAGACAGGAATTTATCCCTTTAATCCAAGCGCTGTTGATGACCGGGAACTGGTACCATCCACTGCACTTTTGAAAAAAGCTACTCCTACTAGTGCAGCTACTTTGTCAGAGCAGCCACTTCTAGAAGATGAATCAAATGATGGGCAGCCAATGCTTTTTTCACCGGAGAAGGAGAAGCGTTTTGCACGACAGTTTGAAGAAGGCTATGATATTCTAGATGACATGGAGTACGTTGCATGGGTTAGAATTAATTACCCAGAACACTGCTTTAGTGTTGGCAGTAGCTCAAGTGTGTCAGCTAGTTCACATGCAAATCATGTATCACCTGTGACCAATACATCTAGCAACCCAAATTCTGAAGATCACCCATCTGAAAATGACGTGTTAAGTGACATTCTTGTCCTGCCTAAGCCTAAGGAGAAGTCTGGACGAAAAAGAAAGGCTGGTATCAATCAAAAAACAGTTTGTCTTACGGATGATGATGTTTTTGATAGTCTAAAGGCTAAAGACAAAGGGAAGAAAGATAATGAACTGAAAAAGCTTGAAAGAAAAAAACTTCAAGAGGAGAAAAAAGCCAAGAAAGAGAAATTAAAGAAAGAAAAAGAAGAGAAAAAGAAGAGAAAAAGACGCAGAAAGAGTTATCAAACCAAGCAAAAAAGGCAGGTGAAGGTCCAGAAGAACTAGAAAGAATGCTCAGTGGACTCGCTCTCGATGGAGATGAATCAGATGATGCAGTATGCCCTAAGTGCGGTCTACTATACTCAGCTGCCGAAGAAAACCTATGGGTCTGCTGTGACAAATGTTTTTCATGGTATGATTTCAAATGCACCAAGTTGAGAAATAAGAGACGCCTCCCTGACTCTTATATTTGCGATTCGTGTAAATAGATTCATCTTTATTATGTCACCCTTAATTGGAATTCGTCTAAATAGTTTCATCTTCATTATGTCACCTATGGGTCTGCTATGACAAGTGTTTTTCATGGTACGATTTCATATGCACCAAGTTGAGAAGTAAGAGATGCCTCCCCGACTCTTATATTTGCGATTTGTGTAAATAGTTTCATCTTTATTGTGTGACCCTTAGTTGGAATTCGTGTAAATAGTTTCATCTTCATTATGTGACCCATGGGTCTGCTGTGACAAGTGTTTTTCATGGTACAATTTCATATGCACCAGGTTGAGAAGTAAGAGATGCCTCCCTGACTCCTATATTTGCGATTTGTGTAAATAGTTTCATCTTTATTATGTGACCCTTAATTGGAACACCTGTCCCAAAATACCAGCTTATGCTAATATTCATACATGTATGATTTTTGTCTCTGTCTGATGCATTGAATGAAATGTTTTTATGTTTTTGGATACATATATATGTATGCATAATGTGTAGAAAATTTGAAGTGAATACATTCAATAACAGTGGAGTTATTACATTTTGTAATTCCTGTCTCATAATACCCGTGGTTACTCTATAACAAATATCATTCTTACACTACTCATAACATACATGTACTTGTGAAGACACACCTTCATTATTATAATAAATGTTGTTATGAACAATATTATTATTCACAATTAGCTATCTTCCACTCTCTGGTATTTTGATTTTGCTAGTTCTATACCTTTCATCGGTTTTTAGTTTTTATATCTTGTTTTTTAGTATTAGTAATCCAGTACCTCATGTCTTAGAAATAGGATAATAACATTACATCTCAGAATATCAATAATAATATCTCATTATATAAAATATATTAATGGTGAGTGGTCTGTGAAACATATTTGGAATTATGAACAGCTGATGAAAAACAAGAATGAGATTCTGACGAGTTTACTTTATCGTCTTCTTCATGATAGAAGCCAAGAACTAGTTGGTAAAGCAGTGATCAATATTGTGTAATAAATTATTGTGCTAATTGTTTCAGGAGACACAGAGAATAATGGATATTTGGTCAATTTTCAGATGATAGACTACATCAGCAAGTTAGTTCATTATATATTACTAGTAACTATATGGGGGCTAATATTGTAACGATTATTATTGTAATAAATCCTCTAGAAGCAACTTCAAATAGCTGAACAGGAACTCCAAATGTTACGGAGGAATGCTGGAAAGAAACTCCATGACAATGAGTTTGAGATACGAAGACAGAGTTTGGAGTTGTTGAGAGAGAAGAAGAGATATACTGATCTTGAATCAGAGTTACTATCAGTACAGGGTATTGCTGATAACAGAAGTTCATCAATAAATGTCCATCAATATGAAAGGAAGATTCAAGAAGTTACCACAAACAGCTGGATAATATGATGAAGCAAGATCAGAGAAAAGGAAGTGAGCTATTACAAGTTAATCTTGACTTATGGGGAAAAGATCAGGCACTTAAAGAAATGAAGACAAGAGAAATTTCACTACAGCATATGATGGAGAAACTAAACCAAGGTATACTATAAATGAGTACATTTAATTTAATTCATATTTTATTCTACTTTTATATTAGATTGGGAATTAAAGCTATCTGCCAAAGAGCAGGATATAAGTCATAAACATCAACAGTTATCATTACTGAATAACAAACTTGAACAAAGTGAAGAGAAAATTAAATTACTAGAATCAAATGTGACAAAACTAAACCAAACAACAGAAAAATGGAAGAAAGGTAACTGATTAGATGATAATACACTATTGTAACTGTGGCCGTTCCTTCAGCCATTTCAAATAGTGATGATAATGGATAATAGGATATATTAGGCTTGTGACAATGTTTGAAGTTTCAAACCTTTCATTAGCAAGCAAAATATTTATTTCACTGCAATATCAACTTTACTATTTTTATGCATGTACACTTGTACAATCTAAACATGAGGTTAGTATTTCCAGAATATTGAGGCTGTGTTGCTTGATACATCTGTCGCATTTCTCTGTCAAATGATGAGTAGAAACAGTAATAAGAATAATAAAAAATGCAGTTTTGAAGGCCAATCTAGATAAAAGCAACATTAATAAAAACATGTACAAACCTCCATTTCTGAAGTGCCTTCATAATTTCAAATGTACTTTTCCAACCGTTGTTCCAGCCCTAATATATGTGCATATATGATTCTATTCTATTTGTATTAGATTGTGAAATTGCTCAGCATGAACATCAAAAGCTGAATTATGAACTTCAACTCAATCAACAGAAAGTTAAACATCTTGAATCAAATATTACAAAACTCTACCAGACAGCAGAAATATGGAAGAAAGGTAATAGATAGATTGTTATAGTGTTACAATATGGGAGTGTTGTCCAAAAACGAATGATTATTGTACTTACAATAGTACGTGTTCGAAGTTCAATGACTAGTGTTAAAGGGCTATAAATATTCCTTTATATAATTATGACATTATAGCTCCATATTCTCTGTATATGTATGTGAATGTATATATGTATGATATAGTGTATATTTGTTTAGATAATTCTGAAGAAGTTCACAGAATAGCAGTACCTGAGAAGAGTGAACTAGAACAAATGACACACAGTGGTTATTATCTTTAAACCCTATAATTATTTATAACTGAAGATCAACCATTGGAAGAGGTGAAATATTTGTGGGGTGTCATTGTTTATGAGAATTGAACACTCATGACTGAGTTAAGAAAGAAGGAAGAACTAATAACTCAAATAGAGAATGGTTAGTGATATACTTCAGATCATGTTATAATTTATCATCTTATTTATTATAATTATTAGAAAATAAACAAATGGTTGCTCTCCAGAGAGAATTGCAGGAGGATAAACCAAATATGATTGATTCTGAATTTTCTGATGTACAGAAATTTCAAGAAACCAAAATGTACAAAGATAAGGAAGTCTATCTGGTTCATCTTACTGGTTAGTGCAAACTTCTGAAAAATGTATTTGAAAGATATTTTGTAACACTTCTAGGAGGATTGTGTCTGATTTACTGTAACTAAGCCCAAGCGTTGTATCACTGTAAATCAGATTGGAGGTGTTATCAACTGATTTGTGAATGTTGGGTGGGTGGATGTGGTTTTTTGCTTCCTTATTTAACCACATAATCAAAACTCATTACTTGCTTAATGTTCATTTGGTTCTTGAAGCACATTACGAAACAACAGATAATCTATTAAATAGCTTTCTTCCTGCTGGTCTGTAGAGCTCAAGGACACATTATAATATGCGATATCGCCATTGCTTGACAAATCCCCCTGGAATGACACAACTTTTATTTATAATGATGCAACCTCGTGCTAATTTCAATAAAATGTTATGATCTTATAAATTGGATTTCCACATATGAAATTAAGCTTTTTAAAATATAATTATAATTATATGTCTTACAGATCGTCTTTCCAGTGTTCATGTAGCTGCACAGAAACAGTTTCTTATTCAAGGAAGTAAACATCAGGTTTTTGATTGGGAGCAGTTTGGGTTTAACATGTAGTTCCAACAAGGAACACTCCATCAATCAGAAACATGTGCAGTAGCTGTAAAGGCTTTAGTTGGTGGTACGTTTCAATTCCCACAAGACACACAGCTTGTTAGTGCTACCTATGCAATCTCATTTGCTGATAAGCTTCTTCAACCTGTCACGTTAGAAATACAACATTGTGTCCTATTGAAAAGTAAAGAACAGTTGAAATATCTCAGTTTTATGACAGCACAGATAGATGAATCAGCTCCACCATACAAGTTTCAGTTAGTGAAAGGTGGTAATACGTCAGAAATTCTGTTTGGTTAGCATCGGGAAGATTCCCATAAATGATACCTCAGATGATACTTCGAGTGAAGGGGATGATCCACCAAGTGATGATAATACTTCATCAGATAATGAGCAAAATCCACCAAATAATCAGACCAATACTACTAGTGATAATGAAACAAACGCTAATAATCAGACCAATACTACTAGTGATAATGAAACACATACTAATGATCAGACCACAGGATCTGATTCTGGAAGTGGTTAGTGTTAGTATTATACACAATCAGATCATTTATTAATTGTTTTTGAATTCCTTCAGTTCATGAAGACACAACTGCCTTTCAGGATATCAATGATGTGACATTAACACCACACACTGAACAAGATAACAAAGTGATTTTTGAAGCAAATCAAAATGGTAAATCAATCAGTTCATTCATTGTGATAATTAGATAATTTCTTCTATAGATGACGAAAGCCTCAGTTTTGATAATGATCAGATTAAGTTGAAGAATCCTTATTCCCCTTGGCATTCAGTAGACAAATGTAAGAATATTTATATTCATTATACATAGTATATATTATTGTAGTTGTTCTCAAGTATCAAGACAGTGACAGCACTAATAATGATGTATTTTGTGATGAAACTTCATTTGATATTGAAACACAAGAACAGAAATGTGAGGAATAATATTTTAATCAAATTTTATTCTCTCTGCCAATTTATTAAACTATCCATCTTTCACTTTTATACTCTCATTTATTATAATTATTATTGTGATAATTAGAAAATTTTGTTTCTTTCAGTCTCAAATGATGGAAGCCCCAGTGTTGTTTCCAATATTGAAATTAAAATGAAGAATCCACACCCCTCTCTCCATTTACTAGACACATGTGTGTAAATAATAATTACTGATATTATGATTTAATTTTCTCTGGCTCTCCTTCAATTTTATATTATGATTACATTTTTATTAATTATTATTAGTCGATGTTCCGTCAACTGACAATACTGAAGAGCATCCTAGTAATGATACGGATGAGAAAACATCACGCTCATTTGGACATATGGTTAGGATATTAATAGTATATATAATTATTATGAATACATTTTTATTAATTATTATTAGTTGATGTTCTGTCAACTGACTCCTAGCTACACTGAGAAAAAGAAGCAAAGTGCGGGAGCTACAGAAGAGGCCAAGACAGAGGAGAAATTAAGAGGTAGAGAACAGAAACAGCGAGATCTAGATGAGAGTGAACGACAGGCAAGACAATCCTGTGTATGTTAGCATCATCGCAAAGGTTCGCAAGATGACAAATCACTAAATTCTCTCTTCTTTCATGACATTATAAGTGTCAAATTCACAAATAATCCTCATTTAACGGATCTGGAGAAGAGGTGGACAACACCAGACTATGATTTCTGCTACTTGGACTCTGTGAAGTTGCTCTTTTGTACTCATAGTCCACAAGCCGCAAAATACTTATTATAATTCTAAACATAAATCCACCCAATTAATTCATTTATAATTTCATGAATAATAACCAGCATTCCACAATAGTGCTCTCTAACTAGATCCACAATCATAGATCTTGACCTGAGGAAACATTACAATTACAAGCGCTAGCCATGTGACATCGTATCTTCAATCTAATGTGTAGAAGTTTCACAACTGAAAATTAAATATTAATTTGTCTGTAGCATAAAAATGATCTGCTGCATACATGTATTTGTCACTACATTGTGCAAATGGCAAAATCTTGTTGTCTGCAATGTCATGATCATTGATACAAATGTGTTACATGAGATGTGCACTAGTATGTATGTACATGTAAGTAGGTAGGTAGGTGTGTGATATAAAAAATTGAAGTATGACATTGTACATAATTAAAATCATTCAGAAAGTACAATACTCACATGAAAAAAACAATATTATTTATGGGCAATGAAGGATAACAGATGAAAAGTATTTATTGACGGTCCACTGGTAAATCCGACTTCTATGAAGTACAACTCAGTCAGACATTAGCAATTGTAAACGTTCTGTTGGCTTAACTCTGTAGATGAGCTTTTTAAATTCTTTAGAATATTTTCTGCTAAAGTATATTCACTGATTGTTTTTGAGTACAATACTTTGATGACAGTAGCCCATGTGAAATCTGATGTCTTCATTGCTTTCCATTCATTAAATAAATGAATAAAACGAATTTTAGAATCATGGTGCTCATCACGAAGACAATCTAAATAGCTTTGTTCAAGTCCCACTTGTACTCCAAATAATTCCCACTTTGCTGGTATCTCAGCGCCTACAAGATCGCTCAACTTTGACATATCAGGTTCACTTTTTATGAAGAGATCTGTGGTAAAAATAAGTGGAACATTGAAATGAAATTACAATTATAAGAATGGAAATTCAGGATTTCTTGAGAAAATGAACACACTACAACTTAAACAATAATATTTAATTAACAATTAATTCTGTAAGAAAGAAATGGCAATTCCACATACTTTTATTACTTTACTGTAAATGTTTTAAAGTCTATTTGTTCCATCTAAATCACATCAAAGAACACTTTTCGTGCACAAGATTAATTGAAATTTGGACTGTTAATGAGGATGGGAATGGATTGCGACACGATCTAAATATGAATACCTTTTGGGGTCCTATATGCATGTGGGTCAAATATTGTGCTTATAACTATCATTACATACAGCAAAATGAAACAACAACACTAGCTAATGATGAATCACTGTTGACATACGGTTTGGAATAGAGGTAAGTACATCATGTATATCAAAGTCAGTGTAGTCCAGACCATGAGTACACTGACAAATTTGACAAAATGTAGGACCAGGATTTGTATATCGTTTAGTAACAATAGCAGAGAGCAAGGATAATCCAGATTGTTCAAGTGCCTCAGCTATTGGCTCCCATGTTGCAGCTGGATTTAATCTTCTCCACATAAATAATACTTGTCTTGTACATCGCTCATTATCTTGACCAACGTTCAATTCAATTCTATGAAGTTCTTCCATTGGAAGTTTCAAATGATGACCAAATTGGTACCACTTTGTGCAGAGCTTTGATTCTAAGAAGTTCATTAGGTCAACAATGAAAGTATCAGAACCTACATATAGTACATAGGTATGATGAAATGAAGTATTCTGTCATAATGAAATATAAATTCATTACTTTGATTGGTAGAAATTACTTGAGATGAAGTTGTGGGAGTACTAGCAGCACCTAATCAATATAATATAATATACATGTAATAATTATACTAATTATGAATGTTGTATATTAATAATATGATGTATACCTGAAGAAAGTGAGTAATATCCTGAAGTGTCTAAAGAAAGAGAAGAGACTGGACTTGTAGGATATGAATCTGTGGGGAATTAGAATATTTTTGGTGATGCTTTCAATCAAATGAATTTAATCATCATTTTCTTCTGTGATTATATCACATACATACATCGATAAAACATACCTGAATATTTTTTGTCCAATCTTATAATACTAGAAAATCTATTTTTAAGTCCATGTAGAGATAATGTCACTTGATTATTTCCACTTTGTGAATTTTCAGGAGAAAACTGTAATTTAAACCATGGTGGATATATATCAGCTTCCTCATATCTCTTGAGATCTTCAATATCATAATCAGTCACTGTTTCTGGAGTACAACCAAGTACCTTATATATGTCAATCATGTCTTCAGTTATCTATATTGAAGTTAATTATTATGAGCACAACACTATTATTAAATTATTGTACTTGTTCACAGTGAATATTTCTGAAATCAATTATCCACCCAGGAACATGAATGGGATCAAAAGTAACACTGATACCATTACTATCATCATTGAAGGAAACAGGACCATGAAGAAGGATTTTATTTTCTTTGTATTCTTTCGAATTTAATTGTTCCTCAACTCTCTGAAATTTATACAAGTTAATAGAGAAGTAATAAGTATAAAGTAAATGACAACTTTACCTGTAAACACCTAATAGAATACATGATACATATATCCACATTTAAAGAGCCATCATCAAATTCTTTCTCTGCATAGAGTAAAATATACCTTTTGCGTGGTATATCTTTAGTGGCAACACAAAGTGAACAGAAGTGGGTTGTAAGAATTCTGGCTAATGTTGGTGAATAGCTAACTTGAGCTAATTCATCAGTTGTAAATACTTCAGGATTCTCTTTTGTAGTTATGAGACATAATTTCTTCTTGTCTTCATCACTATTAACGTCAACATAATGAGGAATATATAATTCAGCAGGTTTTGCTAACAGACTATCAATGTGTATCCATACAAAAGGAGAGACTGGTATAAAAGAGTCACTAGATCTAAAATGAGGAAGTACTAAACATGCTCCAAATTGTAGAGTACAAGGTTTCAGAACTGCTCCAGGAGGTAGAATGATTGTAACTCCATACTTGTAAGAATGATAAAATAATCCATTTTCATCAAATGACATTTCAAGCATCTCATCAAACAAACCTATACATTAACACAAACAAAATATCTGATTCAATTACAATTACAAATTAATGCCTGCATGCATGCATATATATATTATAATCACATACACAAAAGGTGCAATTCGAATTCACCATGGTTAATTAACATGCATGCTTTTTACAGTATTATTTATGCAATTATAAGCTTCTTTACAGTTGTTTGATTATTGTTGTCACATACATGTATACAAGTATATGCCTTTCTAACATCAGGAAATATTACTTAAACTACTAGACATCTTGCACAGGTCATTGCCATAAATGTAGATATTACTTATTAGGTGTATCAAGGTGTTATATATATTTTATATTTAATCTCAAAAAGCAAAAGCTGTGATGAGGTCAATAATTAAATAACAAATGTTTGATTTCACATCCATAATTTTCGAATCTTAATAATATTATTTATGACAAATAAATATAATATTGTGTGCTGTGCTGTTGATGTCACTTCCATTCGAACAGAGCGTGCGTAAAAGCGTGAGATTGTGTGCACGTTCATATGCACATTATCTAAATTAGTTTCCATAGTAACAGATGCCCACACGATGAGTATTCACGCATGCTCTGTCCGAACTGAAGTGAATTTTATGGTGGCCCAGAGGTATACTCCGCCCACGGGGCCAAAACGGTTTTCCACTTGCCGACATCGGGGCCGCTCACGGGGCCGTTAGCGGTTTTATCAACGGTCGTTGCAGTCGTTAAATTTGCTTTTATCCACCACGCCCATTATAAACAAAAGCTAGGTGGAGCACGTGTAGTCGCAGTTACAGAAAATGGAGGATGAAGTAGGTGAAATATGTCGTGAAGAAATAGTTTCTTCTCTAATTACATTATCAGAGACCCTCTGTGAAAAAGCTATGGAGTTACATGAATCGGAAAGTGCAAAAAGTAAGACGTACAATTTTACAAACATATAAATTATATAATTATAATAACTGATAATATATACATATATATATATATTATGGGAATCAGAGTGGCTATAGTATTGGCAGGAAGTGTGCTGTGTATAGTATCTACTATACACAGCAAAGTATTGACTTCCTACCATCACTCTAGCCACTATGTATGAGAAGATAGTTTAAGTGTTTTAGGAGTAAAGTAGTTTTACTTTTTTTGTGAGACTAGTTTTAGCATTTACTTGACTGATTATCAACCACTGTTATTGAATATCTTATTTGAAGATTTGTTGAGGCGCCGGAGAAATCTGCAGAAGAAATCAAAGCAGAAGCAATCAAGTTGTAAGACCGATCTCTCAGATAAAAGCAGCAGGTCTAAAACAAGAAATGATGTTGAAGTAAGCAATTTGATTGAGGTATTCAAGTTAGCTTTAATGTTATCCATTTATAGCTGTTTTTGTGTTGAAATTCATATCAAACCAGCTTATATTGTAGAGCTCAACTTTGTATTCACTGTTTCAGATAAGTTGTTGTGAGATGGAACCTGGACGAAAGGGTTATGTAAAAGCTTCTCCATTATATGATGTTGAGCTTAAGAAAACAGACTCATACAGTTCAGTGATTTCTAAAATATGTGCAGATTGTAATAGAGGAAACTGGAGAGATGAAATTATTTAATGGTAAAGGATCAATCATCCCTGATCAACCAATTACTGTTCGTGACAAGAAAGTAAACTGGTCTCTTGGTTCATTTTTACTTAAAAGACATGCTTCTGCAGAAAAAATAACCTTGGGCGTTGGGTCAATAGAAAGTGCTCTTGGTAAGGAAAAAGAGGGTCAGAAAACAACAAAAAGTATGGACTCTTTGTTGTATTGATATGTTTGCTACCTTTTCATTAATTTTATAGATTTTGCAAATCCTGTATGTACTATTGGACCATGTACAAAGAGACCACGTAAAGAAGGTATGAATGACAGTTGGTATATATCTTCCAAAGCATTTGTATTAAGTGTTGTTTGTATTCTCTTGAAGGTGCTTATCCTGCTGAAGCCTCAAATGGTGATATTTTGATGGGTACAGTAGTATTATAATTTTTTATCACTGGTTGAAAGTCTTTATTTGATTTAGTATATTATGCTGAAGAAGAGAGTATTGTACCTTGTAGTCGGGAAGATGTTTGGAAGTTGATTAATGGAGCACCAAATGCAATGGACAAGCATGATATATTTTGTCCAGAAGTTTTTGAGTACAGAGTTGTTTCTATAATCCTGTTTGAGAACCATGGTTAGTTTAATCTTTTTCTTCATGACTTATATTTTACATTTTGCAGATCTTAAAAAAGGTATACCTATTTGCAACCTGATACCTCTGGTGCCATTTTAGAGATTATGGGGTATTGTTTCTCACCTCAATTGAAAGTACTAGTCTATCAATATATTGAAAATGGTTCCCTTCATTCATGGATTCATTCGGTTTGTCTTTGAGACTTTTTCACATTTTTTAAATTAAGTTTCTGTTTAAATTTTAGCCTCGTTCTTCCCAGCTATGTTGGCAGAAACGCATCTCAATTTTGAAAGATGTATTGAGGGGAATAGCCTATCTCCATGCAGGAGCATCACCAATAATCCACCAGGATGTCAAATCGTGAGTAACAAGTATCCCTGATTATTCTTATTAAAGTGTGTACCCATGAATGGTATAGTAACAATGTATTGCTTGACAAGGACTTTAAAGCAGTTGTTGGGGACTTTGCAATTGGATTTGCTCTTGAGATACCACAGTCTATGTCAGGACGCACTCTTGTTACAGCTCCACTAATAGCAAGAACTGAAGGTTACTTTCCTCCTGAGCTGCTATCAGGAAAAATATCTCCGTTATGCGATGTATACAGTTGTGGAGTGGTTAGTTATTGATTTAATTTAAATGATTTTGCTCATGTGATGTTTAGTTAGCATAACTTCAGTCATAATATTTCTTATATCAGAATAATCATTGTAATCACTTACAGTTTCATTTGTAATCACTTATAGTTTTATATCATAATTTATTATTTATCAAAAATTTATATACAGATTCACAGTTTTCCGCTGTGATATCACACCTTTTCATTTTCAAATGTTGAGCTAGAAGTTGGTTAGCTCTAAACTCAAAACTAAAAATAAAACCTTGGTGCTGATATACTCTCCTCACTCATAGCATATATCCATAAAGACGCATCAACTGGTTGTAGGTGATCATCAACACCTAAACAATAATTAAATGTAAATTTGTTGTGTATATAAAACTGACATTGAGTACGAACCATAGGTATGTGGCATCTCGTACAAATCATTTGGTATCCCAGATGGTAGTGCTGTTTTAGAATTGGCCCTGATTTTGTGAACATTCCACTCATTTTTAAACTCATTCAATTCAGAGTCTAGTATGTCAGCTATACAGTAGGCTACAGTGTATCTACATGCCATTAATAATCATAAATAACAACAAAAATGTTCATTTACCTATGCTTTGGAGAACCATCAAACCGGTTACTCTGCTTGAGACTCTGCAAGTGAAAACACTACTATAGTCTATTGAAGAAGAAATACTACTCTAACTGTAATAAATTAATCCACCAAGAAGTTTTAAATCTTCTAAACTGTGACCACCATCCTTCAATCCTCTTAAAATTATTACATCAGGAGATGAATATAATTCAAAATACATTTATAGTCAGTAAGATATTACTCACTATGTTCCAATTAGATGGACCATAAATGTATGACTTCTCTCGCAAACCAGATACATTATTTTTAAGGTGGAATGCAATGTGCACAGAAGCAACTATACAATTTTCTGTGCCATAATCTGACCGTAAAAATTTTGGAATGCCTGAAAAACAAATGTTTAGATAAAAAAGAATAAATTCATTCAACATTAATTTTACCGCCAATTTCCTCAATGCATTCAAGATAAAATCTAGAAATAACTTTTGGGTCATGATTTGTTGGCGAACATCGTAGCCATAACAATTTCCTAGAAAAGCTACATAACAAAATAACAAGGTAAAGAGGCAACTCCATCTACTTACCCATCAATGCAGCCATGAACAGCTAATCCGTATGGACTTAATTTATCATAACCGCCCATATGCCAAACATAGTTTGGACCCTTTATATTATACAAATACAGTTTCATTCTCACATGTTGAAATGCAGAACAATAATATACTTTGTTATAGTAAACTCTTCTTTTCAAATATTTAGATTTCCTTGTAGCCACACCTTCAGGTTCTAACTCATTCAAAGTTTCATGACAGTTACCCTAATTTAATAGGACACATATGCTTGCAATAATTTTACTGAAGATGAAAAACCTTTTATCATTGAGCTTGTATTTTTGAGATATATGTCTCCACATGGCACGGTAACCACAGAGTTGATGGGATGTTCTGAGTTCTTTGGCAATTACAACTTTTACTGTACTGTCACCTACATATGCATTACGTTTTTTTAAGCCCAGTGACTTAATACGTAATTTCAACCATATTAAGCTACACAAACCGTACACACAGGGTTTACTCATGTGAAACACTTTCATAAATTAACAGACCTTTTCTTGATACCATGTACTTCTTTCAGCCTTTTAAGAATAAGTTTGTACTCCCTTCCAGAATGAAAGTAGTCCTTGATTATGTCTATGAATGTTATGCAAAATAGTATATGCACTGAGTCATCTAAAAATATAGTATAAACTGTATTCACCATTCAGCTGTTTTCTGGAAATAGACATGACAATTAATTTGAAGGCATAGACCCCTCCCACAAATGCAATTTATTACCGACCTTCATAAATAATTATAAACCGTTAACGGCCCCGTGGGCGGAGTATACCTCTGAGCCACCATAGAAATTACCCTTGCCCGCGTAAGCGGAGCGGAGGCTAATGTCTGTCTGTGTATGAACAAATTTTCTGGAGAAATAACAACATTGGGACTTCAATTGAGCTACCAAAAGATGTGAAATTATACAAGGATGGTAGGTAGCTAGGTAGGTAAAATGTTATTTAATCACGGAAGTCTCAACAAAAGCTATCCTCCCCCCCTTCATTCACGATCTTAAACAACTTTATTTATGCACATGAAGAGTACTAGTATTTGCTGTTTTGGAAATACTTTCAGAGAGACAACTTTGGCAAGAATTTGTTTATATCTAGCTAAATACACAATACTAATGTATCATTTAATTCCATGTTTGCTACATACAAACAATATTGGATGTTTATAATTATTAGCAAAAAAGTCATAATTAATTTTTTATTATGCAAATTGTAATTCAGAAAAGTATTGTTTGTGGTTCAAAAAAAGTAACAAAAATAATAAATAAACAATTACAGTAAATATAAACATAACAGCAACCTTTGTTAATTATTTTCAGCTTAAAAATGATGCCGAAAAAAAAACGAGTAAAACTTTTAAGAGTCACCTGTTATTAACACAACTAGTATTGCCACAACTATTGATGTGACAGTACTATATATACCAAGTGCAGCTACCCGGATCTCTGAATCCTGGAAGCAAAATGAATATTTGAATTATGTATAGTAAGTATACTGCTCTGTCAATGTTAATTGTGCTATACAAAGTTACCACCAAGGAGTTTTACTTATTTTTAAAATGAGAGAAGATGTAGAGATATCAAAATAGAAAAGATTGGAATGGCACCTTAGCAACAAAATTAAACTAACCACTTTAATATAACAATCCTACATAAGTGTAGAGATTATTTTAATGATGTCATGATTCAGGGGACGGCATCATCACAGTGACAATATATTCATGTTTGGGCAAACAAGGATATACTATAACAGTTTTGTAGAACCAGAGAACATCTTTATCGTGTATATAGCTGTTCATTCCCATTTAGACTGATCTTCTGATTCACAGCATGCTTTCGAAAAAAGTTAAGTTTTAACAATCGCTAACATCTGTGTGGCACTTCAGTTGTGCTGCATGATGATTGATTTGCTACTATATTGTCATCTCTTTGATGCCATGTTACAAGTATAAAGGTACTCCATGTTTTAGCAAATGTCAATGTATGCATTTGTTAATCTGTTCTCTTGAGTGGTGGTTATTCCCAAGAGAGAGAGAGAGAGAGAGAGTTGGGAGGGGGTTGGTGGTGGGAAGGTGTTTATAGTCTACCAACCTTTGACACAATAGCACTCTTGTCTTCAGGATCATTAATTGCTACATATCCTCTTTGACCAAACTGTGCAAGAATTGGTCTAACAAAAGATGGAGCAAGTTTATAACGTTCTATAGGGAAAATAAATCATTATGACATACTGATTATTTATAGTACTAGTAAACAACCACACACATGAACAAAACAAAAATAAAGATGTATTTTGCATTTTGCACATGTACATATGCACACAGTCAAACATGGACACATACACAGACACAGACACAGACACAGACACCAGACACACAGACACACAGACACACACACACACACACAGGATCTGTATATATAGTGGTCTTACAGTAATTTTAATTATTAATTAACAAACGCCCACCTAAGGTTAATTAATAGACCACATGTGGGTTCAAGGGAATTATGTAATCCAATGGGAATGGGCCATTATTTAACTTCAAGATTTTGAAAGTAAGTGATTATTACATGTATTTACTGATGCATTGGTAAACAGGGCTCTCAGTATTTCCAGATACGGATAGAGAGGGGAGGGTTGGGATCCCACTAAAGATGTCTTTAACCCCCAGTTCTGGTTCCCAAGGCCAGACTATCTGTGTCAAAGGTCCAGTAACATCAAAGCATATGGATATGTTAACAGTTAAGATTGTTAAATACAATTTACATGTATGACACTGCTTTAATAATTTCACCAATAAAGTTTCATTGAACAACAGAAACATAAAGTCTATAGAGGAAAGTATTCGGTCTATCAACGTGTGCAAGCAGCTATAGAGTGGTCGGCTGTCTGTCTGTCAGAATACAGGCAATTGAAACCGTTGACAGCAAGCACATTAGTCACGCTGCCTCTGTTTGTCAACACATTCTCTTATTATCCAAAACACACACAGACAGACAGATAGACACACACAGACAGATAGACACACACAGACACACAGACACACACACCTTCTCCATGACTTTGAAGAGCTATTAATGTGAATATACCATACAAAATCACTTGATAAACAACAGTAAACACTAGCCATCCTAAGTATACCCATAGTATATAATTTCTAGTTCGAGAGAGTCCTAGACAGCTTGACTGATATTGTGCCATTCCAAGACCAATGTTTATCACTACATGAATGAGGAATGGGATGAAAGTATGGAATTGAGGGTTGAAATATCTGTGTAGTAGTGAACTACGTAACAATCTCTCTTCTAAATCTGACAAGTAATAATGGACAAAATTAAATGCATACATGTAGGTATACAGAAAGTGTAGGTTTCTGTTGCTAAATGGCATTCAAAAATCACTTGCAATGATTTACCATGATAACATACATTTCTAATTTGCTCTACTGAGGCCTACTCTTCCTCTCAAAACTATCAACTGAGTTTAACAGCAAGTGATATAATGTTCAATTATTTTATCAATAATTTATGAGTACAAATTAGAGCTGCATATTTGGTGTGAATACACTCGGAGTGCAGAACCCTCACCACAATTGGGATTTGAGAAACAAGAACGATTCAGTTACTGACAAGAAAATAACTATAGACAATATAGACAATATTTAACTGTAATAAAAATAATTATACTACAATTATTATACTGAGATTATTATATCTGTGTGTGTGCGCTACAACTTACACTCCAAGTCCTACTAGTATAAGATTAGAAGCATAGTGTTAAAATCCATAAAGAAATTAGAAAACAGTTTTGTAGCTTCAATCACACGGATGAAAATAAATGGGTGCAACTAGAAATTGACAGTCATGACAGAAAGCTTAGAGTCAGTTTGAAGTTGTAGCAGCCACTACTTCAATTGTACTTCATTTCAAGTTGTGATTCAACAGTGATAGGTTTCAAGTAAAATGAGTTGTGTTTCAATGAACTCTTTTGCTATCAGACATATTCTGAGAGTTGTGGAATGGTTACCGCGAGTTACAAAAATTGTCATAACTTTATAACCGAAAGATTACAGTAACGCTCCGCTCCGCCTATGCAGGCAAGGGTTAATAATATTATTATCTTAAGATTGTCAATACAAGTGTCCAAATGGTACTCACATGCTAATACTGTTGTGATTGTTCCAATCCCAGAACCATGTATTAAATTGAATATCCAACGACTACATGCAAATACAGAAGAAATAGCAGTAAACATTTAGTTGTGAAATTTAAAGACAAAACAACTTTTTGGAAGGAGAAATATTTTGTTGATTTGTGCATGTAAAAAGGTGGTAGGTATTCGCAGGAGCTTATGAGTGGCACTCATTAGCTCCTAGCTGGTATTCGATAGAATTATTTTTATTATAGATTCATGGCAATTTGCCATTCAACATACATACATGCACATGTACATGTAGTATTACAGATACATAAATACATGCACACATGTTTTATAAAATTGACCATTTGGAGGGACAACATTTAAGAACTGGTATTTAAGTACCTGCTATTAACTGTTGTACCCAAAAGTATATTAATTAGGTGTCCAGGATGATCAGTCATTATCCTCCTTAGATACAGTGGGTGGCTTCCTGTATGAAGCATTCAAATAACACCATTTAAATTTAAACATTAAACATTTCTTTAAAATCATATATTTATATCCCTCCAAATGGACAATTTTTGTAATCACAGTTATATACAAATGTAATGTACATGTACAGCGTGAAGGCCACAACTACACATTTAACTAAAGGAAATCTTAATCTTCATAACATGCTTTGGAGTGCTCCATAATTGTAAATTCTAAAACAGAATATTGACTTTACTTGGGTGAGTTTGGCTTGCAACGGATTAAACCAATCAAAGGCTATGTGTGTGTGTAGAGAGAGAGAGAGAGAGAGAGAGAGAGAGAGAGAGAGAGAGAGAGAGAGAGAGAGAGAGAGAGAGAGAGAGAGAGAGAGAGAGAGAGAGAGAGAGAGAGAGAGAGAGAGAGAGAGATAATTAGATTAATACAGTACATCATAAATAATATGTGAAAGAAAGATTGAAGAGAATATGCAAGTGACACTATAATTATACATGCATATTTGAAATTGGGATTATATATACAAATGTAATTATAATAATAATTATAAACACAACTTACATTGATAATCATAAGTCCCATCACTAAAATACCAAATGTAAAATGCCATATTTCTCTTGGCTGTAGGATGAAATATGTATACATAGACTATACAAACTTCCATATTACTTAGCATTATAATACCATTAATAGACAAATGGAAATTAAATACTATAATTTTGCTGTCAAGTGTTGTTTTAAAGTCATTAAAAATGACCAAAATTAATTATAATTATTATAAGCTAAAAATAGATATCAAACAATTATATGTACATGTACTAGTGTTGTTTTAGTTTGACAATAATGACTATTTTAAGTTATACATGTAGTTATAGTATGCCTTGTTTATCAAATGTTTAGTTTAGTTATAGCTTAATTAACTAAAATTGTATTAGGCTTACTAAAAGGGTTTTAGTTATAGTGAACTAACAAAAAGTGTCCATTATTGGCTTGTTTCCCATTTTAGTTGTAGTATAGTCCAAATATCAAAAGGGGTATTAGTTATAGTTAACTACAACGAATAACACTAACATGTACATGTAAATGTTATTTTACATACACATTCAAATCCAAGTAGTCCTGGTGTTACATTATCCTTGTTAGCTACGAATGCACTTAAAAATCCAATAGAGACAGTTAGTAAAGATAATATCATCAGAGCACGATGAAACTGAAACCAGAGTTTTGGTAATGAAGGTTTCATCCATGCAGCAAAGAAAATGGCAGTTATAGCAAATAGAGGCCAGCCTATCACCATTAATGAACCTGTGTAGATATATATATATATAATAATTATATATATATATAATATATATAATTACATAATTATAATACATATTATAATATAGCATATTAACTACAGTTTTTGATACTCATACATGTACACGTAAGCCAAATTGGCTAAACAATGGTTAACATGTGTTTCATTGAGAATACATCTGGAGCCAATTAACAAAGTGTTAATGGCTGTTAGTGACAATATAATTATAATTAACTGCCCAAAGAGAGAACTGTGCTGTGCTAAATAAGAAGTTTTTTCGCCCCAATGGTGTGTCGTACGAGCTTATCAAAAACACTGTTGTAATATATTGAACAATTAATATACAATACATAATACAATATATACAATACATGTACTACATTATACATTTATGCAAATATGTGGTAGATACTCTTCACAGTTGATTAATGCATAGTTGATCTGATTCATAATATTTACAATGGAGAATATCATGCAAAGTTATTACACTAGACAGATGATAATCATCTATTTGTGCATTGAATGAATAAGAGAATATGGTAACTGTCCATTGAAATGGCATTTAAGTAAACAATTAAGATCACAGAGCATCCAAACATCTCGGCGATGATCTCGCTAGGATGGGGTTCGCTGAGGTTCGTCCCAATTAAACAACTCTTAGATAACTTGGTTGGTGTTGGAACTTAACACAACAGTCATTCAAGCCTAAACTTATTCATAACGTTTATCAGGCATTACATACATTACTGAGTATAATGAGTGTAAATATATCCTTTTTTTAAACAAAATTAAAGACAGACAACTGGATACTTTCCATCCATTCATCCATCTTTCTGTCCATTTGTCCATCCATCCATTTGTCCATCCAGCCGTCCATCCATCCATTCATCCATCCATCCATCCATCCATCCATTCATCTCACCATGAACTCTCAATAGCCTTCTCTTAAACTTTGCATTATTTAAAGTTCCGTTGCTATTGTTTGGATTGTAATCGTAAGGATTAAATTTGGATTTTGTTGGCATAGGATTATCAGGGGAGTGGAAGGGAAGACTTTCATTCACAGGAGCTACAAAGTACAAACAATAATTGATAAATCAAACCAATCAATGAAACTATACATGTACATGTACATACATTAATATATATATATATGTATAAATTATGAATATACATACAACTGTATGTATGTATGTACATGTATGTATGTGTGTATGTGTGTGTACATTTGTATGCTTATGTGTGTGTGTGTGTGCATGTATGTATGTACCTGTATGTATGTACGTATGTATGTATGTATGTATGTATGTATGTATGTATGTATGTATGTATGTATGTATGTACATGTATGTATGTATGTATGTATGTATGTATGTATGTATGTATGTATGTATGTATGTATGTATGTATATATGTATGTATGTACATGTATGTATGTATGTATGTATGTATGTATGTATGTATGTATGTACATGTATGTATGTATGTATGTATGTATGTATGTATGTATGTATGTATGTATGTATGTATGTATGTATGTATGTATGTATGTATGTATGTATGTATGTACATGTATGTACATGTATGTATGTATGTATGTATGTATGTATTTATGTATGTATGTATGTATGTATGTATGTACATGTATGTATGTATGTATGTATGTATGTATGTATGTACATGTATGTATGTATGTATGTATGTACATGTATGTATGTATGTATGTATGTATGTATGTATGTATGTATGTATGTATGTACGTATTTATGTATGTATGTATGTATGTATGTATGTACATGTATGTATGTATGTATGTATGTATGTATGTATGTATATATGTATGTATGTATGTACATGTATGTATGTATGTATGTATGTATGTATGTATGTATGTATGTATGTATGTATGTATGTATGTATGTATGTATGTATGTATGTATGTATGTATGTACATACAATGTATCAGTGTGTTGTTTTAGAAACTAAAACTAAGTTTTTATTTAAGTTTAGGTTTTGGTGAACTAAAACTACATGTATGTAAACAATTATTATAATACTAATTATAATTTATAATTATTGTATAGATTAATTCCTGTGGAAAGAAATCATGATGAAGAGTTGAATATTGTACCAGTAGCGATACAATATCATTTGACAAGCACACTCACTCTGCATTTTACTTTTGCCTAATAGAAGATGAAATGAATCATTGAGATTATAATCATAACCGTCATTCATGATAAAACGATAACGACTGAAACTGCAATTGAGGGAGAAAGAACGATGAAGACACACAAGATATTTAAACAAATAAAGTAATGGTGAATTGATGACATGTACATTATTATTATAGTTAATTATTTAGTAAGAAAAAGATGTTTAGTTAATCAGATAGGCCGACAGAGGATAAAACTAAAAAGTTGCAATTTATGAAGAAGTTGTGTGACATGTACATAATTATTTTAAAGCAAATGTTCTCAGCAAAATAATAGGTTGAAATTGCTTTGCAATTTTATGTCGAAATAAGATAATATTCCCAGCCCTAATATTATATATAATATTAGGGCTGGGAATTGGCTGAGATTCTGAAATCGATTATCACTAATTCAAATCCATTAATAATCAATTAAAATCAGCGGAAGTACAATGTAATTAGGTCAATTAATTCAATTAATGCAGGAAACTGGTGGCCTGCATGGCTGCAGAAGGCTTGTAACTGAGATGTTGTTATTATATATTTAAAAAAAGTCAATTAATTAATATTCAGTATGAAACTTTGGGAATTGTGTGTGGGGGTAAAAAAATCCCATGGCTCCCTCCACTATGTACGACACAAGTTATTAACTTCATAATTAATAACACTAAATAAAGCATAACAAAATTCCACGTACATTGAATGATATAGTGAAATTGAATTGGAAATTATCCATAATTATACATCCAATTAAGAATTAAGAAACATTTGTTGATTTTATTTTGAGTGTTTTCATGTTCTCAGACCTTCACAAACAGCTATATATTCCTCCCTTTTATCAAATTTATCATTGAGAAAACATTTCTCATATAAGAGACTCATTTATATTTTTGAGTACTTCAGGAAATTCTCCCGCATTCCATAATCTCACCTACAAATAATTCTTTTGTCCTTATATTCAATACTATAAAGACACATGCCATGTTGATTAGGATCTTTCTCGTTGTGTTTAGCTTTTACGTCAGGGTTCCAACCATTTATAATACCCAAGTTACCACTTTCATCTTGTTTACAACCAAGAACATCAGTGTTAACCTAACCATACAGTACAAAATACACATATAATACATACATGTATGAATAGTACATGCTTATAATGTACTCATATAATTATACATACATAATTATGCACATCTATACAATACAAACATACAGTCATATGCATGCACCAGTGTCTTCACCAGGATTTTTGAAATTGGTGGTGCATGTATAAATGTTTATTGCATGCCAAAATTACATGTAGCTCAAGTGGCCAATTAAAAACTTGTTTGGTAAGCTTGTATTTAGTACAATGTAAGAGAGTGTATATTGTGTGTGACTTTTAGTTAACCAAGCTGTAACTAAATTACAGGTCTACTTTAATAACTATGAAAATTAGGCAATAATGGTCACTTTTAGTTAGCTAATTGATACTAAAACCTTTTAAGTAAGTCCAAAATTATTATAGTTAATTATACTATAACTATAAACTAAAAGTATGAGAAATCAGTGATACTATAACTAAATTAAAAGTTGTGTTTTTTTGTCAAATTAAAACAACACTACTGAATGCCGTATATCACTGGCTTTCTATACAAAGTAAAAAATTAGTGAAGGAACACCTAAATTATTTCGTTTGTGAGATTAGGTCCTGGTTATATTATAATTATTATTATTAGTCTGATAATAATTTACCATATGTGTGTCATGAGAAAATCCTACTGCAACCCAGCCCTTTAGATTACCCTCCATATAAATATCAAGAAAATCAGGGTCATCTAGATTTGGAGCCATCCTGATAAAATATTCGCAAGAAGATCCATCTGTCCCTTTGATGCACCCCTGATTGGGAAGTCCAAGCATGATAAGATTTGGAAGAGATTTCTGATAGAAAAAGAAAAAAAAAAATTTGGAATAGGGTAAAGTATACATATTCTCATTTCTACTATTTTGGAAATGCCATTAAATGGGCTTCAGAATAGTAGAAATGAGGTCAAGGACAAACCATGCATGGTACCAGCCACATAAACTGGAGAACTTTATAGCAGACAAACAGAGTGCACTTATTGCATGTGACACCCACTGTAATTATAAATAATATTTTTATGGCCTGCAGGGGGATCCCTATGATGGCTTTCCACAAGGTTTCTTGTATATATTCTGGTGTCTCATATGTGTGTATTGGATACGTAGTTAAAAAAATTGCATCATTCTGGGGGGCTTGGTCAATTAATGGCTGTGGTGCATAATAACGTGTGCTTGTTTGTAGCTTGTCTAAAAACTGGATCTATAATACCTGTTCCATCTGAAATATTATTGCTAAACTTCTACAAAATCCTCTAAAAAGTAGATAATCAAAATAACTTTAAATATGCTGTTGTGTTTCAGGCATGATCCTATGATTAATAAATGTTGGACACCAACATAGTGACCAATCACGTGAATATTTTTTTCTCCATATATATATCTCTCTAAGGCTTGCCCCACAATGATTATAATTCTCTAGTGTAATAATATATAGTATACATACCGGTTTTTCAGGACAGGTGACATTGAATTCATCTCCTTTCGCTAACAAACACACAAAAGAAATCAACAAGAGAGAAAGGTAACCCATCTCTACTCTTTATTGGAGATTATATAAGAATCAGGTGACTCAGGAAGGGTGGAGCTGGTATAATGTGAGTGTGGGTGGTTAATTAAAATAGTACTGCGTTACCGCCAACTTAAAAGCCAAGTACGTGGCGGCATGTCTTTCCCACGCTTTATTCGATGTGGTCGGGCAGTGCTTTGATTCAAGTGACCGGCCTCTTGAAGTTAGCTTTTAATTATCAAAAAAAGCTTAGAATAGCATGTTGATGTATGTGTGATGTACAGACTTGCTTTCTATCTAGTTCTAGTGAGAGAGAAAGGGATGTTGGAAGAATAAATCATAAAAAAAACACTGCTCGCTTGTGCTTGTAAACTTAGATGGATGCTGTTTTTGCAATAACTGATACTGAAGCATGGTTGAGGTAACTGTTAGATAGCTCCAGAAAGTTGCAAAAAACATGTCATGAAAGTCTTTTGAAGTTCACATTTCTAGATGATGATACATTGTATGAAGTATCATTACAACGTGAACCAAGGTATGTATGTGTATATGTGTATTTAGCAAATAGAATGGCTTACATTTAGAAGCTTGTTACTCAGCCATTTTGCAAAAGAGATTTGGTATTCAGGTAGTGTAATCATCACTCTTCTTAGATACCAAGTTTAGTTGTCTCTTTGTACAAAAATGGCTGAATAACGAATTTATGATTAGTTGCAGCGAAAGCTTTGCTCTGATGCCGCTGAGCCAAACGCACACCTCAATGATTATGATTTAATAATATATAATTTACAAGAGACAAGTGAATGATACAGAAGAAGATAATAAATTATGACAGCATTGATTGTTGACAGACAAACACCAAGATCTGGTGCAGCTGGATGATATACCGGGTCAGTATAATACTTAAACAAACTTTTAGTTTATAACTAATTATAAATTGGTCGACCAATATAAATTATATTTAGTAATGACATTTGTAGCATGGACAAGCAATATGAAATGAGCAATAATTTGTAATATCAAAATTATTTATGAAGTGATTCCTGAAATGTATATTGAGATCACGTTTAATGGTATCCAGTGAGAGATGTAAGTCGAGGGTTGGTAACGAATTCCAAATGTGAATGACTTGATTAAAATAAAAATGCCAGGCAACTGATGTACGACAATACTTGTATTTCAATTTATTAGAAGTTGAAGAATGAGTATTAGACTGGGCGAAGGAAATAAAATCAATAATGTCAAAGTTATCAGATGGGTTTTTAAAACATTAATCTTGATTTATGATCCATAGAATTATCATGTAAGATAAATATTGCAGCTCGACGTTGAACATTTTCTATAGTCAGGATGTCTTTTATTAAATGGGGTCTCCATAATTGAGAGCAAAAGGTAAGATGTGATCTCACAAGGGATATATATGACTGCTTTTTAACATTAATGGGTGCAAAAGATGAGATGTTGCGACAGATGAAGAACGATAAGCATTTGAGATATAGTTATAATGCTCCATCCAAGATAAATTGTCTTGGACAATAATACCAAGGTCTCGTTGTTGATGGCAAAATGGAATAGAAAAGTTATTAATTGTATAAGTATTTTGCTTAATAGAAGATAAAGAGAAGTGCCGTGCTACACACTTGGCTTCATTTAAAGTCAACTTCCATTTATGACACCATGAAGACACGGAATCAATGTCTTTTAATTGAGAGCAGCTCTCTAGAGTACAAATAGATTATAAGAATTCCTTTTGCACCATTTTCACTGCAAAGAATGTGGTTTCATATTATTATGTGACTGTAGACTGTTACTATAACCACACCCACCTTAATCTGAGGAACTACCATCTATATAAACATAATGGCTACGATCAGCCAAATAGGCTTGAAACCAGTACCACAGTGGACCTATAATACCAATGACCCAGAGCTTATACAATAGTTCCGCATCGGGAACTGAATCAAATGCTTAATAATAATAATAATAATAACAGTCTACTTTCACATCATAATATTATATTATATTATTTATTATAATGATTACTTTTATAAATATATAATTATCGTATAATAATAATTATGGCATTCATCAGGACACATTTTCAAAACCAAATCTATTATGTCAGTTACGTGTGTACCAGGTCATGTTTAGATTCTAAAACATCAGGCAGAAGTATCAGTGGCGTAACTGAGTGTTTAGTAATGGCAGGGCCAAGAAACCCAGAAGCTGAAGGTTTATTAGAGTTAAAAAGACCAAAGTGAGGGGAAATTTTGGCTTGTGGCTTTATTTCTGTTATATTACATTGGTGGGAAAAGTGCTCAAAAGAAGTGTACAAACACTGATCATGAATTGAGATGAAAGAATGAGTGTGGGCATTAAAAAATTAAAAATAGCTATATAATAATTATTAAAATAAACTTTTTACACCACTGAGAAGTATACCACATGCCTGCAGCCATACCATGTTCAATACACCGATTCAATCCCATATGAACACGCAACGTCGGGCCAGCTTAGTACTTGACCTTCTGGAAATCGCCGATGTTTTGAAAACTAAAATCAGTATGTACTGTATTTATTGCATTATATACTATTATATTTTATTTCTTTTGGATGCATGCATATTTAATTAAGGTTGTAGTCTTTTCCGTGGGCGGATGCTACTCCAATCAGTTTCTAGTCTTGCAAGCTTCTTGCTGCATACAATCTGGTTCCATTCTGTATTTTTTGGAAGCCACACCAACTGGGGGTATAATTATTGGGCCTAAATATTTTCAGAAACAAACCTAAACACGGCCCACGGTGGTGGGAAACAATGGCGGGGTAACTGTAGTTGGAGTTTGATAGTGTCTAGAAAGGTAAATTTTATGGTTTCAGTGAAAAGCTACAGAATTCAGCTTTCTTCAGCCTCTTGTAACTATAAAAGTAAAATGAATTTTCAGAAAACGGCTTCGTAACTTTTCTCATGTACTTGGTGCACGCCATGTATGGTAGGCGTGGCTTTCGTGGTTTTGTACTTATGTTGGAAAAATGGAGATTTTATATACGTTTTATCAATTCCAGGACACTATAAAGATGATCAGAAGATATGAAGGTTGCTATTACACCAGGTTAGAGTCATATTATATAATATTCTATTTTGAAACGGATTGGAGTCGCATCCGCCCACTCCCTAGTACCACCTTAACAGTTAAACTTAGCAGTATCATTAATTAAAGAAAGTTAACATATTAAAGACTTGATAGAGTAGAGAAAGAAGTTTATCAAAATCGTATTGAAGAGAGATTTGCCACAGACATTGTTTTAGCAAGTTACAGAGTCATACATTCTATCTCTGTAAGCTCTCCAGTTTCTGCCATTTACTTGCAATAACCCACACCCTATGTGATCACGTGAGATCAAACGTGGAGGTCAGATACCTGAACTTACTTGCAATAACCCACACCCTATGTGATCACGTGAGATCAAACGTGGAGGTCAGTTTAGAGCAATACCTTCTTTTCTCTATTATTGAACTTTTGTTTGACTTTCAAATTACATATATTTGAACTGTAAGTTCAATGTTTTTGCTCATTGTAGTTGTAACAATGTACAATTCATTATAGGATAATTATCTTTAGTAACTGAGTGCTGTGGCATAGATGTTTTGGGCATAGATATTTTGGTAATGAATGAGGTAATGAATATTTGTTGGAAGAGTATATTATGTAATTTGACTGTAAGTAATATAGTTATTATACTAGTGCAAAGCAGTATAGCTGATGGAGAATCATTCTTAGTCATCTTCCATGTGTTTTTATATTTATCAGAAATAATCTTAGCCAGTCTAGCCACAAAAAACTTTTTCAACCAACTTTCAACTTTATATAAACAACAAATTCAAATTTAAGCTTGTTACTTTCTCTCTTGAATCTCATTTATTTAATTGTTGCAATTGCAACCTATCCTTAAGCTACAGCAGCGAGGCCACGCACCAAAGGTGCTTCATTATAATATGGACTAGGTGAGTAACTATGGCAAATATTATAATAAAATACTAGTATTACAATTGATTGCATGTACATATTTTAGACTGCACTTAATATGATAAACTTAGTGATCTGACTGGCCAATATGGTATTGTTTATTACTACTTTTTAGTCTAGATTAGTCAGACACCTTTGCTAATGATATCTAAGCCATTATTGAACTGATGAATTCCACAGATACCTCCTGCATTTTGTTCTGATATTGGGCTTCCATGGGTTAACAAATCTCCTAGATACATGTACTTACTTTTGGCATTTAACTATTATATATACATGTATATTAATTATAGCTGTGATTAGTACCAGTAGTTCTTGAGGCTTTTGTTTGCATAATTCAGTAAGTCCTTTGATAAGAGTAGGGTTGATATGTTTCGTGAGATACTCTTTCATATCATCACCTTTAAGGTGGTACTAGGGAGTAGGCGGATGCGACTCTAATCAGTTTCAATATTATAATTATAATATGACACTAACCTGGTGTAATACCAACCTTCATATCTTCTGATGACTTCTTTTTCATCCAGAAAGTGCATGAGGAAATGTAGCTAAAATCTCCATTTTTCCAATCGCAATAAGTACAAAACTATAAAAGCCAAGCCCACCAAAGATGGCATGTACCAAGTACAATGCATTTCGAGAAAACAAATAGAGCTGTTTTCTGAAAATTCATTTAACTTTTATAGTTACAAGAGGCTGAAGAAAGCTGAATTCTGTAGCTTTTGAGTGAAACCATAAAATTTACCTTTCTAGGCACTATCAAACTCTGGTCTTTCTCAGAGCGCAACTACAGTTACCCTGCCACACAATGTTTCGACAAATGTGAAGGCCATTCTATTTATTCATGTTTTTTTCTAAATAAAAGATGATGTAGGGACGTCAACAAAAAGCATGCGAACAAGGTCGGGAGGCTTATATAGGACCCAAAATTAAACAAACCACCTCCATATAAACCTACATAAGTACAGCTCTTTGTATTTCGGTGTAAGTACTTATGTAGGGTTATAATTATGGAAGTGGTTTGTTTATTTTTGGGTCCTACATGTATGTTAGCCTCCAAACCTTGTTCGCATGCTTTAGGGTTTTGACGTCCCTACATCTTCTTTCATTTTTATTGAATATTATTCTTGTATTATATAAATAGGTACCTATATAAATCCTATGTATATAATTATGCTAATCATTGGTTAAAAAAATTAAACTTCTCAACTGCTATAAAGACTCATCATGCAGTCAAATTTGTAAGCATTGAGACAATGAGGTAGTCCCACTGAGTGGGAAGGGAAGTGGAGGGAGGGGTTATTTCTCCAGGGCTTGGAGCTTTTATATTATATTACATTAATAAGATTTGTACTTGGCAGTGAATTTGTGTATTCCTGTATAGCCAACTGAGTAGGCATAACTCACCAAATCTGTCCATAATAGTTCTCGTTTTTTCTATTTCATAGTCTTCTTCTAAGAAAGCAATAATTAGAAAACCTTGGAGTGGGTGAAACCAAATACCTACTTCATTTGAAATTTGATCAATACTTTTTTCATGGAATTAGCCACTCCAGGATCAATAGAAACCAGCATAATTTAAATGGATTATATAATTATGCACAATTGAATCATTAGAAGAGGAAAAAGCATATATTTAAAATTCTCTGTGTTATGACAATAAATTGATACATCTCATCCATAACAACAAGTGTGCTGTACAGAACTAGATGCTATTTTTAGGATGGACAATATTGATCCTATTAATTCTAGTGATATCAATTATAGTTTTGGTATGCCTATAGATTTTCAAAGTTTTAGCTATGGCTATTCATTATTATATTAGGTTTACAAAAAGGGTTTCATTTATAGCTGCTTGTCTGTAAAAATTTCCATACATGTCAGCTAATTATTATGTATAATTATAAATATAAATTATAATATTATATTAACCATGACATGAACAATTCCCTTTGATGTTAGATGCTCTAATAAGAGTATAGATGTATAGTAGAAACCACAAACACGTTTCAGACAACCTAAATTTTGTGCAGTGTCATTGTGGGTTCACTCAATTTGGCAGTAATTTCGCTATGAATATGTTATGATGTATGAATACAATTTAAATACCATGACTCAGCAAAGTTATCTATGAATATGGTTTATAATGGTTATAGCTCCCTTGGGCTTCGCCCTCATGATCTAAATAGCATGAATCCCTCCAAGTAGGTGTATAACCTAATTTATTACACTGCAAAAACAAAATTATCAGCAACACGTTGCAAATACATGTAGTTATGGCCAGGGGTGGGTCTCGAAATTTTGTTAGGTAGGGCGAACTTGGCACGCGAAGCGGGCTGCGAAATGTTTTGGCTAATTAATTATTCATGAGAGGTGTGGTCACTTAATTTAGGCCTACCTCTCTATGTGCAATAATAGATTATCTTCTGCATCCAAATTTTTGATGCAGAATTATGTTTGCATTCAGTGATTGACCAGTTGTGTAAACCGTCTCCACCCTCATGTCATTTATGTAAACAACTCACAGAAATCTATTTTTTATAATTTTCAAATAAATGTTCATACAAGTAAAAACTTAGGGGGGCAATTGCCCTCCCTGCCCCCCCCCTGTAGACCCGCCCCTGCTAACATCATGTGATAATCATACAATCTACCAAACATGGTGTGTAGTGTGTGTGGATTTATCACTGTTCCATAATCTGGAGGAAGGATATTCAGTATAACTGATACAATTAATGAATATGGCCTTCTTTTCTTCTATTCACCTTTATCCGTGAAAAAATATTACAAAATAATAAAGTCAGTATAGTGACAATATATTTATTGAATCAAAAGTTAATAAAATGGATAAAAAGTTACTAAAAAAATTTACTTTGAAGGACTTTTCAAAAATCAGTAATGATCATTAAGTGAATTGGTTACAATTATTTCAATTACATGATAATTAGTATTAAATTTATTATCACTTGTAAGTTTGAGAATCTTGACCTAAAAGGTCAAGTTGTGATTACGTTTTCCTAATTACAGCATATATTTTCAATTGCATGGTGAGTGATTCCAGTACTGCAGTATGGTTGTGAATCTGATGCTTGTGTTTCCATGGAAACCCCCTTTCAAATTTTAAAAATCAAATTTAAAAAAAAGTGTAAAAGTTTGTGTGCCACGTCCACCAGCATGTTGTACAGTATATAGTAGGAGGATTGCTTCTAAGATAAGACAGTACAGATGGTAAGTACTAGTGTTGTTTTAGTTAACTACAGCTATACTAAAACCACTTTTAGTAAGGCATTGAATTAATGTCTATTGCAATAACTATAACTAACTAAAATGAACTAAAACTAAAACCTTTTTGTTAACACCAGGCTATAGTAATGTTCGAAAGAAGAAGCTGCGAAAAAATCAGAAATGCATTGACCACACCTCATGAATAATTAACGACAAAATTTCGCTCGCTTCGCTCGCTGTTATTTTTAGAAACCCCCTTCTTAAAAATTTCTACATCTGCCACTGTACTGAGTTGAAAACTAAAAAAGTAAGCAGCAGGATGGTAAACTACGTTTGTCAAAAGTCTATTAATAGATCAAAACATAATTTAGTCAACTACACTCTCCAATAGACAAAACAGAAACTCTAACTAAGAGTAGAGAAATTTTGGTCATTACCGCTGAACACTTTAGCCCCAGAACATCCCAAGCGCCCATTTTTATATACACGGTACGAGCTATTTCAAGCTTGCCCAGGACTATTCCCGGCGCTAAGCCCCATATATACACAGTACGATGTATTTCAAACTTGTCCAAGCACATCCCCAGCCATTTGAGTTCTCCCGTAGAGATATACCTAGCTCTACCTAGCAATCCAAAGCTACCAGATTGAAGCTGATAGATTCAAATACAATCTAGACAACCATACCAGACTAAGTTGAAACTACAAATCAAAGTTGAGAAATGTTGGTCATCGACGCTCAATGCTCAACGCTCAACGCTCTTGCCCAAGCGCATCCCATGCAGTCAACCAATTTACACAGTACCAGGTATTTCCAGCTTGCCCAAGCAGATCTCCAGCGATTGAAAATGATAGGTTCACACACAATCTAGACAACAAAAAAACCACTAATGAGCCACTTTAGAACTCCAACTATGAGTTGAGAAATTTTGGTCATCAACGCTCAACGCTCTTGCCCCAGAATATCCCAGGCACTCATTTTTTATATACAGTTGTCCAGATTGAGTTTGAACGTATCAGCTTCAGTCTGGTAGGTTGGGAAAGCTAGCTAGGTATAGCTCGACGAGTGAACTCAAGGATGGCTGTGGATGGGCTTGGGGAAGCTGACTGCATGGTTGAGCTTTGACGATTAACATTTCTCAACTTTGTCTATTAGAGAGTGTGGTTGTTCTTTGAGTTCACCTGTCGAGCTATACCTAACCCTACCAAGCTACCAGACTGATAGGTTCAAACCCAATCTAGACAACTACACTCTCTAATAGACAAAATTGAAACTCAAAATCAGAAGTATTGGTAATTGAATCTGCACGCTATTGCCCAAGCACATCCCAGTCACCCATTTTTAAACTGTACGATTTATTTCCAAGCCTATCCCCTGGCCCGAGATTCCATATTTACACGATACAGTATATTCAAACTAGCCCATGCCCATTCCCAGCCGTTGTCAAGTTTACCCGTTGATCTTTACCTAGTTTTCCCAAGCTTCCAGATTGAGCAGATTTGCTGAAACACAATCTAGACAAATAAACTCATTAATAAACCACTTTGGAAGTCCAACTAACAGTTGAGAAATTTTGGTCATCAACCCCTAACCCTCTTGCCCAAAAGCAATCCTGGCACCCATTATTACACAGTATGAGCTTGCTCGAACACATCCCCAGCAATCTTTGAGTTCAAACGTCGAGCTATACCTACCTTTCCGAAAATTAAAGCTGACAGATCACAATCTAGACAACCACACTCTCTAATTAGACAAAATAGAAACTCCAACTAAGAGTTGAGAAATTTTAAGTATACCTACTTTTGCCAAGACCAGATTGAAGCTGATATGTTCAAATTTAATACACTCTAGAAACTACATCTCAATTGAGTCAGAGCTTAATCAGTCAAAGTTGAGAGCAGCCCACCCATGCATTTAATACGAATTTGAGGCCTTTCCTTTCAGAAAAAAAAACCTGTTCAGGTTTTTGATAACTGGACTACTGTACAACTTTGGAGTTGCAACAACTCTACTGGACAGAAGTGGTGAGCTTGATTATCATTGTATTCTTACTGTGTGTTTTATTTTACTCTGGTGTGGCAGTAACAACGTACTGTTTATCATTCTGTTTCAAAAAGCAGTCGGATAAGACTATCAGATTTTCCAATAATAAGCCCAATTGTTTAGATATATCAAACTAAGGAACTGATGATGGGACTAACATATTGTAATACTTTATAAATTATAACCCATGTTGTAGGTTGTTTCCCAGTCTGTGTGTAACAACTATTTAAATATATAACGCTAATACACTGTTCAACAGCACACTATTAATATTTACTATACTGTCAATATTTCCACTTATACGGTATTTATAAGTTATGGGATTGTCATACCAATGACAAAGATCCTACACATCAAAATCAGGAATAGACAATGAATAGTAATGGTACTTTTGTAAGTACTATGTCTGGAAAATATCTTAAAGCATCTGCAGGTAATGAATTGTTTCGAAATCTTAATGGAGAGTGTTGGATGTTACATGAATGTACTGATCTATTTTGATGGCCCGCAGGGCCATCTCTTGTTGGTTTTGTATGGGATTTAATGTATATATATTTATATTTTAGCATTATGAACATCTCCGTATTTTAGCCGATATTTGCTGGACCATAGGTTTCTTGTCTATAGAGCTTAAATCTGAACAAAGTTGATGTAGTAATCCTCTTCCTTTTCTTCTTCTCACACCAACCGTCCTTCATGGCAACGTTTCAAGGGCTTCTGCTGTCATTGTGGGCTCAGTTCCCGTGCTTCTAAAATTATGTTCATGATGCTAACATTCTCCCTAATGACTTTTTTCAAATGTATGGTGGCCATGGTTTTCTGTGACATTTACAAATACTTAAGTTTGATTGGACAGACAGAATCCTGTAAGGAAAATTGACTTAGTGTGCCATATGCTTTCCCTCATTTCACAAATGGGGGTGTAGCTGGGGATGAGACTAGGACTAGTACTAACTGTACCCTTCTGTCTACGCTTGTGATAAGGGTAATAATAAATGGTAATAACGTAATTTTGTTTATATGTACAGTACCTACATTATTAAGTTTACATACTATCATTGTACATCCATTGACTACAGTGTACATTGTGAGTGAAGTACACTGTACTTCAAATATACTATAGTCTACACAGCTGTCACATAGGGAATTCACACATTACTATGATTACAGTACAAAGTAATACTATAGTACTACTTAGAAGTACGTATAGTTGACTATCACCTTATTGAAGTGTAGCTCCCGTCATAGTATGTAAACTTAATAAAATCAGGAACTGTGTGGACTTTTACAGATCATGCAAAGGATGTGGTTGCCGAATTCAGTAGATTAAGGACCATCTAGTACATTGGAGTGTAACATACTATGGTTATATAATGATTGAGTAATCCAACAACAACATCCTTTTCATGCAAAGGATGTTGTGGTTGGATTACTCCAAAACGTTTGTCGATACATACATATACTGTATAACATACATACATACATACATTATACATACATAAATACACCATACATACACACATACATATACATACATACATTATACATACATAAATACACCATACATACACACATACATATACATACATACAGTTTTATGGCTGGCGATGCAGAGAATACTTAATGAATTGATACATACAAGCATTAATCCAATGGATTTTTACCTGTAACCCCCACCTAGCAAAATTCATTAAACTATTACAATTGCTAAGAAATTTAATCATATGTATGTATATGAACAATTTTTATGGCCTGTAGGGCCATCCCTATAATTGCTTTCCCACGGGTTCGAAGTATGTTTATATATATTATTCTTGTGTCACTTACGTGAGTATGCGTTGTATACGTAGTTAAGGAAGTTACGTCGTTCCGGGGGGCTCTGTTGTTTTGTCGTCTCTATTCTGAGTATAGGGAGGGTTTCATGAAAGTCTTTCATGAACAAACTATGGACGTGTTTCAAAATATTTCGTCTATTTTATTGTTTAGATTTATAATGAATTGTGAGGATCGTCCTTTAGGAGCATTTGTTTACCATATTCTTAAAGTTTAATTTTATTGCTTTAATATTTCATAATGTGTATATAATTTTGATAAAGTCAGCCATGATTATATACTGAATGCTGGACACCACAAAGCAGTCATAGGGATACTTTTTTCTCTATATACACTTGTTTGGTAGTATAATTAATTACATGTAGTAGTGAATATTCAATTCCTCAATAATGAAGACTTAAATGACTTTTATAATTGATAAGTCAATAATCTCCCATGGATTGCACTAGCATACCTTTTGGAATAACATGAAGCTTATACCAGGTGATGTATCAATGATCAGATCGATATCAGTCATTATTGGTCATTAGTTTTAGTATCAAAAGTGGTTATTTCTGAAAGATATAACCAATATTATAATAAATGTACTAATAATGTCATTTCTTAGGATTGAAATATCATTAATCACTTTTATGACACTCAGAAAACACGCATTTTCATAGAAAGCATTCTGAACCAGAAAGTAGATGTAGTATTAGATTGGTATTGGAGTTTGTTTATATGTTCATTCAAAACTTTCTGAGGCAAAGGTCAACATGAGTAGTGTTTCTCAATTAGTCTTAATTTTCACATATACTTAGGTTGAGGTATTATCAAAAAGGAACCCACAATAACAGTTAAAGAATGAAATCACTAAAGGGGTTGGATAGGAGGACTATTGAAATTTAATGTGATTACACCAATGCATAATAACATGTGAGCACTGTTTCGTTAGGTTGCTAATACATCAACTGTGTGTCATCTCCCCAAACCACCCCTCCCTGCCTCAAAGTATATTAAATTCAACTTTTGCCTCCATGACAAATTTTCAAAATAAAGGCCCCCGAAACCATTAACTGAATCCGTAAATTTGGATCAGTATTTAGATATGCACAAATAGGATAGTTTCAGTTATCACAACTTCGGAAATGACAATAGTATTCGAAAAATTATGTGGAATTAATCAAAGATGAGGTTAGTAAATATGAGTACATGAAGCCCTTTTCACAGTTTCCATGTTGAATTGATTGTCAACTTAAAATACTCATCGGAATCAATAGAAGCACTGAGTCCTGAATAATAACTCTTCCTTTGTTATGTTGATTTCACTTCCGTTCGAACAGAGCGTGCGTAAAAGCGTGAGATCGTATGGACGTTCATGCTTAGTCAGACATTGTCTAAATTAGTTTCCATAGTAACAACAGATGCCCACACGATATCAAGTGAGTATTCATGCATGCTCTGTCCGAACTGAAGTGAAATCAACAATATTTACCCTTGCCTGCGTAAGCGGAGCGGAGGCTAATGTCTGTCTGTATGAACAAATTTTCTGGAGAAATAACAACATTGGGACTTTGATTGAGCTACCAAAAGACGTGAAATTATACAAGGATGGTAGGTAGGTAGGTAAAATGTTATTTAATCAGGCAAGTCTCAACAAAAGCTATCCTCTCCCCCTTCATTCACGATCTTAAACAATCTTTATTTATGCACATGAAGAGTACTAGTATTTGCTGTTTTGGAAATACTTTCAGAGACAACTATGCCAAGAATTTGTTTATATCTAGCTAAATACACAATACTAATGTATCATTTAATTCCATGTTTGCTACATACAAACAATATTGGATGTTTACAATTATTAGCAAAAAGTCATAATTAATTTTTTATTATGCAAATTGTAATTCAGAAACCTATTGTGTTTGTGGTTCAAAAAAAGTAACAACAATAATAAATAAACAATTACAGTAAAAATAATAATAATTTTTATAAACAATTACAGCAACCTTTGTTATTTATTTTCAGCTTAAAAAAAATGCCAAAAAAAACGAGTAAAACTTTTCCAAGAGTCAACTGTTATTAACACAACTAGTATCGCCACAACTATTGATGTGACAGTACTATATACACCAAGTGCAACTAGCCGGATCTCTGAATCCTGGAAGCAAAATGAATATTTGAATTATGTACAGTGAGTATACTGCTCTGTCAATGTTCATTGTGCTATACAAAGTTACCACCAAGGAGTTTTACTTATTTTTAAAATGAGAGAACATGTAGAGATATCAAATTAGAAAAAATTGGAGTGGCACCTTAGCAACAAAATTAAACTAACCACTTTAATATAACAACCCTACATACAATGTAAGTGTAGAGATTATTTTAATGATGTCATGATGACAATATATCACAGTGACAATATATTCATGTTTGGGCAAACAAGGATATACTATAACAGTTTTGTACAACCAGAGAACATCTTTATTGTGTATATAGCTGTTCATTCCCATTTAGACTGATCTTCTGATTCACAGCATGCTTTTGAAAAAAGTTAATTTTTAACAATTGCTAACATCTGTGTGGCACTTCAGTTGTGCTACATGATGATTGATTTGCTGCTGTATTGTCATCTCTTTGATGCCATGTTACAAGTATAAAGGTACTTCATGTTTTAGCAAATGTCAATGTATGCATTTGTTAATCTGTTATCTTGAGTGATGGTTATTATGTGTGTGTGTAGAGAGAGAGAGAGAGAGAGAGAGAGAGAGAGAAAGAGAGAGAGTGAGAGAGTGAGAGAGTGAGTTGGGAGGGGGTTGGTGGTGGGAAGGTGTTTATAGTCTACCAACCTTTGACACAATACCACTCTTATCTTCAGGATCATTAATTGCTACATATCCACTTTGACCAAACTGTGCAAGAATTGGTCTAATAAAAGATGGAGCAAGTTTATAACGTTCTATAGGGAAAATAAATCATTATGATATACTGATTATTTATAGTACCAGTAAACAACCACACAAATGAACAAAACAAAAATACAGATGTATTTTTGCACATGTACAAATGTACACAAATACATGCACAGTCAAACATGGACACACACACTGACTCATACACACATACTCTCACACACACACACACACACAGACACACACAGACACAGACACACACACACACCTTCTCCATGACTTTGAAGAGCTATTAATGTGAATATACCATACAAAATCACTTGATAAACAACAGTAAACACTAGCCAACCTAAGTATACCCATAGTATATAATTTCTAGTTCGAGAGAGTCCTAGACAGCTTGACTGATATTGTGCCATTCCAAGACCAATGTTTATCACTACATGAATGAGGAATGGGATGAAAGTATGGGATTGAGAGTTTACATATCTGTGTAATAGTGAACTACGTAACAATCTCTCTTCTAAAAAGGAATAGTTAGCGAAGCTAGTTGTGTGAGTGTACTCATCTGACAAGTAATATTGGACAAAATTATATGCATACATGTACACATGTAGGTATACAGAAAGTGTAGCTTTCTGTTGCTAAATGGCATTTAAAAATCATTTGCATGGTAACATACATTTCTAATTATGCCTACTCTTCCTCTCAACTGAGTTTAACAGCAAGTGATATAATGTTCAATTATTTTATCAATAATTTATGAGTACAAATTAGAGCTGCATATTTGGTGGGAGTTTTGTTATTGTTATATTATAATTAGTAATATTACAAGGGAGTGAAATATTTAAGGGAATCTTTAAAATTAATATCTACAAAATTAATGAAAGCACTCAGAGTGCAAAACCCTCACCACAATTGGGATTTGAAAAAAAAGAACGATTCAGTTACTGATAATAAAATAACTATAGCCAATATAGACAATTTTTAACTGTAATAAAAATATACTACAATTATTATACTGAGATTATATTATATTTGTGTGTGTGCTACAACTTACACTCCAAGTCCTACTAGTATAAGATTAGAAGCGTGGTGTTAAAATCCAGAAAGAAAATTAGGAAACAGTTTTGTAGCTTCAATCACGTGGATGAAATAAATTGGTGCAACTAGAAATTGACAGTCATAGGAGAAAGCTTAGAGCCAGTTCGAAGTTGTGGCAGCCACTACTTCAATTGTACTTCATTTCAAGTTGTGATCCAACAGCGATAGGTTTCAAGCAAGATGAGTTGTGTTTCAATGAACTCTTTTACTACCAGACGTATTCTGAAAGTTGTGGAATGGTTACTGCGAGTTACAAAAATTGTCATAAATTTATAACCGAAGATTACAGTAACGCTCCGCTCCGCCTATGCAGGCAAGGGTTAATAATATTATTATCTTAAGATTGTCAATACATGTGTCCAAATGGTACTCACATGCTAATACTGTTGTGATTGTTCCAATCCCAGAACCATGTATTAAATTGAATATCCAACGACTACATGCAAATACAGAAAAAGATTTAGTTGTGAAATTTAAAGACATAATAACTTTTTGGAAGGAGAAATATTTTGTTGATTTGTGCATGTACAAATGTGATAGGTATTCGCAGGAGCTTATGAGCGGTGCTCATAAGCTCCTGGTATTCCATAGAATTATTTTTATTATAGATTCATGGCAATTTGCCATTCAACATACATACATGCACATGTAGTACTACAGATACATAAATACATGCACACATATTTTATAAAATTGACCATTTGGAGGGAAAATATTTAAGAACTGGTATTTAAGTGCCTGCTATTAACTGTTGTACCCAAAAGTATATTAATTTGGTGTCCAGGATGATCAGTCATTATCCTCCTTAGATACAGTGGGTGGCTTCCTGTATGAAGCATTCAAATAACACCATTTAAATTTAAACATTAAACATTTCTTTAAAATCATATATTTATATTCCTCCAAATGGACAATTTTTGTAATCACAGTTATATACAAATGTAATGTACATGTACAGTGTGAAGGCCACAACTACACATTTAACTAAAGGAAATCTTAATCTTCATAACATGCTTTGAAGTGCTCCATAATTGTAAATTCTAAAACAGAATATTGACTTTACTTGGGTGAGTTTGGCTTGCAACGGATTAAACCAATCAAAGGCTATGTGTGTGTGTAGAGAGAGAGAGAGAGAGAGAGAGAGAGAGAGAGAGAGAGAGAGAGAGAGAGAGAGAGAGAGAGAGAAGAGAGAGAGAGAGAGAGAGAGAGAGAGAGAGAGAGAGAGAGAGAGAGAGAGAGAGATAATTAGATTAATACAGTACATCATATAAATAATATGTGAAAGAAAGATTGAAAAGAATATGCAAGTGACACTATAATTATACATGCATATGGGAAATTGGGATTATATACAAATATAATTATTGTAATAATTATAAACACAACTTACATTGATAATCATAAGTCCCATCACTAAAATACCAAATGTAAAATGCCATATTTCTCTTGGCTATAGGATGAAATATGTATAACTATAGACTATACAAACTTACATATTACTTAGCATTATAATACCATTGATAGACAAATGGAAAATAAATAAACATTGAATACTATAATTTTGCTGTTAAGTGTTGTTTTAAAGTCATTAAAAATGACCAAAATTAATTATAATTATTATAAGCTAAAAATAGATATCAAACAATTATATGTACATGTACTAGTGTTGTTTTAGTTTGACAATAATGACTATTTTAAGTTATACATGTAGTTATAGTATGCCTTGTTTATCAAATGTTTAGTTTAGTTATAGCTTAAAATTGTATTAGGCTTACTAAAAGGGTTTTAGTTATAGTAAACTAACAAAAAGTGTCCATTATTGGCTTGTTTTCCATTTTAGTTATAGTATAGTCCAAATATCTTATTGAAAGGGGTATTAGTTATAGTTAACTACAATAATTAACACTAACATGTACATGTAAATGTTATTTTACATACACATTCAAATCCAAGTAGTCCTGGTGTTACATTATCCTTGTTAGCTACGAATGCACTTAAAAATCCAATAGAGACAGTTAGTAAAGATAATATCATCAGAGCACGATGAAACTGAAACCAGAGTTTTGGTAATGAAGGTTTCATCCATGCAGCAAAGAAAATGGCAGTTATAGCAAATAGAGGCCAGCCTATCACCATTAATGAACCTGTGTAGATATATATATATATATATATATATATATATATTAAGGATGTGTATCATAAAAATTTTCTGTCCCAATTATCATATAAAGTTTATCACGATAATCGCGATACTTTAAAGCTTTGTGTTCCTCCATGTAGCAAATCCGCAAATGATAAAAGAGATTTGTCATGTTGCCACTGTAAGGTAAACACCCCTACACAAATGACAAATTACCTCTTTGCTATTTAGTTGGAGCATCGACCTTGAATCTGAATAACTGCCAGATCTTGCTTTTGGCTACTACAAGTGGAGCCAACGAATCATGCTATCCTTCAACATCCTTGTTAGCCTGTGTACAAACTGAACTGCGCATGCATGAACGCATGTGTCAAGCAATAATAATTATTAAAAGCAAAAATAAAAAATATTATAATTATATTGTGATATAGATTCTTGATATCACTTATCACGATAATTACTTCAGTGATGAAAATATCACTATATTGATATTATCGCACATCCTTAATATATATATATATATATTTATATATATATAATATATATATATATATATATATATTTATAGCACTTTCACGCCTAACATCAAAGGTACCGACTGTCCATATAGCACACTTTTTTTACCACATCCTGTTCTATATTTTCGGATGTTGTTTATAACACTAGAAAACAATGCGCTTACCTCGGGTTTAGTGCGAGAACACTAAGTACTTCATTTTTCTTCTCCATTGCATCAATCCAAAGTACTATAAACCAGTTAAAGCACTGGGTTTGCTCGTGTTGTCTTGGAAAATATAGCACTGGGGGTGGGATCTCGAAGCCTCATAAAGCACTCGGCTACGCCTCGTGCTTTATGAGCTTCTCGACCCTCGTGCTATATTTTCCATACAACACTCGCACCGGTGCTTTAACTAATACATATATATATATATATATATATATATATATATATATATATATATAGATATAATTACATAATTATAATACATATATAATATAGCATATTAATTACAGTTTTTGATACTCATACATGTACATGTAAGCCAAATTGGCTAAACAATGGTTAACATGTGTTTCATTGAGAATACATCTGGAGCCAATTAACAAAGTGTTAATGGCTGTTAGTGACAATATAATTATAATTAACTGCCCAAAGAGAGAACTGTGCTGTGCTAAATAAGAAGTTTTTTTGCCCCAATGGTGTGTCGTATGAGCTTATCAAAAACACTGTTGTAATATATTGAACAATTAATATACAATACATAATACAATATATACAATACATGTACTATATTATACATTTATGCAAATATGTGGTAGATACTCTTCACAGTGGATTAATGCAAAGTTGATCTGATTCATAATATTTACAATGGAGAATATCATGCAAGGTTATTATACTAGACAGATGACAATCATCTATTTGTGCATTGAATGAATAAGAGAATATGGTAACTGTGGCATTTAAGTAAACAAATTAAGATTACAGAGCATCCAAACATCTCGGCAATGATCTCGCTAGGATGGGGTTCGCTGAGGTTCGTCCCAATTAAACAACTCTTAGATAACTTGGTTGGTGTTGGAACTTAACACAACAGTCATTCAAGCCTAAACTTATTCATAACTTTTATCAGGCATTACATACATTACTGAGTATAATGAGTGTAAATATATCCTTTTTCTAAAACAAAATTAAAGACAGACAACTGGATACTTTCCATCCATTCATCCATCTGTCTGTCCATTTGTCCATCCGTCCTTTTGTCCATTCATCCATCCATCTATCAATTTAACTCACCATGAACTCTCATTAGCCTTCTCTTAAACTTTACATTATCTAAAGTTCCGTTGCTATTGTTTGGATTGTAATCGTAAGGATTAAATTTGGATTTTGTTGGCATAGGAGTATTAGGAGAGTGGAAGGGAAGACTTTCATTCACAGGAGCTACAAAGTACAAACAATAATTGATAAATCAAACCAATCAATGAAACTATACATGTACATGTACATACATTAATATGTTATATGTACGTATAAATTATGTATACACATACAACTGTATGTATGTATGTATGTATGTACTATGTATGTACATGTATGTGGGTATGTGTGTGTACATGTGTATGTGTATGTGTGTGTGTGTGTGTGCATGTAATTGCCATGTATGTATGTATGTATGTATGTATGTATGTATGTATGTATGAATTGATGTATGTATGTATGTATGGTATGTATGCATGTATGTATGTATGTATGTATGTAGATGTATGTATGTATGTACAGTATGTATGTATGTACATACAATGTATCAGTGTGTTGTTTTAAAAACTAAAACTAAGTTTTTATTTGACATGCATACTCACTTTGACTTTCACTTTTGCCTAATAGAAGGTGAAATGAATCATTGAGATTATAATCATAACCGTCATTCATGATAAAACGATAGCGACTGAAACTGCAATGGAGGGAGAAAGAACGATGAAGACACACAAGATATTGAAACAAATAAAGTAATGGTGAATTGATGACATGTACATTATGTTTATAGTTAATTATTTATTAAGAAAAAGATGTTTAGTTAATCAGATAGGCTAACAGAGGATAAAACTAAAAAGTTGCAATTTATGAAGAAGTTGTGTGACATATATATACATAATTAATTTTAAAGCAAATGTTCTCAGCAAAATAATAGGTTGAAATTGCTTTGCAATTTCATGTCGAAATAAGATAATATTCCCAGCCCTAATATTATATATAATATTAGGGCTGGGAATTGGCTGAGATTCTGAAATCGATTATCACTAATTCAAATCCATTAATAATCAATTAAAATCAGCGGAAGTACAATGTAATTAGGTCAATTAATTCAATTAATGCAGGAAACTGGTGGCCTGCATGGCTGCAGAAGGCTTGTAACTGAGGTGTTGTTATTATATATTTAAAAAAAGTCAATTAATTAATATTCAGTATGAAACTTTGGGAATTGTGTGTGGGGGTAAAAAAATCCCATGGCTCCCTCCACTATGTACGACACAAGTTATTAACTTCGTAATTAATAACACTAAATAAAGCATAACAAAATTCCACGTACATTGAATGATATAGTGAAATTGAATTGGAAATTATCCATAATTATATATACATCCAATTAAGAAACATTTGTTGATTTTTTCGAAACACATTTTGAGTGTTTTCATGTTCTCAGACCTTCACAAACAGCTATATATTCCTCCCTTTTATCAAAATTATCATTGAGAAAACATTTTTCATATAAGAGACTCATTTATATTTTTGAGTACTTCAGTAAATTCTCCTGCATTCCATAATCTCACCTACAAATAATTCTTTTGTCCTTATATTCAATACTATAAAGACACATGCCATGTTGATTAGGATCTCTCTCGTTGTGTTTAGCTTTTACGTCAGGGTTCCAACCATTTATAATACCCAAGTTACCACTTTCATCTTGTTTACAACCAAGAACATCAGTGTTAACCTAACCATACAGTACAAAATACACATATAATACATACATGTATGAATAGTACATACTTATAATATACTCATATAATTATACATACATAATTATGCACATCTACACAATACAAACATACAGTCATATGCATGTACCAGTGTCTTCACCAGGATTTTTGAAATTGGTGGTGCATGTATAAATGTTTATTAATATTTTTACTTGAAGCATGCCAAAATTAGCTCAAGTGGCCAATTAAAAACTTGATTTTAGTACAATGTAACAGAGTGCAGTGTACAATATTTGATGTGAATTTTGGCTGGCCATGATAGCCAACCAAAGTGATATTTGATTGGCCATTTTTTTTAAATTGCTTGGACATGTGACTACTTGTGCAATATGCATACATGTATAAATTATTAGTGACATTATCATTGAACATAATTTCTAAATTTTACAAAATGATACTAATCAACCCAACATTTTTCTAATTTTATAAAAATTGACTGGTTAAAATGACCGACTACATGCACATTTCATCGGTCATTCTAATTATTTGCTCGGAAATGGCCGATGGCCGACTGTAATATTGTACACTGGAGTGTATTTATAAGTTTGTGTTGAGCCATAAAGAGATCGATAGATGGTGATGTGGATTAAGCTTAATTGGTGGTGTAAACTGTGTAAATGGTGGTGCAGCAGTTCCACCAAAAAGGCTAGTGAGAACCCTGATAACATGTATACACCATTAGAAGAACATAAAACATATTGCATAATCATTGTGGGCATACAAACATGTATTACTTCTTATTTTCTTCTCTGCTTTGTATAAAAGTAAAGCACATATTGAGCAGATTAACATGCACTACCACAAATGCTGCTTATTCAGCAAATTTGTATACACGTATTGTGACTTTTAGTTAACCAATTGCAAGCTGAAACTAAATTACAGGTCTACTGTAATAACTATAACTAAAATGAAAATAGGGCAATAATGGTCACTTTTAGTTAGCTAACTGATATTAAAACCTTTTTAGTAAGTCCAAAATTATTATAGTTAATTATACTATAACTATAAACTAAAAGTTTGAGAAACCAGTGATACTATAACTAAAATTAAAAGTTTTCTTTTTTTATCAAATTAAAACAACACTACTGAATGCCGTATATCACTGGCTTTCTATACAAAGTAAAAAATTAGTGAAGGAACACCTAAATTATTTCGTTTGTGAGATTAGGTCCTGGTTATATTATAATTATTATTATTAGTCTGATAATAATTTACCATATGTGTGTCATGAGAAAATCCTACTGCAACCCAGCCCTTTAGATTACCCTCCATATAAATATCAAGAAAATCAGGGTCATCTAGATTTGGAGCCATCCTGATAAAATATTCGCAAGAAGATCCATCTGTCCCATTGATGCACCCCTGATTAGGAAGTCCAAGCATGATAAGATTTGGAAGAGATTTCTGATTGAGAAATAAAAAAAACACAATATATTTGGAATAGGGCAAAGTATACATATTCTCATTGCTCCTATTTTTGAAATGCCATTAAATGGGCTTCAGAATGTAGAAATGAGGTCAAGGACAAGCCATGCATGGTGCACTCTATAGCAGACAAACAGAGTGCACTTACATGTGTATTGCATGTGACACCCACTGTAATTATAAATAATATTTTTATAGCCTGCGCAGGGGGATCCCTAGGATTGCTTTCCAGGAGGTTTCTTGTATATATTGTTGTGTATGCATTTGATACATAGTTAAGGAAGTGCATCATTCTGGGGGGCTTGGTCAATTAATGGTTGTATAGAATGTGTGCTTGAGCTTATAGAACAACAGAAAGAAAGCTGCTTGTTTGTAGCTTGTGCAAAAACAAGATCTATAATACTTGTTCCATCTGAAATATATTCCTAAAGTTTTATAAAATCCTCTAAAAAGTAAGAAGAGTGGACAATCAAAATAATAACTTTAAATATGCTGTTGTGCTTCAGGCATGATCCTACTACCCACTTCCACATAAACAACAGTGTTGTTTTACTGACTTTGACAATAATTTTATTATATATATATAATATACGCTTATATAGTTATATATAGTATACATACCGGTTTTTGAGGACAGGTGATATTGAATCCATCTCCTTTCATTAACAACCACACAAAAGAAATCAAAAAGAGAGAACGGTAACCCATCTCTACTCTATATAGTGGTGACTCAGGAAGGGTGGAGCTGGTATGTATTGTGAGTGTGGGTGGCGAATTCAAATAGTCTGGCGTTACCGCCCACTTAAAACAATTGCACCACACCCGAAATTACCATGAGATAGTGGTATGGTGGCGGCGGCATGTCGTCCACGCTTTACTCGATGTGGTCGATCGTTGGACAGTGCTTTGATTCAACTGAGAATTCAATCAAGTTGATCAAGTGTCCAGCGCTGTCCGCCAATTTGAAGTTTGCTTTTAAGTAAAAAAGAAAGCTTAGAATAGCATGTTGATGTATAATTATCGTATATATAATAATAATAATTGCATTCATCAGGACACATTTTGAAAGCCAAACTATGATGTATTATGTCAGTTATGTGTGTACCAGTTCATGTTTAGGTGTATAAAACATCAGGCAAAGTATCAGTGGTGTAACTGAGGGTTTAGTGATGGCAGGGCCAAGAAATTAAGAGTTGTAAAGCAGGGGGTTTTGGGGGCTGTGCTGCCCCAGGAGCTGAAGGTTTTTCAGAGTTAAAAAGACCAAAGTGAGGGGAGATTTTGGCTTGTGGCTATATTTCTGTTATATTACACTGGTGGAAAAAGAGGTGTACAAACACTGATCATGAATTGAGATGACAGAATGAGTGTGGGCATTAAAAAATTAAAAATAGCTATATAATAATTATTAAAATAAAAAGTATAAAAACTTTTTACACCACTGAGAAGTATACCACATGCCTGCGGCCATACCATGTTCAATACACCGATTCAATCCCATATGAACACGCAACATCGGACCAGCTTAGTACTTGACTTTTTGGGAATTGCCGGTGTTTCGAAAACTAAAATCAGTATGTACTGTATTTATTGCATTATATACTATTATCTTTTGGATGCATGCATATTTAACTGAATCATGATCACCTGAAATCACTTAGTTACGGAAAATTTAATGATCCACGATTTTCTTATTCAAATTTATTATAGTTGTATATACTTCACTTATATTATTTCTTGTATTCATATGTAGCAAATTCTCTTTCTTTGAACTTTAATAACACAATAACAATTTGTTCTTAAAAAGCTGAAAAAGGCCCTTGGGCTGAAATGTTCTTTTTAACAATAAATTGTTATTAAAGTTCAAGAAAAGAGAATCTAGTACTGTAACTATATATCAATACGGAGAACACAATAGTTAATCTCTATGGAATTATTTCTTGTATTATACATAACAGTTATTGTAATATGGACTAGGTGAGTTCAACTTTTGGTTTGTTTGGGTTGTTACTGAGTATCCAGCGAGCAAGCCATTCCTGTAGTTGTAGAGTAAAAATAAGATGAATAACTATGGCAAATATTATAATAAAAATACTAGTATTACAATTGATTGCATGTACATATTTTAGCCTAATATGATAAACTGAGTGATCTGATTGGCCAATATGATCTCTTATAATACATCCTACTAAGTAAATTTGTTAACCTGCTTGTATTGTTTATTACTACTTTTTAGTCTAGATTAGTCAGACACCTGCCATTATTAAACTGATGAATTCCACAGATACCTCCTGCATATTGGGCTTCCATGGGCTAATTAATAAATCTCCTAGATACATGTACTTACTCTTAGGATTTAACTATTATACATGTAATTATAGCTGTGATTCATACCAGTGGTTCTTGAGGCTTTTGTTTGCATAATTCAGTAAGTCCTTTGATAAGAGTAGGGTTGATATGTTTCGTGAGATACTCTTTCATATCATCACCTTTAATTACTGGCTCTATAATACCAGAAGCTATACACAAATAAGGGAATGAATAATTATACACAAGAGATTACACAAAATGAAATGAATTTAAAAAGAGGTGGCTTTATGTACTTATACAGTTACATAATTATTATTGTTATATATTAATAAGAATTAGCTATCTCAACATCAACATTCCATGAAAACTAAAATTAGTAGCAAAATTATTGTAAAGTATACTGAAGATTTAATCTATCTATATAATGACAATAAGTTAGACCTCTCGAGCTTGCAACCTATTACATTATTACATATATAGAAACCATTCCATCACACTCTTCTACAATTTGCAATTGCTTTCATGTTATTTATTTGCACTGTTAATGTTGATTCAGGACAAAACAGTTACTGTAGTAATAAATTTTATAACAGACTGAAGGTATTTTAAAAGCATTTGGTACATACTATCAGGAAACATAAACTTGATTTCTCTTTCAGAACTGAATGCACTGTCACTGCCATGAAGACCATTCTTTGTATTATCATGTCCATATTTGGCTCTGAGACTATGGGGCTCTTCTTCCTGTAAAAGAAACAAACTAAACCATACTATTTATAATTGCTCTCTTCCAGTGTGGGTTTGCAGGTAATGATATTCATATTTTCTGCCGGTATGTGGAATAGCATTGGTCATATAGCAAATGAAATCTACAAATGAATCTTTAATGCATAAGTGTATGTATGTAATACGTATGTATCAATTCAATAATTATTAATGATTATAGTCTGAGTTACATGTATAAACAAGGTGAAGACCCATTAACGATGGTTGGTTGTAGGGAGAAGGAGCATAAGTTTTATTATAGATATCTATGGTTATATTAACTTGTTCCTGTACCAAGGGAGCATGTGCCCTAGGTTTGGCGGCCATGCCCTCATCTCTGCCATCTTTTCATTTGTGTCAATAGCATATACACTTTAATTAAACTGAATGATGGAATATTAGTGTAAGCAACTATAGCATATTTTCTGATGAAGATTGGAAGCATTCGCCAATTTGGTTCAACAGTGTGCAGTTGTGCACCAATGGTGCAAGATAATCAAAATATTACCATTATGTATGGTTGGGCTTTAAAAGCATAACACATCAATTAGAACTAATTCCAACACCTGCGGCCACACCACATTGAATACACTGGTTCCCATCTGAACACCGAAGTTAAGCAATGTTGGGCCAGCTTAGTACTTGGATGGGAGACCACCTGGGAATCGCTGGTGCTGCAGGTTTTTCCCCACCTAATTATGTCATTTTTTTGTGTTTTAATAGAAATCTTATACATATAACTACAAATCATGCATATTTACAATTATTAAGTGCTATTTTTTCCACTTTTACATGGTATGCTTGGTGGTGTCTTAGACTTCTAGTTCTAAATAACTATAATTAAGTAACTTACTTTAGCTCTCCTGGCATCAGTTGGTCCTAGTAATCTTCTCCATTCTGCAATTGCATCAGGTTTTGCCAATACCAAGGCAATAATGTCACTAGAACTCATGAATGCAATCAAACTTGGAAAGAACATTTTACCATAGTGTTCGGCATAGAAATCAGCTGCTTGTTCTGGACTTAGTTTCAATCTTTGATGCTATGGATTGGTAAATGTCATTAGTTACAATTATATTTCACATGTGCATGAATCTTAAGCAAATAATCAGTTATATATGTAATATATATAGTATGCTAACAGGTCCTATATGCAAAATATAGGACCTGAGTTTTGTGTCCAAGGATATGATATAGCCCGAGCCTGCGAGGGCTATATCACATCCAAGGACACAAAATGAGTGTCCTATATGCAGTATATAGGACCTATTAGCATACTATATACAATATATTGTATGATGGTGAGATCTCCTGCATAGTGTGCACATGGAAGGTCTATATACAATATATAAAACTCACCACATCAAAGGGATGATGTCACCGTCATACTATATATATATATATGTCCCGATACGGCGAAACATCAAAGTAAACCACAGGGATATATACATGATATAGCACTGCGGTCAGCAGATATAGCACTGCGGTCAGATATAGCACCTGCCATTGAAACAGACTACAAGAAAACAATGCTTACCTTCTCCAAAGTGCCGACAAAAAGGTAGGAGAAGCATCAGACATCAACAAAGGTTTTGTCTTTCGTGACATATATTGGTTATATCCCGCTACTCGTGCAATATCAGATATATAATAACCTTGCCCTCGGGCTACGCCCTCGGGCTCGGTGATCATATATCTGATATAGCACTCGTACCGGGATATAACCATACATATATATATATATATATATATATATATATAATATATATATAGTATGACGGTGACATCATCCTTTTGATGTATATATAGTCTGCATACAGATGTTAGACCAATCTAAATAGAAATGGCAATGCAAGAATGGATTGTGAGTACATGGTATGTCCATCAGTCCATTCATTTTCTGCCCTTTCACCTAATCTATTCGTTCATCTATCTATTTATCTATAGCTATCTACCTATCTATCTATCCATCTATATATATATAAATATATATATATATATATATATATATATATATATATAATAATATATATCTATCTACTGTCATCCCTGATTCATCACCTGGTGCAGGATTGCAACTACTACCTGTAATATTGTGAATCCATTATCTTTAATATCTTCAAATATTAGTTCAGCCTCATCCACAGCATCTGGCTTGATAATTGCCAATGTCTTTTCAACAGTGATCGCCTGTAAACTGGATTGAGAGTCACCTTCCATGATTGCTTAATATTATTGTTTATCAAATTTGGTTACCATAGTAATTTAATTAACTATTGTTCATTACACAAGCTCCGCTTCTTTCGTAATCTACCGTAATTCACCGTAATCTACCGTAATCTACAGTTACGACACTAAGCACATTTTCTCTTGTCCCTTTCTTTTGTTCTCTGACTATTCTTCTCTGTTATCACGTAAGTACGATATAGTTATTGATTAAAGTTTTTTTAAATAGAAATGATTCATGTATTAATTATTAAAATATAGTGCGATAAGTTGTGTGTAACAGCTTACTTTAATATAGGGGGAAATATCTAAGGGCTCCTACCTAACCGCTCATTTAGGGGCACACCTGAATGTTTTTACTAATGATACATCTATAATTTTGTTTCTAAGTGGGTCTAATTTTGAATATCCTGGGGTTGTATATAGCCCTTCTGAAGAAATCACATGTTGGTTTTAATTGGCTTTCATTTTTTACAGGTGCAAAACCACAAAGTTTTGCTGGGATATGACAAGTCATTACTACACATATCGTTTCAAATTTTAAAGCATTCAATCTATAATATTATTCAAATTTTACAAATTACAAAGACGAAACTTGACGTAGTCGAATACTAAATCAACTACCCCACCAAACTCACTCTCAGATAGAATGTCATTTCCTAATGATATGATTCATAGTTAATGAGAAAGTACAATCTATAGTTCTATACTCAATACTGGAGTACAGAATTGGAATCAGAATAATACTGGGAGTACAGAATTGGAATCAGGATAATTTGACCTGGGAATTATAATCTAAAAACACTTTCTTATTCATTGAAATCAGCAAATCATATATTTACACACAAACTTCAAGTTTCAATAACTTGCTTATTTTCTACATATACAAGAAACAAGACGACAAGAGAGTGTTTCTTCTAATAACTCTTGCTTAAAGTCTTCAATTAATGAACGACATATTCGACAATGCAAAGGGTATGATTAGACATGTACATGTATGTTGTGTTGTTTTCGGCTTTTACATGTACATGTGTACATGTATGTACTGTTGTACTCTGTGTTCTGCCCAGGATATTTAGAATGGTGGTAGGATTCTAACTTGTATTTAGTGCTGTTTACCATATACTTAATACTGTCTCGGTAAATATTATCTGAGAGGTGTAACTCATCTGAGAAGTGCATGGTTAATTCATACTGAGTGGTTTTTATTCCCGACCAGTGTGGGCAGAACACTGTGTACTTGTAGTTATGGATGTAGTTGATTAACTAAAATAGTATTGGGCTTACTAAAAGGGTTTTCGTTAGTTAGATACCATTATTAGCCACTTTTCATTTTTGTTAGTTGTAGCTAGGTACATGTATTATAATAGACCTGTAATTTAGTTATAGTTTAAAAGTCACATTGTCTTACTAAAAGGGGTTTTGTAGTAAGCAGTGTTCTGCCCACACTGGTCGGGAATAACAACCTCTCAGATGAATTAACCACCTCTTAGATAAATTAACCACCTTTTAACCACCTGTCAGATAATACATATATAGGCTACTGAGACAGAATTACACATGTAACTATATACTGGATAAAGAGCACTAAATTCATGTACTGTAAAATCCAACCACCACTCTAAATATCCTGGGCAGAACACTGAGTAAGGTCATTCACATTCACCTTGTCCTCAGAAAAATATTCATAACTTTAGTTTGGAATGACTAACAATCTTTTTACCTAATTAATTAATTATCCTTCCCGTTCTTTTCTTGTCTATGTCAAATTTCAGTTCATTGCTTTATTGTTGGGTTATAGAATAATCATGTATTAACCTTATGACATAAACTATATTACACATAAAGTTGTCACATCTTAATTTTGAGGACATCATGTGAATAAACTTTAGTTTTATAACTAAAACAGCACTAATATATTGTTGTATACATGTACATGTATGTGGATGGTACAAAGTTTCATAGAAGATGTTTTGGTAGGGGGAGGAAAACATAAGTGTTCAGGCCAAGCCTTGTGGAGTTGGAGATAGGTCTGTAGGAATGTTTTGAATTGTAAGTAATGTAAGGTTACTTCTGTCAGCTTCTAAGACCATTTTAAAATAAATTAGGACAGTTGAACACTCACTTGGCAACGTAAAGTTATTTTTGTAAGAAATTCCCCCTTTGTCACTAAGTTAATTAATAAAATTAATAAAAGAAAAAATTTTGAAAATCATTTAAGCCTCTTGCTATAATAGGATAATCCACATTTTTCTGGCAAGAATACAATGTCTCTTTCATCACCTTCAAATAACAGGTACTCGTATATATTTACATTTATGCATGTGTATAAATTATAATTATTATTGTATGTATGTACATGTACATGTATGAGCTGTGATCGTAGCTGACTGGTTTTCAGTCAAATTAACTGCACACTACACAACTATGAGCAGACAAGCAAGTAGTAGGAACGCAGTTTGTATGTCTGAAGTACCAGTTACTTTATCACTACAATACATGTGCAGGGGTGCATTTAAGGGGGGGTTGAAGGGAGCCTTGGCCCCCCCTGGCTCTCCCTGGAAGTTAATTTTATTTACTTAAAAAAATGACACATTAAAACGTAATTTTATATGCAGCATACACAGAACAAATATACAGAAATAGCTATATCTATAACACTCGGTTCACTTTATTTAAACAGTTACTTTTCGTGGTTTTCTATTCCATATTTTAACTACTTCTTCTAGCTCACTCTCTGTAAGTTTTTCTGGTGATTCAGTTGCTATTCTCATCAGCTGTGAGAGACGACCTTCGCAAAGAGAATTTCTCAATCGAGTTTTAATCAGTTTCATATGCGAAAAGTCTTACAGCAGCCGTTGAAACAGGAATTGTTACAGCAATAGAAGCAAGCTTGCTTAAGTTGGGAAACATGGCAATCAACTTCTCATTTGTGAGTAGTTCTTTGACTGTATCTATCATCTTGTTGTTTCTGTGCTAACAAAGCTCGTACCATTCACTTTAGACTTCTGATGATATTAGAGCTGATTTAAAAGTTTCCTCTCCGTCTATTGTCACACCAGGCTTGTCTGCCAAATTGCTCAAGAAGAACTGAGATCGATTGATTACCATAAGTAGGCAATTGCACCTAGCATTTCACTCGAATTTCCACTTGGACCCACCCCCCCACCCCCCCCACAAGCAACTCGGATTTATCATTTGACCCCCCCTGGTTCTACATCCTGTATGCAGCCCTGAATTCTGTGTATTTATCACTTTAAGAGTCTCTCTGCTAACTCATCACATGTACATGTGTCAAGTTAGCCTGTTCATATAGGCGTATGAGATGTTTGATTCGGACACTGCCAGCTGAGCTGCCTTGGTAGCTCAGTTGGTAGAGCATCTGTCCGGAGTACAGAGTGTCGTGGGTTCAAATCCCACCTGAGGCAACTCTCATTTTTATTTTTCCATTGCCTCAGGTGTCTTTCTTTCTTTCTTTCTTTCTTTCTACATCTCCGATAACATCATGTACAAATGTACATGCAGGTTTGCAAATACGTTTTTTGCTGTACTGGCCAAATGGCAAATTGACACAGATATTTACTGACTGTTACGTATACATGTATCATCTACGATTTACTAGAATTCTTGGACATATCTAGCCAAATTGTAGAAATTATTGCATGACTGTGCTATGGTAGCATATGATGATGGCCCTAAGCCTTCATCCTCAGCAGATTGTTTCTTCAAAGACTCGTAACATTTGAATGTTGCTCGCTGTCGACGTTGTCTGCAAAGTACATGTACATGTAAGTTCAGTAATTAATTAATATGACACCATGCCTCTGATCCATGTAGTACGGAGAGGAGCCTATATAACTTAATATCGCTATTCACTTTCGTAAGTGGACTGCATTAGTAATTCCTCGCAGGGTAGTATGATAATGACTAAAAGTGGGTGTGACTTCGTGATTTCTTGATTTCCTGCAAGATGAGATGTTTTACGTGTGCGCACATTTGTGTGTATACAGTATGGAGGAAAAAGGTAAACGTTCTGGAAAGGGCCTTAATGTCTTTCGTAATGCACGAGGCTTATGCCTGCTGAAGAGAGACAATCTAACGTATCCCAAGGGATGAGAATTTTATAGCTCATTACAGAATTGTTGCCTGGGATCCAAGACATGAGGTTATGAGCCTAAAAGACGTTATTAATGATGGCAAATTTTCTGTTAACTGCTCCAACCCTGACTTGTATTGTACTTGCAGAAATTAGTATAACTGACACAGAGTTATTTCTATTCAACTAATGGACACTTCCATCCAATTAAAAACTTGCTCAGGTTCTTACAAGAGTAATGCCATAAGTGACGATCTACTTTTTATAGCTGTCTATAACATTTTTATCTCCTCAAACAAATAAACGTGTTACTTCCTCACATCTTTCTTCACAATGATATTTATATTCATATGTACAGTGTATATACATGTACATGTACATGTAAAAATATTATTAATCCTCTCTCACTATTTTTCTTGCACTTTGGATATAATAGTTATATTCATAGCTAAATCACTGAGCATTATAGACTCGTGCTATGTATGAATTCCAGCACCTTACATATTTGTCATTACAAAACATGAAACTGGTTCTTTACACATGATTTTAGGTATAACCTCTTACTATAGTGCATGCCACATTTTGATATTATATTGGCACAAGAGGAGGAGTTACATGTAGTAGTATGCTTTTCAGCTGTAATAAAAGTGTGTTCAGGTACATGTACATGTAGTTGAATTCATAATACGTACATGTACTATAATTAATTACATGTCAAATCTTTTGAAATGAGATGCAGCAACAGAAGAGCAAAGAACATGACGAATAGTATGAACTCAACCATTCCTTTTGTTCTGAAATAGTAAATAGTCTATTGCCAATGGGAATGTCTTTTGTTGGTTATTCATATATTTGATGCTTCAGGGAAACGTTTATAAGGAACGTTTATTGGTAGAGTATCAAGATGCAAACTAGCAAAAAAACTTTGTATTAAATCATTTAGAAACATACAAGTGGTAGAAGATAAAATTTGAAATTGAAGATGTTTCTGTCTAATATATTCAGTTTTACGCAAACGTTGTCGTTTGTTTTGAACCACATTCTAAAAGATGATAATAAACTCATGGAGTTACACAGAAGTGGTATATGTATCATTTATATGAAGCTAACTTCAATTCTTAAATCTGCACATTCAATTTATTAACTTTAACTTTATAATGTTGATACCCTATTATCGATAACTGCTTGCTTTCTGAGTAGTTCTCAAACCCATCTTTTGCTCTCGTGTTTTAACACTTGTACTAACGTTCAGTTCACCCATGTGCTTCTTCACCTAATGTCCTCACGCCTAGCCATAGTTCTCTTTCTTGTTTGCATGTCTACACGTGGTTATTTAGATATCCGGAAAATTCCAAAGATACATAGTTACTCCATATCCATCGCTACAATAGTTAACAGAACAGCACAATAATGACAATATACCACACCCAGTCAATCACAGATATACATGTACATGCGTACATGATCTTATCAGGAAAGACAGAAAGACACCTGAGGCAATTGAAAAATGAAAAATGAGAGTTGCCTCAGGTGGGATTCGAACCCACGACACACTGTACTCCAGACAGATGCCCTACCAACTGAGCTACCAAGGCAGCCCAGCTGGCAGGGTCCGAATCAAGGTTTAACCAAATACTAGGCATTAGGTGAAGGCCGGGGTAATGAAACCACCAAAGCACCAACACCAACCTAAGCATATATACTTGATCTTATCAGGAAAGAAAGAAAGAAAGAAAGAAAGAAAGACACCTGAGGCAATTGAAAAATGAAAAATGAGAGCTGCCTCAGGTGGGATTCGAACCCACGACACACTGTACTCCAGACAGATGTATACATGTAGCTGCAATTGTGTAGCAAGCTGTTTTTAAAACTTTATTCACTAATACATTTTATTATCGTAACTAAGTGCAATAGTCAAACCTTGTTTTGGAGTGCTTGAATTACAAGTTCTTCGATTGTTATTTGAGGCCAACACCCACTTTATCAGGCTGAGATGCTCTTCTCCAATGGCTTGAAATATGGACCTTTGGTGCTAATTAAAGTTATACATGTACCTGCATGGGCTTAAGAAAATGCATGCCACATTTTGAATCAAGCACAGATTCCACTACTATCGAGCCATTTGCTGCTTTACTTTTTTCATACATCGACACTATAAAATACTATTTCATTAACAAATCATTTGCAGGTAATGTAATCCAGGCCTGCAGAGTAATAGGAAATGTTTGTGCGTTAGTGGCATTTTTACACTCAAAACTGAAAGCTGAAATGGAGATTGATGTGGGGAAGGTTTAACAATTTTTTTAATTGTGGTTAATCACCATGGTAATCTCCCGAGTCATTGGATGTAATGTTCTTGAATTTGTAGAGCCTTTTTTGAAAGAAAAACTCTACTTGGCTTCAAGCATCATGACTGTCATGGATGTCTAGTACATGTACATAGTCAAACATACATGTATAATCATGGCCATATTTTTATAATAATTGTACATCTACATAATATATAGGTATTTCTGGTGTATGTAACAGAAATAACAAATATCTTGCAGTTATCAGCATAAGGTGATATGTCTAAGATGTAGGGCATGAACGAAAGTTATTTTATCACATTTGAATGTTTGCTCAACCTAGAAGAACGAATGTTTGAAAGGTTTGCTATTGTCTACACAAGTATTGATACCATTTGTTGATATAATAAATTCAGATGATAATGATAACTGAAAGAGTGACAACAAAAATTCTCAAAAAGTACTATGAACGTTGTGACAATTTTTTGTTCAGAAACACCAGAGCATTAACTTTTTTAGGCTTCAAGGAACTTCTTATTCCTGATTTAGAAAATATGCACTCAGCAGGTGTAGAAGACATCATTTGGTAAAATCCTGGACATTCAACCATCCTCAATGGTCTCATGTCAAGAACAATCATTTCTACCCTCTGACCTACCCTCAGAGCAAGTGCCACGAACAGTTGAAAAAGCACGCTCAATTGTCGCCTGGTCACTCTTGGGTGATATTCATTCTGATGCATACGGTTGAGATGGTCACGTAGATTAGAAGTTCTACCACTGTAGACCAGCTCCTCAGTGCATAATAAACACTTCGCTTTGCCTTCTCTCTTCTCATAGAAGCTCCACACATCAGATTTTTCCTTGCCGCCATTTTAGACACGTGCAAATTGTAACTATTACAAATAATTACTTCCTGCATGAATATAATTAACCGAATGGTAAATTAGAATTCGAATGTTTAATGTAACGAACGAACATTCGAATACCGAACATTTGTTCATGCCCTACTAAGATGTATTGTTCAAACATTGTTATGTTACATGTATCTCTATAGTACAGTGTACTCGGTAATTTCGTCACTTCGTAATAATGTACAGTCATTGTCACTATTGAATACAATGTACTTTAAATGTCTGAGTAGTTAGCATCTCCCAGAATGTCTTTATCCATTCCACCAATTCCTCCTGCTTTGGCTTTACTTCTCTTCTCTTTCAACTTGTGCCACAAATTCTCTATAGAATTTAAAGTAGTTGATTCCATTGGTGTGCACTGCTATCATTGTCCACTACAAAAATTTCTGAGTGGCTTTAGAAGTGTCTTTTTTCTGCCATCACTCTGAGACCACGAGGAAAGTTCCACTAATATTCATCTGTTCATGTAGCTAATTTCCAGTATTAAACTTTGGGAATCTCAGGGTACACCCCTGGCCTTCACATGGTCATCTTTATATCCTGAATACAAGTTCTGCATAAACTAATACCAATGCAAATGTGTACTTCAGAAGATGTTTTATGGTTTAAGTGAAAACAAGATATACACATGTATAGAGAACCATACAATGTGCATTCTCATGTACATGTATATATGTATTGCTTTGTTATAACCAGTAAACATGGCAAGCTACCTTCCTGTGTTTGAAACCCAAAAATCTTTTTTTATTCTATCCATATGACATTTGTAATTGATATCTGTCATTCAGTGCATCATCATAATTAGATAAAAGCTTAAATATATATAAGCATTCATTAATAATTATTTTCTTCATTCAAAAGATAAAATTTAAGTGAAAAACAAATTCTAATAAAATTCTAAATGACTATAATTTATAACATGTGACCACACTTTCAAAATAGATATTTTTACCAAACCAACTCTTTCTTCTATACATGTATTTACAGTCTGTTTATGTACAATACATCCGCAAAGGCCCAAGATTATTGTATTTCTTATGGACGTGGTTATGGATTATGTTGTGGTATTTACTCCTTTCTTTGTTTGTTGATAAACTTGATCCATAACTGCACACGCCTGTTCCATAGTGGTAAAGAAACATATGTTTTGGTTAATGGCATCACAAAATCTACTACTGCATCTGTTGTAACTGGAAATGAGATTCCACATTGTTCTGTAAATACTACAGATATTGAGGATTCTACATTCTCAACAAATTCTGTGGACACCATAAATAGAAAGGTCTCATCGGACCACTTGCACACAACTTTCTCAAGTTTCCCGCCATGGTCAACTGTTGGTACATAAAAACCTGCAGCAATCCTCTGTTGTGTAGTGTCCTTATGTCGGATTCCAATCAACTGCATCATTAGTTGCATTGCTAATTTCTTAATGGTAGAATCTCGATCTCCTGATCACAATACTTCGAATTGCAATATCGTGAACAATTCCTCCCAGCATTTAATGGAACAGGAAATATCAGGTCTCGTTGTCTTTGATGACAAAATCTGTCATTGAGATTCACTCACAAATCTGTTAGCAATTTCTGTCTTTATTTCTACATCCTCCTGTGCTGCTAGCACATTTTCCAGATACGTCTTCCAAGCCTTGCAAGTCACTGAATTTACAATTTATGTCAGCATTTAGATTTACTTTTGCAATATTAAGTATCCTTATCAAGCAGTGCACTGTAACTGATACAATGGCCCAACCTGTTTCGCAAACAGGTGGTACAGGTTTCATCTCTTCATCAACTATAGTTCTTGCATTGACCATGTTTATATGCTTCTTCTTGTACATGTATTGTCAGTCCCACAACTAGTTGTTTGCTGAGTGTTGATCCTAGGGGTGAAGTACCAACAGTTATATCCTCTGTACTTTTATTTGTTTTACTTTCCAAATAATTTAGTGCTTAATATTTCTTCAACCAAACTGCAATTAAATCATAATTCCCATAATGATCAGTTCATGTAGAATTGATTAGATGGAGTTTTGAAGGTTATATGTATTGTATTCTGTGAACAGCTAAATATATTTAGATCATCAACATAATGTTAGTTGGGTAATTGGGAAACGTTGGCGGGATATCACTGAGGTATACTCACTGCTCACTATTACACCTCCTCTTGACAAACAGACTACAGGCACCAGATGTAGTCTTTGCTAAGTGTCCAAAAATGACATTTTCTGAGTCTAAAAGAAATGTCACTACGTAGAGATCAAGAGTGTTTCCATGTCCTGATAATTAACTGAAATATATCTGACTTCTCAAAACACAGCCTCTTCCACAACATCGGATACCCTGCATTTTAATAGGAACTTTGAGATTGGCTTTCTTGCTTTGTGAGAATTAACTCTTTATGTGCGTCATGACAGCTACGTAGTTGATCATGATACAGAATGCGGAAATTAATATCTAGGTTATACATGTACGAATTAAAATTAAGCAAATTAAGTCATTGCAGCCATTTTTATCAGGAAGTATCATCTACATGTACATGTACATGTATGTACAGTATTGCAAAAAGTTCTAAAATTTATGTTTTGTGTGATAAGGTTGCTGTTTAAATTTATTTACAATGCATTAATTAATTGTTATTGTGTTGTACATGTACGTACATTAGTAATCATAATTATATTGCTATATTTATATTTATTTGTCTTATCTAGTATTCGAGAGACTGGTCTGATATCAAAAATCATGGTGAGTATATGACACATTTTATATCCATTTATTAATGATCACCAAAATTATTCAACTATAAAATAAGATGCTTACTTTAAAACACTTAGACTACATGTATATATATCACATACATTGTTGTAGTTGTGCCATTTGACCCATATGCATTTAAGAGTGCATTCCTAGCGTCACGACGCACTCTGTTATTGGTTTCATTAAGCCCAAGAAAATGGCTAAAAAAGTTGATTGTTTTATGGCCACCATTTGCCCTAAATATGGGGAATTTTAAAGTAATATGTCCCCCTGTTAATGGGGGTTCAAAGGGCCCATGCAGTTTGGAGTTTCAGTGACCCCACCCACATAATCTGATGGGTAGCTGAGACATTAAGGAGGCAAGTTTGGGGTACAGAAAGTGAATGATGGCTGAGATATCTGCAGCAGAGCCTCCAGTTTTGGCAATTGCCAAAACATACTCACACTGTAAGGGTTAATTAAAGAAACTTAATGATGTTAAGGTTATGAATGCTTGGTATGATATTTCAAATTTTCACTAAATATTATAGTAATAATTAAATGCAGGTCTGCCTGTTTTGTGGTGTGGTGATTAGTAATCAATCCACACGACTTTGCTTTTATCAGTCTGCCGCAGTGGCTTCTTATATACATGTACATGTACAAGTAATACAACAGCTTTACAGTAGGGCTGGAACAGAATGTGTTTTTACTATGCGGATATCTGTTCACAATATTGGTCGGGTACTCAGATAATTGCTCTAAAAATTCATGACTAGTTTGCACTAAAATATACAGAATTACCTCACCTATTTGCTGTAATCAACTACATGTACAATAGATGTTTATACAAGCAGCATTGGTCTATTTACAATAGATGTTTATACAAGCAGCATTGGTCTATTTACAATAGATGTTTATACAAGCAGCATTGGTCTATTTACAGATCGTTCTGCTCTTTAAAAGCCAAAAACGTTTGTAATACGCTGCAAGACTCTTATCAACTGCCATTTTATTTCAATTTCAACTTTCACGTGTTTTGTTTCTGCACATGCGCAAACATTAAATGAATACCTGGATACAAAGAAGCAGATCTGGATGTTCAGTTCGCAGATAATTATCTGAAAAAAGCTAACATCTTACCAAAATTATAAAATGCTAAACTATCAATTTTCCAAACATGTATTTGATTTTACTTGTACATGTACAATGTACATGTATATACATGTAGGGTAATTTGAAATCAATTATATTCATTACTTTATTCTCTCTTCCAGCAGGCATCATTTGGTTTCATCACATGCTGTGAACGTAATGAATCAATTTTTTTCCACTTTTCACAATACAATGGAGATCCTAATGACTTACAAACTGGAGGTACATATTCATATTCATAATTATATCGACAGTACTGAGTTTTGAGACTTATTCTTTATTTGTAGATGAAGTGGAGTTTGAAGTTAGCACAGATCCTGAAAAGGGAAAACTAATAGCTCGTCGTCTTGTTCTACTTCCATCTGGTACTGTCTCCTTTGAGAGTGTAGGTGAAGAAAGGTTACTGGGCAAAGTTGATGTGGAGCCACAGTTGGTACGTACCTCTGAGCCTGATATTCATAGAGGAGGATCTCGTCGTAATATGGGTGAATTTAGAGATCCAGGTCTTGGTAGGATCATCTATGAACGGCAAGGGGTATGTTCATTTGTACTCACATGTACGTGTATATGCATACATGTACATTACCTGACAAAAATAACTTACGTGTCACGCATGACCCACGCAATTTGTAATGTGTGTTACATGCAAGACCAATTTACAAAATATTGCAGGTTCGTGGGAGGTATGCGCGCGGTGGGTAGTCGTACATGTACCTATGCGTTGTATTGTGCAAGCGTGATTCAGGAAAATGGCTGTAAGTTTGTAGCTAACACTTCAAGAATTTTGAGTGTTTTATGCGGGTAGATGACTACTGAAAGCAAGAACTGGAGTTTCAGAAGGTAATCGGAGAAGCACAATATTCATCATTTATACAATTATTATGGCCCATAGGGCCATCCCTATAATTGCTTTCCCACGGGGTTGAATCTATATATATATATACATATATATATTCTTGTGTCACTTGCGCGACTATGCATTGTATATGTAGTTAAGGAAGTTGCGTCATTCCCGGGGGCTCGGTCAATTAATAGGCGTGGCATGTAAAACAACGTGCTTTTGAGCTACAGACTAGCAAGGAAGATTCAGAAAGGATGTAAAACTGCTAATAACTGTTGTATATAGCAGAGAAACAGTATAGATATCATATCATACAAGAATCTTTAACAAGCAAGTATGATAAGTTGTTGAGTTTCAGTCATGAGGAAGTCATCATTTAGAGCCTTGAAGGAGTACTTCAGTCAGTTCATCAAAGATCTGTGTGCAATCAGGCTTACACTTACTTCTTCAGGCCCCAGCTTTCGTGTACACAGAAAGGTAGAGACACTAGTGCCATCAGCAATGATTGATACATAGTCATCACAAAGCAAATATAGGGATACATTTTTCTCAATATATCTTGTTATCAATGTGTAATTGTGTATATTATTTTTGAAATATAATAAATTTATATGTAACATGATAATATAATTATATTTGACATAATAATAATTGAGCTATGTTACAGTGATTATAGGTGCATGTTTAGATGTTAATTGTCCAATAATAAACCCAAGTTTTTGTTTGGTACGATGACACATTTCGTTGATACCTTCCCTTATCTCTTGATCTATCATCTGAGTGGTTTCATATTGCTTAGGAGGGAAAACATCCAGACAAGTTTGTATTTCATCAGTTTGGATGTGGTCAAGTTTAGCCTTTTCTACAACCCACTGAAATTTGAGTTTTCTTTTTCATCTTGTGAAAATAGATTCATAGTTAGCCAACCAGTCGCGTTTCGTCTTGATCTGTAACCATTTTTAGTAGTGTTTCACCTATACAGAAAATTGTCTGTATGCCTACATGTACATGTATATGCCTATATGCAAATCCGATCCGATATTGTCTGTGTGAAATATATAGTTGCATTTATCTAGTTTATAACTGTTCACATATGTATAATGTTTGTGTGCTATCCATTCAACCCAAAGTACATTGTACATGTAGTTACAGGCATGTTCAGCCTTGGTTGCGCACATCTTCAGATTGTACTTTTGCAGTTTGCAGCCTGAAAAATATTGTATAGCCAATGTGTAGGCAATGCAGTTGCCTATACCGATACTCTGCCTATATCTTCAATATAGGCACCTTTTCAGATCCCTATACTAGTATAGGTGCAACCCTAATTTTTAGCATCCTCCAGCTGGGATTTGGTAGACCATCTATCCAACAGGTGTACTGCATGGTTGCACAGGTGTATTGACCACTGTATTGGTAGTACTTGACGTTAATGGCTTGTTGACAGTTGGTGTCTGACATGTTCATCAGCATTTGTTTGATTGACAAAATGCTATCTTCCATTGCTGTAATTCTACTTTCCAGGCTACGCTATAGAAGAAGAAAAAACAGTAATGCTACAGTAATAAAATAATATAAATACTTTACCTGCATGTGGTGTTGATATCCTTTCTTGAGGTGGAGTAGCCAATTGTAAACTGCAATGGTGATGGAAGTGACAATGGGGAACTGCAGGGTGAAGTAAAAAGGTCTTCTCATTCGCCACTTCTCTTTTTCCCCCATTTCCAATCTCCTTTGTTCATCCCACCTTTTTCTGCTATCTCTCTTCCTCTGCTTCTTCTCTACATCTTATCTCTCTTCGCTTATTTTCCTCCTCCATTTCAGCTTGTCTGCGTCTTTTTTATGTTTCTCACTTCATTTTTTTCCTTTCAGCTGTTTGGTACTTGTGAGATCAATTCTAATAGGTGGTTGTGGGGATCCAGTTGAAAAAGTAAACTCATCTTCCTTGAACTGAGTCTGGGCTTTTCTTATGCGAGCTTCACTGATTTTCTTAGGCTCCCTTGGATGTTTGTCAACATTTGGAGGAGCAACAATCTCACCAGTCCAAACTTTTGCTCTGGATTCCTTCTTCTTGCTAAGTTGGACTCTAACTTTCTGGCCTTCTTTCATCTCTTCTTTGTCAATGATGAAACATGTAGCGATGTTGTTGGTCTTCCCAAAGTGAGCACCTTCATCAATCCACTTCACTGTTAACATGATTATGAACTGTTGGTGACATAATGGACTTAAATATGACCATAATAATGTCGTAGACTAGAATATGACTCTATCGCATAGTAGGCAGATATCTGATTGGGCTTATCTTTTGCATATGTATACTTTTTATTGAAATGTGACAGGCCACACATTTTCAATAGGGTTAATGTCAGGGCTCTCGGTAGGAGTTTGCCACCAGTTGATACCACTCGGAAATGCCATTGGTTCCACCTACTGGTGTGTTAGGGGTCATTGTTCTGAAATAATCTATGTCCATCAGGGAAATACTCTCTCACAAATGGAACAAATTCTCCATCTAAGATAGTGGTATATCTCGTAGCTGTCATATTGCTGTGGAACAACACTATCTTTGTAGTACTCCTTTATTAAATCTCTCCTCATACATGGACTTTGGCCGGATGTTTTGGCTTTGGCCTCAATAATCTTGGTTCCCCCAACCTCCTGTATGCTCTTCTTGCATGATATTCAACCTGAAACATCGATTCATTCGTAAAGACTATATCATAGAAACGTTCATTGTGCCCATTCGAGTCTAACTTGTTTTTTCACCTCTCTGACTAATTGACAATACTTCGCTGTGCGGGTGACACAACCAAACTCCTGTCTTGCCCTAGCAACTGTGTGATTTGATACTTTCAAGTCAGGAAGTTTAGATAACAGTATATCCATCAGCTGTTGGTTTGTCAATTTGTTGTCAGCATTATCAATAGCATTGTAATTAGGTTGACTGAGATTTCTTGGATGACATTCACATTCTCGGTCAATGAGACTCCCTGTTCCATAAATTGTTTATTAGTGTTATCAACGGTTTGTCTAAAATGTATTGTACTATTATGTATTTATAATAATACTTACATTTATATTTATAAGGTAGGGTGTGATGAATTTCAATGCAATTATTTTAATGTGAGGTTTTGTAGTACAATGACATCAATTAATATATATAATTTAGGTGTATTCACCAGAACAAAATGCCGGACTCTGAGGATTTCAAATGATACCGACTTCATGTTTGCCTAACTTCCAACAAATGGTAGTTGTGCACAGCACTCCGAATTTACCACACGCTACGACATATATATATAATTATATAGCCTTCCCTACCTAGTAGTGAAAATCCCTTCACAATTAAGTTCAGTGGGAGAAGGTCCATTTAGATGTTTGTGAAGAGCAATAACTCTTTGTCTCTCATATTCTCGCAATGGCATCTCAAAGAAGGTATAAAAGAAAGAAAGAAACTTTAGAAACTTGTAGAAACTTGCAAAAACCAAAAACAACCTGTCAATAATGCGTTTGTGGACTCCTGTGATTGCACACTTGACGTGTTTTAAATAATTGCACACTGTGCATTTAGGTTTTGCGCACAGCCAGCCGTACATACGTGTAGATTAGACGGTCTCGTGACTTCCTGCAATAATATTGTGTGGGCCGAGCAAATTATTTTTGTCAAGTACTGTATATACATGTACAGTAATATTATAATGTTACTATAATAATTAAGTACTGTATTAATGAAACAACACAGAACATTACATACAGTGTACTTACATGTACATGTCAAGTTAGCCTGTTCATACAGGCATATGAGATGTTTCATTCGGACCCTGCCAACTGAGTTGCCTTGGTAGCTCATTTGGTAGAGCATCTTTCCGGAGTACAGAGTCTCGTGGGTTTGAATCCCACCTGAGGCAACTCTCATTTTCATTTTTCCATTGCCTCAGGTGTCTTTCTTTCTTTCTTTCTTTCTTTCTACATCTCCGATAACATCATGTACATGTGCTTATACTTTACACATGTACATGTGCGTGTATGAAATTAACAGCTGTATTAAACAAGTGTATATAGAGAAAAAAAGTATCCCTATGATTGCTTTATGGTGTCCAGCATTCAGTAATCATTAATCATGGCTAACTTTATCATGCTTGAAACACAACAGCCTATTATAGTTAATATTTGGATTATCTACTCTCTTTACGTTTTAAAGAACCTTGTAGAACTTTAGGAATATATTTCAGGTAGAATAGTTAGCTATTAGTTCCAGTTTCTACGTAAGCTACACAGCTTTCTTTCAGCTGGTCTGTAGAGCTTGAGTGCGCGTTCTTTTACGCGCCACGCCCATTAATTGACCGAGCCCCCGGGAATCACATAACTTCCTTAACTACGTATACAACGCATACTCGCGCAAGTGGACACAAACATATATACATGTATATATATATATATATATATATATAGTTCGAACCCGTGGGAAAGCAATCATAGGGATGGCCCTATGGGCCATAAAAAACAGTACTGGACAATTAATGCATACATGTAGGTTCATCAGTACTATACAAATACTGTATATAGTGAAATCCTTGCAGTACAGGACAATACACATTTATCTGTGATCCTGTATTGTGAATGTTTTTACTATACATCACTACATGTACATGTACATGTACATGTCAGGGTGGGATATAATGGTGTGCAAGTGTGCATAATCGTACCATAATTGCAGAGATATGCACTATAAAACAAGTAAATGCATACAGTGTGCATTTTTGCACGCTGTAATTTAATAATAATGGGAGTGGCATTAATGATATACATTTACATGTCAACATAGTAACATAATTATACATGTACATGTACATGTACATGTATATAATGGATGGAGACTTGATTATTAATAATATACATGTACATTAATTGTAACATGATCATTGTATATTTGTTAGGAATTCTTCTTCATTCCTTATGGGTTCACTGATGTTAATGATGATAGAGAAATACATCATGGAGATGAAGTGTCATTTTATATGGCTACTAATAAAAGGTTAGGTGTGTGTGCGTGTGTGTGTATGTGTGTGTGTGTGTGTTTGTGTGTGTGTGTATGTGTGTGTACGCATGTACATGTATGTGTGTGTGTGTGTGAATTACTATTGTTAATGATAATGCATTAAACAATGAATGATTATCAGTGATAGTAAATACAATTTAGTACTTAGTGACTATGCTCCTCAATGAATGGAATGTAGAGTCCCAGAGTTTTAGGGAGAGGGGGCTGGTGTCTCCTCTCCTGACCCATTGTTTATATTATAGAAGAATTCCATTAAGTTGCTTCAGGACCACTTCTTGTCACCTTTGTTTCTATAGAGAACGACAATTTTAACGTAACTTTGCATTTCAGTGGTATGCTCATAGGACTATACATGTATATAGATGTACATTACTAATTAAGCCATTGTAGCTGTTAAATTTTATAAGCCGTTAAATTTTGTGTTTTAAATTATTTATATAAAAACAAATTCATGTACATGTATGTATCAATTTTCTAAGCCATTGTGGCTGTTTGTGGCTGCTAGTTTGTGTGTTTGTTTGTCAATACTAGGCACATGAATTTTCATGTACATGTACATGTATGTTAAATATTTTTTAACATCAGGACAGGAGCTTTACGAGCTCGTTTGGTACGTCTTGTACAACCTGCTAAGGTTGAGAAGATTCGTGGGCTAGTTAAAAGCTTTAAAGAGACTTTTGGATTCATTGAGAGAGCAGACATTGTTGGTGATGTAAGCAAGATGATTTATTACTCTACATAAACATGTACATGTATAATTTTACATGTACATTGTATGTACATGTATGTACATGTACATGTACATGTATCTGTTCTGTACATGTACATGTACTACAGTGTACACTGTACTGTTACAGTGTATTGTTATACATGTACTGTACATGTAACTGTACTGTATTGTTAATGTACTGATATTAATTACATTGTATGAGACTGAGAAATGTGCTTTAAAAGGATAAGACATTATTTCTCATTTAGATATTTTTCCATTACTCTGAAGTGGATCCTGGGGAACAAACTAAACTGATTCTAGGAGCTTCAGTAGAATTTGTTATTCAAAATAGGCAAGGTAAAAAGGTAGCAACCCATGTCAAGGTACTCCCTCATGGAACTGTCTCATTTGATGATGTAAGTAATGAGAATCATGAAGGCGTAGTACGTACACCTGTTAAAAGATCTTTCACACATGGACGTGGCAAGGAGGTGAGTGTAATACAATGTACATGTACATAATATTCATACATGTATGAGAATGTGTTGCTTTTTTAATGTACATGTACATGTACATGTATATATACAGTACATGTATTATAATGTTTATGTCAATAAAAAAGTCACCATCTAATACTTGCTACTCCTTTAGCTACTGTTTAGTTGTTTACATGCAAGCTGATTGTGATTAGTTCTAATGTTTGATTGGCTACTCCTTTAGCTACTGTTTAGTTGTTTACATGCAAGCTGATTGTGATTAGTTCTAATGTTTGATTGGCTACTCCTTTAGCTACTGTTTAGTTGTTTACATGCAAGCTGATTGTGATTAGTTCTAATGTTTGATTGGCTACTCCTTTAGCTACTGTTTAGTTGTTTACATGCAAGCTGATTGTGATTAGTTCTAATGTTTGATTGGCTACTCCTTTAGCTACTGTTTAGTTGTTTACATGCAAGCTGATTGTGATTAGTTCTAATGTTTGATTGGCTACTCCTTTAGCTACTGTTTAGTTGTTTACATGCAAGCTGATTGTGATTAGTTCTAATGTTTGATTGGCTAGCCTATACTTTAGATTTTATTTTAGTAGTAGAAAAAAATTTTGTTGAAACAATTGAAAAGATGTAAAACATGTTAAGTTGTGGTGTGTCAACTACATGTACATATGTACATGTACATATAATTGGTTATACATTAATTGTATATGTACATGTACATACACTATACGTACATATTTACAGTCACATACATCGTACATGTAAGATAAAATTACTGCAAGACAATTTCTCATCTTCATTTACTCCACAGTTGGAATCCACTCCAGGAGAAATCATATATCAACCTGATTTAGGAGGAGGGTAAGTCTAGGAAATATATATTTTATAATTATTATTTCAATGATTTATAAAGATGGGGATTATTTGTTTAGTTGTACTCAACTACATGTACATATACAAGTACAGTGTAAATATACATGTACATGTACATACATGTACATTTATATGTACATGTACATGTACATGTATATGTACAGTGTACATGCATGTATACATAATAATTGTGCGTGTTGCATGTAAATAAGTTTTACAACTACATGTACATGTACATGTATGTAAATAAGTGTTATACAGTAGCTCAGTTTAACTACAATGTGTATACACCTCATACCCAAAGAAAATATTTATACATTATATACATATACATGTACATGTACATGTACATGTACATGGGTATACATATAGTGCATAATTTCAGAGAACTCCTGCATCTACAACGTAAGTTTCAGTTCTGACAGAAGATGTGTCAATAATTTTGATTACTCAAAATGATTGTTATTATATTCTGTTCTTTAGTCCTGTTATGCAGTATACAGAGAGAGATCAAGATGGTAGTTATACAATGTTGAGTGGAGATATTGTAAGATTCAAGATAGCTACTGATAAACGGGATGGATCACGAAGAGCCACTGGAGTTGTTCTGCACAAACTAGTAGAGAGTCAAGAAGGACATGTTACCAGAGAAAAGGTGGGTTTTGATATACAGACTCAGGGTATAGAGCCTGTAGTTAGTGTACTACATGTGTATGTTATCACTATCTCAATTGTAAATGAGATAAATGGGATGGGACGGGATGGGATGGGATGAGATGGTATGTGATGAGATGGGATGGATTGGATTGATGGATGGATTGATGGATGGGATGGGATGGGATAGATGGATGGATGAGATGGATGGATGGATGGGATGAGATGGGATGTACATGTATGGATGTATGGATGGAGGATTGGATGGATGTATGGATGGATGTATGGATGGATGGATGGATGGATGGATGGATGGATGGATGGAGGCAATATTGATGTTTTTATGGATAATTCATTTTTTTCAGGGTATGATTGTAGCTCTTAGAGATGGGTTTGGATTCATTAGATGTGCAAAGAGAGATTTGAGAATGTTCTTTCATTTCAATGAAGTTATTGATTCAGTGAGTTTATTTCTCATAATACTGTATTCTCTGTATGTTTATCTATAATTAATTTTACATGCTTTCGATGTGTCTTCATCCTTCTACTTCTACTGTACATGTATTCATCCACCATATTCATCTATCGATCATATTCATCCTTAAGCCCCATACTTCCATCCATCCAAGAAGCCATCCAATAATCCATCCATGCACCCATTCTTTCATTCATCTATCCATCAATCTGTCCATCCATATTGATATGTATAGTAGGGGTGGGCGGTATAACGGTATTTTAGTCAAAATCGATATTCATTTCTATACCGCGGTACGGTATTACAAAAATTTGCATATCGAAATATCGAAATTCATGGTTAATTAAATAATTTACGTGCCACGCTCATACTTTTGAGCACATGGCGAACTGAAATCGTGCTTTAGCAGTGTTTGTTTGGCTTTCTAGCCAATTCTAGGTAGCGGTTGAGTTAGAAAAGAGTTGTAGATATCTACTTTTTCAACAGAAGATGCTACATTTGTGTTCTGATTGATGTAACTGTTGTTGTGGTTGCGTGGGTCAATTGATACGAACAGTTTTTTGTTTGCCTTATACTACAGTATGCCAAAAACGTAAGTATACAGATAGAACTAGTATTGTAGTAGTCTGAACGAGTTGTTGTTGGTGTTTCAGGCACTTTTTCATGCCTTTAAAACATTTGTGGGTGTGACTAACTGTGGAACACGTGGTTAGTCGATATTTAGTAATATCGCGGTAATTTTTTTTATCGTAACCGGTATCAAAATTGCCAATACCGCCCACCCCTAATGTATAGTAATTGTACAATTCAAGTATTCAAATCAATCAATCTACATGTACATGTATACATGTATATCCATCAGGTCAATCTCTGTGATTCATTTTCATCAGTCAAGCAATCAATCTATTTTTTAATTTATCTCCATGTGCATGTACATATTACTGATCCATGCATTCATCCACTAACTAACTATCTTAATATCCTTAGGAGGCTCAACTAACGTCTACCACAGAAGTAGAATTTACAGTTCAAAAAGATTATACTAATGAACGTCTTCATGCAGTCAGAATAGTCATTCTACCTATGAATACAGTACAGTTTGAAACTAAATTCACTTCATTATATCATGGATGTGTCCAAGAGGAGCTGTCTAGTGAAGGAGGAAGAAACAAACCCAATATACTCAAATTACAAAAGTTTGTTACTCCGTTAAAATATTTCTCCAAATTGTCTCTCCATTTGTGTTCTTGATTTACATGTACATGTATAACTAGTATTGTACATTTAGTGCCACAACAAATTGTATCTTGATGAAATCATCATGAATCACGATATCTGTTTGTTACTGCACTATACTGATATCTGTTTGTTAGTACACTATACCGATATCTGTTTGTTAGTACACTACTGATATCTGTTTGTTAGTACACTATACCGATATCTGTTTGTTAGTACACTATAATGATATCTGTTTGTTAGTACACTATACCGATATCTGTTTGTTAGTACATTATACCGATATCTGTTTGTTAGTACACTACTGATATCTGTTTGTTAGTACACTATACCGATATCTGTTTGTTAGTACACTATACCGATATCTGTTTGTTAGTGCACTATACCGATATCTGTTTGTTAGTACACTATACCGATATCTGTTTGTTAGTACACTATACTGATATCTGTTTGTTAGTACACTATACTGATATCTGTTTGTTAGTACACTATACTGATATCTGTTTGTTAGTACACTATACTGATATCTGTTTGTTAGTACACTATACTGATATCTGTTTGTTAGTACACTACTGATATCTGTTTGTTAGTACACTATACCGATATCTGTTTGTTAGTACACTATAATGATATCTGTTTGTTAGTACACTATACCGATATCTGTTTGTTAGTACATTATACCAATATCTGTTTGTTAGTACACTATACTGATATCTGTTTGTTAGTACACTATACTGATATCTGTTTGTTAGTACACTATACTGATATCTGTTTGTTAGTACACTATACTGATATCTGTTTGTTAGTACACTACATGTACATGTATATACATGTACTTCAGATCAAAAGATGTTATGCATTAGGTAGTATACATGTACATGTACATGTATATATAAATAATTTATTAGTACATGTACAACTCCAAAACCATGAACAAGCTACAACATTTATATGATTGTACATGTACATGTACATGTACTTTATTTTTTAACACTTATACATGTAATTAGTGATCAAACAAATGTTTGACATTCAAATGTTCATTTGATGCACTTCTTATTCGTATTTTTTAAACTTAATATGCTAGCTATAATACAGTAGATGCCAATAAAAACTTTACGTTTCGTTTTTGTAGTACGATCGTAGTACGAAACTATCACACCGTACTATTAACGTTGCGTTTAAACGTTTACTTAACGTTTGCTATTAATCATTGCTGAAATATGGGTGTGGTTAACGAGCCAAACGGCGAGGAGTTTACTGCTATTTTCTCTCAGAAGAATTCAGACCTAAACAAAGTTGATATTCTAGAAGGTTAAGGCTCTGTCCAGCTTCACCTGCAGTAACAGTTCTTCATTCGATGTGGAAATAGCAAAACGGTTGTCTTGACAAAGATGGGCGTGACCGCTGAAGACGGTCGAGTTGTATCAAATTCTCCTGCCTTCATAGATGTTAGTAAAGGCTTGAAGCTTGCTTCGAAGTTAGCATAAGGACTGTTGAGTATGTAGACAAATCCTCAAGTTCAGTTTTACAAATGTGAAGCTTCAGTTTTCTTGGTGAATACTTGACGGTCAATTTTTCCGTTATATAAACCGTTCCGTTTTACGATCTATCACTGAATATTTAATTACCGTTTAAGCTGACTTTTGACTAGGTTTTAGCGTACTACGGAGCGTAGAACGGTCGTACTACAAAACGAAACATAAAGTTTTTTATAGACATCTACTGTAAATGAAAGTAGCATTGGTATTATGTGTTATTAGGTTAATAACAAGAAATACCACACCTATTATAATGTATTAGTAGCAGCACATGTTAGACTACTTAGCCAGAAATGGCAACTAAGTCTGATGTTTGGGGCTTTTTTATGAGAAACAAAGACAAAGCTATATGCCATTTGTGTGGGAAAGAGTTAGGTAAATAACTAAATATACTTTTCAGTTCTAACTTTTAAGCAACATATTTTTAGTTTTAAAAAACATTTTCCAATAATGTTTTTGCTAAAAAACAATTTTTAAAAGTCAAACCTTTCAAATGTTTGATTGGGTTTGTCTTGCAAACATCCAAACATCATGGGATAACATTTGTTGGACCACTACTTATAATATTAGCTACATGGCTTTACTTACATGTATATATACATGTACATGTATCTATTGTGGGAGCCATACACTTCAGTGCACTGTAGTTATAATGTATAATTATGTATTTTAATTCATTTGTAGCTTTATTGAAACGTGTAAGTTCTAGTAACAGAACATTTCAATAAAGCTCTACAAAACTACAGTATGAACAATGTAATAAAAGACCTACATGTGTATATACATGTATATCAAATGTTTAATTCATTTTGTATTGTCATGTACAACTTACAAGCAAGGGTGGTGGAATGGGACAGCTGGAGAGGAAAGGCTATAGCCCCCAACTCAATCCCCCCATCCTTGAGTTCTCAATGATAACAATTAACATTCTCAAAGAACTAATCTGACATTTCCAGCTAATAATTAGTATATAATAATTACTTACACACATGAATGCATGAAAGTTAACCTCTGCCATCATGAAATCTTCTCTTCTGTCTGCTGCTGCCACTGGTAAGTGTTTATATCTACATTTTGTGATGTAGTCTCTAATGAATGGAAACTTATAATCATAGCAAAATGTATGCCATGCTAGAAACCTCACTGCCATGGCATGGTAAGTCTACTTGTGAATATTTGAATTAAAAAACAAGTGTATATAGAGAAAAAAAACATCCCTATATTTGCTTTGTGATGACTATGTATTAAGCATTGCTGATGGCACTAGTGTCTCTACCTTTCTGTGTACTCGAAAGCTGGGGCCTGAAGAAGTAAGTGTAAGCCTGATTGCAGTCTAAGTACACAGATCTTTGATGAACTGACTGAAGTATTCCTACAAGGTTCTAAATGATGATTTCCTCAAATCTGAAACTTAACAACTTATTATACTTACTTGTTAAAGATTCTTGCATAATAATTATACTGTTTTTCTGCTATATGGAACAGTTATTAGCAGTTTCTGAATCTTCCTGGCTTGTTTGTAGCTCGAAGAGCCTCTAACGCGCGTTCTTTTACGCGCCACGCCCATTAATTGACCAGGCCCCCGGGAATGACGCACTTCCTTAACTACGTATACAACGCATAGTCGCGCAAGTGACACAAACATATATATATATATATATATATATATATATACATTAAACCCCGTGGAAAGCAATTATAGGGATGGCCCTACGGGCCATAAAAATTACTATTATTATTTTTTTAATTCACTTGATTTAATTTTTGTCATGTTATGGTAGTGAGGGTCCTACATAACATAGTGTTCATTAATAATTAGTTAACTCGTCTATATGATATTTATTCTTATAAATTCACATTTACCAGTTAATATTAAATATAAAATTCTTCCTTCAATTATTACTTTCATTGTTTAATATGCTCTATGAGTCTTGCATTAATAAAGCTGACTAAATGTGGAGCTGGAATTAATGCTATCAGTGGGTGTGGTTATTGTTTAGCCAAAATGGCCTTTCTCTACTGTACTGTGTTCTGCAAATTTTATAAGACCCTTAACTTCGATTTTGCTACAGTAGGTTTTGAGTAATTTTTCATTACGTACTACCATCTAACAGTGTGAGCTATCTATTGACCTGTTCTTCTGTATCTAAAACCAAAATTCTTTAGAAAAATTTCCACATATTTGTTTGTTCCATTTTTGTATTAATCAGAACTGGCATTTTTAGATTTTGCTGTTGGGTTGGCAGCACACTAACATACACACACACACATGCACAAAGACACACACAACCAAACCACTGTAACCTTTGCTTATGAATGATGAGGGTTAATAATGTAGTATCACTTTGTCCAACTACATATGCATGTCAGGGTTTCATTTAGGGGGGGGGGGGGGTTGGTTGCCCAAAAATATTTTTAATGTTAATAGTTAGCTGAATACAACTATTTTGGGTTTAGAATCCAAAAATAGTATCTTGAACAGTTACATCATTGTGGTCTGAAAATGCACCCGAAATGACCTCAGAGAGTCTAACACCAAAAAAATCCCTGGGGGACCATGCCCCCACACCCCCCTAGGCAGTTGGTGTGCTAGTCTCGTACCCAGACTGTCACGCCCCATGGCGAAAAACAGTCTGGTAACTTGAGCAAACATTCCTGGCGCAGTGACGTTTATTACAGAGAAAACGAAATAACCAATCAGATTTCAAATATTAGTACGAATCATGTGATTAACTCTTGAATAGGTGTCATTAGGTGACTGGAAATACTTAAAGATGGCGTTCCCTTTAGAAGCTATAGAAGATGCTTTAAAAACGGCTATTTCTCAAGCAGGATATAACAGTCTCGTGTGAACAACACGAAACAATGATTAACTTTGTAAGTGGTAAAGATGTTTTTGTTTCTCTCCCGACTGGGGCTGGAAACAAAAACAACAGTCATAAAACACTTTCTACAAAAAAAGGATTTATCTGGTAGTACTATTTTGGCTCTCTGAAGAAAGTTCCAGACGCCGAAAATATTAAAACTAGTAGAAGTAGCTATGATCACTCTTCTTCCACTGCAGGGACGCTGAAGTTGTCCACAAATAAAACACAACTCTAACTACGCCATATTATTACAAACACCTGTCATGTGATGAAAACGCGGTGTAACGTCACTGCGCCAGGAATGTTTGCCCAAGTTACCAGACTGTTTTCGCCATGGGGCGTGACAGTCTGGGTACGAGACTATTGGTGTGCAGACCACACCAACCCTATACATCGCCCCCCCCCCCCCCCCCCCCCCCCCCCAAAGTTCTCAACATTCATCTTTTGCCCCCCCTTGACAATTTTTCTAAATGAAAGCCTGCATGTATCTGTTAATTGGATTATTATTGTACATGTACTGTATGTAGCAATGTTTACATCAAAGAAATGAAATTTTGTGCCAATTCAACTAATGGCAGTTATTCAAAAGGTTATGAGTGCTAAGTTAATTAGAACCACATACACATGTACCTAGTATAAACAAGGAAGCATTAAAATTAATAATGATAATAATACAGGAGTATTGATAACAGTGGGCGAGTACCAGGATGTTTAGGTGGCGTGATCCAACCACAGTAACAATACTGACTTTGAACTTCTCCAACTAAGGGCAAGGGCAAAAGCAAAGGAAAGGTAATTATCGGCTAGTATATAGCTAAAATAATAATTCATATGTGTAATACAGCTGGTATTTTTAAAAGTGAGTTCTGTAAATTAGAGTAATAGTTTAGAGATACAAGGCAAAATGATGGTATGGTATGGTATGTAGTGTTTTTGCCAGATAAGGTACAGAACCTTTCTGAACAAGAAAAGTACCCTCCTTTTTATAGAAAGTACAGCTGATGTTATCATCAGCTGTACTTTCTATAAAACAACTATTATTATAAATTATTGCTAAAATATTGTATACCGTAAATCGGGTATATTTCAACTGATTATAATTTTCGGATAGCTGTGTAGATTCCGAATTTAAGAATTATGAACATTAATCGATTGCGTAATTTTCTTTATGTGGAAATTTGTGAATTGCGTAATAATCATAACAAAGCCACGTGTCACTGCACGTGTGACATTCTAACAGCTGCTTCTTCGTGATCGTCAGTACACTGAGTACAGTGATGTCTATTTTACAGTACTTCCAAGAAAAGGATGGGCTGCCTGACCCAAGAGGGGACCTTTCTGCCAACCTACCACCAAGAGCTATAGCTCTTGCCAACTCTGAAATACAAAAGTCGATTCATGCCAGGAGTATATGAATATTTCCAATAGTGAACTTTTCCTTTATGTATTTTGAAAACAGATGAAAAATGATTGCTTTCCCACGGGTTCGATGTATGTTTATATATATATATATATATATATATTCTTGTGTCACCTACGTGAGTATGCGTTGTATACGTAGTTAAGGAAGTTACATCACTCCCGGGGGCTCGGTCAATTAATGGGCGTGGTGCGAAAAAGAACGCGCGATCAAGCTCTACACACCAGGAGAAAGAAAGCTGTGTAGCTTACGTAGACACTGGAACTAATAACTAGCTATTCTACCTGAAATGTATTCTTAAAGTTCTACAAGGTTCTATAAAAGGTAAACAGAGTATATAATCAAAATAATAACTATAATAGGCTGTTGTGTTTCGGGCATGATAAAGTCAGCCATGATTACTGAATGCTGGACACCATAAAGCAATCATAGGGATACTTTTTTCTCTATATACACTTGTTTCATTGATGATAATTAACATACATAATTATAGTTATAGTTATTAACATACATAATTATAGTTATACATAACTCATTTTCAACAGATGAGACCTTTTCTTCTAAACTCTAAATTAGTAATAACAATAGTAATAGACTTACATGGTATATGTACAAATTATAATCATATTTAATAAAAACAAGTGTATATAAAGAAAAAAACATCCCTATGATTGCTTTACAAATTTAAGTGAAGATATGACTGCTTTGTGGTGTGCAGAATTCAGTAATCATGGCTGACTTTATCAAGCATGAAAGACAACAGCTTATTATAGTTATTATTTTGATTATCTACTCTCCTGACCTTTCAAAGGACCTTGTAGAACTTTAGGAATATATTTCAGGCAGAATAGCTAGCTATTAGTTCCAGTTTCTACGTAAGCTCAACAGCTTTCTTTCTGCTGGTGTGTAGAGCTTGATCGCGCGTTCGTTTACGCGCCACACCCATTAATTGACCGAGCCCCCCCCGGGAATGACGCAACTTCCTTAACTACGTATACAACGCATAGTCGCGCAAGTGACACAAACATATATATATATATATACATTAAACCCCGTGGAAAGCAATTATAGGGATGGCCCTACGGGCCATAATTATATTTATAATTTATAATAAATTATTATAATTATGCTGTGCAAATACAGTGTATATAATTATGTAATGTATAATTATATACATGCACATATGTTATATACATGTATGTATAATGCAGAATGAATGGGACAAGCAAGTTGCTTCAGCCATATTCTATCACTCACTCACTAGTTCCATCTGTTGACAGAGTTGATCATGACCATAACTACTGTCATAAATCCGACAGTGGTAGTTCTCATGTAAAATTACCAATTGATTCTGATCAGCCAAAGCAAAATGACATGGATGTGCGAATAACAACAGCAAAAAAGATTTCTGAAGTGAAAAGCAGTTTAAGTGTCACTAACACAATTCGATGTAACATTGAATCGAAAACACGGCAGCAATCTGCCACAAAGGAGTGGCACTATGCACGAGTTCGACAAATCACTTCTTCTATCTGTGGTCAAATTTTGACTCAAAAAAAAAGAAGACAGTTGCCCTTCTATGTCGGTCTCTTTATCCTAAGCCTCTTGATCCACTTCCTCCTCCAATGGCATGGGGTCAACAAAATGAGCAAGTGGCTTGCAATAACTACAGAAGATATACATGTATGACCAATAATGGGCATTTTGACCTCACGACCAATCCTTGTGGTTTCATTATACATCAGACAAAAGGGTGGTTGGGAGCATCACCAGATGCTAAAGTGTATGACCCATCATGTAATGACTCTAATGGTATTGTTGAATTCAAATGCCCATACTCCAAACGAGACAAGTCACCACAGGATTTATGTCAAGATCAATTTTTATTGTGAGCTATTTACTGGAACATTTCATCTCAAACGTAATCATAACTACATGTACTACCACCAGGTACAACTTCAGTTGTATGTCGGTAGTGATATGTTTAGTTGGTGTGACTTCTGTGTCTACACTCCAGTTGATGTGGCAGTAGAGAGAATCTACCCTTGTAAAGAATGGCAATCAACATGCATACCTAAGTTAGAAGAGTACTATGACAAGTATATAATACTGGAAATACTTGATCCTCTTTACAAACCCAGTTATATTTGGTAGAGAGTGCGCTATCTGTTTTCAATATGCTTTATTTACTATTATTATTTAGTATTATTACACATTGTAAATTATTGACTGAAAACATTTCACTGGTGGAAATTGGTCAAGAAGTATGAGGTTTAAGCAGTTTGTATCTAGTTTTGATAAAAGAAATGCTGTATATACATGTACAGGCGTATGAGATGTTTGATTCGGGCCCTGCCAGCTGAGCTGCCTTGGTAGCTCAGTTGGTAGAGCATCTGTCTGGAGTACAGAGTGTCGTGGGTTCAAATCCCACCTGAGGCAACTCTCATTTTTCATTTTCCGTTACCTCCGGTGTCTTTCTTTCTTTCTTTCTTTCTTTCTTTCTTTCTTTCTACATCTCTGATAACATCATGTAATATTGAGTACACAAAATACTAACTGTGATAATTAAAAACAATAAAACACGATATTTCAACTATTATAATACAAATCTGTAGTAGCATCGCTTAAAAGAGATACCGCATCCTTTTCACCGAATTCCATGAAATATCTTCATATTCTGTGGAGAAAGTAGAGTATTAATACATTATCCTGATATACATGTACATATACATACATGTATCAACTGCATGTACATGTAATTGAGTACACAAAGGAGGCTGAATTAAGTCTTGTTGCTTTGATTACAGCCCTCTTGACCATATTATCAATGCTTTGGGAGTGTTTTCCGAAATTGTTTCTATAGACACTTAGTGAATGTTGGACAACTAGTTCTGCTATGGCTAAGTTTTAAATACTTCAAGTTGTAGTCTTTTTTTTTCTGTACACTCCATCAATTTTTGTTTATGGACTTTCTTTCTACATCTCTGATAACATCATGTAATATTGAGTACACAAAATACTAACTGTGATAATTAAAAACAATAAAACACGATATTTCAACTATTATAATACAAATCTGTAGTAGCATCGCTTAAGAGAGATACCGCATCCTTTTCACCGAATTCCATGAAATATCTTCATATTCTGTGGAGAAAGTAGAGTATTAATACATTATCCTGATATACATGTACATATACATACATGTATCAACTACATGTACATGTAATTGAGTACACAAAGGAGGCTGAATTAAGTCTTGTTGCTTTGATTACAGCCCTCTTGACCATATTATCAATGCTTTGGGAGTGTTTTCCGAAATTGTTTCTATAGACACTTAGTGAATGTTGGACAACTAGTTCTGCTATGGCTAAGTTTTAAATACTTCAAGTTGTAGTCTTTTTTTTTCTGTACACTCCATCAATTTTTGTTTATGGACTTTCTTTCTACATCTCTGATAACATCATGTAATATTGAGTACACAAAATACTAACTGTGATAATTAAAAACAATAAAACACGATATTTCAACTATTATAATACAAATCTGTAGTAGCATCGCTTAAGAGAGATACCGCATCCTTTTCACCGAATTCCATGAAATATCTTCATATTCTGTGGAGAAAGTAGAGTATTAATACATTATCCTGATATACATGTACATATACATACATGTATCAACTACATGTACATGTAATTGAGTACACAAAGGAGGCTGAATTAAGTCTTGTTGCTTTGATTACAGCCCTCTTGACCATATTATCAATGCTTTGGGAGTGTTTTCCGAAATTGTTTCTATAGACACTTAGTGAATGTTGGACAACTAGTTCTGCTATGGCTAAGTTTTAAATACTTCAAGTTGTAGTCTTTTTTTTTCTGTACACTCCATCAATTTTTGTTTATGGACTTTCTTTCTACATCTCTGATAACATCATGTAATATTGAGTACACAAAATACTAACTGGGATAATTAAAAACAATAAAACACGATATTTCAACTATTATAATACAAATCTGTAGTAGCATCGCTTAAGAGAGATACCGCATCCTTTTCACCGAATTCCATGAAATATCTTCATATTCTGTGGAGAAAGTAGAGTATTAATACATTATCCTGATATACATGTACATATACATACATGTATCAACTGCATGTACATGTAATTGAGTACACAAAGGAGGCTGAATTAAGTAAATCAATTAACAGGCATGATTGTTTAATCGTAAACTTGTTGCTTTGATTACAGCCCTCTTGACCATATTATCAATGCTTTGGGAATGTTTTCCGAAATTGTTTCTATAGACACTTAGTGAATGTTGGACAACTAGTTCTGCTATGGCTAAGTTTTAAATACTTCCAAGTTGTAGTCTTTTTTTTTCTGTACACTCCATCAATTTTTGTTTATGGACTTTCTTTCTACATCTCTGATAACATCATGTAATATTGAGTACACAAAATACTAACTGTGATAATTAAAAACAATAAAACACGATATTTCAACTATTATAATACAAATCTGTAGTAGCATCGCTTAAGAGAGATACCACATCCTTTTCACCGAATTCCATGAAATATCTTCATATTCTGTGGAGAAAGTAGAGTATTAATACATTATCCTGATATACATGTACATATACATACATGTATCAACTGCATGTACATGTAATTGAGTACACAAAGGAGGCTGAATTAAGTCTTGTTGCTTTGATTACAGCCCTCTTGACCATATTATCAATGCTTTGGGAGTGTTTTCCGAAATTGTTTCTATAGACACTTAGTGAATGTTGGACAACTAGTTCTGCTATGGCTAAGTTTTAAATACTTCCAAGTTGTAGTCTTTTTTTTTCTGTACACTCCATCAATTTTTGTTTATGGACTTTCTTTCTACATCTCTGATAACATCATGTAATATTGAGTACACAAAATACTAACTGTGATAATTAAAAACAATAAAACACGATATTTCAACTATTATAATACAAATCTGTAGTAGCGTCACTTAAGAGAGATACCGCATCCTTTTCACCGAATTCCATGAAATATCTTCATATTCTGTGGAGAAAGTAGAGTATTAATACATTATCCTGATATACATGTACATATACATACATGTATCAACTGCATGTACATGTAATTGAGTACACAAAGGAGGCTGAATTAAGTAAATCAATTAACAGGCATGATTGTTTAATCGTAAACTTGTTGCTTTGATTACAGCCCTCTTGACCATATTATCAATGCTTTGGGAATGTTTTCCGAAATTGTTTCTATAGACACTTAGTGAATGTTGGACAACTAGTTCTGCTATGGCTAAGTTTTAAATACTTCAAGTTGTAGTCTTTTTTTTTCTGTACACTCCATCAATTTTTGTTTATGGACAAACAATTTGTATTTGTGTATTCTTCCTTTTTGTTATTATATCACTGCTGCTTCATTTCACCACAGTTCCTGTGAGCTTTAAATAACTGAACAAATGTCTTGAATAAGATCTGAATGTATTCTTGGATAGTTGTAAAAAGTTGTCTGTTCAAATCAGTTGGCCTGAGGATGTTGTGAACCTTTCACTGGGTTCTGAATCAGTGTGTAATAGGTACTAGAGGCCCCTGAGGATGTTGTGAGCCTTTCACTGGGTCTCTGGATCAGTGTGTTATAGGTACTAGAGGCCCCTGAGGATGTTGTGAGCCTTTCACTGGGTTCTAAATCAGTGTGTAATAGGTACTACAGGCCCCTGAGGATGTTGTGAGCCTTTCTCTGGGTTCTGAATCAGTGTGTAATAGGTACTAGAGGCCCCTGAGGATGTTGTGAGCCTTTCACTGGGTCTCTGGATCAGTGTGTTATAGGTACTAGAGGCCCCTGAGGATGTTGTGAGCCTTTCACTGGGTTCTAAATCAGTGTGTAATAGGTACTACAGGCCCCTGAGGATGTTGTGAGCCTTTCTCTGGGTTCTGAATCAGTGTGTAATAGGTACTAGAGGCCCCTGAGGATGTTGTGAGCCTTTCTCTGGGTTCTGAATCAGTGTGTAATAGGTACTAGAGGCCCCTGAGGATGTTGTGAGCCTTTCACTGGGTTCTAAATCAGTGTGTAGTAGGTACTAGAGGCCTCTGAGGATGTTGTGAGCCTTTCACTGGGTTCTGAATCAGTGTGTAATAGGTACTAGAGGCCCCCGACGATGTTGTGAGCCTTTCATTGGGTTCTGAATCAGTATGTATTAGGTACTAGAGGCCCCTGAGGATGTTGTGAGCCTTTCATTGGGTTCTGAATCAGTATGTATTAGGTACTAGAGGCCCCCGAGGATGTTGTGAGCTTTTCATTGGGTTCTGAATCAGTATGTATTAGGTACTAGAGGCCCCCGAGGATGTTGTGAGCCTTTCATTGGGTTCTGAATCAGTATGTATTAGGTACTAGAGGCCCCTGAGGATGTTGTGAACCTTTCACTGGGTTCTGAATCAGTGTGTACTATGTACATGTACTAGAGACCAAGTAAAAGTATCTCCTTTTGTAACATTCATTCTAGCAGGACAGTAGATGGAATGATGATTTTGCCCAAAAGAATAGGATTAGGGTGTAATTATGGTCTTATTTTTAATTAGTTTAGTAGCAAACTGAGATTACAGTTGTTGTATTAGCTCATTGTGAGATATGACAGGCGAACTATAATTTCCTATACTGAAACCTATACAGTACATGCATCACTAATTTATGTCACTGCTTTAACTACATGTTTGTGTATTTCTGTTACTCACGCTACTAGAAAAGGTTCCATTTTCTTGTTTGTACAGTAATTGGCAGTGTCCTCTATTATTATTTTATTTATTAATTTTGTAGAGATGCACCTCATGGTTTAATACAATATGAGGATAAAGAAAGTGTGGCTTATATTCCTTTTTACTGGAGTTCAGAATATCTGCAGTTTGGTGATCAGGTACAATGTACATGTATGTCTGTTATACCATGTCTATGTACATGTAATTCAGTGTTTTGTGGATATTGTGATTATATAGAATATTGTGTAGTTTATAATTTTGCATTCACATGTACATATACATGTATTTCATGTACAGTACTTGACATTATTAAGTTTACATACTATCACTACTTCATGCAGTTGAGTACGATGTAAATTGAAGTTGGAATGTACATGTTAGTGCTATGATATCCCATGCAAATGTGAAGGGAATTCACAGTATAAAGTATTACTATAGTACAGTTGACTATTGCCTTATTGAAGTGTAGCTCCCATCATAGTATGTAAAATTATTGTATACATGTATATACATGTACTTAAGAAATCAAACGTATTAATGAACATGTACATGTAGGTGGAGTTTTATATAGCCAGACGTAGTTATGATGATTTAGTGTATGCAGTGGAAATAAACATTACACAGAAAGCTAATGAAATGAGATTTCAAGTAAGTGAAATAAATTCATATAATATGTTTACTTTAATGTGGGCTAGAGAATCATGCACAACTTCATAAAAATGCCTTGTCATTAATATACATGTACATGTACATGTGTACATTGTAGATGTAATTCAACTGGTTTTGATTGTTGAAACATGAAACACTTATATGTACATTTGTATTAGTGTTGTTTAGTTTGACAATGATGATCACTTTTAGTTATAATTAATACATGTACATGTATTTATAGTGTGCTTGTTTTATCAAACTTTTAGCTTAGTTATAGTTTAGGGTTACTAAAAGGGTTTTAGTTAACTAACTGCATTTTGTAAAAGTACCCATTATTGACCAATTTTCATTTAGTTACATGTGGTTATAGTTATTGCTGCAGACTTGTAGTTTAGCTATAATTTAGTTAAGTGAAAGTCATAATGCCTTACTAAAAGAGGTTTAGTTATACACATGTACATGTAGTTATAGTTAACTAAAACAACACTAATTTGTACATGTATAATGATGCTTTTGTTAAGCATTCATGTTAATACATTATATATACATTTGTGTATAATGTACATGTACATGTATCTCTTTACAGGGTTTTGTGTCAGTTTTGAAGGAGGGATTTGGTTTTATTGAAACAGAGGAACATGACTGTGAGCTCTTCTTTCCATTCAGGTACATGTACATGCATATAGTCAGATGACAATCATATGATGTGTGTTTGACTTTCTGTAGTTCGTGTAATAAATTTTGTGATCCACGTGATTTGAAGCTAATGGATGAAGTGGACTATTGTCTTGTGAGGAAAAATGGACGATTATCAGCTGATGAGATCAAGCTGCTTGAAAAGGGAACAATTGCAGCAGAGGTACATGTACATGTACACTAATGGATGAATGCATATCAGGATCTGTGAATGGATCAGATGGGTGGATGGATCTGATGGGTGAAAGGATTTGATGGGTGGATGGATACGATGCGTGTATATACATGTACATGTATGTATGGAACTGTGGATGAATGGATCAGATACATGTAGATGGATGTTATGTGATCAAGTAAACCTAACAGTAAATTAGATTTTTCAACTTGTTGTACAAGAGTCTTACTAGTATATTAATCTATTGATGGATGGACGACTGAATGGATCTATGGATGGATGAATGGATCTATTATGGATGAATGGATCTATGGATGAATGAATGGATCTATGGATGGATGAATGGATGTATTGATGGATGAATGGATCTATGGATGAATGAATGAATCTATGGATGGATGAATGGATGTATTGATGGATGAATGGATATATGGATGAATGAATGGATCTATGGATGGATGAATGATGGATGAATGGATCTATGGATGGATGAATGGATGTATTGATGGATGAATGGATCTATGGATGAATGAATGAATCTATGGATGGATGAATGGATCTATGGATGGATGAATGGATGTATTGATGGATGAATGGATATATGGATGAATGAATGGATCTGTGGATGGATGAATGATGGATGAATGGATCTATGGATGAATGAATGGATCTATGGATGGATGAATGGATGTATTGATGGATGAATGGATCTATGGATGGATGAATGGATCTATTATGGATGAATGAATGGATCTATGGATGGATGAATGGATGTATTGATGGATGAATGGATCTATGGATGAATGAATGAATCTATGGAAGGATGAATGGATCTATGGATGGATGAATGGATGTATTGATGGATGAATGGATATATGGATGAATGAATGGATCTATGGATGGATGAATGATGGATGAATGGATCTATGGATGAATGAATGGATCTATGGATGGATGAATGGATGTATTGATGGATGAATGAATGAATCTATGGATGGATGAATGGATCTATGGATGGATGAATGGATGTATTGATGGATGAATGGATATATGGATGAATGAATGGATCTATGGATGGATGAATGATAGATGAATGGATCTATGGATGAATGAATGAATGGATCTATGGATGGATGAATGGATGTATTGATGGATGAATGGATCTATGGATGAATGAATGAATCTATGGATGGAAGAATGGATGTACAGTACTTGTCAGTTGCAACTTAATCCACACCCGCGAGCTGCCCGCGAGTACATTTTGTGCACTCGCGAGTGCTCTTGTTTGCACTCGCGTGCGCTCTCAATTCCCTCGCGAGCGCTGTCAATGGACTCGCAACTCGCGATCGCGTGCACGCACGCGCTTTAACTACAATTAATTAATTGTGGGCATGGGCATGACACAATTGGGTGTGGCAAGTAAACTCACGTGAATTTTGCTGTCTTGTAGCTAACTATATAGCTGTACCGGGCTATTATCTGACTCACTTGGGATATGGCTTTACATCAAGTATGTTCCAAACACTCCAAAGGTGAGCCTTGTATATATAATATTAAATTATGTTTAATATTTATCATAATGATAATTATAAATCTATTTGTTATATTATTCATCATCTTGACTTATCAGATTGTTACTGAACTGCCAGTGTTGTCTACTTAAAATAGTTAATAAAATATCTCGGATATTTTGACAACTTTGAATCGTTGATGAACTTCTTAATCTTCAGACCACTTCGCCAATGAAAAATGAAGTGCTGTATTGTTGGAGGTTGACATATGTGGCATTTTGTACTTCATTAAGACAGCAGTACTAGCTTTGGAACACTGTATAATTATGATTAATACAATATTGTTATTTTCATTTTAAATAATTAAAATTATATATCTAATTATTTATAATTATAATACTTATACATATTCCTAATTGTAAACTAGTTAATTACCTGAAATATCAATCTGGAAGTCTGGAACATGACAAAACAAGAAGCAGGAGACTTAGAGAACTCATTCCAGTACTTTTATTAACCACACCTACAGCAATTGACCTGCGTGCACGCGTGCGTGTGTGGACGCGCACGCGCATAACCACGTGTGCGCTAGCTAGCGCACGCGTGTACTCATTTTTCACTGGCGAGTGTGTTTTGTGCACTCGCGTGTAGTCTTGATCGCGCTCGCGTGTGCGGTGCGAGTAGCACGCGAGTGTGGCTTAAGTTGCATCTGACTTGTACTGTATTGATGGATGAATGGATCTATGGATGAATGAATGAAACTATGGAAGGATGAATGGATCTATGGATGGATGAATGGATCTATTATGGATGAATGGATCTATGGATGAATGAATGGATCTATGGATGGATGAATGGATGTATTGATGGATGAATGGATCTATGGATGAATGAATGAATCTATGGATGGATGAATGGATCTATGGATGGATGAATTGATCTATTATGGATGAATGAATGGATCTATGGATGGATGAATGGATGTATTGATGGATGAATGGATCTATGGATGAATGAATGAATCTATGGAAGGATGAAGGGATCTATGGATGGATGAATGGATGTATTGATGGATGAATGGATATATGGATGAATGAATGGATCTATGGATGGATGAATGATGGATGAATGGATCTATGGATGAATGAATGGATCTATAGATGGATGAAGGGATGTATTGATGGATAGTTGTACTGATGATAGATAGAGTGATCAATTGATAGATGGATGACTGAATTTGTATGAGTAATACATGTTTTAGTAAATGAGATATAATAAACAATTATTTATGTATAAATATATATCCCTAGACAATTAATCCTGGATCTTATGAAGGAGTGGTGTTGAGACAAATGAAGAATTCTGATAATGCTGTGAGTGAAACTCTAAATGATTCTACATTTATGACATATACTGTACATATTGTATACAATGTATGTCCTGTATATACATGTACATCTAATTTATAGTCAACTATAGTGGTTATGATGTCAGTGTTATTTCATGATATACATATTATAGGATGAATATGAGGGTCTGATAAAACCAAATTCTCCTGTTCCTGGTATAAAGGATAATATTCCTTATAGCTTCACTGGACTTACTAATTATCAAATACAACTACAAACTGGAGAAACAGTAAGTAAAATATATATTATTATACTGTAGTGTATTGCAAATGTACATTGTACGGTTACACTACTGGACATAAAAGAAGTTGGCAATGGTTGCTGATTACAATTCCAATCTTTTATAATTGCTTTCCACGGGGTTGAATCTATATATATATACATGTATATATATATATATATATATATATATATATACAAATGTATATGTTTGTGATAAGTTGAGTTTCAGACACGAGGAAGTCATCATTTAGAACCTTGAAGGAGTACTTCAGTCAGTTCATCAAAGATCTGTGTATTTAGACTGCAATCAGGCTTACACTTACTTCTTTAGGCCCCAGCTTTCGAGTACACAGAAAGGTGGAGACACTAGTGCCATCAGCAATGCTTAATACATAGTCATCACAAAGCAAATATAGGGATGTTTTTTTCTCTATATACACTTGTTTTTTTAATCATGCTGATTGTTTCGCGTTAGCAAGTGTAATAATTAACCTACATGTACATGTATATAATTAAAATGAGTGTTTTTGTTTACCAAAAAATATGTGTGGGCAGAGCGCTTAATATCTAATCGTTTTCAGCTCCATAACTGTCGTACATGTACATGTATTTTATCAGACTGAAGATTCTAACTTATTTTGCTGGACAGAAGAGTTGCTAACAAGCCAATGATGTCAAAATTATACTTTGCTATCACCGGGAAGAGAGCCCATACTTGGCAGTTATATGATTTCTTGTTGAAATGCGCATGCACAAAGATTGCTTTAATAGTTTCCATCTTTTTTAAAAACGAGTAAAAATGATTCTTAATCGTAAAAACGAAATGAATCAGAGAACGTTAGTAGAAGGATTACTAAACATTGACTTTTTTAATGTCCTCTACTGTACATTATATGTACTTGTATTGATAATTAAGCTTAATCAGTGTGCCATTGGCCCGAAGAGTCTTATTTGGCACTGTACAGATCTCTATTTGGGCCAGGGATGCAGCTAAGGGATGTATTCTTAATGGTGCACACACTAACCATTGTTGAGCCGATTTGGCCCATGCTTCAAAACATATCGAAAACTTTGATGTACATGTACTGTACATGTACAGTACATGTAACAGTTTAATTACCTGTTCATGTACACATCTACACTTATATAATGCATAATCAAATATACAGTACATGTATATGTGTATTTACACTAGGTGGAGTTTCAAGTTGGTGTTAGTCAAATCACAGGAACTTTAAGAGCTGTCAATATCATTAGCAAGAGAGGACTGTTACGAGGTCACATTGAGAGTGTAAAAGATCAGGTACAATATTACAATTTAAAGTACGCTGCATGGGCGTGACAAAGCCACTGACAGTACTGTATTTTCCACCAAATCTTTTCTTGTGATGTACAGGCAGTACACAATCTAATACTACTAGCTGCCTTGACACGTTGACGAACATGCAATGACAGCGAATGTGCTGGATCTTTTGAATCCATAGATTACAGCAAAATCAAGCAGATACAGTATGTGTCAATAAAAAGTTTACGTTCCGTTTGTGTAATACGCTCGTAATACGAAGAGTTGTTCAAAACGCTATGAAGCGTTCTGCAATCGTACCACAAGCGTAAAAACGGCGTAAAAACGGCGTAGAAATGGTGCAAAACGGACTAATGTATGACGTCACAACAAGCACGTGATCATGAGTCAGCAGTTTTTTTTTGTTGCTTGAAGTGTTAGTATTTGTTTTCTGTTTAATAGTGTTTATAGAACTCGCAAATGGTGTTTTCAAGCTACAAAAAGCAGAGAATTGTCTATCTAAGCAGCAAGGGGTTTAAAGCTCCAACAATAGCTAAGATTTTACAAGAAGAAGGGATACTAGTTAGTCGATTCGGGATCCATAAGTTTCTTCAAAGGTTCGAGGAGTCTGGCTGTTTGATGAGGAAGCCTGGATCTGGACGTCCTTCTAAAATTACTATGGAAGTGAAGAGATTGGTAGAAGAGCAAATGAGACTGGATGATGAGACCACAGCACACCAACTGTACACGATCTTGACCGCGAAGGGATATCACCTATCCTTGAAGACCATCTTGCGCTGTCGAACTTCACTTGGACGGACTTTCAGAGGCAGTGCTTACTGTCAGTTGATAAGACAAGCTAATAAGGAGAAAAGACTGACATGGGCTCAGGAGTACAAAGATGATGATTTCAATAATGTTATATATACTGATGAATGCACTGTTCAGATGTACTTCAAGCAAAGGAATAAACTATTTTATACAGGAGATACACACATGTACATATACATAGAACATTCTTCTTTTAGAAACAGTTTGTTCAAGCAACTTTCAATTCACTAACATATCACTCACTATAATATAAATCAGTCGTATGAATACTAATGTTTTTTGTTACAAAGGGCGTGGGTCCCACCTTGTGTTAATTGGGGTCAGTTAGCGCCTGTACTGTACGTGGTTTAACTGTCACAACTGATAAATACTCACAATTAAATTTGTCTGAGAACAGTACAAAGAAGTTTAAAAAAAACAACAATTAATACACGTTTACAGAGAATTTGTGAAACTGGAGTACACTTTAGTTGTTCTGCGTAAGTAACTGAAGTTATCCATCTTGAGGTTAAAATCACGGAGGTAAGACACTCAGTTGGTCTAATTACAGCAAGTGCTGTTGAACATGAAGAAAGAAAAAACTGAATTTAATGGATCTTTGATAATAAGTAGAAAACATACATGGACTTGCATCAGATAATTTATCTAACTAACATACATGTACAGTGTACCTTTTACTATTGACTTTTTGACTTTCTTTTTCATCTCACAGTGAATGTCTTCCTTTTCATCATCAATACTCTTTTTATTAATTAAAGCACAGTTCCCTGCAGACTCCTTAAAAGGAGTATAATCTCCTTTCTCAAAGCTAGCCATCTTCACTTCCTCTCCTTTTCTGACCATAAATATTAAATGTTACACACATAATGTACATTTACATATAATCATTAATAAAATAAAACAAAGTACTTACCTATAGCAGCTTCATAATCCTTCCTCCCAAATCCACTAATTTCTTGCAGTTCTCCTTCCACTACAACTAAACTCCTCTTCCCAATAAATAAGTACAAACAAGTCTAATACTCACTGCTTGCTTTCTGAGTTGTTCTCAAAGACATCTCGATCTATCTCGCTTTTTTCACATTTACAATTTACCCATGTGATATACATGTGTACATTGTACCACGCCCAGTCAATAGTAATAGCTGCAATATAGTGTGCAATTGTGTGCATGTACCAAGCTGTTTTGTCAACCTTTTACCAGCTAAGCCATGATCTCAAGGCAATGCTTTTATTGTAACCAAATGCAATAGTCAACCAAGTTTCGAAGTCACATTCCTCAAAATAGTGAAGTTACAAGTTTGTTGTTTGCGACCAACACTCACTTTTAAAGGCTAAGCTATTCTTCTCCATTGGCTTGATATAAGGACCTTTGCTGCTAATTAAAGCTACAGCGATAGCTGGGTTTAAAGAAAACGGACTCATCACTTTATGTTTAAGAAAATGCCAGGTTTTGAATCAATCAACAATTCTTCTACTATCGAGCCATTTCCTGACAGTTGTTTGCTTGTTTCGTACATCTATACTACAAAACACTCTTTCGCTATCAAATCATTTGCAGGTAATGAAATCCAGACCTCCTACAATTTAGAGCTGAACGATAGGACATTTTTCACTATCACGATAATGTTAGACCCAATATTCATGATAGACGATAGTATCACGATAGTATGTACTATTACATTTTTTTTTAAATAAACAGTAATAAAACAATAAAATAAAAATAAAACACTTCAAAAGACAACTGGCCGACTCCAAGATGTCTCTCACATCATGTTTGTTGAGCATGCAATCTTTCCGTTTTTATTTAATTTTTTTACAACGGAATCGGAGCGTAAAATTGAACAGTTTACACCGTAAAACGGTACATGTAGTTGGATGCAAGCGGAATGTTAATTACTAACGAGAAAAAGGATGGAGAGGTGTCGAAGCGCTAACTGAACAAAGTTATTTTTTGACTTTGAACAAAATTGTTGTCGAGAAATCAACTGTGGAACTTGCAGAATGATATGATGTCTGAGGAGTGCAGTAAGTTGGAGTGAACTGTAAACAGTACGAAATAAAGATGAAATGTCGAACGATTTTTATAAGAAGTATAAATATACTGTATAGGCAGTATAGCACAAAGAGGCAAGAATCGTACGACTTTGTAATATATAATAATATACATTGTGTATGTATTAGTTAAAGCAAGAAGCGCAACATTGTTTACACCTAGTTTTATCGCTTAAAAAAATTACACGCTTACAACTGGACGTCTATATTGCATGTTATACTTATCAACAATGAAACTTTTTTTTTACTCGATTATATAAAATCATTTAGTTAAAAATTAATAATGATTTTATATAATCAAGGCAGGTCTGGTTTTCTTCAAATTTTTCTTCACTATCTCACTCTAACGTTCATCTTCCTTTACTTTATCATGTAGTGGGTAGCTGTAATCAATTTAGCCTATAGACGTGGATATATACATGTATATAATTATATATATATAATTTATATATATACACATCACTCCATGTTATAAGGACAAAGCACTTGCATCTAATTCCATGTAAAATTTTAGGATCAGTTAGGTCTCAGCCCTCAACTTTAGTGCAGTTGGACCTGGCAATAACTTCAGTGCCAGTTTTTGTGGGGTTACTGGAATGCAAGCCACAATACTGTCCAAACTAGTGGCCTTTTCTTCAGGGTTCTCGCCAGAAATTTATGTAAGAAGGGAAATTTTTTTAGCTTATTAATCATTCATGAACATGCCCACTAAGTTTGACCACGTGAGTTTCATTTACAGCGTGTCAAGATGCCTCCTAAAAAGAAAGCGAAGATAGATGTCAGTCACAAGACTCTAGGCTATGATGGCTATCAACTACAGCTTCAAACAGCTAGCAGTAAACATCCTGTTGAGCAAGCTGGTTCGTCTAGTGTATTGTATATATAATATGTTAATATACAGTTCAAGAAGGGTACAATGGATATTTTGAGCCTTCAAGAAGGGTACTTTTCATGTTAAGAAGGGTTCTGTACCCTTCAAAAAAAGCCTAACGAGAACCCTGCTTTTCTTGTGTTTGTAATTGAATAAAAAGATTTTTGCCTTCACTGATGTGTGATAAAGTATTCCCCAACCACCTTCCCAATACAATATCAGGCACTAGGAAAGAGAGAATATCAGATTGAAAAAAACCAGTTATTTCATTTAACCCTACCTGGTAATACTTCTTGTATAAATCAAGATAGATTAAGTGGCTGTGACTGTTGCTAAGAAACAGAAAAAGAATGCAGATGGATAATATATTACACCTGTCTGTATTTCTAATAATGTTGAATGTATTTTGTGTAAGTGTAATAGTTCTTATTGTTGCAAAGTTCCTTTCTTGTACTCTGATTAGTATTTATTTATGTTCATTGAAACACTATAATCAAACAGTAGACTGTGTAAATTAAGGCTGGGACAAAGGCTGCTCAAGCATACATGTATTTGAACCTTCACTAATATAAACTTCGAAGTATTCAAACCTTCGTATGTGTATAATAAAGCCACTTTGAAATTATGATAAACCAAGCCAAAAGCCCGCCCAAGTTATGATTAAAGAAAGATCAAATAAACCACACTATTACTCAATTGTATATAATTTATAATAAACAAATTCAGCAAATTGTATTGTTCATGTATATTATATATACCATGATAAAGAAATATGAAATAATGAAATAAACTATCATGTATATTATACTATGATAAAGAAATATGAAATAATGAAATAAACTATCATGTATATTATACTATGATAAAGAAATATGAAATAATGAAATAAACTATCATGTATATTATACTATGATAAAGAAATATGAAATAATGAAATAAACTATCATGTATATTATACCATGATAAAGAAATATGAAATAATGAAATAAACTATCATGTATATTATACCATGATAAAGAAATATGAAATAATGAAATAAACTATCATGTATATTATACCATGATAAAGAAATATGAAATAATGAAATAAACTATCATGTATATTATACCATGATAAAGAAATATGAAATAATGAAATAAACTATCATGTATATTATACTATGATAAAGAAATATGAAATAATGAAATAAACTATCATGTATATTATACCATGATAAAGAAATATGAAATAATGAAATAAACTATCATGTATATTATACCATGATAAAGTAATATGAAATAATGAAATAAACTATCATGTATATTATACCATGATAAAGTAATATGAAATAATGAAATAAACTATCATGTATATTATACCATGATAAAGAAATATGAAATAATGAAATAAACTATCATGTATATTATACCATGATAAAGAAATATGTAACTTAGAAAAGGAATATTAAACAAACCACATTGTATTACTCAGGTATATTATACCATGATTGTCAGCAATTAAGATATGTAACTCGCTTCAAAATTCAGTTTAGAAACATAGTCAAAGAAATTTCATATTTTTGTTAAGAAAATAAGGCAATCCACAGTACTTGGCTTCAAGCTGCTACGGAGTTTGGTAACTGTTTGACCAGCTTTAGAAAAAATCCTTTCAGCAGGTGTAAAGGTAGAAGGAATATTCAATATTGATCGAGCTACCTTGGCAAGGTGGGGATATCGATGACTATTTTCCTTCCACCAGGTACATGTAAGTGGATTAGTTTTGTGCTTGAAGTTTTTTAACAAAAGCCGTTACACATCTAAGTATCATATTGGCTTTCTGTTGATTAAAAAGAGCATTGAGAACTGACACTGTAATGCCTTTTCCTTCTATCTGCCCAGATGTTACAATATCAGAATCATCAGTAGAGGATCGTTTGCCACTTGAGTCAAAATTACAGTAGGTGTTATTCCACCACCCTCAATATAAAGGTCACCACCTCCTGAATTGGCAATACTTATCCTGGACACCAGGGTTGACAACGCTGTTGACTGAGCAAACGTCTATGCTTGTAGGTATTTGTTGTATACAATAATACTGTGCTATAGCATCCTTCAAACAAATCATACAATGACTCTCACTTGAGGGTCTCTTGTAAATAAACCTCCTCTTTAATGTCAAAGTTTCTAGACACTCAAAATAATTTTTAAGATCGCATCTAGGATCCGATTGGAGGCTACATTTCTAGACAGTTTTGCATCTGTCAGATCAACTTCTCTTTCTTTGAGCTGGTGAGTTATATGCAAATCTGCATCAGTGGCTGAAGAGCACGATGTTGTATATTCAAATTTCAAAATAAAAATTTGAATATCATCTATCCATGTTAGTAAATTGATTTCTACATCTGGAAGTTTGCTCATAAGTAAGTTTTCTACACAGTCACGTGGTAGATAAGGTAGTTGGAGAGACAAAGAATTTGATGAAATTTTTAGACTCAACTTCCGAGGGTGTTTTGTTTCAAAAATGAACAAGATGGCATTTACGAGGTGCAGTCTTATCAGAAAAATACATTTCAAACTCATCCTTTGTACTTAAAGCTAAAGCATCGACTTGATCTTCATCTCCAAGTATAAAGTCAAGTGCTGTCTTTCTTTTCTTGGCTGCTGGATCAGCTTCTGTAGTGATATTTACAGATCCTTCTTCATCATTAGATTCATTACACAGTTCATCCATTCTCTTAACTATTTCTGCCTTTACACCTGAAACCTCTTCCTCATTAAAGGAATCATAGATTTTTAAACCGGGGGTCAACTGCTGTAGCCAATACAACAGAACTAGTAACATGGAGAGAATCCAATTTCCATCTTTCCCTAATCTCCTGGGCTGTGATTTTTTTTAAATCACGAATAGCAGGTATTTCCTCGTCTGATTCTAATGATTTCTCAAGATTTTCTACTAACCCATGTACAATAGGCAGAACACAAGACAGAGAGGTATTTTTCTCATAGCTAAAAAATGTTGTCGCTACTTCTATTGGTCGTAGTACTTACACAATTCCTCAGCCAAAATCCATTGGTCACTCTTCAAATCAAGGTACCTATCACTGCATTTTGTGACTCGATCATCTGATAATACAGCACTAATAGGCCATCTGACTTCAACTAGGCGTTCTAACATATAAAATGTGGAGTTCCATCTAGTAACACAATCCTGGAAAAGCTTCTTCTGTTCAACTTCCATCTGTGACTGCCTCTTCTTCAATTCCTTGGTTGCTAGTACACTATGCTTAAAATGCCCAACAAGCTTTCGAGCAGCTTTAATTAATCTATCAATAGAATCAATAGCTAAACCAGGATTCAGACATAATTGGAGGGAGTGGGCTGAACATAGCAAACTCTGCCAGCCATGCATATGATTTAGAATTTCTAAAGCACGTATGATGTTTGCTGCACGGTCATGCACAACTGTTGACACTTTGTTATTCAGATCATACTGTTCTCCTATTTTACAGAGCTTGTTTGCTATATTATCACCAGTATGACGCTCTGGGAAACCTGATGAGGTATTTTCCTCATAGCTAAAAAATGTTGTCACTAGTGTTAGGTAGTGGGCTGAAACAGTAATGTAGCCTTCTGTTGCTAAACTAGACCAAAGTTAGTGAAACTGAGAAGACCTCCTTTAAATTTTTCTTGAGTTGTTCTTTCCCAACATCATGCTTTCTCTTGAGGACTGTAGTTATATATTTACTACTTGGAAGTCTATATCCAGGTTGTAGAAAAGTCACAAGGCTACACAATCCTTCTCCTTCAACTGAACTGATAGGTCTTAAGTCAAGCACAATCATATCAGCAATTCGCTCAGTTATCTCAGCTGCTAGCTTATCAGAGCAATGATGTGACTTAACAAAACTATCTATTTTACCTTGTTTTGCCTGAGTTTTATTGTCACATTTCTCATACTTGTAGTGAAGTGGATGTTTGGATATAAGGTGGTCGCGAAGATTTGTAGTTCCTCCACAATATGCTAATATCTTGCAACAAATTGTACATTTTGCTTTCCTTTCACCAGAAATCCTTTCAAAGTATTTCCATACATCTGATCTGTGCTTGATTTCTTGCTCAGACTCAGAAACAGAAACAGAAGTCGGCATATAAAATTAACTAACATGTGATAAGTATACTTATTGCGCATGCGCGTGACATGTGATTGTAGTACGCGAAGGTTCGAAGTTATTCGAAGGCCTCATACCTTCGTGAAGGTCGCAAAGGTTCGAACCTTCGTCCCAGCCTTAGTGTAAATAAGACGTGCCTTGTGGTTTCAATTGAAACCACAACATAATTAACACTAACAATACCCGCGGGATCTCGTGACTTCTCGTTAATTTTCATCGCGTAGATTAATTGAGAAACAGCGAGACAAATAAGAGAAACGGAGAGATCCTGTTATAATCCCACTATCCCACGGGTCATTTTCACACGGGATTATATTTGCTGTTTCCGCCCTCAGGAAATATAATCATAATATTCTGTACCCGTAACTCCCTCCTGGACATGATATAACTCTTATTGTACTTGTATCCTTTTACCCATCTCCCTCTGTTCTTATCTTCATTTCTATTTCTCTAATGTTTTCACACTTCTACAGTTTGGTTTCATAACTTATAAAGGAAAAGAAACCACACCTCAAAGTGTGTTCTTCCACATGAACTCATTGGCAGGTAAATTATGAATTATTACATGTATAATGCTACTTTACATGCTTAAAAAGTGTTTTCAAGTACTATCCTACATGTAAGTAACAGTACAAAGGCTTAAATGCACTATCAAAGCACAGCCTACTCTATACCTGATTAATCTTGTTAACCACAAGGTTTTTCTAAACCCTTTTCGTTATAAAGTTATGACAATTTTTACAATTCACGATTGCTGTTTCACCACTTTTTGAACACTTCTGTTATCAAAAGAGTACATGGAAACACGACTCAACTTGTCTGAAGGCTATTGCTGCCGAATCACAGCTTGACATCAAGTACAATTGAAGTAGTGGCTGCTACAACATCAAGCTGGCTCTAAGCTTAAAGATCACTTCTAGCTCCACCTATTTCATTTCATGCATGTGATTGAAGCCACAAAACAGTTTTCTACTTGATGTTTGTGCTGTGTTTCTTTTAAACTGTACAGTAAGTTGTAATACTCACCCACATACATCCACATATAGTCTATATACATCGTAATAATAATTATTACAGTCAAAAATTTATGTTTTTGTCAATACTCATTCATGTTTCCCAATCACACTTGTGCTGCACTGCAAGTGGATTCATTCTACCTGTACTTCATCATTGTTGAAAAGGTTTGATGTACTGTACAAGGCTAAAGTACATGTGACTATCATTTTATCAGAATATCAGTAAAATCTCTTATTGGTACATCACTAATCTAAAGTACATGTACTAAACAAGATATACATGTACATGTACATGTACATGTATATACATGTATAGAGGAAATAAAGTTTCCTATTATTGCAAAGGAAAATGTAAAAATGCTTATGAATTTATGATCAAATCATTCTGTGTTACATGTATGATTATTACATTATAATTATTCTCATCACAGGTGGGTGTGGTTTTGATGAGCTCCAGTCTGGAGATGAGGTTGAATTTATGACTGTATATAGTCACAAAGCAAAAAAGGACAGTGCTATATACGTGAAGAAACTGAGGTTAGAGGCTCTACATGCATACTGTACATATTAAACTTTGAATGTACAATAATAATAGTACTGTACTGTACTGTACTGTTTCTCTTGTTAAACAAAAATAAACACAGCTCTATTTCCTTTTGCCAATGAAATCCTGTATGAAGCTCATGAAATGATCTGTACTGTGTGTTGATTGTTGGGCATTTTAAATGAATGTCCAACCATTTTGAGCTCATAACATACACAGTGCATTACATGGCTAAGGAAATTTCAGCAATATACAAGCAAATTTAAAGGCCTGTCCACACTACACATTAATTTGAAGCGCTTCGAAGCGCTTCAAGTGCGCGTGGGTGTGGCACTTGAAGTGATGCGCATTAATCGTGTCCACACGCAGTAAATTGCAACACTATCATGTGCATATCATTACTATGGTTTGCAATAGTAACCATGTAAAGTAAACAATTATTATAGAGATGGAAGTGTTTATGATTTTATTGCTAATCATAATGTACAAAAAGCAAATAGCAAAAAAAAATAGAATGAGGAGAGAGGAACTGAGAAAAATATTTTTGAGGAAGTTACAAATTCAGAGAAGAAAAAGATTAACAAATAGGCAACGACTAGTACAATTACTCATTACATCTACCAAACGATCATGCTGGTGTATTCATCGTAGTAGACAATGGTGGCAAGCAGCTTCAAATGGATTATTTGGTAATAAATGGTGGAAAGAGAACTTGAGGATGTCATACGAAACATTCAATCTGCTGGTAAAAGAATTGAAACCATCAGTGGAGAGGAGAGATACAACATTGAGAAGAGCTGTCCCAGTGGAAGAACGTGTGGCTGTTACTATATGGAGGTTGGCAACTAATGTTGAGTATAGGACCCTGGCAGCATTGTTTGGGCTAGGAAGATCAACAGTTGGTGAAATTGTAATAGATACATGTAAAGCAATTTCAGACAACTTGTTTTCAAAATTTGTCCGTATTCCTAGTGGTAATCAATTACAAGCTATAGTGGAAGGATTTGAAACAAGATGGGGATTTCCTCAGGTAGCAGGAGCTATAGATGGGAGCCATATCCCCATTGTAAGACCATGTGAGAGTGCTTCTGATTACTTCAACAGGAAAGGCTACTATTCCATTATCATCCAAGGAGTTGTAGATTATCGTGGAAAGTTTATAGATGCATATATAGGATGGCCAGGTAAACTCCATGATGCACGTGTGTTTTATAACTCCTCCTTCTACAGAAAGGCAAACAGTGGCATACTGTTTCCTAATTGGAGTCGCTGTTTGTATGAAACAGATGTTCCATTGATTATTCTAGGAGATCCAGCTTATCCACTCCTTCCATGGTTGATGAAACCCTACTCTGAAACCACCAATATTACACTAGAGGAGAAGCATTACAACTATCGGCAGAGTAGGGCTCGTATGGTAGTCGAGAATGCTTTTGGTAGATTAAAAGGTAGATGGCGCTGTTTATTGAAAAGATTAGACTACAATTTGTGTAACGTACCAGTTGTTGTTGCTTCTTGTGTCACATTACACAATATATGTGAAGAATTTGGTGACCATTGTCTAGAAGAATGGGTACAGACTAGTGAGAACCAACATCCTCCCTCTTCTAGCAATCAAACCAATACCAGCACAAACACAACAGCCAGTGATGTTAGACAAGTACTTACAAAATATGTCAATGAGCATTAATCACCATTACTCACTATCATTATTTTCTTGTTACTTGTGAATTATCCACGTGTCATTGTAAACATTAATAATAATAATTATTATTAAAATTAATTTTCACCACAATGCCACGTGAAAGATAGTTCAAAGAAGTTTGAATCAGTGATTATTGTAAGAAGATATTAACTATATAGAAAGAATAACACAAGGTAAATAATATTGGTTAGTTTATACTTTTGTATGAATAATAATTATTACAGTTATGGTAACTTGTTTGGGATCTATTGATAGTAAGGTGGATAGGGTTGATGATTAACTGGTGGGTTTGTTAAAATGCGCTCTATCATGGTCATCATTAATTCTTCCATTTTTAGTTCGTGTTCTCTCTCCAATATTCTGTGTCTATCCTCAACTTCACAATACATTTTAAACATTTTCTCCTCTCTCTCTTCTGCTTTCTTCTCCAACATAACAATCATATCAGTGACATCATTACCAGATCTGCTCTTACGTTTTTGACCTTGATAGAAAATCACTCAATCAGTATAAATTTTAACATCTGAAGTCTATTACCTTTTGACTTGTTAGTCAGTACAGTTGTTTCTGCAGATTTGGATGATGATGATAATGATGATGCTACAGATGTTGCAGATGTAGACATTGTTGGTGTTGAATTGGAAACTACATGTAATGGTGGTACTATTGCATTTAATGTTTCCTCTGGTCCTTCACTGAGATGTTGGTCATCTATCATACCATCTTCTACTTCAGAAACAGTTTGGTTTGGAATACTGCTCTCTAGTAGTAGTACTGGTTCTGTGGCGGCCCTTGTACCTAATATTCCATCTATGTCATCATAAAAAGGACAGGTTTTCCCGTCTGTTCCACTAACACGATTGCCATCTCTAATCTGTGATATGCATTATCACTTATGTTTCTTTTTTTTTAATATTTATCTTACTTTTCTGTATTTTGTCACTAGGCCTTTCATTTTTGTCCTACACTGCTTCCAATCTTTCTTATCATAACCTTGTACTTCCATCTTCTCAACTATCTCCATATATAAAAAACTGTTACGCACTATTGGTACCTCATTCAGTTGATGTTCAATCATTGATTCCTTCCATGCTTCTACTAAAGCTTTTGTCTCATTGCTAGACCAGTAAGACATTATCTTTAATATTTTTTTTTGCTGCTGTACTAATAATTATTTTGTGCTAATTACCATGACAATTAGTAGGCGTGATATAAACAAAGGCGCCTTATCTTGCATCAAACCACCTGCTGTTGTGGTATTGCGTGCAATTTGCATTGAGGCGCCTTATTTTAATTGATCACGTGTGTGGACACGATTAAACCGCATCAAAGCGCTTTGATAATGACTGTGTGGACAGGCCTTAAGTTCTTATTTCATGTACATCAGTGTTTTTGATAAGCTCATATGGCCCACCATTGGCCCATAGAGCTTCTTATTTGGCACTGCACAGTTCTCTCTTTGGGCCAGTGGCGCAGTTAATTATGATTATATTGTCAGTAACAGCATTAACTCTTAGTTAATTGGCTAAAGATGTAATCTCAGTGGCACACAAACTAACCATTTTTGAGCCAATTTGGCTCAAGCTTCAAAAGTTATCAAAAACTCTGATGTACATGTACTTGTGTATAACAGTCACTGTAAAGGTCTATAATTACAATATTCCTTCTATGCATTCTCATTCTTGATTATCATTGTAAAATAATTAATAAGTAGTTGTATTTAAAACACTTCTAATAATAATACATGTACTTGTTCATGAATTTCGTTGTGTTAATACTGTTTCAAATGATTTCTCTAGCTCTTCTGTTCGTCCAGAAAGATTATCTCGTCATGGTTCACTGCATAAAGCTGGAACTCTCATGTAAGCTAATACCAACATTTTATGTAGTGACAGCATTGGTAAATAATATTAATATTTTTTTAAAAATGTAGTTTTAACTAAAATGCCAGCATCACAAAAAAATTGTACTTTTTTGCATGGATGGTCAGAAAATGATGTTGTAATTAATATAGTGCTGGAACGGATCCTGATTTTTACTATCTAGATATCTGTTCACAATAGTGGTTGGGTACCCAGATAATTGCTCTAAAAATTCATAACTTGTTGGACTAAAATATATAGCATTACCTCAAGTTGTTGCTGTAATCAACTGTGATAGATGTTTATACAACCCTCATTGGTGTTTTTATAGCCAAAAAAGCTAGTAAAATGAAGCAAGACATTTATCAACCACAATTTCCATTTCACGTGTTTGGTTTCTGCGCATGTGCAAACATTAAAAGAGTACCCGGATGTAAAGAAACAGATCCAGATGTTTAGTTCATGGATAATTATCCGGATGATTGGCTGGGTATTCCTTCCAGCCCTAAATTTGTGTGTATGTGCAATGTAGTATATGTATATATTTTTGTTGCTGCCTGTACATTGTATGTACATGTACTAACCAAAATATATGACATATTATCTATTATTTAGAACTGTTATTCGTCAGCCCAAAGGACCAAATGGAACAAAGGGATTTTCTGGAAATCTTTAACAAAATGGTGTTCTCTAATAATACACAAAATATGACAAGCGACTCAAAATACAGAATTCAACACAAGCTATAATTTCTTAATACAAATCACCAAGTGTATGTCAAACTATATAGTCTTTAGTACATTTCTAATGATCAACTAATATACATTGTACATGTATTGCTGTTTCATGTTTGTTATATTTCATTGTTATTATTGTTATTATTGTAGGGCTCTTTTACTGATCCTCATTTTTCTTATATTGTTAATAATATAGAGCTACAAAGGGGGTTCAATTTTTCTACTTCTCTGTGTACATACAATATTAAATATTCAGTACTAGTTAACGGATACAGAGAAAGCAGCCAGTTAGTCATAATAATGGAAATTGTATTACCATGTGTTCCATCAGCATTGAGGTGGGCTCCATTTTCCAGAAGTACAGATTGTGCTTAATGAGGACCATAAGAAAAATGCTGATCACGAACCAGAATGGTGTAACTGAAAAAGCAAATACTGGAAATGTTCATATAAAATTCAGATTTACGACCTGAAATATAGAGAGTACCTAAATGCATTTCTGCTCCTGAAGCTACAACGTTCATGTTGGTATAGAATGGTATGCACATGCACACACAATTAATAGCTATTTGTGTATGTTATACAGATACAAAATAAATACATGTACATACGACTAAGAAAGTGAATATTAAAACATGCAAGTACATAATAGTGATAGTTAACTGTTGTAGATGTGTGACGTGACAGCACTCTGTTGACTGGGATGTAGTTTTGATGTGCCATGTTTCAAGAGCATCTCTCATTTTGTCGACTGTTGTTTGTGAGGATGTCTGTGTGTGTATGTTTGTTCATTTTGTGTGTGTGCATGCATGTATCGATAATATAAGTAGCTATTTACTATGTGTACTATTCTATACCATTGATGAAGATTACTGTAAGTAATTGAAACACCTCGAAATTTTTTTTCCAATAGCACTGGGAAAAATGTACCTCAGTACAACTGACTTCTGCAACCACACTATCATGAATAGTGATTTCAATATTCTCAACTCCCAAACCATCATCTCAAGCCAAAATATGAAACTATGAAAATCAGAAAGATTCTATTCCTTATTTCCCGTGTTAAATAAATAACTTAGTTTTCACCTGTACCTTTCAGTTACTTTAATTTGATTTGAGGTGTACATACCACCTTACTACCTGTATGTCAGCAGGCCTTATTTATCACTTCTTTGGTATATATATAGATCCATGTTTTGTTATGTGGAGTTGTGTTGTTTGAATAAAAAATAAAGTGAAGTAAATCGACTCACGATATCACAATTTATTATTAGTCTTTATCATGTTCAAAGTGGGTTGTCTGACAAAGATTGGGAGGCACAATGATGGCAACTGTTTGATAGGGATAAATACATATTATCCAGAACAGTGTAATCTGTTTCCAGGTATGTGACCCTCATGTCATCACCCATTTCAGGATTCGGTAAATGCACGGTTGTAGTATTCCATCCTAGGATTATCCTGCCTCTTCAAATGGAGAACCCATTTTCTGAGCAATCCCATTGCACCCATGTGGTGCAGTCAAGACAGCGCAGTATACCAGTATAAATCTGTTCTGCCATAGACACTGTATGCTCATGTATGTAGGAATATTGTAGTTGCTTATACAATTTGCTGCTGTCACGTAATTAATTTAGCAATGTTAAAGGTATGTTTTTGGAATCTTTTTAGCTTTCCTACAGGTTAAGCCTTTATCTTTTTATGCATAAACATGTAGTATCCCCATCAAACGAAACTGATTTGAACTTACACCATCATCTGAAATTTGTTCCTACACCTATAGCTACAGGTGTGGAAACAAATTTCATGTGATAGGATTTTTATTATCCAAAATTGAAAAGTGAAATGTGATTTAAATCAGAATGGGTAAGAGAGCTAAAAAAGAACAACTAGGTTATCCAGAAGTTCCAAAATAGAAGACCTCTGTCTAGAAAACATCAGAAGCCGCAAAATAGGTCTGAAAGGTGGGGCTGATCTTAACTATATAGAACAGCAAAAAGCACGTGATGTCAAAACGTACATTACGTACCGGTATACGTCTTTCAACTCAGTCAGTGAACAGCCATGAATAAGAAACTCCTTCGTGAAGACGATCGTTTTCTTCTTTATTGCAAAGATGCTAAAGGGTTTTTGTTTTCACCTCCTGCTCTGAAGTATGAATAACCAAAATATGCAATCATTACTACAATTACAATTTATACCTCTATAGAGTGTGTCATGTAGTAATTCATCCTGCTGATGATAGTCATATAAACAATCCTGGATTTCCTGATGTTCAATGTAAGTACATTTGTGTGCAATAGGCCATATAATTATTAGTCCTTTTCTCACTGCATTTCAAGCAGACAGGGAGAGCTTTGATTGTTGTTAAATTAACTTTTGATGGATTATAGTTGTTGTATTTATTTCTAATGGCTAGAAAAGTGTAACAGAAACAGTTACTATTTGAAACAAAGTGTGTGTTTGCAGTTGCATGTAGCTTTCACTAATATAAAATTATTATAAAATTAATAATAACAAAACCACAATCCACCTGTCATTTGTGGTAATAAAACAGAATTCACCTCAGAATCTGCAATACATTATTAACAAAATTACCTCCACGCTTCAATTCGTACACTTTAAGTACTTTAATAAAGCCAATGGGCTCTAGTTTTGTTTTCCTTATAAATTCTCAAATAGAACCTTGCATGAATAATGGCTAGTATACAAATCATGAAGTACCCATGTGCATTCTTCCATTGACTATACCTACAGTGCTTGAAATAGTTTAAAAGTGTCCAATAGAAACATCTGGACAAAACAATATTTGAAAAGCAAGTTATGCTGAAAAAACCCTCATGAATCAGCACTTTTAAGGTACAATAAGCTATGACAGCTCTTGACTAATAATTAACCTTTTGATGCAAAGTTACTTTACTCATTTTGTTGTATTATTCTTATAACTAATCAGATAATTTGTCCTGTCAAATGCAATTTCATCCTGACAAAGAGGCAAAAAAGGCCAATTGCTATATGTTATTTCGAGCACTGTACTTATAGAGATGTGATGTAATTATAAGGCTAATCATCATACCATTCATACCATTCATACTTTATCTTTGTATATAAATTTAATTGCAGTGGTTAATGAATGCTTAATACCGTACCTTCATTCACAGATGCTGCATTCCAATTTTTGCAATGGCCTAGGTTTGTTATTACACACTATATATTAGTATGATATGTAAATCAATACTCTCATTTCCTTGTTGAAGACTTATGTAATGATAGTTGTATGTCTTCTCTCACCTTTATGTCATCTTTCCTCTTTTGTTAGATTACAATATTTTTTTCACCTGTTCTCTTGTTTCCACTTTCCCTATTCTACATTTTTACCTCCAAAAAGTTACATTTGGCACACTCAAGACTAAACAATAATTTATAATCATAAAATTATGATTTTTTTATAATCATGTAAATTTCTGTACCTCATTCTTTAGTTCTGTAATCAGTGAGAGGAACCCACAGCATGGTTATACATGTATATTCAGCTTTAGCATTTGCCCGGTGCATCATTGCTTGCTCCACTTTTGGTTGTTATAAAGTCCATTTACTTAGCAGTTTATGATACTAAAAACTCATTTCATTAGTAATTGTCTAATTATTTTCAATAAGTAGGCAAAACATATTTATAATTTACAGATATTAAACAAAAGGTACTCTGTTAGACTCCAGAAATATTCAATTTTTGTTGTTACTTAGTGTAAAGGGCACTGTTCTTTAATTATGTGATATATGATTATGATAATAATTATATTAGTATAGTATGTTGGTTTATCTTTTCCTCTTTCCTCTTCTTTAATTAGCAACAAACCACTCCATTCAAAGGTAACAGTGTAAAACATTTCTCACAAGACACACATACACACACAGACATACACACACACACACACACACACACACACACACACACACACACACACACACACACACACACACACACACACACACACACACACACACACACACACACACACACTCTTGCCATTTACATATATATGCATTACAGGTTGGAAAGGTATACTCACTATATGGTCAAAAAGTGAAGGTAAATCCAACAGTGAAATCTTATATCTCTGAATTTTTATAATTTTCAATCATTAGAGCTTTTGGGCACTTTCTTCATAGTTAGTATTATGTATAATAATAAAACCACAGAATCATACATATGTATATGACACTATATAGTATTATCAAGATATTGTTTAAAGATCATTGTTGCCTAGCTCTAGGTCATTTCACTAATAGTGATGCTCAATATTTGTATTGCAGAACTGATTAATAATTATTGTTGTTTTGATATACCTTAAATTAAGCCTACTATTAATTGATCCACTACATTTAACGATTGCCTTTGTTTTCAGAGTTGTCTTGCTTGTCTCTTTAAAGAATAATTATTTTTCTTTCTCTTGAATAGAATTACAGTATACGTGGGTAAACACACACTTTTAATCAATTAGTAGGTGAACATTGACATTACCTCTCGCATTTAGCATGCATTTTTGTTAGCGAATTTCTGAGCCATGCCTATTGTGCCTAATAAAATGATCACAAATTAGATTTTTTAGCATGTACTAATTTTAGTGATTATAACGTTAGTCGTTAAAATCACTAAAATTAGTACATACAATTAAAAGCAGACTTAAGATACATTTCCATTTCTGTCTCCACTCTCCACTTGATGCATGTGCACGTGGCTTACTATAAACAATACAAGATTTATAGAGAACAAGATATACGTATGTATATGGTGAAAAAAATGTCTCTATTATTGCTTTGTGGTGTTTAACATTCAGCTGACTTTCTCATGCTTGAAGCACAACAGCCTATTATAGTTATTATTTTGATTATCTACTCATCTTAATTTGTGAAGGTTCTTTTATGAATATATTTCAGATAAAACAAGTTTAAACTAGAGTTCTGACAGAACACATACCCCGCGCAATGTAGATGTTCTTTTTGTTTGTTCTGATGCAGACTAAGGTCTTCCAGTACTGTACAGGATATCGTGCTACTTGTTCAAATGTTATACTGAGTGAGAGTAAACTTAGTGCTAAGTGTGCCTTGCATAATTATACAAATGTTCTGCACGGTTGCACAACAGGTATAGCAGCTATTACAGGAGAAATGAGACTATATATATATATATATATATATATATATATATATATATATTAGCTAGCTATCCCGCTAAGTACCTTTTCTTGTCTTTCTTGAGCAACTTTTGAAGTTTATTGTCTTCTAATTCTTGATTTTCTCTAACCTTCAAGGAAGGCTTTCTTATTCTTTTAGGCATCATAGCTCGATGATAGGTATAACGTGATGATAGTACAATACCATATTTTAACGAAGTAGGCGGAGCTTCTGATAATAAGAGTTAGCCCTTGTAGCCTTCAGGATTGTGGAGGCCTCGTAGGCTGCCACGACGTTTCATCGATGGTGACAGGTAGCCAGGTTTTAGAAGACCTTGCAGAATAAGTTTACTCCAAAATTAAGTAGTGGTTGTTCAGCAAAACAATTATTTCAAAATTTTTTGTACACATATATATATATATATATATAAATGACACCAATCTCTTAACCCCTTGCTGCGCATGCGCGCGCGCGGGGTAACAACTGTTTCTACAAGCAGCTTTCTTCCTCAAGCTTGAGCACATGTACGTGTTTTATTATGTGCCGCCACACCCATAAATTGACTGAGCCCCCCAGAAAAATTCAACATTCTTAACTACATATACAACACATATGGGACTATATAATTATATAGATTCAACCCTGTGAAAAGCAATCATAGGGATGGCCCTGTAGGTCATAAAAAAGTGTATTCCTATGATTATTACTTCGGCTTTATATTATCACAATAGTCTTCATCAGTAGTGATAATTGAAAACGCATGAAACTTTTACATAATTATTATGACACAACATAATTTATACATGCATACACAACATCTGTTCAATGCACGACTAAATTTCAGCACATTTATAATTATAACTTCATTGTATTCTTGACAATGCTTTGACTTTGGGTAAAGCAGGCCTTGGTAGTCCATCTTTGCAGAATATGTTATGTTGACTGATCACAACATCATCCAATCTGGAGTTGAATTTAATTAATCGACTACCAAACTAACCTACAATTCTAGAAACATGGCACTCAGGAGTCACAATTAACAGGATCAATTAGCTTAAACCAAGAACTGTTTGTTAATGTACTGCAGTAAAGTCAGACCAATCACAAACTCTTTAAGCCATCGGATTGTGCTGAAATTTAGTCATTCATCGGAACTGATGTTGTGTATGCATGTACACATGTTAATTTGTATATACAGGTTGTTATGGATTTTCACTTATGAAGACTATTGTAAAGCGGTTGAATGTTTAGTAATAATAAAATTCAGTTGGAGTCAAAATAAACCTAGTAACCTTAACTACTCAAGCCTTCCTTATCTATGATTGCTTTGTATTGACCATTAATCATTGCTGATGACTTTCTACAGTATGAAGCTAACAACCTATTATTAGTGGGTGGATATATATCCTTTGGTATTGTTGAACAATTAATTACTATGATATACATATACAAGCATGAGAGAATTGGAAGCAAAGGAAACCTGACAATCATGAATATCACTAGAAGCACATTTTAATATCTATAGTCCTGGGTTTTATTCCTTGTCAAATTCCTGATTTTTCAGTTTTTCTTTGTTTCTACATATCACAATCACTATGCAATAATTAATTAATCCTCAATAATTATTCCTCAATAATTAATCCTCAATAATTAATCCTCAATAATTAATCCTCAATAATTAATCCTCAATAATTATTCCTCAATAATTATTCCTCAATAATTAATCCTCAATAATTAATCCTCAATAATTAATCCTCAATAATTATTCCTCAATAATTAATCCTCAATAATTAATCCTCAATAATTGATCCTCAATAATTAATCGATCCTCAATAATTAATCCTCAACAAATTAATCCTCAATTACCATTTCTCTAGTTGCTTCATACTGCCTCAGATAAATATCTGTATATTGGAGAGAAAGGCCCTGTAAGTAAATGTATTTGTTATGTTATACTTATGAGATTATTTATAATTCTGCAATTATAGGCTAGTCTTGAGGAAGTGGATAAAGGCAACACTTTTAGGATACTACCGTCTGATGATAGCAAAACCTCTGGAGACATTGTAAGTATATTGTACTGATAAATTAGGTACAATATTGTATGACCTTCAGCTAACCTCAACATTACAGTAACCATTGCTTTTGATCAGTATTACAATCCTGTAGCTATAGCAAAAGTGTTTGATATGTTTTGAAGCATGGGCCAAATTTGTTCAACAGTGTTTAGTGTGTGCACCATTGGGAATACATCTTGAGCCTATTAACAAAGAGTTAATGCTGTTAGTGACATAGTTATTTAATTAATGTTTGCTTCAGTTCTGTTCAAGTTTGACTTTTAGAGAAGTACCATTCTTAAATATAAGTAGATAACTTTTTAGATAATAATTATTTTGATATACAGATCCATGTTGAAGATAAGATCAGACTTCAGGTCAGTTACAGTGACCATAATGATCAGGTGGTATGTTCTTCCAATGTTCTGAGACTGAGGTTAGTTCTAATATAAACCTAATATTTTTTGGATATTTAACTGATCCTGTAATTATGTATATTGAGTGTGAGCCTTGTCCTCAAGTCTCTTGATTGCATGTAATTGTTTGTGCATGCTCCCAACTCCTCCCAGTATGCTATAGATGATAGATGTTAGTGTGTTTTGTACAATGCCTTAGTGCAACAGTTAAGACTATGTATTTAATTCATTTGGAAACTTGTTTATAACTCATAGTTATGAACAAGTTTAAACAAGTTTCAATAAACAAGCTTCACTGTCTTTAATAAACAAGTTAAACTAAGCTAAAGCATAGGCGTATCTGTTGTTTAGAAGATACCAGGGCAAATTAAAAATTCATGAGTTTATTAATGATTAATAATAATTAATACGCAAGGTAATTGCCGGTAACTCCGGACACACCCAAACTTCGAACAGTTATACCTATTTCCTCCTCGTTCTCAACAAAGAGCAGCATTGCAACTACAATAGTTCTACTGTCACTAGCTACTCACATAAGCTCTAAAATGAGCATTATACAATGAGTATGCAATACTATACCAATACGCGATTCACACTAACGAGTAGTAGTACTACTACTTGTTAGTGTGAATTGCTATCACTGCCACTGGTCAAAGCTGATTGACCCAGTAGATGTAGAACTACATGCAACTGATGCATTCTCATGATTGGATGAACTGTTGTTATTGTCTTGATGACCTGACTCCTCCTGAACTTCACCATCATTATCACCAGAGTCATGATCATCAGCTGTTGGAGCTAAAATTCAACTATTGTTACATCATTTTCTATGTTTATCCCTGACTGACCTTCATCTTCAAGTCTAATCCCACTAGCCTACTACAGATACTTTGTTACACTTCTGAACAGCTGACAACATGCACGTGGGGCTTCTTATGGTTAATGAATAACTTTACACTAAGCACTTGTTTGGGTGTGACATTATACGTAATAATAATTTAACAAAATTAATTTATGACAATAACAAGTAGAAAATGTCGATCAGAGAGCAGCAACCCGGGCATTGCCCGGGTATGCCCGGGTCCAGATACGCCTATGACCTAAAGCATTACGTCATGAAAGCTAACAAAAAATTCTTTTCTGTATAATAATTATCCTTGTTGGTAATGCAAATAGTTTATAGCTGGATGGATGATAGTTATTGTTGGAGGTGTGCTTGAGCTACATTGTCATCAATCGTGTATGGATAGGCAACAAAGAAGTAGTGAAAAGAGATAGTTAACTGTGTAGTCTAAAGAGGATTGAATAGGGTGCGTATCTTTTAGCTTAATAGTAACAATGTGGAGCTTTCAGACATGACCGAATATCTTTGTTTTATCTTGGGAAGTACGTATACCAATGATAATAGGAGATTAGTCTTGTGTATGTGTTTAATCTGTTTATACAGTGGTTTTGATTTTAAGACAGCTATTGATGGTTCAGATTTTGTGCTGTACTCTCAGACAACTGAACATGTTGATGAGATAGAGTTTCCACTAGCACTTAGGGTAAGTAGATTATAGCCATAATGTATTGTATATATATTATTACTTAGTTAAGTGTTGCAATCCTCTTTTGTGTGTGTACATGCTTTTAAGTATTGTATGTTGATAATTCTAAAATCTGACCACCAATAATGAAGTTCAGTTCCTAGATACGGTATATAATAATGCTTTTAGCTTTGTATCAAAGGGTCAACAATGCCATGTACCACTGACCTCATCTGCTTTACAAAGCATTTCATGTGCTGCAGAACTGACGGAGTATATACTATATATGTAATTGTGGATGCAAAAATCAGTCATTTGGGAAATAATAATTTTGTAAAACACTTTCATTTAAATAATCGTTATTCAGTAACTAACTCTAATATCCAGGATAAGCTACTTTTGCTCCAACTAAAAACCATATTTAGTTAGTTTACAGGGTAAAATAGCTGAATAATGATCGTTTAAATGCAAGTGTTTGACAAAATTCTTATTTGCCAAATGACTGATTTTCACATCCATGGTCACAGTATTTGCCGAGCACCTTAGCATGAGGCATATAATCGTGCAGTGTGGAGGTTGAATCTCAGCTAGCGTGTATATATAGTTTGTCTGCATTCAGGAATGCAATTAACTAGTTGTGGGCATAATGAAACATGGAATCACGATAGCAAGACATTTAGACACTCGCCTTACTGCTTTCCTGCAGCTAAAGGAGCATGATTTTGGTACTTCTGGCTTTCTTATAAGGTCTTCTGTCTAACACAAGTGACTATTGGGGTTAGAGGGAATGTAGTCATACTAGTCTGCCTAGGCAGACCTTCCAACTGCAAACGTGGATTCAAGGCGCTCTGAGAGCTAGGCTGTTTCTCGGCGTCTTCATGAAGAGAGTTCTGATGTTAATACAACAATTAATCCCCTTTGTTTGTTGTATTTCATGTATTTTACAAATTGTCTATGCAAGTAAGCTTAATATATTCACTCTCTTAGCTAATTATACATACTTCATGTGCGCGAAGCTGATCTGCATATATATGTATACCTAGTATACTTCTTGTGCACACAATTGAGGACATACTCTTGGTTTCAATATGTAGATATCGTTGGAGATGGGAAAGTGGCGCTAAAGTAATGATAATACATCTGGTGGTGTTATTTCTTAAACAACTCTTTCACAGATTTTGAGAGAGTGCATTTGCTAGTTCTAATTGCTTTTCAGCATGAAGGGCCCCAGATTTAAGTATTTTAAATATTAATTTATTGTGTTTGCTAAAGGTTCTAGTAATACATACTCTACATATTCCACTCATTGCAGTTATTTGAAGTGAAATAATCATAAATAACAATCCATAATCTATCTAATTACAGCAATTGATGGTTTTTAATTGAAGTTATTACACAAGATTACTTTTTTTTTCTTTTATAGGGAGGAAATGTGGTAATGTTTTTGAATAGGGAACATGAAACATACCTTGGTACATCTACTGAAGTTGAAGGTATTGTTGAATTCTCATATGCAGCATATACTGCATTCTATTTTGCTTCTTTTTTTATAGTTATTGCTAAAGAGGGTCATGGTATTAATACTTTTGTTTTCAAGGGAAGTGATTGTTTCTGGCAGATTGAGGATGCGAGATTTCAGTACAATGGTTAGTTAATGTCTTAGAAATTCCTCCACTTAGTTGATGTATACCCATAGCAGATTTAGTAGCAGAAATGTGTAGTTAAACAAGATATACAGAGCAAAAGTATCCCTATGATTACTTTGTGGTCCCATCATCATTCAGTAATCATGGCTGACTTTCTAATAACAGACTATTGTAGTTATTATTTTAATTATTCCACTGTTCTTACTTTTTAAAGAACTTTAGGAATATATTTCTGATAGAACTTGAGTATATGTTCTATTACCACCATGCCCATTTATTAACCAAACCCCGTCAGAATGACTAAACCTTCTTTACTATGTATATAACACGTATGTATGTAATAATTATGACACGAATTCATAATTATATATACAGCTATATATGTAATTATATATATATTATATAGTTTGTACCCATGGGAAAGCAATCATAGGAATGGTCTTATAGACCGTGAAAACCTGTTGGTCAAGCCAATAACAAAACGTTTACCTGCTATCTTATAAAATTAATTAAGTTTTGTGTGCAGTTTGCTAACAACGGTTAATGTCTTCTCTCCCTATTGGGACATAACTGTTGTTACACTAATGAAAAATAGTTAGAAAAATAAATATTTTGTTTATTATAATAATAAAAGGAAACATGAAATATTTGCAAAGTATGATATTATTATCTGTGTACATAATGTGTAATGAATTTGTTAATCTACAGAAAACTGGATTAAAAATACAACAGATATTCATATCAAGCATCTACCAACTAAACTATATTTAGCTGTTATTGAAGATGAGGTATGTATAAATTAGTGTTGTTTTAGTTTGAAAATAATGACCACATTTAGTTATAGTTATAGTGTGACTAGTTACTCAAACCTTTAGTTATAGTTTAATTAACTAAAATAATATTATGCTTACTAAAAGGGTTTTAGTTTTAGTTAACTAACTAAAAGTGTCCATTATTGGCCAATTTTCATTTTAGTTAGTTATAAACATGTAATTATTGCAGTGGACTTGTAATTTAGTTAACTAAAAGTCACAATGCCTTACTAAAAGGGGTTTTAGTTATAGTTAACTAAACAACACTAATATAAATATGTCACTACTGTATCTGTTAATAGCTTAGTAACTTTGGAAATCAAAATAGGGCTATTCACTATTTTGGTGTATGGATGGAATGTTTTGATATTTGATTGTTCCTTTAATGATTGTACAATGCAGAAACAAAACATATGAAATCTATATAAAGATTAAATGGCAGCAGAGATGTTTTTCCTTTGTGTTACTGGTTTTTGTAGATAGTAGAATGGGCAATATAAACTAACAAGTTATAAACTAACACCTAAAGAAGACCCTAGAGTCTTTATCAGAATATTTTATCATCTTATTTGAAGCTCATTAAAAGGCATAATGTGTCATGTGACTGTCACATGACACATTGCATGTGTGTGTTTAATGAGTTATCAGTGTACTTAATGACCTAATGGTATAATATCAAATATACTCTCATTATTAACACACAATATACATTTTTCCAAATTTAGTTAACATTAAAGTCTTTACCTCCTGGTGATCATCAAGATGATGATGATACAGTTTTTCATCTTTCTGAGGTAAATCATTCAGTTATTTAAACTTACCAATCTGTAAATATAATTATAATGAATAGACTTACATGTATAAAACATGCAACATATTTTTCATTAGTTAACTAAAACATAAGTTATTGTATATACTTTAAAAAATCCATTCAGGATACAAATGATGAAGAAGCAAGAGTATCCAAGAGAAGAGATGTAGTAATCATACACAAAAAAACTAGTTTGAAACTGAGCATCAGTTCACAAAGTTAGTGATTTTGTTAATATGTGGTCAAGTGTGTGTGTGTGTGTATTTTGGAAATTCAGTATGGGGACTTTTCCATCCTTAGAGAAAACAGAGTGAACATTCCTTTGCAACTTTTTTGAGTATGTTGCCCAATATATCATTACATTCTGAGAGATGCTGTTATTTATCATCAGTATTGCTGTATTTTTCTATTAGAGAAGCTCCACATCTGATCATTACATAACCGTAACTTGCACCCACTTTAATCTCCCAACTAATGGCCTGTTATCAAAAAGGCAGGACCACTCATCATTAACAGTATCATTGCCACAAGATTCAATATCCATTACTGCTGATAAATAATTGATGAATACTCCTTATTAGAAATATTTATTAATTAGCCAAACATTATATACGAATACCAAATTGTTTGCTCAAGTGTACAGGACACTAAATGTATTATCTTAAATTAAAATCACTACCTGAAGGTACAACAGTTTGTTTTCATATAAACAATTTGATTAAAAAAGAGAAGTGCTTATTCAAAAACCGTCCTATAATTAGTAGCTAAAGTGGAATCATTGACACATTGGCCGCTAATACCCACCATTAGTAGCTATCATTGATATATTGGCCACCAATGCCTACCATTAGTAGCTATCATTTATATATTGGCCGCTAATACCCACCATTAATAGCTATCATTAATATATTGCCACTAATGCCCACCATTAGTAGCTATCATTGATATATTAGCCACTAATGCCCACCATTAGTAGCTATCATCGATACATGTATATTAGCCACTAATACCCACCATTAATAGCTATCATTAATATATTGGCCACTAATACCCACCATTAGTAGCTATCATTGATATGTTGTCCACTAATGCCCACCATTAGTAGCTATCATTGATATATTAGCCACTAATGCCCACCATTAGTAGCTATCATGTATATTAGCCACTAATACCCACCATTAGTAGCTATCATTGATGTATTGGCCACTAATACCCACCATTAGTAGCTATCATCGACACATGTATATTAGCCACTAATGCCCACCATTAGTAGCTATCATTGACACATTACCAACTAATGCCAACATTACACTGCAGAAACAAAGTTGTTAATTTATTTGTTAGTACAATTGCAACACTAAAAATTGTATGTTGTTTCACTCAATTCGGTTTGTTTGTTATATACAATGTCATATGTCTATAAGTATTACGGTATGAATAATGTGTGCCTTCTATACACGGGTGTTTATTATACTTAAAAAGTCAATAATTAAAACGGGAATGTTTATTTACGGTATTGCTTAAATTAAAAACTTCGCACTTACCCCGGATGTAGGTGGGAATTAGAAGCATGTTCACAGAAACCACAACAATATTAAGTTGTAAAAACACGCACTTTAAAGGGTTCTGTCACCAACGCAAAAAAATCGATTCACTGCGCATGCAAAACACGCAGAGCTTCTTTCTGCGCAGCAGCTGTACAAACTTTGTATTTTGAAGTGGTCTAAAGGCGGTTCTTCTTTCTACATCATTACCACATCACAAAAGTTTTTCAAACAAGTGGCAAGGTATGAATACATAGTTTAAGAGTTGGTGAATATAAAAACACAAAAATTTATTTGGTAACAATTTTTTCAACAACAAACTTTTACTCCAAAAACACATTACATTATACTTGTAGGATGTCCTCAAAGCACCAAGATTTTAAAAAAAACCATTGTCGAGTGTGTTCCAATTCAATGGGAAGGAGTAAGTATAACTGCCTAAAGTACAGTGAACTCCTTGGCCACTTTGGAGTTGATCCAGCACATGATAATAGCTTAGTGCAACCAGAATTTTTTTGCAATGTCTGCTATATGACGGCAAAAAGAATTAGCCAGTCTTCTTTCCACCGGACCAGTAGGGTTCTATTCCAGTGGGTTCCTCACAATGACACATGCTGTTACATTTGCGATATACAGTGTAAGGGTGGGAGGCCAAAAAAGAAAACCTCAGGTGGTCGTCCATCTCTGTTGCAGCAACATATAATGTCGGTAAGCTCTACAGTTCCACAGTTCGAATTGTCTCAGGTTGTGGATGAGACACGTAAGATTGATGTGATGTGTTGCTCATGTAATTTGGCTGCTAATAGGGCAATTGAAATCATCCCTTGTAAGTCATTGATCTGTTGCAGCTGCTGTATGACACTCGTTTCAGAGGCAAGCTTCCGATGTCCTGGCTGCCATGATGAGCATGATTCTTCTCCTTCGTCGTTCACGAAACCATCCCCTTTAGTAGAGAAAATGTTAAATGAAATGCTCGTAATTTGTAAAAGATGTGTAAGAAAGATCAAGTTAGAAGTAATTGACAAAGAGTGCATGCATCATGAGAGAGAGTTTAATCTGACTTTACAAGATATCACCAATCATTCATTTGAGGTGGAACCCACACAAATGGAGACGAGAGCAGCTGCACAGATCATCTCAAGAGCTCTTCAACATACTGACAACTCAATGGTTAGGGTGTCTACAGGAGGAAGAGTAAGATAATAAGTTTAACTGAAGTCCACCATTAAATCCCTGGAGGAAGAGAAAACAACACTAGAAAATGAAATCCAGCAGGCCCAGCAAGTGCTAATAGTTCTCCTGCTGACATCACAGGACCCACAAAATAACAGGATGGTACAGGATGTGGCTAATTTAATGAAGCAAAACATTGAAAAAATCACATCCATTGTAAGTAAATACACTACTACCTTGTCTGTACACATTCCAAATTGGATTTATTAATAGGAAAGAGCAATTACTCAGCACACCAACGCTCTTGGAAAGGGATTCGAGCGCAAAGATGGAATCTTCATGAAATCTTTAGATAGTGCACTGTCGTCTTTCAATGTAGAGCGACAGGCTTATCACAGCGGCTCATTTGTTGGAAACCACATCAATAGAGCTCTAAAGGTAAATGAAAGAGGACTTCATAGCATTTAAAATCAATAATGTATTTCACCTGTATAGCCTAAGAATACTGAAACTCTCTGCCACTCAATAATTGAGACTGCCATAAATAATGATCCAACACTACTTTCTGAAGCAACACAAGTGTCTGAAAAATTTGAGAAGGCATTTTTTAAGTTTGCAGCATGCCACAATCTGTATGAGAGTACCATGTTAAAAGACAACGATGTACTAAATTTTGGTAAGTACTTGGCTTTCATCATGCAACACAATGTAATATTTTGGTATCCATAGAGAAAGCTATCGATGAATTTAGTTCATACTACCGCTCAACCTTCCCCTCTGCCACATTTATTCCAAAGCTACACATTTTGGAGGATCATGTTGTACCTTGGGCCAGAAAATGGAAAGTTGGTTGTGGATACATGGGGGAGCAAGGAGCTGAGTCTCTCCATGCTGCCTTTAACTACACTGAACGGTCATATAATAATATGAAAGATCGAGTTGAGCGGCTAAAGGCAGTACTTCAAAATCACCACCTTCGAATTTTGCCTGTGAATGAATCACTGCAACCACCACCTCTAAAAATAAGAAAAAAGAAGACAACAGACGAAGGAGAATAGCCAGGGATTTTACAAGCTGATAATAATAATAATTATTATTAAATGACATGCATAACATAGCTAATAAACATTACCTATATTCCCCGTTTAAAAAATTGTTAGCACCAATCCTTTGATAGAAACAGATAGGTAGATCAGTAGTCTTCGTGTTTTGACCGTAGTCAACTCTAACAAAACTTTAGTATTCCAAGAATAGCATGGTTTTCCTAGTAAACTGACTGAAAATACAGGCGCTCGCTAGTTAATGACAACACAAGATACAAGGATGTTTCAGGTACCAACTTGTAGCTTGACCTTTCTTTTTTTGCAGAAACGTGCAATTGAGGTCATCAGGGTTTTCCCCTAACTGTCACATGCTTATTTTTAGTGAACAGTTTAGTTGCCATGACGTTGCTAAGGTGTTTTTAAAATTTCTGTATACGCGTGATGACGTAGCTTTTTGCGGAAATATTTTGATATTAAACACCCGTGTATAGTACAGAGTTATGATGTTATATCATGTGACAAACGTTTACTATAACTACAGTAGCTTCTTTGACAATGACACTTACTATCAAGCAGTACGAATGACATCTAGTTTTGCAGCTTGTTCTTGGCTTCATAAAGATTATTTATGTTTGAGGTTTATAATTATAAAAATGAAACTCATATAACCAATTAAATTGGTCAAAATAACAAATCCATTTTTACAGTGTAATGTAATGTCCACTAATGCCCACCATTAGTAGCTATCATTGACACATTAGCCACCAATGCCCACCATTAGTAGCTATCATTGACACATTACCAACTAATGCCCACCATTAGTAGCTATCATTGACACATTAGCCACTAATGCCCACCATTAGTAGCTATCATTGATATATTAGCCACTAATGCCCACCATTAGTAGCTATCATCGACACATGTATATTAGCCACTAATGCCCACCATTAGTAGCTATCATTAATATATTGGCCACTAATACCCACCATTAGTAGCTATCATTGACACATTAACCACTGATGCCCACCATTAGTAGCTATCATTGACACATTAGCCACTAATGCCCACCATTAGTAGCTATCATTGATATATTAGCCACTAATGCCCACCATTAGTAGCTATCATCGACACATGTATATTAGCCACTAATGCCCACCATTAGTAGCTATCATTGATATATTAGCCACTAATGCCCACCATTTGTAGCTATCATTGACACATTGGCCACTAATGGCCACCATTAGTAGCTACCAATGTCCACCATTAGTACCACCTACCAATGCATCTCTGTCTCGTATCCTATCTCTTCTAATTCTAACTCTAACTCTCATTCAGCTATCACTCTCGCTAACCCTCTATCATATCCTATTGAGTCTAGTACTTCTAATCTTTCAAATCCTTGTCATCTTCAGCCTCAATCTCCTCTACTTTCCTCCAAGTTCTCAACCTCCTTTTTTATCCAATCGCAAACCCCCATTATTACAACATCCTCCTGTTTTTGCTCCTCTTCTTACTCGTTCTTTGGTTCCTCTTCCTCATCCTCCCTCTAATTTTCTTCCTTTTCTTCCCATATATTCTACTCACCCTCCTCTCATCCAACTGTTCAATCCTCCTCCACCCGTCCCTTACCCTCCACATCATGTTCAACATCCCTCAAACTCTCTGAACTCTGCTCTTCTAAATCTGCTCACTCTTTTGATTCCCCAAGTGTCTCTTCTCCCAAATTTAGCAGGTCAAACTCATTAACATTCTTTGCTTTAATACTTATAGTATCTTTCTTAAGCTTGATGAAGTTTCTGTTCTCTGCTCTATTTATCATCCTGACATTGTTTGTATTGTTGAAGCTTTGCTATCTGATAGCATTTCTGAATCTGGCCTTTCTCTCCTTGATTTCAGCTTTTCTGCTGTGATCAAAACTGACATGGTGGTGGCATTCTTGTCTATACCAAATCTTCTGTCCTTATATTACCATTTTCTATTTTGTCTGATATTGAGTTACCATCATACTTTCTCAGTTTAGACATTCTCCATGACAGCCTTTCTGCTTTAAATCCATCATATTTATTGAATCTCATTCTAGTAGGCGACTTTAATGTTGATGTTTTTAATCCTACCATAATGCTGTTCTGTTCTCCCTTCCTCTTATGTCAATTTCTCTTTATCCTCCTGCATGTCCTCATCGTGTCTGGTTGTATGATCAAGCTGATTATCAGTTAGCTATCGATCTTCTTTCTTCAGCTCCTTGAGAAATTACTTTCCCTTTCTGATACTGAGTCTGCTTTCACATATTTCTCTCTATCATACACATTACCATACCAAACGCTTGTTTATCATTCTCCATGTTTCTCTGTTCCCTGGATAAATGGTTTTCTTTTGTCCCACATCAAATTTAGAAATTCTCTATTATTCTGGTAAACATACTGGATAGACTTCTGCTAAGTTAAATTCTTTTGTCTTTGGAATTTACTTCCTCATCACCTCAAACCTCCATCCTTTCCTCATTTCAAGTCCTCTTTAAAACTTAATTTATACAAACATGTATTTAGCAGTTAAATATTTCGCTTATTATTAATTTTGATTTGTTATGTATGCTATGGTACTCTTTATATTAGATATTAGCTATTGGTTATCTATGTAATCAAAAAATGCCCACCATTAGTAGCTCTTCAATGAGTAAACTTCACTGAAGAAAGTATGAAATTGTTAAATTTTGTAGTGCCCGGAATTGAGCTGATAATGCCCCCACCTACATATTAAAAGTTGAACTGAAGAATTTAATAATTATTATTCAACGTGTGGTATATCAATGTTTCTACCAAACCAGTTCTACTCTATATGTACACTGATAGTTATAATTTATTCTGACTGTTATCTTTTAGGTGTAGAAGATCATAGTGGATTTAAAGTAAGTTATAATTATATTCACATATTAAATTCTTTCAGAATTTGTGACAATGCTTTGACTTACGTATGTGTTAACAAATGAAATAAATATAGATTTCCTTGGAAGAAGATGTAAATCAAAAGTTTTGGATTCAAGCAGTAAGTTGTGTTATTTCAATGAGAGAATGATGATACAAGTACATCGATAATTATCTTTGTAGGTTGGCAATAGATCAGTACACAAGATCTCCATTTTATCTAGTTTTTTTATCGCTCTCATTGATTACATAGAGAAGGTATGTAGAGTAGGAATCCAAAAAAGTTCATGTTTTGTTTTTATACAACATGTACGTATGACCATAGTATGGAACAAACTGTTTAGTACTCGTATCGTTGTGTTAAAATGGTTGACAGTGAAGATTTTATCACTGTTTAAACTGAGCTTGAAGATTTAGCATACTGTAGAGTGTAGAACGTGTGGTATAGAAACAGAACGTTAATGTTTTTCTGTTGCCTAGTGTAGTATATTATGCATTATGTATACCTTAAGCCTATTACTATTAATTGCGTCCACTAAATTCATTGATTTTTGAACACTCAGATTTAGCATACATTAATTTTAGCGAAAATCGCTAAATATTAGTACCATGGAGTCACAAGTAGATGTTAAATACATGTATAACATTAATATAATACTATATAATTATATATATCTGTGTGTTATAATTATATATGGGACCTAATTAACCCTCACCTGTGTAGGTGGAGTTGAAGGCCATGAAACAGAAGTCTCTTACATTCGATCCACATGCTTTCTCTTCTTGTTCCACTACACAATATACCCCACTATTTGTGACATCCTTGGTAGTAGCTATAGCAACTGCTTTAGTAATAAACTACACATGCATGTGTGTCATTAGCAACCACCTAGCAATGAGTATAAATCAATTATAACACTTCACCTTTGTGATATTGCTGTTTACGTACATGAGGTGGTTTAACACAATTTTTATATTATACATAATTTATATTATGTGTACATTTAATTGTATTATAATTTGTATATGTAATGTATCTCATGAAATTCTGACCAACGAAATTTCAGAAAAGGCATCTACTGGACAGTGCTCTAAAATGTAAATCCTATAACGCATGTGTGCATTAAATCAGTATGCAAGAAAACACTTAAAGCACTCTTTAGAGTGCAATACGGGTTTTAATGCTATAAGTTATAACTATTACATAAACCATAGTATGAATAATTCCCTTTGATGCGAGCTGTCCTGATGAGGGATCAAAATATAATTATAAATAATACATTATTAGTATTTGTATAGTAGAATCTGTAGAAACCTGACAGATTTCAAACATGGCTTTGGTTCAACTATGAAATGATGTATACCATGATTCAGCAAAATTATCTAAAACTAATACTGTTTTTGATTGCACTTTTCCTCTAAAATGAAACCCTGTACATGTTATTATATGAATATAATATAGTATATAATTATAATTATATATAATTTTTTTGTTACCACATTGTACATGTATAATTAAGGATTTTAGAGTGAAGAGCAAGTACTGTTGTTTAGTTTTAGACAGTCATGTTACTTCTCATTGAATAATGATTAACACAAAGCTTTTTATCCATAATTATATCTTGTTTTAAGCAGCTTGAAAATCGTAAGGGCAAAGTTTCTCGTGTTATTTTGCCTTATGTTGAGGAGTTTGTAACATGGAGTAGAAAACAATCTGAAGAGTGGCCAAACATGTTCAGAGTAAGGTTTATCTATTTATACTCACACTCATCCATTGTTGATTTTGCCTAAAGTTACAAGGAATGGATTTGCTTGTTGACTTCTTGGGAAAAAAGAAAGACATGTCTACTGAATTGTAAGAAATTACTGTTTCAATATTGATATTAGTCTATAATGCAAGTATTAATTGTTCTCTTTTATTAGTTAACCCTTGCAGTGCATATAATCAGAGCATTGTGGCATAATATGCCCATATCCATGTACATGTACATGTATACACGAACTATTGTCTGTTAGCCTTCATTGTATAATACAGTAGTCAATAAATTATTGTCTGTATTACTGTTTTTAAAAGTCTGTTTACAGTCTCACACTTTTTGCGTGTACATGTAAGTACTGAGTATTTTGCAAGTCTGTCCATTGAATAATAAACTATTAACACTACATGGTGGTAGAAGTACTTTCTTCTCTCTATTTTAACATAGCTTCAATAAATATCATTTAATGTACTATAGTACTGATATTTAATTATTATGTGTGTTCAGTTTACAGACTCAGTTGTGTATTATATCGAAGACATATGTAGAGCATGCATCAGAAGAGTCTCTGTTATACTTATCACAACACAGGCTACTTGATATCCTGTTAGAAAAGGTATCAATCCTTTCACATGATCACTTCTATTTTTTATGACCCACAGGGCCATCCTATGATTGCTCTCCATGGGGTTAATCTATTTATGTAATATGTGTGTGTGTCACATACACATTTCATATGTAGCTAAGGAAGTTGTCCTTCTGGGGACTTGAGTGCTTGCACAGTCAATTAATGGGTGTGACATGTAAAGGAACACACACTTGTACTATTTACCACACAGAAACTATCAGGAAGAAAGCAGCTTGTAACTAATAGCTGCTGTAGCAAAGAGACACTATAGAAAGGATGCAGGAATCTTTAAAAAAATATAGATTGTTAAATTTTAGACAGAAGGAAGTCATCAACAAAGATTTAGGTTAGAAGTTTAGAACTTTGAAAGAGTACTTGTTTAAGTTGTTTTAGGACCTGTGTAACACTGTATTCAGAGCACTCAGAAAGGTAGAGACAGCAAAGCTTTTGGCAATATGGGTTCAGTGATAGCCACCACATAGCAATCATAGGGATATTTTTTTCTCAATGTAACTTTATTTTCAATAATAAACTAGGTGGGGCATGAAATTGGAGTTGAAGGAGTACTGAGTGCACTTGTGAAGTTGTGGAGGTAATAATTTGTATGTAAAAGTAATATTGTATAAATTAGTAGATAATGAATGTAATATTGTAATTGTCTGTATTTACTTCATTATTAGTGATGAGATAGAAAAGAAGGTAGAAATAAAGAAGAAATTGGTTGACTATGCCTGTGAGAATATTTCGAATATACTGGAGAGAAAGGTACATATACATTATGTAATATAATTAAAAATCAGCACGACATGAAACACAGTGCTAAGCATATTATACAGGGGGGTAAGTTACAATGGATTCCTCATACTTCATGCTCTGAGTATATTCCGAACTGCTAACTTCTAATGACCAAGGTTAAAGGTTGTATATTAATGCAATATACCTACATGTACCATCCATGCTTTTTATAGTACATTATATGGATAGATCTACGTATGTACTATGTATAGGATATAGCCCTGGTTGGAGGCAGTTATGGGCATATAACACCAGGGAGACAATTATCTCAAGGGTGTTATATGCCCATAACTGCCTCCAAACATGGCTATATGTATTTTATACCATGATAACACAAAAGTATGCCATTTGATATCACTGTTGTCAAGTAGAAACCATAGTATTATCCCAATTAGCGTTACTGTAAAAACTGTGAAAATACAATTAGTGGCTAGACACTAAATCTCCCTGTCTACAGGCATGTTATGGGCATATATCTCCCATGGTACATCAAAGGTTACCATGGCGATCGCCCACGAACCGTGGTATAAGTATAATAATTATACATGTATTAGCAGGAGCGCATGAACCCCACCGAAGACGGGGAAGGAGCGTACAACTGCTATATAAAATGCTGTGTCAACCTTTGTCGAACGAATTGCACAAAATGCTCATACATGGGCAAACACTAAGCAAACAAGGCGGAGGCGCTAAGTGGCTGACGATAGACAAAATTAAAAATCTACAGACAAACCGCGCCCAATGCACGTGCAGTATAGTACTAGTGTAGTATACACTAATGAGTTAGGAAAGAGAAAGGCAGCTGTAGCGAGCCTATGTTCCATGAAGTGAACCACATGCTTCACTACCTCAAGAGGCAACGAAGAATATGGGAATATATAAAATAAGTGGCAGCCCAAAAAGAAAAGCTACAGGCCAAAACAACGACGGATAAACTTCACAAGAACTTCTGAGGAAGGTTAGTTGCTCATGAAATGAACAGCATCCACTTCTCTCACTCTACTTATAAGATACTTCACCTCCTTCAACAGCCGTCTAGTATATAGTACGTTTAGCAGCTTTTGTCGCCATTTGTATCATGTGCAGGACATGGCGCTAGGCGTGTATGTTTACACTATAGCACTTGAAACACATTATGAATATCATTATCTCAGGTACTTTCGTTCGACAAAGGTTGACACAGCTTTCATATAGCTGTTGTATGCTCCTTGGGATTCATGCGCTCCTGGTATTAGTTATATCCCAATTGTGAGTGATATATATGTACATGTATACAGTTTAAAACACGAGGCCCGTGAGTCCAATGCTATTATCTCGAGCACGAAGGATATAAATGATTTGTGTCATTCGAACACTGTTTGGGGTCATAAACATGACAACTGTATAATGTCATGGGCAGTAATTAGCCACACTATCTAAAGTACTTAAAAGAAACCACAGGGATAACTAAAACCACCATGCTTTATCTGATTTGTAGCACTAGCAGTTTCTTTGATGTGCATCATCAAAATTATCATATCACACACAGGATTCTGCTTTTCTTGATTGTCTGAGTGAATTGTGTTTGTCAGGTACAAGAGGAAAGCCAGACAGAAGTGTTCAAGGTTAGTTCTGTAAATATGATCATGTTCTGTAGCTACTGGTCGGCTAAACTAATTAAAGTCTATTCACTTCATGATTCCTCAAAATTAGGATTAATGACGTCTTATGTATTACAATGTATAGTTTAATGTCATAAGATTAATACATGATTATACTGTAACTCAATAATGAAGCAATGAATTGAAATTTTACATACACAAAAAAAGAACAGGAATGATAGTTATATGAAAATGGTGAAGGTAAAGTATTGTTGGTCATTTCAAACTAAAGTTATGAACAATTTTCCAATGTCAAGTTCTGAAGGAGTATTACCTGTTGTGTATGGGTAGTAATCCATTAGTGAAACAGGAATTGTAATAATCGGGGTTCTAGATGTCTGGATAGTTTTTGGCATTGTTATTGTCTTTTCCAGGACAAAAAGCTGTTGAGTAGTTGTAAGCGCTGAAGGTTAAACACCATCATTGTAACTGTGTGAACATCATGGTGGGAACACCTTTAGTTTCTCCAAATAAATAGATAAGGGGTTTGTGATAGGTATACAGGGGAAATTTATGGCTGTACAGCTAGTGGTTAAACTTCTTTGTGGCAAAGAGCAATGCTAATGCTTGTTTTTCTAATTGAGAGTACTTTTTCTCAGCAGGTAATAACATACGAGAGGTAAATGCAATAGGTAATTCAGATTCTTCCCCCAAGAAATGAGATAACACAGCTCCCAGACCCATAGAGGACGCATCATAAGAGAGTACTAGTTTTCTTGAGGGATGAGCAATATGTTAGTAAATACGGTGATCCTTGGCTTCCTGGAATGCCCTTTTTTGGAGAGGACCCCAGTATTGATTGTACCTGTAAGAGGGAATGAAGTGGTCTTAACAGAGAAATGACTTCAGTTCTGTTAGTGATGTAGGCAACGGAGCTCCTTTGATAGCTTTCACTTTCACTGTCAGTTAAAATACATGCTTTAACTGACTGATAAAGCATGTTACTATGATGACTTGTTCAAATTATTTTAACACAAAAAAATTTCAACTGATTATGAAATTGTTATAATTATAGTAAACACCAATATTAATTAGTTCAAATAGTTTCAAATATATAAAATACTGCATTTAATACAGATTTTATACAATGAAGGCCGACAACTTTTATCTCCCACAGTTGAGACTCAAGAATTGAAGTAGCCTAATTCGTTTCAACACCAACACCAATTTCACACAAAGCTCTAAGCTGTCTGTCTTTCTGCATTGTAGAGTTCAGGAAAACAACCTTTGTTTTTCTCCAATAGACAAGGATCATTTGACTTTTAAAATCTCTCAAATGCCTTCTAATTCCAGCAATTATAGGCTACGAAAAAACTGTCCACAATAATAAGATCCATCCCCTTTTCTCACCTCAAGAACAAAAATAGTAACAATTATCCAATGTTTCAATGGACACATCTGGATCGTCAATTAACTTTATATCTGCTAATTTATTTCTTTCTGCCATCCAATCCTGGAAATGTTTCCTACACTAATTGTTCTTTGGTACATACTTAACACAATATATTTCTACAAGACATCATTATAGTGGCAGCATAATGATGTCTTGTAGGCTGAGTTGTAGATATTACTAACACACTAACAATCACTACAGCTAAGTACAGCTCTTTTATTTTGCTCTAGAGCTGTGTAATACATATGTAGGGTTATATGGAAGTGGTTTGTTTAATTTTGAATGCTATGTAACCTCCTGTGTTAGCAATATCCTGACCTTGCTCGCATACGTTTTTGGTTTTGATGCCCCTATCAGAGAGTACGGTAGTACTCTCTATGTAGGGATGGCATGGAAAAAAAATTGCAATTTCAATTGCAAGTGATGAGCTGTAATGTACGTATATAGATATGTCTTAATACACACATACCTATTCATATCTAGTGTTTTTATGACTACTAACACCTTCTAGATTGTCGTTAAGGTAGAAAACTGCCGAGTGGCAAAACTGGCAAAATCTTCCTCTTCATAATATTATTTTCCAGACAAATCATTTTTTTGTTTGTTGAACTATCACATTGATTCTAGCACAATTCCAGTCGCATTCATTGTAAAATTCTAGTCTTAAAGTAGCAAGATGATATCTTCAAATACTATGAAAAAAGACAGTCTCAACATACTACAAAGATTTGATCTCAAATTGGACGCCATTTTCATTAATCAACCCACGCGGTATTTAATTGCACATGTGCAATTCTATCCTAGAACATGGAAATGCTTGAATCATTGTGAGGAAATGCATACTTATAATAAAACTTATTAATATTAAAGCATAATAATATTGTATACTATGATAAGCATTGGAATAGTGAATTGTTGACACAGTGACTAACACTACTTCTTGTAGGACTGCTGATAGCTCTGTAAGTGAAATAGAGAATAGACATCATCTGTAAGTGAAAGAGATGATAATCAATTCAAAAACAATTGATATATACAAAAGACTCACCTTCATTGATGAACTAACTTTAATGCTGAAGGATTTCATATGATACGGTATATAAACTTACAACAGTATTTCTGCAATCTACAAAACATATTCAGACCATTCAGAAAAAAAAACATGGAAATAAAAAACATTTCCAATCAAATGAAAGAAGATGTAGGGATGTCAAAACCCAAAAACCATGCAAACAAGGTTAGGTGGGACCCAAAATTAAACAAACCACTTCCATATAACCCTACATAAGTACTTATAAAGAGCTGTACATATGTAGGGCTATATGGAAGTGGTTTATTTAATTTTGGGTACCACCTAATCTTGTTTGCATGCTTTTTGGGTTTTGACATACCTACATCTTCTTTTATTGGAAATGTTTTTTATTATTCTTGTATACATTATAAAACTGTTGTTCTTTAAATTATTCTTTCATTATAATAAGTATGTATACTTTGTAATACATTCTTTAAACTTTTGCTCGTAGTACTGATTATTGAATATTGGTTATTATAGTATTCACTAATAGTGTCTTTGACAAACGTTATTACTGTCATGTTTTACTTTTTCAGATCGTCTGTTGAATGAGATAATTGTACCTAATCAAGTGAGCAGATACATATTATTAATACACTGGTCTGAGGGAGATTGATTGACAGTAACTACGTCTCTTCACAAGTTTCTAATATAATTTCAACCAAGGCATTAGATTCATCATTCTTATTATAATACCTTTGTTAGCTCCCCTAGGAAAATAAATAATAATAACCACGTAGAAGCTTTGGGTTCATTGGCACTGTTAACCTCCAATGTTTATGACAAAGTCAATGAAAGTCACCCCTCCCCCCCCCCCCCCATCTCCTTACTTCATGACTAATAATTATATAAAATCTCACAAATATCATTACAAGAAATACACAAAAGCGGGTTGGTTGTTACTTCATATAAGGAGTGATGAAATAATGTTGTATATATATAGTCTCATATGGTATAAGAAGTATGTTAGGTGTTTAGACATTGGTAGGGTTATAATTATGTTAATGCACTCAAGCATACAACTTTGTTATGGGCCCCAGGGCCATCTGTATGATTGCTTTCCATATAAGCGAATCTATAGTGCAGGGTGTCATACAGCAAGAGGGAAGGGGGATATCGCCACCTAATGTAAGTATTTACCCATAGATTTCAGACCAAATTTATTATATACAACAATTAACATCTTAGCTACAAACCATCTGGGGCCCAGAAACTACCAGAAGCAACCTTAGAGGGGCCGAATTTCAAACATTTCCTGGCTCGCATGATCGATTCTTTTCCCCTCCATGCACAAAAACTCCTGATGTGTATTATATATTTGGCTATGTAACATACTTCGTTGCATGCATGTGTAGTTAAGGAAGTTGTGTCTTACGTCAGCTATTTGGGGCATGATGTGTAAAAGAATGGACTACAGACTAGCAGGCTACTACTGTAAACTGCAAAGCAAGGAAAGAGATACCAGTGGATTATTTGTATTTCATAAAATTTAATATAAGAAAAAATTTCTCAACAATGAAAGGAATAATTGTTTCTATAATAATATCTTGTTTAAACTACATATCGTAACACATTTTCTTATCTCTATTAAAGGGTTTGTTTTTCACATTTGATACTCTAACCGGATGTGAGGTAATGTTACTTTCTTAATTCTCATGTACATGTTTAATTCTGTTTTGCTTTATAACAGACTGATTCTGATGAAAAATTACTTATTGCTCAGATTAAGCTATATGCTGCTGTGTGTAAAGTGAGCCTGCTTTCAAATCAGGATAATGTTTTCTATATTTTGTTTTTATGTATAATTACATAATTATAATGATTTGTGTGATAGAATTAAACTAATGTTTTATTATTTAGGGTGTCAATTTGAAATCCATTAAAAAACTGGCTAAGATTCTGACTTCTGAAAAAGCTCTCCAGCTCAGTAAAGAACCTCTACCAAATAAGGAAACCTTCAGCTTTGCTGTTCAGTCTGCATTTTACACTTACCTTGTCTCTACATTGGTTGATAAATATACTGAAGAGAGTGGTACTGATTTAGAGAACATTTGGTTCATTTATGTAAGTTAATTGATGTTAACTATTTTCTCCACTCTTGTTTGTTTACTGATTAGTATAAACTCTTATGTGCATGTACTTCTCTCAATATTGAAATCAATCTTCTCAGGCATGGAAACATTTTCTTTTTAAATCTGGGCCCCCTGATGCCTTTGATCCTGTTCTATTATCTGCTATAGCAGAAACTCATGATATTATTTCGGATAGTGAAGACATGAAGAAAATTGAGGAAGAAATTAATGAGTGCTTGGACAAAGTAGGTACATACGTATCAACATATTATGTGTACATTAGTAAAGAGATATTTACAACACATTTACATGTACATGTATGCAATTATGCATAATTATATCTCTATTCATATCATTGCATTCGAATACCCGTACATGTACTGAATAATTAGAATATGATTGTTCGTTTTCCTAAAAGTCTGACACTAGACATTTCTCCTATTTCTTTCTACTTGACTTTGTTGCTTTAGAAACTGAATGACGATATTTGCAAAGCTGGATTTGAAGAATTCATAACACAGAAAATGTCTGTGCTGGAATGTCTTGTTTCGTATGGGTTTTTCTGGAATAACCCTGGGAATGTTATTATGAAACTCCTTCGTATTTTAAGTAAGTACTCTTTGATAGACAGTGCTGTTACTTTCACGAATGGTATGAGTTTTTGAACCTGTTATGTGGCTTTAAATGATTGACCAAGTTAGCATGCAAACCAGCTGATCACTGGAAAATTATACTACACATATATTTTTAAATATCTACTTGGCAGCTGGACTAGCACGCTAATGTAGATAATAATTTGTTTATATTGGCATGATATGTATCTCAGGATAAATTGTTAATTCAGTACGCAATAATTATCCTAATTATGAGATATATATACATGTGTAGGTACTGAATTCATTTACCACCTCCTTGTGTTTATCTCCATAGATGAAAATGTAACAGGACAATCTGAAGAAAGAACTGAAGCTATCTTCAAATTGAAAGCAAAGTAAGCTCATTTATTAGCAATACAATATCACTTCAGAAAGAAATACTCTTTTCTTGTTGTGTTGCCTTAAAGTTCAAATAGTCTCTACAATGAATATTAATATTTATGTGTATGTGTTTTAGTCAGTATGTCTATCTGTATTTCGCTGTGTATTAAAACAATGCATATTATTGTTCGTGTATATGTACGTGTATATGGGTTACGTCTGTACATGTATTTTGAAACTTAAAGTAATTATTTGGTGGTCATCCTTTTTTACAGGGTTATTGAAGTGTTACATATGTTTTTGAAGCAAACATACCACCTCTCTACAGCGGTAAGCTAAAAATAAATTTTAATATAGTTAGTAAGGGTTTCTTTATTGTCAAAGTGGAGATTTTACAGCTTAATTTGTTGCTTTTTGTTACTAGGTTAAGATTTTGAGTTTAACCACTATTTAAATTCTATCACATTGATGAAGCTTTTAAGAACATGATACATTATACTAAAACTCACATGTTCTTCAATCTCTCTGCAGAGGACCCTCTATGATTACCGATATTTCAGGCCTGGGGAAGTTGGTGATCATCCTCAAGACTATTTTCCACCAGGGAGAAAGCTTAAAGATTTGATGAGTGAAGATTTTAAAGAGGCTACTAATGATCAGTAAGCAACAATACACTTTATTATTAGTAGTAGAGAGTATGGTAGTAACACTTTTATGTAAAGTGTTTTTTTGTTTTTGTGGTTGTCATGGTGCTGAACAAGTCAAACAAATGAAATTCATTAAAATATTTTAATTATTACCCCCTGTGCAGTATTTTGTGAGGGGTTCTGTCCGTCTGTCTGTCTGTCTGTGATACAAAACGAATATTGGAAAAGGACTTTTTAATAGTTCTAAACATTGAAAAGCTAGAAATTAGTTGTAGAAGACCATCTGCATACTTTGGAGTGCCTAGTGTAGTCCACTTTATTCACAATGCTTCTAGTTTCTTACTATCTGTATAGAATACTCCACCATTTTCCGGCAGTCATTTCCCTAAAAATTGATTTCATTTTCTGTCATTCAAGCCTCGTTCTTTGGTTTTTGCTTATAGTAAAGGTTCTTCCTGATATTATAGTTAAAGGCAAATGCTTCAGATTTGTTTTATGTAGTCATTAGTATGAATCTCTTAATGCAGTGAGAAAGAAACAAGACGTAGAATGAAGTGGATGTTGTATGGTGATGATACTGACTACAAAATTCTACTGCCTCATCAGGAGAACAACTATGATTATAAAAAATTGAATGTTTATGCTAAGAGTAGACATGTGTTCCCTGGTGGCCCTCGTCTTCCATCTTCAACTCATCGGGAAGGGAAATTAGTAGATAAACTGATATCATTTCTACAGTGTGATAGTGATACCCTTTGCTTGTCTGCTGCCCTGCTCCTGTTTGATCTCTTTCAGGTGTGTGCATATTTGTGTGTACATGTATCATTAGCACATCTATTTTTAGGGTGAGACCTACCTATTTGAACGTTCAAAATTGGCTTACATTGTGTCAGATAATTCTTGGGAAAAGTATAAAGTGAGGCTTAACTATGCAACATATCAAGATAAAGATAAAGATGGTCCAGTCAGAATTCTTCTCAGGTTACTGCAAGGTCGAGCAGAAGAGAAGAGTAAGTTGATGTTCAGTGGGAGAAGAATCAGATTGTTGATAATTTACAATATCTTATTTTGTATCCTTCTATTTGATACAGTTTGTATTAAGTTGTGTCTTGTGCATATTATATATATATGTGTTTGTGTATAATTATAATTATATATAATATAAATGTAAATATAAATATATATAATTAGCACACACAGTCATAATAATCTCTATAATTATGTACATGCTTATTATATTATACACCTATTTATTCCATCTAGAACTTCAATTGTAGCTTTATGGTAATGATATTTATGCATCTACATAGATGTAGACAATTTGATGTATGTAGTGTGTAATTTCTGAATACATGTGCTAATAATAATTAAGTCTAAATGAAGTACTACATATATGTACTTGGGAATATACAGCTCCACTTAGGATACTAGAAAATACAAACTGATCATAATTGTATAATTATTCTTTGTATTATTATTTTTATTAATTCAGGGATCAAGAAATTTACAAATAGTATAATATTTGATTGTGGTTACTGGCCAAAGAAAACTGGATTAAATCCAGCTGATGAGACCTTTGTGTATACTGCTGGACAGAACGTTATATTTTCTACTGGTAGGTATTGTTGATACCAAACATTAATGTAAAGGTCACATTTAGATACATGTATATTTGTAATTGTGGAGAAATAGAGTATCAATTCTTTCTAAAACCCAACAATCTTGTACTATGGAGTGGGTTATTTAATAATTATTGTTAAATCGTGAGGAGGAGGCAATGACTATTGAGAGGAGAAATTTTGTGGGTTTAATATTTGCAGCTTGGAGTTAATGTCTTTTCCATGATGATACCCTTGACACACTTTACATCTCTGGATGATACAAAACAACCCTCCTGCATGATAATTAAAGTATTTCCCCTCTTCTCAGTACTATGTACATGTACATATATAGTTCTCAAATAACCTTTGTGGTATCTTTGAACTACACAAATATTGGTAGCAGTTTTAATATATAATATATATAATTATATATATATATATGTAATAATTATATATAACATGGCTTCGAGGTGTGTATCAGCGACATCAGACCTGAACCCCGAGATAGCAGCCTGATGCAAAGCCGAGGGCTACTATCAAGGGATGTGGTTTGTTTTGTTTGCTTGCTTGGTGCATTGCTGTTTTAGGCTGCTGTGGTACACACAGAAACTATGAAAATTGTCAAATAACATAATTATATAAGATTAACTGTTTCAGTTTTGACAGTCAAAACTTTGAACTACACAGAGAAATTTTGTGGGTTTAATATTTCAAAACTGCTTGAAGTTGAGGCTGATATTGAAAGTGCAACCTTGTACTTATATACAGCCTGAAAATCAAGTGGTTTCAAGATTTCTCCAGGATTTACATTGTCTTAAGGTTTAAATTCACTATCCTGTTTGAAGTCATTTTCTTTCGAATCTGACAGAGTTTCAGTAGCAACATTTGGTAACTCCTTTTGGGCCACAGACTCCACCGAGTCATCTCACATCATCAGCCACTTGGCACCTTTGCCTTGTTTACATTATGGCTGTCCGCCATTCTATGCAGTTTCTTTAAGAAAAGTTGACAAAGTATTTTATACAGCAGTTGTATGCTGCTTCTGTTCATGCGCTCTTATATATAATTATGTACTGTACAAGTTGCATTCGTTAAAGGCATCCTTGTAATAGTGCTGCTTTAGTGCACATACATGTATGTATGAACTGTTAATTATTGTTGTTGTGTGGTTGTTAGTTTGAATGTATATTTCATTTTTCAGGTGTATTTGGAGTTCTGCTGAACTACGTTATCAAATTTTCTTCATCTGATGATTTGGAACAAGAGAGTTTAATACGTCTAGTTTGTAAAGCCTTAGTGAGAGTTATACGGCAGAATTTGATGGTATATACATACCTAAGTATAGTAACTATAATTGAATATTTAATTAAATATTTTATTGATCATATCATGATATAAAACACTTTTAATACCCTTTCAGATTAAACAAGCTGTGCTAAAAAAGTTCACAGATTTGCTTGAAGCTAAGCTAGCCATTTCATGTGTTGCACATCTACTAACAGAGGTAAGAGGATAGTAATAAATTGCATCTTAACACCATTGTGTTGTGTAGGTATTAACTGATAACATCGAAGCATGTCGTCAACTGCCAGTTTTTATTGTACGAAGAATATTCAGTTTGGCTATGAGAGATGATAATCCTGAGTATACTGAATATATTACTACACTAGTAGCATGGATGAAGGTATGGACTCTTTATGTCTGAGATGTCTTTTGACATGGCAATGATAGTATTTGTAAATACTTTTATGTTCTCTTGAAATTCCATACTCCAGGTTCGAAAGTTCCCACCCCTACTTCTGAAAAACCATCAAGAAGTGATTACATTACTATTTTTCCAATACTTTAATCATCATTACAAAGAGAATTGGGATCCAGAGAATATATTCACTGGGGTAGGTTTTAACAGTGTATTAGTTCAGTGATCTGATTATTCTTTATTCTTTGAATATTTCATTGTATTGTCTTCCGAACATCATATTAATATCTTCTACAAGTATGATCTTAAAAAATGGTCATCCTTAGTCTGAAATCACATATCTGTGACATTTGACCCCTATGAACTTGGGAATGCATTCCTAGCATTACAGAGCACTCCAAATGTTTGTAATTGCATGGTTTCAGTGATAAACCCAAGAAAATGGCTAAAAACATTGATGGCATTTCTGATGCACTTTGGCCTACATATAGAGTATGAGGAAAGTTCGAAGGGGCCTGAGACATTTCATTTCTGTAAAATCCGATATCATGGGTGTAGCTGGTGCATACATGCAGTGAAGTTGTTTTGTTTGCCCCAGTTGCTATCAAAAAAGTGAGAACACTGCTTTGAATTAGTCTTACGAAGCACTTGGGAGCTTTCAAGTCCTGGTAAGCAAGTTGCTAGAAGAATATATATACTATATAATACTCCATATTGGAAAAGAGCTAAGTTTGGGATACAAAAAGTGAACGGTAACGAAGATATCTGCAACAGTGACGCCAGTGTTGGAAATGGGAAGAATTGTGAAAAGCATGCTCAAGTCCTCTAAGGTTTTAAAGGATAATTAGACCAGAAATGTGGGATGACAAAGTGAATTAAAATATTATATTTAAAAGGGTGTAACATACCAATAGCTGTTTCATATATTGTATCTGTTCCTTGAAATCAGGATGAGGAAGGAGTGGAAAAAATGCTGAATATGTCCTATATGATGGGTGTATGTGCTGAGGGAGAACTCAAATATGCTGAAGATGTGTGTCAACATGTATTCACCTTTGAAAAGCTTGTCAGGTAAAACTAATTTTACAAACTTTTTATAATTGTAATTACAAGATTATTATTTCCTTGATAATGTACGTATGTAAATGCGTTACGATCACTTTGATTTAATGACTCCTCTTTCATATTCTAGTATTATAGCTCATCCTGATGTTCCTATTGAACAGAAGGTGCCATTTCTTATTCTACTTAAAGAAGCATATCTAAACACAAAAACCAAGTCACTGGAAGCTGTTGTGAACTTTGGAAATGCAGAGTATGAATAATATTTATGATAATCATCTATTTGTACTAGTGCTGAAACAAATATAATAATTATGTCCTACAATATACAGTACACGAGTTTCTGAACATTGCTATAATTATTGCATAATTATTATAAATTATAGTTAATGAGACTCTATCTTCACATGTGTACAGTATAGGTGTATAGAGGCTTTAGATAACTATATTTTCCTATTCATTATATCAAGACCAAAGTTTGGGTTGATTTTGTTACCATATTGGAACTAGTGTGGATTTTGTTTCTCATTTGGAATGCCTGGTAACGTTTTGACATTTATTAGGATTTTGGATAATCCAATAAATATTTGTTTAAAATTAATTTAGAAAATAAAATTAAAACATCCATGTTATTTATGTACAGAAATAATAACATTTAACTTTGTAATGAGCAGGGGAGGAACTTGGTTGCCTCTTTGTTGCTGGCTTGTACTGTTGGAAGACACACTGATATTTATATATATATATATATATATATACAGCTATTTACAATAAGACTTATCATACCAAATGAAATCTCTAGTACATGTTGTATGTGTACAGAAATATTCTCATCATCATTTGTTTCTGTTAGCAAAAATATGAATGAGGAAATTTTTGGATTTGCTTTTACCATAACATTTATTTGACAATGTTCTGACTAGTAATGAAACGAATTCTGAAATATTCAGATATTTGTTTGTTACTTTGATATTCCAATGTATTTTTGGTATTTAATTATTCATTTAATGTCTGCACATGTGCAGAAGCTTAACACGTGCAATTACTATGGAAATTAAATGGTGGCGGAGAAGTTTTTGCTTTGTGTTACTGGTTTTGGAGGTTTGTAGATCAGAGAATGAACAATAGAAACACAGAGGTTGGTGTTATAAACCTCTATTGTAACTACTTACAGCAAAATGGTCATCTAATACTTAATATTTCGCAAGAAACAATTCAAACAATTTATGATGAGTAAGCAGCAAGCGAATATTTGAATATTTGTTCATTGAGGAACTGAATATTCGCGAATACCAAAAGGCAGTATTCGTTTCAGCACTAGTTCTAACTCTGTACTGCAGTGGTGAAAATAATAGGATGGATAGATGGAAGATCATGAGTTGATTGACTGAGCCAATGATCAGTAGATATTAAATACTTAAGTAATAGTTTTATATATTCCTATTCCCGATCTCTAAACTGGTTTTACATATGGAAGAGTTTCATGTATGATCTTATTTTTATTCAGGGAGTTATGGACTCATTTTGAGGTTGCTAATAGTTTGATTACTCAACTCAACAGAATTGTGCGACAAGCATCACTTGAAGATGAGAATTTTGTAGAATTTGTGAAAATTAAAATGAGGGTTCTCTTCTGTCAATATCTTAGTTACAAGGTCACTATATTGATTTTGTATTTGTTTGACTGTTTCTACTTATTTTTTTTCATGGGTATGACAGTTGATGCTAAGGATAGATATTCTTGCATGAAGAACACAGATCATTTGTAGTACTGTAATAATTCATTATTTGCATAGCTAACTATCACTTGCATTCACAGTATGATGCTGCCACTCATTTTTACTCACTTGGTCTTGAATCTTGATCTTTCAGCTTTAAAGACTAACTATAACATTTGGCAAAATGTGTGTTGTGTGTCCTATAATGAGTTGGACCGACAATTTATCTTTCAGATGTGTTTACAGAAGGGGTTCGGATGTTATAATATTCTCATAAATTGTTTTAAAGCTATGTTTTTGAAAAAAGTTTGTGTCTAGTAGTGGTAGAAGAGGGTAGGAAGACAGAAGTATAGTTTTTATTTACCTATTTTCAGGAATGGAAAGGACATGAAATTTGGTACATTTATAGACCCAAAGGAACAGTTAAAGACAAACAGATAAATAGGGAAATAACAATCAGTGGTTTACTTCAATACATTGTGGAAGGCATAGTTCCTCTGTTGTCTACCTTCTGTGTGGAGTACCAGAAATGTGTTGAACCCTTTGATGATGAGCTCAGTGTTCAGCCATTGAAACCAGAACATATAACCATTCTTAATGACCTAGGAAGTGCAGTCACTGTGAGAATGTCATTATAATGTGTGTAATAACTTCACTTCACTCTTTATAGGGATTAGTCGAAGGTAATCCTAAAATGTTTCTTACAACTGATTGTCAAGTGCAATTCTGGAAAAAAAGTTTGTGTCAATTGAAAACCTTTACTAAACGAAATTATAATCCTCAAGTAAGATTTGTTTGTGTAGCTGAAATTATCTTAATTTTCAAAATCAAAATCATTATACCATATAATTTTGAACAACTATTACCGGATGCATTAGGGTAAAAAAATCATCTGTTGATACTTTATTATGTAATTATCAATTGTCCAGATGTTAATATATATATATATTTGTATGTGCATGCATTGCAGCTTTGGCAGGTATTAATTTTAACAATTTTTGAATTGTAACAAAAATAGTAGTAGTTACTGTAATTACTCTTACCACATGAACTTGAGTATTTTACTGGCATATTTTCTCCATGTCTTACTCTTCTTTGATGGATTAGTCAGTTTTAACAGACCTCTTGTGAGAGTGGAGTATTTTTCTCATACCCAGTCCACACTCTGATACCTGAAGCAAGTACATGTAACTTTGAATAATTGATGGTACTTCTGTGTTTTCGTATGACTGTATGGGGCAGACATTTTAGCTAGCACATGCATGTGAGCTGAGGCCTCGGAGGAGGGGTCATTTTGTTAAATTCATGTTACCTGCATATGAAAGTTGCCTTAAGGTAATTAAAAATTGTGTCATTGCAGATGATTTGGTAAATTGTTGTCCATGATTTCATAAAAGAATGTCTGCTTGAGCTAGCTCTTCAGCTAATAGCTGGTCTAGCTGAATATAATTTATTTCAAAAGTTATGCGGTTAGACTGTTGGGTTCAGATATGAGCAATGATTTTCTTGATTACACCACAAAGTAATCATAGTGATATCTTATACACTGGTTTACTGATTTGTATAGTTTAAATTGACAACTGATGAAGAGACTCCAAGGGAACAGAAAGTCATTGAGGAAGAGGATCTGAACAATGAGTTCAAAGTTTACCTTGAGAACTTCAGATTTGTTTATCAGTATAGAAAATCTGAGTTAGATGATGCAGGTAAATTAACAAGTAACCTGCATACTACACATGCACACTCAAGCCTACATGTAGTTATCAGCAATTAATAATGCTGGGGATTATAAATGTAATTATACTGACAAGGATAACTTTAATTATAATTATACATGTATAGTATATATAATTATAGGTTTTATTGTACATGTATGTGGTATTACCTATCGCTCTACTAACTAATTTGTGCGTATCGTAGATTACCCAGAAGCTTCTAGTATCTTAATGATTGAATCCTTCATAGGTCTAGAAAAAGCTCATAAATTTGAGGTTTGGAGAATTATGTCTTGGATAACTAGTTTTATCATTATATTAAGAGCAGAATATTCAAAATTCCAATAGAAGGCAAATTCTAGAAAATGAGATTATTCTGTAGCAGGCATTAAACTTTTTTTATAACAGAGGAAGTAGCCAAGAGTTGGAAAAATGATATGTCCATTCATGGAGATGCCTTGCTCTCTCACTTTCACGAGCGAGTCAAAAGAAATAAATAAATTAAAGTCATTGAAAATTCATGTGATATAATAGTTTATACTATAATTATCTCTATATATACTGGTTAACATCGTATGGATCCCTAACTTACCTCTACCTGTCAAAGGAAAGGAGGGGGCCTCTTTATCACTCTTGAGTAAGGGGGATAGTGGTGTTTGGTAATTATGAGGCCCCTCCCCAAACATGATGCCATTGCAACCCCACCAACAAGGTGTGGTTGCGAGGGGAGGGGATTAGCCTCATTATCACGTCAGAAGATGGAGATAGCTAGATCCATATATATATAATAATATATACGTATATGCATACACCTACATACCTATATACATCCTCCACAAAAGGGGAATGGGTGGGCGGACAAGACAGACAGCTATGACAAATAATTCTCAAACACCTAGTCTGCTAACTCGTGCTATACGGCACGTGGACATCGCTCGTAGCACATGGGGGCCAGGCCTCTGCCCTTTCCTCGTGATGGTCCGCTAATGTGGTTCTGCCTCATCCCACATGAAAGGGAGGCCATGCTATTCTAGCCACGGGGCCAGCTCCATCAATGTTAACCTTGTTTAACATATTAAACATCATTATATTATTTATTTCAGTAAATAAGTGATGGAAAATCATTCACATACTGCACCATAGTTTCTTCAATTCACCAGTGGTTTTGTGCATGGGTTATGTGCCATCCTTCTGGAAATTTGTATTTTGGGTGGCATAAATGAGCTGTATAGGAAGAAAATCCCCTACAAGGGTGCCACAAAAAACAGTGGCTACATTTCTTGATTCTCAGTAATTAACTCTGCCTCCACATCAGTGATTGCCCGATGTGAAAGTTTTGTTGAGAGAGAGCCTTTGGGATCTGAAAGACCATCTTTATGTTTTAAATACTTTAAGATAGACATTCAGAGACGAACAGCCAACATGAGGATAAACGTGACTCTAGACTAGTGTGAATATTCAATGACACTTTTATTCCAATGTTCTAATAATACGTAATAGAAAACATTTTGTGGGATTAATTTTCGCTCTTTTGTCCACCCACAAATTATTTTAACAATGAAAATTAAACAAACTACGTATATGCTTTTTAATCACTATATGAATTATTCTATTTGATGTAACAAAGTGTCCAAAAAGCATGGAACCCTCCTGCAATGGGTGGATTTCACACATTTGTCTGGATGTGAATTTTTGCATTCAGATCGACCATTATAACAACTATGGGCTGGTATTGTGGTTAGTCATCAGATTCAAATTAGTTAAGCCGCTCTTTGTCAGTTATCAGACTGGCTTCACCCTTAGTTTCCAAATATGGTGGAAACTTGGAATTGGTGTTTAGCCTATATTGATTTATTCAATCACTCCCCATTTGGTCTGGCCACCCATAGGCATCATGATTATAATTAACTCCTGATAATTATGTATTAATTTCCTGATAATTGTGTTAAATATATTTACTACATATATGTATAGTACATGTACCTGTACATAATAACATTTGTACAATATATAGATGTAGATCTGCTTCCAAAATTTCATGGTTTTCAAGAGTTCTTGACTCGATACTTTTCTGAGAGGTTAGTTTAATGTTATTGTTTTTTTTACATTCTGAACCTTTGACATTGTGCTTGAAATAGAGTTTTATGATTTTTGTGTGCTCAAATTGTTCTCTCATTTGTAAATAACTAAACGTTATAAGAAAATGTTATCTATATGATAGTTTTCTTTCGATTTCCATTTTGTAGTCACCAGCTGGAATTACTAAAACAGAAATTGCTAAAAAAGAAAACAATACTTTTGAAGAATCAACTAGAGTATGTTGATATAATATATAATTATAATTATATTAGTTGTATAATAATTATGTATTAATTAACCCTCGCCCACATAGGCTGAGTGGAGGGTTACCATAAACAGGTTTTCTGTCTGTCTGTGTATTAACAAAATTTCTGGACAGCTAACATTCGATTGAGCTACCAACAGACTGGAAACTATACAAGGATCGAAATGAAGACATGCGTTTTCTAAAACCTTTCAGTTATAAAGTTATGACAATTTTTTACAACTCACAATTGCCATTTCACCACTATCAGAAAGTACATCATTCCCGGGGGCTCGGTCAATTAATGGGCGTGGCGCGTAAAAGAACGCGCGCTCTACAGACCAGCAGAAAGAAAACTGCGTAGAAACTGGAACAAATAGTAGCTATTCTACATGACTTCTTAGCAAATGAGTACGTGGAAACACAACTCATTTTGTTTATAGACTATCACTGTCGGATCACAGCTTGAAATCAAGTGCAATTGAAGTAGTGGCTAATGGCTTAGAGCTAGCTCGATGTTGTAACGATGATCACTTCACTAAAGTCATAAAACTGTTTTCTACTTGATTTTAATACTGCGTTTCTTATACTAGGAATTATGTTAATACTTGGAGTATAAGTTGTAACACACACACATTTGTAATATAATCTCAGTATAATATTATTATAATAATGTTTATTACAGTCAAGTATTGTCTGCAATTATGTTCTTGTCTGTAATCATTTTTGTTTCCCAATTACACTTGTGGTGAGGGTTTTTCACTGTGAGTGCATTCATTATAACATGTGTTCAGTTTTTTATGGCCAGTAGGGCCATCCCTATGATTGCTTTCCCACGGGTTCGAACTATATGTATACGCGAGTATGTGTTGTATACGTAGTTAAGGAAGTACATCATTCCCGGGGGCTCGGTCAATTAATGGGCGTGGCGCGTAAAAGAACGCGCGCTCTACAGACCAGCAGAAAGAAAACTGCGTAGAAACTGGAACAAATAGTAGCTATTCTACATGAAATATATTCTTTAAGTTCTACAAGTTCTTTAAAAGGTAAATAGAGTAGATAATCAAAATAATAACTATAATAGGCTGATGTGTTTCAGGCATCATAAAGTTAGCCACGATTACTGAATGATGGACACCACAAAGCAGTCATAGGGATACTTTTATCTTCACTTGTAAAGCAATCATAGGGATGTTTTTTTTCTCTATATGCACTTGTTAAGGCCCTATAATTACTTTCCCACATGTTCGATGTATGTTTATATATATTTGTTTGTGTCACTTGCACAAGCATGCATTGTATTGTTCCGGGGGGCTCAGTCAATTAATGGGCGTGGCACGTAATAGAATGCACGCTCAAGCTCTACAGAATAAAGCTGCTTGTAGCTTTATGTAGAAACTGGAACTAATAGGTGTTCTAGGTGCAATACATTCCTATAGTTCTACAAGAATCTCTAAAAAGTAAGAATAGTAGATAATCAAAATAATAACTATAATTGTATAGTTATTGTTTTTTTACATTCTGAACCTTTGATATTGTGCTTGAAATAGAGTTTTATGATTTTGTGTGCTCAAATTGTTGTCAAATTATAAATAACTATTAAAAGTTACAAGAAAATGTAATCTATATGATAGTTTTCTTTTGATTTCTATTTTCTAGGTACCAGTTGGAATTACTAGAAAGGAAAACAATATCTTTGGTGAAGCTACTGAAGTATGTTGATATAATGTATAATTATAATTATATTAGATGTATAATAATTATGCATTAATTAAACCTTGCCCACGTAAGCTGAGTGGATGGTTACTGTAATCATGTTTTCTGTCAGACTCAAAATCAAACAATTTTTACAACTCAAAATTGCTGTATCAGCTAGAAGACTTTTGGTAGTAAAAGAGTACATGGAAACAACTCATTTTTGTTTATAGACTATTGCTATCGAATCATAGCTTGAAATCAAGTGCAATTGCAGTATTTACTGATGGCAGAAAGCTTAGAGCCAGCTCGCTGTTATACGTAACAACGATCTTCCATCCATTTCATTTCATGCACATGATTGAAACCACAAACCTGTTTTCTGTTTGATTTTAACACTGTGTTGCTTATACTAGGAATTATATTAAGGCTTGGAGTGTAAGTTGTAGCACACACATTTATAATATAATCTCAGTATAACAAGATAATTATATTGAAAAAAGCATCCCTATAATTGCTTTGTGACGACTATTTTCAATTATTGATGATGCATTAGTGTCTCTACCTTTTTGTGTACTTGAAAACTGGAGGCTGAAGAAGTAAGTGTAACTGCAGTCTAAGTACACAGGTCTTTAATGAAACTGAAGTACTCCTTCAAGGTTCTAAATGATGAGTTCCTCATGTCTGAAACTCAACAACCTATTATACTTACTTGTTAAATATTCTTGCATCATTATTATACTGTTTCTCTGCTATATACAAAAGTTATTAGTATTAGTTGCAATTTAAATTCTTCCATTTAAACCTTCCTTCTGATCTGTAGCTTGAGTGTGTGTTCTTTTACGTGCCATGCCCATCGATTGACCAAGCCCCCGGAATGACACAACTTCCTTGACTATGTATACAACGCATAGTTACGCATAGTTACGCAAGTGACACAAACAATATATATATAGTTCGAACCCATGGGAAAACAATTGTAGGAAACTAGGAATGGCCCTACGGGCCATAATAATAATATTTATTATTATAATTTTTATTGCAGTCAAGTATTGTCTGTAATTATTTTCTTGTCTGTAATCATTTTTGTTTCCCAATCACACTTGTGATGAGGGTACTTCTCTGTGAGTGCATTCATTATAACATGTTCAGTTTCTGTGCATATCCAATCATTACATGAGTATCTGGTTACAAAGAAATAGACCTGTATGCTGAATCCAACAATTAAACAGATTCTGTTCCAGCCCTAATATCTATAATGTTTTGTATCAACAACACTAAATGGTGTTTTCTGCTTATAGGATCCTTCACAAACTGTTACAACAGCCTCTTGATAGTAAAGATAAAGCTACATATGATAGACTACTGATAAACACACTGCAATCTTTATCTGGTATTCTGCATCGTAAGGAATCACAAGAGGAAAGGTTAGAACTTAACAATGGCGATCTTCTGTACTTGCCTGTTTATATCTCACTTCTTCAACTCTTTGTATATCAACACTTATTGATTTCCTTTATTGTAGTTCTCTTGAGGACTTGCAAAATATGTTTGTGAAACAGAAAGTTCATAGCAAGGTATTAAGATAAATGATATGTAATCATCAGTAAAACTGGTTATATAAGGCCAATAATGCATTCCTGTTCAAAGTATAATTTATATGTCAATCTACAGAGATACTGAGAAAACAAATTAGAGCTATTAGAATGAGAAATGATTTCAAATATATACATGTATAGGATACAGATTGTTTTGTTTGATATCCCATTTTCCTTGATTACAGACTCAGAACATTTTTTGTTTATTTATAGGCCTTGATCCATCTTGATCATGAAGATGATGAAGTGACATTACAAGTCCTGGGACTACTAAAACACTTGACTTCCAAAGCAAATAGAACAGCCCAAGACTTTGTACAGAAAAAAATATCTAGTGAAAAGTCTTTGTTTTCTAAAAGGGTATACGACCTCTTGGAAAATGCCATTGCTGTTTTTAATCATCCAGTCTTAAGGTCAGTACGAGTATCATGAATTCAGTTGTGATTATAATTATACATGTATATAATATTATGCTTATTTAGATTTATTGTTTTGTATTCCTTAAAACATTACAATTTAGTGGATTACATACCGTGATGAATAATTAACTGTAAATTTTGTGTCAAAGAGTGCGATAGCAAATGTCTATGTAGGAATGACCATACACAACGTTTTGAAGATTTTAGGGCTATTAAATTGGATTCTCCTACACCTACCTCATCAAAGATGCATCTGAAAGCTTACCAGTTCAAAGGCTTCAAAAGGCACAAATCATTGATATCCTTTTTTTTCTTCCTTCTTATTTTCTTTCTTTCATCCTTTCTGTATTTCTTTCTCAGTTACCTCAACCTAGTCTGCTATAAGACTGTAAACTTTTCTAAGTTTTTGTTTTGATCATTTACTGTTGTTAACATTCACAAATACACAACTGTTTAATACTTAGTAACAAGCTAATTATATGGAAACAAGATATATATAGAGAAAAAGTATCCTTATGACTGCTTTGTGGTGTCCAGCATTCAGTAATCATAGCTGACTTTATCATGCCTGAAACACAACAGCCTATTATAGTTATTATTTTGATTATCCACTGTCCTTACCCTTTAAAGGACTTTGTAGAACTTTAGGAATACATTTCAGGTAGAATAGTTAGCTATTAGTTACAAGCAGCTTTCTTTCTGCTGCTCTGTGCAGCTCAAGTGCGCGTTCTATTACACGCCATGCCCATTAATTGACCAAGTGCTCCTCCCGGAATGATGCAACTTCCTTGACTACGTATGCAACACATACTCGCGTAAGTGACACAAGAATATATTTATATAAACATACATTGAACCCGTTTGAAAGCAATCATAGGGATGGCCCTATTGGCCATAAAAATTATCCTTATGATTGCTTTTATGACCAAATCAATGCTAATGGATTTCTCCTTAACAATTTCTTGTTTACCCTTCTTCTATTAATTACAATTTCCACAAGTTGATTTCATTAAACACATACTCATTTATACACTTCCTTTAACAGTGTATACAATACATACGTAACACACACAAATAGTTATATGAATAATAAACGTTGTGGAAATGAGCGGGCACCTAGCATTGTCATACCTAGTTGAATCAAGTCAATCTAACTCAATTATAGTCTGTCCAGCTTCTTTGTTCCACCTACTCAACATTGCAAAAAGTATATAATTTATACAATGTACATATTATATGCAGTGTGTCCTGCTAGTGCTACAAATCAGTTGTATCGATATCACTGTTGGCTTTATTTTGCTTCAAAAACCAAAATGACTTTTAACCAAATAATACATTTTGATTGTGTGGGAAGCAAAAAAAGCACATTCACCCACTCAAAAATTATACAAATCGGTTGATAACATGTCTATGAGCATTGTATCTGAGGGTCTATAGCCCTTGGGCTCAGTTACTATAAATCAAAATCTGTAAATTACAGCTCTCCTAGAGGTATTGTATATATGTATATATGTAATATATATAACATGACTTCGAGGTGTGTATCAGCAATATCAGACCTGAACCGTGAGGTGAAGCCGAGGGCTGCTATTGAGGGGTGAAGGGCTGATATTGCTGATACACACCAAATAGTCATGCTACATCTATACCCAACATGTGCATCAATGTTATCTGACTTTGTTTTCCAGTCTCAACAAACAATCTTATGGTTTATGCACATGTGGGATAATTAGATTCAATGTTGTTTTAAGGTGCTTTTCTTGGAGACACGTATGCACCTTTTCTTCTCTTTTTCCATTTGTAAACAACTCAACTTCTCTTCCTATTTTTCAATTTACAACTTGACTGTGCATGCTCAGACTGATGCATTTTATTATGAATATCATTATAGGTCTTATACCAGCCCTGTGGTTTCATATCCACCTGTTGTTAGGTGTATATCACGTATATAACACCTGTCGGTAACTTTGATGTACCTGTTAGCTATGGTATATATAATTATATATATATATATATATATATATATATATATTATATGTATATATGTATTATATATATGTATATATATAATGTGTACGTGCAAAAAATTGGGTAGTTATTGTATGTAATTTTATGATATTTTAGACAAGCCGAGGGTCTCAAGGATCCTTCACAACATCAGGTACATGTTTATATCATAATATATACATTCTCTGTGAATATGTAACTTGTATGAGCATTGAAGTTGTGTTTAAACGTGTTTCACGATAACTTATAAATAATACATTTCTCAATTAATAATGTAAAATAAGTAAATGAAGATTCAAACTGTTATCTCTACTCAATCAGTCAACTGAACATCTCTTTGATACTAGTTACTGGTAGTGTAGAGCCTGATCAAGAGAGTGTTACATCCGATGAATTCGTTGATGTACCTGTTAGCTGTGGTATATATATATATATATATATATATATATATATATATATAATATTATAATTATGTATTATATGTATTATATATATATGTATATTATGTAGTGTGTACATGCAAAAAAAAGAGGTAGTTATTGTATGTAATTTTATGATATTTTAGACAAGCCGAGGGTCTCAAGGATCCTTCACAAGATCAGGTACATGTTTATATCATATATACATGTTCTGTGAATATGTAACATGCATGTGCATTGAAGTTGTGTTTAAACGTGTTTCACCATAACTTATAAATAATACATTTCTCAATTAATAATGTATAATAAGTAAATGAAGATTCAAACTGTTATCTCTACTCAATCAGTCAATTAACTGAACATCTCTTTGATACTAGTTACTGGTAGTGTAGAGCCTGATCAAGAGAGTGTTACATCCGATGAATCCGTTGATGTTTATGAACCACTGATGCAAAGTCTTGAGAGCCAAATGGATTTGCCCGTTAGCCAAGAATGTAAGTATTGATCATAAAATATACTTTTTTTCTCTCTCAAGCAAAGCAATAACCAAATATTGTTATTTGTACTTGATTGGTGCTTATTAGAATGCAAAGCTACGAGAGGAGGAGAAAAGTTATCACATGTATACATACAAACACTGAATACTATAGAAATGTGTGCAGTTTTTAATATTCTTTTTGTGAATGAGAATAAATCCAAAACCAAGTAGACCCATGTACAAAGTGAATGTATCCATTCACTGCTTTTATAATAATAGTGCTGTAATTCACATTTGAAAACATTTGTAATAAGTACATAATCATATGACGTTTTTTCTTGAACAGTAGTACCAGTACTTGGAAGAAGTCTTTCTATTATTGAGAGAGCTGGAATTATTGTAAGTATATCCTATTTGAATTTTACATGTGATTGTGATTCATTTAAAGTTATGGGATAACAATTTATGAATATCTAATTAGCTATGATATGTATTTCAGTAACTACTATTATAATGATGATGTATTTACTTCAAGCTGTTTACAAGTAAAACATAAATATTGATAATAGAATGGCTAATAATATGCAGTCTATTACTGAAATAATTCCTGGCACAAGGATGGCATGCAAGAGTAAGAGGGATTAAATTTTAGGAAGTTGACTGCTTTTGTATTCTATAAGTGATTCTGTACCATTAATTACTCATGTGGGATACTATTACTGTAATTACAGCATCTGCTACTATATCAGGAAACTGGTATATAACATGTAGCAATGACATGATAATGGGCTATATATGTATTATATATGTTGTTGTGCATTCACTATGACGGTTGCTGTATCTTTTTACTTTATGTGTTAATCATACATTTGACAAATAGGAAGGCTCCTTTGAAGAGAGTATGCGAACAGCTTGTATTGTCTTGGATTGTATCTCTAGTCTTTGTGATGGACAAAACCGAGAAATGCAGAAACTTCTTCAAGGCAAAGAGTTAACTTTAAAGGTAGCTAGTAATATAAGTGTATTATATGTCCCTCTTGCCAGGGATATAAAACCTGTGATATCCCATAGGAAAAGCAGTGCTTGAGAGAAGCTGAGGAAGTCCCAAGGGCATAGTTTGAGTGACTTCCGAGGCCTTGTGAAAATACTAATTTTTTTCTTACGGATATAACTGGTCATCAATGTTGGCACTAGAAAGCATCTAGGCATCTCCAGATGCCTTAGTACTTACCTAAGATGCCTAATGTAGGCAAAGAGAACGTTCCTGGACCTGTTCCTCGATAATAGTAGTGATAGGCAATTCTATTCCAAAATACTGTCCAAGTATTGATACTGATATCAATCACCACACTTCAGACACGTCCATTTAACAGAAACCTTTTCATATCGCTTCCACATTTTGAACTGAATTTGTATAAAATTTGATGTTTTTGTAAACATGTGCATACGCATTATCAAGTATCAGTATCATACTCGATACCATTAATACTACTTCTTAAATTACTCGGTATCGTATCAAAACGAAAATTATTGGTATCGCCCACCACTAAATAATAATAATAATAATTACTGTTGTTATGTATGTATAATTTCTAATTTTCACATGCGGGTAATTAGATAGTAATACAGTTCACACATGTTTTAGCGTGGCTATGGCTAGCTTATTGTCTGGAGCCAAGATTCAGAAGATTCAGATGATTATTGTGACACTGACTTGTCCCCAAGACGAAGCAGCAAGCAAGGAACTGCCAGGCTCACTGGAAATCCAATTTTCCTTAGCTAAATTAGAACATGGTTGTTATACTTTATATTGAACTACCCTAATGAATTAAGACCTGACACCCAGTGATGTAAACCTAGAGCTAACACTGCTGGCAGGAAGGATATATTTAACTTATACAATCTATACTCTACTCTACATGACTAATCAGATTTACACCAACTTGTGTTGTAGTCTTCTTAGTTTTTTAATGTACTTTTTCCTCTTTAATATAAGCTTGAATCTATGCCCTGCCATAATCAATACAATGAGGGATAGTGACTGACAGTAATCTAACAAATAGTACAATCTGTCAGATGATGTAGGTGTACAATAACTGAATTCTAACTCTCTCTCTCAGTATCAGCAACCAAATGGATCTGATTAATTGGTTCCATTATCTTTAGTGATAGTGGACTTAAACCACATTACATCCCTCAAAATCTGTAATTTGATTAGTTAGGATAGGACAAGTATAGTATAATAACAATTGTTATTTTATCAATTATTATAGAAACACATTTGTTACATATGCTGATGTTTTATAGTCTACATGCATACTATTACATATAAGATAGCGAAGCCATACAGCATCAGAACCTAGTTGCTATAGCTACCGAATGTATTTTAATGTAACTAGTAGAGTTTCCATATAGATGCCAACTTAACTGATAAGCAATTTCAGATAGATAAATATTTACATATACGTACTTATAATGTGTGCTTTTTTAATTTTTGAGTCTCATCTTTTAATCACCTTCTAGGAACACCACATTGTAAAGAAGATTGCTATTCTTTTGCAGGTGCTAAGTGAACAAACTGAAAACAATTGGACTGAAATTCTAATGAATTATCCACGATACCTTTTAGTCATTCAAAAAGCTATTGAGGTAGACAATGTAATGTTATATATTTCAAAACTTTAATGATTATGTGATATATTACTTTCTGACTAATGTAAGTGAATGTGCGTAGACAGAAAGATACTATCCCATTTCATTTATATTTCAATTATTTACATGTATATGTTATGCAAGTGAGTGATGATAAGTGCAATTTATAAATGATGACAACTTCATTGGATTCATAATAGTACATTTATGTATATCCTCGTTGGATTCATAATAGTACATTTACATATATCCTCGTTGGATTCATAATAGTACATTTACGTATATCCTCGTTGGATTCATAATAGACTAATAGTACATTTATGTATATCTTTATTGTATTTTTGTGTTTTTTTGTAGGCACTTATCAAGGCATGTGCTGGTAGCTATGACAACCAAACAGCAGTTTTCCAATGTCAGATCACTGACACTATTAACAACCTACTCAGTAAATTCGTAGATGACACTAAAAATGTGAGTTGTATTGTGTGAGTGTTATAATTGAGAATATGTTGAGTTTACTTACCATGTTTAGCAGTTTTGGTCTAAGACTACCAATGTCCTTGTAAGACATTGAGACTATTTTTGATACTAGTTTTAATGAGCGTAACACAACTTGAATTTGATATTTCTAGAGTTCATTTTGTCAGCTATGCAAGTTAGAAATCATAAATAGTTGCATCTGATAATAATATAAGTTTAGACAGGATGCCACTTGCTTGTCAAAAGATACCCTAGTAGTATCTTCCACTCTACAGAGAAGTGAGTAACTGAAAATAATAATTATATAATGTTTGCTGAGAGCTGCATGTAGATTTTGAATTTTAGTCAGAATTTTGCACTACATGTAGATAATTACCAGCTCCTGAGAGAACTTTAAAATATTATTATTATTATATGTGTGAGTAGAATGTTGTTGGGATTTTAAAGTTGTAGCTTTGGTATATTCGTGACGTAGCTACTCCCATTTGGTCTACTTTTCATCTTAGACTACTGTTAAGAGAATTATTTGATGAAATGGGGGCTATTCGATCAGTGAAGTGCCCAAACCATCTCTAAGTTGAAACACATAGCTCATAGTATAAAATTTTGTAACTCCAGAATGTATTCTCCTCAACATACTTATGTTTATTCTGTACAGCCTAATCCTGACAGTGAAGAGAGGAAGGATTTAACTAAAAAAGTTATTGAGCTAATACAAATATTACTGGAAGAGACAGATGAACAAAGTTCTCTATTAATAATTAGTTTTTCTAACAGTGTTGACTGGGATATTATTTTTGATGCCATGTTCAAATGGAAGGTATGAACAAATTAACATAAGGTATCGCGTTTGCTATTGATGTGTATTTGTCTTTACAATAGATTATAGGGGCTTACCATATTCTTCGTCTGGTTGCTCATACTCTGGGTGTGGTCTGTAAAATTGGTATGTGCATAACTATAAATGTATAATCATAATGTAAGTCTAAATGATTGTGTCAGTCATTCTTTTTTTCTATTAACCAAATGTTTGTCAACTACCTTCATCAGTGATATAATATAATGCAAAAACCAGTTAACTTGTATACTACAGGGACACATGCAGGAATTAATTAATTAAAACAGGTCTCATGCAGTCATCTGAATTATGCTCCAATGATTGAGGGCATGGTGTATGAAGTTGAAGAAGATGGCATGATCAAAGACCAAGCTCACAGTCAAACCAATCAATCATGCATGCAGGTTTCTGCTAGTCTTTTCTTACATACATATACAAGGACAATTGAAGAATTCTCCAACAACTTAACATCAAGATAGTATTCAAACCAACTCTAATATTTTGTCTCAACACAAGTATCCTGTTCCTGTTCTTCTCCCAGACAGTTGTAGTCTACACATTCTGTGTTGTGATTGCTCACTATCTTACATTGGACAGACTGGAAGAGGCATTTCACAGATTAAAAGAAAACCAACAAGCTGTATGTCCACACCCAAACACTAACACCAGTACCCTGGCTGAACATGTTCTCTCTGCTGACCACCATATTGATTACAATAAACACAAACACATCCGCTAATAGAAGAATGCTATGAATAGAATGAAAGGTCCTTTATCAGAAATATGTACTTACCTCTCATGCAGTCTACAAATTACACTCCAGATACCCAATCATTGATTCATTGGAGCATGACTGTGTGTGACTTGTTTCAATTCCTGCATGTGTCCATGTAGTATATTTGTATTATATTATACCACTGATGGAAGGTAGTAGACAAACATTTGGTTAATAAAATTATCATTGATTTGTGAAATGGTTAAAAAGCTATTTTTGACTGCAACCCTCTTGTATTAGAAGTAATTATTATTTCTAGCCGATGTTTTTTTGCCAGTAACTGAAATAAACATGCTTTAGTGTAATCATAGAGCACTATATATTACATACATGTACATTGTAAATAGAGTTTAAACAAAGTACTAACAATACCTTCCAGATGGCCAGAGATATTTGTTAAAGTAGAGAACCAGCAAGTAACAAAACTAGATAAATATTTATATTATTTCTCTTTCATATAAATACTGTATAGTGACTCAGTGAGACATTTTTGAAGGACAAAAGTTTCACAATTGTAACAAAAATATGTAATTTGCAAATAACCAACACCCCGTGCCCTCGCCTCATTAATTATGTCTGGTAATGCCCTTACCACGTGTGTAGATAGAATCATTACTCGTTTTTCGTTACTCGTTAGTGTCAAGAACAGTACCTTTCTATAAATGATTGTATTCGAGTGTATCATATCTACAAGGATATATGAACAGCTCCTATTGGAGATTATCTTGCTTGTAAGCCAGAATTCGGTAATCTTCATAATCCATATGCAGTGGCAGCTGTTACTACGAATGATATAACAGTTGGTCATCTTCCTCGCCGTATATCTACTGTAAGTCATCTTTTTCTAAGAATGGAAGTATTTTTGCCAAGTTACTGGCAGAAGGCGATACTCAGCTGATTTAGTTCAAGGAGGCCTTGAAGTACCCTGCACAATTACTTTTTCTTGTGGTTCTAAGGAAATATCAAAGACTAAAAAGTTAATTGAAATCTCTTCTACCCTCTCGACTATACAGCCTCCAACGTTGATGTTACTATGCCAGAAGCTGCTAATGATACTGAAACAGTTTGGGTGAGATGCCATGGAGTTTGTGTGACTGAAGAGGACAAAACATTATTAATTGAAAAAAAGCACCTGACTGATCAAAATATAAACTTTGGACAAAGACTGTTGAGCAAGCAATTCCAGATATTGAGGGCTTAACACTTACACTTTTTGACTCAGTGTATGAAGAAACCATGAAGGTGATAAAAAATATCCGATGATCAGGTTATAGAAGTTGTCAAGACACAAAAGCAAGTGGGAGGAATGATTGTGGGTTGTTTACAATTGCAACAGCTACTTCAGTCTTGTTTGGTTTTCACATTTCCACTACATTCTTCTGTCAGCACAAAATGAGGTCTCACCTTTTGCACTGCTATGACATGAAGTATCTCACTCCTTTTTCAAGTACTTAACCTTTTCTTTTTAATTGGTAATTATTTATTTTATTCTAATATTTTAATTTGTTAAAGTAGATTATCATTATTATCATTAATCTAATTTAAAACAATACATTATGAAACTTCAAATTGAGAGGTATGTAAAAAGTCTTTTGAGAGGTTGGTGGCTTTTAAAAAAAGCCGGTTTTAAAGGAATGAATATAAAATAATTATTGTGGAAATGGTAGGATACTCTTTACGATCATAAAATTCACGAACAGTTCTTCGTATAGCAGCAACATCAAAATCATCAATACAAATACTCTTTCTACTTTTTACATACCTTTTAACTGGGAGATTCAAACTTTTTTCTCTGAGTTGCTTCTGCTCATTCATGACATGATATACAGTACTCCTACAAAACCCAGTCGCTTCCATCGTTTTCTTCAATACACTACCAGAAACCTTGGACTTGTTCTGCTGGCTCTTGAACTACCTATAAACATTACTTATCAAACCCTTTGCTGTATTACTTACTCGATTTCCTCGTCCTGGCATGGCTTTCTTTTCCCCAACAAACATGCGTGTGCAGTGAACGGAATGTGTATTATGACGTAAAACCCGCAAAAATGTGCTTGAAGTCATCTGACTACATACTAGTGCATTCGCTAATACTTCCTGTGTCTCCTCAGCGTGAATAGACTATAATAATTTCCACCCAACAAACGTAAATAAGTAAAAATGAAATGAAAACAATATCTATCTATGCAGGGCTGTTATGTGGAACTGATAGTTTAATTTTGTTGCTAAGGTACCATCCCAATTTGCTTCTGTGCTTTTTTGATTCATTTTTAAAAAAATATTTGGATACTACAATGATGTTAGCATTTCTGAAGTATAAGCAGACATAATTATTACTGATTAATCTTCTCTCATTCTAGGTCCTGATAACAATCTGACAATAACTCCATCAAGTGAATCACTGCTAGGTAGGGTAACTTTCTCTGGATAGGGGGACATGTGTCCCAGTAAATGTGCCTTACCATTTAAAGTGTTTGTAATATGTGCAAGCGTTTGACTATATTTAGTCAAAAGTCCTACTGTAGTGCAGATTTTGTTAACCCTGTGAACAGTGTACAATTATTCATAAATGCTTGACACATACCACTGATCATATTATCCACTTGATATGGGCATGTGCTGAAACTTTACTGAAGATAAATATGTTATACTAATAGTAATTGCAGACAGATGCTGTCATCATATGTAATTATAATGTCAAGTATTCACAGTCTTGACTTGTTTTGTTTATTCAAAAGTCATTCTGTTGTAGTCTAGCAGAAGTTCACATATATCTTACTTGGTTATTATGACATTCTTATACAAATATTTGGTTGAAGAGCTAATCTCCATTGCAAAAGCCAGAACTAAAATATGTTCAGTCCCGGATATTTAGTTTGTGAATTAGTCAAATGCAACTTATGTTTTTGAGTTATATGAGCACCCTGTTCCGTGTTTTAATGTGAGAGTTTTAAAAACTGTTTCTCTGTACTAAAAGGTTATAGAATATTTGTTTAATTAGATAGGTTATAAATATACATACATGATTATAAACAAGCAGAATTTGGAAGATAGTGTGATAGCTATGTTTTGCTAATACCAACAACAGTTTAATTACATAACAAGAGATAGGTATATATGTTTCGTTAAGTTTGATGAAAATCCAAATGATGCAACATACTATCGCCTGTAATAGTGTGTAGTGATATGTTCAAATATTAGTCAATAATTTAATGCTTAGCATTCCATTTCACTTTCAGTGAGAACAAAATGGTATTTAAATGCTGATGAAAAAAAAGTTTGGGATGAATTTGAAAAGTTAACTTGTCACATTGAATTGATGTATAAACCTGTTGAAGAAAAGGAAGATCATATCTTATCTCATGTGTACTTTCCATTTGATCCTGTGGTATGTCCATTATTCTAATGTTTTTTTTTCCAGCTAAATAGTTATGCATTTCACTCTCCATTTCTAAGTACTAGTATAAGGATATAAAGTTAAATAATTCTATTTTATTATAAAATTATAAATATTTTACAGCATTCACTCACTGAAGGAGAAAAAGCAAAAGTGAATAATGGAATTTTGGAAGAAACCCGGGAGCAAACGTTGACTGAGTTTACAAAATGGACTGACTCAATTCGACTTCGTGCACGACACAGGGTATTCATGTGTAATTATGTCAAAAATACATTTAAGATTATCAGTCATTACTTACATGTAGCATAACATTTTCCAGAAATACAAGTGGATTTACTATCCTATTTATGAATTAAGGTACATGAAATACATTACACAAAGTGAATAAGATTATGTGATTTTTCATAATTATAGTATGCCTCGACAATACATTCTTAGTTTTCTCACTATACTACTGAATCTTTTGGTACTCTCTGTGTTTAAAGTTCCAGAAAGGTATAGCCTATCAGATAAGATTCATTGTCATTTCAATGTAGATGCATGTTTGCTACCTTCATTAAATGTTCATACTTATTATGTACAGTGAGACTACCTTTGCCACAAACTCTTCGATCATCTTGAAACCAGACACACCTCTGTGGTACTCATCCTATCTGCTATTTATCCTGGGTGGTCTACATCTTGTACTGGGCATCTTCATGATGTTGGAGTACTACATCAAGGGATATCCTCTTATTAGTAAACACTGTTTACCTTATGATTGGTTTAGGAAACAGATGTAAGTGGAGTAGTTAAATGTGGATGGATATACTTGTGATAAATTACTACTTATTAAGTTATGGAAGCTTACTTTGTGACTAATAAACAAGTTTAAAAAAAAATGTTTTTGGTTTTTATTGTATCAGTATATAGTACATATCATACTTCAGTTACACGTACAGTAACTGCAACAGTGTATTCTATAATAATTATATATTCATCTCTGTGTGAAACAATCATACTACTATTGGGCTAATGGTCGTGATGTTTGAGGTCTTGGCAAATGTAGCATATACCTAACTGTATGTGACATTTTAACCCAGCAGTTATAATATATAGTAAGATCCTCCAATTGAGCTAATGTGTCAATATGAACATATTATAGTTCAATTGATTTGTAAGTCAGTTTGTTCTCACATTGCCATTTTTGCTATTCATTTATAGATACGACTTCAAACAGTGGGTAACTCGTCAAGAATCTTTAAAGAAAATCTGTCCATTAAGCTGGAGTGAGAGAAATAACTCATCAACCACAAAATCTGCTCGCTATTTGGGTATTGATCTGCTGGGTTTCCAATCTATTTATCGTGTCTTGTTTGTTGTGTGTTCTATTCTTGCCCTTGGATCGAGTGGATATTTCTATTGCTTCTGTTTGATATATGTAACCCTAAATATTGACGTTGTACAATATTTGCTAACTGCTCTCAGAAAAAGTGGTAAGATATTTAGATTTCTGCATGTATAAATTTTAAAAAAGATTGAATTTTTATTCCATGTCTCAAGTGGAATCATGTGTCGTAGATGTGCACAAATTTGTACATAATTAATTAATTATACTTTACCAAGTATGCAATAGATATAGTAGACACTAGTCATTGATGTCGAAATGATGTGGAATGGGAAAGTTACAGGGAATTAAATAGTAGCCAGTGGTAGCAAAAATTTGAATTGTTAATTGGCTTTAACCAGGAAGCCATACAACAAATGAGTTCAAAATTTTATCTGGCTTCATAAAACTGCAAGTACTACGTACACACCAAGTTTCATTCGATTCTGAAAGGGTGATGTGAAAAAAATGAAATGATTGGAATGACCCTTAAATTAATGCTTTATTATAGTGTTTGACCTCTGAAACAATTGGTTTTCAGGTTTCATGTTGTGTTTATGATGTATGTATATCAACTGTGCATTGATTGAAAATAATAATTATTTTTTTATTATAGCTGTTCAGCTGATATATGTTGCTATTATTGGAGAAGTGCTGATTCTGATGTTTTCTGTGATTGCATTTGCATTCTTACATGAGTACTTTGAAACCCAAAATAATCTATTTTGTAGCACTCTTTGGGAGTGTTTTGTTACTGTGACATATGAGGGTTGGTTATCTACTATTGGTGCGGTAAGTATCAATGCATTCCCATTATCATTTTGTATAAGATACCATGTGAGAATTAACGTGATTGGATGCACATAATTATCCTGAGACTAATATTTTTTATTAAAGCTTTTGTAATATCTTTCTCTTGTAATAAACTATTATACAAAAAGAAGGGTAATACTTTGCTTTTATTAGCATGCTATCTTCTACCTTGCATTCACCTACATCATTTCATCACAGATTGGTTTTGAATTATCCTCTTTATTTATTTATATATTATTATAATATTATATAAATAAAAAAAAGTATGTACTAGCAATGTTTTTGATTTTGCCCTCTATTTCTTTCAGGCTCTTCCATTCACTAAAGGGGAACAGTCTGCAACATCATTCTCAATGTACTCCCTGAGAGCCTTTTTCTTTGATATTCCATTCTACATTATAATTTCCGTAATTGCACGTAGTTTGATTACGGCTATTCTGATCAGCAAGTTTTCTGAACTCAGAGGAGAACGAGTAAGTATATGCAGTGGAACCTTCCTATTCCGGACACCATTGAGACCAAAATAAACTGTCTTGATTACAGAGGTTGTCCTTGTTTCAGGGGTGAATTTATATTACAAAGTACAGTGTAGGACAGTGTTTATGTGGCCTCAATACTTATTTTGGGAAGCTTGGGTTCCACTGTAGCCTAATGTTTTACTTTAGCCATTGTTTTGTATACTGTATGCATAACGTTACATACTCAATAATAATGTCTTATTGTTCATATCGTGTTTATTTTAGGATAAAATTAGAAGCAAAATGTTTAAATCCTGTTTCATTTGTGGACATGACAGTGAGGCATTTGAGGTGAGTCTATACTGACACTATACTGTTTGGCAAATGTGCATTTATTGTTTGAGGGTTCATAGTTAGCATACAATGTAAGTTAAATGATACTAAACTGCCGTGTATAATGTTTTAAGGACACTACTTAATATTCATAATTACACAACATTACAAGTTTGCTTACCTTTTTTTTTGATATTTTATTTATACATAGTTGTAATATTAGGTATGGTAATTGGTATAACTATTGCATAAGTATTGCTTATAATTACGCAATGTATGTATGATTCCTTGATGAATCTAGTTCAAGTTATGCCATAATGCATGTGAGTGGCATCCACGGTCAGAATGGATACACAAGTTAAGGTTAATAATATGAATTATACCTAAAATGAATGTTCATCCTTTGATGTGATGAGGTGTCTAAATGACGATACACCTGGTATCACATGACATGTTGACAGGAGGTAGATAATTCCGAGTTAGATACCTGGGATCAACTAACAACTAATATCCCTCCCCTCGACCTATAACCTATACTAATATTTCAGGAATGAAAAGTACATTACAGAATTATAATAGAATGCATCTGTGGATTTATAATTATTAACACTTTTGCATCTGTAGTGGAAAATACATATTAATAACTATGAATTGTAGACAAGTAAACCCAGCCCCTGAACTTATGAAGTTGACATTATTCATACTTTCTTGGTACAGGATGGATTCAAAAAACATGTGCAAGAGGATCATAACAAGTGGAACTATATCTATTATATGATGTATTTGGATATGAAACATCAGACAAATCCCAATGACATGATTGCTATAGAAAAACAAGTGTACACACCAGTGAGTATATGTAGTGCATAATTTGATCAGGGAGCATGAACGGTGGAACAGGGTGGCTATAGACTCCCAAATATTTTCTCAATATTCATATTATTATGCTCTTAATTAAGAGTCATTTGTTTGATTATGAACCAGATTATTCTTGGATTAAAGCAGCTATTTTACAAATGATGTAATTTATATAAGCTGATTTAAACACAGTAGTCAATCAATTACTGTTAGGCAGCATTAGCAGCAAAAAGGATTACACCCCTTATGAATAATTAATCACATGCTTTTGACGTGCCAATACTTATTCCCCCGAATCTCAAATATGTTCTGTCACCTATGTGAAAGTGCACATCTGTATTCAAGATTGCATAACTTGTACTGAAGCAAGGAAGCATTAGTAAAGCTATATATAGCATCTATTGCAGTCTGATAGATTCATCTGAGTGGCTATTTAGCACAGGTCAGATATCATCTAAAACATTGGTGGTGGCTAGAACATCAAATTTATGCAATTACTTTTAAGCCTGGAAATGTTATATATATACTCCTTGGAGAAAGGTGTGCCATATTGCGTACCTCCAAGTTTGTTCATGCAGTATGCACTTTTTCTTGATTCTGCAATGATGTTTGAATATCATACTGTACAGAATTTATTTCTTTGTATCCTGGATCACGATTTTTTTCTTTTCATCACTAGATCAGGGATTGTAGCAATATCAAACATTTCCCTAAAAAAGAGGCTAAAGTTCTTAAAGCAAAATAACATTGCAACTTTGTTTTTTTTCTTTAACAATAATTACATGCCATTTCAGTAGGTTTATCTTTTTCTTTTTTCTACTTATACATAATTATTTTTGCTGAACTTCACTATTTAGCTGAAACTTTGATATAAAATGATGGATTTTTTCCCTTCATTAAGTTGTCCTTCTTTTGCTGAATTGATAAAGGCAACTGAAATACTGAACTACATCTGATCACACTAACCACTGAGGTGACTCTATAATTGTGTTATTAACCACACTGAGCTACCACTGTGACCTTTTAATCTTGTTATTCCCAAAACAACGCAACAAAACCTCTGTAGATATTTTTCAACTCATGATTGAATATGGGTAGTAGCACTAAACTAAATTTTAAGCTATGATTATGTACAAACTTAATATTTATGTAGCTAGGATTCCAGCCAAAGTAGAAGAGAGCATGATGAAGATGATGAATTAGAGATCTAGACTTCCTCAAGCAAACTGAACTACATTAAACATTTAAGGTTGTAGTTTATTTACAAGATGGTTGATAAAAGATGAACTAACTTTAGTTTTATATCTTGAGTACTTGTAGCTTCTTCTCCAGTAGGAAAACTCAGAAAATTTACTAGATCGTCACCAACTGCATTATGGTTTGCATGTGTAGAAGTTATTACATAGTACAAGTAACAACTACTTTCACACAATAAAAGTATTTATTAACTTTTATTAAACCTGATTTTTGTTCTAATGAGGAAGATATGGATTTCCCTCTGGTACTTCCAAAGTAAATAATGTTTGTCAGATATAGTTTATACTTAGAAGTAATTATTATTATTATATATAAAAATTGATGGCATTGAAATTTTATAATCAGTACTTAAAATTAAATTGCATGCATGTAATATTAATATAACCTGAGCATTGCATGTAATAATAATATAAGAAAGTTTGAGAACAATGTTTATATGTAGTTGTTTATATATACCACATTAAAAACATTTAGTAAATTAGGTCCAAATTCATCAAGCCTGCATAATAAATTATAATTAGTGATCTCCTTTTCTTCATTTCATTCCATTGGATGTGGTTTGCTAAATTTGTTGTTATTCATGCATGACTATATACATACATACATTCACCACTGTGATCTTTTGATTTTTTCATTTCCAGTATTTACCTTTTAATTTGTTTACCAGTACAATAATTATATTATTCTTAATTTATAAAAATCTTCTTGAGAACAGAAATAGTGTAATTGCATGCTATTATGTTACATGACATCCAGGAGTTCTGGTATAGAATTGCAATTTTGTATAATAATCATATACATCATTAATAGATATATAATAGCTAAAGTCAAAAGAATAATTGAGTAAATGCATCGATATATCTTAGTACCAATGAAGACTGTACGTTGAGGAGGGGCTAGCATGCAGGACTCCCATATGTATGTATATATGGTTATCAAATAATCCAAACCACATTATAATTATTGTTGTAGCTATATATAACATCACATTTGAAATCACAAATGGTTGATGAAATCAACATTATATGATCCACACTTTCGTTGCAGTCCGACATATTCTGAGTTTCACACATTGGCCAATCTCAATCTCACATACATGCATGGGCCCAAAATCCCTAATAATTATTGATGATGATGAGAGTTAAAGTGGTAACAAAACAGATCGGAAGAACAGCCCACAGTCAACAATAAATAAATCAGGAATAGGAACTAGCTATGAAGTATGATTGTATTGTAATGTATATTTTGTGTTGTAATGCAATTAAAATTTAATAATAACTTGTTTTAATAATTATTGTGTTAACAGGAGATATATATATATACTCAAAATCCTTAGTTCGAATTTGTTTCTACCTTGCATCTCTGGCAGTCATCATTGACATAATCACAGGAGGCACACACACCCTGTCCCCACCACCCCAAATTTTGATGTGGTATACAAACAATATGCTAACTGTTTAGCTGAATGTTAAAGACTCAAGAAATATGTCTTCATCTTCTCTATCATGATCCTGTCATTGGGAGAAAAATCGTTACAATTCTGAGATATTATTTGTTGCAGTCAATTTGATGTACATGTATGTTTGTATTGCTGTATTCATATTTATAATACTTTTTCATAAATAATGATTGAGTAAATAAATTGTACACTGTAAAAATGAATTTATTATTTTAACAGACCAGTTGTTACCTCAGTTGCATGTACATTTATAATACATAGTTAGAAACATGAAATACAAGGATAATTTCTGGTGCTATATATTATAATAAAAAGAAATGTTATGACTACAGTCATGATTGTACATTCTGCATGTGGTATAGTAGGGTGTATATTAGTACATACATTCATGATTGCATGACTAGTTTTTACTATAACTAATAATTTGATACAAATTGTTTCTTCCTATGAATATTATCTCATTTTGAAGTTATCAATAACAGCCTATTTATAGTAGTAGGGTGTATATTGGTATGTATATTCCTGATTGCATGATTAGTGATAAGATGATTGCACATTCCAGTAATAATTTGAAACAAATCGTTTCTTTCAATGCATATTATGAAGTTATCATTAACAGTATGATAGTGGGGTGTATAGCTATATTATAACCAGACAAAATGTTAATTTTCCTCGTATTTCATGTTTCTAATGATATATTGGAAATGTAGGTGCAATTGAGGTAACAAGTGATCTGTTAAAATAACAAATTCATTTTTACAGTGTACTAAAAATATAACCTATGCTGAATATTCATTAAATGTAAGCAGTAGGGTGAAGTTTATGGACCCATACATGCACTAACTTGAAGAAACATGACAATTACATGTAGTTATGTACATGTGTACTGAGGTTTGTGATTAATTATAAATCATTGTATTGAAAATAAGCATTATTACCTAATCCGCTAATGAATATTCAGTTAAATTAATGTAGATATACACTCCATGCTTGATGAGTTGACATCCTGAGCTGTGTAGCAAGCAAATTTAAAAATTGTAACTTGATTTTGAATCTTTATAATGGAGTTACACTTATACGTAATAATTATCAGTGTATTTAAAAGTAGCTACCAATTTGTAAAATGTTTGAGGAAGCGCAATGGCACTTAGGCACTAGGAATGGCAAATTATGCTTGACCTTTGCCCTATGAATTATGTTATGCCAGCAATGCTTACAGTCAACCCCCCTATTATGTTTTTTAATTCAGTTTTTTAATGCAGTTATAAGCTGGACAGTCTATTTATAACAATAAAATGAGTTTTCTGAAATGTTATTTAGGAGATGCAGGAGCTAGAAACAGAATTAGTTTAGTCTCACTGGCCACCCTCAGCACCCTGTATTTAGGAATGCCTGAAATAACTAAATCTAGGAAGTGATGGTAGTTTCAAAGTCATCAATATTGAAGATGAATTGAGTCTGCTAGACATAAAAAAGCAAATTTTGTTCCAGAATATATCTATTTAATCAGAAATATTGTCCTATAATGACATTATATTCTCCTATGTCAACAATGCACTTGCATTAATTGCAAACATTGGTTGATAACACATGGTCTTAGATGGAATATCATTGAGTTCAGACTCCATTGTATCATTGGATCCAATAGATGGACTACCTTTCATTCATTGTCAGACTTTGTTGATTATTCAAATGCTCAGTTTTAATATCAACTGTGTTTGGAGAATTCTAACTCTGATGATAGTTAATTAATAGTATTCAAACTTTGTTTATTCCTTAAGGTCATTTGATCAAGCACCTGATTCTGAAACTTGATAATATGCTAAAATTGAAAAACAGTGTTCGATTCAGGTTTTAATATATAGTTGGCTTCCTATAATTATTGTATATAATATAACTACCAGAGTGATTTGTTAATTCAGTCAATTGTATATGTAAAGGTAGCATTCTTGTAAAGTTACAATAATTTTGTTGCTGAATTGTGTTAGGATAAACAATAAAATGTTATTGTACTTTCAGATTGTGAATGCAAAGTTCTTATTAGGAATGAAAAAATATATCTTTGAAATGGAAACACATACATCTGTTGCAATAACAGTTGAACTATGTTTTATAGTATAATATTATAGTACACACTAAACTGTAAATTATATATTACCTAAATCAATGAGTGTTAAAACAACATTAATTGAAAAATACACAAGCTATTGTAATACACTACTAAAATTACTATAAACACATATTTAAGTTATTGCATGTTGAAACTAGCACAATAAGCATATACACACACATTCACACTATAATGCTAAACTAATGCTATTGTAATTCACCAATACCTAATGGGCACTTGCACTTGTTCATAAATATTCATTGTTAGACAGTTTATTGAACCCTCAATAAATAGATTACAAAATTGTTCTTTCTTTCATAGTCAGTCTTTGTTAAGAATGTTCAGTTTGAAGTAATAACTGTAGCTACAAACTGGAACAGCCTCACTTCCCAAATAAAAGAAGAGCATGTACATGTACTTGGCTGAATTATTTACTATATCATAATTATAATGTCACTGTAGCAGTGTTTTGTTAATATATATACGATGAATTCTGAAAGTTACTTTAATATTTTTGCTGAACTGCATTAGTGTAAACAATATTGTGTTATTGTACTTTCAGATTGTGAATGCAAAAGTGCTTATCAGGAATGTAAAATTATATCTTTGAAATTATATCTTACTATAATTACTGTATATAATATAACTACCAGAGTAATTTGTTAATTCAATCAATTGTATATGTAAAAGTAGCATTCTAATAATTTTGTTGCTGAATTGTGTTAGCATAAACAATAAAATGTTATTGTACTTTCAGATTGTGAATGCAAAGTTCTTATTAGGAATGAAAAAATATATCTTTGAAATGGAAACACATACATCTGTTGCAATAACAGTTGAACTATGTTTTATAGTATAATATAGTACACACTAAACTGCATGTATATTATATATATTACCTAAATCAATGAGTGTTAAAACAACATTAATTGAAAAACACACAAGCTATTATTATACACTGCTAAAATTACTATAAACACATATTTAAGTTATTGCATGTTGAAACCAGCACAATAAGCATATACACACATATTCATACTATTATGCTAAACTAATGCTTTCAGATTGCGAATGCAAACGTTCTTATCAAGAATGTAAAATTATTTCATATCTTACTGTAATTATTATCTATAATATAACTGCCTGAGTGATTTGTTAATTCAATCAATTATATATTTGGTTATGTAAAAGTAGCATTTTTGTTGCTGAATTGTGTTAGCATAAACAATAAAATGTTATTGCACTTTCATATTGTTGAATTCATATTTCTATTCTGAATGCAAACGTTCTTCTCAGGAACGAAAGAATATATCTTTGAAATACAAACATTTACAGTTCAATTATGTTTATGTAGTATAATACAGTACCCACTAAACTCTAAATTATATGTAACCTAAATCAATGGCCGTTAAATAAAACAACATTAATCACAGCTACCATTATACACTACTACAATTATTGTAAATTTAAGTTATTACCTGCCGAAATCAGCAAAATAATCACAATGACACCCCATTCATGTGCTTCTTATTTCTTCATAAATAATTATGTCATAAAAGTTTGATGTTCCATATTTCTTGGAAATGGAGGTAAAGTACCCAGTTTATCATTCATTTCTTGTATCTGGTAGTTTAATTAATTTAAAAATGTTAGGGATTGGTTATGCTTGACCTTTGTCCTGTATTATATGCTATGCTAGTAAAGCTAACAGAACCACCCTATTACTATTAATTTGGACCTGTTTATAAAATTAAGTTTCTCAAAATTAATGGTATTAATTTCAGGACATGCAGTAGGATCAAAATCTAGTTTACTTTCATTGGCTACCTTCAGCACCCCACGTATGTTTGGGAGGGACTGAAATGAATAATTCTATATAGATAGTGATGACAATTTTGATGTCAATGTGGATGAGATTTACTCGCATTCTTGTAAAGTCACTTCAATTTATTTACTGAACTGCATTAGTATGAACAATATTATGTTATTGTACTTTCAGATTGTGTATTCATATTTCTATTGTGAATGCAAACATTCTTTTACCAACAATGAAATAAATATTAAAATACAAACATATACAATTGCTACAATAACTTGGACTATATTTTAGTATAATATTATAATTATAGTACATATAGTAAATTAAATCAGGTAAAATGGACAGTTAAAAAAACATTAACTGAATACTACACTAGCTATTATAATATACACTACTACAATACATATTAATTTATTGCATGTTCACATCACCAAAACAGTAAGGTTTACATGTACTCACACATGTCTTATTTCGTCATATGACATCAGATCATCATTTGATGTTCCATATTTTGCCTGCAAGTTGTGTTGTGGAATTGGAGGTAATGTACCCAGTTTATCTTTCATTTGGGATGTATCTGGTAGTGTACCTCGAAAAGACTGCACAGCATAGCTTTGATTTAAATTTAGTTCATTAACATTGTTGGACTTCTGCCTTAGTTTACAAATTAAAACTCCAATCACAGGTATGCTGTTAGTAGAACATATAAATGTTTATACATGGAATAATTTAATTATTATTATAAATAAATAAATAAATAAATGTATTACTATAAATGATGAAAACATGAAACACACCACCCATTGTATATACAACATAACCACTACCCCAACCACAATGTGTGGTATATGGACAGCAGTTATACGTTCCTAGTATAAATTCGTGGTATATTTGAGTTATATGCTTGAAGTTGGGATTTAAACCACTCAGCTATATATATACCGTATGCTGGGAAATGTTCACGGTGGAATAATTTCGCGAATTTCACTAATTGTACACTATTCGTGAAAATATAAATTGTGAAGATATGGGCGTGGTAGCAAGTAAATGCCATGTGGATTCATGAATCGCATCATTGCATCATTACTTCAAGGAGATTCTGCTGTTCCAAGCCCACACGGAGCACTATCTTCAAGTGTCCCGTCATTAAGGAATTGATAATTGCTACAGAATAGGACTCGGCATCACCAGCCTCTCAGGAGCACGCAAATCAATACTTAAATTCACGAATACTCCAAAATAGGCTTTTCGCGAAAATTGTCCACCACGAATACTTCCCGGCATACAGTATATCTATATATATATATATATATATTATATGGTGTCATCTCCTGCATAGTGTGCATATGGAAGGTCTATATACAATATATAAGATTCACCACATCAAAGGGATGATGTCACCATCATACTATATATATCCCTTTGATGTGGTGAGGTCCATATATTGTATATGGACCTTCCATCTGCACACTATGCAGGAGATGTTACCATCATACAATATATTGTATATAACGTAGTATGCTAATAGGTCCTATAATTATACTGAATATAGGACCTGAGGTTTGTGTTGGAGGATGTGATATAGCCCAAGCCTGTGAGGGCTATATCACATCTGAGGTCACAACAGTTATAGCTATATTAATTTGTTAAACATTTTTCCAAATATGTGCATCAGCATAGGTGATGATTGTAAATCTGCAACACTTCATGCAAATAATATACATAAAGTGTAATTGCACTTTGACTGTGTTGTTGTATACTAGTGATGTACATTTCATTCTCATACTGTTTGTGTAATAAAATTAATTACTGTACAAATATTATAGGAAGTATAATTTCTTTTTGTTACAAAAAAGACTTTAGCCAGTTTATTGAAGCAATGCAACATAATATAAAATGCATCATTATCATTAATTTGAATGGTAAAATGCACTGACATACCCAACAATCAAAGCTGTAATTCCAAAGACTAAAGCTATGACACCAATAGAAAGAATTACTACTTCATTACTAGTACTAGTAGTACTAGTATCAGACACACTTGTTGCTCTTGTAGAATTTGTTGACCCTGTCCCTGTAATTGAAATTGTGTTGATAGCTGTGGTAGTCTTGGAAGAAACATACTGAAGTTTGCCTGTTGTTGTAAGATGTGTACTTATACTTGTTGTTAAACTGTCTGTAATGCTAATATTATCATGTGTCAGATTACCTTGACAGTTCACACCAGCAACCTCAACATGATTGTTTAGCTCTTTACCATGCTCAAGAGAATACTGAACATAAAGACAATTTATGAGCACTTGTTCATTACCATCACAGTTCACACTACCATAGTGTATTGCTTTCTTTGGCTTTCCATAAAACGATTCAAAAATCGCCTTAGCCCCTAAGTCGAATATCAAAATAATAATAATTATAGTGTAATACTGCAAACTTGAATAATTTTTGCATGATAATAACATTTCTCTTATTATGATGATGCACATCCAAGAAACCGCTAGTGCTACAAAGTATCATGATAGTTTTAGTTATATCCCTGTTGTTTTATTTAATGAATTTTAAGTTTAAATAGTGTGGCTAATTATGCTCTTGATGTCAAACAGTTGTTATGGTTATGACCCCAAACAGTGATCAAATAACACAAATTATTTATATCCCTCGATAATATCCAGTTTAAAGCATTCGGCACTCAGGTGCTATGCACCTGAGGGCCTCATACTTTAAACTGGCTATATCTCTCACACTCGGGATGTAACTAATCCATAAAATTATCAAATAAATACCAGTAATACATTAAGTGATGCATAAAACTGAAGCTAAGCATTTAATATTTGAAATAGAACTTTTCCACATTAATGTAACTATTTATAAGATGTACAAAAATTGTATTTTATCACTTTCACCTTGTGTTTGATATCCCAGTTGTCTACACACTACATCAGCATCACTATCATTCCATCCAGCATCAGATATAAGTCCCCAAATATGATCATTGCAAATCTCTACAGTACCTTCTCCTTGCTTGTTACCTCCCACAAGTTGAATATCACCTGATTCACAATCTATAATTATACAAAATAGTTATTTGTATTTCTAATCTATTTTGATTTGTTACCATCATAACACAACAATCCAGTTAAACGTGTACGAGGGCATGAATATACATCATCATAGCCTTGTTTTTCACAGTCAGCTAAATCATCTTCATGACCATTACATGAGACATAAGAGTATAGAATTGGACCATCGCCATCACTATATTCAGAATAAAAGTAAACGATTGCTCCTGCAACATAAATAAATAAAGAAACAAAAATAATAATCATAATTAACATTTAACATTTCTGTATACTTGATCTGGTCTTCTTATACTTGGACCTATGCACTATTGGTAGGACTGGAGTGTAAGTTGTGACATATACACATATATAATATTAGATCTATAATTTAATTTATAATAATATTATAATTATTATAATTATAGTATTGTCTGCAATTATTAATAATGTCAGTAATAAATTCACTTGCAATCACACTTTTTATTTGTAGTGAGGGTTCTGCACATGGATTGTCTACACACACCTAAGTCTACGTTTATATTCAGTGAATAATGTTTTCAAATCTATGTGCATTCATTTCTGTTATTTGTTTTGTTGTGGAATAAACTGAACGTTCTAATACTGGTGCTAAATATAATTCGCATAAAGTATATGTGTGCTAGTTACCATTGTCATATCCCATCTGTTTACAAGCTACATAGCCATCAATTTGTGAGAAACCATATGAGCAAATTCCACCCCAAATTCCATTGTTACATATCTCAAGTCTTCCTTCCTTTTCTACTGTGCCATTGACAAGACGAACATTTCCCTCATGACAGCCTTCATGATCTATATAATTACATGTCATAAGTATAAATTCTGTTTGGTTTAGCCGATTTCTCACCATAGCACTTTATTCCATATTGATTTATACAATCTATCAAACAACCAGCAGAAACACTGCATTCATGAACATTTAAATGACTTGAGCTGCATGAGATCGATGATACTTGAGGTTTATTGATATTTGTACCAAATCTTCCATCTCTGTATATAGAAGCATCTGCATGAATGATGTTAGAAGTAATCATATACAACAATTATAATGAACTACTCGAATAATTTTCAACTTACAATTTGGTTCTTTATATCCCAGTTGAAAACATATTCTTGAGGCTGTTCTTTGACGTAATGTATATGTAGTACAAAGTGCAGACCATCTACCATTATAACAATACTCCACTCTTCCTTCACTTGTTGTATTGCCACCGACTAATTTGACATTTCCAGTTGTGCAACTATCTGCATGATAATTATTATGAATATTATTTTGATATCATTTTAAGTTTTTCCTTATCACAAAGTATACATTATTAATATCTTTTATAAACTAACTACATGTAGAACAATTGTAATGAGAATCATTATTGATTAAGTTATCTTTGCATAATTATAATTAAACAGACCCTAGAAAATGATTTCAGGGTAATTATTTTGAGCATGATTTATTTGAATGAAATAAACACTTACCTGATTCAGAATTGTTACTACACTTTATTCCAACTGTGTCTCGACTTGGATTACAGTAGCTGTTACTGGTGAGGTAGTAACTGCCATAAACACCACAGGTAAACAGTGAGGTATAAGAGGAGGAGCAGTAGTAAGGTCCAAATCCTATGCTGTCCCAAGGACCAAAGTTTAGTGAAAACTCAGGAACTAAAAGTATTTATGATTTCAGTGAAGTATAATTTTTATGCTGGTCTGTACTTACTTGAATTTGTATAACCTAACTGTTTACAAGCAACTATTGCTACATTGCAGTGCCAACCGAAGTCACATACAGCCTCCCACACCTGTGTACTGTTACATATCTGTAACATACCATAATATTGTGATTCAACATGTTTAAACAAACGAGACTCTCCATTTGAACAACTCTCTGTAATCTCTGTTAATAAAACGTGTAAACTAGACTAGTTCACAATAATTATGATCATCGGTTTACTCACCTATAACATTTGCAAAAACAAACGCAAACCAAAAGAATATCATCTTGTAGTCTTACATCAAACTACATGTAGTCTAACAAATGTGCTGTTGTTTTATATGTGAATGTACATAGTAACCACACCTATCTTAGTCTGGCGTAGCCTCGTAGACAGGAGAGTCTAACCCAACTCTCTTACTACGAAGGATGACTGGATGAGTCTGGCAAACTGACAGTAGAGCTTTGTTCTAAAGGCGGTAAGCATAGTTCTTGACGCAGAGTAGGTGTTATACTATCAGCTATATAGAATGTAAAAGATGGAGGTTGCTGTTGAACTTGTGTCAGAAAAACATTTAATGGAAGATTAAAAGACAAACAAGAAGAAGCTATACTATCGTTCATGTCTGGGAATGATGTCTTTGTATCACTACCGTAACCAACAGATGATATTTTCATAAGCGAATGGGCGGACTAGGCTTTACTGTGAAAGTTTTGGGATGCATACAAATCTATGAAGTAAGTCTTACAGTAATTTTAATTAAAACAAATTGTGTTCCATCTGTGCCTTAAGGTTGTAGTCTTTTCCGTGGGCGAATGCTACTCCAATCAGTTTCTAGTTCAATTCTGTATCTTTTGGAAGCCACACCCACCTGGGGGTATAATTATTGGGCCTAAATGTTTTCACTGATTATTTTCAGAAACAAAGCTAAACACACCCTTCGGGTGGTGGAGGGGGCGGTGGGTGGGAAACCCACTGCAGGGTAACTGTAGTTGCTCTCTGAGAAAGATCGGAGTTTGATAGTGCCTAGAAAGGTAGATTTTATGGTTTCACTGAAAAGCTACAGAATTCAGCTTTCTTCAGCCTCTTGTAACTATAAAAGTAAAATGAATCTGCAGAAAACGGCTTCGTAACTTTTCTCAAAATACATTGTACTTGGTGCACGCCATGTATGGTGGGCGTGGCTTTCATGGTTTTGTACTTATGTTAATTGGAAAAATGGATATTTTATATACGTTTTATCAATTCCAGGACACTATAAAGGTGATTAGAAGATATGAAGGTTGGTATTACATCCAATTTTACTCATATTATATTATATTGTATTTTGAAAGTGATTGGAGTCGCATCCGCCCCACTCCCTAGTACCACCTTAACTGTCAATGTAACAACCCCTTCAGACTTCAGAGTCTTGAGTTTGCTCCCGCTTGAATCTGTGCAGCACATGTCAATTGAAATCAATATCCTCATGCTTCGTCAAGACAGAATATGGCTATTTGGAATAGAAAACATTATTTCTGAAGCAACACTGATTTTAATGGTAAGGCGTGGGATGGTGGGAAGCAGAGTTACCCTAGACCCAGTCACAAGCATGAGATAACTCAATAATTAATTAATACTGGACATGCACATGCGCATCACCTGAGAATTAACCTCGTTTAAAGCTCTGCTTTAAACATCATTTAACGCCTGCATATTCCTATTTACCTGGAGGGCCAGATCAGCTGCCCTGGCTGTCCAGTTTGAGGGATATAGCTACCTCCCATGCTTGACCTCCTAGCAGCATAGTATAGGAGGAGTTATGGGAGATTCATAGAGGCACAGGACTCCTCCCATGGGTGAAGCCTAAGCCCCACCCATTGCTTGTCCCCACCCCTTTGCTAGTTGGATTAGACTGTGGGGGCGGAGTTTAGCTAAGGGCGGAGTCCTTGCTGCCCAAGGGAGTATTAAAAACTTCCGCCCCAAGAGTATATGAATAATGGTTTAATATGTCAAACCATGAACATATAGATATGTAAAGAAGGCATCATTAGTATGATGTTATAATGTACATAAAAAACCAAAAACAACGAATGCAGAGATATACTATACAATTAATCCCTTCGGTTGCAGTACAGACACGAGGTTCGATGATATGCCTGTAAGCTGTTGTCTAGGAGTTCAGATGTATAGGCAGTATGCAGATGATTCCCACCTGCCAAGAATCTTTATGGTGGAGTCTGGTATACCAACCCTTGCTGCTGTTGTCGCAGCACCTATCCTGAAGCTGTGACCATTGTAACCACTGGAATCGATTCCTGCAGATGAAAGCCCCTACTTCAGCCTAGTGACAAAGGTCTCCCTCGTGAGGGGTACCCCACTGGAGAGTAGGAACAAAGGGCCAGGAGTACTAGGACAGATTGCACCACTGCTACAGGGCATAAAAGTGACGCTGTCGCTCCCACAAACAAGGTGATGCCTTTGCCATATGAGTCTGTCTTACTCCTGCTCAAAAACAAACTGATGCATGTGAATTTGTGGTGATTATCTACACGGACACCATCTACCTGAAGTAGGGGTGAATGGCCTTCCTTTGTTGAAGTGAATTCTCCACTATGAAGAAATGCCAAAAAACCCGTGGACCCTGAAAAAATTTGCCTTGTGAAGTGGGTCAAATTTTATGGTAATTAATTATTCATGATGGGTCTCTTCAATTATTTATTGATAATTATAATGGGTGCCCGAGCTGAGACTGATGTAGCTACTGCAGTGTTGCTTATAAAACCACTCTGTATTATATAGAAATAGAGGCTCATCAAAAAAAGAAAAGATTGGAGAAATGATAACTAATTTCTTTCATAAGCTTTGGTGGTCCCTATAATTAAACATCAGGTAGTGGCCTTGGGGCATTTACCCTAGTCTCGTACCCAAACAGAAAAAGAGCCTGGATTCAACTGTTTGCTCATGCGCTAATTAACTTGTCTGATTTCTGAGGCGACCGTGACACTATCTGTAATCTTTCCATTTCACTTCACTGAAAAGATGTATTATAATCAATATGGCTAGTTTGAATCATACTATGTCTGTATTGTACAACACTTTGGATATCCTGATCTTGTTCTAAACCAGGAGCAGATCTTGGATATTATTATGTACTACAAACTGACACACCTTTTAGTGACCACATGTTATATTGCTCGTTAATTTTGCACATGAGCAAACAGTTGAATCCAGGCTCTTTTTCTCCGCCATCCTAAAAAGCCTGGGTACAAGGCTACATATACTTCTGCTACCCTCCTTCTCAGTGGGCCTGTCTGTATGTCAAATTGAGTCTGTAGTCTGTCAATAGCAAAGGAACATATCATCAGGCAGTCATTACCATTGATAACAGAGCGCTGCGTTTTATCCATCACTCATTATTAGTTAATTTTTGTTGATAACCAGATTATGTCACATGATATTTTTTAATAACTATATAATATTATAATGGGAATAAAAATAAAAATAAGCAAAACAAAAAGTGTCACTGTGGTACCTCAAGGAAAGTCTCACAGAGGACTGACTTGTAACAATGACAGGATAATGTTTGATTTGTAGCTCCAGTTTTATTTATAGCTGTTCAAGCAGGTTTGTAGTTGCCGTTTGCACTTTGAAATTCTAACTATAGTTCTCACTGCAATTGATTTTAGATTTTCAAATCTTCTTTGTGAATGGTCATAGGCTGTAGCTTTCCACTACCAAGGAATAAACACCTCCATTTTCTTCAACTAATTGCCTATGTTTATATCCTTCTGTATTTCACCTGTGATATGAAAGCATGGAAACTTGATATCATGCTAAAATTGAAAAACAGTGTTTGATTCAGGTTTTAATGTATAGTTGGCTTACTATAATTATTATGTATAATATAACTGTCAGAGTGAATTGTTAATTCAATCAATTGTATATTTGGTTATGTAAAAGTAGCATTCTTGTATAGTTTACTTTAATTTTGTTGCTGAATTGTGTTAGTATAAACAATAATATGTTATTGTACTTTCAGATTGTGTATTCATATTTCTATGTTCTTATGAGGAATGAAAAATATATCTTTGAAATACAAATCCATACATTTGTTACCATAACAGTTGAATTATGATTATGTAGTATAATACAGTACCCACTACAATGTATGTAAATTATATATTACCTAAATCAATGACTGCTAAAACAACATTAATTGAAAAATACACAAGCTATTATTATACGCTTCTAAAATTACTGTAAACACATATTTAAGTTAATACATGTTGAAACTAGCACAATAAGCACATATACACACATTCACACTATTATGCTAAACTAATGCCATTGTAATTCACCAATGCCTAATGGGCACTTGCACTTGTTCATAAATATTCACGGTTAGACAGTTCATTTGACTCTTAGTAGATAGATTACAAAATTGTTTTTTCTTTCATTGTCAGTCTTTGTTGAGAATGCTCAGTTTGAAGTAGCTACAAACTGGAACAGCCTCACTTCCAAAATAAAAGAACAGCATGTACATGTACTTGGCTGAATTATTTACTATACCATATAATGTCACTGTAACAGTGTTTTGTTAATGTATATATAATGCTTTCTTAAAGTTACTTTAATATAGTTGCTGAACTGCATTAGTGTAAATAATATTGTGTTATTGTACTCTCAGATTGTGAATGCAATAGTTCTTATCAGGAATGTAAAATTATATCTTTGAAATTATATCTTACTATAATTATTATGTATAATAACTACCAGAGTGATTTGTTAATTCAATCAATTGTATATTTGGTTATGTAAAAGTAGCATTCTTGTAAAGTTACAATAATTTTGTCACTAAATTGTGTTAGTATAAACAATAAAATTGTACTTTCAGATTGCGCATTCATATTTCTATTGCGAATGCAAAAGTTCTTATCAGAAATGAAAAAATATATCTTTGAAATACAAACACATACATTTGTTACCATAACAGCTGAATTATGTTTATGTAGTACAATACAGTACACACTAAACTCTAGACTATATGCTAAATTAATGGCCGTTAAATAAAACAACATTAATTGAAAAAAACACAACTACCATTATACACTACTACAATTACTGTAAATTTAAGTTATTGCCTGCCAAAACCAGCAAAATAATCACAATGACACCTCATTCACATGCTTCTTATTTCTTCATAAATAATTATGTCATAAGATTTTGATGTTCCATATTTCTTGGAAATGGAGGTAAAGTACCCAGTTTATCATTCATTTTTTGTATCTGGTAGTTTAATTAATTTTGAAAATGTTAGGGATTGGTTATGCTTGACCTTTGCCCTGTCGTCATACAATCATAAATGCATTAAAATTTGTTCATCAATAAAAGTCAATCTTTTGTATTTATGTATTGATTATCATTCTCTTCCACATTTTCAGCTTCCATGTTCCGAGTACACGAATGCGCATGTGTAATTAAATTCCTCTTAAAACAATGGCGTCCAATTCGAGATCAAATCTTTGTAGTCGTTGAGACTGTCTTCTTTCATAGTATCTGTAGATATCATCTCGATACTTGTAGACCAGAATTTTATATAAATAGCTACGACTGGAATGGTGCTAGAATCATTGTGATATTTCAACAAACAAAAAATGGTTTGTCTGAAAATTAAAAATAATAATAATAAGATTTTGCCAGTTTTGCCACTCGCCGGTTCTCTACCTTAACGACAATTTTTGGCCATCTAGAAGATTTTGGTAGTCACAAAAACACTAGATATGAATAGGTATGTGTGTATTAAAGCCTATCTGTATATATTACCAGAGATTTCAGGTCATCACTTGCAATTGAAATGTATGGGCAGCCATTTGTTTTCCATGTCATCCCTACATAGAGAGTACTACCGTATATATATTTATATACCATAGCAACAGCCACATCAAAGTTACCGACAGCAGTTATATACGCCATAACTACAGGTGGATACTGGATATGAAACCATAGGGCTGATATAAGACCTATAATAGATTGCATCAGTCTGAGCAGGCGCAATCAAGTTTTAATTGATGGCGTGCCGTTTGTAACAGTCTATGACGTGCCGTTTGTAACAGTGGAAACCCAATCCCACTCTATTATTTGCGCATGCGCATAATATTAACAAAATACGTTAGCATGACAAACTGGGGGGTGGTCTGGGGGGGTACGCCCCCCCCCCCCCCCCCCCCCCCCCCCCCAGTTTAGGCCCTGGGATCGTTAGGGTTATCATCCATGTTGTGTTACAAACGGCACGCCATAGACGACAAATGGAAAATGAGAGTAGAGCTGTAGATGTCAGGTAACATTGATGTACATGTTAGGTATGGAATTCACACTTTGCACCCCTTGACTTTGCTTCATGCTGCTATCTCGGTGTTCAGGTCTGATGTTGCTGATACACACCTGGAAGCCATGTTATATATACTACATATATATATAAATCATATATATATATATATAATTATATATATTATATGTAATATATGTATATATATATATATATATAATATATATTATATATATTATGATGGTGACATCATCCCTTTGATAGGCGATGATTGTAAATCTAGAACACTTCATGCAAATAATCTATATACATAAAGTGTCATTGCACTTTGACTGTTATTGTATACTACTGATGTACATTTCATGCTCATACTGTTTGTGTAATAAACTTAGTTACTGTATACAAATATTATAGGAAGTATATTTTCGTTTTCTTTACAAAAAAGAGATTAGCCAGTATATCGAAGCAATGCAACATAATATAAAATGCATCATTATAATTAATTTTGATGGTAAAATGCACTGACATACCCAACAATCAAAGCTGTAATTCCAAAGACTAAAGCAGTGACTCCAAAAGAACGAATTACTACTTCATTACTAGTACTAGTAGTACTAGTAGTACTAGTACTAGTATCAGACACACCTGTTGCTCTTGTAGAATTTGTTGAGCCTGTCCCTGTAATTGAAATTGCGTTGATAGCTGTGGTAGTCTTGGAAGAAACATGTTGAAGTTTGCCTGTTGTTGTAAGATGTGTACTTATACTTGTTGTTAAACTGTCTATAATGCTGATAATATCATGTGTCAGATTACTATGGCAGTTCACACCACCAACTTCAACATGGATGTTTAGCTCTTTACCATGCTCAAGAGAATAATGAACATAAACACAATTTGTGAGCTCTTGTTCATTACCATCACAGTTCACACTACCATAGTGTATTGCTTTCTTTGGCTTTCCATAAAATGATTCAAAAATCGCCTTAGCCCCTAAGTCGAATATCAAAAATAATAATAATTATAGTGTAATACTGCAAACTTGAATAATTTTTGCATGATAATAACATTTCTCTTATTATGATGATGCACATCCAAGAAACCGCTAGTGCTACAAATTATCATGGTGGTTTTAGTTATATCCCTGTTGTTTTATTTAATGAATTTTAAGTTTAAACAGTGCGGCTAATTATGCTGTTGATGTCAAACAGTTGTTATGGTTATGACTCCAAACAATGATCAAATAACACAAATTATTTATATCATTTTTTCACATGATACCTCTCTTCCAAAGGTTTGCAGGGTATGAAACAAACAAATGACAATAGATGCATTTGGGATGCACTACTTCAATACCTCCCTCTCTCCTATATCTTTATCAGCCATAATGATACGAATCATAATGTCAATAGATAGAATACTTACAACACATTCCTAGTCATTTGCCTTTCGGCCTTAAATTCTGTCTGCCATGCATGCAACATTGTTTAATCTCATAATACTTCAGTTCGGTTTTAAGTGGTCTATCAATGCCTCGTTTACGGGCAGCTTCTATCATTCTGGAGTCACACTGCCAAAACTCAACGAAACAGCTCTTTTTGTACTGTTTTAGAGCCGATTTGAATTCTTCCAAACTTCTGAACACATCTCCAGCATGAAACCCAATTGAAGAAGCTGCATCTGACTTGTGCTCTGGCACGTTTTTAGCCTTATTTAAAGCATACCCTGTTAAAACCCTGGAGCCGTGATTTTAGAGTAATCACGTAGAGTCCCGGTGCTAGTGTCTGCGTGATTTGGGGACCCATGAAAGTGGGGACCCCGGGCTCCATACCTCTAGTGGTTCTGGAACAGCGAGGCTCTATAAAGCTAGAGCTCTAAGGACACTAGATACCTAAATCTTAGTGAAGTAAGGATGCTTCAGTGATCAAATATAATTATAATCATAATTATTATAATTATTATTGCTATTACTGATATATAATAATTATTATTATAAACATTTTTTGATTTATTATAAATTTTGTATTCATTTTATAAATGTCATGCTTTAGTGGATTGTTACAATTAATGCAATAGGGATGAGTGAGCAGAAAAAGCCCTTCATAAAGGTGGCTAAAGCCCTCTAGCTATATACCGAGCGCAGTGAGGCAGTATTTTAATCATTTTTAGGGTTCAATCACTATGTGGTGAACGCTTATGAAAAACTTGCACCGACTGCCAAGTCTGCCATGATCGATCTCCCAACCAGCTGCTCGATCATCATGTGCATCCCCAAATCTCTGGAAGGATTCGTAAATATCTAGTGATATACAGACTGATGTGTCCATAAATCACTAGAGATTAATGGACGGGGGCCCCAAATTTCTGGAGTCCCCAAATTGTGAATAAATAGTAGGTGGGTTGTGTTTTTGCTACTATTTGTACTATATATTGAATTGACTGCTACATGAAGGAACACTCCATAAGAAAGAGACTTGTTTTTATGTGAAAGTGATATTCTACACATTTTCCAACAATATTCATTACCCACCACCTAGTCTTCATCCCAAAACCTTCGTTCCCAAAACACTAACCCTAAACCTTCATCCCAAAATCATAATCCAGAGCCCTTGTCCCAAAGCCCTAGCTCTTGTCTGTCTCGTTCACAGTGGGAGGAAATGTCAGTTCTGACATAAGTACATCCCTTTTTAAATCATATTTGTGGTTGTATACCACTCCTGGTTCTTCTGAGAACCGGAAGAAGTCAAAAGATTCATCTCTGTAAATGTATAATTACTTGTTACTATCTCATATGGTGTACTATTGGCCCAAAGAGCATATTTGGCCACTGCATATTTTAAAGGCTACGCAAACCAATAGTTACACAAGAGTATTTTAAAAAGCAAGGAAACAAGTGTATATAGAGAAAAAAACATCCCTATGATTGCTTTACAAATTTAAGTGAAGATATGACTGCTTTGTGGTGTGCAGAATTCAGTAATCATGGCTGACTTTATCAAGCATGAAACTGAGACAACAGCTTATTATAGTTATTATTTTGATTATCTACTCTCCTGACCTTTCAAAGGACCTTGTAGAACTTTAGGAATATATTTCAGGCAGAATAGCTAGCTATTAGTTCCAGTTTCTACGTAAGCTCAACAGCTTTCTTTCTGCTGGTGTGTAGAGCTTGACGCGCGTTCTTTTACGCACCACGACCATTAATTGACCGAGCCCCCCGGGAATGACGCAACTTCCTTAACTACGCATAGTCGCTCAAGTGACACAAACATATATATATTATATATATATATAATATATATATATATATATACATTAAACCCCGTGGAAAGCAATTATAGGGATGGCCCTACGGGCCATAAAAAGAAATAACTTTGTTGACATTCAGGCATATAATGGTATATATCCACAATCATGACATTGCAATGTAACAGATATATACTTAATTAATTTTTAATTGTTGTTTCACTGAAGTCATGTATATGGCTATATTGGCTATTCTCATGAATGAAGCAACTTCGCACCAAAGCTCGATTGCTAAGCAGTCTTGACGTACGCTATCAGATATCATTTATGCTTTATAATACATTCAATTAACCACATTAAGCAGTCTATACCAATACTCTCATTCTGTAATTTCAGTTATGTACTCAAACATTCCTTTAAACAACAAAATTATATTTAAAAAAAAGAGTATTAATAAGACAGTATAACGATTGAGATACTAAAACTATTAAAATTAATATTATCTAAATGTATCTTTTGTTCTACCTTCGTTTATAATTAGCTACATGATTCAAGTATTTCAACAATTCCTTGTTTATAATAGTTACGTGCCAGATCTAATGGTGATTCTGACATCTGTGTAAAGATGTTATACAACGATAATCATTAGCATTGTATATATCAAAAAAATGATCATATTTTCCTATAATAATAAATAATTACATGTATCGTGATGTATGTATATAATCATAAAAAGACTGAGGCTATATAATTATGTTGAGTAGGACTTCTATCGTTCTAACTTCACATGTAATGATCATGATAAATGTCCTCAACAAGAAACTGAAATGTTACAACAACAGGGATTTAGATGTGGGTCAAGTTCATTCATTCATTTACTATTATCTCATACAATTATGTCCAATAAAAATCAAGACTACAAACCACGTACATGTGTAACAAAAATTTTCAGATATTTAATATTTAAGTGAAATATGACAATGAATAAATGAAACTCCAAACGTATGGTACAGATTATAGCTATATCTGATTCTTCTAAGTTATTATTATGTACTTACTCCATCCTTTGCATGTATATCTGCACCACGTGACAATAATGCATTGACAATATCTGTATTACCCCATCTTGATGCCCAATGTAAAGGTGTTCTTTGAAACTGTAAACAAATATTTTGTTAGTACATAATAACACATAAATAATAGGTTATACTAGTTTGGCATCATTTCACCTTTTCATATAATAATAATAATAATAATAATAATAAATCTGTCTATAACTCTGTTGTTTGACTCAAAATATACGTTATACAGTTGAATGCTATAAAAGATAATTTACATACATAAAAGTCTATAAGGTAACAAGGTATACCAAGGCTATATTCGAATTAATAAATACATGCAGTCATAAATTTAATTATTGTTAAATTACATTAACACAAAGTAACAAAAAAATAAGTTACTTACATCACCCTTTGCATTAACATGTGCATCATATGAGAGTAAAATGTTAACAGTATCAGCATTATCACTCTTACAAGCCAAACATAAGGAAGTGTCATGATTCTGTAGTAAGTAATAAAAAAAACAAATTATTTCGCTTACTATAGTAAATAGGTCATGATGATTTGTTATAATTTCAAATATCCAGTACTTAAGTATCTTCAAATCAATTCCTATACAGCTGCTTTTCGCAAATTTGCTTCGACCTATATAATTATTGTTATCACAAATGTTTGTTGTCAATTGTTTGTAGTTTTGAAATTATCTAGTAACCACAAGCAAAGTAAGTCACACTTACCATATTAGGTTGCCAAATGCAATTATTTTAAATTCATTTTAAAGTATGCATTCACTTACTTTGTCTTTTACATTAACATTTGCATCATAAGAAAGTAGAATATTAACAATGTTAGAATGACCACTTTCAGATGCCCAGTGCAAAGAGGTTCGTCCATCCTGTAGTGCAAAACAATGATCACTAAACATGATTATTCAAATAGAGTGTCAGTAAATGAATATCAATGTCTCACAACTAAATTACACTGTTACAAATAAGCTATAAATAAAGTCTACCAGGCATATGATCATAATAATCTTCATTTCTCAATTACATTTTTGTTGCAGTAGACTAAGCTTTTAAAATTATAATAATATACTGCTGAAAAATATTCATGAATGATCAAACATCATGAATTTTATATTCACTTACACTATCCTGTGCATGAACATCTCCACCATGTGACAATAAAAGAGCAGCAATATTATTCTGACCTCTCTTGGATGCCTTGTGTAAAGGAGTCATTTTCTTCTGTTGGAAATATCAATTATTAGTGGATTAGTTTCACAATAATAACCTACATAATCACATAAGTTAGGACTAGCACCATTATTTAACAGTCCTTTGATAGCATTACCACAGTTCATTTCCACTGCTCCATACAAAGCTTGATTCTATAGTACATAAATTAATAGTATCATATCCAATTTGGTAATAAAACAATCTTACAAGATCTAAAAAGTTTTCATTTGCTCCTTCCTTAATCAATATCTCAATATCTTCATGATTATTCTTACTAAGTGCTTCAATCAGAGCTTTGTCCTAAAATGTGTTAAAATATAATTATATCAATCAACTATCACATTGATGATATTGCATGGATGGTATATACTGTAATGTGTTCCTTAGAAAGAATTGTGTAATGTAAATTATATGTTTGTATGTATACAAAGCCTATCATAAGATTATGACAAGATATTTGGAAATATCGCTTTGTTGTGTCTTCCTCCAGTAAATTATGACGGTGGACTTTCTCACTGATCATTGTCTTTCAACAGCCTATTACAGTTATTATGTTTATCTTCTGTATTTATAGGTTCTTGAGAGTTCTTGCAGAACTATTGGAATAATTATATTTCAGCTACAATTCTATTTGATCCAGTTTCTACATAGGCTAAAAGTAACTTTCTTCCAACTGCTTGATATTATTGCAAACAGCATGGATATTGTCAAATGCAATAATAATTCACTCACACTTTAAGTATTATATTGAGTTATAATTTATTAACTTATATAGTTATATGTACCTTTGAATGTTGTATTTTAAGTGCTTCAACTACCTTGTTCCCTCTACCAATATTAAAAGGTGTTCTTCCTTCCTGGAATATAGTAAGCAAATGAATGAAATTATTTTAATCTCATATTTGCACTTACAAAAAATAGAAATAACAAATTAACATAAGTTTATGAATGAACAATATATGCATAAATGTTTTTCACAACTAGTTTTTCTGTTGCCATGTCACATGTACATATATGATGTACACAATACATACACACGTTTTTATTACACAGTAAAATCTAATGGGTTATTTTAACCCTCAAATGGTTACAGGAGTTTCATTTTCCTCAATTTCGATTTTTCCTAGTACTAGTTTCTTTTCATTTTGATCTATAATATTGCCTAGTTTATAAAGTATAATTATCATAATAAAATATAGTGACAAAAACAGCAGTGCTGCAGTTTATAAAGCATAGTATTATAGGTATAGTTGTGTAATATTATCATTCCCATTCCGGTTCCTGTGAAAACAACAGACATTACCTACTCAATTAGTATGTGATGATTATTATAAAAAATAACATCCGTATACTTAAACTACTATAGGATTTTTAATTCTTTATTACGGTATATACTTTATACATTAGTCAATATAGCTCAATATCCAAACTTGTAAACGTTATACCTACCATGAAAAGAAATCAGTAATTGATTGATATAGTCTCAGGAGCATATCATTAATATTTTATTGAAATTTATGTAATCACATGAGGGTTAAAATAAGCTATTTATCTTTACAATGTATCTGTTTACCTCATCCACTACATGAATGTCTCCACCATGTGATATCAGCCGAGTAACAATGTCTGCATTGCCTTTCTCGGATGCCAAATGCAAAGCTGTTCTGTTACGCTATTAGAGATAAAATGCACTGTATAGTGTATGTTAATATATGAAAGTGGTTTTAAGTCCTCTAATGATAACGTTAGCTATTAAACTAGTCAAAATAGTAAACCAAATTCAATGTTATATTATGCTTGTGAAGCTTTCCATGGCATTTATTGTAGTAAATATAAATATAAATTATTATAATTATATAATATTATAATTTACAATTATATGCTTGTCACGTATGCCTTGTGTACACAGTCTGGAAGCTGTCTCCTTCTGGGGATCTGTTAAATAATAAGTGTTGTAGCATGTAAAATTAAGAATACACACAAAGTAAATGAAGGAGCAGGAAGTAGCAGATAGTAAAAAAGTGCAACTTATATACAAATTGTTGGTCTATCTTAAAGGTATTGCTATTTATAAAAGAGTGAAAAACAAATCACTAACTGGGTTTCAAGTTATATTTGATTTCAACAAATTTCAATACATTTCAACACATTTCGACACATTGAAAACATCTCTCAAACTTCATTCCAGTAATGAAAATGGTTTCCACAATTTACATACCTTATCCACTGCATTAATATCTTCATCATGTGATATTAGGAGATCAACAATATCAGCATTACCACCTTCAGAAGCAAAATGCAGGAGAGTCCTGTTATACTATATTCAGGAAGAATTAAATATCATTGTATGAATGTTGTTAGAGGTTGAATATTTGAATTCTTTAGTATTTGAGTAGTATCAATTTGTTTAATGTTCACAGAACTGGTATGATTAACTTTCGTGAATATTAGATATTCATTTATTAAATGAACGAATACACTTCAATAGTAAAAAACACTATTTGTTGTAGCCAGCCATAGAAAGAGAGGAGCATAGTCTATAATACATTAATACATTCTCCATTAAACATGCAGAAGGGTGATCACAATTTATAAATGGAATTATTATTTTGTCATGTGCATGACAAGACCGATTTTTATACGAGTTTATGCCAGTCTGATAACTAACAGTAAGTTTATCTAGTGTATACACTGTAAAAAATATTGCTACTTTGTTTTTCTGATGGTAATGATAGTGAACACAAATGGTGATAAAATTGTGAAGTAAGTAAGCTTTTTTTTGTGGTAAATGATAACATTAGGAAGTCCAAGGTAGAGATAGCCAAGATAGTAGTTATACAGGTTGCTTGTGGGTAAAACTGCATGCTAATGGAGTTATATTAAAACAAAGGCTCTCTACACTTAGAATTCTTATCTGTGAAAAATAGATGTCAAGAATATTGAACTAATGCTGAGTGAAAAGATGGCTGAGCTGAACATAGCAAACACTGTCATCAAGATTAAATTAATTATATTTATCATATAAGTAAAGTATAAAAATATTTACCCAATCAACTGTGTGAATGTCTCCACCATGTGATATAAGGACATTAACAATGTCAGCATTACCATTCTCAGACGCAAAATGTAACAGAGTCCTTCCAAACTTCAAAAGGGAACATTACATGTATAAATGTATTATACTATTGACATTAGTTATAATAATAAAGTGCTTACCCAATCCCTTATATGAATGTCACCACCATATGATATCAATAGATTGAGAATTTCAGTATTTTTTTTCATAATAGCATGATATAAAGATGAATCCTGCAACAAAGAAAACTGCCTTTGTATATATCTATTCATAAGTAATGTTTTGCACCACATGTATGGGTAAATACTATGTATAAATTATTATCTATTCATGACAATATCTAACCTCGTTGACATTCCGGTAGTTTGGATTAGCCTTGCGTTCAAGTAATGTTTGAACATCACTAATATTATTTCTGTCAACTGCTCCAATAAGTGCTTCATCCTATAATCAGATTTATTATGGTTCAATGATAGTATCATTTTTGTAGTAAATGTAGTAACAACTTAAGTGAAAGCATGTATTTTGGAGGCACTAAATAAATAATAATTATTAACCCTCACCCAGGTAGGTGGAGCGTAGGATTTCTTCTGTCTGTCTGTTTCCAAAATTTCTAGACAACTAACAACATTGGCACTTTGATCGAATACCAACAGATTTGAGATTATACAAGAATCAAAATAAAAGATAGGCTTTTTCTAAAACCTGTAAACTTACCACAATGTTTACAACTCACGATTGCTATTTCACCACTTTCTGAGAGTATATGGAAACATATTGTTTGAAGGCTTTTGCTTTTGAATCACAGCTAGAAATCAAGTACAATTGAAGAGTGGTTGCTACAACACCAAGCTGGATTAAAGCTTTTTACCATGACGGTCACTTTCTAGCTCCACCTATTTCATTTCATGCACATGATTCAAGCCACAAAACAGTTTTCTACTTGATTTTTATACTGTGTATCTCTTAAACTGTACTCTTGCCTCTTGGTAACATTTGGACCGTACGGTAAGTTGTAACACACAGACATTGACTGCAATTATTTTTTTGACAATAATCATTCATGTTTCACAATTGTTTTTGAGTTTTGTTGGTATATAATATGTAATTGCCAAGACAAATCTAGGGCCAACGCATGTACTACCATATTAGGCCTAGGACCTACTATATTTATAATAATTATTATTGTTAAGTGTCAACACACTGAAGTTATAATGATTACACATACCAATTTCCTTTGCTCGTCCAGTGTTAGAAAATGTGTTTCCTCAAACGTTTGTGACACTAGAGAATAAAGATATAATGAGATACACATCTCCATGATAGTTGTATAGGAATACTTATTGTTGCCTATATGAAAAAACCTGTTCTCTTATACTTACTGGAAGAACTAACAATATAGTTACTGCTTATACAAGTTAATTTCTTCCGCTAATCAGTTGCTTAAGTACTTGTTCTCTGACACAATGCTTCACAAAATCGAAATTGCTGATGATGCATGTAATTTAATTATCAGCAACGTGATGCAATAAACATCAATATATTTCTTCTCTGTAGAACTCAACCAGTACAACTAAACTGTGTATAATTAAAGGTTGAGTGGCTCTTAACCTTTAATTATACACAATGTAGTTGGTGGTATAGCTTAAAAATTAAATACACAAAAATGGATTAAAAATTGGGTATACCCCACTGTGGAAAAGGGAATATTTTTCTTTGCTTCAGAAACACATTTTGAGAGTGTTTTGGTGTTAACCAGGGTATCGTACTGTTTTGTGAGTTAGACCACTTTGGCTCTCAACCCTTAAATTACAACACAGTCAAACTAAAGGTGGATATAAACATGCGTTATTATTCTTTTCTTTTCGTTTTTTTCTTTTATTTTGCTTTATGTATGAGATCTCTTAATATTAGCAATGCTATTGGAATCCTACTAAACATTTTGTTTAGTTAACTATGAAATAAAGAAATAGACAAAAATAAATAAATAATAATAAATAATAATAAAATAAAAATGAAAATAATCACCTGAAACAAATACCTCTTCTCCTGTCTCAATGTCAATTACTGTCTCCATTTCTCTGACTTGTGAATAAAGAGAAGATGTCATCTGCTGAAGTTTGTGGAGACACAATTGTCTCTTCTCAGCTATTCCTTTGTCTGTGGAGTATTTTTCTTCCACCAGTTGTAATTTGTGTTCCATTGCTAATGTGAAGAATAATGATCTGAATTAATAATATTTCAATACATACCTGCAGTCCGGAGCATTGGTTCATCATCTAGTGATATGCCTGGATCAGAATCTGCATCAGTTGGGAAATTCATTGGTATAAATGAATAAACTGGATAAGATTGCTGACTGGATCTTGGTACTTGGCAAGTAGGTAGTTCACTTGTCTGAGTATGTATTAATAATTATTATTATTCGATTAACAAATTTCTTGAGGAGTATTTTATACACAGGCATTATTTTTCACTGTTACCATAGATAAATGTTCATAACTTTAGGTTGGAATAACTAACAATATTTTTTTCTGCACTATTTTTATATTATCCTTCCATTAATTTATGTGTGTCAAATTTCAATCCATTGCTTCATTACGTTAAAGTATAATCTTGAACTAACCTTATAATACTATACACTGTAATTATCATTAAGTGTTTACAACCTACTTTTGAGGTCATTGTGAACAGACTTGCTTTCTGCAAGTCCCTAAAACCATAATTACTTGATGTAACATAATTATTAATTGATTATGATGAAAATGATTTGACAAAATTATTATAAATAATTTTGTATGTACCAGTTTTATTGGCTCATCCAGTGTCAGAGAATGTGTATCGCCTACATCATGAAGTGACTGTGAGAGCATAGCTATATGAAAAATATTTATAGAAGTGGATAGTACAGCACTTAAATATGAACTGCATCATACTATAATTATTAAAAAACAGTGTGTGTGTAGAACTCAAATACAGCTATACAGAGAAAAGTAAAGAATTAAATTAATAATCACCAAAGTCATATTCCTTTTCTCCTGTCAATAATTTAATTTGTGCTTCAATTTCTTCAATTTGTGTAGAAAGAGCAGATGTCATCCACTGAAGTTTGCGAAGTTTCTTCTGAGCTAACTGTTTGCCTTTGTTTTGACGAGAATAGTTAATCTCAATTTTAACAACAAATGTGAGTCATACCTGTATTTCCGAACTTTGGTTCACTATACAAATCATCTAGGGAACCAGGGTATGACATAGATCTTAATATAACTGACTAAAAAAGTAAACACGAGGTATATAAACAATTATTATTGCTGAGTGATAACAAAGCAACTAATCATGTCAAAATTATCTATTGTCAGCAGAGGATTGTTATGTTTCTATTCATTGAGAATGTTGGAACTTTGAAGTGGTAAATGTGTGTGGGCTGCAGACACTAAATGCATGGGTGAGCTCAGCGTCATTGCTAGATTGTGCAGCATTGCATCTCTTCTTTGTAGTCAATTAGACAAGTTTACAAAATAATATTTAGACAATATACACACTTATTCCCACGGGTTCGAACTATATGTTTGTGTCATAGTTAAGGAAGCAACGTCATTCCCGGGGGGCTCGGTCAATTAATGGGCGTGCGCTCGAGCTCTGCAGAAGAAAGCTGGCGTAGTTTACGTAGAAACTGGACCTAATAGCTAGCGAAATATATATATATTCTTAAAGTTCGACAAAATTCTTAAAAAAGTAAACAGAGTAGATAATCAAAATAATAACCATAATAGGCTGATGTGTTTCAGGTATCATAAAGTCAGCTGAATGCTGGGATGGACACCACAAAGCAGTCACAGGGATACTTTTTTCTCTATATATCTTGTTTTCTTAACAATCTTCAAGTATTGCAAAGTTATGGTGAAAGTTTTTGCAGCATCACCCAGATGGAAACTGCAATATATGGTTGTTTTTGATAACTCTATAAGCACAATCTCTGCAAGCTACCCTGGTACCTGTTACCTGTTACTGTAAGATGACACACCTGCTACTCTTCGTGGTTAACCGTGAAACCACATGAATTTCTCATAATGAATATTTTGTCATTACTCGGATAATAATTCGTGATAATTAAGAATACCTTTTTACTTGGGTAGAAGTGAAACATTCATTTAAAAATAGATAATTAATTATAATGAGTAAACGTCATTACTCGGATAATAATTCGTGATAATTAAGAATACCTTTTTACTTGGGTAGAAGTGAAACATTCATTTAAAAATAGATAATTAATTATAATGAGTAAACGTATCCCTATAATTCACAGCAATTGTGAGTCATACATAAATGCAGAACACAATGTGCTAACAAGAATCCTTTGTGTGCCCTGTAAAGTTTAGTTATAATTTATTTGTGTTATGTTATTATAGTTATAATAATAATTAATGATGTCATTATTGTGCAATGGATAACTTTATTGTGCAATGGATAGCAATGAAGAACAAGTGTTTGCAAAAGAATTAAATCTGTTACCATCATTTCTGATGCAATACTAAAAAACATTATAACTGGCGACAAGGTTAAGAATTACTTCTATTTAGCTAGCTATGGCAGCAAGAATCAATTTGACACCACTTCAAGTGTTTGACCCTATTAGTGATCCCAGTTCTATAGCCAAAGGTTTGAAACGTTTTGAAACTTACCTGATAGCTCTGAATATCACGGATGACAAACAAAAACGGGTTCTTCTATTTTATCAAGCTGGATATATTTAATACCATCCCAGACACTGGAGAAGATTACCCAACAGCTATGACAAAGCTGAATGAATACTTTGCTTCCAAGAAAATATGGATTATGAAATGTTTCAATTTCGACAAGCAGTTCAGCTGAAAGATGAGACAGTTGATCAATTTGCTACCCGACTAAAACAGCTAGCTGCCTATTGTGAATTTTCTGAGCGAGCTAGATAGAGAATTAAAGTCAGCTATTATTCAGAACTGTCATTACAAACCATTCCGAAGATTTGCCTTGTGTGAAAAAGCCTTCACGCTGAAAGATCTCCTGTCAAAAGCTCGATCGTTAGAAGTCAGTGAGTCACAAGCAACTGGAATGGAGAGTACACTGACTTGAACATGATCTGAAATAGCAATTTTATTTGTAAGAAGGTATGCTTTCCAAAACCTCAATGTCAACCAGAGCTGTTTAATCTAAAGGTCAAACCTGTCATAAGTGTGGTAAGCTTAATCACTTTGCCAAACTATGTTTCTCCAATGTGAACAAAACACACACTGCAAAAATAAAATTGTTAAACAAATTTATTGGTTAGTGCAGTTGCAAGGAATAATTTAATTTAATTGGTCGTGTAGGTTGTTATGAATATACTGTAATTATAATCGAATAATTGTAATCTCAATATCCTTATGCTGTCAAATAAATGTACAATGTAGAATAATTATTTTTATTGAGCCATTTTAGGTTGCAAAACCTTCTTTGTGCATCTAATGTGAGATATTAGGCATGATAATTGATTATAATAGGTACATATATCTTTTAATATTTTAATATAATTAGACCAATGCAGCTATGGTTTTACATATATGTATCCTGAACAACCAACTAATTGTTAAATCCTTGCAACTGTACTAACCAATATATTTGTTATTTTAACAATTCTATTTTTACAGTGCATTGAAGAAACAATGAACATCAACGACCACCTCAGCACATCTCAAAATCACACATCCATCAAGTTTTGTTAGAACAATGTGAACAAATAAGTAGCAGCAGTGATGATGAGTACCTCTACACATTGAATAATGACTCAACAGATACTAAAACTCCAGAAGTATGTGTCAAAATCAATGGTCTTCATGCATGGTCGAGATGTACACTGTCGCTAGGCCTATGGGTTAGGGCAGGCAGGATAGCTGAGATTGTGTAACACACACATGCATGGTCAAGGTCAATACTGTCGCTAGGCCTACGGGTTAGGGCAGGCAGGATAGCTATGATTGTGTAACACACATATGCATAGTCGAGATGAACACTGTCGCTAGGCCTATGGGTTAGGGCAGGCAGGATAGCTGAGATTGTGTAACACACATATGCGTGGTCGAGGTGTACACTGTCACTAGGCCTACGGGTTAGGGCAGGCAGGATAGCTGAGATTATAGTAGCCTATATACACATAACCACACATATGCATGGTTGAAATAAACACTATCTCAAGACATACATGTCCATGTGCAAGTTAGAACAAACAGGAGTAGCTGAAATGATGTAACACACACACACATACATGTAGCATACATAGTAACAGGGGGAATAGGATCACCCACAGGGGTGGGGATCCCATTCCCCCAATCACTGTGAGTTTTTTTTATCATGGCAACACACACACACACACACACACACACACACACATCTGTAATAGTAATAGCCTTGCAATAATTTTAATTATTAATTTAAAACGCCCACCTAAGTTTAATTAGGAATTTAGGAGTGCACATGTATATAAGCACATGGTAGGTAAAGTTTTCAGGGAGTAGGATCTTTTATAATCCAGTAAGCATAGGTGTAGGAACATAATGTAAGTTAAGGGAGGGAGCTGACACTTTGTTAAAAAAATGACTAAACTGAACCAAAATACAAGTGACGTCTATTAAATATCTATAAATTTGTTTGCAACATCAACATTTACATTTTCACAACTACTGGTCAGTCTAGTGTCATACATAACATCATAGCATAAAGCATATGTGAATATGTTATACATCCATAAATAAGAGCTGCATATACATGTACACACTACAACATTTGTGTGGTCAAAGGAGAGCAAGCCCAGAGGTACAGATTTACATGAACACATTAAATGACAGAATAGGTCATGCTTTGCAGATGATAGCACTGCTCTGTTCCCTCAAAGAGATGGACAAGTCCCCTGCCACCCAAAATGCATACAAGAATTATAAAAAACATTTTCAATAAAAATGAAAGAAGATGTAGGAATGTCAAAACCCAAAAAGAATGCAAACAAGGTTAGGAAGCTAACATAGGACCCAAAATCACTTCCATATAACCCTACATAAGTACTTACACTGCTATAAAACAAAATACAAAGAGCTGTACTTATGTAGGGTTATATGGAAGTGATTTTGGGTCCTATGTTAGCTTCCCAACCCTGTTTGCATGCTTTTTGGGTTTTGACATTCCTACATCTTCTTTCATTTTTATTGAAAATGTTTTTTATTATTCTTGTTTCCATTGTGTCACTGTGTCAACCGTTCAGTATTCCAAATCTTATCATAGCATACAATATTATTATACAATATTAGTATTTGCTCACAAATGTTATCACTATGCTTATGACAACAGGCACCATGTTCCGAGTACACGAATGTGCATGCGTAATTAAATTCCTCTTAGGAAAATGGCGTCCAATTCGAGATCAAATCTTTGTAGTTGTCGAGACTGTCTTCTTTCATAGTATCTGTAGATATCATTTCGATACTTGTAGACCAGAATTTTACCATAAATGCGACTGGAATGGTGCTAGAATCATTGTGATATTTTAACAAACAAAAAAATGATTTGTCTGAAAAATAATAATGATTTTGCCAGTTTTGCCAATTGCCGGTTCTCTACCTTAACGACACTGTTTGGCCATCTAGAAGATGTTGGTAGTCATAAAAACACTATATATGAATAGGTATGTGTGTATTAAAACCTATCTGTATATATTACCAGAGATTTCAGGTCATCACTTGCAATTGAAATGTATGGGTGGCCATTTTTTTCCATGCCATCCCTACATAGAGAGTACTACCGTCCTCTCTGATATGTATTTTACACATTTTCATACACCCACAAATTTGGCTGTACTCTATTACTTATACAGTCAAGGTGAATTACAAAAAAAGTACTTTTAACAGATGTAAACAAGTTTTAAGCCAGAAAATTTTAATTTAATTTAATTTTAAGCCAGCAAAAAAATGTAATAAATGGGGAATGAATTGTTACAGGAAAGTGTAACATACTCAGTGATTATCTTTCAGGAATATACCACATGGACATTCTATAACTGTTCGGCCTTAAAACATTTAAATTTTAATAATAATGATTAAATGTTTCTACCAAATGTTTTACTACAACAATTCCCAATCTATGATAAACACACACACACACATACATAATACCGTATAACACAATAATTTTGATGGAATTATTATTTGATTTTAGAAATTTTTACAGGAGTTACTTTTCGCATAAAGATATGAGCGCAAAATAAAATTGTAGTCAATTCTAAAATTTCACGGATTTAATTTTCACTATTACATGGAAATAAATTAGCCTGTTTGTAAAGTGGCCATGAAACGATAGACATTTCACACCCAAATATCTCAGCAATATGTTTTAAACAACTTTTACAATTACATAGCAATGGTAAAATGCCTCATAGTCAGTGACCAGATAATCTTGGGCTTTGCTTTTAGATTCCAAATAGTGTGGACACCTCGGGACTGTCTTTAACCTACATAAGTTACAGATACACCGAACACACGCTCAGGCTCACCCAAACATTTATATATAATTAACATAATTATATATTTATATTATATACTGAGGATTAGGAAATTTTCAGTCTTAAAAACTTTAGTTGCTGATTTCATCTCTAATAATTAATGCCCTCAAAATTATACTTTTAAAAATACTAAAATACACATGACAATAATTAAAGTCCATCAATGTTTTACTACAACAATTTTCCAAACTATGATAGACACACACACATACATAATATTCTCCATATAATAAAATTATATAATTATATGTATATAATTTATTAGTGTAAGTCTGCCATAATCCTTTTCTATAAAGTACAAGATAATTGATCTTTAGCACTTAGTATTTAAGTAATTACAGTATAAGACATGAGGAATATTATTGTATACAAACACTATGGATTGAAAGTGAATGTGTAGTTATAGTTATAGCATTGACAACAATTATTTGTTTATAATTATAACAAAATAGAATAAACAAGCCATTATATATAATATAATAATGTTGTATTAGCAAGTGAACCAGGTTGTTTGCAAAACAATGTTAAGTACAGTCATAAAACATTACTAAATATTTCGGGAAACATAAAATATCTTTATTATAGTTATCATAAACAGTCCAAATGAAGTTATGTAGTATAGTAAGTATCATTTTAATAAATGAACATACTTTCTTTTCAATACATGCATTGTACATTACATTAAAAAAGTGATGTATTTCGAAAACTAACTACAACGTTAACATGTTTGGAAAACAAACATTGTTACAGTAAACATACATGACATCTCCTTCAATTCATATAAATAATTCCTTTTCATGCAATACTGAGGGCTCCTACCACCTGTTTGTATAGTAGAAATCATAGACATTTCACACCCAAATGGCTCAGCAATATTGTATAAGAATGTTTAAATTACATTACATAGCAGTAGTAAAACGCCTCTTTGTCAGTGACCACACTATCTTGGGCTTCGCTTTTAGATTCCAAATAGTGTGGACAGTTCGGGACAGTCTTTAACCTACATAAGTTACAGATACACAAAATAAATGTACCAACCTTTTCTTCACTATCTGAACATATGTGTTCTTTAGATAAAGTCATTTCAAAACTCTCGTCAGGCATTGGTGAATGCACCTTTTGGCTCCCGAAATCGAAGAGGAAACGCATTCTAACCCCTTCACTTTCCAGCTCATTAAGTACATGTGGATCATTTAAATCTCTGATGATAGAAGCAACGAAGAAAGGTAGAACAGCACAGGTGAGAATAACGCATTTCTGAGATATACTTCTTATTATGAGATTAGGTGGCCAACTGAATCGCTTTTGAAGACATTCCTTCCATTCATAAATGGTTCTATCTTGCCATGGTGTATCAAGATGAATCTCAAGCTTCGGAAGACCGACAGGAAAGGTTGGAGCAAGATCTGGTCGTTTTTGGAATAGCTGAAGTACAGCACTGAATTTCACTTGAAGGAAATGAAGGTGGCTTTCCTCGTATTGCTTAATTTCATCATCAACTTGCTTACTTTTTGCCACTTTCTGAAATACTTTGATAAGCTCATAATTTAACCACCCGATGAAATCACTTCTGACGAGGTAGTTAAGAATACCTTCTGGTTTTTCAAATGACTCAAGTTTTGCTAGGTGATCTTCAATTGCTGATGTGTTTTGCCTCTCACAATTTAGAAACCAGTTAATCCGAGTTCTTAAATTCTTGACATCAACACCTTCAATTGCATTTGTAACACTAACCAGAAGTTCTTCAAACTTATCCTGCAGTCCTTCAACAAAGGGCTCCAAACTGTTCATATCCGACACTCTCTCAACAACAGGTGTAAGCAATTCTGAAGTACAAATTCAATGCTATGAATTTTATATATACTATGAATTTTATTTGACCATACCTGAATCATTTTCCATGACATCATTAGTCTCAATACATGATTCCAAGTCTATCCTTTTCATTTTTTTAACAACAGCTTCTAAAATATCTAATTCTCCCAAAACGTCTACAGCAAGTTGAAAAAGCTGAGGGTTATGCTCAATTTTCATCAGCACATAATCCATCATTGTATTAGCTCCTTCATATCCTTTTTGACGAAATACCTCATTCTTGGTCTTCATATCAATTATGCACTTTTCATAGAGTCTTCCTGCTACAAGAATCAAGGATCCTTCAACTGTATCCAATATTCTACATACTTCACCATGATGGCATCTGATCACTTCACTTAGTCTTCTGTTTCGCTTATCCCCCATTAATTTTCCTTATTCGCCTGCAGCTGACCTTAGCGTTGAGAAATCGGATAATGAACGTGACATGATTCCGAGGTACATTTCCTGCTCCTCGCCCCACTCACGCTACGTGGAAGAGGGTCTTACCCCTTTCAGTTTTATAATAATTATTGTAATTTTACAACATCCTGTCAGAGAGGAAGTGTATCCTACTTAATAGAATACTGAATTCAAACTGCAATTCACGGGATCTTGGATGTATCACGCCCCAAATTACTGTAGATTACGAGAGTATGCCAATGTGGTGGCGGCATGTCGGCATTCTATTGTCAAAAACGCCCACGCTTTGTTGGATGTGGTTGGGCGGTGCTTTGATTCAAGTGTCCGCCCTTTGAAGTTAGCTTAAGTAAAAGGAGATTAGAATGGGATGTTGATGTATGTGTGATGTATAGACTTGCTTTCTAGCTAGTTCTAGTGAGAGAGAAAGGGATGTTGGGAGAATAAGTGGAAAATACCGTTCGCTTGCAGACTTGAGTGGATGATGTGCTTGCAGTAATTGGTAAGCAAGGTTGAGGTGAGTGTTAGATTGCTCCAGGAGTTCCAGAAAGTTGCAAAGAAGCTGCATTTGTGATGCTGAGCCACACTTCACACATTATATGCTTGATCAAGGTGGGTGTGGTTATAATAATTTCGAATATGTCTCTTTTGCAAAACTGAAAGAGTTACATTCGTGTTGCAGTCAGCAGCTCGGGTGGGTTTCTTAAGTGGGTGAAATTAATTAAAACTGAGGTGTTAGTAACAAAACATACACGTGGAGCTATAATGAATATTTTTATACAATTAGCCTGTGGTTAACACGCCACAAAAACTTAGTCTGGCGAACCACCCTCTCCCCTTTTTGACAATTGGACGGCGGGGAGAGTCTGGTCACAATTGACACTGCCACATTTAATTGTACATGTCTCTAACCCCTGTTGTTCAATATATAAGAGACTTGTAACAGTATTGAATAATGACAGAAATTAAGGATCTTTAGTAATTTAACATATGAATCCAAAAAGGATCTTTGCTTGTTTCTATGTTCCCATCATCCCTAACTTTGATTATGCATTATACTATTTAATTGTATGTTTCTCCAAGCCCTGTTGTTTTCTGTATTTTCAACTGGTGATAGTATTTAATAGCAAACGGAAGATAATGATCTTTGATAATGAAGCTAAGGATCTTTAAGTTCTATATTTCAAATATCCATAACTTCATTAGCTTTAAGTGTGCATTATATTGAATAATAATTACATATGTTTTTCCAAGCCTTGTTGTTCACATGTATAATGGAGTGGTGAGAGTATTTAATAGTGACGAAAAGTAAGGATCTTTAATAATAAAGCTAGGATCTTTGATAGTTCCTACATAATTATTCTAATTAACTTTAACTTCATTAACCTTGTTGGTAACATTTAAATGGACTGGTGACAGTAATAAGGATCTTTGGTAGTTTCTGTAATGAAGCTAATGACATTTACTAGTTTGTATGTTCTAATCATCTCTAACTAGATATCCTTTTAAAGGTGCATTATACTAAATAACTCCATTTAATTGTACGTGTCTTCAAGCCCTATTGTTCACTATATCTCGAATGCTCACAGTATTTAAAGCGACAAAAGATAAGGATCTCTGGTAATGAAGCTAAGGACCTTTGCTAGTTTTTATATTCAAATTATCATGAATGTGAATTTGGATCTTTCATAGTTTCTAAATCACAGCTAATTGTCTTTTGCTAGTTGCATGTTAAATTCATCTCTGTGTTCTCTGTTACCTTTTGTCTTTCTAACTTGGCAACAACTATCTAGAGTGTACATTTTGTTGGTTAAATGTTGTCTGCAAATTAAATTTTCTGGAATTGTCTGGTGTTTGAATGAGCTGCTCTTTTTTTCAAAAATGGTTACTTTGATAGATTGTTATGTCATTTTCTGATGGAGTATTAAAAGCAAATAAGCTTTATTCATCATGAAATGGTATGATAGCCGAACAAGTAACTGAAATATGCTAATTACAACACTTGCAAACATTCTTTCTGGTACGAAACGATCTTCAAAAATGGATGTAATTAATAGGAAATGTATATGGATGGCTGAATCCGGATGAGAAAACAGATGTAGAGATAGATGAACAAATGATTCAATGGTGTTCACACACTTATATATAATGGATAGATTCTTAAAAATGTTATATAAATGGTACTGGTGCATGTCTACACATAGATCATTAATGTATTCCCATCAATCTTAGTATTCTTATATAAGTATTTGGAGGGGTGATGATAATCCATTTTTTATGGTCACACCACAATCAAAGTGGGTAAACAATTGACTAACATTATGGTAGATCATTTTCAATAATTTCATGTATCCAGCAGTATAAAGATCAACTGTCTAGTGCGCATTAGCCAAAAAACGGCCGCGCAAAGTCAAGCCAAACAGAGTTTAGTACTTCAGTTTGTATAGGTATTTGTTGACAGACATGAGTGAATACTACTGGTACAAGTGCGGAGCAGTTACCAAGAAAAAGAAAAAAGATGGGACCAAAAGCTGTGCAGTATATGCAGGTCGCAGGATGAAATTACATGTACAGACTATGAAGCAGAATCAAGAGAAAATTGAAGAGCTAATATTGGAGACTAGTGCAGGATTTTCTCAACAAGAGAGAGAGAGTTAAAAAATAGCACGAAGGTATCTATGTGTGACCAGAAGTTATACTTTCTTTTTTATACTCAATAGCTATACTTATAATTATGTAGGGTTATATGGAAATGGTTATTTTAATTTTGCTGCTAAGGTACCATCCCAATCTTGTTCGTTTGCTTTTTGGGTTTTGATATCCCTACATTTGCTTTCATTTTTTGTTTTTTTTAATATATAGATGCTGTAGATATATATGTACTCTCCTCCATATACTTGTATCTATGGTGTTTCAATCCATTGTTCTGTTTAAGCCGAAAAAGTATTTCAAGAGTGATTATGTAATTGGTTTTGAATTTGAAGGTGTACATTCAAAGTTATATATATTGCAAAAAAATAAAACTTATGTGCACAGAATCGAAAGTGGAGTTTGCTATAGGGAGTGATGACACATATTTGTAGGTATTATGTGTAGGGAAAGTATAGAATATACCATCCCTATGTAAAACTCCATAATTATTAAATATCCCAAATATCAGCTAGGAAGTCAACAATGAATATGTAAACCTAAAAGCATTATTGAATGTGCAGCCTTATGTGCTTTTACTGCATGTATATCCCTAAGGTCGCAACTGATGTGGTTATTAAAAAGTTTAACAAGATTTTCATTAAAAAAGTGTAATACTTTGTCATGTATAGATCTCTTCATGATATTATAATAAAAAAACACAATATAATTATTATATTTTTCAACATAACTTTACATATACAAATTATAAAAACAATTTTATTAACACATTGATTGTTATTTTCTTGAAAGTTTTGCTTGTTTCCATGTCTGTCTCCAGTCATCACTAGTTTGTATGTGTCCCTTCCTTACATATTTGATTACATTCTTATCTAAAGCATTGTATGGAAATCCACTTAATGTTCTAATAACAAAACCTTCAGGATTACATGTCCCTGCAAACAAAAGCAATCACAATAAATGTTACTTGGGTTTACTCAATTTTAATAGGTCCCTTATACCAAATCAAAGTTTCATAATTATGAAAGAACTAATTTTGACCTTGCTATAGTACAGTTTGACATATAATGTACAGTGTTCTGCCCACACTGGTCGGCACTGGTCGGGAATAACCACCTCTCAGATGAATTAACCACCTTTTAAATAAATTAACCACCTCTCAGATAATACATATAGCTATAGGCTACTGTGACAGAATTAAGTATGAACTGGACAAACAGCACTAAATGCATAGTAGAATCCAACCACCACTCTAAATATCCTGGGCAGAACACTGAATGTATTATAATTATGGCTATATACAATAAAAGAAAGTCTGTTTGTTCACATTTAGAATTAGGATGTGATGATTCTATAATATTGTGTATGGTTTAATGTCATAAGATTAATACATTATTCTGTAACTCAATAACAAAGCAATGATTTAAAATTTGGAAAAACACAAAATAGAACAGAAGGATGATATTTGTATTATGTTAGTAGATTTAAAGCTTCAAAAGGTTATGTTTATTATTCGTTATTGAACCACAATAAAGCTCAACATACTTAAAACAGGAAGGATAATTATAGAAAGTAAAAATGGTTGGTCTTTCATTTTTTTTAAGGTGAATGTATTCCACTTATGAATTTTTACTAAAACAGGCTCTAATTTAGAATCACTATACTTGAGGCAACAGTCATTGCTTAAGGTTCTAGTAATTACAATTTTTGTGAAGTAATGAATCTAATCAGTATAATGTATTATTGTATATTGTAATAAAACAACACTACAAATACTATTTACCACATTCTGATGGCTGCTTCATTTTTCCTTCAATAAATAATCGCAATTCATCAGAAGAACTAAACTAATAGGATAAATGTATTTGATCAGAAGTCCAGTAACATGCATTATAAACTTCTAATGTACCAACATATCATGGACAGTTTGAGACTATTGATTTTTATCTAAACTACTTAACTAAAGTGTTAGCAAAGTTATAAAATGTATTATAACATATATAAAATATCGTAAACACTAAAAAGAAAACACACATTTTAAACAATTAACTAAAGCATGATATTTAGTATGATGATGTGAATATATTTGCACGAATCGACCATCTGCAGGAAGCAGTTTTTGAACAAATGCTTGTGCTTCAATGCTCACTATTCAGCTGCTTTGTAAACCAATTAGAATGATTGATCTCCCTAAATACCTAAAATTCAAATGCTTCCTATGAAAATGACCAAATGGTGAAATGTTAAAAATTAATGATATTAGTTGCTTTATTGTTCAGAAAAATGAATGTAATTCTAAATAGATTATAAACCCACCTGTTTCCTAGCCACTTCTGGTACAGTTGGTATTCCTAACATTTCCGATAATTCTTTCACCTTATCCCATGGTAGCCATGATGACCCATCTTCAAGTATACTAAAAATGTAAAAGTAGGACTCTAGTCCATCATATTCAATAGAATGAATTCCAAACATATTTTCACCAAATATTTGAATATTATCTGGTATCATAAAGGACACTTGAGCTAATAGCTGCTTGACAGGACCAAATGAAGGATGACTGGCTTCTGAACTAGTTGTACGAGCATATACCTATATATGAAAGAAAAAATACAATACCTTTATTAAAACTTTTCTTTACAGCAAAGTCAGTTAGTGTCTTGAATCTTATAAAATGTGAGTGATACTCTATAGATAATAAGCGTTCCGCCCATATATAGAAACATTTGTGTGGGAATGGTTTCAAATTATTAATGTGACAAGGATTAATATTTTGTCCGCCTAAGTAAACATATGAAAAACAAAATTTATCTCCACTAGAAAATAACTTGCTACACAGTAATCTCTAGCACATTTGTTTCAAATTTAACAATTATACATAATATTATTGTCATTCAATGTTCAATGAATTTCAATAAATCTGTGCACTGAAAAAAATTGTTAAAACACACTAATGTTTGTTAGTACAGTGGCAAGGAACCCAATTAGTCATTGGTGACATTCATCAATAGACCATGCTAGTGTTTGTGATTGTAGCTCACTGTTCATCAGAATGCTATGACTCTGCATGTTATCTGTATAATATAGTACTACCATGAGTACATGTATTACTATAAGCAATATAGTATTGTACATGTATAGTATGTATACATAATGTATACTATGAGTAGTATACATGTACATTCACATTCACAATCACTGGATGTCATATGGTTAATATATAATTATACAGTAACTCAATAGCAATGGATTGAAATTTGAGTTATTTGACATGCACAAAGAAGAACGGAAGGATAATTAATAGTAATTAATATAAGAAAATGGTGGAAATAATAACATCCATCATAACAATCTATATGCACATCTGGTACAATATTGCATGTATTTGTGGTTAAAATCATTTGTAGGAAATGTACTGTGTAGTGTGTAGTACACACGGGCATGTGCATGCTTGTTTGTTGTGTTAGTTTGTCAATTATGTTTTACACCTTTTGCTAGCATGCTAGGCACATGAATTTTTATCTGTGTACCAGAGTTGTGTACATGCATAATTATACTGAGAAAAGAATGAATCAGTTTGATAAACCTCATACCATCAGATACTTATATATGTGACCATCTACGCGAAAACCAGGCATTAGTGACAGAATATAATTTGGAGATATGATCGAAAGTAGACAGTTCTGAATTATTTGGGTGATCACTATTTTATTACAGAAAAAGCTTCACCAATGTTTTACCAGTCTTCTGATACCTTTAGCAAGTCTTAGAGACCTTTCTGTGCTTTGCTAGCCACTGCTAAAAAAATTGCTAATCATTAATTTTAATGGTTAAAAAATTAATTTAATTGCGTTTTTCTCCAAATAAAGTATTTGTGACTGCCATGGTTAACTCGGTCACTGTAGCTTTATCTTTTACATGATTGGGATGTATAATATATCATTCTACAGCTAATTTAATGCTCTGTTCAGGCAAGACAAAAAATCAATTTTGAAATTTTGTCACCAATGCCTGGGTTTTCGCGTATACGGTCACATATATATATATTTATATTTGTACAAATAGTCTACATGACCACAAGCACACTGGAAATTCTTGAAACTCATAACTCTGGTGGATTCCAATAGTCCTAGTTCTACATGTATTTAACATTATCAATCGCTTACCAATCACCTATTTTACAAGGGAGCCCATTGCAAAATGTATAATGGAAGTATCTGTGCTTTTGATAAACTGAAAGGGCACGCCAATGGCCCAAAGGTGTCTGCCATTAGAGCCAGATGGTGCATTTAATTATGATTCATTTTAAATTATCACTAACAATAGAATCTTCCCAATTACAAAAATTAAATCCCCTACATCATGGACAAAACCAAGTAACTACATGTATTTGCTCACTTTTCCTTGATATAAACAAGAGTTTCCACCATCCAATTTTTCTGTGACTACAACTTCTTCATTTAAGACAGGAAGCCTGGAAAACAAGTTAAAATATTATAATAGTTCTTTTCACAGTTGCTGAACAAGTTAAATTATTCATTAAATACAATTCCTTTTATTTGTGTGCTGGCAATAAATAGGCCTAGTATTTTTCAGGTTAAATTGCCTGTATTTTTTCGGAGTGTTAATTTGGGGTTAAACACCTTCTTGACAAAAAGGTGTCAAAATCGGGTTTTACTTAATTAGACCTAATATTTTTCTAGTTAAAACATCAATCTCGATAGCGCAATACCTACAGGAAAAAAAACATCAACAGAACCATCTGTGTCGGGAAATTTAGATTTCTTGGTTTTGAAGTTTTCTGGGCGGTCAAGCACCCATTCTGAAGGTGTCTTACTTTTCTTCCAGACATACCTTGATCGTGGACACATGTAGTCTGGAAACCATGCCCATTCGTGAGGGGCTGCAGCGCTGCGCTGGCCTGGGCATAAAAAATATGCCAGAATATGCCAGACATGTGGTGAAATCACGGGTCATTATCGAGTTAAACCCGAAAGAAAAATTTGACCTTGGAGTGTTAAATAAGGGTGTAATCGGGTTAAACCGGAAAAATACAAGGCCTAACAATAAATATACCAGAATGAATTTAACTTATCACAAACAAATCAGAGCTGATGGATATATAAGAAAAACTAGCACATGCTTACAGCATGTTGAAATTTTTAAGGTGTGGGGGGGTCCGGGTTTTGGTGGTGGAAGAGAGAGGTAGGGGTCTGGTGGGACCCAGGCCCCCTTGTTGTTTTGTAATGAAATTTTTTATTGAAATTAATAATAATTCTAATTAATCAGTACTCAGAAATGCATCAATCCACTACGGAGCAACTGGAGTCTGATTTGGACTCTGACAGCTTCAACTCAGTAGATCCACAATGTTCATCAACAGTGCTAGATTCTCAGAGGCTCATCATTAATAATAGCGTCTCGTGAGACTATATACAATAATAGCAGAGTCTGGCTCAGAAAATGATCCTTTAAAATGGCTAATTAACCATAACTTCTCCTAACTATGATATGTAAAGATGATTAGTGACAAAAAGTAGTAATAACGTCAAAACGTTAACCACGGAGAGATACCAACGAGACCACACCCCTCATAAATAATCAATGAGCTACAAATTTACTAGCGTTCTTCGCACACAAATAGTATACAATATACAGTCCCCCCTGATATATTTAGGTCTAGACACGCTTATGCAAATGTTCATGAATGGGTTAGCTTGGAAGAGGGACTGTTATTTTAAATTAATCCCTACCAGGGGTTTATAAACCTATTACAGTCAAGCAGAGGACCAAGGACAATTTACTAGCACTATGCTTGAGGAACCACTGTCATATAAGAATAGGGCCCCTTAATTATGGAGCTCCCGGCCCCAAAATAATGTGAAAATAGAGCCCCCATGGCCCATTTTCACGTTATATTGCGTTACCCTATGTGAAATAAATTCCCCATTCAATCAGTGCTGTATGCTTAACGACTCTAGGGGCCCTTGTAACATATGACCACTCTAGGGGGCCTTACAACGTATGACCACTCTAGGGGGCTTACAACGTATGACCACTCTAGGGAGCCTTACAACGTATGACTACTCTAGATGGCCTTACAATGTATGACCACTCTAGGGGCCTTACAACGTATGACCACTCTAGGGGCTCTCACAGTGTATGACCTAGGCCAACCTTGTCATTAGGTAAGCAATCATAGCTGATGTCATAACTGATCATGAGGATGAGAGGTAATATTTCGTGATGCATGGAAGGGGACCCATTTTAATGAAGTGGGCCCATTTAACATTATTTTAGGACCGGGGGGCCCAAAATGTTTATGACACCGGTATTAAGTCTATAGATGACAATACCTAAAATAAAATTTAGTGTTATTAAAATATTATGTAAATGTTTAATGTTACAGGATTACAAAAACAGGTTTAATCAACTGATATATAAATGTACTGCAAAATGCAATACCCCAGATTCATTATGTGATAGTATTAAACTGACAGTTGACTCAGCTGAGTCTCGATAACTAATCAAAAAAACATACTTCATTAGTGCACTGGTTGTCAAAACATCATCATCATCCAAAACACCTACAAGGTTAAACAATATAATTATCTCTTGAACTGTTCATTTTCATAATAATTCAGTTATATATACTACTGATCTACCAATCTCCAAGTTTGGTCTATCAACACCATCTTCCATCCAATCATGTAGTTAAATATGGACATACAATAAAACTATCATTTCTAAATAAAAGTACCAGTACAAATTCAGTTCACACTATTCACCAGGACTAAAGGGAAGATGAGGAGTCTTTGGATATTTCATTGGTGAATTCGAAGCCATTGCAAAACAAGAGGTGGAGTTTATTAATTATTTATGGTCCGCCCCTTCCATGCAAAACAATGGCCACCGTTACTGAGCACAATGTTCTTACTGGCTGTAGTAGTAGTGAAAGAACATACGTGCTGTCTGAAGATTTAAAGTGTTCAATTTGTTTGAATGTTTATGATGACCCAAGAATGCTTCCTTGCTTACACAGCTACTGTTGTAAATGTATTATCCCTCTCATTGAGGGTGAAGCAGTAAAGTGTCCTCAGTGTAGATCAGATAATATTCTACCAAGTGGTGGAGTAGTTGGATTAATTCGTAATACCAACTTAAGCAAGAGAGTTGAAAAGTTGAGTATTAATAATACTTCAGCATTAACATGTGGAGTTTGCCAATCAACAGCCCAAGCTATTAGCTTTTGTTTGAGTTGTAATCAGTATCTATGCACGTTATGTGATGAGTCTCACAAGAGAATGTCCATGTTTAAGACTCACGCTTTAGTACCACCTGAAAAAGCAAAACAAACATCTAGACCAATTGTGTACAAGTGTCCAAAGCATCCAGATGAAGCACTCAAAGTATATTGTATTAAATGTGAGGAAGTTATATGTCGTGATTGTGCACTATATCATCATCAACATCATTCTTTTAAACCAGCTGAAGAGGCCGCTGATGAAATAAAGATGAAGCTTAAGGCGATTGAAACAACAACTACCGAGAAATTAGTAGAGTTTAGCAAGCACACACGGACGATTTCTGACTATGAAACGTATGTGACAACCTCTCCTGATCAGTTGAAAGCTCACATTACGAATTTCTTCGATACTTTATTGCATAAGTTAGGTGAACAAAAGGTGTCCCTTTTATGTGAGTTAGATACACAGTTTAACTCTTTCAAAGCACATCTGGGCAGAAAAAAGCAGTGTGGAAATGACAGTGTGTGGTCTTGAAGCAAGTCTAAAATTTGCTAAACAAGTAATGGAGAGCAGCGAGAAAATTGAAATTGCTGTACTCGGAGCCAAAGCATTTTCACAAATGAAAATGATTAACAAGAAATCCTGGAGTGCAGATAATTTGGAAATAATCACACCAGTTTGCTTCTTGGAAAATGACGTAACTTCACTGAAGACAGCATCAGTCAGTCCAGTGGAGAGTATCCAGCAGATCGGGTGTTTAAAAGCTTATGGAGCAGACAATCTATGTATCATTCTTCAACCTTGGGGGTACGAAGGCTCGATATCATCCCGTGGTTCAAAAAAAGTTGTAAAGAATATAGTATTGCAATTTGGATGCACATATTGTGTCAATGTAAAGGTTGATGCTATTGCTACCATTATATTTCCTCAGATTAACATAAAACAAACTGTTACGCAAGGTAACAATAACATCACTTCCAGATTGGCTGTCGAAACTGATCAGAAAGTGTGGATGCTTTCTTTTAAAACAGATTGTGTAGGACAGTATATAATTGAAGTGTCTATTGCTATGTATGGAACTATATCAAAACAGACTCTGAAGTTACACTTCATGCAGCTCTCGCGATGTGGCATTCGTCAAGTTCAACAACAATATTATTATTTCTCTGAGTACACACAACATGACATCCAACAATTGCAATTATGTTATTCCTCTGATGATGATTAGAAGTTATAACTATTGTAAGTCTTGTTGTATAAAAGACTTTGTTACTTTATTGTTTAATAAGCTTCAAAATGTTTGCATTAGTAAAAGAAACTGTGTTATGTCTTTTGTAGTTATTAGTAATAATAACACTTACGAAAGAGTGAACATGTAGGGAGGGATATATACTAAAACTGAAGAAGCACACAAGATTGGAATGATACATATACATAATCCTAGAAGAAATATTAAATAAAATATGTATATATAATTATATTAAATATGAACTTTACCATACTTATGTCGGGTTAACATTATAATAGTGATCTAATAATGTACGATCATGATCAGTCAAAAGATTGGGAAGCGAGATTCAAATCAGCTGTTGAACAAAGCCATATGATTATATATATATATATATATATATAAATCCGTAATAATGAATTGCATAAAAAGGTTGTTGAGGTCACACAGAAGCGAGGGGTCTGACATGCCCCATAATGCTGTACGAGATTTGAGATTTAACAGAAATTTACGGATTTCCTAAGGATCTCAAGATTTGGAGATTCAAACCAGATTTGAAGATTCTTGGAAGATTCTAAAAGATTTCAGAGATTTCACTTGGATTTGAAGAATTACAGTTATCTTATATGACCTACATTATTCTTCATAATACATGTTTTTTGCTTACCCAAGGTCAACAAAAGTTTTTGTTTGTCACTAGAAATTTGCAGATTCAAGAGGATTTCAATGGAGCCTGATAGAGAACATTCTTCTCAAAGATTTAGATGTTAATCGGTGCATGAAATGTCCACTGCCTTATTCATGATAATTTACTATACTCTTGATAACAAAAAGTTTTAAATTCTGCAATTATGTTAATGTTATTAATAATAATTATAAAAGGTTGAGATTCGGTGGGATTTTGGACAGATTTGTGAGGATTTCTGGAGATTTTCATGGATTCAAGGATTTTTTGAAATCCTTCAAGATTTAAGGTGGTACTAGGGAGTGGGCGGATGCGACTCCAATCAGTTTCAAAATAGAATATTATATAATATGACTCTAACCTGGTGTAATGGCAACCTTCATATCTTCTAATCACCTTTATAGGGTCCTGGAAGTGATAAAACATATATAAAATGTCCATTTTTGTAATCGCAATAAGTACAAAACGGAGAAAGCCACGCCCACCAATCATGGCATGCACCAAGTACAATGCATTTAGAGAAAACAAATAGAGCCGTTTTCTGGAAATTCATTTTACTTTTATAGTTACAAGAGGCTGAAGAAAGCTGAATTCTGTAGCTTTTCACTGAAACCATAAAATCTACCTTTCTAGGCACTATCAAACTCCGATCTTTCTCAGAGACCAACTACAGTTACAGTTACCCGCCATTGTTTCCCACCCTCCGCCCCCTCCACCACCCGTGGGGCGTGTTTAGCTTTGTTTCTGAAAATAAACTATCAGTGAAAACATTTAGGCCCAATAATTATACCCCCGGGTGGGTGTGGCTTCCAAAAAATACAGAATGGAACCAGATTGTATGCAGCAAGAAGCTTGCAAGACTAGAAACTGATTGGAGTAGCATCCGCCCACGGAAAAGACTACAACCTTAAGTAAGATTGTGGAGGTTAAGGATTTACTGCAACTTGTACGATATTTCAGCTGCGCACAGAAGTAAAGCTGATGCTCAAGAGGAAGTTTCTGGTAAAGAGATCGAATGCTTCTTCCTGTGGTAATATGCATATGTTTTAGCTGCATGCTCTTGAATTTAAAAATGTGAAAGCAGAGTTACGCAAATTAAAGTGGTGACAAAGTACTAGTAAGTCAGAGAATCAAGCCAAGTTAATAGCAACAGTGTTTAATGTTGTCATGTCGTGATTTTATGATTCTTATTTTTTAAACATAACAATAATACAAGGGAAAGTGATACCTGAGACCCTTATTGAGTTGTTTCACAAATCCATGGCTCCTGCAAAAATCTGTGCAGGCCCAATCAAAATCAGACACGACAAAAGATGGCAGCAATGTGCTACTTGAAAATGAGAAATCATTTGAAAAAGAAATCATTATTTCTGAAGCAGCACTAAGGATTGGCAACAATTAATAGTTGGGGGATGAATGAACAAAAGTGTTCACTCGCACTCTTGGGTTAATGCTGTGTTTGCATTAATTGGTGAGCAAGGTTGAGGCGCTTCCGGATTAAGAAACTGTAAGTGATATAGACTTGCTTTTGACATGTGATAGTTTGTGTGATGAGTGATTCCCCTCTTGGAATAACCTTGTGTAGCCAGACCCACCCTCTGCTACCAGTTGCATAAGAGAGGGTTGGTCTGGCTACAAGAGACTATATTTTGATCACATGTGGAGGGACACCAGTGTCACAGGAAATCTGTTCCCCCTCATTTTTGATCTGGGTGGAATGAATCCACTAGCAGATTCAATCCCTGGGTTCGAATGTTTTAGCTGTTTAGATCTGCCCCAGATTACATGGACTAGCATATTCCATCCCCTTGTAGCAAAATTGATCCTCAAGCAACACGTGGGCCATGTGGAAGTTTTTGTGAGCTTTGTCCTACAATGGGAATGGCCATGAAACTGCATTCATGTACTTAAAATTTGCAAAGTAGATCTACGCTGAAGGAAGCAGTGACAAGAGCTATTATAGGAATGAAGCACCTTTGGTGTGTGGCCTCACCGCTTTTAATGCGACTGTCATTATAGAATGACTGCGCATGACTTCCTGAATGCGCCGTGGGGATTATATATAATGACCAGGTGTTATTACCCTCGCCACGTAGCGTAGGCGGAAGGGTACGGTAATCGTTTTGTCTGTGTGTCTGTGTGTGTGTTAGCAATTTTTCTTGAAAAATAAAAACATTGACATTTCAAAAGGGGTACTGGTACACTTCAAATTATACAAGGAAAAAAAATAACGTAGGAATTCTTCTAAAACCTTTTTGTTCTAAAGTTATGACAAGTTTTATAACTCACAGTTACCGTTTCACCACTTTAAGATGAAACGAGGCCAATAACTGTTACAGTCCCAGAGAGTTAGGGTATATGTATTATCTTAGCAGCAACTAGAACTCATCATTATGAAAACCGGATGAATTTATATATACACTTAAAAATCATATTGTCTGGAAATACAATGACTAAACAATAGTGGCTACATAATTACTATAAAGTATGAACATGACTATTGTTTATGGAGACAATGTTCTGGAGTCTTGAAAGATATCACATTTTCCTCCCTCACCATGAAGGTTCATACTTATCGGGTGGTTTATGGATACGAGTAGATCTCCTGATTTGTGGACACATTTGTTTATCATTAGGAGAGGGTGAAGGTTGCTCGGCCGATGGAATAGAGGTAGAGAAATCCAGGTCATCAAAATTATCAAACGGTGGATCAACATTAGATTCCCGAGAGATTATGTGGTCTATATGACGACGCACTATTCTTCCATCAGTTAACTTCAGTTCATAAGTCAATGGTCCAGTTTTGTTTTTAATTACTGCAGGAACCCAAATGGGTTTAGTTGATGAGAAATGTCTACAGTAGACGGGATTATCTGGTTGAAAATTTCTTAGACCTTGGACACTTGAACGAGACTTCTGCTGAAGAATTTGTTTAGCTTGAACTCCTTTTGATACGTCAGGATACAGAAGATCAAAACGTGACCTTAGACGTCTGTTGAACATCAGTTCTGCAGGAGAAACTCCGGTAGTACTTTGCGGTGTTATCCGGTAATTGAAAAGGAACCTTGACAACCGAGTCTCCAAAGATCCTGTTAGTTTTTTCATTGCTCTCTTCAATGTCTGGACAGTTCTTTCTGCCAGTCCATTTGAGGCTGGGTGGTATGGCGATATTCTTTGATGTATAATACCATTTCGAGACAGGAATGCCTGAAATTCATCGCTAATAAATGCAGGTCCATTGTCTGATACCAATACTTTGGGTAGACCTAAGGTGGCAAAAGTGTTGCGCAGTTTCTCAATAGTGACCTTTGATGTTGCTGATGTTGTCATGTGTACATCTACCCATTTACTATGAGCATCAATAATCACGAGAAAATAATGACCCATAAATGGTCCTGCATAATCCACATGAATGCAACACCAGTAGAGACTGACAAATGTGGCACTTCTTGACTTCTGTTTCTATGTCTGAGTCCATATTCGGCCACCACATGTATCCTCTGGCAAGACTCTTCATCCGAGTGGTTCCTGGATGACCATCATGGAGTTCCCTGATAAGGATTGATCGACCAAGTGGAGGAATTACGACTCGAGATCCCCACAGAATGCAGCCGTTCATGATGCTGAGTTCGTCCTTCCTTCGAAGAAATGGAGAAATATCAACATCTGCTTGGGTAATTGGCCATCCTTGTTGAACGTACAGTTTGACCTTGGAGAGTGAAGGATCTCTGGCAGTCCAGTTTTTGATTTGTACAGCATTAACAGGGGTGGTTGCTAATGTTTGCAATGACAGAAGTATGTCTCCAGGAACTGGAATAGTTTCTAGCGAAGTAGGGAGTGGTAACCTCGATAGGGCATCTGCATTACTGTTGTCTTTACCAGGTTTAAACCGAATAGTATAACTGTATGCACTAAGAGTCAGGTTCCAGCGTTGGATTCTGGATGCAGCCATCTGTGGAATTGAACGAGTAGGGTTAAATAAATGTACTAAAGGTTTGTGATCTGTGAAAAGTGTGAAATTTCTTCCATATAGGTATTGGTGAAATCTAGTGACACCGAAAACTATTGCCAGGGCCTCTTTATCCAACTGGGAATACTTCTTTTCCGCCGGCGTTAATGATCGAGAGGCAAAACAGATCGGGTGCTCGGAACCATCATCCATCTCATGGGAAAGAACAGCCCCTAATCCATTAGGTGAGGCATCACATGCTACGACTAGTTTCTTCCGAGCATCATAGTGAACTAATACACGAGTAGTTGTGAGAAGTTTTTTAGCTTCTTCAAACGTCTCTTTTTGTAGGGGTCCCCAAGACCATGGAGTTTTTTCCTGTAAGAGGAGATAAAGAGGAGATAAGGTAGATGATAAATTTGGTAAAAATTTTCCGTAGTAGTTTAGTAGCCCCAGAAAAGATCTTAACTCTGATACATCTTTGGGAGTTGGTGCATCCATTATTGCTTGGACCTTGCTTGCAGTCGGATGAAGTCCAAATTCATCAATGAGGTGTCCTAAGTATTCTACCTGTGGACATAAAAATTTACACTTCTCTTTCTTGAGGCGAACACCAGCTTTACTCAGACGAAACAAAACATTTTCTAAGTTTTCCAAATGCTCTTCCTCACTCGAACCTGTCACCAAGATGTCATCAATATAGGTTGTTACATGTTTCAAATCTTTTAGCAGATTATCCATTGTTCTTTGGAAAACTGCTGGAGCTGACGACAATCCGAATGGAAGACGGTTATATTGGAAAAGACCACGGTGTGTATTAATGGTGGTCAGACTTTTTGTCTCTTCCTCTAGCTGGAGCTGTAAATATCCATGCGAAAGGTCTAGTTTCGTAAATCTTTTTCCTCCAGAGAGAGCTGTGAAGAGATCTTCAACACGAGGAAGAGGGTAAGAGTCAATCAGAGATGCTTGATTAACAGTAAGACGATAGTCCCCACATATGCGAACAGTCCCATCATCTTTTACCACAGGAACTATAGGAGCTGCCCACTTGGCTGTTTTCACTGGTTGGATAATCCCTTCAGAGGTGAGACGATCTAGCTCTCGTTCAATCTTTTCTCTTAAAACGAAAGGCACAGATCTTCCCTTGCAGAACCTTGGTGTGACATCAGGTTTTAAGTGTAAATCAACCTTGATATCTTTGAAAGTACCCAGTTCAGGTTCGAATGCGCTTGCATAACTTCCGAGTAGAGACTGTAATTTTAAAGGTTTTGAGTGCAGAAAATGTATCTCCTTCCAGTTCAGCTTAATGTGTTCTAGCCAGTTACGACCAAACAGTGAAGGTCCATCTCCATCAACAACTAACAAAGGTAAGTCCCAGAATTGGCCATTGTACGACACTTTTGGAGTGATACTTCCAAGAACATCAATTTTCTCACCAGAATATGTTTTCAAGTCAATGTTTGTCACCTGCATAGGAGGAGGAATAGACCAAAGAGATAGATATGTAGAATGACTTATGATTGAGATTGATGCCCCAGTATCTACTTGAAACTTAAGAGGGCTGCTGTTGAGAGACACTTCCACCATCCAAGGAGGAGAACTGTGGGTGCTTCCTAGATTAAAAAGAGAATATGAAGATTCTTCTTCCATATTTACTGGAGGGGCTGGTACAGTCTTTCTGTCAGCATCTTCAACTTCAATCGTATGAGCATTATGAGCAGTTCTTCTAGATCTGAGGCTAGCACTATGAACACTGTTTCTTTTACTTCGACAAACTTTAGCAATGTGTCCTCTCTTTTTGCAGAAATGACTGATAGCGTCCATAAATCTACCGCTAAATGCGAGTTCCCACATCTGTAACACACAGGGCCGTTAGTTGGAGGGGTAGCTGAGCGATTAGGTTTCTTCTGAAGTACATTAATTTGGGTGGGCTGGACATCAATGTGGCTGGAAGTCATCACCTCCCGAGCGTCTTTATCAACTGTTTCTAATGCTTGAGCCAGCTCGAAAGCCTTCTTAGGAGTTAATTCTGGTTCAGAAAGTAGACGTCTTTGTATCTGAGAATCATTTATTCCACAGACTAACCGATCTCGAAGCATCTCATTCAATTTGTCCCCAGATTCACAAAACTAAGTTGAGCCATGAAAGCAGCAACAGATTCACCAGGTAGACGTGTCCTAGTGTGAAACTTAAGTCTTTGGACTATGACAGAGGGCTTTGGGTTAAAGTGGTCTCGAACCAAATCTATTATTTCTTTGTAAGTTCTTGAACCAGGAGGATGAGGTGAAGTGAGATTTCTTATCAGTTTATAGGTAGAGGCTCCAACAGAGCTAAGGAGAACAGCACGTTTCTTCTCCTGGGATCCTACCTCATTCGCCATCAAGTACTGCTCCAGACGTTCAGTATACGAGTTCCAGTCATCTAATGATGAGTCAAATTCACCAATAGCACCAAATGTAAAAACTGCCATGAGTTTACTCCGAGTTTTATCCTCGTCGCCAAAATATGTTACAGTCCTAGAGAGTTAGGGTATATGTATTATCTTAGCAGCAACTAGAACTCATCATTATGAAAACAGGATGAATTTATATATACACTTAAAAATCATATTGTCTGGAAATACAATGACTAAACAATAGTGGCTACATAATTACAATAAAGTATGAACATGACTATTGTTTATGGAGACAATGTTTTGGAGTCTTGAAAGATATCACAATAACGCGAGTAAATATAGACACACAAAACACAGGTGATCCTCTTGCATGGCTGTCGCTAGCCAAGAAACACTTCAAACCATCAAAACAATCGATGTAATGGTTGCTACTACATCATCATTGATGCAAGATAGAGAGCTACCTAGCTCCACCTACAGGTATGTGCACGTACGTGCATGCTTGCATACTAAACACGTGGTAGAGGTGATTCGTTTTCACACGGAGACTTTAGAGGTAGGCTTGAGAACTTTTTCCACTATTATCCAGCCTTGCCATCAGTATTCCCAAAAAGGCTCCTGTTGTATCCCAGCCATACCTGTATCCCGGTTGTCCTAGTTGTCCTGTTATATCCCAGTTTTACCTGGGACCTGTATGCCGGCTGTCCTAGCTGTCCTGTTGTATCTCGGTTTTACCTGGGATAGTCCCAAGGCTAAACCTGATTCTCATGTCTTAGTTGTATCCCAGTCATACCTAGGATACACTCAGGATGTCCCACTAAGTGCTCAGGCTACACCTGAGTCCCCGTTATCCTAGTTGTCCTGTTGTATCCTGGTGCTCAGGCTACACCTGAGTCCCATGTCCTAGTTCCACTGTTTTATCCCAGTCATACCTAGGATACACTCAGGATGTCCCACTAAGTGCTCAGGCTACACCTGAGTCCCATGTCCTAGTTGTACTGTTTTATCCCGGTCATACCTGGGATAAACTTGGGATGTCCCACTAAGTGCTCGGTCTACTCCTGAGTCCCATGTCCTAGTTGTCTTGTTGTATCCCAGTCATACCTGGGATACACTCAGGATGTCCCACTAAGTGCTCAGGCTATATACACCTGAGTCCCATGTCCTAGTTGTACTGTTGTATCCCAGTCATACCTGGGATACACTCAGGATGTCCTACTAAGTGCTCGGTCTACTCCTGAGTCCCATGTCCTAGTTGTACTGTTGTATCCCAGTCATACCTGGGATACACTCAGGATGTCCCACTAAGTGCTCAGGCTATATACACCTGAGTCCCATGTCCTAGTTTTCTTATTGTGTCCCAATCATACATATGGATGATGTTCCATTTTACTTCATCATTAATTTTTTAAGAAACATGCTGATGTAGTTATTTTGTGGTTATGTAAGTCAGCTATATACAAAAGATAGAACATAAAGGTGTTTCTTTTCATTCTCCATGTCATACGTGCATATCTGGAGAGCCATGAAAAACACTGCTCACAGATTTGTGTCAACCTGTAAAGTGGTGAGGATGAGTAATTTTACTGTAGGTTATGTACTATCCCATAACCTTATCAAGGTCTTTGTATTTATATGGATCGCAGATCTCTCTACACCACTTGTCCATGTGGCCAGCAAAGTGCAACTTGTCGATGACTATCTCCAGCTCTGAGATCTGTTTTGTCCACTTAGTTAGGTCTCTCCGAATAGGATTGGTAGCATATCGACGAAGATGACATCCATCATCGTAGCAAACGTATTCTGTGTAAGTTTAATTTGCAATATTAACTAGCTCTAACCAATTACTAAATCACTCAGAGTCAAAAGTGACGCATCATAAACTTGTGAACAAGACTCGGATTGGAACAACTCAGCAATAAACACTACAACACCACAAGGCCATATTCCTGCCAGGATATATACCTTTAAGATATAATTTTAAATTTAACATTAGTGTACAATGTACATATATACCTGCTGTCCTTTCCATTTGCAAGCTAATGATGAATCAGCACTAGCAGTGTCATCAAATGCCCTTGTGGAAATACAAACCATTAGGAGCAAATTTTCGTAGCAACAAAATGATTACAAGAGTTTAGATTGCTCTATATAGCTACACATTGCACAATATTATGTATTATTTTTAGCATTTTATTGTACTGAGGGACCTTAGTGCTTTCAATATTGGAATTGACACTTTAAAACTAGATTGTTTGTAGGTGTTTGTGTGATATGCTTTGATACCTTTGTTGTATGATTTGTTCTAGAAGTTTCTTATGCACATGTTTTTGTAGAACATTCTAGTTGTTTCTGTAGATCCTTCTATATAAGGAATCAGTTCATTTATGTATAGTTAGACTAAGTTAGTTATCTATCTTCTTTCAATATAATTGTTTTGTATTAACTAATAAACTATTTGTTATTCGACTTGCTGCCATAAAACTCTAACATTCAAAACTTTTGCATTTCAGCAAAGTTTTGCATTATCTCACCCTCACCCTTTGTCTATTTTAATTTTACTTTTCTTGTTAGCAGGTGGTATATCATCTCTTTTGCCCATAACAATTGTCTGGCTCCATATACCAAATCGTGAATCGGTGACTAACTCTTCTTCCACTTTCCCACTTTCATACTCATCAATCAGGCTTTGTGATTCTGATTCCCAGGTGATCCTTTCCTGGTTTGATTCCTCAAACCATGCCACCTAAATATATCTGAAAATATGAAGCAGCTACATACATACAGTAAGAGAGGAATACCTGGTATGATACACCCTTTCGTGTTGTCCTTTTACCAACAATGTAGCCTACCATTATTTCCTTCTCATTACATTCATGATTACTTGATTTCATTACTCTTGGTGCTTGATGAAAGCAGAAGTTAGAACGGTAACATGGAGACAGTTGACACCCTGAAATAATTGAGCCAGGTAGACCTTCATATTCTATCAAGCCTGCTAGAGTAACTGCACAGACATTTCGTCGATTTTTCTGGTTTCCATCTAGTACAAAAGTTGACCCACACCCAGGTTTGCCACATCTATGTGCTACAACATTTCAACAGTGGCATTATGTCATACAGACTAATTTCTCTAATTCCTAAACATCTGCTATACTTATTAAACAGACCTGCATATCTTTCTTCAAATGCTTTGTAGAATATTGGAGTTATTTCTTCAAGTGTATCTGCAACTGAATACATTGCCATAGACAAGAAATTGCTAGGATATCGTTGGTAGACATTTAGCACAGCAAACTTGAGGTGTGCTTCTTCCAGTCGCCTGTAATCTAACCTAGCTCTTAAATGCACATCATCTGCAGTGGCAGATGTGCTGGAAAGCAATACTTTCATAATGCATAAAAACTCTACTATATTATTGCAACTTACCTAAGAGGAATGGTATCATCCTGTGACTTTTCATACGACTTGTACTGATGGATGTGGTTGTAACATTGCTACTCTGCAAGTAAGATAATTGACCGATCAAGATTTCTGCATCGAGCTGCCTGAGTATCCTCATGTCAAAGGCTGTTTTGCCAGTAGATTTGAAGTAAGATAAAGTGTCCCAGTCCGTGTCGTAATAGCACTTGTCTGAATCACCTTTGGTGTAGTAGCCATAATGCTGTGAAAACCTGCATCCCCTTCTAGCATTGGCACAATACTTGATGTAGTGTGTGGCTGGTACAGTATACCCATAGATTCAGTATACAATACAATTGAACTGGACCTAGGCCTGTCTTCCTGAATAACCAAAGCTCCACCACATTCCTTGCAAACAGAATTGGAAGAAATCATAACAATCCCCATTGGAGATCCCTTCTTGAGACCCTCAGCAGAAATCAGCTCCTTAACAAGAGTAGAATCAGTTACGAAGGCCTGAGCATCCAAGAATTCGATATTTTCAGCTAGCAATTTCACATCTTCAACAGCGGCTTTATCCTCTAAGTTTTCAAAAGAAAACTGACAGATTACTTCCCATCTGTTAGGGGTCCCTTCTGGAACACTAGCAATAGCAAATAGTAGCCTCCTTAGAACTGAAATCTTTGCAGTAACTTTGCTTACTTCTTGCCACATGGTAGCTAGCTAAGGCTATGTGTAATATTTCACAAGCACATGGTGGTACTAACACCTCTTATAATTAGAAAAAGGTGCATGACATCATTGCACAGTGAGATGGCAGAGTCTTGGACAAAGCTGAAGGAGACAAGTCATTTGCTCGACAAAGCAACTGAGCTACATATAGACTAGAGTCTATACCCCACTTCCTTGAAAGAGGTTTGTGTATATAAACTGTAGTAGAATTGCTAAATATGAACGTGTTATAAACTACTTGCATACAACCTTTTATGTTGGCAGGGATGCATCTCTGTTGGAAAAGCACTTAATCTACCCCCTACTTCCATCCTAAGTGGCTATCTTTTGTTAGGAAGCTTCTTGTTGTCTCCTGCAACAGTTCATGTTCCAGGCACTGAGTCAGTCCTTATGTGGCTCACAGTGTGTATGCTGTGGGAAATCTACTCTGTTCAGACATTTGTATGGATTACTTGAGAGAGCGCGGGATCTTTGCCATGTTCATGATGATGATCCTGTTTGGGTTGTTGGTGATGCCTCATTTGAAAAAATGGGGGCATTAATGAGTGACAACAGTTCACGACTCCTTGGGATATATGATGAGTTGACCACTTTTCTTGGTCAACTCAATATTTATCGTGGACGTCAACTGACAGAATCCCACGAGCTATCTGTATTTCTGCAACTTTTCAATGGTCACCCATGGAGAAGGGACACAGGTAAGAGAGCGAAATTGTCCTACCCATGCATGTTGCAGTTCCATCTTATAGCTCAAATAACTGCCATTGTATCTGCAATACTCCCTGCCACATATGTACATCACACATCCTTTATAATATTTCCAACATTTTTAGTTAGTGGTGAAGCAAACTTTGCTATGCAGTTTACTCATCTGACAGTGGGTGGCTTTACACAACCAGGAGTAGCAAGGTCTCTTGTTGAGCAACCTTCTAATGCTGACAAGGGCCTTTCTCATCGTTTTACGTATGTGGATTTTTCCCAAAATGTTATTTGGGAGTTTCAGGAGCCTTGGAGAAATAGATAAAGAATTTTACCATAAAATTGGTGAGTTATTACATGGCTGTGTAAGTGTAATTTAAAAAACATTTACAGCTATGCTATTTGCAAGGCAGTGGCAAAGACCAGATTTGCCAGGAAAGTCAGTGTTAACCCGGCAATTCCAAATTCCAGACGAAAGTTCTGCATTTGCCCAGTATTATGATGATATACAAGAAAATGTAAGATTGTTAGCTGGAATGGATGAATTTTTGGCAGGTATATACACACTATAATTTAACATGCCTGAGTTCAGACTTGGCCATAATTTTTTTTAACGGGCGAGTAGGTTTAAGCAAGATAATGTGTGATTTCAATACAGTACCTTATATCTCTTTTAGGAATGCTCAGCAAGAGTAGAAGTCATGTTTTGCATCTTTCTGCTGTGCTACACGTGCTGTTCTATCACTCAAATGATGACCAAATACCTGATATTGTGTCCGAAGAAGCAATTATAGCAGCAATTAATTTCGTTCAGTTGTCATGTGAGCAGACAGCCATAATATCTGGGAGAGGGTCTATTAAAGACATAATTTTGTAATGTCAGACAGGTACGGATATACACCTGCTATATTTGTGTGCCTTTAGACTTTAATAACCTGAGCAAGATGTAATTATTAGCACCTTTTGGTGTTAACTCCAAACTATAGCTGCTATATTTGTGTGCCTTTAGACTAATAACCTGAGCAAGATGTAATGATTAGCACCTTTTGGTGTTAACTCCAAACTATAGCTGCTATATTTGTGTGTCTTTAGACTTTAATAACCTGAGCAAGATGTAATGATTAGCACCTTTTGGTGTAAACTCCAAACTATAGCTGCTCGACTTACTTATTGCACCACACACAACTCATAAGTGTAACATTTGTTAGGTTATGAAGCTACTGAAATTGTTGCTAGTGATGATGCCACTGCTGCATACTGCCTTCTACTTCCGGGAAAAAGACTATATCTAACACCTTTACTTGCCCAAAAAAGTTCAAAAGCGTGGAAACAAAGAAGGAGCTGTACGTGCAATGTACCAACTTGAGGAGGAGGGCCTGGGTAACACTCTGGAACTTGGCACGAAAGGGACTGCTGTGGTTAGCTTTTTGACATGTACAGTATAAGAAAATAAAATATTACTAGAGAATGATAATCATTGTGGGGCAAGCCTGAGAGAACACATAAAAAGGTGTGGTTGTAAGACAAGGGTGTGTGCAACTGCGCATACAATACGAACACGTGCAAGTCTGTGAGGATGGCAAATGCTACAGTTCACGGAATAGTGATGGAAGTTTCACCAATAAAGGTAAGTAGGAAAAACCCTGAAGTTAAATACTTTAGCAAGAAGATCAATTTACTCAGCCATCTATAGCTGTTCTCTCTATCTGTCTCTCCCACATAATCTTCAATCTCTCTTTTCTTTGCTCAGCAGTCTAATTAACTCTTATCTCCCTCTGCCTGTCTCACCACCCTTACTTCTCTTTCATAATCTGTCTCCATGGCTCTTGTCTCTCCAGCATAATCTTCAATCTCTCTTCTCAGGCCTTGCTCAGATTATCTTCCTCTGTCTCCATTACGACACCTCTCTCTCCGCTTTAGTTTCTCCAGGTCGTTTGGCTCTGTCCCTTTCTCTTCTGGCTTTCTCATGATAAGATATTTACGGAATACGTACGAATACACAAATATTATATATATACAATGCAAACTTTTCAGCTACCTCACTAGTGTGGGGGCTCGCTCAGGCTCGCCCCAATTATTTCATTCCTTAGCAATATGAGTTTGAAAAGGCAGAGATACCTGAGGACAGCCAGGAATTCAGTAAGAAATTACTGAAGTATAAAATCTCTCTTCTCCAGTATAGCAAGTCCATGAATCAACATCCAATAACTTGGTATGTTTGAGGTCACTTTTGATGGTTTGGTTTTATCAGCTTTTCTCTCACTTAGCCAGTCACCACCTACTGCTAAAAGGGCCAAAACAGATATACATAAGCGTCGCACATCTCCAAAGAAAAACTCCTCAGAAGCTGAACCTCTAAATGATACCAAACATTGCATTACGTTCTCAATTTTGTTGTCTTTACTTAGTGGTCTTGCTTGAATCAACAATAACTATATAGGTGTAGGGACACAGAGACTCAGGTGTAGCCTGAGCACTTAGTAGGACATCCTGAGTGTATCCCAGGTATGACTGGGACACAATAGGGCAACTAGGACATAGGACTCAGGTGTATATAGCCTGAGCACTTAGTGGGACATCCTGAGTATATCCCAGGTATGACTGGGACACAACAGGACAACTAGGACATGGGACTCAGGTGTATATAGCCTGAGCACTTAGTGGGACATCCTGAGTGTATCCCAGGTATGCTTCTGTCTTGACAAATCCAGAGTTCAGTGCAGGAATACTTTGACAATTGTTGGCAATCCTAGATATCTCTGTCATAATGGCAAATTCAATATCAGTGATGTGATAGATATTATGATGGACAGTGATGGAGACAGTGATGACAACATTGATGGTAATATAGATGATAATGAATTGCTTACAAGAATGAGAGAAGATGAAATCAACAATGATAGTCAAATAAACAGTGATGATGATGATGATGATGATGATGATGATAATAATGTTGACGAAGAACAAAATCATCCAAGAAGTCAACTGGTCGTCTGGCTGCTCTAATGATGACTAATAAAACTCCATTATATTCCTTTAAATTGCTTGTATATAACAGATGATATTCTGGACTTGATTGACCTGACAAATCTATATGCCCAACAGTGTTTTTGAGAAGGAATCTCCTCCACCTAGGTCAAGGGTAAATGGAGTGGAAAAAGAAAGCATTCACATCTATTGAACTATTGCTATGATAATAATTATAGTAGTGGGAATTATAATACACTACCCTAGATTATAATACTCATTTTTCCCAACATTCATGGCATTTGTATTACTAAAGTACACTTTTATTGATATTTACACTAAACTATACTATCTACTCACCTCAAACTCCAAAAGAATAATCAGAGTAGTAGGATATAGACCAGATGAAAAACGGACTAAAACGCTCTCATTTACTGCATACTCAGGTAAAGATATAGCATTTAAACACACAACAATCATTAAATCTACCCTCTAGAAAGCCTACAACAAACATTTCAGCCTTTCTAAGTCCTTCCTCAAATGATAAAAAGCAAACAAAGACAGTGACCTTCAGTGAACTGCTGACCTCAACACACCCTCCGCGTGGGTGAATAATTTGTATACACACGCCTAGCGCGTTAAAAGGCAATTGCAAATAAATGAGATGCAAGAAAGAAAGTAACAAGCTTAAATTTGAATTTGTTGTTTATATAAAGTTGAAAGTTGATTGAGAAAGTTTTTTGTGGCTAGACTGGCTAAGATTATTATAAAAACACATGAAAGATGACTAGAATGATTCTCCATCAGCTATACTGCTTTGCACTAGTATAATAACTATATTACCTACAGTCAAGTTATATAATATACTCTTCCAACAAATATTCATTACCTCATTCATTACCAAAATATCTATGCCACAACTGTCAGTTACTAAAGATAATTATCCTATAATAAATTGTACATTGTTACAACTACAATGAGCAAAAACATTGAACTTACGTACAGTACAGTTCAAATATATGTAATTCGAAAGTCAAACAAAAGTTCTATAAAGCAGAAAGGAAGGTAAACTGACCTCCACGTCTGATCTCACGTGATTACATAATCTGTAGTGATTTTAGGATTTTCCACTCTAAGTAAGTTTTCATACAGTTTACTTCGTTATAAAAACAACAGAGCAATAGAAGACCATGTTTTTGAACTGATCAGAAAGTTTGGCAGCTGTAGGAGGTATGCGTTTGAAGTTATAACTGTTCAAAGTAAAAAAAGTTGGGAAGGAAGGAATGAATAACTTGCTAAAACAATGTTTGTGGCAAATCTTTTTTCAATACGATTTCTTTCTCTACTCTATCAAGTCTTTAAATCGACGATTAAATTAAAAAGTTGGGACAGAAAATGAATGACAGTCACAGGAGGTATGGTTGGTGGAGGTGTGGATGGTGTACATGTACAGGAAGTAGTACCATTCGTTGGTTGATCCAGGGATTTGGTTTGTTTACATTTTGGAGGGACTTTACACCTCTCAGCACTTCATTGTCTATTATCACTAATTTTCCACTGTTTACGTTAATTATAAACTATTTTTTGCAATAGCAGCTGCCATGTGTGAAATCATGTGGCCATGCAGACACCATGGTGGCTCAGATAGACAATCTGTCGGCAGGTTCACTATACTTTTCCTCTTTGTATGGTATTAATTATAATCTGTTTGGGTACATTCCGTGCCACCTGGTAAGCTTTATTTCCACATGAGAAGCATCTGGTTACTGGCTGCATACACATCAGTAAACGTGACCTTGATACACATGTCAAATTTAAAAGAAGTGTATTACATGCTGACTCAGCAGGTTGAAACAGTTCAATCTACTGAATTAGCACATAATATATTCCCCAATTACATATGCATAATTATCAAGGTTACATTTACTGGCATGTGAGCAACCTCTTCTGAAAGTCATTATCTTGTATGATATGTTACGTCCCGTTCCTCATCAAATTCTGTTAACTAGGTAGTGAGTTGTTGCATATGCCTGTGTCTGTACTATGATTGGCGCTCAACTTGTCTTTGAATTTCTTCATGTTATCACATAATAGCAGGTTCGTTCCTGCTTCTTATTGCTTATCTATATATCCTAGAATAGTACTGATAACCTACATTGCAGATTTGACTACAAAAATGTACTTTCATGACTCCACCTCAGGAGTGTGGATAACGCTTTCAAAGTGTGTGAGGGGTAGTTCAATATACCAAATCATTATTTAGGTTATAAAACTATGCTTTCTTTTACATATGCGACCACATTTTGCAGTCCTATGGTTTAGTATGCAATAAATGTTGTAACATGTATGTGTTTTCTCTGTAATGTAGACAATATGGAATGACGCCATGAACACCATAACCACAGTATCTCTTCTATATAACCACAGTAGTCTTGCTCAGATTGTGAACTTTAATTATTGCCATATGAATGAATAGAGATAGCTTGCACACTGCAACAGAGCTGGATCTCTGATGACAATCATTGCAGTATGTTAGCTGTGCATTATATGCATTATATGTTTATTGCTTACTGAATCAGGCATGCAATAGTTTACTTCCTATTATCCTAAAAGGGGTAGACGCTTACATGTAAACCGAATAGACGAATTAATGATTAAATATATTAATTTCCCAGCCTTACACCTACATATGTCTTGCATATGTTCCATATACTTTGTTTAATGAACCATCTACACATTGTGTTCAGTCGGTGTAGTGCTGAGACAACAGATGCATGTACAACACTATTATGTATTATTATGAACAGAGCCAAAATTAAGGTCATTTTTGCATGTCAAGGCCCTGCCAAATAGCAAAACATGAAGGTGAATTTCATCAGATAAAATACACTAGTATATAAATAAATATACCTTATCATTATGAAAGTGAATTTCCTCTGACAAAAATATAACCAATAAAAACCTTATCAATATGAAGGTGAATTTCACCCTATCAAATAATAACACAATTGTTCACCTGAAAAAATAAACCGGTCATAACAAGTTCAGAACAACTTTGACCATAGACACATCATATTTGTGTATTTATCTCAGCATCTATATGTGTGTATATCAATGTAATTTGTTCTTTATTGATTCCTTTTGGCCACTACTTCTTTTAGTCCAGGGTTGAAAAAACATTTGTTTCATTGATAACAGATTTAGTATGGCTCAATTAACTCTACCATCATTGGCCATTGTACTTAATGTCTGCTCTTCAATTTTTTGGTACATGCATATACCACGAAGAGTATAGCAAAGATCTAATGCACTTGAAACTCCTGAATACATGTATCATGCAGAAGGCACAAGGAGTTCTTTGAATTAAGGTGATCTAAAGCAATACTATTTTCTGTGGCATTCATATGTGATCAGTGCACATGCTTAACAGGTGCAAAATGAGAAATTTGATGTGTCCGGTGAAATGCATATTAATAATTATAATCAGTACTAGTATAATTATTTTGTATGAAATGCACCTTCATAATGATAAGGTGTTTACTATTGTCTATTTTTTTCAGGAAATTCACTTTCAGATTGAGTGATAACGTGTTTACCAGTAAAATTGTTTTGTAAGGTGAAATTCACCTTCATAATGATAATGTCTCTACTACTGTATTTTATCCAATGAAGTTTACATTCATAATGATTAGGTGTTTGTAAACTAAAGTGTTTTTATCTGGTGAAATTAAATTTATGTTACTGTTCAGTTGCAATTTACTATTAGCAGATGTGATTGAAATGAGAAACAATGGCTGAATAATTTATTCACTCTACATATACCGTACCATATCTACAACAGAGTACATGCTGTTGTTTTATCAGAGCAACGCTGCACATGATTGAATGTGAATTGTAATAGCTAGTTTTTAATACTAGTAGGTCATTCACAGCAATTTGTTATACAAACGTTCTACTGAAACTCCACTGCAGTATGCTTGCATGCAATAAGTGTATCGACTGTATGAGAATATAGTGTATATATGAAATCTTAGTCGTAGATCTTTCCCTTCACTTTTAGTGGGTTTTGCAAGACTGATATGTAAAATATAAATTTGAACTGAAGTTTAAACATTAACATAACCAATAACTCACAAATCAATCCTGGCAATGAAATGTAAGTCGATGGAATGACACACACACACACATATATATATATATGACATTATATTAAGTTACAGCATTGCAAATGTCTATGACAAAAATCAAACAGGAAACATTTTGTTTATGAATGTATATAATAATAATGCAGTCATACTGACATGACTACAACATAATTATGATAATTATATTTTAAGTCAATAGAATAGGAACATCACATTTTACTAAAGAATATCAACATTATTGTTTTCAAATTCATATTCATTATGATTATATTAGTTATATAAATAATTTATGATCAATGTAAACAATCAGATACAATTCTTTAAAAGATCTACAATCAGTAATCAACAGATGATTAGGGATTTTGTAGCTAAAGACTATAACTTATGAGATTAGTATCAGTAATCATGATAATGAGTGCAGAGGGTGGAGATATAATTTGTGATTCTTACTTATATACAAAGAATTCAATGTGCTTTATAGTGCAAGATGACACTGATTTGGTTTGCATTTGTGGTTGCTATTGTTTTAGGTGAGGCACCTGATAATTGCGTATCATTTAGCTACATGATTGTATTAACAGAGATTTCAGAGAGTTGTTCAAATGGAGAGCCTCGTTTGTTCAAACAGGCACAGACACAGTATTATGGTATGTTACAGATTTGTAACAGTACACAGATGTGGGAGGCTGTATGTGACTAGTTGCTTGTAAACAGTTAGGTTATACAATTCAAGTAAGTACATGCAGATCAGCATAAATTATAGTTTACTAATCCAGACACTGCAAAACAGACATTCATATACAGACCGATATTTTCATCGATACGCGTCTATAAATCATTATTATCCCGTTAGTATGCAGCATCGACTATGTTTAGTATACAGAGTCCGTATAACCCAAAATACGGACACATTCGACATACCAATAATATTCCAGGTCTGCATAAAAACACTCGATACTATTGATGTTTGTCTGCATACTACTGGTATCTACAGCATCCAGGTCAGCATACTCGTGCTAGATAGCACTGATATTTTTCTGTATACCAATGATTTTACTGTTAATATTATTTTAATGACTTTTTGTTGTTTTTCTTTAAAATTATAAAATATTTAATCAAAACATTGTTGAATGTTTTAAAGTACAGCTTGAAATGCACTGAGAATATTAATGGTTGCTGATGTGCATGTGTCCAACCAATATTAATCTATCTTTTAATTTTCAATGAGTTTAGTGGACCTGTAGTAAATATTAATTAGTAATGTTACTTCATTAACAAAATAATATGCTTACTTGGTTATCTCATCTGTTAAACAAGTTACAGGTTCCTTTGTGCTTAAGTAAAATGTAGACCTAAATAACTGTATATAAAATAAACATTAAATTAAAGTGAAGTATCAAGAACAAACCTCGCAATTTCATTAGCTAACTCTTTTGAGCTATTTTGAAAAGAAAAGCAGAATTTGTTATGTGACAAATAGCATGAGCAAACCTTGCAACTTCTCAACAACTTCTATGAGTTTGAAGTCCATGCTGAATCAATGCTGTCATGAGTATGTGAAGACCTGCATAATTACAGTAAGCAATGATGAAATCATTGATACATTCTTAAACTATTGTTTACCTTGCTATTATAGGAGTGAAGTTACTGAAGTATACTGAGAGTATATATTGCAAACTGTTTAGATAAGTAAATATTCATGATTTATTATGAATGGGAGTGTTAACAGATTAGCGTCCAAATTAATTTTCTAAATTTTTGACCGTAATAGAGTAATTTATCGAATTACGGACACCAGGCATTACCGGACACAACCAAAACACCGGAAAAGTGTTAAAAACTAACGCCAACTACTTCTATGATCTATGACTATCTATACTAGTCCAGTATAGGCTTACTTAGTTCAAATCAAAAGATGATGGAGTGTATTGAGCATGCGTGCGCAGCGCCTTGTGCCAAAGCACGTGGATAGGAGGACAAATGGCGGAAGGTTTCATGTTTTCAGGTAAGATAAATTGCTTATAGTGTAATGTTTGGTAAGAAATAAAGTGTTTACAACTTTCCTTTCATAATGCAGGTACTACTACCACAGGTTGGAGTACGGTACCATTGTATCGTCGAATATTAAGGAGTAAACAGAAGAACTTTGCCCAACATGATGTAGAAAAGCCTCCTAGCATCCGTACAGTATGGAACAAAGGCGAAGCTCAGAAGCAGATGCAGCTAGCACTGCGGGATATAGCAAGTGGAGTGATGACTGTGAGAAGAGCTGCTTTAGTATATGGAATTCCAAAATCAACCCTGCACGATCGTGTAAGTGGAAAAGTAAACCATGAAGCACGAGTTGGTGCACCAAAATATCTGACTGATGAAGAAGAGGAGGAAGTTGTGAAATGGCTGGAGGGATGTGCTCAAGTAGGGTGTGCAAAAAGTGTGAAGGATGTGCGTGCTATAGTGGGAGCTATTGTGGCAAAGAAGCAGGGTGTAGATTGTGTAGTTGTCAGCCATGGGTGGTGGGATCGTTTCAGACAAAGGCATCCACACCTCGCATTGCGTGCTGGTGAAGCTCTTGCCTACCAACGAGCTGTGGCTACTAGCCCAGAGACCTTAAAAAATTACTTTGATCAATTAGAAGAAGTACTTGAACAAAACAATCTTCGTAACTCTCCATCATTAATTTTTAATGCCGATGAGAGTGGTATGCCACTTCAATATCATGTCGGAAAAAGGATTGCTGTGAAAGGGCAGAAGCATGTAAATGTTATCACATCTGGGCGAAAGGTACAGATCACAGTTCTTGCATGTGTTAGTGCAAGTGGTTATTCTTTGCCACCTATGATAGTATTCAAGAGAAAGGGTCTCACTGAGGAGCTAATCAGAGGTGAGGTGCCTGACACAATATATGGATTGTCTGAGAGTGGGTGGATGGATGGTGAACTCTTCTCTCAATGGTTTCGTTATCATTTTCTGAAGTATGCTCCTTCCTCCAGGCCAATCATCTTGTTACTAGATGGTCATTCATCACATTACAACCCATGTGTAATCAGAGAAGCTGCTCGTGCTGGTGTGATTTTGTTTTGTTTACCACCAAATACCACCCATGTAGCCCAACCACTAGACGTTGCTCCTTTCCACTCACTGAAAGTGTATTGGAATCATGTATGTGACGAATACATGTCTTCTCATCCTGGGAAAACCGTAACAATTTATGATTTTAGTTGGCTGTTTGCTGCAGCATGGTATCAGGCAATGACCCCTGCTACAATTATCTCAGGATTTCGGGCTGCTGGGGTATACCCTTTCAGTCGAAGGTTAATACATATTTCAGGTGCTGAAGTTGTGGCCACACCAACAGCAAAGTTAGCTCAAAAGGAAGGCATTAATTACCTTCCATTCTATACTCCTCGTAGACAGCATTTCCATTCACCTTTTCCAAGTCCTCCCACTTCACCAACCTTTAACCATCTCACATCATCATCTACTGTGAATGTAAGTGGGTCAAGTGTACTGCTGCTGGTGTTACTTTCTTATTCTTTCTTTCCTCAGGTCGTAGAAGAAACTGTTACAGAGAAAGATGTTCAATTTACAGAAGAGGAACACCACCGCTTTCAAAAGAGATACGAGGAAGCTTATGATTTACCTGATGAACGGTACTCTCTATGGCTGAAATATTACAAATACAGTACACACATGTCTTCGCATATGGAGTCTTCTGTCATAAGCTCACCCAGTTCAGCACCTTCTGTTCATCCTTTGGTGTTATCCAGGGACAAAGAGAATGACCCGTTATGGAGTGAGTTTTTGCTGGTGCCTAGTCCAGCCAAGAATGCTCATCCAGGTAAAGCACGAGTGCTTACAAGTGCTGCTTTCCTTCAAGAGCTTTCAGAGAAGGAACAGAAGAAGAAAGAAGCTGCTGAAGCAAAAGAAAGTCGTAAGAGAGAACGTGAAGAGAAAAAGGCTCAAAAACTGAAGGAGAAAGAGATGAAGCAGATGCACAGGAAGAAGAAGCAAGTTGATAAACTACTTTCATCGGATGATGATTATTGTAGTAAGTAATAGTTGATCATGCCTCACAACATCTTTGCATTTTTAATAGTAATAATACTAATTTCTTTTCCAGTAAGTGGGGATGAAAATTTTGAACTGCTTTTTGAATCCAATGAAAGTGAGTTGGTTGTATGTATTATGTCACTTCTCCCCAATCCAAGATTGTCATCACTCTTTTTAAGAGCTTGTTTTAGGAGTTGGGGTTAGACTAATAGATAACGATCTTAACTAGAGAACTTAAGATGGATGACCCTTCCCAATTCTACATTATAGTATATAGTTGTATTATAGTTATATTACAGTTGTATTGTTATAGTCTTGCAATACATTGGCTGCATGAGACTAGTATTGTTGTTACTAATATGCCAGAACCTTATTCTAAATAGATATTAAAATATGGCACTACCTCTAGCCAAGCATATTCATTGCCATCTGATGGTTTGTGGTAAATTGTAGTCCTTCATAATATACTTGGAAATCAGACCAATTGTGGAGAAATATCACTGTATTAAGTCTTGATTTGCAAAATTGTATAATTTTGATGAAATAGGTAAAACAGTGAACACATGCTCATGTGTGTGTGCGCACATGCACACACACAAACAGATTGCAATAACCATCAGGGGGAGGGTCAATTAAGAAGTATATTTCTTCTTTTACAGCAAGTAGCTCCACCCCTCTGATGATCAATACCAATGAAGATGTAGTAAATAAAGAATGTGATGGTGAGAATGCAAAATTTGTAATCGGGTACATACACACATAATTTTTGTGTTTGTTTCAGCTGGAAGGACACGTAGACAAGCTAAAGTTAATGGAAGTAAGTATGCAATGTCTTGTAGTGCTTGTGAGTATATTTGATCTTTTACAGCAAGTAGCTCCACCCCTCTGATGATCAGTACCAATAAAGATGTAGTAAATAAAGAATGTGATGGTGAGAATGCAAAATTTGTAATCGGGTACATACACACATAATTTTTGTGTTTGTTTCAGCTGGAAGGACATGTAGACAAACTAAAGTTAATGGAAGTATGTATGCAATGTCTTGTAGTGCTTGTGAGTATATTTGATCTTTTACAGCAAGTAGCTCCACCCCTCTGATGATCAGTACCAATAAAGATGTAGTAAATAAAGAATGTGATGGTGAGAATGCAAAATTTGTAATCGGGTACATACACACATAATTTTTGTGTTTGTTTCAGCTGGAAGGACACGTAGACAAACTAAAGTTAATGGAAGTAAGTGTACAATGTCTTGTAGTGCTTGTGAGTATATTTGATCTTTTACAGCAAGTAGCTCCACCCCTCTGATGATCAGTACCAATAAGGATGTAGTAAATAAAGAATGTGATGGTGAGAATGCAAAATTTGTCATCATGTACATACACATAATTTTTGTGTTTGTTTCAGCTGGAAGGACACGTAGACAAGCTAAAGTTAATGGAAGTAAGTATGCAATGTCTTGTAGTGCTTGTGAGTATATTTGATCTTTTACAGCAAGTAGCTCCACCCCTCTGATGATCAGTACCAATAAAGATGTAGTAAATAAAGAATGTGATGGTGAGAATGCAAAATTTGTAATCGGGTACATACACACATAATTTTTGTGTTTGTTTCAGCTGGAAGGACACGTAGACAAACTAAAGTTAATGGAAGTAAGTGTACAATGTCTTGTAGTGCTTGTGAGTATATTTGATCTTTTACAGCAAGTAGCTCCACCCCTCTGATGATCAGTACCAATAAAGATGTAGTAAATAAAGAATGTGATGGTGAGAATGCAAAATTTGTCATCATGTACATACACACATAATTTTTGTGTTTGTTTCAGCTGGAAGGACACGTAGACAAGCTAAAGTTAATGGAGGTAAGTATGCAATGTCTTGTAGTGCTTGCGAGTATATTTGATCTTTTACAGCAAGTAGCTCCACCCCTCTGATGATCAGTACCAATAAAGATGTAGTAAATAAAGAATGTGATGGTGAGAATGCAAAATTTGTAATCGGGTACATACACACATAATTTTTGTGTTTGTTTCAGCTGGAAGGACATGTAGACAAGCTAAAGTTAATGGAAGTGAGTTCGTTGTACATGTACGTATGAATGTATGATGACTTGAAATACTGTGTGATTTTTGATTAGAATCACCATAAAAGTCAATAGTCTAAGGATTTGCAATATTGACTAAGCTAATATCACAATATTGTTTTACTTCAATACCCCAGATAATACTACGTAAACCTTTACTATTTTGGCCTTGATTAAGTTGATTGGTAACAAGGTGACATAATTCAGTTTCAGTACTGCTTTTTAATCACACGACGTTAATGACAGAATGAGATAGTATAATTAATTAAGTTAGTAAAGCATTTTTAGTTTACTTTGAGGAATTATAGTTTTATGATAAATAACTTTCAGCTTAGTTGCATATTTGCAAAGTTTGAAACATTTTAGTGGTAATTTTAAGTATAAGCCAAAAGAAGATTTGATTCAGTTTTAATTAAGTCCTCAAGAACTAACTAAATTCCATTTATAGTTAACCAAAACAACACTAGTAAATGCATGTTGTTTTTCATTCCTTAATCCCAACATTCAGTTTTGTTGCATGAAAACTATATGCAATTCTGGTTGGCATTAAATATGCACTCAATTCCTATTTTGCACTTCCTTGAGGTTCTACTATACACTGTCTGAAGACTGCAGAAACGGTTTTGTTTAGCAAAGAAATGATTAAGAAATCCAACAGTCCACTCGTTCAAAAGCATGATATGCCCACACAGCTTAAGTTCTAAGACATTTAGTCAAAGATATCATTTTCGTGTACTGTCCCTATACAATACAGGGTTTTTTTAGGAGGTTTGAGGGGGGGCATTTCGCCCCCCTCAAAATTGTTTTGCCCCCCCCCCCCTGAGCTTTAGCCATTTTTCAATTGAATTGCTTGCAAAGTATGTACATTAGTATTATGTATTTTAGCTCCAACCTCCAAACCCCACCCATTTTCTTGAAACATTGATTTGCCCCCCCTGAAATGTTTTTCTAAAAAAATCCCTGCAATAGCTATCATGCAAATTAAATTATACAGGGGTGTGGATAATACTTGGCTACCAAACTCTCTGACTCAGTTATAATTCTTGGCCAAACAGCAATCTTACATAATGTTGTCACTCAATTAACTAAAGTTAAAACAATTGATTAATTAATTTTGTTTAATTAAACAATTAACATTCATCATTTTGGTGATTAATGTGCTGTTGTAGGGAATGAAACCATGTGTATGTCTGGAAGTTGTGGTCACAAGAAAGCCTGGAACTGGATCCAGTGTGAAAGGTGCGATGGATGGTACCACTGTATATGTATAAAGGTGACTACAGCGCAAGCCAGTAGCCCTGACTTTGTATTTGCTTGTAGTTCCTGTTCACTTGTGTCATAAATTTGATGAACTTGCTTGGTATAAATGGTATCTAACACATTTTGTCATGTATGTTTTCAGTTTAATGGTAAAATAATTTTTTCAGTTCCCTCAAATGACGTCTCATACATTTACGATGGTAATGTATGTTGATGCTTTCAGTTGCTACTTGTACTGATGTTTTCTTTTTCCTATAATACATTTATGGTATGTTTAATAAATTTGATGTTTTTAGTTGCTAATTTGTAATGTTTTCTATCACATTGTAAAATGCAGTCTATGAAACATTATGGTTGAAATTAATTAACTATTATTAAAGTTAAGAATGATAATTATGATGTAATCTGTCAATGGTTCGATCGATACGCGATCTTTGTTGAAATTCTCACAGCTTAGCGATAAAATCTTGCCCCTATCAGTGTTTTCTTCGATGTTTATAGGTTGTTCGGTATTCGAGGTCTGTGTCCGTAAACTGATGGTCCGGATGACATTGGTATTATTGCACACAAGTGTGGAATATTATTCCTCCAAGGGTCAAATGTTTGTCACATATTTCGTGTGTTAGTATTGTCCAATTCACTTCGTTTTGGTTGAAAACGATCACTGTGGCTACCTGGTTGAACACTGTCCGACTAGTGGTGTCCGTAAAACGCCCACGCACTCTAGCCAAATTAAATCATCAGGAAGTCAAAAATTTCATACTGTTTATAAAACGGGTTATATCTGGCTTCCTGTAATACTTTAGTATTGCAAACATTGCATCATTGTACACGCCTCTTTATGCTGAATCGAACGATACCAAACACAACTTACTCAAGCAAGGGGCAGTGGAAGAAGGTTAGTGTTTTTAGACAAGTATCTATTACTGTAATAAACATGTTAGCATTGCAAGAATATAATAGTGAAGACTGATAAATATATTATTATATGAAAGCTAGGATATCATTCCTTGTTCTTTGTGGTATTTCAGGAAGCAGTCTGATTCTCTTTCTCCAGTATGACAGAGATGCTTTTCACAATCAAAGCAGTACCAGAAGGTTTCTCTTCTTGTAGAGGGTGTGATACGATGACTGCAGTACCAACATCTGCTAGAACCCTTCTTGCTCTTGGTCTTGTGTTTTATAGGGAAGTGTTTTAGAGTGGTGGATACCGGATTTCGATCTGCTGATGTTGAAGGGCGGCCTCGAGTTTTTCTGCTGTTATAGTCTCCGATAAGGCTCTTGGCAAGTTGTAGACGAAAGGTTTTAGTATCACAGATTCTGGTTGTTTGAGGAGAATAGTGGTGAAAGAGAACATATGAGTTGGTAATGGAAACATCAAATAAAAACCAGAAAACATATTTATACAGTTTATGACTTTTGAACCGTACGTGATAATATTGACGTAGTTGGTCACCTCTGTCAACCCCGCCCATGTATTTGCTGTATGAGATAATTGCTGATGGACACTGCAGTTCTATTCGAGAACCATCTCTTTGTTTGCGTGTTATTGTACCTGTTTCTGGCTGACAATTAGAGGATATAGCTGTTACTGGTTGATTATCTAACCACATTACAGCATGTACTGGTCCTTGTTGACGGAAGGCAGCATCTCCCCTGTAAGTAAAAAATTTAAATGTTTAGCATGAAGTTTGTACATTGTTTACCTTTTTTCTAATTTTAAGTAATCTCTAATATACTTCTTTGTTTTGTTTTTCAATTCATTAGGCCAGCCACGACGGTTGACTCGAACTGTACCACATGCATAGATGCCATCTTCTAGTAAATCGTGTAATAGTTTCGGTGAAGAGAAGAAGTTGTCAAAATAAATATGGTGGAATTTGCCTACAAGATGTCTGGTAAGGCTTTTGACAACCCTCATTCCCAAGCCATCCTGTGATGAAGCAGCAGATTCAGACTGGCCTTCATAAACAGAAAAGTCACTAAAGTAGCCATGATGACTGTCAGCCCTAACCCAGACCTTCAAGCCACGTTTTATCGGCTTCATTGGTAAATACTGTTTTATTGCTGATCTACCTTGGAATGGAATCATAGCTTCATCTATTGCCTGTTGGCAATTCGGTTCATAGTTTGACAAAAACTTCTGTTTTAAAATCAACATTATAGGACGTATCTTTCCTAAACGGTCGTAGTTTGGCTCTCCTCGTTTTTGTAGCTGTGTGTTGTCCACAAAATGGAGATACCGAGTAATTTCTTTAAAGCGATTACGAGTTATTCGGTCTGCTATAGGACTGAAACGAACAAATGGATCTACTCGCCAGTAATCATGTATTGACGGTAAATGGTTGATGCCCATCAAGATGTAAAAACCAAAGTAAGCCTTCAAATCAGATACTGTAATTTTATCCCACTCATTATATTTCTCATTACCCATTACATGACTGGCATACAAATTAGACTGTTTCACAATCTCATCAATCAACTCATCAGTGAAAAAATGAGAGAATACATCTAATGGAGATTCTGTTATTGTAAACGTTGGGCCTACACTACTTGTGAATGGGTGAATGGGCACAGAATGTAATATTTTTGACCATGTTGTTGGTGTTTGATGTGTGTTTGGTGGCATAGGTAAATGTGAAGGTTGTTGTGTGATTGTAGTTGGTGTCTGTACCTGTGCCGGTTGTGTATTATTCATTGGAGTAGAATGTATAGGTAGTATACTTGTAGTTGGTGTCTGTAGAATAATTGATGACTGTGTATTTGTTGGTGTAGAATGTATCGGAGAAATTGGCAAAGGCAGTGGTGGGGGGGATGGTGTATGTCTTTCTTCTGTGTCTATAAAACTGTCAGGTGACTGTTGTAGTACATCATAATCTTCTTCTTCAAATAAAATATCATCAAACTCATCGTCACTTCCTTCCATCACAGGTTCATCATCTATAGTGCACTCACCATCAGCTGAATCATCCAGAATGTCTAGGACCTCATGCACAGAAAACCCTCTATTTCCAGAAGCCATCAGGAATTATTATTATAATATTATACTGCTTACTTTACTGTTATTACTATTACAATCAATAAAAATAACAATAATGTTTCACGTGGATTTTCTCCGTTTTTTCTTATGTAAACTACCGTTTCTCAGTACATGAAACCTGTTAAGTATTGATCAAGGCTTCTGTAGAAAAAATTGTAGCTTCATACTTATTTTGTTTATCGAGTTACAGCCGTTTAAAGAGGGCGTGTCACAACCGTCGCATTTATGCGACGGCGGATTTTATGTTGCATTAATTTACTGTCGCATTTATGCGTCTTTGGACGCTAATCTGTTAACCTGTGTCAAAATAAAGTTTTAGGGAAACCTATAGTCATACAGTATGATGAACTCCGTATTAGCATAATACTTAAATGTACCTTACTATGTATGAGTAGTCCAATGTCCAAATGTTAACCTTAGTCTTTACTAGAGTGAAAGTCATCAATCTATTAATATGGTAATTATACTTACCTTGCTATCGCATTTACATGTGTCTCAAATATTCAATATCCAGGTTAAAATTCTTGAGCTGAATAAGATTATAAACATGGTCACAAATGCCAGGATTGTGTGATATAACTTATTAATTTGTGCAGTGAAAATAAGTGATGTGAAGAACTTGTGACACAGAGCTTCCAAAGCCCAATGCCAGTTTGTACACCCAATGATTTTAACACAAGTATAAAATATATATGTAATACTGAATTTCATGCATGGGATGAAGAACTTACCACTGTTGCAAATAATGGTAGCAAATTTCGTCTAAATGTCATTTTCACCTCCACTTTCCTCTGGTTCAAAATGACTGTTCTCCCGCCTGATATTAAAGTCACATGATACTGTTATTAATTTAACTAGACTATAGAGTATAGACTACATGTACTACCAGCCATTCAATGTGCCTATGTTGGCCAGACTCAGTGACTTGAACAACTGGTGTTAATTCATACTTGGTTTGGATCAGGCATTCATGTACCGATAGAATATGAATCGTGGAACTGAAGTTGCGTGATTGAAAAGGATGCTTTAAAAGACAGCCAAGCTGAGTGGCTGAAATTGTTCTGTTTGGTGGTTACTACTAAGGTATGTATACTTCATATATGTATTATACTGACTTGTTATACACCTCATCACCATATCAAACTAATCTTCTATCAAGCCATAATTATAGATAATTTTTACATCGGATCATGCTCAAAGAACAGCACCTTGTTAATATTATGTATACAACATACATGTAGGTTGTGTGTGTCCTGTAGTATCAATATTAGTGAAATACTGTTCTATCAGCATGATTCTTTTACATCTCCCTGACCACTTGATTGTCATTGAATGTGACGTACATGTAGGTAGAATATCCATTGTTAGTTTACGTTAAAGATGTTTGCTGTCATTAAGCTATATGTAAAGCTCATTCACATTCACCTTGTCCTCAGAAAAATGTTCATAACTTTATTTTGAAATGACAAACAATCTTTCTACATGTACCATTTTCATATAATTATCCTTCCCGTTCTTTTTTGTGTATGTCAAATTTCAATCCATTGCTAAATTATAGATCTAGAGTTACAGTATAATCATGTATTAACCTTACGACATTATACTATACGCTGCATTACATATCATCACATCATTATTTTGAAGACATCATGAATGTGAATAGACTTTAGTTTGGCAGGTTTCTATAGCATTTTTTGAACAGAAACAGCAAAAATTTGCTTTTATAATGTCCTGTTCTGAATTAAATATAGACTGAAATCGTTAAAATAATTTGCTATTTTTTATTTTTTTCAGTTAGATTTTCAGAACTACATGTAGAAGTATACTTCTGTTAATTAAAGAACTATTTTCTAAGGTTAGCTTTATACATGTAAGACTTGAAGACAGAGTGGGTGGTATGACAGGAAAAAATTTTTGTCGAACATACACACCAACAGTCCTTTTGGATATATGAATTGCATTACTACTGTGTGAAATCTCTTCTTGCCCTCTTCAGGACGAACGAAACTAACTCTGCAATATTATTATATTTATCAGAATATAGGGAAAAACTAGAACCCAATTAAGTAGTTTATTCCTTTGTGATGAGTGTTTATATGATGTGATGAGGATAAACAAAGACTCAATAGAGTCCATCCTTGACATGTTGTATACATACTTACTCAACACCTCATAAAAGTATATATAAATGGGATGAAAATGCCATGTGTGCTCAACAGCTACACCTTGAAAGTAGTACAAAGCATATTTGAAATTGTCTTAAATAAAATACTGAAATAGTGTTGTTCTGAGTTCAAACCTTTCAGCCATTTTCTAGTTACAGTCATTTGTCTTTGTTTTTGTCCTATTGACCTTTAGGGGCCTAATAGTTATACGGTAGATATCATAACTTAAAAATGGTCAAAACATGTACACATACACTCAATAAACATGTCTACATAGAATATTTAGTGTATTGCTATTGTCAGATTTTCCAATTGTCATTTAATCATTACAGTGTGTATAATGGAGTTTGTATGAGTTTAACATGAATAAATTAAAAACCACAAATCACATGAATGTGTTATATGGTGCATTTGTGTACTTTTAGGTGCTGAGTTCATATTTTTTGGAATTTTTCGATTACAAGTAGCCATTTTGTTGTTATACTCAATTTGCTTTGTTTTGGCCCAATTGACCTTTAGGGCCCTAATGGTTATTTGATAGATATGATAACTTATAAATGGTCAAAATATGTATACATACACTCAATAAACATGTCTACACAAGTTATTTAGTGTATCGCTACATTTTCATTTGACAATGGTGAATTAACTATGAGATGGGTGAAAGCACTTACTGTGAAAGTTCATTTTTCTCTTCGAATTTAAATTGCTGAAAATGAAAACCACAAATGATATGAATGTGTTAATGAGTGCATTTGTGTACTTTTAGGTGCTGAGTTCATATTTTTGGGAAATTTTTCATTTATAAATAATTTTATGAGGTGCTGAGTAAGTATATACAACATGTCAAGGATGGACTCTATTGAGTCTTTGTTTATCCTCACCACATCACATAACAATAAAGTACTTAGGTTTTAGTTTTTCACGAGGCTACAGTTATTACATTGTTACTGCCTATATTAATTCAGAACAGGACATTCTCAATCTGAAAGCAATTATTCTCAAAGTTAAATGGTTCAAAAATTGCTATAGAAACCAGGAAAACCACATACAGCTCAATGATAGCATACACCTTTTAAACTACACTATAATAATGGCTATCTTGCCTGCATCCATTTCGGTGATGGATCAGCTGGCCAGGAATAGACAAGTGCCATAACTACATCCCATTTGATGATGGGTCAACTGATGAGATGTAAAAGGATCATGCTGAAAGAATAACTCCTTCATAATATAATATAGAGATATAATCATGGTTTGACATCGTATCAGGTTCAAAGAAGGTTACTATTCATCATAATTATCAAGTTATCCGGGTTGATGAGTTGATAAGATTAATGGTTTATAACCAGTGGGTATAATACTGTAATATACATGAAGTATACATACATTTGTATATACTAACCAAATTTACAGATTAGCATCCGTATGCCTATCATTGTGTAGTAAAATTCACTTGCTTGAAGCTTGGAATGCAGTGTTGGGTGTGGTCAAAGGTGAGGCCACGCCTGAGAGGCTGAGCCCGACTAAGCGTTATGTCATGATATCTGTACTGTTATAAAGATTACTGTGCCTTTACAGCGGAACCTGTTTGATTGGAATACGTTTGGTGGGTTTCCAAGTAAGTGTATTCTTCCATCACGTGAGTCCATCGGGCTTGTACCATTCAACAAATGCTGCCCGAAGAGGATTGGCCCCTCAGTATACATACTAGTGACATATTGAGTATGCCATCTGTCCACTGAAGAGATATTAGCACATTGTGTTTATGTTTAACTGACTGTAACAGATAGCTTGACAAAATAATTTTCTTTTTTTCTGCAGACTAAGGAAATTCAACAAGAATGAAGTCAGAGCTATTAACTAATTAACATACAATAGAGTTATTGTTATTACATGTATTATACTTATATTTATTAGTATTTTAATATATATAAATTCTATTTGTCTGTTGTGAATATATACATAGGTATAGTTCTGGATCTGGAAACTTTGAGTGGTATGCAGACTTTGCATATCAATAAAAGCCTCATATCTTTCGAACAGTATACTCAGCATACCATTGATATCATAATATTAATTGGATTTTCTCTGCATATCAATGATATACATATATCTGCATAACTCTGTATATGCAATGCCGATTTGCAGTGAGAGTTTTCACTAAATTTTGGTACTTGGGACAGCATAGGGTTTGGACCTTACTCCTCCTGCTCCACCTCTTATACTTCACTGTTTGACTGCAGTGTATATGGTAGTAGTTACTTGAATAGTTACAGTTATTGTGATCCAAATCGAGACACAGTTGGAATAAAATGTAATAACTATTCAATTGCAGGTGAGTGTTTATTTTGTCAGTTGTGCATAAATGTAGTGGTGCGAAAGCTTTGTCTTCAGCTAAAAATATTTGATTGCATGACTATAACCCAAAATTTTATAATGTAGGTATGAAAATGCAAAAATATTATTACAAGACATGATAATTATGATAATTATAGTAATTATAATAATGTTTGCAGATAATTGCCCAACTGGAAACGTCATGTTAGTTGGTGGCAATACAGCAAGTGAAGGAAGAGTGGAGTATTGTTATAATGGTAGATGGTCTGCACTTTGTACTACATCATTTACATTAAGTCAAATAACAGCCTCAAGAATATGTTTTCAACTGGGATATAAAGAACCAAATTGTAGGTTGAAACTTATTCAATTAGTTCATTATAATTGTTGTATATGATTATTTCTAACATCATTCATGCAGATGCTTCTATATACAGAGAAGGAAGATTTGGTACAAATATCAATAAACCTCATGTATCATGGATCTCATGCAGCTCAAGTCATTTAAATGTTCGTGAATGCAGTGTATATACAACTGGTTGTGCAATAAATTGTATAAATCAGTATGGAATAAAGTGCTATGGTGAGAATAATGATGAATAATTTAGAGTATAATTATTACTTTATTGTAGATCATGAAGAGTGTAATGAGGGAGCGGTTCGTCTTGTCAATGGCACAGTAAAAAAGGAAGGAAGACTTGAGATATGCAACAATGAAATTTGGGGTGGCATTTGCTCATATAGTTTCACACAAATCGATGGATATATAGCTTGTAAACAGATGGGATATGATAATGGTATGAGAATTTTACCTTGTAACACATTTTGATATTTATATTTATTCACTAATGCTTCATACGTATATTGATTAGTTTTCATTTTATTCCAAGGCTAAGAAGTAGTATAAATTGTTATTTTGTAAATAAAGTTACAAAAATTTGTTGTTTTTTATTGCATATAGGAGCAATTATTTACTCAAATTCTGAATATAGTGATGGTGATGGTCCAATTGTATACTCTTATGCGTCTTGTAGTGGCTATGAAGATGGTTTAAATGACTGTGAAAAGAATGGCTATGATGATATATCATGCCCTCGTACTCGGTTAATCGGATTAATGTGTCATGATGGTGAGTAATACAAAATAATTGATAATTATTAAAATAATATATATGTACTTAAGATTGTGAATCAGGTGATATTCAACTTGTGAGAAGCAATAAGGAAGGAGCAGGTACTATAGAGATTTGCACTGACCATATTTGGGGACTTATATCTGATGCTGGATGGAATGATATTGATGCTGAAGTAGCGTGTAGACAACTGGGATATTAAACAGAAAGTGAAGAATATCAGCAAAATTATTTTTTGCATAATTAATAATCACTTATTATCTTATTGTTGTGAAGTAGAAATTCTATTTATGGTCAAACAATTACTACTGATAGTTGTACAATTCTTGTGTTTTATAGACTGTAATGTTGCACTATTAGTAACCATTTTTTTGTCCACACTGTTCATCACCATTATAGGGGCTAAGGCTATTTCTGGTTCATTTTATGGAAAGCCAAATAAAGCAATACACTATGGAAGTGTAAATTGTGATGGTAGTGAACAAGTGCTGATAAATTGTCTTTATGTTCAGTATTCTCTTGAGCATGGTAAGAAACTAAACATCCATGTTGAAGTTGCTGGTGTAAACTGTCAAGGTAATCTGACACGTGATAATATCAGCATTACAAACAGTTTAACAACAAGTATAAGTACACATCTTACAACAACAGGCAGGGTCCAGTATATATCTTCCATGATGACTAGTACCACAATTTCTACTGGAGGAACAGGCTCGGCAAATTTCACAAGAGGAACAGGTGTGTCTGATGCTACTGGTACTAGTAGAGAAGTAGTAATTCTTTCTATTGGAATCATTGCACTGATCTTTGGAGTTACAGCTTTGATTATTGGGTAGGTCATACATTTATCAACAAAACTAATGTACACTGATTGTTCAGATGTTATAAATTATGCATAAATTTGCCATGGCATATAATTATTAATAGTACATATGTATGATCATTACACACTCTATAATTGTGAAAGCTGAATAGTAATTGTTGTAACTATTTTGTACATAACTATGATTATATGCAATAACCATTATTAGTTGAGCATATACAAATTTACTATAATTATATTATTCTTCTACAGTATACCTCTGATTGGATTTTTCATTTGCAAACTAAGGCAGAAATCCCACTCCAACAATGTCAATGAAGAAAATTTAAATCAAAAGTCAATTGCTATGCACTCGTTTCAAGCTAAACTACCGGATACAAGGCAAATGTCACAAATGGATGACTGCACCAAACAGAATACTTTACCTAATATTCCACAGCACAAACGGCAGTTTGTACCTCCAGTTCCAAGTCATCATGGAATACCAAATGATGATTGCATGTCATATGAAGAAATACGACCATTGTAAATTGCATGCTGTAATTACAGAAACTTAATAATTCATGACGTTGTGCAATAAATATATAACTAGTGTGCATTGTGTCTATGATTTTTCCAGCTGTCTATTTTAGTTGATAAATCTTACTTGTTTAGTTGTGTTTATTTTGAAATTATACAAAGAGTTGTAATCCTATGCATGCATATAGGCATACCCATACAGACAGAAAACAAGTGGAAAATGTATTCCGCTTTTGTTATGACCATTAATCATTGCTGATGACTCTCATGTCTGGAAACAAGCTTTATACTTCTGATACCTTCACCAATTAAATGACACCACTTTGTACTTATACATACCCTACGAGTCATGTAATGACGAGTCTCATACATTTATGAGTATATATACTGTACTCCAACAACAAATTAAGTAGTTCCAAACAAAATGCTATAGGAAGTTATTTATATCGTTTGTTTAAGACCTACTTTCCTAAAGTTGTGCTGGTATAGTATATGTTGATAGCAAAGTCAAAAAGGTGCAAAAAGATCCTCCTCTAAGGTCTTTTACACTCATGTTCAAAACACAGAATACTCTCGTAATTTGAGGCATGATGCTACTAAGAACCAGTGAATTGCAGTGATATGTATATATGTATGGTTTGTATTAAGTAGGTGTGTACTTCTTCTCTCAGTTTATAAAACTCGAAGCGATAACTAGCGTCACCGACGTAAGAAGATATGGGCGCGATAATTTGGCGACGCGAAACTATATTCATACCTCTGTGAGGTCTATATATATATTTGGACCTGACGGGGGTGCATTTATGTAAACAGGTGAATGCAGTTAACTTAGTGTACGACTGCAAGATGGCTTTCTTTTGGTTTGCATACGCATTTGTGTTTGGAAATTTGTTAGGTGAGGAAAATGATAACTTAAGTATTTTAAATATAATATAATTAACAGAGAATACAGAGAGTTGTTCATATGGAGAGCCTCGTTTGTTCAAACAGGCTCAGGCACAGTATTATGGTATGTTACAGATTTGTAATAATAGTTCGGTGTGGGAGGCTGTATGTGACTACAGTTGGCAATGCAATGAGGCAATAGTTGCTTGTAAGCAGTTAGGTTATACAAATCCATGTAAGTGCTGATTTGTTATTTTTTTACTAACCATGCAGTTTTACTGAAGTTAAATTAATTTCAGTTCCTGAATCTTCATCTAATTTTGGTCCTTGGGACAACATAGGATTTGGACCTTACTCCTCCTGCTCCACCTCTTATGCTTCACTGTTTGACTGCAGTGTATATGGTAGTAGTTACTTAAATAGTTACAGTTATTGTGATCCAAATCGAGACACAGTTGGAATAAATTGTAATAACAATGCAGGTCAGTGTTTACGGTATATGTATCAAAGTATGATTTGTTCTTATTAAGTATATACTTGAAATTGGTATCTTGAATATGTGGTGTAAAATGTTCAGTATCAATGAAGTGTGACACAAAAGCTTTAAAATATTCAATATATAGCGTAATTATATAATAATAATACCATAATGAGAAAGCAAAAATAAAACAAAATTCATTATTTAAAATAATCACATCATACAGATACTTGTACTACTGGAAATGTTAAATTAGTTGGTGGCAATATAACAAGTGAAGGAAGAGTTGAATACTGTTATGATGGAAGATGGTCTGCACTTTGTACATCAAATACATTGAGTCAAATAACAGCCTCAAAGATATGTTTTCAACTGGGATTCAAGCAACCAAATTGTAAGTAGAAAAGTATCATTATAGTTTTCATATTGCTATCATCCATGCAGACGCAGCTATATATAGAGATGGAAGATTTGGTGCAAGTATCAATAAACCTCATGTAAGATATATATCATGCAACACAAATCAATTTAATGTCCGTGAGTGCAGTTATGGTGCATATTCTTCAACAAGCTGCAATTTGTTAGAGTGTACATATCATTATGGGATAAAATGCTATGGTGAGATGGCTATAATTAATGATAGTAAATTATTATTATAATTATTTACTGTAGATTATGAAGGCTGTCATGAGGGAAGTGTTCGTCTTGTCAATAGCACAGTAGAAAAGGAAGGACGACTTGAGATATGCAACAATGGAATTTGGGGTGGAATTTGCTCAAATGGTTTCTCAGAAATCGATGGTTATGTAGCTTGTAAACAGATGGGATATGACAATGGTAACTTGCACATGGCACATATATATATAATGATTATAATTATGGTACAAGTGCAAAAATAATTAATAATTAATATTCATGACCAAGCATATAAGAGTAAAATTTATGGTTGTTGTCTATTAATCCGATAGCCACAAGATACCTAAAAGTGCCTCAAGTAATTGATTCATTATATACAATTGGTAAAAAGCGGTTATGGCATCCCCATGTGTCCTGCATGACCTTACTATTCAATCTTGCAACCAAATGAAGCAAAACCAATAAAATTTAATTAATTTAATAATATAAGTTGGAAAAATATTAGTATTGATTTTCTTTGTTTATCTGATGCAGGAGCAATTGTTTACTATAATTCTGAATATGGTGATGGTAATGGTCCCATTCTATACTCTTATGTCTCATGTAATGGTCATGAAGATGGCATATATGATTGTGAAAAAGATAGTTATGATGATGTATCATCATGCTCTCGTACAAGTTTAATTGGATTGTTGTGTCGTGATGGTAATAAAAGGAATAACTAAACAAGCAAGCAATAATTAACTTTTTAATTAATTTCTCTGCAGATTGTGAATCAGGTGATATTCGACTTGTGGGAGGTGATAATGAAGTAGAAGGCACTGTTGAAATTTGCTATGATCATATTTGGGGACTTATATCTGATGCTGGATGGAATGATAATGATGCTGAAATAGTGTGTACACAACTGGGATATCAAATAGAAAGTAAGATGGTTATAATAATAATAATAATAATAATTAGTAGAACACTGGTTAATAAACTGATATTTACAGCGATAGTGTTTGCTATTTTAATATAAGGTTCATATATCACAGTATATAATTGTATAACAAGCTTTGTACTTCATACATCACTCACTTTTAGGTTCTGAGGCCATTTCTGGTTCATTTTATGGAAAACCAAATAAGGCAATACACTATGGTAGTGTAAATTGTGATGGTAGTGAACAAGTGCTCACAAATTGTCTTTATGTTCAGTATTCCCTTGAGCATGGTAAAGAGCTAAACATCCATGTTGAAGTTGCTGGTGTGAACTGTCAAGGTAATCTGACATATGATATTATCAGCATTACAGACAGTTTAACAACAAGTATAAGTACACATCTTACAACAACAGGCAAACTTCAACATGTTTCTTTCACGACTACTACTACAGGAGAAGCAGGTTTATCTGATACTACTAGTACTAGTAGTGAAGTAATAATTCTTTCTGTTGGAATCATTGTACTAATCCTTGGAGTTATAGTTGTCATTATTGGGTAAGATATAATTATGTATATTATATAGTAGGCTAATAGGTCCTATATACAAAATATAGGACCTGAGTTTTGTGTCCGAGGATGTGATATAGCCCGAGCCTGCGAGGGCTATATCACATCCAAGGAAACAAAACGAGGGTCCTATATTCGGGGCCTATTAGCATACTATATACAATATATTGTATGATGATGACATCTCATGCATAGTGTACACAGAGTGGTCAGACAAGTCTATATTAAAAAATATAGACCTCCTCTTAGGTCTATATACAATATGTAGACCTCACCACATCAAAGGGAGATGTCACCATCATACTATATATACATAATTATAAATATACATATATATATATATGTATATATATAATTATTATATATATGTATATAATTATATATATATATCTATATGCTAATAGGTCCTATATACTGAATACAGGACGCTCGTTTTGTGTCCTCGAATGTGATATAGCCCTTGCAGGTTCGGGGTATATCACATCCTCGAACACAAAACTCAGGTCCTATATTTTGTATATAGGACCTATTAGCATACTATATAATATACATACGTATAAATATTATATATATATATATATGTATATATTATAACACCCTAGCGAGGGATATATCACATTTATAAGCACCGAGCCCGAGGGCTGAAGGCCCGAGGGCGTGGTGCTTATAAATGTGATATATCCCAAACGGGTGTTATAACAATTTTATTTACATTTGAAGCTATACTGCACATGCGCAATTCAACCAAAGAGCACATTGAAACTAAGAGAAAGAAGAGAGAGAAGAGTAGAAGACAGTGAAGGCATATTTTGAGGCGAAGGAGAAACGTATACCAAAGCACACCATGGCAGAGCGTCGGAAACACACTATCAATGATAATGATAAAGAGAATATGGAGCCGCCGAAGAAGAAGCACCTATCACTGGCATTGCCGAATAAAAGGCGGTTTGGTAATGTTTCTAAACACAAACTTGATAAAATGACTATGTATGTGATGCCAAAAAACTCGGCAGCTTCTAGCAAATGGGCTCTAAAGACCCTAAAAGACTGGCACAGTGACTATAACAGCAGGTACTCTGAGATGTGCCCACAGGAAATACTGACACCGTATTGTTCTAAAGAGAATCTTAATAAATGGCTAAGTACATTTGCTAAACACACTTTGAATATTGTTTACCTTGATCATGATTTGAACATTTGTAATAGTGTTAAATAAACTGTTAACCACATTTATAATTCAGCCAGAGTTTATAGCGTATTTATAAGCCCGGACGGTGCTTTGTAGTATGGCTTCAATGGGATATAAATATATATATGTGTGTACATATATACAGTACATATATATATATATATATATATAATTATATATATTATATATATATATATTTATTTATATAAAATTATATAATATATATAATACTTATATATAATTATACAGCCATAATATCAGTCAACTCCTTACAGATTGTGTTTAATAATAATTACCATAAAAGCAAACATGAATACCATTTATTTTTGCTGTTAGCAAAAACATTCAAAGTCTGTAATTATAAAGTTACACCATGCAACAGCCTTTGCATAATAAAAATTGTTTGTGTACAATCACTGTTATGATATTATGCTACATTGTGTTCTGCTATAACAGCATATTTCTGATTGGAGTTTTTATTTACATACTAAGAAAGAAATCAGTTCACTCTAACAACAACAATGATAACAACAACAGCAACAACGACAAGTACATCAATAATAAAGCATATTCAAATCAGAGCTCAGTTGTTAAGCACTCCTTTCGAAGTACACTACCAAATACAAAGCAACCATCAAAAATGGATGATTGTATCAAAATGGATACTCTACCTCCAATTCCACCACACAGACGGCAGACTGCAACTCAGTCAAGGCATCAAGGAAAACTAACTGATGATTGTATGGCATATGAAGAAATGCAACATATTTGAATGCACACATGCACTGCTGAGCAAATACAGTACATTAGTGTATTATGAAATGAATACAGTTGTTTGTTTTGGTTCATAATTATAATGTTTACTTGGTTAATACTTATTTGGTTAATGTTTATTTGGTTAATGTTTATTTGGTTAATACTTATTTGGTTAATGTATATTTGGTTAATACTTACTTGGTTAAAGTATATTTGGTTAATGTTTATTCGGTTAATGTTTATTTGGTTATATAATGTTTATTTGGTTGATACTTTCACTTAGTATACTGTATATGTACTTGGTTTTTATTCTCCCACTCCAAAAACGATTGGAATAACTTCTTATTCAAAGCAATCTCATTTTGAGATTACTTTGAATTCAGAGAAAAGAAATATATATTTTTGATTGCAGATACATGATTGTAAAAATTATAACAGTGTTCCAGTTGTATAGGTATGAAGTTCCTTAATTAGAATATGGCAATAGTCAATGGGAAGTTGTGTATTTTGCATTGCAAGTTAGCAAATTGAAAGACTAATTTCCGAGCACGGTAAAACGCAATATTTGTTAGGGGTGTGGTAAAATATTTACGCTTTAAAGCGCGTAACGTAGCGTTGTGGGCGGAGAAAAAGCAAAATTAGTGTTAAGCGAAACAGAAGACTATAAGTGAAGTGATCATATGCCATCATGGTGAAGTATGCAGCAGATTGGATACAGTTGAAGGATCCCTGCTTCTTATAGCAGGAAGACTTTTTCAAACGTGCATAATTGATATGAAGACCAAGAATGAGGTATTTCGTCAAAAAGGGTACGAAGGAGCTAATACAATGATAGATTATGTGCTGATGAAAATTGTAGGCGTTTGGGAGAATTAGATATTTTAGAAGCTGTTGTTAAAGAAATGAAAAGGAAAGAGTTGGAATCATGTATTGAAACTAATGATGTCATGGAAAATGATTCAGGTATGGGTCAAATAAAATTCATAGCATGAAATTCATAGTATTGAATCTGTACTTTAGTTTAAACCTGTGTCGGATGTGAACAGTTTGGAGCCCTTTGTTGAAGGACTGCAGGATAAGTTAGAAGAACTTCTGGTTAGTGTTACAAATGCAATTGAATGTGTTGATGTCAAGAATTTTGGAACTTGGATTAACTGGTTTTTAAATTGTGAGAGGCAAAACACATCAGCAATTGAAGATTACCTAGCAAAACTAGAGTCATTTGAAAAACCAGAGGGTATTCTTAACTACCTCGTCAGAAGTGATTTCATTGGGTGGTTAAATTATGAGCTTATCAATGTATTTCAAAGTGGCAAAAAGTAAGCAAGTTGGTGATGAAATTAAGCAATACGATGAAAGCCACCTTCATTTCCTTCAAGTGAAATTCAGTGCTGTATTTCAGCTATTCCAAAGACGACCAGATCTTGCTCCAACCTTTCCTGTCGGTCTTCCTAAGCTTGAGATTCATCTTGATACACCATGGCAAGATAGAATCATTTAGGAATGTCTTCAAAAGCGATTTAGTTGGCCACCCAATCTCATAATAAGAAGTATATCTTAGAAAGACGTTATTCTCACAAGTGCTGTTTTACCTTTCTTTGTTGCTTCTATCATGAGAGATTTAAATGATCCACATGTACTTAATGAGCTGGAAAGTGAAGGGGTTAGAATGCGTCACCAATTCCTGACGAGAGTTTCCAAAAGGCTTTATGTAACGAACACATATGTTCAGATAGTGAAGAAAGGTTGGTACATTTTTTTTGTATATCTGTAACTTACGTAAGTTAAAGACTGTCCCGAGGTGTCCACACTATTTGGTCACTGACAACGAGGCGTTTTACTACTGTTATGTAATTTAAAACATTCTTATACAATATTGCTGAGCTGTTAGGGTATGAAATGTCTATGATTTCTACTATACAAACAGGGGGTTGGAGCCCTCAGTATGGCATGAAAAGGAATTATTTATGTAAATTGAAGGAATGTCACGTATGTTTACTGTAACTATGTTTGTTTTCCAATTATGTTGTAGTTACTTTTCAAAAAACATCACTTTTTTTAACTGTTTATGATAATTATAGTAAGATATGCTATGTTTCCCGAAATATTTAGTAATGTTTTATGACTATACTTAAACATTTACAGTATTTTGATTGAAAAAGTTTCATGGATTTTAATTATTGTCATGTATATTAGTATTTTAAAAAAGTAAAATTTTGAGGGCATTAATTTTGAGAGATGACATTAGCAACTAAAGTTTTTAAGACTGAAAATTTCCTGGTACTCAGCATATAATAATTATACATAATTTTTGGGGTTAGCTTGAGTGACTACCATTTTGTCATCTGACGAACATAGAGCTAAGGATTTTAATAGGGTTTGAATCCCATTCAGTTAACCTGTTCTTTCTTTTCAGCGAACAAACAAATGAATGAATGAACAAACGAACCGACGAACAAACTTTTCTTTTCCCAATTTAGTGTAGTCAACTAATTGAACAAACGAACAAACATAGAGCTAAGGATTTTAATTGAGTTCGTATCCCACTCAGTTAACTCTTTTCAGTGAACAAACAAATGAATGAACGAATGAATAAACTTTTGTTTAGAGCTAAGGTCTTAAAAGGGTTTAAATCCCACTCAGTTAGAGTTTTTTTTTCACTATGTGCGTGCAGTGCTGGTTCATTTAAACCACAACCATCTAGCAATCAACCACATGTTCGAGACCATTGTTTTTTTTATAAATGGAAATTCATCTACAGAGACAGAGAAGGTTACTTGGCGAAAGAGAAAGACAAAGAGCAAGTGAAGCAGATGAATCTTTGAAGACAGAGATAGAAGATTAGAGTATCAAAGAGAGCTCAGGAGAAGAAAGTAAAACAATACCCCATCGAAATATTCCATTTCACTGTTTATTTTGGATGTTTAACTGGAGATAACTCAGTTACTACTCCATATATAGATAGTGGCATAGTTGCTTTCTTTCACTTCAGCTGACACATCAAACTCAACAGCTTTTTTCTTCGATATCTCACTCTCACAATGCCTTTGTCTATTCTCATCAAAGGAAACAGTAACAATCCCTGAAATATAATCTCTAAGTATGTTACTCTTTCCTTTGATGATAATGGACTGAAGTGTGTATATAATTAAAACAATTCATTGTCCAATAATGCAAATTGTTTCTGGCTTAAAATAACTTGACGATAGCCCATAGAAATATTCCATTTCACTGTTCTTTTTGCTATGTTCAACTGTGGATAACTCAGTTACTACTCCATGGATAGTGGCACAGTTGTGCTCTTTCAGCTCACACACATCAAACTCAACAGCCCAATAATTGAAATTTGTTTTGCCTTAAAATAGTTTGTGTACATGTGCTTTTTTGTGATTCACCAGAAATAGAGTACAGCCAAATAGTGTGTGTGTAGGCTCAGTGTTAGGTATCATGTTTTGTATTATTGACCCTTGCCACATAGGCAGAGGGTTATGGTACTGTGTGTGTTGCACTAACACCAGCAAATAAAAGGTATATGATACAGTACAACAATTATACTAATTTTTGTTTGTTTTCTTTTAGGCAAGACAACAAATGAAAGGATTCTTGTTACCACATTGTGTTCTGCATTTATGTATGACTTACAGTTGCTGTGAATCTAGCGTTGTTTTAGTTAACTATAACTATATAATTATAAACCCCTTTTAGTAAGGCATTGTGACTTTTTTATATCTAAATTACAGGTCTATACCAATAATTTTAACTAACTTCAGTGAACATTTACCAACAATGGACACTTTTAGTTAGTCTACTATATAAGACCATATATTGTAGGTTTCATCTTCCTTGGTGTCTACTATACAATACTTTATATAGCTGCATTATGTTGAGAGGGTGAGAGAATTTTATGAATAATTAATGCAACATAATATTATATTATTGTAAGGTTTTATTACAAATAGGCATTTGAACATACTGTTACTGAAATGTGTTCAATAATAATAGCTGAGCAACAAATAAAACCTAAAAGCTATAAATATTGTAGTAGTGAAGTTAGTTTTGTAGTCAGTTTTCATCCAAAGGAATCAAGATTGGCCAGTTGTGTCATCTTCCAGTAACAGGTACTTGGGTAGCTTGCAGAGATTGTGCTTATAGAGATATCAGAAACAATTGAAACAACCGTAAATAACAATTACCATTGAGGTGATCCTGTTAATCTTTCAATACAACTGCTCCATACTTGATAATTGTACCCTCATTAAAGGATTGCTACAATATAAATATTGTTTAGTAAATATGTCTTACTGACTACAAATAAGGGGTGCAATGCTGCACAAACTGGCAACGAAGCTTGAGCTCACCACGTATTTAGTGTCTGCAGCCCACACTCATTTACCACCTCAAAGTTAAAGATTCTCAATGAATACAATAGACAAACATAACAATCCTATACATTTATACTGACAATAGAAAAATTTGACAGGATTAGTTACTTTGTTATCAGCCAGCAAGAATAATTGTTTATATACCTCATGTTTACTTTTTTAGTCAGTTGTATTAAGATCTATGTCATACCCTGGTTCCCTAGATGACTTGTATAATGAACCAAAGTTTGGAAATACAGGTATGACGTATATTTGTTGTTAAAATTGAGATTAACTATTCTCCTCAAAATAAATTACAAGCAGTGGAAGAAAAATTCTCTGAAGGCAAACAGTTAGCTGAGAAGAAACTTCACAAACTTCACTGGATGACATCTTTTCTTTCTACACATAATGGAGAAATGGAAGCAGAAATTAATTTATTGACAGGAGAAAAGGAATATGACTTTGGTGATTATTAATTTAATTCTTTACTTTTCTCTGTATAGCTGTATTTGAGTTCTACACAAACACTGTTTTTTAATAATTATAGTATGATGCAGTTCGTATTTAAGTGCTGTACTATCCACTTTTATAAATATTTTTCATATAGTTATGCTCTCACATTCACTTCATGATGTACGCAATACACATTCTCTGACACTGGATGAGCCAATAAAACTGGTACATACAAAACTATTTATAATAATTCAAATCATTTTCATCATAATCAATTAATAATTATGTTACATTAAGTAATTATGGTTTTAGGGACTTGCAGAAAGCAAGTCTGTTCACATTCACAATGACCTCAAAAGTAGGTTGTAATCACTTAATGATAATTATAGTGTATAGTATTATAAGGTTAGTTCATGATTATACTGTAACTTAATGAAGTAATGAATTGAAATTTGACACACATAAATTAATGGAAGGATAATAAAATAAAAGTAGTGCAGAAAAAAGTATTGTTAGTTATTCCAACCTAAAGTTATGAACATTTTTCTATGGTAACAGTGAAAAATAATGCCTGTGTATAAAATAGAATAATAATAATTATTAATTTATACAACATATTAATACATCTTCAGACAAGTGAACTACCTACTTGCCAAGTACCAAGATCCAGTCAGCAATCATATCCAGTTTATTCGTTTGTACCAATTAATTTCCCAACTGATACAGATTCCGATCCAGGCATATCACTTGATGAGGAACCAATGCTCCGAACTGCAGGTTTGTATTGAAATATTATTAATTCAGAATGAATTTCAGATCCTTATTCTTCACATTAGCAATGGAACACAAATTACAACTGGAACAAAGAAATAGCTAAGAAGAGACAATTGCGTCTCCACAAACTACAGCAGATGCGATCTTCTCTTTATTCACAAGTCAAAGACATGGAGACAGTAATTGACATTGAGACAGGAGAAGAGGAGTTTGTTTCAGGTGATTATTTTCATTTTCATTTTAGTATTTATTATTATTTATTTGTTTATTTATTTATTTATTTCATAGTTAATTAAACAAAATGTTTAGTAGGATTCCAATAGCATTGCTAATATTAAGGAATGTCTTACATAAAGCAAAATAAAAGAAAAAAAATGAAAAGAAATTATGTATTACGTATGTTCATATCCACCTTGCAATTGAGTTTGATAATGAGTGATTATTATATTGTATAATGGGGTGTGTTACAATGTACTGTACAGCCCAAATACTACCAAGAAGGAAGAGTGTAGTTTAATAGAAACACAGTGTAAAAATCAAGTAGAAAACTGTTTTGTTGCTTCAAACACATGCATGAAATGAAATAGGTGGAGCTAGAAAATGACCATCATGGCATTAAAGCTTAAAGCCAGGTCGATTTTGTAGCAACAACTACTTCAATTGTAGTTGATTTCAAGCTGTGATTTGACAGCGATAGCCTTCAAACAAGTCGAGTTGTGTTTCCATGTACAAAAGTGTTCAGAAAGTGATGAAACAGCAATTCTGAGTTGTAAAAATTGTCATAAGTTTATAATCAAAAGGTTTATGAAAAAGCCTATCCTTTTATTTTGATTCTTGTACAATTTCAAGTGTGTTGGTAGCTCAACAGAATTGTCACTGTTGTTATTTGTCCAGACATTTTGAGAACAGACACGCAGACAGAAAACCTGATTACAGTAACCCTCTGCTCCGCCTACGCTGGCAATGGTTAATAATTGCTATATAGTGCCTCCAAGACACATGCTTTTACTTAAGTAGTCACTGCATTTACTACAAAAAAATAATAAATCTGTACACAAATTATAGGATGAAGCACTTATTGGAGCAGTTGACAGTAATAATATTAGTGAAGTTCAAACATTACTTGAAAGGAAAGCTATTCCAAAATACCGGAATGTCAACGAGGTTAGATATTTGCCATGAATAGAAAAATGTTATAATAATCTATACATAGTATTTACCCATACATGTGGTGCAAAACATTACTCATGAATAGATATATACAAAGGCAGTTTTCTTTGTTGCAGGATTCATCTTTATATCATGCTATTATGAAAAAAAAAATACTGAAATTTTCAATCCGTTGACATCATATGGTGGTAACGTTCACATAAGGGATCGAGTAAGCATTTTATCATTATAACTAATGGGGCAATAATATATTACACTTATACATGTAATGTTCCCTTTTGAAGTTTGGAAGGACTCTGTTACATTTTGCGTCTGAGAATGGTAATGCTGACATTGTTAATGTCCTTATATCACATCGTGGAGACATTCACACAGTTGATTGGGTAAATATTTGTATTCTTTACTTATAATATGATAAATATAATTAATTTAACCTTGATGACAGTGTTTGCCATGTTCAACTCATCCATTTTTTCACTCATGCGTAGCATTAATTCATTATTCTTGACATCTATTTTTCACAGATAAGAATGCTAAGTTTAGAGAGCCTTTGTTTTAGTATAATTGCATTAACATGCACCTTTACTTATCAGACTGGTATAAACTAGTACACAAATCTGTCTTGTCATGCATAAATTGTGATCACCATTCTGCATGTCTAATGGAGAATGTATTAATGTATTATAGACTATACAGATAATTAAAAGTGTAATGCTCCTCTCTTTCTAGGGCTGGCTATAACAAATAGTGTTTTTTATGATTGAAGTGTATTCATTCATTTAACAAACGAATGTCTAATATTGACAGCTTGTTTTAAAGAAAGTTAATCATACCAGTTCTGTGAACATTAAACAAATATTAAATTGATACTACTCAAATACTAAAGAATTCAAATATTCAACCTCTAACAACATTCATACAATGATATTTAATTCTTCCTGAATATAATATAACAGGACTCTCCTACATTTTGCTTCTGAAGGTGGTAATGCTGATATTGTTGATCTCCTAATATTACATGGTGAAGATATTAATGCAGTGGATAAGGTATGTAAATTGTAGAATCCCCTGGAAAAAAGTTTGAGAGATATTTTCAATGTGTTGAAATGTGTTGAAATCAAATATAACCCCAATGATGAAACCCAGCAAGTGATTTTTTTTCCTTAATGTTTATGGCTCGTAGGGCCATTCCTATAATTGTTTTTCACAGAGTTGAATCTATATATATATATATATATATATTATCAAACTACTGCACAGCCGGGTAGCAAGAAACACGGACTGCGCATCACTGATCAAATGAACTATGAATTTTGTTAAAATCATGTGATAAGCACATAATAAATTAGCTTTAGTGGGTTGTTATAATTAAGCCGATAGGGATGAGCGCACAGTGCAAATTGTCCATAAAGGTGGCTAAAGCCCTCCAGCTACAGAGCGCAGCAAGGCAGTATTCCTATCACAGAGGGCATGGAAAAAATGGCCACCCATACATTTCAATTGCAGGTGATGAGATGAAATCTCTGGTAATATGTACATATAAGTTTTAATACACACATACCTATTTATATCTAGTGTGTTTTTATGACTACTAACATCATCTAGATGGCCAAAGATTGTCGTTAAGGTAGAGAACCGGCGAGTGGCAAAACTGGCAAAATCTGCTTCATATTATTATTTTCCAGACAAATCATTTTTTTTTGTTTGTTGAAATATCACAATGATTCTAGTACCATTCCAATTGCATTCATTGTAAAATTCTGGTCTACAAGTATCAAGACGATATCTTCAAATACTATAAAAGAAGACAGTCTCAACGACGGTGAAGATTTGATCTCGAATTGAAAAAAGAAGCAGTACTTCTTGTGGCAAAGCTGTAGCTAATAGACAACAGACAGCATCATCTGTAAGTGAAATGATATAACCCTACATAAGTACAGCTCTTCTCTTTGTATTTTGCTTTATAACGGTGTAAGTACTTATGTAGGGTTATATGGAAGTGGTTTGTTTAATTTTAGGTCCTACGTTAACCTCCCAACCTTTTTCACATGCTTTTTGGGTTTTGACGTCCCTACATCTTCCTTCATTTTTTATTGAAAATGTTTTTATTATTCTTTCATTATTAGGGTTCAATCACTTTGTGGTGAACCCGTGTTTCCTCGTTTCCCGTTTCCGTTTCTCCATTCTTATTCCTCTTTTTATAACCAATATAAATGTCACATGATGCCCAGCAGTGTCACATGACATCACTCCATAATCGATCGGTGATCCGCAGTCTGTGTTCTCTATTCAATGCTACTGCACTGTACTAGAACATTTGCACGTGCGCATTTCAGTTTATTAATTATTTAAAAATTATAATGGCGGAAGAGGGATCATTATTATTAAGTGGAGACAAATGAGGTACTTACATACACTAACACAACTATTTCAGAGTTTATGAATTTTTTTTTTAACAGGATTTTGAAGATGAAGACGAAGTGATAAGAAGACAGGAGGTGAGTGTTCATCTTTAACGTTAGTCTCACATACCTCAATAGTCTCGTGAGCCAGACTCTGTTCCTTGAAAACAAAGTTATTATTAAAGACTGCAACTATGGAATACAACAAAGCACATAGTGGTAAAACACTCATAACTATAGCACACTCTCACTCATTTTGAATTGTGTTGTCGCTCATTTCAATGCTAGATGTAGAAAGCTCTGCTGTCAAGCCTTTTTCTTCCACCACAAACTAACAAGGATGAATTACAAGTTAACCCCCACTTCCCGTTGCAAATATTACAGATAATGGTTGCAGTTCGACAGTATCAAAATGTATATGGGCAGCCATGTAGAGGTCGAGTGCACATTGCCATTCCTACTGGTTCGTATTGTATGTAGAGTACCAGGGGGAGTTACCGGACACTTAAGGGGAGGAGTGGTATTGCTGCTGAAATGGAGACCTGTTGTAAACGCTGGTGATTCAAGAAGAACTGCCTACTATTAGTGTACATACAACTACTATGGTTAGTAACAGTTTCATTACTCGTTCGTATTCTTTCATGAATAATGAGCAGCCATAGTGGAGGCAGTTACCGGACAGTGAAGGCAGTAAACGGACAGGTATATTTTTGATACTAGTCTTGTTGAAAGATAGGATTCATAGAGTGTAAACAGTGGAGTGGTACCAATGTGATGTTTGGAAAAGAATAAGAATGAAAAGTGATGTATAAATGGGCAAAAAACATTCAGCTAGATAAAAGGTATACAAAAATTACTTATTACATACATTGGAAATAATTATATATCATTTATGGTTGATGATTAAAGCATTAAATGCATGCTCTACATACGTAATCTATTTCTTCCGAATCAATGTCACTTTCACAGTCAAAATGAACCCACTTTCCGCAACCACTGTACTCAATCCATAACTTACTAATCTCTCCTTCGTCCTCATAAACTTCGTTGCATTCTGGACAAATTACAGCTTCATTCGCTACCTTCCTTTGCTTTTTCTTCTGTTTTCCATTTGTTTGCTGCTGTTGTTTCTTCTGTTGTCTCAATACTGCCTTCTGTTGTTTCTCTTCCTCGTGCTTCTTTTTCTTAGTTTCTCGTTCAGTCTTCCGTCTGACTTTGTCTTCTTCCTCCTTTTCTTGTTTGCCCTTTTCTCCTCTATTTAACATAATCATCTCTCTACTAGAGAGATGTTTAGGTAATTTCGAAGTTCCCCTAGTAACTTTCCTTGCTTCACGTGGTTGGGGAAGCCTAAGTATATCCTCTAGTATAGGATTTAGCTTGTGAGGAGCTTGAATATTTTGTAGGCTTTACTGCTTTTAGTTATATCACCAAGAGGTTGATGCTAGTGTTTAGCCATAGGCGTGTCTAGACCTAAATACCAGGGGGGGCTAGCACCTGTATTGGTGTAACAATGGCGCACAAAGTGCGCTGCAAATGTTTGTTTTTTTTGTTGTTTTTGTACAAGTGTTTCGACCAAATGTGGCTTAACGAGGAAACTAGAATAGCACATGTGCTAATATTAACCAGCTCCCCAGGACCGACAGCTTTATATCCCCTCCGAAGGATGCGGTGATAAACACCTCTTCATTTTTGCGGGTAGAGCTGAGTAAACTCATAGGCGAGAGAAAAAGCCAGACCCTAGTGGAGCTAGAACCTGCAACCTTTCGATTGCAGGCTAGCACTTTAACCAGCAGGCCACTAGAACACCCAAAAAACTTTTGAATTATTATTTATTCATCAGAGGTGTGGTCGACATTGCGACGTACGTTACGTACATAATGGCTATTATTGATGATGAGTTGGAAGACAACTGAGAATCTGGCACTGTTCATGATCTGCGTCAATGCTCTCAGACTCAGAGTCAGAGTCCAAATCAGACTCAGTTAATCCTGTAATGGGGGCGAAATAGGCTCATTTCTGTAAACCACGATGCACGGGGGCATTAATTAGAATTGTTATTCAAGGAGCCTGGGCCCCCCCAGGCCCCCCCTTAAACATGCCAGTGGTTTTAGCTTCTTCCAAGTGTTATACACTGGATCATTATCAAGATCGTAGAGCGTTGTTCATACTTGGCAATCATTTCACTTCCCATCTCTTCTTCCAGTGCTTTTAAGGCAAGTTTTTTATCTTCTAAACTTAATTTGACCATTACTGGTTGAGACGTTTGCTCAGATGTTTCTTCTGTACTTTTATATAATTTTGATTGTCCTAATTTTTTTTCATTTATTGCTAGCCTATTAGGAGGGTATATTCCAGATCATTTGAATGATCATGCTGCATTTCAGAGTATTAATATAGGCCTTTTTAAATACTTTGGAGAAAGATTGTTTATTAACTGATACTCCTCCGTTTCCAGATTGAAATTCTGAAACTGCAATCTGCCAGGAATGCTTCAAGGAAGAAAAAAACCCAACATCTAATGGCTGAGTGATGTGGGAAGAGTGTGGTGGCATGTGTGGATGGAGCTTACTTTGATAAGTCTGACAGCGGATGGATTACTCAGGAGTTTTTCTATGGATGGCTAACAAACCATTTTGTGAGATACTGGATGGCTTGGAGTAATGTATCTCACAAAATGGTTTGTTAGCCATCCATAGAAAAACTCCTGAGTAATCCATCCACTGTCAGACTTATCAAAGTAAGCTCCATCCACACAACCCTCCATCGGGTTGTATGAGAAACGAACCCCAGGGAAGATGTGCATTGGTAGAATTGTGCTACCAGCAGCATTAATGCAGACTAGGGTTGTTAGTTGTTGTTTACTGCTGCCAGTTACATGATAGACATGCTTTTCTCCCTTAGGACCAGGTATCTTTCCTGACTCAGGACACAGAGGAAACCCACTTTCATCTGCATTCTAGATTTGGTCAGGTTTATCATACAACTCATGAATGAGCAGAAATTGCTCATAATCACTATACCACTTGTCCATGACCTCAGCTGTGCAGCTACTTGCCCTACAAATTTGTAGAGCTTGGGGTGTTTTAAGAGAAACCTTTGGGTGTCAATGTAAGGACATATATCACCAGTCTTTATCCAGACGATTATCCTGAAAAGGATTTGGTCTCCCAGTCCGATCAAGGATTTTTTTAACCATTTCTGTTACCTGAATTCGAGTCTGCCCATATCCAATTTTAGCCATTTTTATCACCCAACTGACTAATTCACTCTCTTCTTCTTCTGTCAATACAGGGCTTGGACCATGTCGCACTCGTTCAATTTTCCCAGTAACATGATCGTGAATGGTACTTCTGGGAATACCATATTTGTACGACGCCTTTCTGATGGACAATCCATGCTCTTTTACCTCCTGCATTGCTTTGTGTAGGTCGTCTGGACACCACTTTCCTCTTGCAGTAGCCATTTCCTGTATACAGCAGCTATAGTATAAATCTGTTTGTCATCTTTATAGTGATATTTTATCTCTTATTATTTATCTTTTTGTCTTCTATGATAAATTACCTTTCTATTGATATATAAAATGTCTCTACCCTATGCTTTATTGTCAAAATCTTTGCAATAAACAAATCACCATTTCTTATGTTTATAGATTTCATTATGAAAGAGTGAAAATTCGTTAAGATATTTGTAAATTATATTTCTTACCTTGTTTTTAACGTTCTCAAAATTCTCGCCACTGAAGTACCATTTGCTACTGCACTAATTCACAAACTTTTGAATTTCCCGCACAAATACCGAGAAAACATCTACCCGCGTCCGGTTACCGCCTACACTACTCTATATGTAGTTAAACAATATAATTATCTCTTGAACTGGTCATTTTCATAATAATTCAGTTATATATACTACTGATCTACCAATCTCCAAGCTTGGTCTATCAACACCATCTTCCATCCAATCATGTAGTTAAATATGGACATACAATAAAACTATCATTTCTAAATAAAAGTACCAGTACAAATTCAGTTCACAATATTCACCAGGACTAAAGGGAAGATGAGGTGTCTTTGGATATTTCATTGGTGAATTCGAAGCCATTGCAAAACAAGAGGTGGAGTTTATTAATTATTATGGGTCCGCCCCTTCATGCAAAACAATGGCCACCGTTACTGAACACAATGTTCTTACTGGCTGTAGTAGTAGTGAAAGAACATACGTGCTGTCTGAAGATTTAAAGTGTTCAATTTGTTTGAATGTTTATGATGACCCAAGAATGCTTCCTTGCTTACACAGCTACTGTTGTAAATGTATTATCCCTGTCATTGAGGGTGAAGCAGTGAAGTGTCCTCAGTGTAGATCAGATCATATTCTACCAAGTAGTGGAGTAGTTGGATTAATTCATAATACCAATTTAAGCAAGAGAGTTGAAAAGTTGAGTATTAATAATACTTCAGCATTAACATGTGGAGTTTGCCAATCAACAGCCCAAGCTGTTAGCTTTTGTTTGAGTTGTAATCAGTATTTATGCACGTTATGTGATGAGTCTCACAAGAGAATGTCCATGTTTAAGACTCACGCTTTAGTACCACCTGAAAAAGCAAAACAAACATCTAGACCAACTGTGTACAAGTGTCCAAAGCATCCAGATGAAGCACTCAAAGTATATTGTATTAAATGTGAGGAAGTTATATGTCGTGATTGTGCACTATATCATCATCAACGTCATTCTTTTAAACCAGCTGAAGAGGCCGCTGATGAAATAAAGATGAAGCTTAAGGCGATTGAAACAACAACTACCGAGAAATTAGTAGAGTTTAGCAAGCACACACAGACGATTTCTGACTATGAAACGTATGTGACAACCTCTCCTGATCAGTTGAAAGCTCACATTACGAATTTCTTCGATACTTTATTGCATAAGTTAGGTGAACGAAAGGTGTCCCTTTTATGTGAGTTAGATACACAGTTTAACTCTTTTTCAAAGCACATCTGGGCAGAAAAAAGCAGTGTGGAAATGACAGTGTGTGGTCTTGAAGCAAGTCTAAAATTTGCCAAACAAGTAATGGAGAGCAGTGAGAAAATTGAAATTGCTGTACTCGGAGCCAAAGCATTTTCACAAATGAAAATGATTAACAAGAAATCCTGGAGTGCAGATAATTTGGAAATAATCACACCAGTTTGCTTCTTGGAAAATGACGTAACTTCACTGAAGACAGCATCAGTCAGGCCAGTGGAGAGTATCCAGCAGATCGGGTGTTTAAAAGCTTATGGAGCAGACAATCTATGTATCATTCTTCAACCTTTGGGGTACGAAGGCTCGATATCATCCCGTGGTTCAAAAAAAGTTGTAAAGAATATAGTATTGCAATTTGGATGCACATATTGTGTCAATGTAAAGGTTGATGCTATTGCTACCATTATATTTCCTCAGATTAACATAAAACAAACTGTTATGCAAGGTAACAATAACATCACTTCCAGATTGGCTGTCGAAACTGATCAGAAAGTGTGGATGCTTTCTTTTAAAACAGATTGTGTAGGACAGTATATAATTGAAGTGTCTATTGCTATATATGGAACTGTATCAAAACAGACTCTGAAGTTACACTTCCTACCGTGCCAGCGACGTGGCATCCATCAAGTTCAACGACGATATTATTATTCCTCTGAGTACACACAACATGGCATCAATCAAATTCCAATAGCATATTGTTATTCCTCTGATGATGATTAGAAGTTATAACTATTGTAAGTCTTGTTGTATAAAAGACTTTGTTACTTTATTGTTTAATAAGCTTCAAAATGTTTGCGTTAGTAATAGAAATTATGTTATGTCTTTTGTAATAATAACACTTTTACGAAAGAGTGAACATGTAGGGAGGGATATATGTCAAAACTGAAGAAGCACACAAGATTGGAATGATACATAAACAAAATCAAACTAACCACTAACCATATATACATAATCCTAGAACAAATATTAAATAAAATATATATAATTATATTAAATATGAACTTTACCATACTTATGTAGGGTTAACATTATATAGTGATGAAGCTAATAATGTACGATCATGATCAGTCAAAAGATTGGGAAGCGAGATTCAAATCAGCTGTTGAACAAAGCCATATGATTATATATATATATATATAAATCCGGGAATTGCATAAAAAGGTTGTTGAGGTCACACAGAAGTAAAGCTGATGCTCGAGAAGAAGTTTCTGGTAAAGAGATTGAATGCTTCTTCCTATGGTATTATGCATATGTTTTAGCTGCATGCTAAAAATGTGAAAGCAGAGTTACGCAGCGTTACGCAAATTCAAAGTACTAGTAAGTCAGAGAATCAAGCCAAGTTAGTAGCAACAGTGTGAGAATTTGTTTAATGTTGTCATGTCGTGATTTTATGATTCTTATTTTTTAAACCGATGATAACAATAATACAAGGGAAAGTAATACCTGAGACCCTTATTGAGTTGTTTCACAAATCCATGGCTCCTGCAAGAATCTGTGCAGACACAATCAAAATCAGTCAGAAACTGTAAGTGATATAGACCTGCTTTTGACATGTGATAGTTTGCCACAATTGTGTGATGAGTGATTCCTGTCTTGTAATAATCTTGTGTAGCCAGACCCACCCTCTGCTACAAGTTGCATAAGAGAGGGTTGGTCTGGCTACGAGAGACTATATTTTGATCATATGTGGAGGGACACCAGTGTCACAGGAAATCTGTTCCCCCTCGTTTTTGATCTGGATGGAATTAATCCACTAGCAGATTCAATCCCTGGGTTCGAATGTTTTAGCTGTTTAGATCTGCCCCAGATCACGTGGACTAGCATATTCCATCCCCTTGTAGCAAAATTGATCCTCAAGCAATACGTGGGCCACGTGGAAGTTTGTGAGCTTTGTCCTGCGATGGAGAATGGAGATGGAGATTGGCCACGAAGCTGCATTCATGTACTTAAAATTTGCAAAGTAGATCTATGCTGAAGGAAGCAGTGACAAGAGCTATTATAGGAACAAGTCTAAGAAATTTACCATCCGAGACGGTATGTTACACTATATGTTTCTAAAAATGGTCTCAGACAGTGGATTGCAGACCGAAATCAACAGCAGAAAATAATCGCAGCATGTCATGCTGACAAGCAAGAAGTACACTTCGGTAGACATAAGACCTGTGAGATGATCACTTCCAGATATATAGATAAAAATATGTAGACAGACGATCATTATTTTATTTGCATATTGCACCAGAAATTCTTTTTGGCAACTTTTATTTACACTTGCTTTTAGTATGAATTTTAGGATGTGTATTTCATTCTCAGGTATTACTGGAGCAACTTGATCAGTGGAATTGACTCACATGTGAGATGTATCAGTGGGAAACAAAAAAGGAAAACCCCACAGCTTCGATTTACTTGAATCACTTCATCTTTTCTGTTGATAGCCCTTGGCACAGGATTGGTATAGACCTTATTGGTTGTCAACAATTTAGGTAATGCTCACATAATTACTTGTACTGACTATTTGGGTAACAATGAAGAGGAATGAGGAATGAGGAATGGAATGAAGAACAGAAATCAAACAATTTTTTAATACACCTTTTGTCTGTTTTCACTCAGTTGCAATGGCTTGTGAAAAGTATGTTTATTAATAAAACATGTTTTATTAATATTTCATGATAACTCAATGATATGGGAGGGGTCCAAAATGTTAGGTAAACCCTCAATGAAGATAGTATGTGATTGAATACTAGTACTGATAACAAACATACTGTAATAAAGAAGAAAATGGTAAATGACTAATGTTATTCAGAGACTTTGTTGTCTCTTCTTAGGCATTTAAAGAAAATTCATTACGTAGCTGCATTTTATGATGCATTGTGAATTGTGCCAAAATATTAGGTAGAATATGTAGCATACTAGAGGTGAAAATGGGGTACTTCATTTCAATACACTTCCTGGTAAAGTGATAATACATATTCTCTGCTGTAGTTGTGAGTTTCAGGGACTGGGTATATATGAGGGTCTCGATACCATAGCTTTCCTTATATACAATAACTACATCATGTAGTGATGAAGGAATAATTTATGTATCTTTACAAATGGGGTTACTACAGCCATAGCACAATCTTATACATGTCCCTTCCAAGAATTAGAAATGAAAACACTCTATAGGGTCAGAGACTGATGTCACATGCCTATTTGGATACAATGAGAATGATTGGAATTGAGCTACAGAAGGTGATGGATCGACTGTAAGTTTGATAAAACGGAAAAGTACCACTGTGAATCTATCCGGGAGGGGTGAGGTAATTTGAGCTGTAAGGGGTACTGTTAATCCAGTTGTGAACTGATTGAATCATGGGGTTTGGGGGAAAACTTTGAAGACTTGGTGTACTTGTTGGTGGAAGTGTGGTCACGTGGTTGGTGGAGGTGTACATGTACATGAAGTAGTACCATTCGTTGGTTGATCCAGGGATTTGGTTTGTTTACATTTTGGAGGGACTTTACACCTCTCAGCACTTCATTGTCTATTATCACTAATTTTCCACTGTTTACGTTAACTATTTTTTTGCAATAGCAGCTGCCATGCGTGAAATCACGTGGCCATGCAGACACTATGGACAATCTGTTGGCAGGTTCACTATACTTTTCCTCTTGGTATGCATATGGTATTAATTATTATCTGTTTGGGTACATTCTGTCCCACCTGGTAAGCTATATTTCCACATGAGAAGCATCTGGTAACTGGTTGCACACACATCAGTAAACGTGACCTTGATACACATGTCGAATTTAAAAGAAGTGTATTACATGCTGACTCAGCAGGTTGAAACAGTTCAATCTACTGAATTAGCACATAATATATTTCCCAATTACATATGCATAATTATCAAGGTTACATTTACTGGCATGTGAGCAACCTCTTCTGAAAGTCATTATCTTGTATGATATGTTACGTCCCATTGCTCATCAAATTCTTAACTAATTGGACTCGCCGCACCTATGTGTGGGTGAGTCTTTAGCACTTTGGTTGTCATTCTGTCATTCATTTCATTCATTCTGTCTGTCCCCACTCGATTTAAAGACTTCATAGAGTAGAGAAAGAAGTTTATCAAAATCGTATTGAAAAGAGATTTGCCACAACATTGTTTTAGCAAGTTACAGACTCATACATTCTATCTCTGTAAGCTCTCCAGTTTCTGCCGCAATAACCCACACCCTGAGCCACACCCTATGTGATCACGTGAGATCAAACGTAGAGGTCAGTTTAGAGCAATACTTTCCTTTCTGCTATTATTGAACTTTTGTTTGACTTTCAAATTACATATATTTGAACTGTAAGTTCAATGTTTTTGCTCATTGTAGTTGTAACAATGTACAATTCATTATAAGATAATTATCTTTAGTAACTGACAGTTGTGGCATAGATATTTTGGTAATGAATGAGGTAATGAATATTTGTTGGAAGAGTATATTATGTAAGTTTACTGTAAGTAATATAGTTATTATACTAGTGCAAAGCAGTATAGCTGATGGAGAATCATTCTTAGTCATCTTCCATGTGTTTTTATATTTATCAGAAATCAGTCTAGTCACAAAAAACTTTCTCAACCAACTTTCAACTTTATATAAACAACAAATTCAAATTTAAGCTTGTTACTTTCTCTCTTGCATCTCATTTATTTAATTGTTGCAATTGCAACCTATCCTTAAGCTACAGCGGCGAGGCCACGCACCAAAGGTGCTTCATTATAAGTATTGAGTTGTTTGCATATGCCTGTGTCTGTACTATGATTGGCGCTCAACTTGTCTTCATGTTATCACATAATAGCAGGTTCGTTCCTGTTTCTTATTGCTTAGCCGAATCCTCTAATTATATAGAATAGTATACCGATAACCTACATTGCAGATTTGACTACAAAAATGTACTTTCATGACTCCACTTCAAGGGTGTAGACAACGCTTTCAAAGTGTGTGAAGGGGAGTTCAATATACCAAATCATTATTTAGGTCATAAAACTATGCTTTCTCCTACATATGTGACCACATTTTGAAGTCCTATGGTTTAGTATGCAATAGACGTTGTAACATGTATGTGTTTTCTCTGTAATGTAGCAAACATGGAATGACACTGTGAACACCATAACCACAGTATCTCTTCTATATAACCACAGTAGTTTTGCTCAAATTGTGAGCTTTCATTACTACCATATGAATGAATAGATAGTGTGCATATATACACTAGTAAGTGATAAAAAAGTAACACATAAGTATAGAGGGCAATTCATGAAGAATGTTGTGACCATGCATACCAATGCCTCTGGGTATGAACAAAATCTGAAAAAAGACTCTGAACATTGTAATCATTGTCAGTCATTACCATAATATTATGGCTGTTAGTGATCAGCAGTCTTCTCCAAATAGCAAGCTGGATCTCTGATGACAATCATTGCAGTATGTTAGCTGTGCATTATATACATTATGTGTGTATTGCTTATACTGAATCATGCATGCAATGGTTTACTTGCTATTATTCTAAGAAGCGTAGACACTTACATGTAAACCGAATAGACAAATTAAAGATTAAATATATTAATTTCCCAGTATGTGAACAGAGCTAAAATTAAGGTCATTTTTTGCTTGTCAAGGCCCTGCCAAGTAACAAAACATGAAGGTGAATTTCAACTGATAAAATACACCAGTATATAAATATACCTTATCATTATGAAGGTGAATTTCACCCTATCAAATAATAACACTGTTGTTCACCTGATAAAATAAACCAGTCATAACAAGATTCATAACAACATTTGACCATAGACACATTATATTTGTGTATGTATCTGAGCATCTATATGTGTGTATATCAATGTTTGGTTTTTTATTTTATTTTATTGATTCCTTTTGGCCACCATTTCTTTTAGTCTAAGGTTGAAAAAAAGATTTGTTTCATTGATAACAGATTTAGTATGGCTCAATATATCCAATGTTTTACTCTAACATCATTGGCCATTGTACTTAATGTCTGCACTTCAATTTATGGTACATGCATATACCGTGAGGTGTATAGTCACGATCTAAAGCACTTGAAACTCCTGAATACATGTATCATGCAGAAGGCACAAGGAGTTCTATCTAAAGCAATACTATTTTCTGTGGCATTCATATGTGATCAGTGCACATGCTTATATAACAGGTGCAAAATGAGAAATTTGATGTATCCGGTGAAATGCACATTAATAATTATAATCAGTACTAGTATAATTTGTATGACATGCACCTTCATGATGATAAGGTGTTTACTATTGTCTATTTTTTTGGGAAATTCACCTTCAGATTGAGTGATAACGTGTTTGCCAGTAAAATTGTTTTTTAAGGTGAAATTCACCTTCATAATGATAATGTCTCTACTACTGTGTTTTATCCAATGAAATTTACCTTCATAATGATAACGTGTTTGTAAACTAAAGTGTTTTTATCTAGCGAAATTAAATTTATGTTACTGTTCAGTTGCAATTTACTATTAGCAGATGTAATTGAAATCAGAAACAATGGCTGAATAATTTATTCACTCTACATATACCGTACCATATCTACAACAGAGTACATGCAACAGAGTACATAGGTCATTCACAGCAATTTGTTATACAAAGGTTCTACTGAAACTCCACTGCAGTATGCTTGCATGCAATAAGTGTATCGACTGTATGAGAATATAGTGTATATATGAAATCTTAGTCGTAGATCTTTCCCTTCACTTTTAGTGGGTTTTGCAAGACTGATATGTAAAATATAAATTTGAACTGAAGTTTAAACATTAACATGACCAATAACTCACAAATCAATCCTGACAATGAAGTGTAAGTCGATGGAATGACACACACACACATATATATATATATATATATGACATTATATTAAGTTACAGCATTGCAAATGTCTATGACAAAAATCAAACAGTAAACATTTTGTTTATGAATGATAATGCAGTCATACTAACATGACTACAACATAATTATGATAATTATATTTTAAGTCAATAGAATAGGAACATCACATTTTACTAAAGAATATCAACATTATTGTTTTCAAATTCATATTCATATAGTTATATAAATAATTTATGATCAATGTAAACAATCAGATACAATTCTTTAAAAGATCTACAATCAGTAATCAACAGATGATTAGGGATTTTGTAGCTAAAGACTATAACTTATGAGATTAGTATCAGTAATCATGATAATGAGTGCAGAGGGTGGAGATATAATTTGTGATTCTTACTTATATACAAAGAATTCAATGTGCTTTATAGTGCAAGATGACACTGATTTGGTTTGCATTTGTGGTCACTAATGTTTTAGGTGAGGCACCTGATAATGGCGTATCATTTAGCTACATGATTGTATTAACAGAGATTTCAGAGAGTTGTTCAAATGGAGAGCCTCGTTTGTTCAAACAGGCACAAACACAGTATTATGGTATGTTACAGATTTGTAACAGTACACAGATGTGGGAGGCTGTATGTGACTACAGTTGGCACTGCAATGAGGCAATAGTTGCTTGTAAACAGTTAGGTTATACAAATTCAAGTAAGTACAGATCAGCATAAATTATAGTTTACTGAAATCATAAATAATTTTAGTTCCAGAGTTTTCACTAAATTTTGGTACTTGGGACAGCATAGGGTTTGGACCTTACTCCTCCTGCTCCACCTCTTATACTTCATTGTTTGACTGCAGTGTATATGGTAGTAGTTACTTGAATAGTTACAGTTATTGTGATCCAAATCGAGACACAGTTGGAATAAAATGTAATAACTATTCAATTGCAGGTGAGTGTTTATTTTGTCAGTTGTGTATAAATGTAGTGTTGCAAAAGCTTTATCTTCAGTTAAAAATATTTGATTGCATGCATTATAACCCAAAAATTTATAATGTAGGTATGAAAATGCAAAAATATTATTACAAGACATGATAATTATGATATAGTAATTATAATAATGTTTGCAGATAATTGCACAACTGGAAATGTCAAATTAGTTGGTGGCAATACAGCAAGTGAAGGAAGAGTGGAGTATTGTTATAATGGTAGATGGTCTGCACTTTGTACTACATATACATTAAGTCAAATAACAGCCTCAAGAATATGTTTTCAACTGGGATATAAAGAACCAAATTGTAGGTTGAAACTTATTCAATTAGTTCATTATAATTGTTTTATATGATTATTTCTAACATCATTCATGCAGATGCTTCTATATACAGAGAAGGAAGATTTGGTACAAATATCAATAAACCTCATGTATCATCGATCTCATGCAGCTCAAGTCATTTAAATGTTCGTGAATGCAGTGTTTCTACAACCGGTTGTGCAATAAATTGTATAAATCAGTATGGAATAAAGTGCTATGGTGAGAATAATGATGAATAATTTAGCGTATAATTATTACTTTATTGTAGATCATGAAGAGTGTAATGAGGGAGAGGTTCGTCTTGTCAATGGCACAGTAAAAAAGGAAGGAAGACTTGAGATATGCAACAATGGAATTTGGGGTGGCATTTGCTCATATAGTTTCACACAAATCGATGGATATATAGCTTGTAAACAGATGGGATATGATAATGGTATGAGAATTTTACCTTGTAACACATTTTGATATTTATATTCATTCACTAATGCTTCATACGTATATTGATTAGTTTTCATTTTCTTCCAAGGCTAAGAAATAGTATAAATTGTTATTTTGTAAATAAAGTTACGAAAATTTGTTGTTTTTTATTGCATATAGGAGCAATTATTTACTCAAATTCTGAATATAGTGATGGTGATGGTCCAATTCTATACTCTTATGTGTCTTGTAATGGCTATGAAGATGGTTTAAATGACTGTGAAAAGAATGGCTATGATGATATATCATGCCCTCGTACTCGGTTAATTGGATTAATGTGTCGTGATGGTGAGTAATACAAAATAATTGATAATTATTAAAATAATATATATGTACTTAAGATTGTGAATCAGGTGATATTCAACTTGTGAGAAGCAATAAGGAAGGAGTAGGTACTATAGAGATTTGCACTGACCATATTTGGGGACTTATATCTGATGCTGGATGGAATGATATTGATGGTGAAGTAGTGTGTAGACAACTGGGATATCAAACAGAAAGTGAAGAATATCAACAAAATTATTTTTTTGCATAATTAATAATCACTTATTATCTTATTGTTGTGAAGTAGAAATTCTATTTATGGTCAAACAATTACTACTGATAGTTGTACAATTCTTGTGTTTTATAGACTGTAATGTTGCACTATTAGTAACCATTTTTTTGTCCACACTGTTCATCACCATTATAGGGGCTAAGGCTATTTCTGGTTCATTTTATGGAAAGCCAAATAAAGCAATACACTATGGAAGTGTAAATTGTGATGGTAGTGAACAAGTGCTGATAAATTGTCTTTATGTTCAGTATTCTCTTGAGCATGGTAAGAAACTAAACATCCATGTTGAAGTTGCTGGTGTAAACTGTCAAGGTAATCTGACACGTGATAATATCGGCATTACAAACAGTTTAACAACAAGTATAAGTACACATCTTACAACAACAGGCAGGGTCCAGTATATATCTTCCACAATGACTAGTACCACAATTTCTACTGGAAGAACAGGCTTGGCAAATTTTACAAGAGGAACAGGTGTGTCTGATGCTACTGGTACTAGTAGAGAAGTAGTAATTCTTTCTATTGGAATCATTGCACTGATCTTTGGAATTACAGCTTTGATTATTGGGTAGGTCATACATTTACCAACAAAACTAATGTGCACTGATTGTTCAGATGTTATAAAGTATGCATAAATTTGCCATGGCATATAATTATTAATAGTACATATGTATGATCATTACACACTCTATAATTGTGAAAGCTGAATAGTAATTGTTGTAACTATTTTGTACATAACTATGATTATATGCAATAACCATTATTAGTTGAGCATATACAAATTTACTACTTTATTACTATATATTATTCTTCTACAGTATACCTCTGATTGGATTTTTCATTTGCAAACTAAGGCAAAAATCCTACTCCAACAATGTCAATGAAGAAAATTTAAATCAAAACTCAATTGCTATGCACTCGTTTCAAGCTAAACTACCGGATACAAGGCAAATGTCACAAATGGATGACTGCACCAAACAGAATACTTTACCTAATATTCCACAGCACAAACGGCAGTTTGCACCTCCAGTTCCAAGTTATCATGGAACACCAAATGATGATTGCATGTCATATGAAGAAATACGACCATTATAAATTGCATGCTGTAATTACAGAAACTTAATAATTCATGACATTGTACAATAAATATATAACTAGCGTGCATTGTGTGTCTATGATTTTTCCAGCTGTCTATTTTGTTCACAAATCTTACTTGTTTAGTTGTGTTTATTTTAAAATTATACAAAGAGTTGTATAATCTTATGCATGTATATAGGCATACCCATACATTGCTGATGACTCTCATGTCTGGAAACATATACCACACTTCAGCTTTACTCTTGAGGCTGTACTACAGGGAGGTGTAGATGAAACAATCAGTTTCTAGTCTTGCAAGCTTCTTGCTGTATACAATCTGGTTCCATTCTGTATTTTTTGGAAGCCACACCCACCCGGGGTTATAATTATAGGGCCTAAATGTTTTCACTGATAGTTTATTATAGAGATTTTAACCATATTTCTTCAATTACAGGACAAATTATAAAGCTGATCAGAAGATATGAAGGTGGGTATTACACCAGGTTAGTGTCATATTATATAATATTCCATTTTGAAACTGATTGGAGTCGCATCCGCCCACTCCCTAGTACCACCTTGATACGTATACCTTCACCAAATGACTCCACTCTGTACTTAGACATACACTATGCATCATGTGATGCATCATTACATTTATGACTATAAATTATATACTGTACTCCAACAACAAGTTAAGTCGTTCCAAATGAAATGTTATAGGAAGTTATTTATATCTTTTGCTTAAGACCTACTTTCTTGATATATGTTAACTTTCTTTAAGGTTGTACTAGGGGGAGGGGTAGATGAAACTCCAATCAGTGTCTAGTCTTGCCAGCTTCTTGCTGCATACAATCATGCTGGTTCAATTCTGTATCTTTTGGAAGCCACACCCACCCGGGGGCATAATTATTGGGCCTAAATGTTTTCACTGGGTGGGAAACCCTGGCAGGGTAACTGTAGTTGCTTTCTGAGAAAGATCGGAGTTTGATAATGCCTAGAAAGGTAAATTTTATGGTTTTACTGAAAAGCTACAGAATTCAGCTTTCTTCAGCCTCTTGTAGCTATAAAAGTAAAATGAATTTTCAGAAAACGGCTCTTTGTTTTCTCAAAATACATTGTACATGATTGGTGGGCATGGCTTTCTTGGTTTTGTACTGATTGCGATTGCAAAAATGGAGATTTTTCCAACACTCTCTCGCTTACAGACAAATATAAAGATGATAAGATATGAAGGTTGCTATTACACCAGGTTAGAGTCATATTCTATTTTGAAACTGATTGGAGTCGCATCCGCCCACTCCCTAGTACCACCTTAATTAATGAAACTGCTAAGTTTAACTGTTGATATATGTTAACTTTCTTAATTAATGAAACTGCTAATTTTAACTGTTAAAGTTGTGCTGGTATAGTATATGCACAATATTGATAGCAAAGTCAAAAAGGTGAAAAAAGATCCTCCTCTAAGGTCTTTTATACTTATGATCAAAACACAGAATACTGTTATAATTTGAGGCATGATACTACCAAGAACCAGTGATTTGCATAATTTGTATTAAGTAGGTGTGTACTTCTTCTAGAATGGAGACCACACCTTATCCCTCTCGCAATATGGCGGTTTAACCGCAATTTTGCGTGCGGAATAGGGTGTGGTCTCCAGGCTAAGCAATAACCATATATTGTATAGACTACGTATAAGGGATTGGAAACGGCACACATGATCCCATCATATTAATGCATAAGTCTGTGACGCACTCCGTGTCCCCAGAAATCAATTAAATTTCATTGCTTGGTGGTCACAACTGATCACCAAAAAAACACTATTCCTTGCTAAAACTGGACAATTTATTGATACACATGTATCGTTTTAACATCTCAATTGCTAAACCGTTAGCAACAAATCATGTACAATGTTAAAAACTATTGTTTTTAGTACATATCATAACGAAAACGGGTTTTGGGACTCTTACTTCTTTAATAACAGTTCTATTGCAATATTCCCACTTAAGTTTTGTTACTCAATAAAAATACATGGGTTTTAAACAAATATAGAGAAAAAAAGTTATCGTTTAGATGTAGAAAATCCAGTTGAAACGGTTACAAGGTACTTACACTTTGGGGACTCTAAGCAGTGTGGTAGGTCATATAGTTCAACACTCCAGTTTTCTAGCTGAAGGTATAGCACTCCTATGTTGGTTGGTGATATTATAATTAGTTTTCTTTAATGATATATACACGATTTATAACAAGCTCTTTACCAGTCTTGCATGCATAGCGCATTGTCTTTAGAGGGGAGGGGCTAATAGGGTAATAGGGTGTGGTTCACGGGATCTTGGATGTATCACGCCCCAAATTACTGTAGATTACGAGACTATGCCAAGGTGGTGGCGGCATGTCAGCATTCTATTGTCAAAAACGCCCACGCTTTGTTGGATGTGGTCGGGCGGTGCTTTGATTCAAGTGTCCGCCATTTGATGTTACTTTGAAGTTAGCTTAGGGTACTTAAAAAAAATATGTAAAAGGAGATCACAATGGGATGTTGATGTATGTGTGATGTATAGACTTGCTTTCTAGCTAGTTCTAGTGAGAGAGAAAGGGATGTTGGGAGAATAAGTGAAAAATACCTTTCGCTTGCAGACTTGAGTGGATGCTGTGCTTGCAGTAATTGGTAAGCAAGGTTGAGGTGAGTGTTAGATTGCTCCAGGAGGTCCAGAAAATTGCAAAGAAGCTGCAATCTGTGATGCTGAGCCACACCTCACACATTATATGCTTGATCAAGGTGGGTGTGGTTATAATAATTTCGAATATGTCTCTGTTGTAAAACTGAAAGAGCTATACGTAGTCTATATACAGAGGATTTCAGTTCCGTTGACACCGTTCCGTAACCATACCCTCCATATAATAATTTTATATGGAGGGTGTGGTTACGGAACGGAATAATTGTGTCAACGGATCCGCGGAACCGAAATCAATGACGTAGAAGAGATGGGCGCGCTAATTTGGCGACGCGAAACTATATTCATACCTCTGTCAGGTCTATATATTTGGACCTGACGGGGGTGCGTTTTTGTAAACAGGTGAATGCAGTTAAGTTAGTGTACAACTGCAAGATGGCTTTCTTTTGGTTTGCGTACGCATTTGTGTTTGGAAATTTGTTAGGTGAGGAAAATGATAACTTAAGTATTTTAAATATAATATAACTTTATTAACAGAGAATACAAAGAGTTGTTCATATGGAGAGCCTCGTTTGTTCAAACAGACTCAGACACAGTACTATGGTATGTTACAAATTTGTAATAGTTCACAGGTGTGGGAGGCTGTATGTGACTACAATTGGGACTGCAGTAAGACAATAGTTGCTTGTAAGCAGTTAGGGTATACAAATCCATGTAAGTGCTGATATGTTATTTTTTACTAACCATGCAATTTTACTGAAGTTAAATTAATTTCAGTTCCTGAATATTCATCTAATTTTGGTCCTTGGAACAGCATAGGATTTGGACCTTACTCCTCCTGCTCCACTTCACTGTTTGACTGCAGCCTATATGGTAGTAGTTACTTGAATAGTTACAGTTATTGTGATCCAAATCGAGACACAATTGGAATAAATTGTAATAACAATCCAGGTCAGTGTTTACGGTATATTTATCAAACTGTATATACTTGAAAATGTGCTGTAAAATGTTCAGTATAAATGTAGTAACACAAAAGCTTTAAAAGAGTCAATATATAGCGTAATTGTAATAATAATACCATAACGAGAAAGCAAAAATAAGACAAAATACAGATATTATATATTTAATTAAATGATTATGATTTCAAAATAATCGCATCATGCAGATATTTGTACTACTGGAAATGTGAAATTAGTTGGTGGCAATATAACAAGTGAAGGAAGAGTCGAATACTGTTCTGATGGAAGATGGTCTGCACTTTGTACATCATATACATTGAGTCAAATAACAGCCTCAAAGATATGTTTTCAACTGGGATACAAGCAACCAAATTGTAAGTAGAAAGGTGTCATTATAGTTTTCATATTGCTATCATCCATGCAGATGCAGCTATATATAGAGATGGAAGATTTGGTACAAGTATTGATAAACCTCATGTAAGATATATCTCATGCAACACAAATCAATTTAATGTCCATGAGTGCAGTTATGGTGCATATTCTTCAACAAGCTGCAATTTGTTAGAGTGTACATATCAGTATGGGATAAAATGCTATGGTGAGATGACTATAATTTAGGATAGTAAATAAATATTATAATTATTTACTGTAGATTATGAAGGCTGTCATGAGGGAAGTGTTCGTCTTGTCAATAGCACAGTAGACAAGCAAGGACGACTTGAGATATGCAACAATGGAATTTGGGGTGTAATTTGCTCATATGGTTTCTCAGAAATCGATGGTTATGTAGCTTGTAAACAGATGGGATATGACAATGGTAATCCATAATGATTGTCATAAGTATACCACACACATTGCATGACCTTATATATATATGCTTGCATGAGTACAGTTATAATTTAGTTAAATAAATTAATCCAGCAGATAAGAGTAAGTTGGAAGAAAAACTATTGTTTTTTTATGATGCAGGAGCAATTGTTTATGATAATTCTGAATATAGTGATGGTGATGGTCCCATTCTATACTCTGATGTTTCATGTAATGGTCATGAAGATGGCATATATGACTGTGAAAAAGATAGTTATGATGATATATCATCATGCTCTCGTACAAGTTTAATTGGATTGTTGTGTCGTGATGGTAATAAAAGGAAATAAATAAACAAGCAAGTAATAATTAACTTTTTAATTAATTTCTCTGCAGATTGTGAATCAGGTGATATTCGACTTGTGGGAAGTGATACGGAAGGAGAAGGCACTGTTGAAATTTGCTATGATCATATTTGGGGACTTATATCTGATGCTGGATGGAATGATAGTGATGCTGAAGTAGTGTGTACACAACTGGGATATCAAATAGAAAGTGAAGATGATTATAATTATAATAAATAATAATTAGTAGAACACTGTTGATATTTACAGCTATAGTGTTTACATGTACATCTATTTTAATATAAGGTTCATATAAGTATATGATTGTATAACAAGCTTTGAACTTCATATATCACTCACTTTTAGGTTCTGAGGCCATTTCTGGTTCATTTTATGGAAAGCCAAATAAAGCAATACACTATGGTAGTGTAAATTGTGATGGTAGTGAACAAGTGCTCACAAATTGTCTTTATGTTCAGTATCCTCTTGAGCATGGTAAAGAGCTAAACATCCATGTTGAAGTTGCTGGTGTGAACTGTCAAGGTAATCTGACATATGATATTATCAGCATTACAGACAGTTTAACAACAAGTATAAGTACACATCTTACAACAACAGGCAAACTTCAGTATGTTTCTTTCACGACTACTACTACAGGAGAATCAGGTTTATCTGATACTACTAGTAACAGTAGTGAAGTAATAATTCTTTCTGTTGGAATCATTGTACTAATCCTTGGAGTTATAGTTGTCATTATTGGGTAAGGTATAATTATAATTGTATACATATAAATATACATATATTTATACATATATATATATAATTATATATATATTTATATAAAATTATATAATATACATAATAGTTATATATAATTATACAGCCATATATCAGTCAACTCCTTACAAATTGTGTGAAATGATGTTTAATAATAATTACCATAAAAGCAAACATGAATACCATTTATTTTTGCTGTTAGCAAAAACATTCGAAGGTCTGTAATTGTAAAGTTACACCATGCAACAGCCTTTGCATAATAAAAATTGTTTGTGTACAATCACTGTTATGATAGTATACTGCATTGTGTTCTGCTATAACAGCGTATCTCTGATTGGAGTTTTTATTTACATACTAAGAAAGAAATCAGTTCACTCTAACAACAACAATGATAACAACACCAGCAACAACAACAAGTACATCAATAATAAAGCATATTCAAATCAAAGCTCAGGTGTTAAGCAGTCCTTTCGAAGTACACTACCAAATACAAAGCAACCATCAAAAATGGATGATTGTATCAAAATGGATACTCTACCTCCAATTCCACCACACAGACGGCAGACTGCAACTCAGTCAAGGCATCAAGGAAAACTAACTGATGATTGTATGCCATATGAAGAAATGCAACATATTTGAATGCACACATGTACTGCTGAGTAATTACGATATAGTGTAATACGAAATGAATATAATCTTTAGTTTTGGTTCATAATTATAATGTTTACTTTGTTAATACTTATTTGGTTAATGTTGATTTGATGAATGTTTATTTGGTTAATGTTTTGGTTTATTCGGTTAATGTTTATTTGGTTATAATGTTTATTTGGTTGATACATTCACTTAATATACTGTATATTTACTTGGTTATTCTCCCACTCCAAAAACGATTGCAATAACTTATTAATAATTATGGTAGCTATCTCATTTTGAGATTACTTTGAATTCAGAGAAAAGAAGTATTTTTGATTTTTGATTGCATTAAAATCAATACATAATTGAAATAATTATAACAGTGTTCCAGTGGTATAGGTATAAAGTTCCTTAATTACAATATGGCAATAGTCACTGGGAAGTTGTGTATTCAGCATTACGAGTTAACAAATTGAAAGACTAATGCTACATAATTTCCAAACAAGTTAAGGTGGTACTAGGGAGTGGGCGGATGCGACTCCAATCAGTTTCAAAATAGAATATTATATAATATGACTCTAACCTGGTGTAATAGCAACCTTTATATCTTCTGATGATCTTTATACTGGTCTGCAAGAGTGGGAGTGTTGGAAAAATGTCCATTTTTGCAATCGTAATAAGTACAAAACCAAGAAAGCCACGCCCACCAATCATGGCGTGCATCAAGTACAATGCATTTTGAGAAAACAAATAGAGCCGTTTTCTGCAAATTCATTTTACTTTTATAGTTACAAGAGGCTGAAGAAAGCTGAATTCTGTAGCTTTTCACTGAAACCATAAAATTTACCTTTCTAGACACTATCAAACTCCGATCTTTCTCAGAGAGCAACTACAGTTACCCCGCCATTATACCCTGGGTGGGTGTGGCTTCCAAAAGATACAGAATTGAACCAGATTGTATGCAGCAAGAAGCTGGCAAGACTAGAAACTGATTGGAGTAGCATCCGCCCACGGAAAAGACTACAACCTTAAAGCGCAAAATTTGTTAGTGCTGTAATAAAATATTTTCTTAAAGCGCGTAACGTAACGTAACGTAACGTAACGTAGCGTAACGTAGCGTAACGTAAAGTTGTGGGTGGAGAAAAAGCAAAATGAACGGTTTAAGCGAAACAGAAGACTAAGTGAAGCAGGGGCGGGTCAACAGGGGGGCAGGGAGGGCAATTGCCCTCCCTGCCCCCCTGTAGACTTCGATTTTGGGAGCCAAAGGTTGCATCACCAATGCCTGACGAGAGTTTCGAAATGACTTTATCTAAAGAACACATATGTTCAGATAGTGAAGAAAAGGTTGGTGGATTTATTTTGTGTATCTGTAACTTATGTAGGTTAAAGATTGTCCCTAGGTGTCCACACTATTTGGAATCTAAAAGCGAAGCCCAAGATAGTGTGGTCACTGAAAAAGAGGTGTTTTACTACTGGCTCATTTACTAATACAACATTATTATATTATATATAATTGCTTGTTTATTCTATTTTGTTATATAGGCTGTCGTTGTTGTAAATGCTATAAATATAACTACGCATTCACTTTCAAAACAAAAGTATTTGTATACAAAAATATTCCTTGTGTCGTACACTGTAATTACTTAAATACTAAGTGCTATAGATCAATTATCTTTCTAGAAAAGGATTATGGCAGACTTACACTAATAATTATATATTAAATTATATACATAGGGATAAGTACACAGTGCAAATTGTCCATAAAGGTTGCTAAAGCCCTCCAACTACCGAATGCAGCGAGGCAGTATTCTTATCATTTTTAGGGTTCAATCACTATGTGGTGAACCCGTGTTTCCTCATTTCCCGTTTCCGTTTCTCCATTCTTAGTCCTCTTTTTATAACCAATACCTTGACTAATCATAATGATATATTTCATCCTGTTGTCAATAATGAGATTGTTGAGACATTGCAATCAAACTATTCTCCTGTGTCTATACAACCAAACTCTTTAGCACAAGAACACATAGCATATCAACAGCAGAACAGAAACGGATTATCAGATGTATTTTAAGGTCAGGAATACAGTAAAGTTATGGAAAACACTACACTATATAATATAAAAGAATAATAAAAAAAAATTTTAAAATGAAAGGGTATGTAGGGAGGGATATATATCAAAACCGAAAAAGCACAGGAACTTGATGACTTTGGCAACAAAATGAAATACCACTTCCACATAACAACTGTACATAAGTATCGCTTCTTTGTGTTTTGCCTTTACTCTAACTTATGTACGGTTGTTATGTGGAAGTGGACAAGGGGTATTTCATTTTGTTGCCAAAGTCATCATGTTCCTGTGCTTTTTTTCAGTTTTGATATATATCCCTACATACTCCTTCATTTTTTAAATGTTTTTTTATTATTCTTGTTTCGATTCTGTTTTTAAATAACTCGGTAAATTGTTGATCAAATACATGATGACTATTCTGTTTAATTTACAGTATTGATTTTTTCTGCAGTATTGGTGACCAAGGAGACAGTACTCAAAATTTACTGCAATATTATAATTATTCGTCATTAAAATTGCTACATCCTCTTTCATTTTTGAACATGCTTTTATATTATTCTTGTTTTTAACTGACTTTGTATAATATTTTTTGGTAATATTATTGATCAAAAACATAATGACTATTTTGTTTCATTTACAGGATTGATATATATATATAATTTAATCGAATTTGTGAAAAAAGAATTCAGAGCAGACTGGGTCTTGTAAGTGATATATTGGAGATCCTGAGAATAAGAGACACGAAGATTATAGGAAGGAACAGGCCGAAATTGAAGAAGAGGATGAAAAAAATCAACCAGATTATGGAGAATTTTGAAGAGAAAAATCAGTTTTGCATTTTGACGACGAGTAGGTAGTTGAAGTTTAGAAAGAAGAAAGGTGTAATCAGAAGACCAATCTTTGCTGCAAATATTACAAGCAAAGTGTTGGACTTTTTCAATTTTAGAAGAGAAATGAGAAGAATGAGGGTCTAAAAGAAAAGAGCAGTATTCCAGATGAGGACGAATAAGAGAAATATAAAGATGTAAAAGTGTAGAAGTATCAGAATAGAAATATAATTGGCGATACAAAAGATCAAGTAATTTACGAGCCTTTGCACAAATGTTAGAAATGTGGGGAGACCAAGATAAAGAAGATATGGTGACACCTAAATACTTAAATTCAGTAACTAATTCCAAAGGTGAACCAGAAAGACAGAGAGGAGGAAGTGAATTAATAAATATAGAACGCCTATAAGACAGAAACATATACTTAGATTTAGAAGGATTCAGAGAGAGGAAATTAGTGGAAAGCCACAAGGATATAGAATTAAGATCATTTTGGAAAGTAGAAAGGTCCAATTCATTATCAATTGGACGAAAGATGAGAATGTCATCAGCATATAAAATTAGAGTAGAAGAGGGGGATAAAGGAATGGAAGTAATACCATTAATGTAAATGAGAAAGAGAATAGGTCCAAGAATGGATCTTTGAGGAACTCCAGATAGAACTGGAAGCGAAGAAGAGGAGGATCCATTAAGAACGACTTGCTGAGAACGAGATGATAAATATGAATGAGACCATTTAAGTAAACTAGGAGGACAATTGAGAGAGGAAAGAAGGTCAATTAATGGAGCATGAGGAACAGTATCGAATGCTTTCTTGAGATCAAGAAAGCAAGCACAAATTGCTTTATTGTTTTGAAGAATTTTGTGAAAAGAGTTAGTAGCAAATAGAAGAGCTGAAGAGGTTGAACGATTAGGTAAGAAACCAAATTGATAGGGGGACACGACTTTATAGTCTAAACAAAACCTGTAGAGTATGGAGTGAACATGCTTTTCAAGAATTTACTAATCACAGAAAGTAAAGATATAAGACGATAGTTGGAAGGATCACTGGTATTAGAAGAGGATTTTGGTATGGGAACAATAAAAGAATTTTTCAAATCAGAAGGAACACGACCTAAAGACAGAGATAAATTAAAAATATGGGTGAGAGGAGAGACGATAGAGTGAGCAGTGTGTTTAAGCATACGAGTAGAAATGAGGTCAGGACCAGAAGCAAAGTCAAGAGGCAGATTAGCAATCAAAGAAAGAACTTGAGACTGAGTACAGAGGTAAGATGGAGGAAGAGAGGACTGGCCAAAAGCAGGTAAAAAAGAGGAAAGGGGAGGAATGGATGAATTAAAACAACCAGAAATATATTCATTCAAAATATCAGCTTTATCACAATCAGATATAAAGATTTTACCTTTAAAAGTGAGAGGGGGAACAGATGAAGAAGTTTTTCTTGTAGATCGAACATAAGACCAGAACTTTTTATGAGAAGAGGAAGATAGAGAGCGAAAGAATTGAAATTTAATCTAATAGTGGATGTTATATAATTTCGCAATAGGTTTGACGAATTGAAGAACTATTAAGTCTCTTGGCTTGAGTAAAGAGCTTTTGATGACGTTTAATTTTCATTTTCAAGTCAGAATCAATCCAAGGAGGGAAAGAAGATGAAGAAGAATACTTCGATGGAATACATTGATCAATTACTCTCATAAAATTATCCTTAAACGTATTCCATGATAAATCTAAATCAGAAGAGAAACGAGTATCCCAAGGAATTGAAGATAAAAGAAAATTAGCCATATCAAAATCAGCAAGATATAGCCAAATTTTACGTTTCGAAGGCTGTCTGTTGAAATGGGCAGTAGATCTGATAGAAACAGTAGAAAGTACGGAATTATGATCAGAAGAAGAAACTGGAGGTAAAATTACTGATGAGGCACTTAAACTATCAGGAACGAGAACAACATCAATAATAGAACAAGAACCAGATACAGGAGTACGAGTAGGGGAAGATACTATCTGAGACAAAGAGAAAGAGTTTAAAAGGGAGGAAAAGTCACTAAATAGTCGTCCACATTATGGAATTCTTTGCCACACCATGTTAAATCATCTAAGTCAATAAGTCAACTCAAGTTTTATATTAGATTTGATATGTAACAAAATTATATCCTAAATAGTTCTGTTTTTCTTTTGTTTATGTAAACTTACTCTTCGTATTAGCCCTCGGCTATTGAGTATTTATGCTAACAATAAAAAATAAAAATAAATAAATATCAACCTTGTGAAACTCGCCGGCGATTTCTTACGGACTCAATGACAATCTCTTGCAGGATAATCCAAGGTATGAATCTCATTCTAAAATATATCAGATATAACATGTTTCATCTGTCTATATGCGTTATATAAACCTGCCACGAGGTAAGATATCACCCGAGGGCGTAGCCCGAGGGTGATATCATCCGAGTTGATATATTTTAGAATGAGATTCATACCTTGGATTATCCTGCAAGAGATTGTCATTGAGTCCGTAGGAAATCGCCGGCGAGTTTCACAAGGTTGATATTTTAAAATATCAACCTATTTTGAGGTTTATATATATGAGAAATATAAACTTACACGCCCCATAGAAATGTATGGGCTATGAATCTCATTATGAGATATATATATATATATATATATATATATATATATATATATATATATATATATAATTATATATATATATTTATTATATTATATATATTTATTATAATTATTATATATCATATTTAGCACACTGATGATATCAGTAATATACTGATTAATCAACTTACTAATTATTATAAATGAATTAGTGGCATAATTGTGATGAAATGTCTTATCTGACTATGATTAACTAACTCATCAGGACAGAACTACAGTTATACTATTTGTACATGGAAGTGTTACTATAATCTTAGTGTTTATTTTACATATACTGGCTAAGTGAATATGTAGCTATAATACTTTATACAACTTATCTGTTTTGTAGAACACCATCTGATATCCAAACAGAACAGTACGAAGTTTGTTCCCTGAATTTAACTTAAAATAAATTTGTATTTTTGCTAAAGCTACTTTAATTGCTTCAGAAACGTAGAAGTTGAATAATAGTGAATAATAATATTAAATATGCCAATATAACTTTTTAAAATTTTAACCTTTACTGAGGGGTGTGCAATTCAATATATTTGGCAACCACATCCCATCAAAGTGAATATTGAAGATCCAGGTTACAATGAAATTTATTAACTTGTTCATATTTTTACTCTTCTTACCAAGGGGTGTGCACTTTTTTGCTTTTCGGCGACTACATCCCATCAGGGTATATCTGGATCTATTGCTCTTATATATGTACCCAATGAAGTGATCATTTTTCATTAACAGGATGTGTTCAAATAACGTCTTTAATTAACAGTGTGAATTTAAAAACATACAATATCAATAATTAATTATACTAAAAGTATGTAATTGTACTGTTGATTCAGTTTCAATATTAATAGTTTATTATCGAAAGAAAGTCATCAATTGCCTCATAATCCTATATAAGAGAAATGTATAATAAATATTATATATAAAATAATGCATATTTGGAGTTTTATACTAACATAACTTGTGTACTCATACATAATAATACTCACATTATAAATTTTTCAACATCTCATCAGCAATTCTTGTTAATCCTGCATTTTGTTGTATCTTTAATACCTCACAGAACTTTACTAATATATCTGGTCTGTTGAAGACTTTCAGAGAACTGTAAACCTCATCTAGTAGCTTGTTGGCTTTCTGGAATCGAGAGAGTCCTATAGTGGTTAGTACATTTTCTTTCACTGGATCAGGAATAAGGTCAGCTGACCACATGTCGATAGACAACTTGTCAGGATCACTAATAATACCTAGTAATTCTGAGGTATGTTTCTTGAGTATAATATGAGGAGATATATCTGCTGTAGGCAACAAGTTGGTGTCAGGAGTGGTAGTGACATTGAGTGGTGTGGTTAACACGGGAACTACACAAAGAGAGTTAATTCTATAATTATGTTTAATTATGAATTACCAGTAGAGTATACCTGTAATGTGTTGTGTTGTATGGGAGGATATTACATGTAAATGGGGAGAGTTTGTTCCTTTGTCTCTTTGAAGAGGATCATGTGCTCCTAGTTATACAAATACACCATTAAAATGATAGTAAATATTCTAGTATTCTAAGTATTAATAGTTAGCATTGATATTAATTTTCATATAATTTTGTGGTATAAATTATACTATCCTATAAGGTATGAGGATATTATTACTATTATACCTGTTAATACTGTATCATCAATTTCATCCTGTGAGACTGTATACAAAGAGGAAATGTGTGGTTCAGGAACATCTGTGTAAAAATTTAATTATAAAAGAAACATGTAGGTAGCCTTGTTTTGAAATAATAAAACAAATTTCATTGCTATTATTCCAAACATACGCTTTGTCATAAAAGCTATCACAAAGCATAAACATGCAGTAATTCAGATGTCAATTGCTTATATACATACATGCAATGATAGATTTATATTTCACACTTTAACACAATTATATATACATGTACCTGCAAAATGTTTATCATTCACTGTTCCAATTGCTTTAGGTGTTGACTGATCTAAGAATATAATATATCCATACACACACAAACATCATACATGCCAAACGTATAAGAGACTGAGTATGCAATATGTACATTATGACGAAGACACACATGTCAATTCATTTTGTAAACAATTGCAAATTAGCACATCCCACACTTTATGTGCATGATATATATGAATAACTTACCATCATTGCTATCCTTTTCATCAAACCATGACACATATCTCATCTCAGTAAGTTGAATAGGAGGAAGTGTCAGCTGTTCAGTACATTTGGCAACTATTTTTCCATCAACAAATGACACCTTTGCTGGATGTGGAGGTATGGACATCTTGTGATCATTCTGACATCGAAGGGTAGGAGTAACATGTGCCACTGACTTATCATAGTGCAATACACTGGCACAGGAAAGTAGAACTTCACGTATTGCTTGAAGAATAATTCTGCAACAGGTTCCAGGTAATCCAGTGTAATATATCTCCAGCCAGTTGTGACAATCCATCAACCCTACTGATCCGTCCAGATCCTCAGAGTCCAAATGAACAGAATATCTTAACTGTTGTATGGACTCATGCAAAGTAAATCTTGGAGAAGTACTCCTTTTCATTAGAGCAACAACTAAAGCAGCAAAAACACCCTAACAATAAATGAGAAAGTAATTAAAATATAAGTAAATATGACAGTAATGTTGTGATAACGTAAATACACTGTAAAAACGAAGTGGTGAAGGTCACTACCTCTGAAGTGATGTTCACTACCAATCTAATTCACCACATTGTATACATGTAAAATGAATTCGCATTTTAGGATTTGATAATTGAATTGTTTTCACAAATATAAAATACCTGTGGTATCACTTTGTGCTTGAAGCAAAGTAGCAAAGGCTCACAGCTCTGTGAGAATTCCTTCTTCTCTTCCTCAGAGAGATAACGTGTTGGTAGAACAGATGGAAGGAAGTACAGGAATGGAGTAGTCTCTCTGACAGGAGCAATTATGAATAAATACTGGAGGAGATCAATCAGGTGACTTTTTGTGAGGAGATTGGGAAAGAACTCAAGAGAGAGGTAGAGAAATAATTCCTCTGAAAATAGTCCTTTACGAATGAGTTCTCGCTGTGTGCCTGGTGGAAGGACTAAATCTTTTGTGAGTAATTCCTCTGGATAGTGAATGAAGGATATTCTCACAAGTGAAGTGACCATGTCCAGAAGGTACTGTGGGTTAGTGAACACCAAATGAGGGAGAACATGGAAATAGAGGAACAAGCTAAGTGAGTTCAAATATTCAATACACTGGGAAACCTCTTGCTTCCCCATTCCTAGTTTGATACCAATCTGTTCACAGGTATCTAATGTCACCATACCATGTGCTACTTTTAGTGACTCTTCTTTCACCTTAACCTCAAACATGTACCAACGTATAGGAATTTTAATAGGAATAGGCTTGGTGCTACAAGTGATACGATGACGAATATCGGATGAGATCTTTTCACGACTTGACTTGCACATGTTGTTGACAGGGAAAATAAGTTCCTCTTTATGTTCATTATAGAACACAAGATGCTCTTTGTACTCTCTCAGAGTATGAACTAGCTGTTGATTCTTATCTGCAAGTGGTTCAATAGATTTAAAGACTCCCTTGATACCACGTGTATGATCATGATAGGTACCAATAATGACGAACAAAGGCTTTATCTCTTCTAATCTCTTCCTCATTGTGTACTTTGAGGAGACAGTAGAACGAACAAATGACTGAATGAGTTGTATATATGTCATTTGTAATACAGCAGGTTGAGTCAACACTTTTCCATTAATAGAGTAGGCAAAAGTAGGTTTATCATTGAGACGTTGTATTAATTTCAAGACAATGATATTGATTACATTGTCATGAATGAAGGCTCGTGATATATCAGCAAATTGTGGTTGTCCACCACTATCTAAAACATTGATCCAGGTAGATTGATGGAGAGAACTTGATGTGTTGCCTTCTGCTAAGGATTGAAGAACTTCCTTGGGGAAGTGTGAAGGATCTGGAAATAATTTGGAATGAACAACACCCTCATTATCCATGTCCGTATGAGTAGAAATAGACGATATTGTTTCTACCTTTGTTGCTGAATCTGAAAAAATGGCTTGATATTTATATATTTCACCTTCTCCCTCAATACTTGATGGATTATCCCGAACTTCAGACGTAAACTGACTTAACTGAGAAACACTAGTTTGATTGTGACTGAGGTTTGGTATGACTTTTCCACCATCTGAGGAACCAAGCAACCTAGCAGCTTCTGCCATCATTTGCTTCAACTCTGGAATGCCAATTGTACTCCATACATTCCCTTCATCGTGAGCAGCTACTCTTTGAATGGCATGTATTGGACGATTACCTATTGGTGTACTGTGGTGGTGTTTGGGAGGGGCCCAATTGAATAGAAGATGTAGAAATGATGTTTTTCCTGTAGCAGGAGGTCCCATTATTGCAATCCTCAGCATATTGATGTCGACCCATCCTTCTTGCATTGCATGTGAGAAGATTGCTTTATTGTTTTCTGAAATGGAGAAAAATAAAAAGTGAAAATCTTTTGTTATTACTCAAATTTTCCAATATACTGCTACATTTATTCTCATATTATATAGAATAAGGATCCCTAAACCCTCTAGACATACATGACTACGTACATCCCATGAGATTAGTACTATATTGAATAGGGATACCCCTATATTAGTTATATTATCATGAACAAACTCCGTCATTCAGACTCATATTAATACACATGTATATGAATAACACACAAATAGAAGTAGATGAATCTGGTTGATAAGGTAATCATGTGTGCTTCTTGTAAGACTATTACTTTTTTGGATCCAGAATGACTAAAGGTGGTCCAAATAATGAATGTAAGTTAAGCACAAATATTTTAGCTAGCAAACGTGTACTTGTTTGTCAGTTCAAGTAGCTACATGTATGAGTGTCATGAGTAGAAAGGGGGGATACAAATGCACCTCCTGGTTTTGACACTAAATTATACACAACAATTTCATATACATAATTATACTATGAATAATGTGTTGTATCCACAAACTACAGAGAATTTGTAATTACTCATTCCATAATATATGTGTGCATAAGCAATAAAATTAATTTTTGAAATGTTTCATGTGACACTTGGGATTGTAATAACTATTGTATCAATTCCTGTGTTCATCTACAGGTATGTATTCAGTATGTATGTGATGATATGAATGACTAAACTGAACTGACCTGCTTCAATAAATACTTCTCTCATCTCTGGTGTCACTGCACACTGATAAGGGGTGTCACCATACTATGGTATACAATAGTAAATTATGAAATTATACAGTTCATATATAATCATGATAATAATTATTCAGAATAGTATGGGTTTGGCTACTCCATTTTTGCCTACTCTAATTAATTTCAATAGTGCGTGTTTGCCTATGTGTACCATAATGTTTAAATTTTATTATGGTTATCCTTACAGAGGGGTAGTCACATTTATGATATTCACTATACACTGTAACTACACTAAGTACACATGTATTCATTATTATGTCTACAAAACCACTTACAAGTATAGAATATACAGTATGTATACAAGGTTTTCATTGTTACTAGTGAAGAATAATAATAATAATGATCTTCCAATTACTCCTCAGTAAATTTTACACTTCATAATCATAAAACTAATTCAATTTCTTCAATGTCATATTAACATTTAGAATACTGAATCAGAAAACACTATATGTGTTAGTATTGTTATGTGTCTAGTATATAAATGTTATATCATTCAAGTGAACATGACAGTACAGATATGAAGTATACTACATGATAAGTCTGGCTGTTTTGTGATCCATACATTAACAGTGGGAGAAGTACTGGTTACACTTTTACATTGTTAGTTTAGTGATATTGATGTTTTCAACTTGGTGGAAACTATAATTATTCTAATGGATTATTGATATCTGATTAACCAGAAAACAGTCAAAGAATGGAGTAGGATAAATAGACATTCAGCTTTGAATTAGTAAATAAATTTTGTTCATCATACCTCACAAAGTACACATAACATATTAATGATGTAAATGTATTGTTCACTGATATTGTATGTAGTTCACTTAATACTTAACACTTGCTGATATACAACTGTACATCCTGAGTATATCGATTGTATACATTTACAGTGGCAGATGCAGAGCCAGTGACAATGGGTTACAAAAACGTGTGCTCAATAATTTTCATGATAGGTGTGGCTGACCAATACATGTACATGTACTTATGTACATGTACTAGTATTACACATTTACTTATACGTAATTAACACAAAAAATGAGATTCATAGCTATTAAGTGTACCTTTTAAATATTTGCCAGAAATAACAGTCATTATAGCACCAAATATTTTAAAGGGCCATGTATTAAGTATTAGCTATAATTCATTGTGTGAACACTTTTGTTTTGTAATGGGATATGCTCTGAGACATATATGTACAACATTCTTCAGTTAGAATACATGTTAGAAAAACATCCTTGACCTTGTATTGTTAAATTATACTAATCCTCTAACATACATATTATAATGCTCAACCACAAAACACTATATTATGATGATACTGTTGTCATGTGTCTAGTGTATAAAGGATATGTTGTTCAAGTGAACATGACAATGTAGATATAATTATACATATCAAACCATACTGTGAAATAAATATGATTCACAGTATATACCTGAAGATTCAATGAGTTGTACAAAGACAATATATATTTCCACAGGAGTCCATGATGGAGAGCAGTAAGAAAGGAGTACTTCTTTCTTACCGCTCTCCATCATGGACTCCTGATTTCCATTATTATACACATTTGTAGTTTGTTTAATATGAAACAAATCATCACCTTATTAGGTACATTTGTCTTTGCACCAGCCATTATCAGCATATGAGCCAAATCAACATTATTGCCAATTACTGCCCTATGAAGAGGAGTTCTTCCTCTCTGAAATAGAAAGACAAATATATACTCATAATAATTACAACAGTATTTAATGATTATAACATAAAATTTTGTGACCTTAACTATAATTAGTTAATTATAAATTTGGGTACAATTTCCACATGTACTTGGTTGATATTACATATAATTTGTATATTCATTTATAGTATTCATGTATTATTATATTAGTTGAGAATTAATTAATGGATTATCAGTATTAGAAGACAAAAAATAAATGAATAAACTTAACAAGTGTTACTATTAAAACTATTAGAAAGATTAATTAATTAACTAACTTAATTGAAGCTGAGGAAGAGCATTATAATGAAATGAGAGTGAGGGTTTATAGAGTGTCTAAATTAAGAAATGGTATAAATTATAATAGGGAGTATTATCAAGTACATGTATTATGAAACATCAGAATAGTATGTGGAAAGGTTTATATCAACTCATTAGACGTCAAATAGTAAATTTGTACACATGTAAGTACATTATAAGAATTAGTTCTCACTGACAAATTACAAGCAATTAAATCACTAAGGAATTCTCTACTTCTCATGACACCAGAAGTTACCTGACAATTCTGTTGTATACATGATAACAGTATGTTACCATAGTGACTAGTCTGTGAGTAGTTTTGTTTCATTATGTGATAACATACATGTATATATGAGACATACATGTATATATTGGTAATCTAGTACTGTACTCTATCTAACATTCTCAACTACAGAACACTACAAACTGTGTGTTTACCGTACAAAGGATGTTGTTCAATTGAACATGACAATGTAGATAGTGGATGTAATTATAAATATGAAGCCATACTGTAAAATAAATGTGGTTCACAGTATATACATGAAGTTTCAATGAACTGTTAGCTGTTCATTATCATAGTTTGTTTAATGAAAAAAATTAATCACTACCATGTCAAGAGAGTCTAAATCAGCCTTGGCATCGATTAGTACGCAAGCCACTAGAACATTATTGAGTGATGCTGCTATATGAAGAGGAGTCCTTCTCCACTGAAAAAGAAAATAATTATAATTAGCACATTAAAAAATGAATATAACACAAAACTTTGTGATATTATAATTATAATAGTTAGTTATATATAACTTTGGGTACTAGTTACACATGAATAGGATATCTTGGTTGGTATTTCCTATAGTTGACTTAAGTGTATTCATGTGTTATTAGTATTAGTTGAGGAGTACTAACCTCATGAATTATCACTATTAGATGATGATAATAAATTAATGAACCAACTTAATTGAAACTGAAGACAATCATTAGTTTGAAATGATGGTGAGGGTTTATAGTTTCTAAATGTTATACTATCATGTCATCTCACAAATGTGGACATTCTAGTCTGAAATCTGCCTTAATCCAAAGATCTTTGACTGTCACCTTTTCTCAGATATTAAACAAGTGGATGGCTGAGGATGAGAGTAGGATATATGTCCTATATTCCATAGGTCTACAGTATAGCTACATCCTCACTTTTTCCAGAGATATATATGTGAGTACAAATAACATCTTCTACCACAAACATACCCTATAGATTAGTATCATTATTATTATTATTACTCTGTATCAGGTTAGTATTTACATGTATGAACCCTGATAAAAATGTTTGTATACCCTATGACAGAAAACATTTGTGGAGGAATGTAATTAGCGCAATTAAAAAAAAAAACTACTCACTATATACCATCCACTATTACTTAGTACAAACCAATGTTTAGTTTGTTTGCAAGTTTCGTCAACATGATTAATTTATAAGGGTCACCATATCTACATTAATTTTGTCTACTTTTGCCTTTTCTTCTGGTGAGAAGACATCATAGTGTTCCCATCGGGCTATTGAGAGAAAGGTGTCTCTCTTGTAGAATCATATCATGTGGATTCACATGTTTTCCTACAACAATTACATGATTCTAGCGATTTATATTTTCACGAATGCCCAGTGTATGGTATATTATGTGACCATCCATACAAAAAGGTACAACTCATCTCTTAACATTAGCATACATTAAATTATGACTCCAAAGCCAAAACAACCCTTCATGATTTTGTCACGGAATATTTTGTCAAGTAAAGTACATTTAAACACTATTCAGTCATTTTGTACAGGAAACAGATAAAATACATTAGTCAAGAAGCCTAATGATACCAAATTTCAAATGACTGAATATGTATTCTGTGATGAATTGTACCTTTTAACATGAACAGTCAAATTTAATATTAATTTTAAAATTCTTTACACTATCACAAATTATTATGTTCTTTTAACACTGGAAATCATTATAACACTACAATATATACTTGTTAGTCATGTTATAATAATTATTGATCTTGATGTATACTTACCCTATCAGTTGTATTAACATCTGCTCCCGCACTAAGCACATCTTTGACTTTCTGAATAATACCAGACCATACAGCATCACATAACTGATAATTCTAAAGTAATCAAAAATATAATAATAGTATAATATAAAATCTGGTAATTTTTATATAAATTATAATTATTACATACTAAAAACATAATAAAAGACCAGATCATGAAATTGTCCAAATTATTATAATTAATAAAATATCTCAAGTTAGTACATTTGTATACTCTATACATGAATATATATAATGTATTATTAGTTTAATACTGGTGATGGAATTCAAGTATAGTACAAATGTACAAATTATTATCCTGTATCATGAGTCACATCATATGACAAGGTTATAATTATGACTATGAGTTAATCGTAGTCAATAGTTAGAAGCGTGGTCATTGTTCAAATATTCGTTTGCTCTTTTCATTCAGCAGCTTAATTTCAATATCTTTCTATTCTAAATAATCAAGTTATATTCTTAAAATTACAGTAAAAGGATCATCCACACATAATCTTACTTAAAACAGGATCCATTACCAGTGATCAGTACTAATAATAATTATTATGTTAACAAATTTCACAGACGCATGTATTATGTACATGTATACTGACATACCAATTCCTGTTGCCTATCCATTTGTAAAGTCCAATGTGACGAACCTCAGTATTATGAAATATCTAGATAGTGAGTAAGGAAATAATGAGATAGGAACAATTTATAAATTTATTTCCAACTTTTCTGAAATTATAATATGATATATAGTAACGGAGTAGTCAACAGGAACAGTCACATGTAACTTTTAGTATTAAATAAACTGCACCTTATCCTTAAAACTATACTTTCATATAATGTATAATGTAATACATTGAACAATACATGACAAGTGCACATATCTAAACTCTGTTTTATTATACTTTATAAGTTCAGGTAATTCCATCATAGAGTATTATAGTTTAAAAGTTGTGAGAAATGTATTTCATGAAATAAATTATTGACTAGTCTGGAAATGTATTTGTACCTGTGTTTACTCATTTGTTTTTAAACCATACAAACACAATAATAAATGATAGTGAAAGGACTATCATTACTTTGAAAACACTTCAATTACAAGCTTGGTCACTTTCTATGAAAATGGAGGGGGATCTCATTTTAATAAGCAACCAGGCCAGACAGACTATCAGCAAGCATCATCATACTTTACTAATAATAACTCACTTATTATGTTAAGTACTTACCCTCAAGTTTCACTTCTTAATCTATAAAACTCATGATCAGTAACTACTACAATTTTTCTCAGCATCTCTCGCAGCAGCTCATACCAGCCACTCCTCCAGGTGAAGGTGTGGCTCACAAGAATCAAATTTCACAACCTCCACCTTCAAGCATGGAAGTTTCGCCTAAATCTGAGTCTACTTCATTATCAGAAGCAGAAGATGGAGGTTTATGAAACACAGTTGTTGTATATTTTAACAAAATTTATTAGTCACAATACTTAGAATAATCAACTTGAACTCAATCTTCACTAATCATTACAATCTGGTGAGTCAATGATGATTTATAGTGGTAGTAACTCTATCTGTACTAGGCATGCATATGTATTAGTGTTGTTTTAGTTAACTATAACTGTAGCTAAAACCCCTTTAGTAAAGCATTGTGACTTTTAGTTAACTAAACTATAACTAAATTACAGGTCTACTGTAATAGCTATAACTAAAATGGAAAATGGCCAATAATAGGCACTTTTAGTTTGTTAACTAAAACTTTAAGCCTTTTAGTGAGCCTAATATTATTAACTATAACTATAACTAAATAAACTAGTCATACTGTAACTAAAGTGGGTCATTACTGTCATACTAAAACAGCACTAATATGTATGCAGATCAGCCTCGCGCACATAAAGTATGTGCAGTCTGTACAATTAGCTTAGAGAGTGAACATAAGCTTACTTGTATAGACAATTTGTAAAATACATGAAATATAACAAACAAAGGGGATTATTAACATCAAAACTCTCTTCATGAAAATGCCAAAAAACAGCCTAGCACTCAGAGTGCCTTAAATCCACATTTTCATGATGAGAACTGAACGTCTCCTCTTCCTTCTGATCCGCCTATGCTAACCAGACCATCCCCTCATTTGCAGTTGGAAGGTCTGTCTACATTCCCTCTAACTCCAATAGTCACTTGAACAAACGTTAAACCCGGATACAAAGAAACAGAACCCTATTTTCAGTTCATAGATAATCATTCGGATAATCAAGTATCCGTTCTAGCCCTAGTATGTATGTACAGTGTATGTATGTATGTATGTATGTAAACTATATGTATGTACACATGTACATGTATATATATGTATGTATATATAATTATGCATGTACATGTATATAAGTATGCATGTACCATGTACACATGCATGTACATGTACATGTATATGACTGTATGCAAATGTATATATGTACACATATACATGTATGCTCATGTATATGTGTATATTAGTATCTCTGTATGTATGCACATATGTACTAACATGCATCCTTACATAGTAAGTATGTATGTATATACATGTGTATGTATACATGTACATGTATAATAGATGTTGTAGTAATATGATTGTATATAATTGTGTACGATTGTATTATATAGTGGTGTATGTATATTAGTGATGTGCGATACATATCGATATATGGAAATGTTGATATTTTTGTTGATTATCGTGATACAAGGTGTATCGATACACTGGAATGGACAGTTTAGTAAACATGGTTTTCTAATTTGTCTAATTTGATACCTAAGAGTAATTATAAAAAGCTAGTATGCATAACTTTCATTGACAATTTCTTGACAAATACATCCAAATAGGACATTTAAATAAGTGTTTCAATTATTATTTCAAATATCGTGATACTATATCGTAATGTATTTTTGGCAATGATATGGAATACTATTATTTAGTTGTATCGCACATCCCTAGTGTATATGTAATTGTATGAATTGTACATAATTATGTATATGTGATCGTACGTATATAATATTATAGATGACTAAATGTACGAGTGTATGAGTGGTTGTTTTTGTTATAATAAGTATACATACAATATGTGTGTGTTTATGTATGTGTTATTTGTAAAGATAGGTAGTAATTATCAGTTGTGTTATAATAGTGTTACTAGTAACAGTTTATCTACTGATAAGGAAATGGGATATGATAATAAATATTTTCCCAATCTTTCATCTCAGAATCATGTATACACATTGTGTATATATTATGTATATGTATCTATGTATCTATTCATATATCCATCTCCAGTAATTTAATCAATTCATCCATCCATCTGTCTGTATATTTAAATGTGACTAAATACTATATTACAATGCATTTGCAAACCTCCAGACAACATTCATTTTCACATTATATACAATAATTATATTAATTATAGGAAATATGTATATATAAATTATAACCTATACTTACAATGTAAGTGTTTATACATGTATATATAATTTGTGTGTGCATGTGTGTGACATGTTTGTAGCATGATGTGTTGGTACATAATTACACATGTATATGAAAGATGCCAACAGTTCTGTATTCTAGGATTACAACAGAAGATACATTTTGGTATCCTGATATTTGTTTTCCAAACCAAATGTGATCATAGATATGAAAATCAGTCATTTGGCAAATAATAATTTTGTCAACCACTTGCATTTAGACACTCATTAATTATTCAGCCATTTTGTATAGGAAGCCAACCAAATTCATTATCATTCACTGTCTAATATGTATAATATATCTTGATATACAATGTACATGCTAGCCAGCCTCTTTCTAGTTAAACAAATTGAAGGTCTACATGGGAACTATCCTATATTGTGTTAAAACTTAGTAACCTAATGAGCGTGGGTGTTAGTCTCAATTTCTTTTTTTTACTGCAAAATTCAATTCTACATTTCAGAAAAAGTTCTACTTTCTATCAAATTTGTGTTTAGTTTTTGAGTTATTTGCAAAAGAAGTTCCTGATACTGCAAACTTTAAAATCTACGCAAAGTCATCGAGATTGATTGTATAAGCAAAAACATTACATGGTTGCAAACTACTATTAAAGAACAATAAAGTTACTAAAAGTTTTTGTTCGTATGCCCTTTAGTTTTTGTTTAAAACCATAATAAAAACTCCAATTTCTGCCAGTGGAATTTCTCATTCGTTTTACACTTTCTGAACAAAAACGCCTCGTAACTTTTGAGATATTATACCAGTGTATCTTCTACATATTTCGTATCTGCGAAATTTAAGCTTATGTATGAGTTGTGTAGCTTGAAATCGTACGTGGGTTTCTTGTTCAAGAATCCACCATTTTTATAATAAAATTTTGCTTTTCCTCCACCATTTTATTGAAAACTTTGTACGTCTATCAGTGCAAAACTTTTATTGCGTCATACGATAGTGATGACGAAATATTACTAAAATATTCTAATATTACTGGGAGGGTTTATACGGTAATATCGAACTAATCGGAACTATCAAAGAAGATGCCAATTTCAAAAACAAATACAAAAGATTTTGGAGAATAAGAAGGTAAATGTGATACATGTAGGATACATGAATACATCCATGTACAGTACACATACAAAAAGTATATATATCTTCCATGCAAGAGATGTCACCATCATATAATATATTGTATATAGTATGGTAATAGGTCCTAAATACTGCATATAGGACTCTTCTTCTGTGTCTTAGGATGTGATATAGCCCTCACAGGTTCGGGTTATATCACATCCTCAGAAACAAATTCAGGTCGTATATTTTGTATATAGGACCTATGTATTAGCATACTATATATATATATATATATATATATTATACATATATATATATATATATATATATATAATTATATATACATATTTTAATTTCGCGCACTTGTGGAAGCGCAAAATATAATTCCTCGCAAACAAAAACTGCTATACGGTATATGTGTATATATATATATATATATTATACATATATAATTATATATATATACATATATATGTGTATATATATATGTGTGTGTGTATATAATTATATATATGTAATATTTATAGTATAGTCACATAATTTCAGACTATTTGCTTGATAGCTAAAACTCAACTACATTGTAGCCTCATGATTTTTGAAATAGTTGGTCTATAGATTTTCTGTTCGTCTATCATTAGTTTTAACCTTTGTCTATCAAAAGTGTCTGGAATTAGGGGAGTCTGGTATTACATTACTATATAATTATATAATTATAATAATATTATAGTAAACTGGGGTATTGCATAGTCTAGCATAGCCATGAAGAAAATATCGCATAAGGGTGATATCATCCAAGTTGGTAGGTTTATATCACCGATGTCATGTGTATACATGTAGATGTATTTTGGACATTAGACCAAAAAGATCTTTATATATATGTATATTATATAGTATGCTAATACGTCCTATATACAAAATATAGGACCTGAGTTTTGTGTCCAAGGATGTGATATAGCCCGAGCTTGCGAGGGCTATATCACATTCGAGGACACAAAACGAGGGTCCTATATTCATTATATAGGACCTATTAGCATACTATATACAATATATTGTATGATGGTGACATCTGCATGGTGTGCAAATGGAAGGTCTATATACAATATATAGGACTCACCATATCAAAGGGATGATGTCACCATCATACTATATATATATATATATAGCTAGTTTTTTGCAAGTCCACTTTTCATTAACATTTTATTTGCTAGAAACTAACATGTAAGATTCATGTTAAACACAAACAAAGATCATAGATACATGTACATGTAGATGGTGAGAGAGAAAATAAACTGAGTCGCAAATTTTACATACACTGATAGATCCTTCTTAAAGACTTTGACTATTTAGAATATTAATATTATAACGAACAAAGTAACAATAGCAACAACTATCTCTTACAGAAATCAACTTGTCTACAGAAATCACTTAAATAGCTAAAGTTTCCAGAATGGTCTATATCATGTGGTACACATGTGGACAGTCTAGAAAATTCTAGATACACATGTAAATCCATCCCACATGGTACTAATTGAATGTTCTATATCATGTGGTACACATGTGGACAGTCTAGTAGATACATGTTAATCCATCCCACATGGTACTAATTGAATGTTCTATATCATGTGGTACACATGTGGACAGTCTAGTAGATACATGTTAATCCATCCCACATGGTACTAATTGAATGTTCTATATTATGTGGTACACATGTGGACAGTCTAGTAGATACATGTTAATCCATCCCACATGGTACTAAGTGAATGTTCTATATCATGTGGTACACATATGGACAGTCTAGTAGATACATGTTAATCCATCCCACATGGTACTAAGTGAATGTTCTATATCATGTGGTACACATGTGGACAGTCTAGTAGATACATGTTAATCCATCCCACATAGTACTAATTATATAAATAATCATGTCAATATTAATCCAGTCTATACACATAGTTACTTACTATGTGTTACTTTTCTAAGCCAGGGTGGCTGCTTTAGTATTACTGGCTCCTGCTGTTACATGTACTATGTGTGTATTGTGACTGAATGTTACTTTTCTAAGCCAGGGTGGCTGCTTTAGTATTACTGGTTCCTACTGTTACATGTACTATGTGTGTATTGTGACTGATTGTTACTTTTGTAAGCCAGGGTGGCTGCTTTAGTATTACTGGTTCCTGCTGTTACATGTACTATGTGTGTATTGTGACTGATTGTTACTTTTCTAAGCCAGGGTGGCTGCTTTAGTATTACTGGTTCCTGCTGTTACATGTACTATGTGTGTATTGTGACTGATTGTTACTTTTCTAAGCCAGGGTGGCTGCTTTAGTATTACTGGTTCCTGCTGTTACATGTACTATGTGTGTATTGTGACTGATTGTTACTTTTCTAAGCCAGGGTGGCTGCTTTAGTATTACTGGTTCCTGCTGTTACATGTACTATGTGTGTATTGTGACTGATTGTTACTTTTCTAAGCCAGGGTGGCTGCTTTAGTATTACTGGTTCCTGCTGTTACATGTACTATGTGTGTATTGTGACTGATTGTTACTTTTCTAAGCCAGGGTGGCTGCTTTAGTATTTTTGTTTTATGAATTTTATAACCCATTTAGCTGCTGTTTATTTGTTAATCGTTTCTAAGCCTTTTGCTAATTTTCATGTACATGTATACACTATACAGTCCTGTTGGTTGTAGCGATTGTAGCCCTACTGTACATTTCTTTATGTGCTACATACATGTACATGTATATACGGCCATTAATTGACTGAACCCCCTGGAATAACAGAGCTTTAATTAATGTACATACAATGTCATGTACATGTATATGTGCAATAACATGTATCATGTATATATGTTACACATGCATGTACATGTACATGTAAATAAATATAAAATTATTAGCTGCTTTGAAAGTAACCATATAGGGATAGCCCCGTGGTCCATAAAACTACAAATATTCATGTTGTACTGCACATACACTTGAACTACACGTGTACACGTACAATGTACAATGTATAAATATTCATGTGCATGTATACATGTTAGCTACATATACATGTATGTACAATGTACAAATGTTCATGTAGCTTGTACTCCACGTATATATTTATACATGTACATGTTAGCTACATACATATACGTGTACATACAATATACAATTGTACATGGTCATGTACATACATGTATCTGCCTGTAAATAATATTGTCATTATGCAATTTGTTGTTGAGCCCATGCTTTGGTGATTATTCTTTTGGGGGGACTCTTCTTAGAGTCCCTAAATTTAATACATCAAGCAATTTCTTGATTAATAACATAAATAATTATAATTCTCTGTATTTTGCTTTATATTTTAATGTACTTTCAGGATCCAGATATTTGTTTAATGTTTGCACATGTGCAGAAATTGAACATGTGACATTATAATTGAAATTATAATTCCAATATAATGGCTGCGGAGACATTTCTTGCTCTGTGTTACTGGGCTTTCCATACCTGTAGCGTACTGAAGGGATAGTTATAAAAAAACTGCTATTCTATATTTCCAACTACCTTGTAGGATACCCATTCTAAACCAAGTTGCCACTTTTGTTGAGCCAATTTAGAACATTGAGTGAGAACTACATGTACATTAAACTGTTTGATGAGTGATTTATCTGGCACAATAGGGCAGTAATTATTATCTTAATGATAGAATACAATGCTGCTAATATGCATGTTACATGACAGTCTTTGTGTCAGTCTTGTGTGCTACAACGTGGATATTAATTTAGGAATGTAAAGCAAAACATTAATCGTCGGTAGAGTAAACCACATACATGTACATTTTGCACATCGAATTTTTTTTCACATTTATTAATTGTAACATGAATTATTTTCGATTTACATTGTTTTTTCTGTGATACAGACATTAATTAGTGTAGTTGTGTATATATACATGTATATACAGAAGTGTGGAAACATTGAGCCAATTACCGGACATTTTGACCTATTTTCACCACTCTTGTCCTGCTCCCTATATACTTTGTATACAGCTCTGTTTCAATTTACCGGACATTCACTAGATTTATCGGACAAAGTCCTGCATGACTGGCTGTTTCCACACCACTGTATACATATATATGTATATATATATATAATAGAGTTGGATTTCCATATATAATATTGTGCTATTCAACATGCACATGTTTCCAGACTTTCAGGCTGCAGTGAACCCTGACCACAGTGGCATGGTAATTAGTAGGCCTTTAGTAAAGTAAACAAGTGTATATAGAGAAAAAAACATCCCTATATTTGCTTTGTGATGACTATCAGAGAGTACGGTAGTACTCTCTATGTAGGGATGGCACGGAAAAAAAATGGCCGCCCATGCATTTCAATTGCAAGTGATGAGCTGAAATCTCTGGTAATATATACACATAAGTTTCTATACACACATGCCTGTTTATATCTAGTGTTTTTATGACTACCAATACCTTCTAGATGGCCGAAGATTATTGTTAAGGTAGAGAACCGGCGAGTGGCAAAACTGGCAAAATCTTCATCATATTAATATTATTATTTTCCAGACAAATCATTTTTTTGTTTGTTGACCTATCACGATGATTCTAGCACCATTCCCGTCGCATTTATAGTAAAATTCTGGTCGTAAAGTATCGAGATGATATCTTCAGATACTATGAAAGAAGACAGTCTCAATGACTACAAAGATTTGATCTGGAATTGGACGCCATTTTCCTAAGTGGAATTTAATTACGCATGCGCATTTGTATACTCTTAACATGGAAGCTGAAAAGGTGGAAGTGTTTGGCATTGTAATAACATTTGTGAGTTTGTGAGCAAATACTAATAATAAATATAATAATTATTAATATTAAAGCAATTGTATAATAATATTGTATACTATGATAAGCATTGGAATACTGAATGGTTGACACAGTGACTGACACTACTTCTTGTAGGACTGCAGACAGTGATGTAAGTGAATAGAGAATATACATCATCTGTAAGTGAAAGAGAATGATAATCAATACATAAACAAAAGACTGACCTTCATTGATGAACAAATTTTAATGCATTTTTGATTGCATGATTTCATAATGATATATAGTATTTCTGCAATCTAAAAAAACATTCACATCGTTTAGAAAAAAATCAATGAAAACAAGAATAATAAAAAACATTTTCAATAAAAATGAAAGAAGATGTAGGGATGTCAAAACCCAAAAAGCAAGCAAACAAGGTTGGGAAGCTAACTTAGGACCCAAAATTAAACAAACCACTTCCATATAACCCTACATAATTACAGCTCTTTGTACAGAGGTGTAAGCACTTATGTAGGGTTATATGGAAGTGGTTTGTTTAATTTTGGGTCCTAAGTTAGCTTCCCAACCTTGTTTGCTTGCTTTTTGGGTTTTGACATCCCTACATCTTTCATTTTTATTGAAAATGTTTTTTATTATTCTTGTGTATTAAGCATTGCTGATGGCACTAGTGTCTCTACCTTTCTGTGTACTCCTGGGGCCTGAAGACGTAAGTGTAAGCCTAATTGCAGTCTAAATACACAGGTGTCTGATGAACTGACTGAGGTACTCCTTCAAGGTTCTAAATGATGACTTCCTCGTGTCTGAAACTCAACAACTTATCATACTTACTTGTTAAAGATTCTTGCATAATATCTATACCGTTTCTCTGCTATATACAACAGTTATTAGCAGTTTTACATCCTTTCTGAATCTTCCTGGCTGGTCTGTAGCTCAAACGCGCGTTCTTTTAAGCGCCATGCCCATTAATTGACCGAGCCCCCGGGAATGACGCAACTTCCTTAACTACGTATACAACGCATAGTCGCGCAAGTGACACAACAATATATATATATATATATATATATATATATATATATATATATATATATATATATACATTAAACCCCGTGGAAAGCAATTATAGGGATGGCCCTACGGGCCATAAAAACTACTGATGTCGAAATTTTACTAAACAAAGACTACATGTACGTCACATCTCTTTATCCATCTACATGTATATGTATCCCTACTGTGATACTCATAAATACGTTATTTATTTAAGTATTTTATACAAAGTCGCTTTATTCTTACAGGAAGAAACTGTGAAAGAGATTTCGAAACCAGCGGATAAACATGTATGTCTATGTGTCATGAGTGATGTAATATATTACATGTATATTTATATAATATATAATATATATGCACACACTATGTGACACAAAAATGTTAGCTTTCCATTAGCAGTAAGTATTTAATGAATGTACATGTATTTGGTATAGGCGAACGTTTCATAATACTGGGCTTCAAAATCCTCTTACTTCATCTGTCATCTTTAACGGATGGCCTGATCCTCCTAGTTATGCAACCATTTTCAATGAACTTGCAGAGAGACTTATACATTCCTATCTGGCTACTATGCAACCCTTCTTGTTCCAGATTCTTCTGTATAGTTGGAGGTATAAAGAATAAAACACATGCTGTAGTAGTATAGAATATGCGTAACCATAACTCACAAAGAAATAAACTTGAAAAACTGCTAAATGTAATTTTGATTGTGTGAATTTTTACTCGTGCTGGTTGGACATCGTTTAAACAAATGCTCTATAAAATGCAATTCAATTAAGCACGATACCTAATGCCTTTCAGGAATTGTATTACTTATGACACACCCCTTTGTGAAACAACTGAAACTACCATGCCAAGTTGATATTTTATGCTATAATTAATAATAAACTTTTTTTATTTAGAATAATTCAGGAACAACTAAGGAAAAGAAAGAGGTACACATACACACACATGTATACATTCTTGCAGAGTATGTACATTTGTACATTCCATCATGGGGGGGGGGGGGGAGGGAATGATTGAACAAGTGATATTGAAAAACAAGGCTGAAGCAAATCATACAGAAGGTCATGGTCGTTGCTAAATACATGTAGTTAGCTAATGGAGAACAATATCAATGGTGAAATCGCAAACATATTCTTTCATGGACAGGGTGTATGTAATGTATTTCAAATTCTTGCACCATTGCATTCATGTGGAAATCATTCACAAAAGAAGTATTGCCATAGAATATAATTCTGCAGTGTTCACTGGTGGGGTGTATGACCACTAGTTTAAGAGATAATTATTGGCTATTCAGTATAGTAAGCCCAACACATGCCCATGACTGCATTTATTTACACTGAGCCCATCCCTTTCTTTTTGCTTGTTTGTTGTTGCATTATCTAGTATTTCTTATTTGCAACATAATTAATCTTCTGAATTTTGGAATATTACTGTCTTTCTCGGCTTGCAGAGAACAGAACAGACAACAATAACACGAAACTTCCTTTGCAAGTCTGAATTTAAGTGTACTCATCAGAATTACTGACCTGGAATATTCAAAAAACGAAGAGCTTTTGTGTGATATGAGCTGTTACAAACAAGTTATCAAATCTGTACATGTACTTTATCTACATGTACATACATGTATTTACATTTACAAGTTTACACTTTTATAGGGTGATGTTTCTGCAATTATATGTAACAGAGACAATAAACATGTAAGTGTATCTTTTTACATACATATACATACATGTACATGTATTATGTGTTAGAAGCAATCAAGTCTCCTTTTATTTTCATTAATACTTGATGTTCACCATGACCTCAGAAATGTGTTTAACTGATCATCTTACGTGAACCAATTTCATATAATTATCCTTCATGTTCTTTTTTGTGTATGTCGATTTTTGATCCCTGAACAGTATTATTTTTTACCAAATTCGCTAAATTTTTCCTTCCTGTAATTTTCACGGCATACAGTATACAGTGGAACCTCTCTATTCAGGACTCTCTGGAATAAGTACACACCCGTATTAATGGCATTTAGACGTCCTTTATTATACAACTTCACCCCTGAAATGAGGACAACCTCTATAATCACGATTACTTGGTCCCAATGGTGTGAAGGTTCCATTGCATACATGTACGTATTTGTATAATTATAACATACGTATATGTATATAACACTAATATGCATGAAAACTGAGCTAGAATGTGACAGAAAGATTGAGCCAGTGACCATGCTGTAACCTCAATTGTATTTGATTTCAAGTGCTTTTACAGTGTTGTGAGGGTTTGCTAATTTTGTAGTTATACATATATAGTACCTACACATAATTTTGTTGTAGTGAATTATAAAATTTTACTGTACTTCTTATGCTACATACCAGATCCATATCTCATATGTAGGGGAGGGTCTGGCTACACAAGACTATTAATACTTTGATACTAATGCTCTTCACTTCATTTGTATAGGAAGATGGTATTCCTTCACCGTTAGAAGAGACTTTATCAGAGGTGTGTCTATCTGTTATATACATGTAATTATACATGCAGGTTTATTTTACCCTACAGGCAGTATTTCAAGATGAAGAAGAGGATCGTGATACATCGTTTGTAAGTGAAAACACAGATTCACTGTACCTCCCAACACCACAAAGAAATTGGGTAAAAAATATCAAGCCAATAACACTGCCAAAAAACCTTTTTGTTGGAAGCCTTACTGAAGTAGATACATTTATTAAAATGACGAACGAAATTCGCCACTGTGTAACACCTGGTTGTAAAGGACAATTAGTTCCTTTGTCATTTGATACAAAGGGCTTGGGGGGTGCAGTTAAGGTTTATTATGGATGTGATGGCTGTGATATTTCAACTGTGTGTTTTGAAAGCTCACTGAAAAGTGAGTTACTTACCAGTAGCGAAATAGGTGCAGCCATTCAAGTAGGTTTTATTGTATCGGGCTGTATGGATGCAACCTACTGTAAAGTACTAAAGCTGTCCCTTGGACTTGATGCCGTCCGTATGGATAAATTTTACTCAACCGTCACAAGAATGTACCCTGTAGTGAAGGAGATGGTTGACGAGATGTGTGAGGAAGCTAAAGAAGAGATCAAGACAATGGATGAACACACTCTTGGCTCGTGGAAGCAGGCAGTAACGAGTGCAGACGCAGCATGGATGACACCTGGTTACCACTCCAAAAATGGCACATTCAGTGTTCGTAACTACTATAATGGAGCATTGCTGTATTACAAACACTTGTGCCAACGTGGTAGAGACAATATAGTAGAAGGAGAGCTATATAAAGGAACATCTAAATCCATGGAAGGATTTGCAGCGCGAGAGGTTATGCATCGAGCTAGAGAGGAAGGGATGAAACTTGCTGTCCATTGGCAAGATTCAGATTCATCTTCTGCAAAAGCAGTAGCGGAATGCTTTCCTGAATGCAAAATTATGATCTGTGGTGGCCATGCCGGCAAAAATCACTGAAAAGCTCTGGAAAATTACTCCAAGATGAAGGCACCTTCGATAGATTTGATTAGAAAGCATGAAGACAGGTTCCCTCTAATAAATGGAGCACGCTGCCACTGTCCTAATCGCCACAGCCAAGGTTGTGGTTGTATTACTGATGCTTTTATCATGAGAGCACGTAATAACTTTTCTTACATTCTGACAGACTCTAAGTCTGCTGAAGAATTTGCGAAAAGGCTGAGAGTTCTACCCAGACATGTGCGTGACGAGCACGAGTGGGAAGTGATGGAAGAGGGAGCAGAGCCAACAGAGCACTGTGATTTTCATCCTCTCAAAGTGTGTAGCTGTGGCAATTGTGCCGATAAGGAAAACTTTGCATATTATAATTACGTTACTATAAATAGCGCGTCAAACCACGCCCCTAATTTGCAATTAAATGGCATTGTGTAGTCGAGAAGCGCTTTAAGAAGAAAGATATTGGATAACGACTCCGTGTCATCGTCATCAGGTATCTATGAAGTAGAACAATTAATTAGAAAGAAATACCCGTCGTTGGAAGTGTCGATGAACTGTATCGAGTTTGCTCCAAATCAATTAAGCCAATTGTTGAGTGTTTCCAGGAGTATCAAGAGTTTCCAGAGTTTTCTTACCAACACAGAACTTAGTGAGGAGCTTTTTGTACGCATACTGCATTTCTTCAATACATTTCACTAGGCCTACCGAACTCACATTGTTGTTCTTTAAGAATAGCTCTCGAAACTTGTCTCGAATTGGATATTCGTCGAAGTGTCCAGTGCTTCGGACGAGATATCTTGCTTTTCATTGTGGATTTCGGCCACCAGAAGCTTCCTTTTTTTTGCTGGAAGGCGCTTGGCCTTCGTAGCTGTTATAGCTGGTCTTTTAGCCATGCCGTGCCATGTGTTAGGGGTGTGGTTTGACACGCGCTATTTATAGTAACATAATTATAATATGCAGTGCACACGGATTTTCATTGTTTGCGTGGGAGTTTCACGCTCCTACCCTCTCTTTTTTTATGGGCTCCTGGTATCCTTAAAAGTTTGAATGTTTTTAACTAAATCCCCTTTAAGTAAATCATTGTGACTTTTAACTAAACTATAACTAAATTACAAGTGTATTGCAACAACTACCAGTATAACTAACTACATTCCATGTTTGTTCATATTTCATGTGAGTTTGTAATCCGGTTGAATACATCAGTGATGATTCACAAATCTGACATACATCATGCTCAAAATTGAACTTGTTGTGTCCAAATCTGAGGTGTATACAACAATTATTATTAGTTAGCAAAAAAGCTTTGGAGCTCAAGACAGAGAAGGACAAGGACAAAATTATGTATTTTAATTTTAGTCACTAAATGTAACATTTTTATCATTCTTAATCAAATATAATTTCAGAAGTATAATTGTAAAACATTACTGGAATAAAATTAGATTGATTAACACAATGTGTGATACATACTTAACACTTCAATTCAAATGTATACAAATTTACACCTGAACTCTTCCCATGAAGTTATAGGATGGATTTGTATTTTTAAAATTCTGGACAGTTAGGAAATCATTAAAAGAAGCTGTTAGCAAATGTCAATTTATGCAACCAAGTAACAATATGTTACATTATGTAATTCAGTTCACATAAATAATTATTTTTAAATTGTTTCACGCATGTGCAATTCAACTTAGGCGAGGGTCCTGTCCCGACGGTGCTCGTTGAGTTTGTATTAACTATTAATTACCCTTATGATACACTACAGGTATACATTATTGAGTTACAGTCATGTATTAACCTTGTGACATTAAACTATACACTATAGTACATATAAAGTTGTCACATTTTAATTCTGAATGTGAACAAGACAAAAACACACACATTTCCCTTCCTACAGAGTGAAGTACGTCCTCATCTTCAAAATGATCCTGATAGTCCTATGTGGTTGAGGATCCAATAGCTGGTATTCAATACAACCTGGCCAAGAAGATGTCTGTAAGTTTATGTAATTACGAAATATAATAGCTGAGATGTCCCCAGAAAATTATGGGCACATCTAAGCACATGTAATACTCATACAAATAGCATGTTAATAGCAATTGAATTGGCTCAGTATAATCACTATAATAGGCATGAGAAAGTCAGATTATATAAATGATGACACCACAAAGGCTCTCCACGTGCTATATATGTGGCTAGAATCTTACATAATTCATGAGGTTGCCCACAATCACAGCCTCTGGGTGTGTTATAAATGTCTATCTGATCAACTCTCTCATACAAATGTATGTATGTATTTTTGTATGTAGTATGTATGTACATGTATATTAAAGCACTAAGGTATTTGGATTGAAATATTGGTTTCCTTAGCCAGTGAATATTTGTAAACCAAGCCATTTTACTATTAGTCACATATTTAATGTAGCTTAGTGTTTTTATTATCCATTCTGTGTTCTAAAAGTCTGGACATCCTGTTACCATTTCTGTCACCAATTTATTGTAATATGGAATTTGTAACTTGCTAATGTACAGTTTATTCAACTTTGATTTTGTAAATTATTATAAATTATGTCCTCAGTTCACATTAATTACATGACCCGTGCTCTTTTAAGAAATGATGAATACATAGTGAATGCACAGCACAAAGTTATGTAATATATAACATGGCTTCGAGGTGTGTATCAGCAATATCAGACCTGAAACCCGAGATAGCAGCCCAAGGTGAGGCCGAGGGCTGCTAAAGACATGTTTATATTATCAGGAGCCACAAGAGAAGAAATCTTTTTCAAAATATTTGTGTTCCCCAGTGGACCCTGGGATACCCCCTCCCCCGACTTGAGTTTACATCTGGATTTCAGTCCAAATTTTTTTCAACCTTCAACAACATCTCAGCTACAAGCCTTCTAGGACCCCAGAATCCACCAGAAGCAATATCAGAGAGCTTGAAATTAAAAAATTTTCTGTGGGAGCCACCTCCTCTATCCCCGGGAGCAGTGTACTTCACATGATCAATTCCTTTCCCTCTCATACAAAAAATTATGTATGAAAACCTGATACTATCTATTATTGTGTTTATGATTAACATTCATTGCAATCTTTAGTTTGTATAATATGTCTTTCTTCCACCGATATAATATAATATACATGTACTTGTAGATATTGATGAATGTAGTACTAATAGACATGACTGTCAACATCTTTGTAATAACACAGAGGGCTCGTTCCTCTGTTATTGTCATATTGGATTCATATTGCAACCAGATGGTAGAACATGTGAAAGTATGAGTGTATCCTGCTTCATCTCTTGAATATTTACATCTATCTATGTCCTTAAAAATATTTCTGCTGCCCCATTTGACGATGGGTGATATGGTGAACATCGTACCATACCATTTCCCTTCATGAACTTATCAAATTCACTGGAAATAATAAATTGAGTACCATTTCTCTGAAACTATCCGTTCAGGAAGTCTGTAACACGAAAACAGATATCTCAAGATATCTTCTGTTTTTGATGTTGTCACTTGTGCCATTTCAACTACTTCCGGCCACAACTATAAAGAACATCTTCCCAAGAACTGGTCATGCGAAGTTGATATGGACTCGTTGCCATAGCTTTAATGGCCAAATCCACTGATGCATTGGGGCTTGAGGGGGAGCTTGCTTTACCAATTGGCATTCTTGGCATGACTTCCCAAATCATTATCTAGTCCTGCCCACCACATGTGACTTCTTGCTAAAGCTTTCATTTTTGATATTCCTGTGTGTTCATTGTAACTCCTGTGTGTTCATTGTAACTCCTGTAAAAGTTTAGGTATCATAACCCGTATTCCCCATAGCAGACATCTTTCCTCCACTGAGAGCTCATTTCAGAATTTTATTACAATGCAACTGACGCATTGCTTCATTTTGTGAACCAGCCTTAAGAATGGCCTTAAGAATGGCTGTTTCCACGCTACTGCATGTAAGGCTACAAAGACAGTGCTTTTAGTGATTTAATGATTGTCATATGAAAGTAGTGTGATTGTCATCTTATTGTCATGGGATTGTCATCTTATTGTCATATGATTGTCATATGATTGTCTTATAATTATCTTATGAATGTCATGATTGTCATATGGTCTTATTGTCATGTAATTGTCAAAGAATGTAGTATGATTTTCATAATTGTCATGATTGTTGTATGACTGTCATGTGATTGCCATCGCGTTGTCATGTGATTACCATTTGATCTATAGATTCCCATGTTCTTTCACCAATTCCATCTTATAGGTGTGGAGAACTTGAAAGGATCTGGTATGATAGCTGGTGAAACCTCTCAAGCATATAAAGAGGTTGTAACTCTTAATTTGGTGAGATAAATTCTGTGATCACATAATTAACAATCATTCTTCATCCTCACCTCTCTCTCTCTCCCTCTTCACATCCTCTACTTTCCATTTCCCATGTCAGACAACATGTAAAGCAATAGGTAAAGGGTCATATCTTCTTTAAACCCACAATATCATCCCCAGCCGCACACATTGATTCAGACAGTCATTTGATTATTTACTCTTGTTATTTTGTCATAACATTCTTTACATCACATTTTCTCACATAAGTACTTAATGTTCTGTGACTAGTATAATGTGGATCAATTTCACCCAATGTGCACTGAATAATTGATAACGCTTGGCCATTCAGGACCTCTGTATGAGTACTCACCATTTTAGTTGACCCCAAACAGTACAGTTGCATTTTTTTGAATATTTTTCAACCACATTTCTACACAAGAAAGTCTCTACTGAATGTGCTTTAAGCTGGTGCAAAAATCGACTAACCCATCCAAATTTCTAAGCATTTGAATTGACAATTATGCTAAGTGTGGGGGTTGGCACTGACCACTGCACTTTCAAACACTCAAACTCCAACCGGTACGTTTATCTCCTCTGTAAGTCAACCTGAGGTCTTTTTGTTGCTATTGGTTACAATTATTTTTTAAATGTAAGTATCACTCCCTTGACATAAACAGACGTGGACTGGAATCACTACAAGAAGAGAAAACACATAATATACTAATTGATGGAACAAACAAGACAAAAAGTATCCCTATGATTGCTTTGTGATGTCCTACATTCAGTAATCATGTCCGAAACACAACAGACTATTATTATAAATTATGCTAGATCAAAGTTTTGTAAAACTTTTATCACACACACACACACACACACGCATGCATTAATTACACACACATATAGTATGATGGTGACATCTCTCTTTAAATGTGGTGAGGTCTATATACATATATCCATAGTACATTCATTAGTACATCCATTAGTATACCATTATAATATATGTGCATTACACTGTTTGATGAGTGAATTATGCCAATAATAATTGCTGGCAATAATTATTATCTTAATGAGACATACAATGCTGCTAATATACATGTCAGTCTTGTGTCTACTTGATTAACAAAGATCAGGATCATGCTAGATATGAAGCAGAGGTAATATTTCATGTATTTTTGAAGTTCATGTAATTGAATGGTGTTTGCCACAAGTGTGATTATAGGTAATTTGGTGTACCACAGCAAGATAACTTTGCGTTATATAGATAATTAACATTTAATTATTACTGGGGTAGATAGAGTAACAAACTGCAGCAAATTTTCTTTAACATAAAATAATGATATTACAGAACATAAAAAAAAAATTAAACTCATATTTTATCACAAATTACTTCATAGCTCATTCTAATTTAATTTAGGAGGTATATTGACTGTACTAGATACAAAAGAAAAAAAACTTTATAGATGATAAAGGCAGTGGTAGCTCTTCTGATATACTTGATGGAACCAGTTGCTTGTGGTTGATTTGAAAGCTTTAAGTAGCATATCTCTTATACTGGAGGAGTGGAGGTACATAATTACTCTATTTCATAGGCATCAATCTGTCCAATATGACAACGTATTATGAAGATACACCATGCTGATGAGACCCAATAGGTCGAAACAATCTGATCGATGTATATTCAGATTGTCCATGGTTTGCCAGAAAATGTCACATGTACAAAAAATCAGTATCTACAATCAGGCATGGGTCAAGCATTTTGGTGCTTGTGCTTAAAAGTGCTTTAAGCACTTTTATCAAGTGTGTGGAAGCATTTTATCAGATGTGCTTGTTAAGCATATTTTAAAGCACTAAGCATTTTTTTACAGTTGATTTTTTTTCCAGTTTAAATGTTAATAGAACAGCTGAACAGTTTGGAATTTTAAATAATTTTTGCACCTTGTGGCTATACTGTGACAACTGTTGAAAGTTCTGACAATGAATTACAAGCATTTTGTTTGTTATCCTTAGCACGAGTGAAATTTCAGTTACATGTACAAGTTGTGCTTAATGCTTTAAGCACTTCAACAGTGCTTGTACTTATTGCTTGTACTTATGCTTGACCCCATGCCTGTCTACATTAGATTCAGAGGTTTTTTTGTGTATGACTCAACAATGGTTATATAGTGTGTTTACCATCGAGAATACATTAACAAAAGAGGTAATGCTGTTAGTGGCCAAGAGAGAGAAAATGAAGCTAATTGGGTGAATAGTGTGCTTAGTTTATGCTTGCCTATATAAATTTCCACCTTAGTTGCTCCACCTATATTGGTTATGTTACAATACACCTGTATAAGTCAAAGCAACCAGGGGCAATATGTGTGTGTGTGTGTGTGTGTTTGTGTCTGTGTTTGTACGTGTATGACAAAGTTAATGCTATCAGATAATGCCAACCTGACATATTTGTCATATCAGCCTTCAATAATTATAATCCTCTTGTATACATGTATATACATTATATATTATATATATATATATATATATATATAATATACATATATAATATGTGATTGAATTTGCAAAAATCAGGCTTATGGGATAATTATTAATTTTGAGATACAAGGGAAAATAGAGCTTACTCGGGTGATCATTGTTTTACTACATAAAAAGCTTCATTAACATCTTACCTATTCACTCATACCTTCAGAGAAGTTTGGAGACATCTCTGTGCTTCGCTAGCCACTCATAAGTAAGTTTTTATTCATTATGTTTAATGATTAAATAATTGCATTTTTCTCAAAATGAAGAATTTGTGACAACAACAGTTTAGTCTTTTGCGTGATTGGGATGTATCATATATTTCTGGAGCTAATTAAATACTCTATTCAGGAAATACAAAAACCCAATTTTGAAATTTTATCCCATAAGCCTGATTTTCGCAAATTCGGTCACATATATATATTTACATATATACATATATATATTTATCTAATATGTTTACCATGGAAACAGCAAATCCCACACATTTTCTAATCGCACACTATAATGATATTTTACCGTATTGCACCGGAACTCATATGATCTTGTCGGTTATTGGACCGGAAGTCAACTGACCAGAAGTGTTATCATACTACTAATCAGTAATCACATGCTAAAATTAGTCTCTAGCTCTAGTGTGTTTCAGGAAGAATATAGAACAAGTGAATGGTATATAGTGTTTTTTGATTAGATGAAGAACATATTGTAAATAGGAATAACCAACTTCAGTATATATCATTTTCCAGCCACTCCCCCAATATTCTCTTTCGCGGTGGAGGTACCCATTGGTCTATTTCAGCAAGGATTATAAACTTCAGTTTGTGCAGATGCCTTGGAGTGACCATTTCTCTGATTGTTTCAGTCCATGAAAAGAACTGAAGAACGCAATGTTGTTAAGCGCTTACTGAATTGGCCAATCATTAGATAAATAAATTATCGTGCAGACACCCGGAAAATATCACTCGTTGGATACGCGTATTGTTACTTGTCCTACGGACTCGTGACAATACTTTGTATCCAACTTGAGATATTTCCTGGTATCTGTACGATAATATATACATATATATATATATATATCGTATATACATACATGATATATATAATACATGATATACACATGTATATATATATATATATATAATTGTAATTATATAACAATATATATTTATATATATACGATATAATATTATATATACATACATATAAATATACATATTATTAGTGTTGTTGTAGTATGACAATAATGACCACTTTTAGTTATAGTATAACTAGATTCTTGTTAATTAACAAAAACAATTTTGGGCTTACTAAAAGGGGTTTTAGGTAACTAAAAGTGCCCATTATTGGCTAATTTTCATTTTAGTTAGTTATAAACTTATAGTTATTACAGTAGACCTGTAATTTAAAATAATCAACTAAGTCACAATCTTGCATGTATGTATGTATGTATGTATGTATGTATGTATGCCAGTGTGTATGTGCATATAATTATGTATGTGTTTATATATGTATATATATATAATAAGCATGTATGTATGTATGTATGTATGTATGTATGTATGTATGTATGTATGTATGTATGTATGTATGTATGTATGTATGTATGTATGTATGTATGTATGTATGCATGTATGTATGTATGTATGCATGTATGTATGTATGTATGTATGTATGTATGTATGTATGTATGTATGTATGTACATGTATGTATGTATGTATGTATGTATGTATGTATGTATGTATGTATGTATGTATGTATGTATGTATGTATGTATGTATGTATGTATGTACATGTATGTACATGTATGTATGTATGTATGTATGTATGTATTTATGTATGTATGTATGTATGTATGTATGTATGTATGTATGTATGTATGTATGTATGTATGTATGTATGTATGTATGTATGTATGTATGTATGTATGTATGTATGTATGTACATGTATGTACATGTATGTATGTATGTATGTATGTATGTATTTATGTATGTATGTATGTATGTATGTATGTACATGTATGTATGTATGTATGTATGTATGTATGTACATGTATGTATGTATGTATGTTGTATGTATGTATGTATGTATGTATGTATGTACATGTATGTATGTATGTATGTATGTATGTATGTATGTATGTATGTATGTACGTATTTATGTATGTATGTATGTATGTATGTATGTATGTATGTATGTATGTATGTATATATGTATGTATGTACATGTATGTATGTATGTATGTATGTATGTATGTATGTATGTATGTACATGTATGTACATGTATGTATGTATGTATGTATGTATGTATTTATGTATGTATGTATGTATGTATGTATGTACATGTATGTATGTATGTATGTATGTATGTATGTACATGTATGTATGTATGTATGTATGTACATGTATGTATGTATGTATGTATGTATGTATGTATGTATGTATGTATGTACGTATTTATGTATGTATGTATGTATGTATGTATGTACATGTATGTATGTATGTATGTATGTATGTATGTATGTATATATGTATGTATGTATGTACATGTATGTATGTAACTATGTATGTATGTATGTATGTATGTATGTATGTATGTATGTATGTATGTATGTATGTACATACAATGTATCAGTGTGTTGTTTTAGAAACTAAAACTAAGTTTTTATTTAAGTTTAGGTTTTGGTGAACTAAAACTACATGTATGTAAACAATTATTATAATACTAATTATAATTTATAATTATTGTATAGATTAATTCCTGTGGAAAGAAATCATGATGAAGAGTTGAATATTGTACCAGTAGCGATACAATATCATTTGACAAGCACACTCACTCTGCATTTTACTTTTGCCTAATAGAAGATGAAATGAATCATTGAGATTATAATCATAACCGTCATTCATGATAAAATGATAACGACTGAAACTGCAATTGAGGGAGAAAGAACGATGAAGACACACAAGATATTGAAACAAATAAAGTAATGGTGAATTGATGACATGTACATTATTATTATAGTTAATTATTTATTAAGAAAAAGATGTTTAGTTAATCAGATAGGCCGACAGAGGATAAAACTAAAAAGTTGCAATTTATGAAGAAGTTGTGTGACATGTACATAATTATTTTAAAGCAAATGTTCTCAGCAAAATAATAGGTTGAAATTGCTTTGCAATTTCATGTTGAAATAAGATAATATTCCCAGCCCTAATATTATATATAATATTAGGGCTGGGAATTGGCTGAGATTCTGAAATCGATTATCACTAATTCAAATCCATTAATAATCAATTAAAATCAGCGGAAGTACAATGTAATTAGGTCAATTAAGTCAATTAATGCAGGAAACTGGTGGCCTGCATGGCTGCAGAAGGCTTGTAACTGAGATGTTGTTATTATATATTTAAAAAAAGTCAATTAATTAATATTCAGTATGAAACTTTGGGAATTGTGTGTGGGGGTAAAAAAATCCCATGGCTCCCTCCACTATGTACGACACAAGTTATTAACTTCATAATTAATAACACTAAATAAAGCATAACAAAATTCCACGTACATTGAATGATATAGTGAAATTGAATTGGAAATTATCCATAATTATACATCCAATTAAGAATTAAGAAACATTTGTTGATTTTATTTTGAGTGTTTTCATGTTCTCAGACCTTCACAAACAGCTATATATTCCTCCCTTTTATCAAATTTATCATTGAGAAAACATTTCTCATATAAGAGACTCATTTATATTTTTGAGTACTTCAGGAAATTCTCCCGCATTCCATAATCTCACCTACAAATAATTCTTTTGTCCTTATATTCAATACTACTAGGCAAAGTGATGGGTGATATATTGAAATGTCAATCAATACTTTCAATATTTTGGAGTATCAATATAATAATATATATAATTATCGATCGGTATTGAAATTTTGCTTCCTGTAATATCGATATTGTATCACATGACCAAACCGCACCTATAAATAACATTTTACTATAAATTTTTGTCATATGATTGAATATTTTTCAAGTATTATTTTAGTTTACTCTTGTATCATAGTATTATGAACATCATATTCTCCTCTGCTACTCTATGGTAACATAATAAATATCAACTCGTGTGTGCTAGCCTATCTATTATCACATCATAAAAGATATCGCCCACACTAGTACTAGACTACTAGTAATAATTGGAGGGTAGTTCATAATGCCAATTGGCCAATCAGATTGCGAAATTATAAATGTGCACGTGACGCCTGTTGACACAGTTAGTATAGAAAGCTCTGTTCTGACAGTTCTGTCTCCTCGAGCTATATTTTTTACTATTTCAATCTATTTGTCGTTTACGTCTCCACGAGCTATATTTCATTATTTGTCTCTGGTCCTGAAGCTATATATGGCATCACTAACAACACCGCCATCTCCTTCTCCTCCTCCCTCTCCATCACTACCAAAGAAAAAAAGAAAAGAGAAACTGCCCAGAGGCCGTCATCCAGGTAGTCCATCTATTTCTTCAAGGTCAAGAAGTCCAATTAGGACCAGACGCCAAATAATCGGAAAACCAGGACCAATAAAATTATGTAGAGATGAATCGCCTCCATCACATACATCTGCAGCAGCCAGTGATGTAACAATACAGAACAAATTTCTGAAAATGATGGGATGGGTAAACAATGAAATTGAATTGGAAGAGAACGAACAAGTAATTCCAGATAATCTGTCTAAATTGCTTGCTTGTGCAAACCAACATGATTACGTTGAACCACTTTATAAGAGAGACGTGAGAGATGGTTATTATACCAAAGAGGAAATTAACAAAGTATTCACTGATCTTCTAAACCATCATGACAGTATTTCAGGGTGTGAATGCATTGCACACAAAGCTATAGATTCTTTTGAAAATCGAGAGTGCCGAGACAAATTCCGCTGTTTAATCCGAACACCTACTAAGATGAACAACGATAGGGGAAAGACATTTGTTTTGTCACTTGTTTCATTAATATTGTGCTACTCGGGCAACAACGATATAACTATATCATGGGCTGCACAAGGTACAGAATTTGCTGTCAGCTATGTTTTGATGGATACTCACACCTCTGAGAAACAAGCTTTTAAAGGATGGCCTGATTTTTGTCTTACCAAAGATGCAGTTGGAGCTGGCATAGTTCTCGTAATCATTGGTGAGGTTGAATCTCAAGGAGATTTTTTTTCTCAATTGGGCATATACACAGTCGGCCAGTTCCGTTCAAAAACTATGAAAAGTAAAAAACTAGGAGGCATTCGTATCCATAAAGATAAAATGGTGAACTTGGCCATTTGTACAATTAATGAAGAAGACATCGTAAATTTCCAGTTGGTACATACGGCTTCACAAATAAATTTACAAGAATCGTCGGGAATAAAAAAATTTGCTAATTTATTGCTAGCAACAATTAACTATGTATTGGAGTGAACCATGTTGGTCTACATTATAATTGATTTCAATTTACTATTGATAGTTGTAATTATTCTCTATTCTCTTTGTTTGTCCTAGAATATAATTATCATGATATAATTGAAAATTTTTGTTTTGATATTGATACTTGTAATTTTCTCAGTTGGTTTTTCCTATAATGATTTGATTAGAATATAATTATCATGATACTATATACATATAAAGGGAGGAGAAATATTTTCGTGGTTTTAAAAATAAAAAAACTAAATTTATATGGTTCACATCAAAATTTTGATTAAACCAGAAAACTTTTACCCCTTGAAAATTTTCCTATTGTGTATAGTATAACAATTACATTAGGTATATATATATATAGTAGGGCTGGGATGAAAATTCTTGTCATTTATCAGTTGTAAGTCTGTGATATCAATTGTGCTTATTATTCCAAAAGACATACTATTCAAGCATGTCACAACAAATAATATACAATATAGAAATGAATTTTGATCATCAATGGGAGGAGTTTCCTGCTTAATTGGCCTAATTAGTGATTATCAATTTCAGAATCTCAGCCAATTCCTTGCCCTAGTATATATAGTGATATAATTGCATATTTATATAGTATATAGTATGGTAGCGTAGCCAGAAGGGTATGGTAATCATTTTGTCTGTGTGTCTGTCTATTAGCAGTTTTTTTTTGAAAAATAAAAACATTGACATTTTGAATGGGATACTGGTAGACTTCAGGAAAAAATAACATAGTAAAACCTTTCAGTTGTAAAGTTATAACAGTAATTTATATAGTATAGTATATTTATATTAGCATATTCAAGTGGTTCTATGACTCCATGATTAATTACCAGGTGTCAGTATTTATATATATATATATATATATATATATATATATATATATATATATATATATATATATATATATATATATATAAACATATATATACCAAGTTGGATGCTGGCATATCCAACCAGGAAACTGATGAAATAGTTTTATATTTATAGTGAGTGGACTCATCAGCTGGTCCCACTAAACATCCTACATTACACACATTGTATGTTATTATTAGACTGTGTAACCTTACATCCCTTTGAAGGTTTGATAAACACATTAAACTACATATAAAACCACAGTACTGACCTTTACTGTAAACAGCTTAGACATAAAAAATTAAAGATCACCTACACACCCAAGTAGGGACAGACACATTATTCTTTTAAAATTATTCAATTCCCATGTTCTCAAGAAATTTCCCAAAATTCTCTCAAATTTATTTAGCGCATCAATCTGTATAATTCTCATTGAAAGTGCCAACATAAATAGAACCCAATGGACATACATTGTATATGTACATACGCACATACAAACACATACATGATTTGGTTTGATTTGCTTTGTCTGTCAATTGGCTGTGTAATATATTCTCACGGTGAGTACCATCACTACCATGAGGTATGCCATTTCTGAACCTAAGCATTCTTTTTTTTATTAAAACTATTTGCAGACAATCACACTTGTGGTGTACTATAAGTGCATTCATTTTTAAAGCACTTAAGTACTTATCTATAATAAACAACAAGTAGCTACACAAATTAGAAGTTGATAAAAATACTATATACATGTATGAACTGAAAATTGTGGTCATGGTTACAAGACAGTAGTACAATGTACATGTATTAGGATTGCTTATACTATTATACAATGGTATATAGTCTAATTAATTGTTTAATGCCACTGTTTGACATCAAGTACACTATGATGGGAGCTAAACTTTAATAAGGTGTACTAGTAATCATAATAATGTGTAAAGGGAATAGTACTAAGGTAGTAATACTGTGTAGTACATTCAAATTAAAAGTACAGTGTACTTCACTCACAGTATACACTAAAAGTTATTAGCCTTTTTATTATCATTACCTATTTTATCTTCATAAATATATGATCTTCATGTGACAAAGAAATACACTTAAACTGATCATGTAACTTAGTATAGTGAGGTTTTAAGTAAAAACTTTTCATCAAACTGTTTATTTCCTAAAATTCCCTTTCTCTCTCCTACAAAACCTACAGGATTGTATGCATAAATCACATGTTCACATGTTAGCTGCAGAAGCCACTAAAACACCCTTGCTTTAATAATACACACACACACAACAACAACTCTACATGATAATCAATGTGACCCTTCCCCTTTGAAAGTTAGAGTAAACACTTAGGCTAGTTAAAACACCTAAACCTACAAAACCACAGGATTGTATGCATAAATCACATGTTCACATGTTAGCCTCCAGCTGCATAAACATTTATGTATTATAGGCCACTAAAACATCCTTCCTTTAATAATAATGTATATTACCCTTCTGTATCAATATACATGTATATGTATGAACTGATGCTTTGTTAAACGGGATTTTAAACTTTAAAATAATATATGGGATCCCAACCCATCCCTCTCTATCCGGTAGAGAGGGAAGGGTTGGGATCCCACAAAGATATCTTAACCCCCATTTCTGGTTCCCAAGGCCAGACTATCCGTGTTGACTATCCCAGTGTTATCAAAGCATAAAAGCATATGGAAATGTTACTTTAGTTGACTGTATTATATCATGACTAGTTAAAGTAACTGTACACTGCCAAAACTTTTGAGTTAAAAAAGGTTAGAGAATGCAGAGACCCCTGCCACCCCATTGGTTCACTTTATGATTACCAATAAACCTACCTCCTCGAAACACACACACACACACACACACACCCATACACGTACACACAATACCAGTTAAACCGATAGCACTACTGACTAGCCTTAGCAAACAACCATCCAACTGATGAAACCCAACTTACAAAATATAAAAACACAAATACTCCTGAGCCTACCATACTTGTCTCCACCCATTAGCTAGAATACCTTTCTGTAATTTGCTCAGTTTTTTGGCTAATAAAGTTTAACTGTAACCTTAAAACTTATAGTTACCAATACTCGATGTTCAGTAGTCTCTCTGGACAGACTGTGGAAGTCAGCCTGTCAGCCTATCTATTAACAGGTATACAGAAATTTTATACGAATGCAACAAGAGGACTGCCCTAAAGGATGAGTACATTTATCACTAAGTAATCAATTATAAATGGTATAGTATTTCAAACTCCAATACTCCAAACTTAGCAGAAAATGTATGCAGTGGCTAGAAACAGTCTTGTATATTATAATTGACACTAATAACCATTTCATAATCAGTTGAAATTAAATTCTTTGTGTTAAAAAAAAAACTGTCAACTTGTTGTTAGTTGATGTATTTATTCTCACTCAACCATGAAATTATAGTATTGTCTGTATATGAAGTGACAACAGAAGTCGTAGCCTCTGAGTCTGAGTCCATTTTTTTTTTAGCACCAGAGTGACCACACTCACTAATTATCTAGTGTGCAAGGTACCACTAGATGTGGGAAAATTTGATTATTATTAATAATACATTAAGTAATAATACAAAATCAACCTATTACCAGTAACTGGTTTACACTAAGTATTATTTGTCACCTAACCTTGCAGACATGAGAAAGTCCACCTCCAGTCCATATACTTTCTTTACAGGTGTGCAAGAATAGCTAGATATATCATAAACCTAATTAGTTACAGGTGACAGAGGATGTTAGAAGTAGATATTACATGTAACATCATCTGTCACCTGTAACCCTTAGAGTTTTCTTTTATAGGATGTTGCCTAATTATAATTACTTGTTATTACTCTTGCTGCGTAGTGTAGGCGAAAGGGTATGGTAATCGTTTTGTCGGTCTGTGTATCTATTAGCAATTTTGTTTATCTTGTGCTGTTATTCTTTTCTATCTGAGTTTCAATTTAAGGCAGAGTAATTTTTGTAATAAGCAGAGTCAATTTTGAATATATAGCATTGTGAGCCAAGAAAGACTTTTCCTAATGTACAGTTAAGTGTTAATAGGTCAAAGAGACTTTTCCTAATGTACAGTTAAGTGTTAATAGGTCAAAGAGACTTTTCCTAATGTACAGTTAAGTGTTAATAGGTCAAAGAGACTTTTCCTAATGTACAGTTAAGTGTTAATAGGTCAAAGAGACTTTTCCTAATGTACAGTTAAGTGTTAATAGAATTTGATTACATGTCCTCAGTTTTGTATCTTTCAGTCCTTATCATTGTTCTTTTGTTCATTGTTAGTTTTATGTATATAGTAAGTAGGAACATTTCTAGTTGAGTTGTTGGTTGTTGTTGCTCTTTAGCAAACTATTATCAAATAAAAATATCTTATTGTCCAAAGTCCATTACATATGGTTGTAGTTGACAAGAAATAGTAAAAGAAATCAATCTAAGTTACATTAGCTGTATTAGCTTCTTATAATAACCTTAGGTATAAAATTAAGCAATTTAGATAAACAAGACTACCTACTCAAGTGTATCAATACACTCAAAAGCCAATATTGTATTACAATGAAAGTATCAATATTTCAATATATTGATATGTATTCTAGTCACAATCACAATAACCATGTATTTAAAAAGAAAACTTTACATGATTCTATCTTCTAGTGAAAAGGTATAACTCCTGAAGGCACTTATACTGGAAGTGCCATAACTAGAGGTATACAATACATGTAATACATTAGATCATATCAGTAATTACAATGTTTCATTTCACAAACCTGTCTAGTGATTCATCTAGATTCCAGGTATAAAGACAGGAAGAACACCAATGTACTGACAGTTATAGCAGGAGACTCAAGTGTAATTCTCCGCAACTGCATCTCCTATTGTTTTAGCTTGTACTCTTGGAATTGGTGGTCAGCCCTACAGTTGAGCAAAGAAGAGAAAATATAATCTTAAATGTATTATAGATGTACATTCTATACATGTACTGCAAATAAAATATGACTACATGGCCTAAAAGAAGTGATAATTTGGAAGAAGTTTTAATAAAACACGTCACTAGTACTACAGAGTGCACCATATAACACAGTACTTTGAAAGTATTACTATAAATATCTACATTGTAATTAATGCAAAGTACATGTACTGTGTAGTACATTCGAAGTACAGTGTACTTACTCATAATGTGTGATAGTATGGGGAAGTGAATGCTGCTAAACCCAAAAGTATGTGAACACATGTAGCCTCAACATCAAACCACTTCATATAACTCAACACACTTTCTTTGAAGAGAATTATTTCCACATGTGAAATAGCAGCTGTGAAGAGAATTATTTCCACATGTGAAATAGCAGCTGAATTAGTGTGAATAGAATTGCTGAATTGGTCCTTTGTACAATTTACACATACTGATTACCAAGTACCAACATTGGGTTTAAAATTTATAATAACATGTAATTAGGAATGTATAAAGCATTTGAGCTTAAAAGTGCTTATAATGTGCAGTAATCCTATAATGTGCTTAAGTGCAAGCTCAAACTCAAGCACAAGCACAATTTAGTGCTTGTGGCTAAAAATTGCTTCAAAGCACCCTCCAAGCATTTCAAAAAATGTGCTTAAAGTGCTTTCAAGCACTTTAAGCACATTTAAAGTGCTTGACTCATGTCGGAATTATTTGTAGATACTGATTTTGTGTACATGTGACATTTTCAGGGCAAACCATGGACAATCATACACTGATCAGATTGTTTCGACCTATTGGGTCTCATCAGCATGGTGTATCCCAAATTCACAATACAATAATACACTGTTATTTTGGACAGATTGACACTATGTAAATAGAGTAATTATGTACCTCCAGTATAAGAGATGTACTACTTTCCAATTAACCGCAAGCAACTGGTTGCATCAACTATATCAGAAAAGCTACCACTGCCTTCATCATCTATAAAGTTTCTTTTTTCTTTCGTGTCTAGTATAGTCAGTATACCTCATATACGGTATATCGCATAGAACTCGCAGAATCTTGTTTCTATTTACACTTGGGTATGACCATACTTAAACTTACCAACATATGCTTACATGTATATGTACATATATATGTATGATCTACTAGTACGGAGGGTCATACATGTAGTGCACATATGACCATACATGTATGACTCTCAGTACTACTGAGAGTCATACATGTAGTGCACATACATGTACATGTATGATCATACATATACTTAGCAACATATGTGTACATGTATATGTACATATATATGTATGACTCTACTAGTACTGAGAGTCATACATGTAGTGCACATACATGTACATGTATGATCATACATATACTTAGCAACATATGTGTACATGTATATGTACATATATATGTATGACTCTACTAGTACTGAGAGTCATACATGTAGTGCACATACATGTACATGTATGACCATACATATACTTAGCAACATATGTGTACATGTATATGTGCATATACATGTATATGTGTATGACTCTACTAGTACTGAGGGTCATACATGTATTGCACATACATGTACATGTATGACCATATTTATACTTAGCAACATATGTGTACATGTATATGTACATATATATGTATGATTCTACTAGTACTGAGGGTCATGCTTGTAGTGCACATACATGTACATGTACATGTATGCCCATACATACATGTATATATGTATGACTCTACTAGTACTGAGGGTCATACATGTATTGCACATACATGTACATGTATGACCATACATATACTTAGCAACATATGTGTACATGTATATGTACATATATATGTATGATTCTACTAGTACTGAGGGTCATGCATGTAGTGCACATACATGTACATGTACATGTATGACCATACATACATGTATATATGTATGACTCTACTAGTACTGAGGGTCATACATGTATTGCACATACATGTACATGTATGACCATACATATTATACTTAGCAACATATGTGTACATGTATATGTACATATATATGTATGACTCTACTAGTACTGAGGGTCATACATGTATTGCACATACATGTACATGTATGATCATACATATACACATGCGTACATGTATATGCACATATATATGTATGACTGTACTAGTACTGAGGGTAGTGCACATATGATCATACATATACTTAGCAACATATGTGTACATGTATATGTACATATATATGTATGATTCTACTAGTACTGAGGGTCATGCATGTAGTGCACATACATGTACATGTACATGTATGACCATACATACATGTATATATGTATGACTCTACTAGTACTGAGGGTCATACATGTATTGCACATACATGTACATGTATGACCATACATATTATACTTAGCAACATATGTGTACATGTATATGTACATATATATGTATGACTCTACTAGTACTGAGGGTCATACATGTATTGCACATACATGTACATGTATGATCATACATATACACATGCGTACATGTATATGCACATATATATGTATGACTGTACTAGTACTGAGGGTAGTGCACATATGATCATACATATACTTAGCAACATATGTGTACATGTATATGTACATATATATGTATATATGAGTACAGAGGGTCATACATGTATTGCACATACATGTACATGTATGACCATATTTATACTTAGCAACATATGTGTACATGTATATGTACATATATATGTATGACTCTACTAGTACTGAGGGTCATACAAAGGGGAAAAGAAGGAATAAGAAGAAAGGAAGAAGAGGAGGAAGAGAAAGAAGAATGGGAAGAGAATGAAAATACATGTAGCTGAAGGAAATGGAAGAAAGGTGGAGAAGGAAGAGTTAATGGAAGAAAGGTGGAGAAGGAAGAGTTAAGGGAGACAAGGAACAGATAAGGAAGAAGAGGAAGTTAGAAGGAACAAATATCAAAAGGAGGACAAGGAAGTCAAGAAGAAGAACGGGTGGAGGAAAAGGAGAAGACATTGCGCATTACACTTATCTGTATATCATTCAACGATTGTTTCAATGATGAAACTTCCTAATATAATAACAATAATTGTATTTTATTGTTAATACATCCTAATGTCATATGCGTTTATTATGTGATTCAATCTACAAGATACGTGTACATTTAGGCTCTGGTATTTGTAATATAAGTATTAAACTAAGAAAAAAATGAAAGAACACGTGGATATGAAAACTGAAAGATTGGAATTGGTATAATAGCAACAAGATTAAACTTCCAACCACTTCTTACAAATTCCATATATGTGTAAGGTGGATGTAATCAAACTAATTGGTAGAAACAATCACTCTGGTACGAAGGTTTTGTCAGTCAGTCTTACATCATTACTATATGACTCTACCAGACATATTATTAATCACTACAAAGCAATCAATCGTAAGGCTCTTGTTTAGTGTTACAACTACAAATGATATGGCTAGTTCAATCAAACACACTGGTAAACATGATAGCCTCTGATCAATTGTTTCAATCATTCACAGCAAAATAATTATATTGAGGATGTGGCATGTTAATTACATGTCATGTGTCATATATAATATAATATAGGTAATCGGAATTTGGAATCTATTCCATACCGAAACAAAATTATACAGAAACAGAAAAAAACAATAAATGTACCTATGGCTGTTTGCAAGTAATCCACAACAGGTTGTTTTCCATTACTTCTAGCCTTGCTTAATGGGGTATCACCATCATCATCCATACAGTGTGGATCAAACTGATGAGCTCTTTTACTACAGGCAACCATCTATGATATGCAGCACAATAAATTCTTACTCCTCACTGAACAGGGATCTTTAACTTGCTTCAGTAATCTAAGGGCAAACAGTGCAACCACATATAAATTTGTTTTTTACACACGTACAAAAATTATCGTCTTATGGTCTATATTCATGTAGACATACATATATGCATACAGACAGAGAGACAGACACATACACACATGTATCACTTACACAAATGGTTTAATATAATATACTCTATAAAAAAGGTATTTATTCTAAATCAAATAAAATCTTGTGGTCTGAGCAATTTAGTTAAGCCTCAAAGTACATGTAATAAAAAATCAGGCCAAAAAAAGCTAATAATGCCAATGTGTATAATCTCACATCTCAAAGGAAGCCTTAGGTCTAAGAGATCCAGGCTTGCATCTTCAAATAGGCAGTTCTGTGGTTTCTCAAAATGGGTATAAAAATACTGAACATTCACAAATAAAGGTCAGATAGAAGAGCTACAATGGGTGGTGGAAATAGCAAAGTCGAAGAAAAGACAGAACAAGTTCAATCATGTGAAAAAAAGACAGAACAAGTCCAGTCAGTCGAGATAACAAGTGAAAAAGCAGGAGTAAGTATCACAACATGAAATAAGATGTTACTACAATATTAATATTGTTATATAGCAAAGAAATGAACTTGAGTACTGTTGCAATATTGCAACATTGCAACAATAACACTCCTGCTACATGTATCAGGTGTACATGTACATGTAGCTGAGTTCTTGTTTGCTATACAGTTTGTGTACATGTATGTGACTGTGCTAACGTTAAAACTTCAAAGTACAAACATGTATCATGTATGATGACAGTATCTCATACATTTAGTAAGGCATTTTGACTTTTGGTTAACTAAACTATAACAATGGGCACTTCTAGTTAGTTAACTAAAACCCTTTTAGTAAGCCAAAAATTGTTTAAGTTAACAAATTAAAATTTGAGAAACTATAAGTATAACTAATGGTCATTATTGTCATACTAAAATAACATATATTTACAGTGTGAGAGAGAAAAAGAATGTACATCATGTCAAAGAACTAGAAATGATGAAAACATGGAGGAAAATGAAGAAAGTAAGAAACTAAAAGAAAGAAGAAGCGAGCAACAAGAAAAAAAAAGACACAACGAACTAAGAAGAAGAGGGGATGAGGAGCATAAATGGAGGCAGCAGATAAGACAAAAAGAAAAAGAATACTACAACTTGAGAAGAAGGATAACAGAAGAAGAATACAGGTGGAGAAAGGAAAGAAAAAGAAGAGAAGATGAAGACTATAGGTGGCAAAAGGAAAGAAAAAGAAGAGAAGATGAAGACTATAAGATGAGGAGAAAGGAGGAAGAGAAAGAACAAAGGATGAATGAGATTATCGGCCTCATGTGGTATGTATGCCTTCAATACCAGCACCTACATGTATGATACCAACTATGCCTAGTGCACATGGCATGACTAGTGGTGTGCCTAGTGCTGCACCTACATGGATGATACATGGCATGACTAGTGCTATGCCTAGTGCACCTACAATGCTACCAATGTCTACAATACAAACTACACCTAGTGCACCTGCAGGTACATGCAGTGTGTCCAGTCAATGCACTGGCCATTCATCCCTTTTGTAATTAAAAGTTCAAATGGTCTAGGCATTCAGTTATGTTAGGATTATATTATATTGTTATATATTGTTTATTGTTTATTTACTACTTATTTTATTTATTTCTTGATTAATTATGTGGTTATTAATTAGTTATAATTAATTAAGAAACATGTAATAGTTTTTGTGGAAAAGATTGTTGAACTGAATCTGGTTGAATCTAGAGGAAAACTGTTCCTTTATATGTAAACTATATAATTCTCCAAACCCTCTTTTTAATTTAATAAAAGGGCATGTAAGTGATGTCAAAACCAAAAAAGCACAGAAACAAGATTATAAATTCCCGTACAGTTTTAAAAGAACAATTTCGTCAGAAATCATCACAAAAATATGAATATAATTAATATAATGAAATTCATTGCAATTTTTACATCATACTATGAATATAAACTGGAAAAATGGAGGATTTTATGCCGAAAATAGCCGAAAAGGCTGTGCAGATATCTCGACTTTCGGAAATAATTTCAGACTGACCAGGGAACAGTACTGTATCCATCCCTGGGCAGGGTGCACATCTTATATTATGTACAATATTACAACAATTACAACAATTATCAGTCTTACAAATAACACATGTATATAATACAATATGTGTGACTACAAGTCATGGCACACCTCACTAATGCAGTACTTTATTCCTTACATGTTGCTGAAAAGTTTATAAGTTGTATTTATATTGTGTAGTATGTTATACCACATTGTGTGATAATCATGTGATAAATACAAGGATATAGGTCTCTAAATTCAAATAGCTAAAGAGTATGAGTATGATGCTACAGATCCACTCTATAAACACATGTACATGTATATACATATTCACATTATTAATTATTGTATTAATTGTCCTATTCTGATTTGATAATCGATTTCAGATCCCAACCCTAATAAATACACATACACATAAATATACACAGTGGAGCACAGATACAAATAAAGATAGTGGTGGAGGTTTGGGTTAGTAACTGCGTGAATATTAATGGTAGATATCCTAACAATGACAACAAATCATGTTTGGGATGTGTTATTTTGATATTGTCGCACACAAAATTTGCCACCTATAAGTCAAAAATGCTGGTATCGATGATAACAATCCAATATTACAGTTTACCATGCCTCAATTTTAATTATTATAAATAGGTATAGAGGATATAAAGTGTTTACAACAGTAATTACTGCTAACGATAATAGGCATTTGCCCCTTCCTTGGATACTTTTTAACTTAAAAAATAATGATGCAATGAGATAAACAAAGGTACAGATCTGTACATGCATAGTATTACATATGTAGTTGAGTTGAGTGAGTATGCCCCATTCCAGCACTAAAAGGTCAGTTCTACGCAGACAAAAATTTTAGTCTTATAAATAAAAATTATGCAATTTTTATGAGTGAGGCAATCATAACCAACTTTATATATATAACAACACAAATGAATTAAGATTGTGACAAAATTTGCTGACATAACAGAAACCTAATACCAAAACTACTGGTTGGGTAAATCATTGACTTTCTCTATTGTTTAGTCTCAAGTGGTATAACCTAACAATTAATAATTTCCTGTCATTAAAGAAATTCATGATGATAGTGTGTACATGTAAATATATAAAAATGGTGGCATTGAGTTATCAGTCGGGAAATAGAGACAATGAGCATGGGCAGTAAGAAACACACATACTACATGTACATTAGTAGCTAATAGTTAGTAATATTTGATAGATATGGGGTCGAGAAGCTCATAAAGCACGAGGAGTAGCCAAGTGCTTTATGAGGCTTTGAGACCCCACCCCCAGTGCTATATTTTCCAAGACAACACGAGCAAACCTGGTGCTTTAACTGGTTTATAGTACTTTGGATTGATGCAATGGAGAAGAAAAATGAAGTACATTGTACTTAGTGTTCTTGCACTAAACCCGAGGTAAGCGCGTTGTTTTCTAGTGTTATAAACAATATCCGAAAAATATAGAACAGGATGTGGTAAAAAAAGTTTGCCATATGGAAAATATAGAACTGTCGGTACCTTTGATGTTAGGCGTCAAAGTGCTATAATATATCAGACATATTAGGCTATAGAGGTTAGTGTAATGTAAAATTATATCCCAATACCAATAACTTTATGAATCATTTGTCACAATATAATTATTCATTATGTATTGCCAAACTCATGATAATTGAAATTTACCAGGGGAGGAGCAATACCTTCTAAAGCCAATCCTGTTAAAATAGTGTCTTTGTATTTTTTTAGTACGGATATCCATCTCAAGTCATCATGTATATACTTAGATTTAGTGTTTGGTATCTTTGGTGGTTTAATTACCCCGGCCTTCACCAAGTTTCAGTTAACTTGTTCATACAGGTGTATGAGATGTTTGATTTTGACCTGGCGAGCTGGGCTGCCTTGGTAGCTCAGTTGGTAAGAGCACATGGCTAGAAATATAGGTTAAATAACTAGTTCACACTTATTGGGTAAAAGGTGTTGGGACATGTGTCTCTAGAACTTTCTAGATTGTCACATGCTTTAGAATATTCCAGAACATTTAGTGGTTTACTATATAACAGTGATTGATTTTGTACAGTAGTGTTGTGTTGTCTGAGTCAAGTTAAAGGAAGCAGAGAATGTACATGTATTGAGCTCTTGCTCTGCCATGTTGTGTAGACTTACTATTTTCTACCATTCAGAAATTGCCTCCTCACCTTATGACTTTTCAAAGGAACACATGAACAAACGAAAAAGTATAAAGAGTGGCTATATTTTATATAGTCCAGCTGTTTGGCCTGAAGAGGAGTTTCAAGTTGTAGTAACTTGTATATGGACAACCATTAAGCATATGTACAACTGTGGCAGATGAGCAGCTGTGGTGTATGGAGTGGTTGGAGAAGGTGTGGAGTGGTTGGAAAAGGGTGCATGATAGAGAATGGCTTCGGAAATTGCATCCTCACCTTATGACTTCAAATGAAGAAACGGAGAATATCGGTAGCTCCACTAGACCTGTGCCTTCAATTTCGACACTGTTTTTGTACAAGAGTGTATGGTATATGGAGTGGTTGGAGAAGGTGTGGAGTGGTTGGAAAAGGGCGTGTGGATGATAGAGAATGGCTTCGTTGATGATAGGAATTCATGTGAAGTTGCCACTCATGATGTAATTAATAAACTAACAGCTATATATAATCCAAAATTCTTGTTATAGTAGAAAGTAATGTGGAATATATTTACTTACTAACATATTATTATCATTACTTAGTCATTGTAATTATTTTTAATGCATGCATATATAATTGTGGTATTGGTATAAGTTATAATTAATTAAAAAACATATGCAAGATAGTTTTTTTGGAAAAGATTGTTGAACTGAATCTGGTTGAATCTGGGAACTGTTCCGGTAAACTATATAATTCTCCAAACCCTCTTTTTAATTTAATAAAAGGGCATGTAAGTTATGTCCAAACCAAAAAAGCACAGAAACAAGATTGGGGATTGTACATTATCAACTAACCACTTCATACTTACATGTACCACATGTAAGTATAAATATATATAATTATTTATTACCATCTAATGTATGTATGTATGTATGTATGTATGTATGTATGTATGTACATGTATGTATGTATGTATGTATGTATGTATGTATGCATAGGTGTAGGAATAGGCTATAGCACATGTATATATAATTATAATTATGTACATGTAGTACATAATATAGAGTGAACAGTACAAAAGGTGATGACAATACTGGGAATGGAATATCAATTCAGCTTAGGTCTTTCAATGGGTTATTTTAGCTTTGAACATAGCAAACATAGCACTACAAACAAACAAACAAACAAAAATAAAGGGGAGTAAAAAATTCATAATAATCTAAACTACTACAAAACAAGTAAAAATTTTGGATACAAAAGTAAGCAATGCCAATCTGATTATACTGTGTACACACAAAAATTAAAAAAATAACATTTTCAATAAATGACATGACAGTTACATACTGTATACCAAATAACTTATTTTATGGGTCATTTTGTTAGTTTTTGGAAGTAAATATCATTATATGTATTTACTGATGCATTGGTAAACAGGACTACATAGATTAATGATTAATTAAATAATAGAATGCATGAATGAATGAACGGATGAATGAATAGCGGATGGATAAATGAATGGATAGATAGCTATGTAGACATATATCTATATAATATATATATGTATATATATATATATATATATATATATAATTATATATATATAATGGGGGTGGAGTGAATGTTATGTACATGTAGGACCTGTTAGCATACTATATAATGTACATACATACATATATATACATGTATATATATTATGTATATATTATATACATACATATATATATAATTATATATATATATATATATATGTGTGCTATATATATCATGTTTCATCTGTCTATATGCGTTATATAAACCTGCCACGAGGTAAGATATCACCTGAGGGCGTAGCCCGAGGGTGATATCATCCGAGTTGGCAGGTTTATATAACGCATATAGACAGATGAAACATGTTATATCTGATATATTTTAGAATGAGATTCATACCTTGGATTGTCATTAAGTCCGTAAGAAATCGCCGTCGAGTTTCACAAGGTTGATATTTTAAAATATCAACCTATTTTGAGGTTTATATGAGAAATATAAACTTACACGCCCCATAGAAATGTATGGGCTATGAATCTCATTATGATATATATATATATATATATATATGTATGTATGTATGTACATTATATAGTATGCTAACAGGTCCTACATAACATTCACTCCACCCCCATTGTTTATTTAATTATTAATTTATTATTCATTTTTACATGCAGTATAATTATAATAATGATTTTATTATGGGTGTAATTTCATTATAATTACTAATTGCTATCAATAATCTGTTATGTACATGTATGTGAAGATTTGGGGCAGTTGATAGATACACGTAGATACTAGTGTTGTTTTAGTTTGACAATAATGACCACTTTTAGTTATAATTATAGTATGTCTAGTTTATCACAGTTTTAGTTATAGTTATAGTTAATTAACTAAAACAATTTTAGGCTAACTAAAAGGGTTTTAGTTGTAGTTAACTAACTAAAAGTGTGCATTATTGACCCTTTTTTCTTTTAGTTAGTTATAGTTATTACAATAGACCTGTAATTTAGTTATAGTTTAGTTAACCAAAAGTCAAAATGCCTTACTAAAAGGGGTTTTAGTTAACTAAAACAACACTAGTAGATACCCATGTATCCCTTTATGATGGGGGAAGGAGGAGGTGTGGTGGTGGGGGCACTTGACTATACATGAGTAGAGCCGTAGAGGTGGACCTTTTTCGCCGTGATCCAAAAATCATGTCTATCTATAACTATAACTAAAACCCAATTAACTAAGGCACTGTGACTAAAACTATAACACTTTTAGTAAGCCTGATATAGTTAACTACATGTATAAAATTGTGTGTGATAAACTAGACATACTATAACTATATACATGTATATCAATATATAGTTATAGTTATATACAATGCACATGAAAGGTGACAGTCAATATATATAACTATTATATACGTAAGGATTAGAGAATAATTGAAGCATTACCACTTGGACCAACAGTGAGCCTGCCATCAGCATATGATACAATACAATATTATTTTATAATAAGTATCAACTCAATCTATCATAAAAATTTAAATAGCCTAATTTATGACATAAGTGATTTCATTGTCCCACAATGAATTTCATTATATTAATAGCCCACCAACGTTGGTGGTAAAATGGCGGATTTTTGATATGAAGGTGGATTTCTCGTTGTCAACACGTCCTAAACTGACTTAGCAACCTTTTTAGTTTATTTTATAGTTTTATATGCTTATATCTTTGTTATAATATTCTTTTTATTTTGTGTCTGTTGATTTGAAAGACGAATATAATTGAAATACAGTGACCTGAAGAATTACAGAAGTTACAAATTTGTGTTCTAATTGCTTCAGCGTTTGCCCCTCGAGTGTCATCTTTTAACTCACCAAATTTCCAGTGTCAACCATCCATCGACACTTCACAGTCGAGGCCAGGTAGCTCCTGCAGGTACGGGAGACATTTTACAAGCTGATTTTCAGGTGGGGCTCAGTCACTGCCTCAGGGTGGGGCTGCTTACACGTAATAAATTATTATAACAGTACATGTGCATTATAATAATTATTTCTGTTTAGTAGAATAATAATGGTTCATAGCTGTATAGTTGAAGGTTGCAAAAACAGATCAAATAATCCTCAGTTGTCTTGGCATAGAATACCAGTTTTACAAGAAAGATTTCGTCTCATAATGCATCAATTGTCTATACCAAAGTCTGCAGAGCTTAAACATGCAAGGTGCGCAAACCACCTTGTAAGCGTGATGAAGTAATGACAAAAAAAAAGAGATTGACTAGAGATGAGTTACGACAAAATATCACCCATGATCACACTTACTCTTTACCGATAGAAGAAGCTCCTGTTGTTGTTGATCCGTCATGTTTAAGTCATATTGGTTTGGACAAGGAGATACAATTGACTGAAGTGTCAACAATGCCACCAGACACACCCATTATCGATACTTCTAGGTTCTGTATAGAAATGTTTGTAGATGATGATCAAGGTATTCGTTTTTACACTTCATTTCCAACATACAATCACTTTATTATCTGCTACAATTTCCTTGGTGATGCTGTTAACTGTCTCCATTATCCAGGTTCCACTTCATCAGCTTCTAGAGTCAAAACACAACGCAGTCTTTCACCACAAAATGAATTTTTCCTGACACTATGCCGTCTAAGATGTGGTCTTTTGGAACAAGACTTGGCGTACAGGTTCAAGATATCTCAGTCAACCGTATGAAGAATCTTCATTGCATGGATAAATTTTTTGTATCACAAATTTCGAGAAATACCAATATGGCCATCTCAAGATCAAGTACGAAAGAACATTCCAGACCAATTTAAATATCAATATCTCAATACACGTGTTATCATCGATGCAACAGAATTGTTTATTCAACAACCTTCAGATCCCAACGCACAGCAGCTAACGTTTTCATCATACAAAAATCATAACACTGCTAAAGCTCTTGCTGGCATAACACCATGTGGTACCTTTTCATTCATATCTCCTTTATATGGTGGCTCAATATCTGATCGACAGCTTTTCATTGAATCTGGCTTGATAGACAAGTTGGACACTGGTGATGCAGTAATGGCAGACAGAGGTTTTAATATAGCTGATTTACTTTCAAGTAAAGGAATCACAGTAAACATACCACCCAGAAAGACTTCAGAGCAACTTGACAATGTTGAACTAGTGGAAACAAGGTGAATAGCGTCTCTAAGAATTCACATCGAGAGGGCTTTCTGTAGAGTTAAAGTATTTAAAATCTTAGACCTCATACCTAATAACATGGCAGGACTTTCGTCAGAATTATTCTATACTTGTGCGATCCTCACAAATTTTCATCCACCTCTTGTAAATAAATCTCGGGCTCAGTATTCCATTGAAGAATGAAACTCATATTGTAATATATTGTCTGTTACTAGTTAATTAACAATAATTATCTTAACAATAATTATTATTATATATTATTATTATTATTGTAATAAGCAGCATGTGATCAAGGTATGTGTGTAAATTAATTTTTACTATATATTATCATTAATAAATTCTGTATATGTGAGGAGGCATGGGAAAAGGGACCTATAGCGCTTAATTACAATTTTTAGAAAAATGCGGTTTAAAATTGTATACTTCCGTACAACTTTGTATACTATCAAAAGCATGGTAAATTTTTTCTACTGTAATGGAGAATTCACTTTGCTGCGCTACAGAATTGTTGGATGAGTTTGAGAATGCTGATGAAGATTACCAGTACACAAATGAAGAGGAAATAGCTGAAGCATCTAGTGATGAGGATGAAGGTGATATAAATGATTTTTCTGTCAGGTTTGAAGATGCTGCTGAAGTTAACATGATAGGTAGTTTTATCACTCAGACTTGCCAGTGTACACTAGGACCAACACATGATGCTTGTTCTAAATTGTTTAATTATGAAATTTTTTCTACAAATCGTATGAATTGTGCAGAAATGGAAAAGGGTGAATTAGACTTGGTGATATTAGCTAATCTGAATGCACATCGGTGTGGGGAAAGTCACCAGTCTCGATGCCATGTAAACTACTACTTTCATGGGAAAAAGGTGTGTAAAACTACATACCTTTTTCTTCATGGTATTGGCCCAAAGCGATTCAAGAATTTGTTGTCTCATTTTGATCAGAATGGGCTAGTATCACGAACACATGGGAATACAAAACGTTCACCAGCTAATACATTGCCATTCTCTACAACACAAGAAGTCGTCAAATTCATTAACAATTTTGCCCTTCTTCATGCACTACCATTACCAGGAAGGTTACCTGGCCAATTCAGTGACCAGAAAGCACTACTGCTGCATTCACACATGTCCAAGAGGTTTGTACATGTATATAGGCAGTACAAACTTGGCTGTGAGATTACAGCTGACATTCCGATAAGTCGTCGAAAGTTTGAATCACTATGGCTAGAGCTACTCCCTCATATTGTATCTATGAAGCCTGCTACAGATTTATGTGCAGTATGTCAATCTAATGTCGTGAGTATTATGCGTTCTGCTAACCTAGATGAATGTGAGAAATCAGAACATTTGCGAAGTGCTGAAGAGCACCTACGTTTAGCCAGAGTAGAAAGACTTCTGTATAATGATGAGTGTAAACTAAGTATTGAAGAATTCAAAAATAATTCCATACCAAGGGTTATTCATCTAAGTTTTGATTTTGCTCAACAAATTCATTTCCCATCTTCCCCCCAGCAAGTTGGGCCATTGTATTTCTTGACACCACGAAAGTGCCAACTGTTTGGTGTATGTTCAGAAGCTAAAGCTGAGCAGGTGAATTATCTAATCGATGAAAATGACAATCCAGGAAAAGGAGCTGATTGTGTAATATCAATGCTTCATCACTATCTTGAGTCCTTTTGCACAGCTGGTCAGCATCTACAGCTGCATGCCGATAATGCAGTTGGGCAGAATAAAAATAATGCAATGATGGAGTACCTTACCTGGAGAGTACTAACAAAGAGAAATCCAACTGTAAAAATATCATTTATGATTCCGGGACACACAAAATTTGCACCAGATAGGTTCTTTGGCCTGATTAAAAAACTATATAGGCATACTGCAGTTTCAACTCTCGTTGACATAGAACGTGTAATTTGGAATTCAACCACATCTAGACAGAATGTCCCTCTATCTACTGTTGATACCTCAGGTAAACGTAATGTAATTTGGTACCGCTGGACTGAATATTTGTCCTTTTTTTTCCGCCCGATACCAGGCATTTCCCAGTATCATCATTTCCGTGTTGATGCGTCTGTCCCTAACAAGATATTTATGAAGACATATGAGGAAAGTGAAGAACTAGAATATGAAATCTGCAGTGGTGATGGAAGTAGCAAGCTGTCAGAAATGCCTACTGTGATAAATCCTTTTGGTATGTCCCAGGAAAGAAAGCAATACTTATGTGATAAAATAAGGCAGTTTTGTCCATCTGAAGCATCAGCAAATCTCACTTGTCCTAAACCGAATATGACTATCAGTCAAATGTTTCCTATTACTGAACACAAGAAAACTCGAAAATGTAGTCATTGCCGTCAAAGTGGACATACAAAAACTGTGCGTGGAATTGTCACTTGTCCTGAATTGTTAAAAAAACACTAGGTAGTTATACTCATCTAAAACCATGTTTCTAATTGTCATTTGAATTTGATATTCATCCAAAATATAATATATATTGTCAGTTATCAAAAAATATTGAAAACTCAATTTTCATATTCGGACATTATAGGACCCTTTTCCTGTGCCTCCTCACATATTGTAGAATGTCCAGTGATAAGTGATGCCTTGGGTAAATTATTTCAGGTAATAATGATGAAATGTATATGTTTCGTAGATTTGTGAAGCAAGAACTCCAGAACGATTGGTCAAAAAGGATTCTTTCCACTGTCATGTCTTTTGTTGTCCACACAATAAAATCGCACCAACTTACTTTAAGAATGGCCATTGCTCCCTGTACTTGATAGTAATAATAATGGCTACGCTTTAGACAAATGTCATTGTTCTCAATTTCACAAAAAAAAGACTTGTTGGTACATGCTTCACAAACAGATATATTGCGACATGAATAAGGGCACTTAATTTCAATTGTTCCACAGATAGTTGCATTCTCTTTGTTCAACACTACACCTTCAGGTGATGCAGCTAAAAAACCATGTTGGGAAATATGTATACCAGATTGGTTTACTAAGTATTGATGATCCAAATTTTCTTTATATTTTTCAAATGCTGTTGATTCATGCAATCTTCCCCAAAGAATGGCACTATTACATGTACTTAACATCTTTTGTGAGGAGTTGTATAGAACTGACTGTAACTTACTGGATGTTATCCTACCTTTGCACAACATACCAAAAACTGACGATGTTATATGACAGTAACGCTCTTCGTGCCACCTAGCACATAGAGTTTGCTTCCGTGTTGCCATTTCTATTTGTTTAATGTCTGCTTTTGAAAGAGTGATCCTCTGAAGAAAATCCTTTCCATTTGCTGAAAGCTCAGACAAAGATATTGGTTGTTCGTTTTTTTGAATTGCTGCCTGGACTCTAGCTTGTGATGATCTTGGTGTTGGAGGTAATGTGTCTATGTATTTCACTAGGTAAGTATTTTCTGGTAAAACATCTAAAAATGCTATTGGTGTTTGAAGAAGTTCCAGCTCAGATCTAAATTTTTGAACCTCATCTTCTGTAGTTTTGCATAGTAAATTTGGCCTTGGGTCATAATTGGTGGAAATTACTTTCTTTATCTTTCCATATTCTGCTTTTATGAATTTTATGTTCTCAATTGAACAGGGTTCCTTTGTAGTTCTCTTACGTGGTTGATGCCATTGCTGAATTGAAGATGTAGATGTTGTTTGCTCTCTTATTTTGTGTGTCCGACAAAATTCTTCAAGAAAATAGCAGAAAGCTCCTAGGTGCTTACAGCAACATGTGGGGCCACGACCAGCAGGACAACCACATTTTGCAAAAACGATGTCATTGCTAGATCTATCCAAAGCAACTCTCACTCCATATGTAGTAGTCTTCTTCATTTCTGGAAAACATTTGCATTCCAATAGAATATTATTATCTATTTCTTTATGAAGAACGGATTGTACATGACCAGCCTTAAATAATGGAAATGCTTTACTGTTGATGTCTTTGAAGTCACTGTTTGGAATTCCATCTGATGCTTGTCGATGAATGAAATACTCCATCATGTTGGCCATGGTGAAATTGAATGATGATGGCGCTGAGGTTACAAGAGATGATCACTGAGACTTACTACTATTCCATTTTTCATCCAGTAATACAGTCATGGTTGTAATAATAAATATAACAATTGAATACTATATATATGCTGCAGTGTATTATTAAGTGTAAGCAGCCCCACCTGAAAATCAGCTTGTAAAATGTCTCCCGTACCTGCAGGAGCTACCTGGCCTCGATTGTGAAGTGTCGATGGATGGTTGACACTGGAAATTTGGTGAGTTAAAAGATGACACTCGAGGGGCAAACGCTGAAGCAATTAGAACACAAATTTGTAACTTCTGTAATTCTTCAGGTCACTGTATTTCAATTATATTCGTCTTTCAAATCAACAGACACAAAATAAAAAGAATATTATAACAAAGATATAAGCATATAAAACTATAAAATAAACTAAAAAGGTTGCTAAGTCAGTTTAGGACGCGTTGACAACGAGAAATCCACCTTCATATCTTTATTAAAAAAATCCGCCATTTTACCACCAACGTTGGTGGGCGTTTATTAGAATCATTTCATTGCATAAGGTCTATTATATTCCTATTTTTGTGATGATTTGTGACGAAATTGTTCTTTTAAAACTATACGTGAATTTACGGATAAAAACGTACTTTTAATTAATAGGGTTATACTCATTTTAATTTTAATAACGGTATAACTTTCCACGCCCATTATTACTTACATACATACGTACATACATACATACCCATCACTGCCATACAGTTCCAGACTCTTCCTCCTCCGATGGATCTTCAAGGCTAATTGAATACGTTTCATTTAGTTCGGGGTTTGTGTCAAATACTGCAGTTATTGTGATTGTCAATTGAAAAGAAAAGAGGTGAGTAAAGAAATGAGGAATGGAGGGAGAGGAAAGAAGAGGCAAAGGTAGTGATGAAATAAGGAACAACATATACCTTTTCAATTTCTTTATCACCAAATACTAAAACTCCTGGAATGGTTGATAAGTCATCAGAACCATCTGAGTCTAACACTGTAGTTGTACCAAATGCACCTCTGTCTCTCATTACTGTCAATATCACAACAGAAAAGAAATAGTTAAATGAATGAACATACATGTACATGTATGTAGACAGACAATGGATAGATAGATAGATGTAGATAAACAGACTGAGATAAATGAATGAACATACATGTAGATAGATAGATGAATATTACTATTATCATTTGTTATCAAGTCTTCGGATATGGCTTCTTCTATCGACTGATCTAAACAATCCAAGAGGGTCACCACTTTCCTCAATAGAAATACAAGCTATTGAGAGAAAAGAGAGGAGATATAAACACTACACTACTACATGTGTATATACATAAGTATGTATGTATGTATGTATGTATGTATGTATGTATGTATGTATGTATGTATGTATGTATGTATGGATGCATGTATGTATGTATGTATGTATGTATGTATGTATGTATGTATGTATGTGTGTATGTGTGTATGTATGTATGTATGTATGTATGTATGTATGTATGTATGTATGTGTGTATGTATGTATGTATGTATGTATGTATGTGTGTGTGTATGTACGTATGTATATATGTAATGTAAAATAGCCGAAATGGTTGTGCAGATATCTCGACTTTCAGAAATTATTTCCGACCAAAACTCGTAATTATCGTAATCTTGTGGGATGAGCTATTCAATGAATTCAGCAAAAAAAAAATTGAGAGTGACACCCACGCAATTAGCTTGCAACATATCATACCCATACTAGATACATGTACAATGTACTTTGACTATATTAACACAGTTCCTCACTTCTTCATCTTCATCATCTTCTTCATATCGACCTCTTCGTGGTTAATCCCTTATGAGCTCTCTTCTCTTTCATTCTTCTCTGTTGGCTTACAAGCCTCACTAAAGCACGAAGACATTGTTCCTCTTGCTAACAAGTATACAAATGAGTAACTAACAAGTAAACAAATACATGTTTTAAACCAGTATTTAGTACCTTAATCATTTCATTTCTACAAGACTCGGAATCTTTTTCTACAACTGGTAACACTCTGATTTTCTGTTATAGATAAACATGTATATGGTGAGTTAATGTAACCTGATGTTTTAGCTATAAATAAAGTTATCTTATCTGAAAGGAACTTACAGAATATTATTAGTTGGTGTTTTTAAGTCTGGTATAAAACATTTTTCAGATACCACACATTGTAATGTTTTAGTGGTAGTTGTGATTACATGGTTACATGTTTTGTTCTTTGAAACACACACGAGGGGCTTAGATGTGTTCATTTTTTTAGTATTAGTTGTTTTTACACATTGAAGAGGCAACAATAGCACGTAAAATATTGCAATAAACCCCTTAATGGAACTAGCATGAAATACATGTATAGCATGAAATACATGTATAGACATAAAATACATGTACCAACAGTGAGCCAGCCATCAGTATATGATCTAGTCTAGCATAGCCAGATGCCTACTACAAAGGAAGGATCAGGTCAACCCACTGTACTATATAGCGTTCGTCAACAGTTTAGCCAGATTTTTGGCTATTTTAGTGGGCAACAAACCGCTAATAATATTCATAATCAAAATAAGTATATTCATAACTATACTTAGCCAGCTGTATGAATTCAATTATCAGTTTGCCAGATACATGACGCTCTAGACGAATAATAGTACAGTCAGTTGATCAGACCATTCCTTCGTAGTAGATTGGGTCTGGCTACACAAGACTATATATAATTCATATTCTAATCGTATATATACGTTATCAACACCATTCTGTAATGATAAACACATTCTTTAGTACAGTGTCTGATGGAAATCTGGCTCATTTAGATCATATACAAACTAATATCGATACATTGATTCACATAATACACATATTAGACTCATTCCCGTCATGATCCCAGAACTTACAGTTCTATTCGTCCCTGGAACAGCAATCTTCCATTTTTTTAATTTTCAAATTTAAAATTATGGGCGTGGAAAGTTATATTACTATTATTAAAGTTAATTATGTTCGTTTTCGTCAGTAAATTTCCGTATTTAGTATTAAGAAAAATGTGTCGTCGTATTACATAAAGATTATGAATATAGAGGAGATAATTAATTATCGGACTCACCAATTTTCGGACAGTCTCAAATTTTTTGATTAAACTGAACCCTAAAGTTTGTAGTCAAACGATAAAATCGCTTTATCTATAGCTGCAGAAATGCAATGACACCAAAACAAGTGGAAACAAACTTGTCAACGTTCCGTTGCATGATTACGCAGGTTTTCGGACGTAACCTGATCTCGTGTACGGAGATCAGAAGTCGTCCACGTGCAGTTTGGTTTCTTTTGAATTTATAAAGTTGGTAAGTAGCTTCAGTTACGTAGTATATATTATCTCTGGTAGTTTTAAAATGTTCTAGTAATAACATTAAAACTTTTCTCATTTCTTAGTTCATCATGCACATCGTATCAAAAGCAAAACGGAAGACCCTACCTGAAAGACCAAAGACCTTCAAAACATGGAAAGAAGAGTCCATGGGCCTAGCAATTTCAGCTGTTAGTGAAGGGATGTCTGTGAGGAGGGCCGCATCTGACTTTGACGTTCCAAAATCCACCTTACATGATCGAATTTCGGGAAAAGTAAGCATCGATGCTAGAAGTGGCCCTGAACGATATCTTAATGATAAAGAAGAGGAACAAATAGTTAATTTTATTGTAGGCTGTTCAAAAATAGGATATGCCAGATCGAAGAAACAAATTTTGGCACTTGTGTCAGCAATCGTAGCAAAAAAGAGAGGTTTAGAGGAGGGAGATATAGTTGTGACAAAAGGTTGGTGGGCCTCATTTCAAAGGCGACATCCTCAGCTCTCATTGAGATGTGCAGAAGCATTATCATATGCCAGGGCCATAGCTCAAGACCCTGAAATATTAAACTCTTACTATGACCTCTTGGAAAAAACCCTAAAAGATAATGATTTATTGAATAAACCACACATGATTTTTAATTGTGATGAGACAGGGTTCTCTTTAGAGCATAAGCCCGGAAAGCTAGTAGGCATGAAAGGAGTGAAGCATTTAAATTCAACTACTTCTGGTGACAAAGCACAAATGACTGTGTTAGCTTGTGTGTGCGCAATTGGTTATTCTATGCCACCAATGGTTATATTTGACCGGAAGAGGTTAAAGCCTGATCATACCAAGGGTGAGATACCAGGGACAATTTACGGTTTGTCCTCAAATGGCTGGATAGATGGTGAACTGTTTGAAGAGTGGTTTACACGTCATTTCTTAATACACATTCCAGCCATTCGACCAGTATTACTATTGCTGGATGGGCACTCTTCCCATTATATGCCTTCTCTCATTCAGAAGGCTGCAAAAGAAGAAATCATCATTTTTTGTTTGCCACCTCACACCACACATCTTCTTCAACCATTGGACCAAACATGCTTTAGCCCTCTCAAAAGGTACTGGAATAAGGAATGTCAAAAGTACATGTCAAGCAACCCAGGTCGTGTAATTAATCGATTTAGTTTCTCAGAAATATTTTCCAAATCATGGAAGAAGGCAATGATACCTTCAACAATTTCTTCAGGATTTAGGGCTACTGGTGTGTACCCATTTAATCGAGCAGCTGTCATGGATAAGAAAGGTAACAACCCATGTTCATCAGTTGCTTTTATTCCCTTTTGTAGCCCATCTACCAATAGACAAATTGATGTACAAACAGATGTCACTAAAGGCCCCCATACATGATGCAACATGTTGCGTGCAACTAGTCGCGTGCAACATGTTGCATACAACTTTTTAATACACACTGCTGCAACAATGTTGTTTGACTTCTATTGGTTTCTATGGTAAAACAAAAAAATGGTTGTTAGACAGAAAGTGGTGATTGCTACTATTATGTTAGTTTTGTCAATGATACAAAGGCGTAGACGCAAAAATAGAAGGAAGAGAAAAGTATGGGTAAGAGAGTGGATCCAAAACAGGGATAGACATGGTGCTTACCATCAACTAATGCAAGAATTAGCGCTTGATATAACCAGTTACTGTAATTTTGTGAGAATGAATGCAACGACATTTGAAAAACTACTAGGAAGAGTTGCTACCCTAATAGAACGCAAAGACACAGTAATGCGTAAAGCTATTTCACCAGGAGAGAGATTGGCCTTAACACTTCGTTTCCTTGCAACAGGTACACAAGTTATTGATTTGTCATAATTAATCCACTGCATGTACATGTACTTACTACAAACAGGTGAAACATATGAAAGCCTAAAATTTCTGTACAGGATACCTTCCCAAACGATTGGAGCAATTATCCCAGAAACTTGCTCTGCTATTGCTACAGTTTTAAAAGATTATTTGAAGGTATGTTAACAACAAACACATTGATACTGTATATAGTCAGACATTGTTTGAAAATTTTTTAATCATAGCTGCTTAATCCACTTCCAAAACTTAATCCATCATCTGAATATGAAGAGAGTGGAGTTGCATCTCGACTTTGATGTAGCGACGAATGTGTAGAGCTCATTCCATAGGTAGTATGATTTGCTATGCCACTTTGAGCATGAAAAATAATTGTTTGGATCTGCAGCTTTGCCCAACGCCTTGCTTCAATACTTTTAGTTGATTTTAGCTCAGCTGCTACATGTTTCCCAAAAAGGTCATACTCATCTACTTTCTCTGTAGAGTTTGCAGCAGAGTCAAGGTATGCAAGTGCTTTTTCTATTAACTGGTCTTCATGCTGCTCTTTCTTTTGCCGTTTGGTTGCTTTAGTCAATTGTGGTGACGTAGGACGTTTAGTCGAATGCACATGTGTAAAAGTAGATAATTCACTTTCTTCTTTGTCACTTAAATTTGAGATATCATCATCCCTCTCAGCAACCTATAGAATATACACATAAACGTAATTTGTATGCATAATTTATTATTAATTTTATTCTACTTAAATCACATGTAGTTTCCAACAACAGAAATTCAATGGCTGAAAATTGCACAAGATTTCTCAACAAAATGGAATTTCAATAACTGTATTGGTGCTATGGATGGAAAACATATTCTGATTCGACCCCCTGCTAATAGTGGATCATACTATTTTAATTATAAACACAACTTTAGTATTGTGTTACTGGCACTAGTCGATGCAGACTACAAATTCACATACATAGATGTAGGTTGCAATGGACGGATTTCAGATGGTGGTGTTTTTAGAAACTGTTCTTTGAATAAAGCGATGGAAAATGGCTCATTAAACATACCATCTGCAACACCACTTCCAGGAGGTGATCGTCCAGTACCATTTATGATCGTAGCTGATGATGCATTTCCCTTAAGGCAAAATATTATGAAACCATACAGTCAGATTGGTTTAACAACCCAAAAAAGGATCTTCAATTATCGTTTAAGTCGCGCTAGAAGAATTGTTGAGAATGCCTTTGGCATTTTAAGCAATAGGTTTAGGGTATTCATGACACCAATTGGTCTCGAGCCAGAGAAAGTCACTAAAATAGTATTAGCATGCTGTACTCTACATAATTATTTGAGGGAACAAACTGTATCACGTTTGGTGTACATGCCTCGTGGAAGTGTTGATGCTGAGGATCCAGACACACATGCTCTACTACCAGGAGAATGGAGATCAGAGGAAAACCCTCAAGGATGGATAGGATTAGCACACCAAGGAAGTAACCGACATTCAACTGTAGCCAAAGAACTACGTGACTATTTATGTGATTATTTTGTTTCAAGTTGTGGTGAAGTCTCGTGGCAATACAACATGATATGAACTCAAAGACACTGATCATTATAAATAATTACAATTCAAATAAATGTACTTTAATACTTACTTCTAAATTTGATGTACTACTTTTTGGAATCACAAAATCTTTGAGAAACATTAATTTTTCAAAGTGTGTCCATTTGCTTATATAGACCTCATCTGTTCCAGTCCCCGTCTTCCTCTTTTTCACTTTGGCAAATTCCCGGCTAAATTGAGTACGAACACTACGCAACTTTTTGTTTATTTCAGTTTCTGATAGTATTAAAATAAAAATATGGCATAAATGAATCACAGCATCTGAAACTCACTCACCTGAAATTTCCATTGCAGTGGAAATCTCATCCATTGCCTTCTTGCGTAAATCTCTGTCATGGTACTCTTTCATTTTCGTGTTGTATAGACATGGTCTTTCTTCTTTTAGCTCGATCAGTTTGCCAATGGTTTCCACTGACCAAACTACTGCTGCCATTTTTTCACGTGTAAGCTTAACAACCACACCTACAATTCGCGGCATATTCCTTTGAAGTTTCCTGCAACTAGTTGCATGAAATAGACGGTCATTCTATTCTCTTGCAACTGTTGCACATCGCAAGCAACACACAACATTCTAGACATACACTTTGCGATTTAGTTGCACGCGACTAGTTGCACGCAACATGTTGCATCGTGTATGGGGGCCTTAAGTTTGACTTCACAGAAATTGAGCTTCAACGCTTTCAGCGTAGGTACGAAGAAGGTTTTAACATTCCAGGTGACACTAGATATTAAAAGTGGCTTTCAGCACTTCACCCTGAATCCTGGGATGATGACAGTCTATTGGTTAGATGTGATCCATACTTAGTACACCATTTACCACAACCAGTAGAAACATGTACTGGCCTAAAATACTCCCCTTCGCCCTTTTACCTCAATACTTACCATGGTGAGGACAGAAACAGTTCTAGATCTATATATTCGTTGACTGAAGGTCATGGCAATCGACCAAGCTCTTTCCCACAAGATTATTATTTTCCTGTTGAAACTGGTGGTGTTCCTTGCTTCCAGTATCCCAGTGGACAAGCTCATCAATTCTATGGTAATCCCTATTTTCCGAACAATCGGTGTCATAGATTTCGTGGTCTGCAGTCTACTTTCTATGATGGTATTGATGATGAGCCTTGTCTCGCTAGATATGGTGAAGTCGGATCAACTTCTTTGAGTACTCTTGATAATGAAGAATCTAGTACCACTGTACAAGGTGAAGTGTGGTTTGATGAATATTCCATTCCGACTAGACCAAGAAGAGTTCATACTGATAGGTGCAATGTTAGTGAAGTGCAGGAAGAGCAAGATGAATTGTTTCCCACAGTCCAAGATAGAGTTTGCTCTACTACTGTCAATCCTCTTAATAGGGAAGAGTCATTTCCCGTAGACCAAGATAGAGTCCGTTCTACTGTTGTCAATCCTGTTAATCGTAAGGAATCATTTCCAATAGTCCAAGATAGACTTCACTCTACTACTCTTAATCAGGAGGAGTCATTTCCCAAAGTCCAAGATGGAGTTCGATCAACTCCTGTCAATCCTCTTAATCAGGAGGAATCATTTCCCAAAGGCCAAAATAGAGTTCGCTCTACTATTATCAATCCTGTTAATCATAAGGAATCGTTTCCAATAGTCCAAGATAGACTTCGATCTACTCCTGTCAATCCTCTTAATCAGGAGGAGTCATTTCCAATAATCCAAGACGGAGTTCGATCTACTATTATCAATCCTGTTAATCGTAAGGAATCATTTCCAATAGTCCAAGATAGACTTTGCTCTACTACTGTCAATCCTTTTAATCAGGAGGAGTCATTTCCAATAATCCAAGATGGAGTTCGATCTACTATTATCAATCCTGTTAATCGTAAGGAATCATTTCCAATAGTCCAAGATGGAATTCGATCTACTATTATCAATCCTGTTAATCGTAAGGAATCATTTCCAATAGTCCAAGATAGAATTTGCTCTACTCCTGTCAATCCTCTTAATCAGGAGGAGTCATTTCCAATAATCCAAGATGGAGTTCGATCTACTATTATCAATCCTGTTAATCGTAAGGAATCATTTCCAATAGTCCAAGATGGAGTTCGATCTACTATTATCAATCCTGTTAATCATAAGGAATCATTTCCAATAGTCCAAGATAGACTTTGCTCTACTACTGTCAATCCTTTTAATCAGGAGGAGTCATTTCCAATAATCCAAGATGGAGTTCGATCTACTATTATCAATCCTGTTAATCGTAAGGAATCATTTCCAATAGTCCAAGATGGAATTCGATCTACTATTATCAATCCTGTTAATCGTAAGGAATCATTTCCAATAGTCCAAGATAGAATTTGCTCTACTCCTGTCAATCCTCTTAATCAGGAGGAGTCATTTCCAATAATCCAAGATGGAGTTCGATCTACTATTATCAATCCTGTTAATCGTAAGGAATCATTTCCAATAGTCCAAGATGGAGTTCGATCTACTATTATCAATCCTGTTAATCATAAGGAATCGTTTCCAATAGTCCAAGATAGACTTCGATCTACTCCTGTCAATCCTCTTAATCAGGAGGAGTCATTTCCAATAATCCAAGATGGAGTTCGATCTACTATTATCAATCCTATTAATCATAAGGAATCATTTCCAATAGTCCAAGATGGAGTTCGATCTACTCCTGTTAATCCTCTTAATCAGGAGGAGTCATTTCCCAAAGTCCAAGATGGAGTTCGATCTACTCCTGTCAATCCTCTTAATCAGGAAGAGTCATTTCCCATAGACCAACATAGAGTTCGTTCTACTGTTGTCAATCCTCTTAATTGTAAGGAATCATTTCCAATAGTCCAAGATAGACTTCGCTCTACTACTCTTAATCAGGAGGAGTCATTTTCCAAAGTCCAAGATGGAGTTCGATTTACTCCTGTCAATCCTCTTAATCAGGAGGAGTCATTTCCCAAATCCAAAGATAGAGTTTGCTCTACTATTATCAATCCTCTTAATCGGGAGGAGTCATTTCCAAAAGTCCAAGATAAAGTTCACTTTACTACTGCCAATCCTCTTAATCTGGAGGAAGAAGTTAGAAATCATTCTCGAGTTACATTTACAAGTAAGTAATGTAAAGTACTGTATAGCCTGCAGTTCTGTTTTAGCATTCGTTTAGCAAGAAATGCACTTCATAGGGATCAGACATAGGGCCAGTGTTTTTGATAAGCTCATATAGTGCATGCCTGGTAGGGATACATTTCTATTCAGAGACACACAATAATTGTAATTATCTCTGATGTTTGGATTGTCTACTCCGTTGGGGGGAGGAAAATGTTTTTAAATTTAATTATAGATTTAATAACTAGTATTTTAACTTATGTCTACACTGTACAGGGTTCAGTTAGGTTAACTACACAATTATTTTAATTTTATAGATGATGTTGATTTGACGAAATTTTTACAAGTACCATCTATTCCAAAGAAAAAACCTGGAAACATTACAAAAGGTGCTCGTGTACTTACAAGTGTAGAAAATATGTTGCAGTTAGAAGAGAAAGAGAGAATAAAAAAGCAGGCTGCTGAAGAAAAAGAAAAGAAAAAAATGGAGAGGCAGTTAAAGGCACAACTTAAAGAAAAAGAGAAGAAAAAGAAAGAAGATGAAAAGAAAAGACGAGAAAAAGAAAAAACTATAAATAACATTGAAAGTGCTGAAAAAGGTGAGTTTGAAGTTAATTAATAATTGCCATAGTAACCTAACTGTAAGTGATAATAATGGAGCTCGAAATCTTAACTGTTTCACTCTGGTAATAATCATAGGTGGCCCAGCTTTTACAGGGTAACTACTTAGTGTTACAACTTGTTTATCATCTGTTAGGCTTTGCAAATTATCTTTCAAATTCCAGCTATTTTAAGCATGTGAACAATAAAAGACTATGATCATTACGACATTATGAATATATAATCATTACAAGCTAATTCATGTGTATTTACAGATTTCGTCTCTAATCAGTTGTTATAGGTTAACTTCCATTACTTAGATACTGACTGTGTTAGAAGCACCTGTGTCCATCCAAAAGCTAGAAAATGGGTTCAATGTATGAAGTGTGGCAAGTGGTATCATTGTAGCTGTGTGAATGTTTCATACAAGCAAGCTTCAAGTGAAAAGTACAATTTTTTTTGTTCTAGTTGTAAAAATTGATGTTTTCTGAACTTTTTTGTGTTTATGAATTTGACATCCAAGATAATTGGGGGGTGGTGGTAGTGAATTGGGGTGAACCCACCCTTTTTGTCCGTTAATTGGTTCGTTAGTTACAGATGGCTTTTGGTAATTATTTCTGGAAGCATAAAGCATATTCTTCTATAATTGGGAAGTCTGGTTTATGAGATGTGGAAGCTGCTTTGAACAAGAATGAAGTCGCTTCGAACAGTTGTTAGTGATTTCTGAACACTGTCCGTTAAAGAATAATCCTGTCCGACTTTGAAATCACCGTTGGCAATAGATTTTGCACTGTGTTGCATGTATTTAATAGCTTAGTTGTTGCAAATCTTAACCCAACGTCTTTGCTCAATGTTTCTCCATCTGATAATGCAAGTTTGTTTTTGTCCTCAAGCTATGTTTGTTGCTACGACGTAAGAAACGCTAAGCGTCCGTTAATTAATTAATTACTCTAGTTATATTAATCATATTCTTCATTGAAAAATATCAATTTAAACGTCATCATAATGAATATTAATTAGAAAAATGGAGGAAAATATGCCGTGATGACTGGGTTGTTCGGCCTCTCCTACATCGTTCCACCCAACTGGTTATGGATTCCATTCGACTGCGCTGACCAGTGCATGGGACGGACTTTTGATTTCTGCAATAAAAAAAGAAAATCGTATGTAACGCCCACGCTCATTAGAGTACAACATTATTTTAATGGAATTTAATTTTGACATTATAATAAACTAAGTAAACCCTTTAATGAACAAAACAATTTGTAATATCATGCATGGATTATGTGATGTAATAATTATAATTATACAAAGATCACGTTTTTTTTTACTCAGACTGAATCAGGTTCCATTAATCTTCATTCTGATTTCACATCTGCAAGTGACAGTAGATTATATACTAGATTATGTTTAACTGAGATGATATACCTGTATAGAATTATATAATTGATGACACTGATGAGAAAGGAGGAAACTATGGAGGATAATATGATGAGCTAAGACTATATTGACTCACTGAATATAAATAGAAGTTTATGTAAATATAATTATGTAAAATTAAATGCTTGTATAATGAAACACAAAAGCTCACTATTCCTCCATTTATTTTATAGAACTAATTGTTAAAGAGGATCAATAATAATTATGTATCTCTTCCTCATTACCAAATATACACATAACCAGACTCAGCTCAAGTGAGTGGATGGGTCTGGTAAAAGACTATACATCAACTTTGCTTTAGTGATTGGTGACAAGGTCCTTCCACAAAATAAATATTGGATAAACTTCATTAATATTCTCTTTGCACGAGAAGTGCACTCATCTGAGTGTGGATCAATACTTGGAATCTCTTATTAGTGACCACCACATGAAGTTGTATTCAGATGTTTACATTACACCTAAATTATACTATATGGTTCACATGCCCTGTCTTATATATCCTTGAGTAAGTACATAACTTGGTTGTGAAATGGCTTTGAATATTCATTTCGTTTTAAACAGGTATGACCCTCTAATTAATCATTGGACAATGCGATTTGAACCCAATCATCGCTACTTCAAGCAACTGGCTAATGTGTTGGGTAATTTCACCAACATATGCTATTCACTATCTCTTCATCATCAACTTTACCAATGTTACCTCAGTCTGAAGGAAACGACTTTGCCTGGGGAGGAATTAGAAACTGTATATTAAACATGCATAGACTTGATGACTTAATGAACTTAGTAGACATTTTATCATTACAGGCCAGAATGTCATACTTCCTGATCATCCATTGTTGAAGCAAGTTATGCTCCCATATTTCATTGGAGAAATACACTTCTGGTAAGTTGGACAGTTAAGGGGTAGGGGAAGGGGTATATGTGTGTCATTATAATATGAAATTTGTTACAACGATACAAAAATTTGTTAGCAAGCAACGAGTCCTTCAACAGTCCTTTCATTTCATATTTTGATATACATGTACATCTATTTTACTATCTTTTTTAACACATTTAGAGCAAATTGGGTGAAATAAAATGGAGTCTCTTTTCGGGAATCTTCTTGTGTTGTTCTTCAAGTAGAGAATGAGGAAATCCTGTTTAGGCAAATTTACAATATTTATGTTGTGAAAGATAAATTACAGTTGCTATTAAATCTACTAAATGCAGTTGATTTTAGTGGACACTACCATGCTTTTAATGTTCGTAATACATGATACACATCTACAAAATTTATTGTAATGAAACACAATATTTATCAATGATATTTAAAGTAATAGCTAGAGGATGTTCTTGGGTTTACTTTGACACCTTGTGTGATGTTGCAGTAACAATATTGATCTAATTATAGCACCACTGTATTATAATAACATTGTTATATCATCATAACACCATCCAATTTGACACCATGGTGTTGCTGCGACACATTGGTCTAATTATAGCACTATGTGTTCCTGGTGTCTCGTGCCTATGGTGTCCAAGAGGTGCCTGTGATGACTGAGGTGCCATCTGTGTCTTGGGTGTCTCATGTGCTTGTAGTGACTGAGGTGTCTGTAGTGTCCCTGGTACCTCGGGTGTCCCTAGTGTCTGATGTTCCTATGGTGCCCAAGAGGTGCCTGTGATGACTGAGGTGCCTGCAGTATCCATGTATCTGTAGTGCACTGAGGTGTCTGTAGTGTTCCTAGTACCTCGGGTGTCCCTAGTGTCTGATATTCCTATGGTGTCCAAGAGGTGCCTGTAGTGTCCTTGGTGCCTCAGGTGTCCATGGTGTCTTATGTGCCTGTAGTATACTAGAATAAACATCATAGACACCAACATAGTGTTTATTCTAGTATTTCAAACAACTCAATCTATTCTGATGTATAAAAGAAAAATCATAATCAATCTGTTTGAACTCAATCTCTATCAACTCAACATAATCTATTCTAAACAACTGAATGTATTCTAATGTATGTAGTATCATGTACACCTATATACTCACCATTTTCTCCTCTTTGGCTTTGACTTCATCTCAATATCTCTATTACAACATCCTTTCTTTGTTCTTTATTCATGATTGTATCTGCAATTTCATTAACATCCTTTCTTTCAGCAATCTTCTCTTCTATGTCAGTGTTCTTCCTTACTTCTTTCTCCTTGGTGTATTCAACAATCTCATCTTCTGTTTCAACATCCTTCCTTGCTTGTTTTCCTTCTAAACATTTGTAATCACTTCTTCTCCTTTAGTTCTATATCCACGTCCATCTCTATGTATCTCCATCTCCATCGTAGGCTCCTTTTGACTATATATAATCATCATCTCTTTCTATCTCTCCGGCCACTGTTTGTGACTACATAATCATAAATGTACATATAGGGAGGGGTTGTTGGTATGTGTAGAGGTTAGGTTCTTAAGTTGGTTTTTGTTAGTGTTGATTGCTTGTGAAGCCAATTCAACCTGAGTTTTGCTGTTAAAAATCAGTTTCTTGTACTACACCTATTCTTTGTATAATTATATGTATACATATACGTATTATTACAAAATCATTGTATACATATACACGAGCTGAATCCTGTGAGCAATGCCAGAGAAAAAATTACAAACCAAAGATCTGGAGTCAAGTTGGTATGGACCTTATTGGTCTCCTGCCTGAAACCCCACGTGGCAACAAGTTTATTGTTACATTGACAATGTTTTTCTAAGCGGGCCAAGGCTGCTTCTTTGCCTGATAAAACAGTACTTGGTGTGGCGAAATTCTTATACTCTAGATCTGTAAGTTGTGTATGTGAGGTGTAGAGAGCCTACTATTGGTAATAATAGCTGCTGTATGTTGTCGCTATACAATATGCATGTATTCCATATAGGTCATGTGCAAGATGGGTTGTCCTGAAACTCTTATAAATTACTGACCAACCCATTCACAAACTCACGACCTTGGTCAGTAATATATAAGAGTTTCAGGACAACCCATCTGCATAATATTTGATAATCATTCATACAAAAGTAGTTCAATTGAAATATTAATTTTGTTTAATAAAAAAAATATGTATGAAAAAGTGAGGAATTTGGGATGTCTTACAAGTACATAGTAGGAATGGCTTTAGTGAAGTTGACTACTATATACAGGATGCAGCACCCATGTCCACTGGCTTACCATCCAGTGTATATGTAACCAGCTCTGAGAAAAGCTGCCTTATGGATTAAAATATAATTTTGAGATACAATCGAATGTAGTCATTTAGTGGTCACACAGGCGATCACCGTTTATAACATAATAAAATTAGTGGTGTCTAACTTTGTTACTGATACATTTAAACAATGACAGGAGAGCTTTATTTGCTTCTCAACCATCCAATAAAGCAACCATGGTGAGTTTTCATCTTCAGAATAACCGAAAAATGTAACGGAAATAAATGGACATGCAATGAACACATGGCCACACCCAATGCACCTTCACGCACACTCTCCTCCATTACTTCATGCGTTTTTCAGGGGAAATATCACATGACAATGCAAATAGTTTACACATATTTAGTCGCGTTTTTCTGATTTGCGACAGGAACGGTTCAACATGCTCATTGTGGCTAAAACAGTGGCTTTGTCTTTATCTCTATCAGGATGTATCATAATATCAAATAGCTACTTTAACACTCTATTCAGGTGAGACAAAAAATGGATTTTGAAAATTTAATCCACAAGAATAATAAAAAAAACATAGGGATGTAGGGATGTCAAAACCCAAAAAGCATGCAAACAGGTTTGGGAGGCTAACATATTAAACAAACCACTTCCATATAACCCTACATCCGTCACGCGTTTCCAATCTACATTTACTAACGAGAAACGGAGAAATCGGAAATAGAAAACGGAGAAATACGGAAAACATAGTTGGATAACGCTATCGGGTCAACTGTAATATTCGCCTCTCCCGTTTTTGATGCATGATTAGTGTTGTAGAAACGTTGAACCCAGGAAATAGGGACGAGCGCGTAGTGCGAGCCCTCCGTAAAGGTGGCTAAAGCTATTAGTTTCCAAGCGCATCGAGGCAGTAGGGCTATCATTGTTAGGTTATCATCAGAACAAGGTTATATATTTGTTTTATTCACGCAATTCACAGAACACACCCCACTGAAATTAAGCATCAAAAACGAATATTACCACGCTATCAATCCCAGCCATGTACTCTGCCTATTTTTTTTCCGTATTTCTCCGTTTCCTAATTCTGATTTCTCCGTTTCTCATTCCTCATTTTACATTTACCGTGACTCGATACTCGACACTGGCTAATGAGCACACGTGACATTAATTAACAGTGTGTATACGCCCAATTTTCAAAACAGGGCTGTATGCTCCACCTTCTGTTTTCTTGTATAAGATATGTAAGTAACACAGGGTATGGAAAAGCAAATGGAAAGTTTTGGCTGGTGAGTAAAATAATAATTGTGTTGGATGATCAGAATGTTGAATTCAGTACAGCATTTTCCTGTACAGTAGGAAGGGAAAGGATCTCCTTTTCGTTTTGTTTAAATACAAATAAATTTATTAATAAGGATCTCGTTTTCGTTTTGCTTAGAATATATAAATACAAATAACTTTATTGAAGTATTGAAAGGTCCTTCAGGAAGTGTATGCTCTAGTGTATAAACTCGGTGCTTTGGAAATTAGGGATGAGGTTAGGTTTTGTATTTATAATACACAATTAATGTATACACTTCATGTCTGACCTTAACCACTTCCTAATTAAATTACTTAAATCAGTAATTCAAACATTTGTCATCATCACTAATTGCATTAACACTGTACCAGACTGTCAAGTGATAAAGAATATTTAGTGATAATCTTTTATATTTAAGTATGTGGAACACCCAGTTGACTTTGTGAGGAAATTGATCTCATGTGGGTTGATGATTCCATGCCATTCGTGGCATGCTGTTTATCTCATGAGAAAAGACCTTGTGGGAGGACAACCATTTTAATGTCACTTGCTTACCTGGTATCATTGGGTATGTTATTTTTAACTTCCCATGTTCACCTCTCAGTAAAATGTTTGTATTGTATACTCAATTTTAACTGTACATGTATAAAATTTGAAAATAGTTGATTAAAAATAGTTGCTCCTACAAGTCTTACTGTACCATTGTTCAGATTTAGCCCCAATCATGTGTAGATGCTAAACCCTAGGATTGGGGATGTTACCCATAGTAGTTGCTCCTACATGTCTTACTGTATCATTGTTCAGATTTACCCCCTATCATGTGTAGATGCTAAACCCTAGGATTGTGGATGTTACCCATAGTAGTTGCTCCTACATGTCTTACTGTATCATTGTTAAGATTTACCCCCTATCATGTGTAGATGCTAATCCCTAGGATGGAGGATGTTACCCATATGATTGAGAACATTACTCCAGTGTATACTGAGAGCTATGGGGGGTAAATAGTTATCAAAGAGAAGCATTATGAGATGGCAGAATCCCTTAAAAAAAAGAGATTATGACATCTCTAAGGAATATGGTGTGTGTGTGTTGGTAACTGTGAAGTCCAATTCTCTCTGTGAAACTGACAAAGTGATATGCAATCCTAGTGGACACCATCCTCCATTCTATTACTCATTTCATTCGGAATATATGAAAGATTGTATCTGTTATATATGTACTTTCATTGTAGTTACTTCAATTCAGTAGATCAGTTAAGCTTTGATTATTGTCTTTCATAATAATAAAGCAACTATCATGTCAATGTTTAACTAAACCTTGTTAACATTTACATGTATGTATGTATATACATATGTATAATATATATGTACATGCATTAAGTATATGTACAATATTTATGTGATTATTATTTTTGTTAATGCAATTACACATTGCCTTTGCTTCAAATGCATATTCTGTCTAGATTTTATTGTCATAGTAAAGACATTATTGCTACGCCAGGAGCACATGAACAGCTCCTGGTTATACTTATTGCAATGACCAATTTTACAATAATTTATAGTCACTAATGACAGATGTTTATAAAATTATATTATTATAAACAGAAGATTAGATGATCTGTGGTAGGCTATCATTATTCATTACAATATCTATGATAATTGTGTCTTCATTTCATTACCCTGGCCGAGTAGTAACTGTACATGTACTAGCTAGTCAATATACATGTACTAGCTATGTACATGTTGATCAATATCAAAATTACTTGTAAACATTACATACCAAGAAAAGAAATCAGTATTGATTTATATACACATGTAGTCTATTAATGTGATGTACGGTGTTAGATCTAGGGTTGACTTGGGCGCTAAAAGTCACTCTTTAAAACAAGGAAAACGCCCTTGATTATTAATTATTCATTTTCAATATTTATGTGCTATATTCTCTATTAATTTTAAATGAGATTCGGTAGTAGCTTAAAACGTAGCAAAAATGTCGATCTTGAACTATTTATCACCAGAAAAAGTTCTAATTCTAGGAAGCAGTCACTGGTGGAGCCCAACTGTGAGGGTGATGATGATATTGTTGAGAATAGTAACGAGAGTAGCAAGGGAGACTCTTACTCAAGCAACTTAGCACCTACCAGGAAAGCCAAGATTTGATTCTTTCCTGGGTGTTATGAACTGTAGTTTTGCAGAGTATGCTCCTCACCAAATGTGTATGTAACTGGTGCAATGAGCTAGCATTAGTGTATTGCTTTTTTTCATGACAAAGAGGTCTCCCTGTAATAAATTTCTAGATCTAACACTGGTGATGTATATACATGTAAACTAATGTAACTAAATGAGGATTAAAATAACCCATTAAGTGTGAGTTAGTATATATTTAGTCCTACTGATAAACTTAATTTACTAGTTGATAGTTGATATGATTAACAGATCATGTTATACACATCACATGTATAGACCAGACTGGTTTACTTGATAACTGCATGCTAAATGTATGTTTCATGTACATGTATATTACATGAGCTTTAAATACAACATATAGTAATTGCCAAGCACTTAATCCGGGAGTGTAGTGAAATCTCCACCTTAGTTTGTATATATATATATGTGGTTCTGTCACGCTTAGGAATGCAATAATTAGACGTACGACCACAGGCATGTTAATCGGTTGACATCAGTTGACCGCGTGTACCGTACTGCCCTAATGTAGAGAAGAGTGAAGAAACTATGAGTGAGGGACCTTCAGCACACCTTCGTCATTTCGATGCCTAGCTACACTGAGAAAAAGGAAGCAAAGAGCAGGAGCTATAGAAGAGGCCAAGACAGAGGAGAAATTAAGAGGTAGAGAACAGAAACAGCGATATCTAGATGAGAGTGAACGAGAGGCAAGACAATCCCATGTACATTGTATGTTTGCATCATCGCAAGAATCACAAGATAACAAGTCACAAAATTCTCTCTTCTTTCTTGCCATTATAAGTGTCAAAGACAACATGTACCTGTGTAACTAAAGCCACACCTTTCTGGATAATTGACCACACCTACAGTTTAGTGCAAGCGGGGCAGTTCTGTGTATACGTATTCCTAGTGTTAATTTATAGTTGGTGTATACATGTAGAACCTGGTATATAGAGACATTTTTTCTGTTACAATCTACAAATTGTTGAATGAATAATAATACAGAGAAAAGAAAAATCTTGAATTTTTAGGCAGTGCATTGTAACAATTATTAATTATATAGATTTGATGATAAGTACATGTGCATATTATAGAATTAATATGTGTTGTGTCCCTTTCGGAAGTTTCCTCTTATTTGGAAGAAATTAGTTTCTTGTAATCACCACTCATCATCAATACAGTTCCAGTGTCTTTAGTTGATATTATGATACTCAAGATACTAGCTATTATTATTATACATAAATCATAACTGAGTCATGTTACTAAACTGAAAATGATAATATTCAGATAGTGGGATATTGTTTATCATACAATGTAGGTACATGTATGTATCATGATTTATTATTGATATAAGAAGACCACTCAAAACATTTTTGCATAAAATATTATATTATAAAATGAATAGTCAATTATATTTGAAAACAGTTCTTTTGTTTAATAGTTTGGTAACTAGACCAATTCTGAATGATAATTGTATTTAGTATTATATTAATTAGTATTTGTAATTTTAATTATGTTAATTCATTTTGACATACTCTGTACTATAGAATAGAGACCTTGAGAAGGCCTATAAAAGGAAAGATGAAGATGCAGTAAAACACCTTGTCGAAGCATTCCCTGATAAGACATATTCTCATGTTAGTTGTTTTTGATAGATATTGTAGTTTTGTTATCCATTTATCTTTTAATTCACACGAGTAATTAATATATGCCTGTCTCTCATAAAATTAGTGATATGGATCACTATTGATAATTACATGTACAGCTGTATGTGGTATAGTTTTGAGAATGGACTCTACACTATTGAATTATACTACTATCACTATTGTAACATTAGTCACTACTGTCACATTATTAACTACTGTCACATTAGTCACTACTATCTCTACTGGAACACTAGTCACTACTATTACACCAGTCACGTTAGTCACTTCTGTCACATTATTAACTACTGTCACATTAGTCACTACTGTCTCTACTGGAACACTAGTCACTACTATCACACCAGTCACATTAGTCACTTCTGTCACATTATTAACTACTGTCACACTAATCACTACTGTAATAATAGTCAGTACTATCACAGTAGTCAATATTGTCACATTAGTCACTATTGTCACAATAGTTACTACCGTCTCTACTATCAGTTTATCACTACTGTCATACATATATTAGTCATTACTGTCATGTTAGTCAGTATTGACACATTAGTCACTACTCTGTCATTGTAACTACTGTCACAGTAGTCACATTAGTTGCTATTGTCACAATAGTCACTACTATCACTAGTGTCACATTAGTCACTACTATCACATTATATAGAGTCAGATTAGTCACTACTGTTGTAGTACTCACTACTGTCATAACATTCTGTCATACAATGTACAGTATTAGTCACTATAGTAATGATACTAATAGTAAGAATATCACTATTGTAATAATAGTCACTAGTGCATAGTCGCTGCTGTTGCAAAAGTCACTATAGTCACAATAGTCACTATAGTCACAATAGTCACAATAGTCGCTATAGTCACAATAGTCACTATAGTCACAATAGTCACTATAGTCACAATAGTCACAATAGTCACTATAGTCACAATAGTCACTATAGTCACAATAGTCACTATTGTCACAATAGTCATTACAATCACAGTAGTCAATACTGGCACAGTAGGCACTGTAGTCAGGATAGGAATAGCAGCCACTAACATCACTATCATGATTGGTTGTGTAGGTTGTTATGGATATACATGTACATGTATTTATAATCTAATAATTGTAATTTCAATATCCTTATGCTGTCTAATAGATGTACAATGTAGATTATTTATTTTAATTGAGCCATTTTAGGTTGCCAAACTTTCTTTGTGCATCTAATGTGAGATATTAGGCATGATAATTGATTATAATAGGTACATATATCATTTACGTATTTTAATATAATTAGACCAATATAGCTATGGTTTTACATGTATGTATACTGAACAACAAACTAATTGTTAAATCCTTGCAACTGTACTAACCAATATATTTGTTATTTTAACAATTCTATTTTTACAGTGCAGTCACTGCTGTCACAGTAGTCACTGCTGTCACAGTAGTCACTATTGTAAAAGTAGTCACTACTGTCACATTAGTCACTACTGTCACACTAGTCACTACTGTCACAGTAGTCAATACTCTCACGTTAGTCACTACAGTCACAGTGGTGATTTCTGTCACACTAGACTTTCAATATAGTAACAGTAGTCACTGACATCACTATTGTTACCTGTGTCACAATAATAGTTTAGTACTGTCAGTATTATCTCAACATTTTATTGTCAGTTATATGTTTTCAGAGTATTGTGATAATGAACATTATAATAATGGTAATAAGTTGTTACAACACAAGAAAATTCTTGGAATGAACTTTTTTGCTCCAAAATGGTAGATTTGTGTTCCTCTTTGTTGATTGGTTTTGAGGTGGATAGGGAAGGCTGCTCACTTTCCTCTTTGTTCCTTAGCCACCAACCATGCTTATCACGTTGCTGATGCAACAATTGTAGGAACCCAAATTGTGATGGCATATCAACAACTAATACTAACTACAAGTATTCACCATAGATATAGGGATCAAAAACAACCATTCAGAGGGTGACCTTATACACAATGTGTTGATGAATCTCATGAAAATCTTTGCATGGTTCATTGTCATCTCTTGAACATTGTATTATAAGAAGTATTGTTATTTTCATGTTTATCTATTACATTGATTATAACCCTGAAACAGTGAGCTATATTTTCTCATTCATTTTTGAGCTGACTAAAACAATATCATCTGTTGGATTTCCTATTTATCAAAGATCTAACACAATCATTAAAAGTATGCTAGACCACACCCCTTTTTACTGTTCTGATGAGATAGTTTTAGCAGCTGATCACAATGTAATAGTATGAATAATAGACTAATTTCCTTTTCTTCAATTGTTTGTAATGATCAATATATACAGTATATAGTTCTTTCAATAACTTTGGGATAGAAGCTTCTACCCCTATATCCCCATAGATAGAACCCTGATTATTATCACAGTAATGACTATTGTGACAGTAGTGAAGGTAGTGACTATTGTGATAGTATTGACTCTTGTGACAATAGGGTCTATAGTGACAATAGTGATTTTATTGCTATCCTGACTAAGGTGAATACTATGACAGTAGTGACAATAGTGATGGTTCTGATAGTAGTGACTACTGTGACCAGTGACATTAGTATATAACTACTGTGATAGTATGGACTTGTGTAAGGATGTGTATCATAAAAATTTTCTGTCCCAATTATCATATAAAGTTTATCACGATAATCGCGATACTTTAAAGCTTTGTGTTCCTCCATGTAGCAAATCCGCAAATGATAAAAGAGATTTGTCATGTTGCCACTGTAAGGTAAACACCCCTACACAAATGACAAATTACCTCTTTGCTATTTAGTTGGAGCATCGACCTTGAATCTGAATAACTGCCAGATCTTGCTTTTGGCTACTACAAGTGGAGCCAACGAATCATGCTATCCTTCAACATCCTTGCTAGCCTGTGTACAAACTGAACTGCGCATGCATGAACGCATGTGTCAAGCAATAATAATTATTAAAAGCAAAAATAAAAAATATTATAATTATATTGTGATATAGATTCTTGATATCACTTATCACGATAATTACTTCACTATATTGATATTATCGCACATCCTTAGACTCGTGTGACAGTAGTCGCTATTACATGTATGTTCTTATTTTGACTATTGGGACAAACTACTGTGAAAGTATTGACTCATTGTGACAGTAGGGTTTGCATTAGTTATGTTATTACTATTGTAACTATGGTTACAGTAGTGACTACTATGAAAGTTGTGTCTATAAGGTCTATAATGACAATAGTGATATTATTACTGTCGTGATTGTGGTGATTATGGTGACTGCTGTGACAATAGTGACTAATGTGAAATTAGTCACTAATGTAACAATAGTGATGTTAGTGACTGCTCTTACTATTGTTAGTGTCTACTATGACAATGGTAATTAACATGAACATGTATATGTAGAATGGATTCTATGGTCATAGAAAAGGCAGAGAAGTGTAATTGTATATAAGGACCATGGAACATATATGTTCAATGTATATGTGGGATGAATTCTCTGACCATAGAAAAGTATGTGGAAATGCTATATACATACATGTACATGTATATGTACATGTACACGTACGTACACAAAACCTCTAGACACTTCATTTTTGGGAATAATTTCCTTTTTGTGTTTGTCACACATACAGTAGCCCTCAATAAAAAGTTCCCGTACAGTAAACGTACTACGCACGTACAACTTGCGTATTACGCTGTGAGTACGCTATGATACGTACGTAGTTTGTATACGTTACGGTACGTATACGCCCACATTACAAATAATAATTAAAGAGTGATTAATTAACCCTTTACCGACTATAATTGAGTTTTCGTCTATAGAAATTTTCAACACTATAACTCTCATATTTTACATGTATAAGACTCAACATTCTAACTTGCTTTGTGGAAAGAAGAGTCTTTAAAAAAAACCATTTATGTAAAATTTATACTTTTCTATCAGCAGAAAGAGAGAAAGGCGAACGTTTGTAAGTATAGTAGTCGACGGGCAACGCCCACTTTTTGTCTAGTCTGTATAACGTCTGAATTTTGAGCAACCATGACTTTTAACTCACTTAGTCATACAGAAGACCTTCTAAGAAAGCCATTGATACCAGAAACATGCTTCGTTAGCTGCAGGAAAGCAGCAAGACGAGTGTTTGAAACTGTAGTAGTCATCTGTAAGTCAACTATACTTCTGATTTCTGCCGTTATTTTTGACGGCCATCCAGAGCCATGTCGTCTACAAATCCTTCCAGATGAACTGTAGAGTTATAAATTTGTGTATTCCTCGTCTGCTAGCCTTCTTCTTGAAGTTTCTTGGCAATAGTAGGCACTCTAAAACCTTTACTGTGGTAGAAGAGAATCTGCTGCTTGACATAAACCATCGTAACACACTTAGTAGTTCTGAAAAGAACTTAAGAACGAAGATAGAAAGTAGATGCAGAAAGAGAAATAAACGAAGAATAAGACAGACCTAACAGAAACGCTAAAGAAACGAAATAAACCGCAGACGTTAGGCCTAGGCACGTGTCACTAAGGTGTGGCAATTATAATTTTACATAATTATGTACGTTACACTGCGCAATAAGTGCGTAGCCATCTACACGTAAGTAGTAATAGCGTAATACGGTAAGTAACGTAGCACGTACGTACTACATCTACGGTATGGGAACTTTTTTTTGAGGGCTACTGTAAATGTACATTAACTGCTGTCTGTTTCATCAATTACTGAATTGTTATTTAATGACTTTGTGTTTCAGTACTAACACTTTGTGTATTACACATCAGCTTTTATAAAACCAACATATCGACTATTCTCACTTTCATTGAACTGTACACATACATGGGGTATCTTGTTATATAGGTCACATTATTTGGTTATGAATATACAAAATGTACATGTGTACATGTAGAATATACATGTACATGTATGACTTATTGACATGTCAAATGTGATGTTGGATGAAAGCAAGTAAGATCCAACCACACCGAAATGCAGTAAACAGTAACCACACACCCTTTGGGCTGACCCAACCCCCTGATGTTATTTAATGACAATAGGTATACAGTTTAGATTTCATACAATTTATTTCATTGACATTTATAAAAACAAAAGGTGTTTAACGACATGTACAGTACATTCAGAAAAAGGCAATAGATATATTATGTCATAATATACAAGCTGTACTCACTTTATAATATTATACTTATTAATTTATGATACATAAGTATATTATACAGTTTACATAAATCAATAATAGAGTATAATTACATGTATAATGGTTACATGTATACTGACTTGGGTAAATGTTTATATACACAAAGACATTAAAGATCATTTTATCATAATTATATTCACAGTCTGAGTACAGAACACAAGACCAAATAGGGGGTCATGTATGTGAGCATAGTTTGAACATGTACAATGTATGTCTTTATTCTTGGATATTGAATTCTTCTCAGTACACATTATTTTCTACTACTATTCATAGTTCATACATGTATCTAAATGATACCAGGGGGTTGGGTTAGTAATAATGAGTGTGGTATGACAGTATGGATATTCTTCAAGCATTGTGGTGTTGGACATGTATATATGTCCTTTCTTTAAGAGTACTTGTAATTATAATGATATTCATAGTCAATATTCTAGACAATCAAAGTCAGAGATTTCTAAGAGATGTACTTGACAAGTTTAACTTTCTCTTTTCTGACAGTAGTGAAGCTTGATATCAGCTTTTTATCTCTTCATTATGAAACAGTTGATGTTAATGTATACATGTACATGTATATCAGGTATTGTATTAATACTCCACTTTCTATGCAGAATATGAGGATCTTTTGGGCAATTCCGTATTCAGATGAAAAAGAAGTGGAATCTCTCGTTAGTGATTCTAAAACAGATTTCAATTGGACTAACGATACTTTTTATGTAAGTGTCATTCTATAAATTAATAGTTAAAATATCATGTTATATTGATTGTGGATATACTGACAAGGAATATTTCATTATTGTGAACATTGTCTTCATTATTTATGTAAATGTTTTATGAAGTTCCTTAACAGTGTTTAATATTACTATTTTCATTTCTTCCTCCCTATGATTGCTTCCATGATCAATGGTATAGGCAGGAAGTTATTGTTTGGTAGGGGGAGAGGGGCTTACAAAAGGAAGTAGGCATACATATAGTGTACTGCAATTTTTGGCTTATTCGTTATTCATGAAGGCTTGATTTTCACTACAAGCTGGTAAACTAATCCATGTACAATAATTATAATCTATTGAATTATGACACAAACAAACCAAATCAACAGTATAGTTGATGTACACATGTATGTTGTTATAAGAATACAGTGTTTGCCAAAATGTTCATTTTAATTAACCTCATAGTGTACTGTTTCAACTACTTGTGATTGTTTAGGTCAAATGTATGTATCTAGTATTTATTCACACACATATTCCCTTTATTGTCTCACTAACATAAACACATACACTCATACAAACATGTATTTACAAACATACATACTCACCCAAACATAATTCACACAAATATATACAGTATATATAAGTCAAAAAAAGTTAACGTTTCGTTTTTGTACTATGCACATTCTACGTTCCGTAGTACGCAAAATCTCAGACAAAATCCAGTTTAAACGGTAATTAAATAATCATATAAACGGCTACGGAACGGTTTATATAATGGGAAAATTGACCATCAATTATTCACCAAGAAAACTGAAGCTTCATGTCTGTAAAACTGAACTGGAGGAGTTGTCTACATACTCACTAGTCCTTATGCTAACTTTAAGGGAAGCTTCAAGCCTTTCCTAACATCTATGAAGGCAGGAGAATCTGATAAAACTCGACCGTCTTTAGCGGTCACGCCCATCTTTGTCAAGACAATTGTTTTGCTATTTCCACATGGAATGAAGAACTGTGACTGCAGGCGGAGTTGTACAGAGCCTTAACCTTCTGGAATATCAACTTTGTTTAGATCTGAATTCTTCTGAGAGAATCTAACAGTAAAATCTTGGCCGTTGGCTCGTTAGCCACGCCCACATTTTAGAAATGATTAATAATTAAATTGTTTAAACATTAAAAGAACAATATGATCCGTTTCGTACTACGGTCGTACTACAAAGACGAAACGTTGACTTTATTGACTTATACACTTTGTCTATTCCATATAAGGTACTGATATACAGTGTATCTCATATACAGTACAGGACATAAAAACGTTAACGTTTCATAATAGCATTCGTTGGAGATTACAATGCTGATCGTTTGCGTTAATAATTAACCTATAATTAAAATGGGCGTTTCTGTTCTTCATAAAAATACTTTAGGGTGGAGCGTTTAACATCTAATTCTCCATAACTCTCGTATTTTATTAGACTGAAGATTCTACGTAACTTACTTTGCTGGACAGAAGAGTTGTTAACAAAGCCAATGATGTCAAACTTATGCTTCGTTATCACCAGGAAGAGTCCAAGGCGAGCGCTTGAAAGTATAGTAGTACCACGGGCAACGCCCACCTCAGTACAACCTTGTATAACTTATGCATTTTAAGTAGCAAGGCGAGTGTTTGAAAGTGTAGGTAATCACCGGCGATGTCCATATTTGGCATTCATGTGATTTCTTGTTGAAATGCGCATGCGCAAAGATTGCTTTAACTTTTTTAATCGTTTTTAAAAACGATTCTTAATCGTAAAAATGGAACAAATCAGAGAACGATTGAACCACTCCCCTGATTCATAAATAGTGAAGTCAAGCATGGATATGACATGATTTTATTATACACATGTGATAAGTATTTGTATACATGTATGTGTAGTGTCAATTGATATTATCATGAATAACATTTACCAGTAAAACTATTAATTATTACTAGTTTGTATAGTGTTTATTACATGTAAATGTATTGTTCTTATTTCATTATACAGAGACGGAGTTTTGTACATCAAGCAGCTAGTTGCAATAAAGTGTCTATACTAAACATGATGTTAAAACATGGATGTGATGCCAACATAGGAGATCGTGTAAGTGATTATATATTGTTTGTTATACACATGTAATAATATTATAATGGTTCTAATATACATGTACATTTGAATACAGTCATTAAGGTTATATACCAAAATTTGACTGTATTTATTTAAATGTTATATTAGAATAATATTTCAACTGACTAATGGCTGATGCTTGTGCTATGTACATGTAGTTATAAATCAAAAATAAGTTCATCCAATACATATTTTGATGTGATCTCCAGGTAAATGTTTTCTATAAAGCTATAGCTACATGTAGGTCGTCACGCGATGTTTTTTGTTTGCAAAACATTCAAGAGAAGCAGCAAACCATGATTATTCATGATTTGTATCCCATAACCTTAATGAGAAACGTTTCTTTAACTATTAATCAGTTCACAAACTCTTTTGACTAATATTAAACTTTATGATTTTATTTGTTACTTGAAAGTTTATTCAATTGTATAAAGAATAATGTTATTAGTCTTGTAATTTTGGCCAACATTCCTGACACATGTAGTGACATTGCCAATCAGATTCCTTAGTTTATTAATTGATCGATCACATGATTTTTTAAATTCAAAAACCTCATATCAAAAACCTGTAATAAAAGAATCTGTAACAAAGCATAGATCAGCATGTGAAGCATGCCGAAACATTTTAGCGTTAATAAATTCATGATGGGCGTGGTCTGTCCTTTGCAGATGAGTTGAGTTGGAGCTACTTCAACTGACCCTAGCTGAATCTGCCATTGCATGCTGGTTCCATCATCTTTAATACACATCTACATGACTACATTCTTAAGAGCATTCAAACTTTTTGCTGTTTTCTGAGTGAAAAAAAGGATATTTATCACACAATAATTAAAGTAGCACTGTACCTTACACCACACCTCCTAATTACAGTGTACGTAAAAAAAATATTGCCTGGGCCACGGCCCAGGCTGGCCCTGTGCTAGCTACACTTACATGTATGAGTGATTTCTGATCAGTACTCTGTAAAATAAAGACACCTTGCTGTTAGTAAAGCAGTCACAAATATACATGCCCCTCAAATAATTTAAAATTATATCATGGACAATTGATTATTAATAACTTACTACTTGACAATTATCTACTTCAATGATACATGTATCTAACTGGTAAGGGAGCAAGACTGAAGGGTGGGAGAGCACCATGGTACCACCCTTTGGGGGAAACACTGAAAACAGGTCTTCAGAGAAGTGCTTGTTTCAACTAAAGTTTCATTTTTATCCAATTTTTATATGCCAAATCACTAAGAGCTGGGTAATCAAACTACAAGGTACATTCCTTTGGAGCGTAATGAATCACATACAATTGAAACTAGACATGTACTTGTACATGTAATGCTTACCTTCAATTGAACTACAAAGTGTTCAGGCCACTTTTGTACTTAAATGTAGTTTTGATTGTCGCTACTCACTCACTATAGTGACAATTGTCACTGCAAACAGGGGAATTCCCACTCTTTGTAGCAACATCTTGAGAAAGTGGTTAGAACAAATTATAGGCAGGTACGTATCTCTACTCCCTTCAAGTGAAATATTGAGGTCATATGTTGTATTAGAACAGAGCGGTATATAGCCAAATAATCCTACTCATTATAGCTCTATAAAGGCTGACCACATGATTTGTACTGATGGGATTTCATTATAATTACATGTATAAGTCATTGAGTAATCTGATTATATAGACATTAAAAAATCAAGGAATGGGATGTCATTGCATTGGCCAGGAATGTTGGCTAAAATTACCAGACTGTTTATCACTGTGGGGTGTTTCAGTCTGGAGAGGAGACTAATTCACATATATAGATCTTATAATAACATGTACAGGTGTATACATTATTGTTTTAATAAACCTTCAAGTAACAAATGCACAGGCAAAAGACAAAGCTCCCAGAGATTTGATATAAACTGAACTATATAATTTGTATAATAATTAATAGTAGTGAGTTGTGGATTGGGTGATATACTAAATATAATCACACTTATTATCTATAATTATACAGCACATTTAGGTATATGTACATATTAGGGATGTGTGATACAACTAAATAATAGTATAGCATATCGCTGCCAAACATTTAGTGATATGATACAGTATCACGATTGTGAAATAACTAGGTGAATGCAGGGCTTTGAAAGTAAGTGTTACCACTGAGCAGTTACATAATTCCGTGGTGATGGTGGTAGATTACATTATTGAGATTCAAAAGGCTGTTTCACAGTGACACATATTCAATAAGGTTGTGTACTGGCAGTTGTTGTCTACTCAGTCGCTAACAAATGCATCCCAGAAGAATCTGAGATGCTCAGCACTGTCTCTCTCTGTATGCATATAATATTATAATTATGTAGCTCTGAATTCAAGTAGTCTTGTTGTAGATCCTCTTCTCATGATGTCATATCTATAATCTCTTAATCAACATGATGTTAAATGTAGTAGCCTATCAAGACACTAAATTAATTATGATTAATAACTGAGTCATGCATTTCTAATAGGAATTGATTAATATACAAAATGTATAGAATTACTTATATTATTTCTTTTACATATAGGATGGAGATACACCTATTCATACGGCTGCTTATAGTAATAGTGTAGATGTACTATCTGCACTAATAAGTCATGGAACAGATCTGGATACACGTAATAATGTTAGTTCTAATAACACACTATACCTATTCATTATGTTATTCTACTAATTCCGGTGGTAATACATACTTTCATTAGTGATTGATTTTTGTGATTATAAAGAAGGGCTAATCTACTATACAGATCTGTGTTATAATATATAAATACCTTGTATGATATAACAGTGTCACAAGTATGATATTTACATAGAATATGATTTACATTAGTCTTCAGTAATGCAATGTAAACGAATTAATTGTAAGTACTCTCTGTCTTTTACCATTTTGGTGATTATAATTATTAACCTTTCCTAATACAAAATGACTTTCTTCCTAAAACAGTTTCCATGCATGACTGAAAACTTTTTATCACATTGTACATGTGTGTACATGTAGCATTACAATAATATTGTTTAATGTGGACATTTTTATACACTCAGAAAAACATGTTATAAATGTCTTGTTTTAGTATACATGTGGTGAACATGTATACAAGAATGTATACAAGAATGTGTACACATGTGTCTAGTAATTAGTCTGGTGGGCACTGCCCCTTAACTGATAGGAGGAAGGGTCTGGGAAATATGTTACCAGATTGCTCCATCTCAAACCACACTCTTACGAGCAACACTTCAAAAGTAACAAATACAATTGTCAATGTATATTATGAATGTTGTGATAAATATTATTCCATTATTCTCGACTATTACCTGTATTACCTGTAATACCACTATGATTTATTATAAGATCTCTATGAATTAGTATCCTCTCTAGACTGCCACACCCCACAGTGCAAAACAGACTGGTAATTTTGGCTAACATTCCTGGTACATGCAGTGACATTCCATTCCTTGAATGCATAATCAGATTACTCAGTGTATTACATGTAATTGATCACATGACTGTGTGTATTTAAAAATGTCATATGGAAATCCTGCAATAAAACAAACTACATAACAAAGGCTATATAGTATCCCAGATACCATCCTTCTACCACCTTCTAATCTAATCAAACTTGTTTGGTCATGTGACTAACTTGTTGAAAGCACTAGTTATAACTTGTACTTATAACTATATTTTACAGACATTACATTGTGTATTCGTTATACAAATGTACATGTATAACAAGATATACATGTATAGAGAAAAAGGTATCCCTATGATTGCTTTGTGGTGTCCAGCATTCGGTAATCACGGCTAACTTTATGATGCCTGAAACACATCAGCCTATTATAATTGTTATTTGATCATCTACTATGTTTACCTTTTAAAGAATCTTGTAGAACTTTAGAAATATATTTCAGCCTTTTTTCAGGTAGAATAGCTAGCTATTAGTTCCAGTTTCTACGTAACTTTCTTTCTGCTTGTCTGTACACACCACGCCTATTAATTGACCGAGTCCCCCCGAACCACGTAACTTCCTTAACTACATATACAACACATACTCGCGTAAGTGACACAAACATATATATATATATAGTTCGAACCCGTGGGAAAGCAATTATAGGGATGGCCCTACGGGCCGTAGTAAGACAAAATAATAATTATATAATAATAGAAAGATATAATTATATAATTATTACATGTACATGCAATAAATTTATAATCATATAATAATAGATTATATAACTATTACATGCATGCATATATACATGTGCATGTAATTTATATGAATGATTATCAGAGCATTGTCCCCCCTTACCATCCTTTGGCCAACATAATTAAGTCATGCATTTCTAATATGAATTGATTGTACAAAATCTAAAGAATTACTTATATTATTTCTTTTACATAGAGCGGATGGACACCTATTCATGGGGCTGCTTATAGCAACAGTGTAGATGTACTATCTGCACTAATAAGTCATGGAATGGATCTGGATACACGTAATAATGTTAGTTCTAATAACACACTATACCTATTCATTATGTTATTGTACTAATTCTGGTGGTAATAGATATTTTCATTAGTGATTGAATTTTGTGATTATAAAGAAGGGCTAATCTACTATACAGATCTACATGTATGTTATAATATATAAATACCTTGTATGATATAACAGTGTCACAAGTATGATATTTACATAGAATATGATTTACATTAGTCTTCAGTAATGCAATGTAAATGTAAGTACTCTCTGTCTTTTACCATTTTGGTGACATAATGATTATAATTATTATCCATTACATAGTTTATAAACACATCATGAGACTCATGAAGAAAAATGACCTTGTGTGACTTAAAACTTTTAATAAGTTTAGATTTCATTCTACGTGCTATATACATGTAAAGTACAATGTGCATGTGTTTAGGTAGTATGATAATATTTTCTAATCCAGACATGTTTATATACAGAGGATATTATCCAAGCTCACCTACTTCGTTTTTGCCTACTTGTCATTTACGCAATGATTCCACATTTGCTTACGTATACCATATATCTAATTAACCACAATATTTTTAAATATTTATATACATGTATAATAATTATGCAATTTCAAAGTCTGCTATGATCATCTGACGAAAGGATGTTTCTTTGTAGCCACTTAACCACTCTAGGGGCCCTTGCAACATATTACCACTCTAGGGGGCCTCGCAACGTAAAACCACTCTAGGGGCCCTTGCAACATATGACCACTCTAGGGGCACTTGCAACATGACCACTCTAGATGCCCTTGTCAATAGGTGAACAATATTACAATATCCTGTCCATGTATTACAGTTGATCCCACAGATGATCATAGCAGACTTTGAAATTGCAATAAACAGGCATTAATATATAATTAATATATATAAAATTATAAATATATGTCACTACTTTTACTGCTAACAATTAATATAGTAGGCAAAAACGAAGTAGGTGAACCTAGAACAATTCAAAGAGAGAACAACATGTTATAAATGTCTTGTTTTGGTGTATATGTGGTTAATAATATGTATACAGGAATGTGTACACATGTGTATAGTAATTAGTGTGATGGCACTGCCTCCTCACTGGTAGGAGAAAGGGTCTGGGACATATGTTATTAGATTACTCCAGCTCAAACCACACTATTACATGCCCAGCCCCACATGTAACAAATCATTACAATGTAATGTTCAATGTACATGTACATGTTCATGTATAATATAAATATTATTATTAATAGCAAGTTATAATATACATTACAACTGTTATCACAGTTAAACAAACGTGTAAAAAGGGACCTTGTAAATAACCAAACTATTCAGCCATTTTGTACAGGAAGCCAATAAATTTGGAATTAATGATAGCTCATCCTGGATACCAAATTTGATTGACTTCCTGTACAAAATTGTCGAATAGCGAGCAAGTGTAGGCAAGTATTTGATCAAAATTATTTTGCAGAACAAATTGTCTCTTTTTGTAAATTCATTGACATATAATAAGAGGCTACCAATGATCTAAAGTTCTACACTATTTAGTACACTTACATGCTACCAATGATCATGATGATCAACTGAGTAAAGAGTGTGTAACATAAAAACAAAGGAAGGGCTAAGCAATCATAGAAATTATTTGTTGTACTTGTATTTTATAACTACACATAGTAGCCACATTCATTAGTGATAATAATTACCTTAACCCTTTCAACGTGTTAGTTTATTAATGTTACTAATATGTTCTAATGTTGCTTAGACTTTTCTCATCTAGTCTGTTCTCTTGTATTTCAATCTTCATTCACTGGATCATCATTCTGTTTATATTACGTTTCTGATGTTTTACTTTATTATAATATTTAGTATATGATCAATGATATAACAAAACTTTCACATATTATCCATTGACTACATTACTGATATGAATGTACACTTGAATTGAGCTAATTATAAATCTGATACTATTTAAATATCATTAAAAGGACATTGTTTGTATAAATTATAATTATATGTAAATTAGTGTCTCGCAAGCTCGGGCTATATCACATCCAAAGACACTAAACCAAGGGTTTATATTGTGGTATATAAGAACTGTAAGTGTACTATATACAATATATAGTATGCTGGTGGATTAAAGATTCACAGGTCTATAATTTAGGGCTGAGCGATAGTATCGATAATGCGATATATCGCGATAGTACATTTACAACTATCGATAGTAACCACGTGGTGTGTGCGCATGCGCATGACCACACATGTGGGTTACGCGCACGCGCATAAACTATTACCATGTGAGTTAGTAATGAATTATGGCTGAAGAGTAAACGAGATTGGAAGGCTCAAAAAGCATTGTGTGGGATTTTTTTTTGTATTCCCTAGCAAGAATGGGAAATATATAGAGCCTGACAAGAAGAAAAAGACTGAAGTGCACTGTCAATTGTGCAAACTGATACTAAAATATTCAGGCAATACCACTAACCTGAGGTTTCATTTGGAGAGTCACTATTAAGGAATTTAAAGAAGCTGAACAGGTAGCACAACCAAGTATAACAAGCAGAGTGTCTGTAAAATCTAGTAGCACCACCAAGCAGATCCTATTTTACTTATTACAATGTTTATAATATCTCATTATATATTTACTCTTTATTTCAAAAAAAATTATTAATGGTACATACTATCACGATACTATCGTCTATCATGAATATTGGGTCTAACACTATCGTGATAGTGAAAAATGTACTATCGCTCAGCTCTAAAATTATGTATGATAATTATCTCTTGGTAGAGATGTTTACATGTTAGTTTTCATAAACTCATCTTTAGGAATTTACTGTCACAAACTTATTATATTTAGGAATCTATTATTAAATTATATTCATAATATTTTTATACATAAGTATGTACATGTAAATTACTGTATAATTATAATGTAGATAATAAGTGTAATTATATACATTTTGCAGATAATTATAATCATAATAATTATCATTACATGTCATTGTTTACAGGATGGAGATACTGCTCTAGATATAGCAAAAAGTTACTATTCTGATAATTGTATCAAGCTATTAGAAGAAGCCATGGTATGTACATTTTGTAATTTTATGTAATTTTCATCACTTGTCATTACATTAATATTTTTATATGTACATCATTACACTATACTATATATGTGTGCAATATTTATATATTCACAATCATATGATCTAAACCTACTCATATTTGTATAGCTGATTATGTTTATTATTAGTCCATTGAAAGTCTGATTCTCTTACTAGTATTGAGATTTATAAATTATTCCCCATAGAAGAAACAGAAAGTTGATAAGCATTTGGATAAACCTGGTAAGTAAATACGGTATTGTTTTATTGTTTATATACAGATGTACATATTATAATTTATCCTAAGTTATACAAAACTTTATTGTTTATTTATACATTTTACACATTGCTATGATCTATTTACAGATGACAAATCTACTGTCACTAAGAAACAGGAGGTATCACTCCCAGGTACTGTCCATACCAGTTTCATTATCGCATTCTATGAGTGTTTGAAACATCCTCAAATTTAGTATTAATTATTATCATTGCAATAATTGTTATCATTGCATTTGCCAGTTGCTTCCTTCACCTTGTTAAGATAACTATACACTGTGAACAATAATGCTATATTCCAAACATTTCTAGTAAACTTGTCCTCCATTTACTATTGTCACATGAAGTGATTGAAGTATATTAGAACTGAAATGAAAATTTAAAATCTGCCTTCAATGCTTTATCAACTAATGATCAAATAGCTGCTTGTGTTATTATCATTGGTGTAATGCTTGTAGAAAATATCCAACACTTCCTAGTCACTTTGTTTCCATTCTGATGTATCATCATAAGAGTACATAGAAGCAAACCAGAAGCAGCTTTGAACACATAATATTAACCACATGTTTAAATTGTACATGTGCATGAGTGCAAAATTGATATGGGTGTGTGGCTGCAATGTTGAATTGAAGATTCATTAGTCCAAGACCCAAGTGCTGTTAGCTAAGCTATAAGCATGTACTTGACTTACACATATAGTTTACTAAATACTTTAAATTCTCTCAGAGACCTTAAGCTTGAGTCAGAATCATTTTCGTTACTGGGGAACTAATCCCAGACCATCTACATTCATATACAACTGACTTACCAATCTCCCTTGAGGGAATAACACTGTTAGGTGAAATTTGATTAGCACTAATTGAATAACAGATAACAAGTTTTAAATATCATTTTTTCTACATGTATATTAATTTTCAGATGACAGTCTCATCCTGAAGAAGTCTCCAGACTGTTCTGATGTTTTCAATTTAATCAAATGCCACTCTGCCAAATGGGATGAATTTGCAAGGGAATTGCAAGTTCCTATTGATCCACGTGAATCCTTAAGACACAACATCAGTTTAGACGATGAAGGTCGATTGGAACATGTTGTGATGAATTGGATTGAGTCACAATGCTCACCAGTAACATGGCAGAATATACTCGATGTGTTATCATCCATGTCTTTGAAGAACACAGCAAGTAAAGTTAAGGAGTTTTTGAAAGAGCAGCAAGTGATTGACAAATACATGAGCAAGCCAGATTACACACTATATTGATTTTCGCCCATTGTTACTCACACAAGATGAATATGCTCTGTGGAGTGTTATCACAATTAAAATTAATTATTCATAACTATAACGATGTAATTATTAAGACAAATGGTCCATTATAAAAAAAGCTGAGAAATCTATCTATTAGTTTTAATTTTGAGTTATTTTTATAAAGTAACTAAATGTGTGTTTATGCTCAAAAAAAGATCCAATTTTTCTGCTGTTAAGAATTCAGTATGTAATATATATACTAGTATATAGTAGTTTCATAATGTGTGGTTTCAAAACTATTAATGCATTATTGTTACCACACCAAACCTCATCGAAATTAATTACAAAAATGATAATGCTTATTGTGATGTGTGCGTCAGAACTACATCAAACCTTTCTTTGGAACTCGACGCAGGTTTTTGCAACTTTCTGGATCAACTACTATTAAAAAAAATGGGTTTCCCGATCCACTTTGAGGGAGTGAACATATCAGAAACTTTGCAGAACTCTCCAGAAATATTGATAATGAAGACAAAACATGTTTCTCAAGATAACATGCATGGAAACTTGCCATGTTTGTCTTTTCGTAATGATTCTATATACAAAGTTTCTGTCATATGCATGTTTCCATATGGATACCCCTCAACACACATCAAGACACCTCATATGTATTGTTGTGTACTGGAACAATCTAACAGTTGCCTCAACCATTCTTTACCAATTATTGCAAACTTAGAATCAACCAAGAATGCCATAGTGAACATTTTAAATTTATTTTACTCTGCTGACATCCCTAGTCTTGTTCCCTGACCCTTTTTGTTTCATACAATGAAGACTAGGAGACAGAAAGAAAGAAACAAGGAAGGGAAGGAAGTGTCTACTGAATGGGAATGTCAATGTATAATTATGTCATCTGAAAGTTTGGTAAGTTATATATAGCCAGTAGGTGCAGGCACCAAATATAGTGAAATTTTTGTGGTTATTATTATATTAATTATCTACAATTACAGTAACCATCCTCTCAGTCTCGTGCATTCCCAGCTGTTCTGTAGAGTCTCCATTAATCTCTCTGAGTCTCCAGTAGTCTAATCAGTCTCAACTAGTCTCTTTGACTATCATGAGTCTCCAGTAGTCTCTCTGAGTCTCTAGTAGTCTCTCTGAGTCTCTAGTAGTCTCTCTGAGTCTCAACTAGTCTCATGAGTCTACAGTAGTTTATCTGAGTCTCATGAGTCCTCAGTAGTTTCTCTGAGTGTCATGAGTCCCCAGTAGTGTCTCGGAGTCTCATGAGTCTCCAGTAGTCTCTCTAAGTCTCATGAGTCTCCAGTAGTCTCTCTGAGTCTCATGAGTCTCCAGTAGTCTCTCTAAGTCTCAGGAGTCTTCAGTAGTCCCTCCAAGTTTCTTCTAGCCTCTTTGACTCTCGTGAGTCCCCAGTAGTCTCTCTGAGTCTCATGAGTCTCCAGTAGTCTCTCACAGTATCATGAGTCCCAACTAGTCTCTCTGAGTCTCATGAGTCTCCAGTAGTGTCTCTTGAGTCTCATGAGTCTCCAGTAGTCTCTCTAAGTCTCATGGTTCTCAACTAGTCTCTCTGACTCTCATGAATCCCCAGTAGTCTCTCACAGTCTCATGACTCTCAACTAGTCTCTCTGAGTCTCATGAGTCTCCAGTAGTCTCTTTGAGTCTCCAGTACAAGTAGTCTCTCTGAGTCTCATGAGTCTCCAGTAGTCTCTCTGAGTCTCCAGTACTAGTAGTCTCTCTGAGCCTCATGAGTCTCAACCAGTCTCATGAGTCCCCAGTAGTCTCTCTGAGTCTCATGGGTCTCCAGTAGTCTCTCTGAGTCTCATGAGTCTCCAGTAGTTTGTCTGAGTCTCCAGTACTAGTAGTCTCTCTGAGCCTCATGAGTCTCAACTAGTCTCATGAGTCCCCAGTAGTCTCTCTGAGTCTCATGGGTCCCCAGTAGTCTCTCTGAGTCTCATGAGTCTCCAGTAGTTTGTCTGAGTCTCCAGTACTAGTAGTCTCTCTGAGCCTCATGAGTCTCAACTAGTGTCATGAGTCCCCAGTAGTCTCTCTGAGTGTCATGAGTCCCCAGTAGTCTCTCTGAGTCTCATGGTTCTCAACTAGTCTCTCTGACTCTCATGAATCCCCAGTAGTCTCTCACAGTCTCATGACTCTCAACTAGTCTCTCTGAGTCTCATGAGTCTCCAGTAGTCTCTTTGAGTCTCCAGTACAAGTAGTCTCTCTGAGTCTCATGAGTCTCCAGTAGTCTCTCTGAGTCTCCAGTACTAGTAGTCTCTCTGAGCCTCATGAGTCTCAACTAGTCTCATGAGTCCCCAGTAGTCTCTCTGAGTCTCATGGGTCTCCAGTAGTCTCTCTGAGTCTCATGAGTCTCCAGTAGTTTGTCTGAGTCTCCAGTACTAGTAGTCTCTCTGAGCCTCATGAGTCTCAACTAGTCTCATGAGTCCCCAGTAGTCTCTCTGAGTCTCATGGGTCCCCAGTAGTCTCTCTGAGTCTCATGAGTCTCCAGTAGTTTGTCTGAGTCTCCAGTACTAGTAGTCTCTCTGAGCCTCATGAGTCTCAACTAGTCTCATGAGTCCCCAGTAGTCTCTCTGAGTCTCTTAGTTCCCAGTAGTCTCTCTGAGTCTCATGAGTTCCCAGCAGTCTCTCTGAGTCTCATGAGTCTCCAGTAGTCTCTCACAGTCTCATGAGCCCCAACTAGTCTCTCTGAGTCTCATGAGTCTCCAGTAGTCTCTCTGAAAATTTCTTCAGAAAGTAATCGCGAGAAACAAGCTGCTGGAATTGTTGTTTTATCGTTAATGAAGCTCAGAGATAAGCTAATAGGGACAGACAAATTATCACAAGTCCATGAAGGATTTATTCATCATGGAAGATTACATACTCTGTATGGATGATGTAAGTTAGATTACATTGGACTGATAGCAATTTCCTTCATAAATTATATAATCCTTAATTAAAAACTGTATATATATGAAGTACGGTAATTGGATCAGTAAACAAATATTAATCACCATTACGCATATACATTTAGGTTTAAACTCCAAGTCAACATATAGCAGAGGCTATTCCAAGCAGTAATGGTCTTCAAAAGTTATCTACTGTTACAGTATGTGAAGGTAGGCATAATTGGTAATTTTGTTGCAAGTAAAATTTTTTTTCACATAATGCATTGTAACTACAGTGGGAAATTAATGGAGAAGGGATGGCAGCATGGAAATTGAGGATTGTGAAGACATTGAATCATAATTATGGTAAAACAATTAGATAATAATTATAGTTATATGAGTTTTAAAATGAAATTGTTTATATACAGATGTTGTCGATCCACTATAGTGTAAAGATACCTGGTACCAGACTTCATTAATAAACCTGACTATGAGAATGACCTGTTTCAAATCAAATGGGAGAGAGATAGTTATATATCCAGCTTTCCACATCTCGATAGGAGAGAATCAGATGAGTAAGAGCAGTATGAATTGTTATGTAATATAAAGTAATTCAGTATTGCATACAATGTCAAGAATAGCGGTTAATAAAGTTGTTGGGTCTAAGCATTATTTTCCTAATAACAAAATAGAATATTGATAAAGCAGGAAGACTAGGTATATAATATGTAGTTAGTAATTTACATTTGTTGTGGTGGAAAGGAAATAGAAAAGGCTCGTTATATATGTACTGATATGGTAGATATATAACCAGCAATTTATATTTTTATGCAAATAACAAACCCTGGTATATATGTTAGTGTTGTTTTAATTTGATGTTTTTAGTGACCAAATTTTAGTTATAGTATGACTAGTTTCTCAAACTTTTAGTTTAGTTATAGTTGAGGCTTACTAAAAGGGTTTTAGTTCAGTTTAGTTAACTGTATATCTAAAAGTGCCAATTTTCATTTTAGTTAGCTATAGTTATGACCTGTAACAGTGTAATTTAGTTATAGTTTACTTACTATACTATATTATAGCTTTAATCATAGTGGCTGTTCTAATAATAGAGGTTTTATGCCCCGCCTGCTGGAATGTTTTTTTTTGGTGAATGTTCATCCAACTTTAGTCATGTTATGCTGATCATGATGTACTACTGAAGAGGGTGTTTCCTGGACAGCATGTCTTATTGGGAGAAGGAGATGGAGAAGGAGAAGCTGGTGAGTGGAATTATACGTAATTATAAATTATATACCGAGACAGAATTTTTCAGTGTAATAGGGTCACCTCCAGACTTGGGGTCAAATACAACAGGAAGTATTTCAATTCAGTGCAAATACAAATACTTTTCAATTTGCAAAATACAAATACAAATACAATTTTCTTGTATTTGAAATACAAAATACATTAAATGTATTTCAAATACAACTACAAATACTTTCTCATGTCCAAATGTAATCAGTATATATAGCCATAACTATTTTACCTTGAGGTGAAGCAAGAAATTAGATGTTGCTTTTGTTGAACCAGATATTGAAGCTGAACAGTGTTTGCATTTGGCCTTGAACATTATTTGGTACTTCAAATTGCTCAAAAACCACAGGTGTAGACTTGACACTGGCAGCCATTACTTATTACTTACTAGATCACCACAGGTGTAGACTTGACAGATTATATACAATGCACAATTGTGCCTATTAATAATCACCAAAAGTGTTAAAAGTAATTTTTAACAGTCTACTTCAAACTTGTAATTCACTGTATTTTACACTACTCTAAATACTTGTTTGACCAAAGTATTTCAATTACAAATACAAATACTCAGTTTCCTAAAAACTTGAAATACAAATACAAATACAAATACAAATACTTTTTTAAAGTATTTAAATACGACTAAATACAAATACTAAAGTATTTGACCCCAAGTCTGGTCACCTCCCATTTGTGAGGGAGCAAGTAACACTTACTTACATGTGTATAACAATTCACATGTTAAGTCTATTATGGTAGTTTTCTACTGGCACTGGCACTGGCTAGCCATTTGCAGGCACTTCAAGGGCAAGCATTTAAAAGTTATGTAGTCTCCATGTGTATGATTGAAGTCACATGATCCAATGGGTTCATGTGTTTTGTCATTTTTGTGTTGACCTAATTTCTCTTTATTAAACATTTGAATCTACATTGTAAATACTGTATTCAGAATTATATAAATAATTTTATGGCTTCTGCATAGGTCTACAAGTATTGTGGGTGTGGTTTACAAGCTGTACAGTTTTGGAGAAACTTAACTTTTCATTTTCAGTTTGTTAATGGGTATGGTACCTCCATGTGAAGATGTCTGAAGATTTTCATAGACTTGTACATGACATGATTATCTTAATGAAGTTGTAAATAAGTTTTAGATTAGTTTTGTCTAGTGCTGTGGTTCAATAATCAATGAATCAACAATTGAAAGATTGTTGTTTCCTGTACCACTGGTACCAGTGTTTTAAATGTAACACCTGTGTACAAGCTGATCCTAGTTCCTATGAGCACTATCATTCATTTCTGGGCACCATTAGGAGGCTAGGATTTAGATCCTTGATAAAGTAATCCACCCCTCTTCAACCAACCCTATTCCATTTAAAATGATGTTATTTTGTTAAGACCACATGATAGAGAGGGAGGGAAAAGAGTGTGTAACTTCAATTGGAATCCACAGATTGAGCGAAATTTACTGCATGTACTATAAATAGATTCTTATTTCCCAGAAAAAAAAACAATTTGAAAAGTAAATAACTGTAATAATAGACCAGTGCACAGAACTTGTTTTATAACTTCAAAAGTAAAGTAGCCTTCTTGATGAAACACCAATGTAGCTATATAGCATAGTATTATAGGTACAACCTGTGATATACATCATCTAACATCTATGAAAACAACAGATGTGCCAGAGTAATTAGTATGTACAGGAATTTGTACTAATAATAACAAATAACATGTTGTACTCCACATGAAGTCAGTACTGTACATGTATGTACATGTAATTATGGTACTATGACATAATTATATATACTACATATATATGTTTGAAATACATGTACATTATACATGTATTAATTGACAATTCATTATTATGACATGTAATTTATATACATGTAACTCTACATGTACTAGCTATGTACATGTTAATCAATATCAAAATTACTTGTAAACATTACCTACCAAGAAAAGAAATCAGTATTGATTTATGTAGTCTATTAGTAATAATGTAATGAAAATAAAATTATGTAACTGAATAAGGATTAATATAACCCATTAATATTTAAGTATATATTCAGTTCTATAGATACACTTTATATTATATTTACTAGTTGATAGTTGATATGATTAACAGATCATGTTATACATATCACATGTATAGACCAGACTGGTTTACTTGATAACTGATACTAAATGTATGTTTCATAATTACATGAGCTTTAAATACAACATAATTATAGTAATGTTAATTTATAGTTGGTGTATACATTTATGTATACATGTAGAATCTGGTAGAGACATATTTTGTTGCTTTCTGTTACAATCTAGAAACTGTTGAATACAGGAAATAGAAATTTTTAGGTAGTGCACATTGATCATAATTATATATATTTGATCATAATAATATATTACAATTAATATAATTTGAATGATTATTATAGAATTATTATGTGTTGTGTCTAAATCAACATCCCTTTTCTCTTATTTGGAAGATGTTTGTTTCATGTAATCACCACTCATCATCAGTGTAGTTCCAGTGTCTTTAGTTGATATTATGATACTCAAGATACTAGCTATTATTATACATAAAGAATATAGACTAAGTCATGTGACATAACTGAAAATGATAATATTCAGATAGTTTATCAACACATGTATGTATCATGATTTATTATTGATACAAGAAGATCACTCAAAACATTTTCACATAATTGCAAATGAATTATTATATAGTCAGCGATATTTGAAAACAGTCCTTTGTTAAATCTGTTGTTTAATAGTTTGGTAACTAGACCAATTCTGAATGATAATTGTATTTAGTATTTTATTAATTAGTATTTGTGATTTTAATTATTTTGAAATACTCTGTACTATAGAATGATGACCTGAGGGATGCCTATAAAAGGAAAGATGAAGATGCAGTAAAACACCTTGTGGTAGCATTCCCTGATAAGACGTATTCTCATGTTAGTTGTTTTTGATATATATTGTAGTTTTGTTATCCATTTATCTTTTAATAATTAATATATGCCTGTCTCATAAAATTAGTGATATGGATCAAAATATAATCTATTGATGATTATACAAATGTATGTGATATAGTCAGAATGGACACTACCAGTAAAATAGCATAAACATTATTGAAATGTTCATTATTCTATCATTTTATACACTAACCTGTTTTGTACATGTAGAAAGCTTCTTAGATACCACATTTAGTTAGTTTTCTGTACAAAATGATGTAACAACAAGTGTTTTAATGTAAGCATTTCATTAATTGCATTTACAGTGTCCCTATATATAGTATATAGTATGATAGATATTTTGGTTTAATTAGTATAGTGAGTCAGTACATGTTCTCATCAGGACTTTAGTAAATTGTGGTATAAGTGTTATAGTAATTACAACTTTTTTACTACTGTAGTTATACATGTAATTAAATTAAAAAGGTGAGATCATTTCAAATTAATATTTAATATTGTGTCAACAAATCTTTCCACATGCACCATGGGATCAGGTGCTTTTTACAATCCCATTTACGTAATGTTTAGAATCTATGCCCAAATACACACACCAGTAATCAAACCTGTTTGGACTGACTCAGTCCCCTGATGATATTTATAACTTAGTTAAAAGCACAAACTCACACTACAGGAAGGTAATTGTATACAGGAAGAGTCACTATTAATCTTCTTAGATATCACATTTAAATGGTATTACATGTATATACATAATAACAGAATAATGAGTGTCTCAATGTAAGCTTTTGTTTATTGAGACCAGTTTTATTAGTTTATGCTTTTCAAAATGTGTAATATCTATAATCATGTAATTATGAGTGAAGTCATGTTTGTCAATTTTTATTACAATATTATTATTATGTATTATAATTACATGTATACATGTACTCACATTATTTTAATCTACATTGAGATAACACACACAAATGAACACAAATGCATGCATACACAAATACACACACATCCATACACACACATGCAATCTCTCATTCTAATGTACATGTACTATGGCTCAAGTGAATAGTAGATATTTCCTAGTCAACTAATAGTCATGTATCTTAAGTGACTAGTTCACCAATAATTGATTATGTTAACCACAAATATGAATACTAATGATTACACCATATGATATGACAGGTTATTACCACATATCTTACATGTAACTTATATTAGTAGTTCTATTAGATTACCCTGGGATAATCTTTTTGAAATACTTCAAACAAAATGGTTTATTGAATATCATGACCAGACAATGATTAACAACATAATGATTTGGGAAGCCAAAAGGGTTGTTTGTACATATGAGGATAATAATGTGGATATACATGTATTACCTTAACAAACTAGTATAATACTATATACAAACCACAGATAATAATAATGTTTATAATACACAATAATTGCCGAGCACTTTAGCGCGAGGCATATAATCTTGCAGTGTGGTCTCAGCATTAGCGTATATATTTTGTTTGCATGCAATTAACACAACAATAATTAGTTGTGGGTGTAATGAAACATGGAGTCATGATAGCAAGACTTTAGACACTTGCCTTGCCTGCAGCTAACAGAGCATGATTTTGGTACTTCTAGATCTGGCTTTCTTATATGGTCTTCTGTCTAACAGAAGTGACTGTTGGAGTTAGAGGGAATGTAATTTTGCTAGGCAGACCTTTCAACTGCAAACGAGGGAAGATTCTTCATCAATACTCCAAGAAACAGCCTAGCACTCAGAGCACGTTAAGTCCACATTTTCATGATGAGAACATCTCCTATCCCTATCTAGCCTTTTTCTCCTTTCCCTTGTTGATTCCATGAGCCCAGGTGATTCCATGCTACAGTTATATATACATGTGGCTGATCCGCCTATGCTAACCAGAGAGTTCTGAAGTTAATACAACAATTAATCCCCTTTGTTTGTTGTATTTCATGTATTTTACAAATTGTCTATGCAATTAAGCTTGATATGTTCACTTTCTAAGCTAATTATATCTACTTTAAGTGAGGCGAGGCGGATCTGCATATATATAATGATGCTCATAATTGAGTGAGAACTTATACAATACTTATAACACGGAGGTATATGAGCATTACATAAACAATAACACTTACATTTTATGTACATTAATACTAGGCATATGAGTAGTACACATATAGATTAATACTAGGCATATAATAGTACATTTATATACATTAATACTAGGCATATGAGTAGTACACATAATAGTACATTAATACTAGGCATATAATAGTACATTTATATACATTAATACTAGGCATATGAGTAGTACACATAATAGTACATTTGTATACATTAATACTAGGCATATGAGTAGTACACATAATAGTACATTTATGTACATTAATACTAGGCATATGAGTAGTACACATAATAGTACATTTATATACATTAATACTAGGCATATGAGTGGTACACATAATAGTACATTAATACTAGGCATATGAGTAGTACACATAATAGTAAATTAATACTAGGCATATAATAGTACATTTATATGCATTAATACTAGGCATATGAGTAGTACACATAATAGTACATTTGTATACATTAATACTAGGCATATGAGTAGTACACATAATAGTACATTTGTATACATTAATACTAGGCATATGAGTAGTACACATAATAGTACATTTATATACATTAATACTAGGCATATGAGGGGTACACATAATAGTACATTTATATACATTAATACTAGGCATATGAGTAGTACACGTAATAGTACAAAATAAATAATAATTATTATCAACATCATTACTTTGAATATTATTCAATACAGTCACCATTGTCACTACACTCACAGTAGTCCTTGTCACATTAGTCACATTAATGTTAGCAGAGATCAAGAGTACTACCGTAGTCTGTGATACTTATAAAATTATGATACATAAGTATATTATACAGTTTACATAAACCAATAATAGAGTGTATTTATACTGGTTACATGTATATCAGAGATAACGGTAGTACTCTCTATGTAGGGATGGCACGGTAAAAAATGGCCGCCCATACATTTCAGTTGATGTTTCAGTGATGAGCTGAAACCTCTGGTATTATTATACAGATAGGTTTTAATACACACATACTCATTCATATCTAGTGTTTTATACCAACACCTTCTACATGGCCAAAGATTGTTCTTAATGAAAGAAGAGTGTCTAGATTTGATTTCGATTTGGACGCTATTTTCCTAAGTGTATTCATTAATCGAGCCATGTGTAATTAATTACACATGCGCATTTGTTTACTCTGAACATGGAACGGTAAATAGAAAACACAGACTGTGGATCACGGATTACGAACTGATGTCATGTGACACTGCTGGGCATCATGTGACACTTTTATTGTATAAAAAGAGGAATAAGAAATGGGAAACGGGAAATAAGAAAACACAGGTTCACCACATAGTGATTGAACCTTAAAAATGATAAGAATACTGCCTCGCTGCGCTCATGATCATATAAATGGGTCACACTGCAAGCTCGTCCCTATCGCCTTAATTGTAACAATCCACTAAAGCTAATTTAGTGACATTTATTATGTGCTTATCACATAATCTTAACAAAATTCATAGTTCATTTGATCCGTAATCCGTGATCTGCAGTCCATGTTTTCTAGTTACCCAACATGGAAGTAGAAAGTGCTTGTTGTCATAAGTATATTCTTATAATAATGAATATAATATTAAAGCCATTGAATAATAGTATTATATACTATGATAAGCATTAGAATACTGAATGGTTGACACAGTGAGAAATACTACTTGTAGGACTGCAGACAGTGCTTTAAGTGAAATAGAGAATATATATCATCTGTAAGTGAAAGAGAGTGATAATCAATGTAATAATACAAAAGACTGACCTTCATTGATGAACAAAGTTAAATGAATTTATGATTGTATGATTTCATATGATATATAACTTACACCAGTTTTCTGCAAAAAATATTTGCACCACTCAGAAAAAAAAATGGAAACAGGAATAATATAAAACATTTTCAATAAAATGAAAGATGTAGGGATGTCAAAACCAAAAAAGCATGTGAACAAGGTTGGGAAACTAACATAGGACCCAAAATTAAACAAACCACTTCCATATAACCCTACATATGTACAGCTCTTTGTATTTTGTTTTATAGCAGTGTAAGTACTTATGTAGGGATATATGGAAGTGGAAGTTAATGTATACATGTATATCAGGATAATGTATTGATATTCCACTCTCTATACAGAATATGAGGATCTATTGGTCAATTCATTACGCAGATGAGAAAGAAGTAGAATCACTCTTGAGGGATTCTAAAACAGATTTCAATTGGAGAAACGATGTATCTTATTTAGTAAGTGTCATCCTATAAATTAATAGTGAAAATATCATGTTTCTTTAATTGTACATATTCCATACATATTATGATTTGATAATTAATAATTATAGATATTATGAAATGTTATTTGTGGTAATTTGATTGTGGATATACTGACAAGGATTATTTCATTATTGTGAACACTGTCTTCATTATTAAGTTCGTTAACAATGTTTAATATCAATATTTTCATTTCTCCCTCCCTATGATTGCTTCCATGATAAATGGTATAGGCAGGAAGTTATTGTTTGGTAGGGGGAGAGGGGCTTACAAAAGGAAATAGGCATACATAGTGTACTGCAATGTTTGGCTTATTAGTTATTCATGAGGGCATGCTTTTCACTACAACCTGGTGAATTAATTGCTGTACAATAATTATAATCTATTGAATTATGACACAAACAAAGCAAATCAACAGTATAGTTGATGTATGTTATTATAAGAATTCAGTGTTTGGCAAAATGTTCATTTTAAATTCATTTATTAACCTCATAGTATACTCTTTCAACAACTTGTAATTGTTTAGGTCAAATATATTGTATACGTATGACATTATCTAGTATTTATTCATACACATATTGCCTTTATTGTCTCACTAACATAAACACATACACTCATACAAACATGTATTTACAAACATACATACATACTCACACAAATATATGCGTACACATTGATACACATGTATGCATGCATACAGATTGTCTGTACCGATATACAATGTAGCTCATATAGATGTTAGGCCTGGTTTTCATTTACTAATAATATGGTTAGAGTTTTGTTCTAAAACTCTAAAGGATAAATCACACACACATCTAGCCCATTCCACTATTTAACTACTATTACTATTGTATCACTAACCTGTGTAAAGTAATTACATGTAATTATAAAGCATATTTCTTTGTTGAATATCATAATCTTTTGGTGAGTTATGTTTATTGAATTAGTATTTAATATGTTATGTTGTTTGGAAGCATGGGCCAAATTGGTTCAACAATGATTACTATATACACATTGGAAATACATCTTTACCCAATTAACAAATTAAATTAACTGTGCCATCTGGCTCAAAGAGAGAACTGTGCAGTCCATGCCAAATAAGAAGCTCTTTGGGCAAATGGTGCACCATATATATAACCTTATCAGAAACACTGATATGTTATATTTATAGCATAGACCTGAGTTATCATGTACATGTATGTATACACATGAATGATCAATGTTCATATGTCCAATTGTATAGCTCCAGGTCATAATAATATTATTAGTCATTGAATGTGTATATACAGGATAACACATTTAGGTCAGTGATTTGTACTGTGGAAGGCATATTGAATGATGTTACCACCTTGTGGGATACTATGATATCCAAGTTCAACATTTTCCTTGGTGTGTATTTCCCAGACTCCCCTAGTATATGGTACATGGTTTATATTAGAACTGTTGTGATATTCCAATATATTTATAAAAACTGATACAACAATCTAGTTACTTCTCTCAGAGATTCATTATCATATACACACACTTAGTTCAGAATATAAATTAGCGACTAGTTCATCAAAAGGTGACAATGATCTTCTAAAACCAAAGAAGACTTCAATACCCAGGATTTGAGTGTAATTTGGTTTTAAAAGATTAGAAAACTCGTTAGGTACATTGTGGTTAATGATATAATCTGTTGTATATGTGTGCATTATAAACTTCAAAATATACAGTACAACATATTCGCATTAATCATCATATTCAGTGTAGTATGGATGGGCTTTGATTCAGTGATACTATACCTTCACTTCCTACCATCCTGAATATTCAGTGTTATTGATAATACATGTATATATATACATGTATCTAAATGATGAAGTATATGTGTTTATGTGTAAGTGTTTGTCTAATTGGACCACTGCCCTGATTCATAAATAGTGAAGTCAAGTATGGATATGACATGATTTTATTATACACATGTGATAAGTATTTGTATATGTATAGTATCAATTGACATTATTATGAATATCATTTACCAGTGAAACTATTAATTATTGTATACTAGTTTTTATTACATGTACATGTAATGTTCTTATTTATTATACAGAGGTGGAGTTTGATGCATAAAGCAGCTGCTAATTATAAAATCAAAATTGTAGACCTGATGGTAAGATGTGGTGCTCATATCAACATACAAGATCGTGTAAGTGACTATATATTATTTGTTATACACATGTAATATAATGGTTCTAATATACAATGGAATACATTAACTCAGGTTACGTTACATACATATGAAAATCTGGCCGTATATATATATATAATATTAGTTTCAAGTTACACTTGACAGGTGTGATGTAACTAGTAGTTGTATGAGAACAAGCTAACTAATTTTAGGGTTGTTCCAAAGCAAAAGTGTTTATTTTTTTGGACAAGTGTTAATTTCTAGTCCTGGGTGATATATCAATTTGGATACAATTGTTTCTAAATTAATATAATTATTACATGTCATGTAATATAGTAATTTGAAAATGATGGGATCCAAATTTACCTTGAAATGTGAAAGGGAAATCACATACATGTAATAGTATTACATAAGGAATCATTTTAAAAGAGGTCTATCACCCAATCCACAACCAATTTAGTATATACTTTGTCATTATCCTTTGCATCTAATTACATGTGCTGTATGTGCCTTACTAGGCATGAAGAAGTATGAAAAGATACATGTATAAGCATGAAAATTGTGTCTTTTTGCCTAATTCATTTTAGTTGATGTGGTCAATTATTATGGCCCGTAGGGCCATCCCTGTGATTGCTTTCCCACGGATTCAATGTATGTATATTCTTGTGTCAATTACGCAAATATGCGTTTGTATACGTAGTTAAGGAAGTTACGTCATTCCCGAGGGCACGATCAATTAATGGGCGTGACGCGTAATAGAACGTGCGCTCAACTAACTAGTACAGAGCAGCATAAAGAAAGCTGTAGCTTTACTAGCTTATGCAGAAACTGGAACTAATAGCTGGCTATTCTTCCTGAAATATATGTCTCAAGTTCTAGAAGGTCCTTAAAGGGTAAGGAGAGTAGATAATCGACTATAGTAGGCTGTTGTGTTTCAGGCATGATAAAGTCAGCCATGATTACTGAATGCTGGACACGGCCACAAAGTAGTCATAGGGATACTTTTTTCTCTATATACACTTGTTTTAACTGAGTATGTTTACATGACTGTTCTTGAATTATATATCAATGTTTCTTGGATAAATCAAACACACTCAGATACTAATTTTATAAAACTCACGATAATTTATATACAAAACAGAATGGAATATTCTAGAATGAAAAGCAGATGTATAACAAACTGGAAAAAAACTGGTTTTCTTAGAGTTTGAACATGCCTAAACCAAGATACAGTGATCAAAGTAAGCGATAATATAATAATTATCAATTCAACAAGAAGTAAAATTGCACAAATATAACCACTGGCTAAGACCAATTTATATGGTCTTTCACCAGAAATGATAAGAACAATATATACAAACACAAAGCGACTTTCGCATGGGTCTTTTATAGGTACACGAACTATTTGATTAATTCCTGGATGTACATTGATGACCCGTGCAAGTGGCCATTTTGTTGGTATCAGATTGTCTTCTTGTAGAATTACAGTATCACCGATTTTGATATTTCGATATTTATTATGCTATTTCACATATTTTCTCAAACTAGATACAGTGTATGTATTCACTAGACCATCCCTTCCAAAAATGTCTAAGCATCGCTTGGATCAAATGCCATCGATGGAGAATGGATATTGTATCATATTTGTAACTAGAAGGATCTGGCAATGTTTCCAAAGAAAAAATGATGAGAAAGTGTCCCAGGGTCAATGCTTCAATACAATCATCATTGGAAGGCAGTACTTCCAATTGTCAGCTATTGACACAGGCCTCAATTTGAGTCAGAAAGGTACATACTTCCTCAAAGGTTAAATTCACAGTTAGAGTGACCTTCCTGAGATGAGTCTTGAGACTTTTCATGGCTGCTTCCCACAATCTACATAAGTGTGGGGCGTGCTCGGAATGAAACTCTAATCAATTTTCTGTGACAAATGAAATTCAGACACTTTCTTAGCATTCTTCTGGTCACAAAGGAATTCCACACGTTCATTTAGTTCTCTGTTAGTACCAACAAAATTAGTCCAATGATGACTCCATATATGTTATGGTTTATCACAACGAGCTACATGTATAAATCGCCTTAAACAAGCGATAATGGCTTCACTGGTAAAATCCAACACTATCTCAAGGTGAACTGCTTTTACCATCAACAAAATGAACACACAAATATATGCATTTACAATGGCGGGTTCACGTATGTATCCATACTTCACATGAGCATAATCAATTCTCACTTTCTTAAATATCATGCCTGGTGTTATCATTCAATTGGAATTTTACCCATAATTTGAGGCTAAGGTCTAGCCGAGTATCACCTGCAAGACACACATGCTCAGGTCACGTCACGAATGACCTTCTTGCCACCAACAATATGGAACCTGACACCAATGGGCGATGCTAACATGGTCGGCCCAACTTGTAACAGTTCTCCTCGTACAATCATCTTAGTGATTTAGTGATTACTATGGAGTATAATTGGGTGAAGTTGTCCATACGGGAGATAAGAATGACCAATCCTGCCACTGAGGCGTAAAATTCTTTCATTGTCAATGAATGGATGTAAAGTAATCAAACAACTCCTTTTCAGTAGAGTCTTGTTCCTCTTAATCAAGTTGATTTCTTTGGCGAAGTATGTCTCTTGTACCAGCCTGATCCAGTATTTCTCAGCTAATTCCAATTCTTGGACTGATACTATGAATGACTTGTTGGGTGTTGCTCTTGGAGTGTTGACAGTTGTCAACGAATCTGAGGATCCATGTTGTGATTCTCTTCAAGTGGTGGAAATCACTGTAGCAATTCAATGAAAATAATTGGTTCAGAGAGGTGTACATTGCTCATGAGAGTAATATCCCTCGGTTCCTCAGGAATAACAGGAGTGACGTATATCTTAGACCAATCTGACATATCTTTCTGTAACCACCATGAACTAGTCCACCACAGGTCGTGACTAACAAGTCAGAGGAAAACAATCCTCTTGATTCACAGTCAGCTGGATTATCTCCACCAGCGATCTGATTCTATCGGTCAGGAGGTATATGGTCACGAATATTACAAACTCGAATTCCCACAAAGGTCTTGAACCTTCTCAGATTACCATTTAACCAATTGATCACAATCGTACTATCGGACCAAGTGTATGTGTCACACATTGGGATTTGGAACGCTTCCTTCATAAGCTCCATACAGTTCTAACCCGGGAATAGTGAGTCGTTTAATAGGAGCAACCTTTGTCTTTGAGGTGATCAGGGATATATGGATATTTCCCGAGGTGTCTTCAAATCTGAAGTATGTGACAGCCGAGTAGACGTTTTTAGAGGCATCACTAAACCCATGTAATTGCATTCCTCTGATGCTGACATCATGAGGGAAGTAACACCTAGGTATTAGTTTCATAGACAAGATAGGCAATTCGGATTTCCACTGAGACCATGGCAGCTGAATTTCCATCGGTACTGGGTCATCTCAATCGATTTTAAGTTCCCAAAGTCTTTCAAGCCAGATCTTGACTTTGATGATGGTTGGGGAGAACCAGCCAATTAACATTCGTTTTGCTATGGTGTTGTGATAGTCTATATCTGTTACTGTGATACAAAAGTTATCAGTGACCGAGTTCCATTCTATTCCAAGAGTTTTAGTGTACTGATTGGCTTCTGCGATAGTTTGAGTGGATTGCAATTTTTACAATTCAGCGGGTAGATGATTGAGAACTTCAGGTTCATTGCTGTTCCATTTTCTGAGTACGAATCCACCCTTATGAAACAACTCTTGTAGTTGTTTTTGAAGATGAATTGCTTCGGGGATAGAGTCAGCACCTGTTAAGCCATCATTGACATAGAAGGCTTCGTATACTTTCTGGGCTGCTAGAGGATACTATATGCCAAAATCCATAGTATTTTGCTTCACTGCCATATTTGCTGTGTAGGATGGAGCCGACACGGCAAAAGTCAGACGAGTCATTCCATAATCCATCAGAGGTTCCGTGCGAATATTACTCCAAATGAAACGATGATAGTCTCACTTGGAGTCAGCTTGATTGCACGATACATCTACTTACATCAGTGGTGAGCACGTATCGATGATGTCGGAATCTCAGTGAAACGTCAACTAGGGAGGAGTGTTTGGTAGGCCCAACCAATAAAGTATCATTAAGAGAGACTCCAAATGACGATTTAGCAGATGCGTCACAGCACGCACTTTCGTCATTGTGCTTGACTCCTTCATTACGATGTGTAAAATATTTCATTGTCCAGTTTCTGTAAATCGGCAACAGGGACCAATTCGGCATGACCAGGTTTCAGGTATTCCTCCATAACAGTATGGAATTCTTTGGATTTCCCTTTAGAGCTCAAAGAGCGTTCTAGTGACAGACATGTTCTGACTGCAGAAGACTTAGACTCTCGTAGAAGAGGAGTGTTGGTGTTTCTGGGAAGTGGCACAATGTATCCGCCACATTCATCACAAGAGTGATTGGCTTTGAAGTGTCATAACTAACCTTTCTTCTGGTGTTAAGGCAAAGTCACTAGGCTGATTCCCTTCAACTTCCCAAATAGTCCGAAGTAAATCATCACCTGAGACAGTTACCACATGGTGGGCGACATTATAATTTGAGGCTTTAGTTCCTTCAGCAAGGACCCAACCAAACTCAGCGTTAAGTGCACTAGGAGAACCGTGAGGACCAACTTGCCGGCCCTGCAACAATATGTTAACAAAAATGTCTACACCCAGGAAAATATCTATTCTTCAAGGTTGATCGAAACTTGGGTCAGCTAGTGGTAAGTCTGAGAGGTGCTCCCAGCTGCTAGTGTTCACAGGACTGGCAGGTAGGTCACATGTGACATGTGGCATTATAATAGCACTGACCTTGAACTTCTTGTCAGGCTTTAAGAGGGGGACACATCTAATCGAGTTACAGCTTGTAAGCTAGATATACAGGTTAAACCAGCAATTCCAGATATGCTGGAGACATGATGGCTTTGAGACAAACAAAGAGTTTGAGCTAATCACTCTGATACAAACAATGCACAAGAGGCGGAGTCTAACACAGCTCGAGCCTCAATGGATGGACCACTAGGTGAATGTGTGAGGACACAACTTGTCATTAACAATGTACTGTTATTCAGTTCGCTCACAGTATGGGACTGAACATTTTGACTAGGATTAATTTGATTGCTTTGTTTGGGTATGCCTACGGTAGGCTCCACATGTAATAATGTATGGTGGGGCCCTTGACAGGCTTTACAGTACTGATTAGATCTACACATCTTGACAAAATGACTAGGTTTAAGGAAATTGAAAAATAGCTTGCTATTCTTCAACAAAATCAATTTATTCTCATGGGATAATGCCCTTAAACCTACTACAAGCATACAAGGGATGCTTACTACTGTCATTACACACTATACAATTATTACCTGCTTGACTAGATGTGCTTGTGATGAATGAGGTTAGTTGAGGTCGGTTTGGCATTGTACTCTTCTTGGGGACGCTCAGTCCAACTTGGCTTGATCCCTTTGCTTGCTCGGTAGTTGATGTCTCAGAGACATCATCGTAGAATCAAGTTTCAGTTCAGGTATGGATGTTTTAAATTGTCCAGATGGCTCGTAGTCCATTGGTTTTAGTGCTCTGAGGTGTTGCTGTTCAGTATTTGGCTAACATGGGTTTGATGGATCAAACGGGGTTGGTTAAATCAAGCTTGTAACAACTCAATGGCTTCCACGTAATGTTCCAATCCTTTGATGGCTTTCAAAGCTTTGCTGTCCTTCAGGGCATGTCTCAGATAAACCAGCTTCTCTGAGTCGGAGATGTTTTCATAGTTATGAAGAACTGTTCCCAAAATGTCTTCCAGCTCAAGATATTTCCATCAAAAATGGGAACCTCTATCATGGGCAACTTGACTCCCTTACTGACATTGCTTTCGGAACTAATAGTGCTATCAATGTCACTGGTTTTGTTGGTCTGCAACAGTCTGCAGAGCTCAAGTGAGCAATCGAACAATGCCTTCTCAACTGTCGTCACTCTGACTTTCAGTTCATCATCGTTTTCTAGATCCAAATTCATCAACGCCTTTCTAATCTCTGATAAGTCTATTGTATGGCCTTTGATTCCGTCTTCGTTCAGTTGTAGGAGGCAGATATCATCAGATGCTGCACCTAGTGAGTTTGAAATATTGGATACACTGCTGTTGACACAAGCAAGTAGACGAGAAACAACCTTATGCAGTCCACTGCTAGCTGATGGAGAGTGGGCTGTGATCAATTGCTGAAGAGTAACAGCTAGAACCGGCACTTCTGCTCCTGATCAAGTACTCTCGGTTGTTCAATTAACTCAATCAATGCGAAGTGGCATTTTTTGATATCAGTGTAAAGGGTTTCTAGTTTATTAAGCAGCAGTTTGGCATGATTGATGATCTCAGAGGGCCGTGAACCCTCAGTAACCTGCTCGGACAAATGTTTCAGACGAATACATATATGAGTGATTGTACCTCGTCTCTTACGCTGCGAGGAAATAGCTTCTTTGGACATGCTGGATTGAGAAAACCTAGTGACAATTGAAATAATAAGATTGATGTGACCACAAACAGAGGCAGGACTAGGATCAGCATCCGGTTCAACAGACCATATGTATACACGACTGTTCTCGGATTACAAATGTATATATCAATGTTTCTTTGACTAATCAAACACACTCAGATACTAATTTTACCAACTCGTGATGATTTATATACAAAACAGAATGGAATATTCTAGAATGAAAAGCACATGTATAACAAACTGGAAAAAACTGGTTTTCTTAGTAATTTGAACATGCCTAAACCAAAATACAGTGATAAAATTAAGTGATAATAATTGTAATTATCAAATCAACAATAAGTTAAATTAAATATTAAGCACAAACAGAGTTGTTTTGTATTTTAGTAAAGAAGCAAAGAGAATTTAGTTGAATCAGCTGGACTTTCAAATCATGCATGTAGGCTGTTGTTGTAATTCAGTTTCATCAGTCAAACCTTTTTGGACAAGCAGCGATTTTCACTTCAATTCTGAGATCTTTATTTTCTATCTAATTCATTATCTTATGAATACACTGAAACTCTCATAATGTAAATGCCATCTGGACTGCTTTGAAAGTGCTTATAGAATGGTCATGAAAATCTGTCTGTTTAGTTATAATTATATGATACCTTATAAGGACACTATTGGGTGTAGGTGCTGATTTTATAATGGCGATGTGGTAGTTCATTACATTTGTTTTTCACATCAGTTCAATTTGATCAAGTCCGTCTGTGTCTATTCTGAAGGAGGAGAGCACTTGCAACTCAAATAGACAATAATATATAGACATACAAATAGTTATGAATTAGTTGAAAATAGTAGCACAATAGTATTATAGTACAATATACAAGAAAGAAGTGTGGCTTTCATAATATACTATTTGTGATGTAATTTTCGAAAAGGTACATTTTCCCCAAAATAATTCGATCAAATGCTCATCTTTAATCACATGCTTTTCTGCCATTTTATACAATAACATTTGTTTTCAGGAAGAGCTATTGTTAATCTTCTTAGATACTGAATTTCATTAATGTCCAGTACAAAATGGTGGACTTATGAAATAATAACTTAATTTTATTTTGTCCCTTCCCAAAAATTAAATCACATATTGTATGCTAGTTATCTTTCGTGTACATACATGAACGTTATATATATTGTGGAACACACTTTTTCTACTTACGCTATAACTGCTCTACACATATATACATTTGTTGTATACACATGCTTTAACAATTCCTAAGATGTTTTGTGATAATAACAATTAAACAATAGTTCACATACATAACCACTATTAATTATAATTATTCAAATGTCGTCTGAAATAATTGGAAAAGAGTGTTTGTATAAATCTAACATTGTTAAGTAAATTCTTAGCTTGATACACCTACTATTACTACACTTTATATAAGAGAACAACTACATTTTGCATTTAGTAATAACAGCTATTCATCTTCCAGATAATAAATTCTATCATCGTTTATAATGAATGGTGAAGATTCTAATAATAAAATTGTTTTATGTAGATATTCTCTTTTGTATACATTATACACATGTATCATGTCTTCATATCTTCATTGTATCTAATTCAGATTATAAAGAGTATCACCACACCATTGTCTATAATACTTACATAATCTTATTTGAATGCTCATTAGTTCATATCTTATAATTCAGTTATATTCCTTCCTACTTAATCCACATGATGTGAAATGTAGTATCTTATCAAGATTGATTCATGCATTTCTAATATGAATTGATTGTATAAAACCTAAAGAATTACTTATATTATTATTTCTTTGCATATACATAAATTATAGATTGGAGATACACCTCTTCATGTGGCAGCTAGATGGAATCATAAAGATGTGGTAGAGGTACTATTGCATCATGGATCCAGTCTAACTTCACAGAACTATGTTAGTTCTAATAACACACTATACTATAGTATTCATTATGTTATTCTACTAATTCCAGTGGTAATACATATTTTCATTAGTAATTGAATTTTGTGATTATAAAGAAGGGCTAATCTACTATACAGATCTGTGTTGTATATAAATACCTTGTATGATATAACAGTATGATATTTACATAGAATATGATTTACATGTACATTAGTCTCCAGTAATGTAACGTAAATGAACAACTTCAGAGAGTTCAATTTATCATGTACTGTATGATACAGAGATCATGATGATCAATTGAATAAAGAGTGTGTAACAGATAAAAACAAAAGAAGGGCTAAGGAATACTGGAAATTATTTGTTGTATTTTATAACTACACATAGTAGCTACATTAATTATTGTCTTAACTACTAATGTTGCTTAGACTTCTCTCATCTAGCCTGTTCTCTTGTCTAAATTTCTTACAATCGTATTTCCCACATGGCATTTGAATTCACTGGATCATCATTCTGTTTGCATTAAGTTTCTGATGGTATACTTATTTAGTATATAATCAATGATATAACAAAACATTCACATATTATTCATTACTGATATGAATGTACACTTGAATTGAGCTAATTATAAACCTGATACTATTTAAATATCATTAAAAAGGACATTGTTTGTGTAAATTGAATATGTAAATAATCATCTCTTGGCAGAGATGATTACATGTTAGTTTTCATAAACTCATATTTAGGTATTTACTGTCACAAACATACATGTTTTATGTTTAGAAATCTTTTATTAAATTATATATATAATATTTTTATACATAAGTACATGTATGTACCTAAATATACTGTGTGATTATAATAAATTATAGATAATAAGTGTAATTATATTTTACATATATTTATAATCACACTTATAATTTGCTTCGTTACTGTCATTGTTTACAGGATGGAGATATAGCTCTGGATATAGCAAAAAGAATAAAAAAAGAGAAATGTGTGAATATACTGGAAGAGGCTATGGTGTGTAAAATTATGTAATTTTCATCACTTGTCATTACAGGAATACATCTATAATGTATATTTACATCACTACACTATCAGGGTTTTATTTAGAGGGGGGGTGTGGTGTCAGGGGCCATTTGCCCCCCTTGCTAGAGTTTTGCCCATTCAAAAATTTTTTGCCAATATGAACACTATGATACTCCTGTATGTCGTCTCTCCAAAGTCTTTCAAATTCACGTTTCGCCCCCTCAACGAATTTCCTAAATGAAAGCCTGACAATACTATATATGTGTACAATATTTATACATTCCTAATTAAATATTATAAACCTACTCATATTTGTATAGCTGATTATGTTTATTATTAGTCAATTAAAAGTCTGATTCTCTTACTAGTATTGAGATTTATAAATTATTTCCTTATAGAAGAAACAGAAAGTTGATAAGCATTTGGATAAACCTAGGCCTGGTAAGTAAATATGGTATTGTTTATTGGTTATATACACATGTACATATAGATTGTATTATTTAATTGATTGTAATGGTTGTCAAGTCTGGTCTTTGGCCGGGTTGTGTCAAGCACTTTCTGGGCTTAAGCACTGTTTATGAAGTACTTTAATTGAAGTGCTTCAAAGCCCTTTGTCAATTTTAAGCACAAGTGTTAATTTTCAGTGCTTGCACTTAAGTCTTTTGTAGTTACTTACATGTACATTCTGCAAATATTCATATTTACCACATTTTATTGCAACTAAAAGGATATACAATTTTCACTCCCTTATCAGCACATGTGTGATAGCAGGTGTATAGTCAAGACTACCCATGATATTTGAACAATTAATGTTTATTAAAACAATGAAATAACTACATGTATTATAACTGTTGCTAGTTTAGATGATTTGATGGAAAGTGCTTTAAAGTAATTAATTACTCTAACAAAGGGCTTGTACTTGTGCTTAAGCACATGCAGAAATTTTGGTACATGTGCTTGTGCTTGCGCTTGTACTTAAGCACTTTTCCAAAGGGTTTCACACAACCCTGGTCTTTGGGTGGGCAACCGGGTATTTACCCAGGGTCCCCAACATACCACAGAAAGAAAAGGCCTGGAATGGATTGTTTTGTAATTTACAAAGGACTAATCACTCCTTGTCTAGATAAGAAATTGATTTAGCAACAGTATCCAATTGTTTTTAAGGTGTAAAAATGTAATTTCTCCTGACTTCTGTAGTAGAACATCATACTCACATAACAACAAGTTAATTAAGAGCATAAAATAATAAGTGACCACACAATCATGAATAAATTAATATCTGTAGGACCATTACTACTATTGTAGTCTTGTGTAGCCAGGCACTCCAACTCTACGAGTGACTCCCAGAGTATTGTCACTTGACTCTTGACAGCACATTTCTAATTAAAGCTGATCTTACAAAACACAGATAATCAACGTAACATTTGCATGCGTGGAACAGTCACCCGTCACCTTCAATACAACCCACATTACTTGAGTAGGTCAAAATGGCAAAGCAGCAAAAATAAAGTTGATAGGCATGACTTTAAACAGTCATCTTACACTAAATATCAATATCTATATTCCAGGATTTAGTTGACCAATAGCTAAGATATTATACTACAAGGATAAAGAAATTCTTGAGAGAAGCATAGTTTGTCTGGAAGCTCTATTTGAACTAATTATGTTTCCTTCAATTCTATTGTTTATCTATGTAGTATAATAACTTATCTATTTGTCCACTAACTCTTGGATTATAGATAATCATATTTATGAGCATTTAAATCATGCTTATGAATTTTTGCTGCTTCACCATTTTAAACACCTACTCAAGTTAAGTGGGCTGCACCTAAGGACTACTTGATCTCTAGTACATGTATTTCTGTGATCGAACGCTACCCATGCATTGTACTAGACCATCCCATGATCGTAGAGAGGAGGGGCTTGCTACACAAGACTAGCTTCAGTATATGCAAATATTTCTGTCAGCACCCATTTATTATAAGCCCCTGAGGGTTTTAATGATTGTATTACATGTAGTGATAAAAGTTGTAATAGTTACATGTATTATAATTTGTATTAGTTATAAAACTTGTATTACTTGTATTACTTGTATTACTTGTATTACTTGTATTACTTGTATTACTTGTATTAGTTGTATTACTTGTATTAGTTGTATTACTTGTATTAGTTGTATTACTTGTATTACTTGTATTACTTGTATTACTTGTATTAGTTGTATTACTTGTATTACTTGTATTACTTGTATTACTTGTATTACCTGTATTACCTGTATTACTTGTATTACTTGTATTACTTGTTACTTGTATTACTTGTATAACTTGTATTACTTGTATTACTTGTATTACCTGTATTACCTGTATTACTTGTATTACTTGTATTACTTGTTACTTGTATTACTTGTATTACTTGTATTACTTGTATTAGTTGTATTACCTGTATTACCTGTATTACCTGTATTACCTGTATTACCTGTATTACCTGTATTAGTTGTATTACTTGTATTACTTGTATTACTTGTATTACTTGTATTACTTGTATTACTTGTATTACTTGTATTACTTGTATTACTTGTATTACTTGTATTAGTTGTATTACTTGTATTACTTGTATTACTTGTATTAGTTGTATTACTTGTATTACTTGTATTAGTTGTATTACCTGTATTACCTGTATTACCTGTATTACCTGTATTACCTGTATTACCTGTATTAGTTGTATTAGTTGTATTACTTGTATTACTTGTATTACTTGTATTAGTAGTATTACTTGTATTACCTGTATTACCTGTATTACCTGTATTACTTGTATTACTTGTATTACTTGTATTACTTGTATTACTTGTATTACCTGTATTACCTGTATTACCTGTATTACCTGTATTACTTGTATTACCTGTATTACTTGTATTACTTGTATTACTTGTATTACTTGTATTACTTGTATTACTTGTATTACTTGTATTACTTGTATTACTTGTATTACTTTTGTATTAGTTATATTAGTTGTATTTCTTGTATTAGTTGTATTAGTTGTATTACTTGTATTACTTGTATTAGTTGTATTACTTGTATTACTTGTATTACTTGTATTACTTTTATTACTTTTGTATTAGTTATATTAGTTGTATTTCTTGTATTAGTTGTATTACTTTTATTACTTGTATCAGTTGTATTACTTGTATTACTTGTATTAGTTGTATTACTTGTATTACTTGTATTACTTGTATTACTTTTATTACTTTTGTATTAGTTATATTAGTTGTATTTCTTGTATTAGTTGTATTACTTTTATTACTTGTATCAGTTGTATTACTTGTATTACTTGTATTACTTGTATTACTTGTATTACTTTTATTACTTTTGTATTAGTTATATTAGTTGTATTTCTTATATTAGTTGTATTAGTTATATTAGTTGTATTTCTTGTATTAGTTGTATTACTTGTATTAGTTGTATTACTTGTATTACTTGTATTACTTGTATTACTTGTATTACTTGTATTACTTGTATTACTTGTATTACTTGTATTACTTTTATTACTTTTGTATTAGTTATATTAATTGTATTATGATTATAAGGTTGTATTATAATGCACATTTCAATGAACAATGTTTTTTCCATTGCAGATGATATCAAAAGGGAAGTTTTCAAGCAAGATGAAGCAAATGTGAACAAACCAGATGAAACAATACCAGGTACTAAATGTACTGTCTTTATTAAACAAATAATAGTACAGTAGGACTGAGTAGCATCATCAGTACATGTATCTCTTTCTGTATTTTAACTTAATGTGATGTGTTATCAACTCTACTATTTGTAGAATTCTGTATTTGTATATAATTCAGAATTTCAGATATATAATTAGTTACCACTCTTCTTAAAAGTTCCTATACATAAAATTATTTTATTGCTTATAATTATATTATCAATACATGTATTGAGAATGTCTATCGACGCATTGAAATTTCAAACTCACTTTACTATGACTTGGCCATGGAAAGTAGAGTATACCTATTATTGGTTTCAATTATCATAGGTTATTGATAGAATACATTTTGTAATAAGTAGATGATGTCAACTTTCATACCTTAAGTCTACTTTTAATTGCATGTACTAATTTTAGCAAATTTAGTGACTAAAATTATTACATGCTAAAAATATATTTCATGATTAGGCAAATTAGGCATGGCTCAGAAATTCACTAAAATAATTATACAATGCCATGCTAAACACGAGCATTTAAAAATCACTGAATTTAGTGGATGCAATTAATAGTAGGCTTCAGGTATTTAGTGAAAATTCATATCACCATAGTTATATACACAATGTGAGTATCAATACCATTGAAACGCCACTAGTATCAACAGCATTGAAAAGCTACTTGTATCAACAGTATAGAAAACCACTTGTATCAACAGCATTGAAAAGCCACTTGTATCTACAGCATTAAAAAACCACTTGTGTCAACAGCATTGAAAAGCCACTTATATCAACAACATTGCTGTGTCTTTTTCTTACTCATATCTACTCCTTCTACTATAACACTTACATCATGTAGTGTTCCTGTGATTCATTTCAGTATACCAAACACAATGTTTTAATAGTGTGTATAGTAGTAGAATGTAGTAGTGGTTGATATACATGTAGTAGGTGTGCTTAATATAACAAGAATAATAAAAAACATTTTCAATAAAAATGAAAGTAAGATATAGGGATGTTAAAGCCCAAAAAGCATGCAAACAATGTTTGGAGGCTAACATAGGACTGACCCAAAATAAACAAACCACTTCCACATAACCCTACATGAGTAATTACTTACACCACTATAAAGCAAAATACAAAGAGCTGTACTTACATGTATATAGGGTTATATGGAAGTGGTTGTTTATTTTGTGTCCTATGTTAGCCTACCAACCTTGTTTGCATGCGTTTTGGGTTTTGAAATCCTTACATCTTCTTTCATTTTTATTGAAAATGTTTTTTTTTTATTATTCTTCTTTCCATTGTTTTTTTTTTTTGAATGGTGTGAATATTTTTGTAGATAGCAGTACATATGAAATCATACAAACATAAATTCATTAAAATTTGTTCATCAATGAAGGTCAGTCTTTTGTATATATCGATTATTTATGCATTGATTGTTATTCTCTTTCACTTACAAATGATGTGTATTCTCTATTTCACTTACAGCACTGTCTGCAGAAGTAGTGTCAGTCACTGTGTCAACCATTCAGTATTTCAATACTTATCAAAGTATATTAGAATATACAATATTCGTTATTATAAGAATGTATTTGCTCACAACTGTTATTACTATGCGTATGATTCCAATGCTTTCGTGTTGGGATGCGTATGCTTAAATAAATTCCACGTGGCTCGATTAATAAATACACTTATGAAAATGGCATCCAATTCAAGATCAAACCTTTTTAGTCATTGAGACTAGCTCTCTTCTTTCACAGTATCTGAAGATATCATTTCAATACATGTAGACCAGAATTCTACTAAGAATGCGACTGGAACGGTGCTAGAATAATTGTGATAGTTCAACAAACATAAAAATGATTTGTTTGGCAAATAATAGTAATAATATGAAGCAGATTTTGCCAGTTTTGCCACTCGCCGGTTCTCTACTTTAACGACAATCTTTGGCCATCTAAAAGGTGTTGGTAGTCATAAAAATGCTAGATGTGAATAGGTATGTGTGTATTAAAACCTATCTGTATATATTACCAGAGATTTCAGCTCATCACTTGCAAGTGAAATGTATGGGCGGCCATTTGCTTTCCGTGCCATCCCTACATAAAGAGTACTACCGTACTCTCTGATATTTAAATTACTGAACAATCATGATTATTCTACTATTAATTTTGTAAATGAAGCCAATATCTGATTTATTGACATCTCATGTTTTAAACTGGAATTCAATAATGAAACATTCTTCTCTCTCAATCCTTAGATACCCCATTTTCACCAGAAATTCAGGCTTCTCTGATCAATGCCCTAAAGGAGGGGTCTGGTGATGCTAATGTTTGCCTTATATTAATGCATGGGGCACCGGCAGCAGGTAAATCCAGCGTCTGTCGTATATTACAAGGACTTCCACCTTTGCCAAAACCCCAGCAGCATAGCACAGAGATTTTCGAGAATCCAGTTCGATTAATCAAAACTGGTCGCTTTTCTCTCTCATCTGAAGAAGTACAACATGTACTACAACCTGTTGATGAGATGAAAATAATGGGAATGATTGCTTCCCATATCTGTGAAAAAGAGGAAAAACACAAATCAACAGCACCACCTCAGCCATCTACTAAAAGTGCAAATCAAGACAAAAATGCAGAAACACAAACTCCAACTGGTATTGTGCAACCTATATCAAGTGAAAACTCCCCAGCAAAGAAACATCCAACCTCACAGCCAATGTCAGATGTTCTTAGAGCTATTGCCAAGCTGAAACAAAATGGAGATTCTTCCTCTAACCTTTTCAATATCGCCTGGTTTCACATTGTTGATTCTGGTGGTCAACCTCAGTTCACTGATGTACTTCCTCTGATGTTCCCAAAAGTGTCGCTTCATCTTGTTGTCATTCGTCTAGACGAGAAGCTAGATGATAAGCCAATGGTTCGTTTCCTCGTTGCTGGTGTAAACAAATATAAGGTCCCAGAAAATCTTGCACTGTCCAATCTGCAAATGATACAGAGGACATGTGAACTAGCTGAGGCCACTAGAATCTCCAGTCAGGAGGAAGTTTGTCCATGGGTAATGGTTATCGCCACACGTTTAGATTGCGAATGTTTTGAAGAATCTTTGAAAGAAAAAAATCGTCGTCTTCAATATCTAGTTGACAAATACAATTGCATCCTTATACCCAAAAGTAAGAATGAAGTGATTTTTGCCATGAATGCAATGGCTCCCAAAGGACTGGAACGTGGTGAATATACATGCTTACTCCAACAGCAAGTTCTGCAGGCTCCAAAGGTTCACACGAAAGATGTTCAAGTTCCTGCTCGATGGATGCTATTCCACTTGGAGCTTGGTCGGTGCTCTGACGAGGGTGTGGTGGAGAAATCTGTTTGTTTGGAAGTAGGAAATCGAATTCAGATGTATGATGATGATGCAATGAATGCTGTCCAATACTTTGATTCAGTTGCCTTACACAAGTACTTGCCTACTAAACTTCCTGATCTGATCTTCACAAAGTTTGACCCAATTGTTTCTCGTCTGTCTGAAGTACTTGCTGCTTCTTTTACTCTGCCAAGTGCTGGTCCAATCGGAGAAGATCGTCGAAAGCTAAGGACCACTGGTATTCTAAGGAAAAAGTTTGTTGAAGAATTGTTTCATAGCAAGTTCAACCCTCATCCATTCTCCGTTGATATGTTTTTCGCTCTCCTCGAATACCTACGAATTGCCAACCTGATTGATAAAGATACATATTTTATACCCTGTGTTTTACCATTGGATGATCCTAACCCTGTGAAATTTGTCACAGATTGTTCTCCTGTATTGCTAACTTGGGGCAAAAATGTTCTTCCTCAAGGGTTTTTTCCTGCTTTAATCGTGCAGTTGCTCCGAAGGAAATCGGCGCCACGTTTTCATCCTTCCTCTCGTGAAAAGCAACTTCGACGTGCAGTTTACCTCAATTCGCAAGATGGGGCTCTTCTTGTCGTTGATCAAACCTCGTGGTTTGAGTTATATTTTTCTGGTGAAATCTTGAAATTTCCTCTCATGTTAGAAGCTGTGGAAGAATCTTCACGTCGTCTCGCAGATAGAATGAAGATTCATGGCTATGGAGAATTAACACGTGGTGTTCGATGTCAACGTGTTTGTTGTGATGCTCCTTTTATTCATCCTGGTATAATACTTCCACAATCCAATACGGCAGAGTGTACTGAGAGGGAAGCTTACCGTTTCGAATTGTCACCAGAAGAGAAGCATTGGATCAAATCTAGTTCAGGTAAAATATGGTGTCTTCCTATATAATTATACCAAATTAATGTTGTCTCTCTCATTGATAACAGTGTCTGTTATAATTATTGTAATTCATATTATATATTATAGGTGCTTCCCTTGATGGAAAACAAGGTTACAAGACACCCTCAAATCGAAATGAAGGTGTGTTTTTATGATACTAGATATGGGTTTATTAATGGCAAGATAATAATGTGTTTTAGTTCTGAAACTAATGAATGCTATTTTTCGCTGCAAATAGCTTTGTGTTTTTCTTGTATGCTTCAGCTGTACTTGCATGTGGGGTTGTTATGTAGAAATGGTATCTGATTTGTAATTACTCTACCCTAGGGGCTATGGCAATCAGGTGCCATGCTCATATATCAGATATAGGCACATCTGGGTGTGTTATAACATAATACATAAACCATGGCTATATAGTTGGTGTATATGCCAGATACACCACCAGCTTGTGTTCAGAGGTTTATGTGGATATATTAGCCCTTCAAGCCTCAGATTACATCCACATAAACCTCCTTACTATTCAAATTACTAAACAATCATGATTATATTACTACTAATTTTGTAAATGAAGCCAATATCTGATTCATTGATATCTCATGTTTTAAGCTGGAATTCAACTATGAAACACTTTCAAACTTCGATAATAGTCATGTAAGATAACTGTAATTATAATTTTATAGTTGTTATTGTACATTTCATTTAGCAATCTTGACACCACAGAAAGTGAAAGATATCTTGCGTGTGTTTACTCCTGACATGTTAAGACTGCTTGCATCATCTGAGAACAGAATCATTCTTGCTGGTGAACTTTATGGAGAATTTCTGATAACGGAAGATGCTTACCTTCGAACTACTGATGATGCTCCCATTCCTGATCTGTGTAAAGGTGTTAAATTGTACAACGATATCACTACAACTGTTGCCGATAATCCAGACAAGCTGCTGAAACTACTTGCAGTTCTCCAGAGATTGGAAAATTTCGAAACCATTGCTGAGAAATTCGTGAAACACATGGACTCTTACACATCAATTAGGATACTGTCTAATTTTTAATTATTGTGCTGAACAGCAAAAACATTTACCTTTTTTAGTATCATCAAATTAAAATTATTTTCAACAATCAATCTTTGATAAAATGCATCACCCTGATATTTAAAGGTATAAATGACAGCCATGATAAGTATTCATACATGTGTGTTGTCCTACATTCCTGCTGTTGGTGTATTCAAGTTATACTGTACTGCTATGTAATGCGTTCTTTCAGCGATAGCTATAGATTGCTATATATTTTGTGTCTCGACGGAAGATCAGCAAACGGTGCTTCGTGTGAATATGCACCATTTCGGAGTCTATCACGAGATGTTAACGGTGGTCAGTTGTAAATATGTTGTCTGTGTAAATACTGAAATGTTTCAGTGTAAAAACGGACTCGTGTGGGCAGCCTTCTCTTACTGTGAGAGAGACCACTGGAGACTCATGAGACTCTACAAAACTGCTGGGAATGCATGAAACTGAGAGAAAACAATCTTTATGGTTACTGTAATTGCATAGATAATTATTAATAATAACCACAAGATTTAGTGCCTGCAACAAGATAGTTATGTACACAAGATTTAGTTCCTGCAACAACAAGATAGTTATGTACACAAATAAACAACACCCCTTACGTATACACATAAACAACATCCTTATGTATATTTTGAGAGAGGAGTCTCCTGTTCTAGTCTGTCCATGACCAAATTAATATATTATGCAGTATTTCACAGGGTATGTATTCTAAGAACATAGTTAGAAAAGTCTTCACTTTGCCATCGACCAAAATTCACTCTTCGTGATAAATAAGGAATTCTCCACTTTCTACCATAACATATATTGGACTCCTTCAAGTGGAATTTGAAAAGCATGTAGAGAAACAAAATACAGGAAATAATAATTATTAACTATTTCTTTTAAACAACTGGGTTTATAAATTTTTAATTGAATTTTAGAAAATTCATTCCCTGTCAGGAAGTTCATCTTCTGTGATGTTATCCAAAATGTCTTCAAAATAACTGGTACTGTTAGGTCTTGCTACTGTTTCCATCCTCTGAGCAATAATAGTCTTTGACAATAATGGACTACTGGTCAGTGGAGAAGGCTGGAATTGTACTGGCATAAAAGATGAGACAGATTTCAGTTAGATCATGCTGAACTATGTTGCACAGGTGTACTTCTTACAGCTCTAGTTGGAGTCAGTAGAGTTGCATAATTAAATTTCACTGTACTGGGAAAATGATTCACCCTAAAGATGAATTGGATCAAAACGAAGAGAATTGATTTTAACTACAAAATTGCTGCTTGTAATTGAAAAATTATGAAAGGTTTGAACTGAGCACCTCAAATTACATGAATACACTAACTAACACATTCATAGGATTTGTGGTTTTCAATTTATACATGTTAAAGACATACAAACTCCATTATACACACTGTAATGATTAAATGACAGTTGCAGAATCTGTAATCTACAAAATATTCTATGCAGACATGTTTGTTGTATGTATGTGTACAATTTTGACCATTAAGTTATCATATCTATCAAATAACCATAAGATATCTAAAGGTCATTGGACCAAAACAAAGATCAATGACTGTAAAAAGAAAACGGCTACTCGTAATTGAAAAATTCTAAAAAAATATGAACTCAGCAACTAAAAGTACACAAATACACCAAATAACAAATTATATGATTTGTGGTTTTCATTTTCATCTTTTTGAATTCAAATAGAACGAGATATACTGGGAAAAATGTATCCCTACAATTGCTTTGTGATGACTATGTATCAATCATTGCTGATGGCACTAGTGACTACCTTTCTGAGCACTCGAAAGCTGGGTCCTGAAGAATTAAGTGTAAGCCTGATTGCAGTCAAGTACACAGATCTTTGATGAATTGACTGAAGTACTCCTTCATTGTTAACTTCCTCATGTCTGAAACTCAACAACCTATTATGCTTACTTGTTAAAGATTTGCATAATATCTATCCTGTTTCTTTGCTATATACAACAGTTATTGGGGCGAGCCTGAGCGAGCCCCACACTGATCGATTCAAGAATGCTGACCCAACTGACCGCTGACCTGGTACGACTAAATTCGAGGAGTATGACACGAATAGAAATCTCGTACAACCTCCTTACAAATCAACTCAAATCCCTGAATCTGCTCAAATCCCTGAATCTGGAAAGGAAATCTGAAATCTTATTTGAAATCTGAGAATCCATGCAAACTTGTCCTAAAATTCCATTTCATATAATGATATTCATTGCAATTTTTACGTCATAATATGAAAACAATAAAAAAATGGAGGATTTTATGCCGAAATGGTTGTGCAGACTCGTCTTCCAGAAATAATTTCGGACCGAAACTAGCAATTACAGTAATCTTGTAGAATGGACTTTTGAACACGGCAAAAAAAATAAAATTCGTGATTAATGCCCACGCAATTAGTCTCGCAACATTAAATTAACTTTAATAATGATTAAACAATTTTAATAACGTTTATAATAACATTAACAATTTCATTCTCTATCTCACACATGATTGAGCAACATAATTTACAGTTCATTATGACATTATCAGAGCATGCTCAGTACACCCAGCATATGACAAGAGCCATTACTAGGAGGCTAGGAGAATCATAAATCTATTTGAATCTTGTAAAGATCCATTTTAAACTATACACAGTTGATTGAAGAAGAAACAGGATCAGCTACATTTTGATTGTCAGTGTGTAGTATACAACACATGATATCAATAGTACTGAATCTTTACTTTGTAGGTCATTTGGTTTTAGCACAGTTTGTTTATCTTGTTCCCAGTTGGCTATTCTATAGAATTGTAAGTAAAAACATGACTGAAAAACCTTATAATTACATGTCTCCCATCATCACAATCTGTATCTGGCCTGAGACTCTGGCAAAATATTTTTTACGTAAGTGGCTAAAGGATAATACGCCTCTACCACCCTCAATGAAAATAATGAAAAGAAAGACACCATAAAAACTATCACTATTTTAAAAGAAAAGAAAGATACCATGAAAACAACAACATCTAATCAATGGGTCCAATTAGAGAGACAGATTCTAACAAACAGAGAAAAAAAATGATAGAAGAACAACAATGGCTTTCAGACATTCACATAGCCTTTGCACAGTCCCTAATAAAAAAACAGTTTCAACATATCAATAGCCTTCAAAATACATTATACCAGCTGAAAAAGCCGTTGACAACAAGGGACAAGGTCATACAGGTAATACATGTAAATGGGTCACACTGGGCAGTTATACCTACAGTTGATTGTAAGGAAGGCACAGTGGAATACTATGATTTGATGGTTACCACCAGTCTTTCATCTAAAACAATACAAATTATTGTTAACCTTTTACGATTTCCATCTAGTAATTTTATGATCAAAGTGATGAATGTTGGAAAACAGGTCGGCACTCAGGATTGTGCTTTGTTTTCAATTGCCTTCCTAACATCACTGGCTCATGGTGAGGATCCTACAATGATCAGGTACGATCAAGACGAGATGAGGAGTCATCTGACACTGTGCTTCGAGAGAAAAAGTATGACAACTTTCCCCACTATTAAGAAAAAAAAATTATTGACCAAGAGCTTAAAACAGAGTGTTTACTGCCATTGCAGATTACCTGATGACGGATCAACAATGTTTGCCTGTGACGGATGTGACGAATGGTGTCATCATGGTAGCATTGAGTGTCCAACAAAATATGACCCACAATGGTTCTGCAATGATTGTAAATGGGAGTAGCTTTACATGTACACAATGGTCCAACATTATGATTATAATTGTAACTATTTACTACTTTGGCAGAACCAAGTAAATCAGCTATTACTGAACATTGTCAGTCTATTTATATTATTATAATATTTCATTTATACATACATATAATTATATACTTATAATATCTCACTTCATCATCTTGGTCTCCTTTCCCGGCTATTTTCAGTTTACTAATGAAATCTCCGTAAATCTCCGCCAATCTCTGTACATCCGCGCAAATCTCTGTAAATCTGAGAAATCTTAAATCTCCAGAAATTACAGGGATTTACAAATCTCGTACACAATTTTTATGCGTGTCATACCCCTCGACTAAATGGCTGACCGCGACAAAGCCACTCCCTAAAGCACGTGAATGCACATGGTATGGCGTTGGATGTGGCAAAGCCTGTTACTGTAACTAAAGGTGAATTGAAACCATTCAAAGATATTTGAAAGACACTGACGTAGTAGTAACTCATTTGCCACCATTCAAACCTCACGGTGGAGAGGTTTTCTTGTATTCTCCAAAACAGCAGATAGCAAAAGGTAATATTACTCATAGCTCAATGGCATGTTTATTCACTGTGTATTTGTTTTGTGGAGTGGCGACTAGTGACAATAGTTTATTGATAACTTATATATAATATATAAATTATATATGTATGTATATTGAATTTTCAAACATTTCAGATTTACTTTATCTTAGATGACTGGAAATGTGACCAGTACAGATGGCGTCACTATGGAAGGAAGAAAAATATTCAAGGTATTACAAAAGACTGCTATGCCTGTGTGTCTGGTACAGTAACTAATCCAAGCTTTAAGCGGTATGCATACCATATTCAAGGAAATGTTTGCAATCGTGTTCTAATTCATTATGTTGGAAACCATGAGGTTGCTACCGAGTCATGCCATGGCAATAGTAAAGTGATGAGACCTTTCACTCGCACTTGCCCCTCTGTTTTACGTACAGCTGAGATAACTGACAAAATGCCATCAGTGATTTATAAAGGTGAAATAAGTTGTTCAGATTACCCCCCTCAGTACCAGTCCGTTTTGAAGCCTCGCAATACTAAGCAGATTGCTAATGTACAGCATTGTCATCAGCAGAAATTTGGATTCTCTCATGATGGACTATATAATGTTCATGAGCTTTCGTATGATCTTGGAGGTTTTGTTCATAAAATAATAACATTCCCAGATTTAGTTATAGTATGTGGAATGCGCAATGTCATAAAGGAGTTTGATCGACTACTTCAATTAAACACAACCAAGCCTAGTTACTATCATATGACACTACATTCCAGTTAGGAGACTTTTATGTTTCATCACTGCTGTTTAGAAATGTTTTGTTTGAGTCAGCACCTGTAATGCCATCTTTCTATTTAATTCATGAAAGAAAACTGCAAAGCAGTCATGAAGAATTAATGAGAATTGTAGCTGAAGAAGTGCCAGCCCTGGTAAAGGGCAAAACGAAAGTGCCACTTGTGACAGATGAAGAATATGGAATATGTAACAGCATTGATCTGCATTTGTAGTCAGTTCAACGCCTCCAGTGCTGGAACCCCACTCTCTCAGCAGCAAAGGTTTGGCTACGAAATCATATTGCAACAAGTAGCGAAATTCCTGTGTATGTAAGTCATCTTCGAGATCTGTTCCATCAACCATCAGAACAAGATTACAATGATCACTATGAAATGTTAAGGAATGATTGGAGTAAATCTTTCTGTGATTATTTTGACCAAAATATTCATACCAAAGTAAAAGTAAATGCTATACTCAACAATAATAATTATTGTTTTTATACCTTTAACTGTTGATTACACTTCTATGTAGGTTTGTACAGCTTTGGAACGATGGATTCTTGAGCAATATGGTCTCTACAATTCAGTCAGTGGAATAACAACAAATCAATCAGAAGGATTCAATGCAGTGTTGAAGCGTATTCACAATGGAGAGAGATCCCAGTTGATAGTATTGTTCTGAGTTTGTATTATCTCCAAGCATTTTATTGAAATTAATGGCAACGTGGACTAGCAAGTAAATCTAATGTTTTTGTCACATTACTAACTACATGTATTTCATTGCATTTATGCGTAATAGGTCTAGGCGACTACAAGCTTAAACCAGAAGCTTCATCTGCAGCAATACCAACTGATGAAATGAACTTGGTTGCAACATTTCCTTTGGATGTTCTTGTTGCAAAAGTGAAAGCAGGTTTAGAACAACAGCATGATGAGAAAGAGGAAGAAGAGGTCATAAGGAAGTAAGGATTAGACTCAGTAGAGTTTTTTTAATGTAATTAGTGCATACATGTAGGGATACACATCATGACTTTTCTGATAATGATTTGGATGAAAGTCCACAACACAATGCTACCACTTCATTAACTAGAGCCAAGTAAGTATAAGGAATTTTCTTTGATATTCTCCTTTAAGTTAAAAAGTTACAAATCATGATATTAGGTTAATATTGGAACAGAACCATGTATCACATAATCCAAACTTGAAAGTGTTCACTGTCCTGGGTTCTGAAAAGAAACTGTATGCTGTTCGATTATTTCCATCAGAATATTGTTCCTGCCCTGCAACAAAATCATGCTATCATATTATTGCAGCAAAATTAAGTATTGGGATTCCCATTTCATCTAAGCGAAGCAAGGTGAATGTTTCTTTGCTAAGACGAAACACTCGACCCAAGAATCAAAAAAGTTAGGACGTAAAAGACCTCAACCAGGTATATTTATACCAGTTATATAGTTTTTAAGAAGTTAATGATTCATAATGTACACTGAATGTAAAGGTGATTATAATATTGCTCCTGCACCAGACTCACAAAATGCTTTGACCAAAAATGTTAAGGTTTGTACAAACCACTACAAATGATGATTCTCTAGCTCTGCTCAATCAGGTAAAGACTGTGCATGTAGAAGAGATGAAACAGCTATTATAGGACCAGGACTTCTTCAGTATTGTTGAGGAACAGTCTTTGTATGGCCACCTGCCAGCTATTATGCACAAGCAGATAATTCATTTGAACCACAGATTAAAGTATAGCAAATTTAAACTCATTGTTTTATTATAATCTTCAATGTCATATATATATATATATATTATAATGCAGGAGAATTTTTCCTTAGTAACAATCTCAGAGTACAATTGTGGGATAAGTGGAGAAGAGTTAATGGTAAAGATCAACTAAAGGACACTGAAGGATTTGTTGTTGTTACTGAAGATCTATATGAAGAGTTCAGCAGATTTGAGTCTTCAGAGCTGAAACCTCATCTTTACCTGCCTGAGAATAGCTTGGTGTTACATTGGTTCTCTATAATGAATGAAGTTCCAGTCAGTACAAATAAATTTGGAGACGCTTATTTACAGATTTTACCTGAAAAACTTGATGAATTCTATTTGTGGATGTGTGATTTGCAAATGAAAATTAACAATGGTGAAGAGATTGTTGATTTGTGAGTATTATAATTGTAATACATAATGTAAGCATGCGTAGTTTGTTAAATTGATTTATTGCTTCATTTTTAAAAATTTCTCTGCACTACAATAATTATACATTTTGTAATAAGTAGATGATGTCAACTTTCATACCTTAAGTAAGCTTTTAATTGCATGTACTAATTTTAGCAAATTTAGTGACCAAAATTATTACATGCTAAAAATATATTTCATGATTAGGCAAATTAGGCATGGCTCAGAAATTCACTAAAATAATTATACAATGCCATGCTAAACACGAGCATTTAAAAATCACTGAATTTAGTGGATGCAATTAATAGTAGGCTTCAGGTATTTAGTGAAAATTCATATCACCATAGTTATATACACAATGTGAGTATCAATACCATTGAAACGCCACTGGTATCAACAGCTACTTGTATCAACAGCTACTTGTATCAACAGCTACTTGTATCAACAGTATAGAAAACCACTTGTATCAACAGCATTAAAAAACCACTTGTATCAACAGCATTGAAAAGCCGCAGCATTGCTGTGTCTTTTTCTTACTCATATCTACTCCGTCTACTATAACACTTACATCATGTAGTGTTCCTGTGATTCATTTAAGTATACCAAACACAATGTTTTAATAGTGTGTATAGTAGTAGAATGTAGTAGTGGTTGATATACAAGTAGTAGGTGTGTTTAATATAACAAGAATAATAAAAAACATTTTCAATAAAAATGAAAGAAGATGTAGAGATGTTAAAGCCACAAACCACTTCCATATAACCCTACATGAGTACTTACACCACTATAAAGCAAAATACAAAGAGCTGTACTTACATGTACATAGGGTTATATGGAAGTGGTTGTTTATTTTGTGTCCTATGTTAGCCTACCAACCTTGTTTGCAAGCTTTTTGGGTTTTGAAATCCCTACATCTTCTTTCATTTTTATTGAAAATTTTTTTTTTATTATTATTCTTCTTTCCATTGTTTTTTTTTGAATGGTGTGAATATTTTTGTAGATAGCAGTACATATGAAATCATACAATCATAAATTCATTAAAATTTGTTCATCAATGAAGGTCAGTCTTTTGTATATATCGATTATTTATGCATTGATTGTCATTCTCTTTCACTTACAAATGATGTGTATTCTCTATTTCATTTACAGCATTGTCTGCAGAAGTAGTGTCAGTCACTGTGTCAACCATTCAGTATTTCAATGCTTATCAAAGTATAATTGTAATAATTTTTATTATACAATATTCGTTATTATAAGAATGTATTTGCTCACAACTGTTATTACTATGCATATGATTCCAATGCTTTCATGTTGGGATGCGTATGCTTAAATAAATTCCACATGGCTCGATTAATAAATACACTTATGAAAATGGCATCCAATTCAAGATCAAACATTTGTAGTCGTTGAGACTAACTCTCTTCTTTCACAGTATCTGAAGATATCATTTCAATACATGTAGACCAGAATTCTACTAAGAATGCGAGTGGAATGGTGCTAGAATAATTGTGATAGTTCAACAAACATAAAAATGATTTGTCTGGAAAATAATAGTAATAATAATTATGAAGCAGATTTTGCCAGTTTTGCCACTCGCCGGTTCTCTACTTTAACGACAATCTTTGGCCATCTAGAAGGTGTTGGTAGTCATAAAAATGCTAGATGTGAATAGGTATGTGTGTATTAAAACCTATCTGTATATATTACCAGAGATTTCAGCTCATCACTTGCAAGTGAAATGTATGGCCGGCCATTTGCTTTCCGTGCCATCCCTACAAAGAGAGTACTACCATACTCTCTGATATTCAAATTACTGAACAATCATGATTATATTACTATTAATTTTGTAAATGAAGCCAATATCTGATTTATTGACATCTCATGTTTTAAACTAGAATTCAATAATGAAACATTCTTCTCTCTCAATCCTTAGATACCCCATTTTCACCAGAAATTCATGCTTCTCTGATCAATGCCCTAAAGGAGGGGTCTGGTGATGCTAATGTTTGCCTTATATTAATGCATGGGGCTCCAGCGGCAGGTAAATCCAGCGTCTGTCGTATATTACAAAGACTTCCACCTTTGCCAAAACCCCAACAGCATAGCACAGAGATTTTCGAGAATCCAGTTCGATTAATCAAAACTGGTCGCTTTTCTCTCTCATCTGAAGAAGTACAACATGTACTACAACCTGTTGATGAGATGAAAATAATGGGAATGATTGCTTCCCATATCTGTGAAAAAGAGGAAAAACACAAATCAACAGCACCACCTCAGCCATCTACTAAAAGTGCAAATCAAGACAAAAATGCAGAAACACAAACTCCAACTGGTATTGTGCAACCTATATCAAGTGAAAACTCCCCAGCAAAGAAACATCCAACCTCACAGCCAATGTCAGATGTTCTTAGAGCTATTGCCAAGCTGAAACAAAATGGAGATTCTTCCTCTAACCTTTTCAATATCGCCTGGTTTCACATTGTTGATTCTGGTGGTCAACCTCAGTTCACTGATGTACTTCCTCTTATGTTCCCAAAAGTGTCGCTTCATCTTGTTGTCATTCGTCTAGACGAGAAGGTAGATAATAAGCCAATGGTTCGTTTCCTCATTGCTGGTGAAAACAAATATAAGGTCCCAGAAAATCTTGCACTGTCCAATCTGCAAATGATACACAGGACATGTGAACTAGCTGAGGCCACTAGAATCTCCAGTCAGGAGCAAGTTTGTCCATGGGTAATGGTTATCGCCACACATTTAGATTGCGAATGTTCTCAAGAATCGTTGAAAGAAAAAAATTGTCGTCTACAATATCTAGTTGACAAATACAATTGCATCCTTATACCCAAAAGTAAGAATGAAGTGATTTTTGCCATGAATGCAATGGCTCCCAAAGGACTGGAACGTGGTGAATATACACGCTTACTCCAACAGCAAGTTCTGCAGGCTCGAAAGGTTCACACGAAAGATGTTCATGTTCCTGCTCGATGGATGCTATTCCACTTGGAGCTTAGTCGATGCTCTGACGAAGGTGTGGTGAAGAAATCTGTTTGTTTGGAAGTAGGAAATCAAATTCAGATGTATGATGATGATGCTGTCCAATACTTTGATTCAGTTGTCTTACACAAGTACTTACGTACTAAACTTCCTGATCTGATCTTCACAAAGTTTGACCCAATTGTTTCTCGTCTGTCAGAAGTACTTGCTGCTTCTATTACCCTGCCAAGTGCTGGTCCAATTGGAGAAGATCGTCAAAAGCTAAGGACCACTGGTATTCTAAGGAAAAAGTTTGTTGAAGAATTGTTTCATAGCAAGTTCAACCCTCATCCATTCTCTGTAGATATGTTTTTCGCTCTCCTCGAATACCTACGAATTGCCGACCTGATTGATAAAGATACATATTTCATACCCAGTGTTTTACCATTGGATGACCCTAACCCTGTGAAATTTGTCACAGAGTGTTCTCCTGCATTGCTAACTTGGAGCAAAAATGTTCTTCCTCAAGGAAATCGGCTCCACGTTTTCATCCTTCCTCTCGTGAAAACCAACTTCGATGTGCAGTTTACCTCAATTCACAAGATGGGGCTCTTCTTGTCGTTGATCAAACCTCGTGGTTTGAGTTATATTTTTCTGGTGAAATCTTGAAATTTCTTCTCATGTTAGAAGCTGTGGAAGAATCTTCACGTCGTCTTGCAGATAGAATGAAGATTCATGGCTATGGAGAATTAACACATGGTGTTCGATGTCCACGTGTTTGTTGTGATGCTCCTTTTATTCATCCTGGTATAATACTTCCACAATCCAATACGGCAGAGTGTACTGAGAGGGAAGCTTACCGTTTCAAATTGTCAAAGGAAGAGAAGCATTAGATCAAATCTTGTTCAGGTAAAATATGGAGTCTTCCTATATAATTCAAATTAATGTTGTATCTCTCATTGATAACAGTACCTGTTATAATAATTATTGTAATTCATATTATATATTATAGGTGCTTCCCCAGAGGGAAAACAAGGTTACAAAACACCCTCAAATAAAAGTGAAGGTATGTTTTTATAAAACTAGATAATGATTGGCTTATTAATGGCAAAATAATAATGTGTTTTAGTTCTGAAACTAATTGAATGCTATTTTTGTCTGCAAATAGCTTCCTTGTGTTTTCCTTCATGTGGGGTTGTTATGTAGAAATGGTATCTGATTTGTAATTACTCAGCCCTTGGGCCTATAGCAATCAGGTATCATGCTCATATATCAGATATAGGCACATCTGGGTGCGTTATAACATAATACATAAACCATGGCTATATAGTTGGTGTATATGCCAGATATACCATCAGCTTGTGTTCAAAGGTTTATGTGGCTATATTCGTCAGCCCTTCAAGCCTCAGATTACATCCACATAAACCTCCTTACTATTCAAATTACTAAACAATCATGATTATATTAATACTAATTTTGTAAATGAAGCCAATATCTGATTCATTGATATCTCATGTTTTAAGCTGGAATTCAACTATGAAAAACTTTCAAACTTCGATAATAGTCATGTAAGATAACTGTAATTATAATTTTATAGTTATTATTGTACATTTCATTTAGCAATCTTGACACCACAGAAAGTGAAAGATATCTTGCGTGTGTTTACTCCTGACATGTTAAGACTGCTTGCATCATCTGAGAACAGAATCATTCTTGCTGGTGAACTTAATGGAGAATTTCTGATAACGGAAGATGCTTACCTCGAACTACTGATGATGCTCCCATTTCCGATCTGTGTAAAGGAGTTAAATTATATAATGATATCACTACAACTATTACCGATAATCCAGAGAAGCTGCAGAAACTACTTGCAGTTCTCCAGAGATTAGAAAAATTCGAAACCATTGCTGAGAAATTCGAGAAACACATGGAACTCTAACACATCAATTAGGATACTGTCTAATTTTTAATTAGTGTGCTGAACAGCAAAAACATTTATTATTCATACATGTGTGTTGTGTATTCATACATGTGTGTTGTGTATTCATACATGTTTATGTATTCATACATGTGTGTTGTCCTACATTCCTGCTGCCAGTATATTATAGTTATACTGTACTGCTATGTAACACCTCCTTTCAACTATAGCTATATTTTCTGTAAAAGAAATAGTTAATAATTATGTCCTATATTTTGATATCTCTACATGCCTTTCAAATTCCACTTGAAGACATGCAAACTCCATTATACACACTGTAATGATTAAATGACAATTGCAGAATCCGTAATCTACAAAATATTCTATGTAGACATGTTTGTTCATGTATGTGTACAATTTTGACCATTATTAATTGATTAAGTTATCATATCTATCAAAATACCATTAGGCGTCTTTTTAAAGGTCAATTGGACTACTTGTAATTGAAAATTCCTAAAAACATGAACTCAGCACCTAAAAGTACACAAGTACACCAAATAACAAATTATATGATTTGTGGTTTTCATTTTCATCTTTTTGAATTGAAATAGAACAAGATATATTGGGAAAAATGTATCCCTACAATTGCTTTGTGATGACTATGTATCAATCATTGCTGATGGCACTAGCGTCTGTACCTTTCTGAGTACTTGAAAGCTGGGTCCTGAAGAATTAAGTGTAAGCCTAATTGCAGTCAAGTACACAGATCTTTGATGAATTGACTGAAGTACTCCTTCATTGACGACTTCAGAAACTCAGCAACCTATTATGCTTACTTGTTAAAGATTCTTGCGTAATATCTATACATATATATACTGTTTCTCTGCCATCTGTGGTTCAAACTCACATTCTATTACATGCCACGCCCCCGGGAATACAACGCGTAGTCGCGCAAGATATTATAATTACAATTAACCACGTGGAAACGGGATGGCCCTACGTAGTACGATCTACATATCTTCGGCAGCTGTTTTCGGATATTCCAATCCAAGCACCTTGATTTTATTTGATAGATCAGTACAAAATTTGTCCATATCAGGAAGTGCCTTCACAGCATATAGAATGTTGGTGCGATGTGGTGGACATCCTATTATACTGTGTTAGACATTGACATACAGCATTAAACATGGCAGTTGTTGCAGTTGCTGTAAGGGAGAGAATATTCACATTTGATGATAAGATGCTCCTTATGTCTCCAAGGTGAGTAAATGCAGTCTGGAACTGGTCTCCCTTAGAAAATAAAATTTCCATAATTATTAAATTCACTGTAAATAATTATCATCTCATACCATGATTTAACACAGTGGGCCTCATCTATACCAAGAGCAACTAATTTATCTTTGTAAATGGGTGAAAGAAGCATATTCCTATAAACAGGATTACAAACTAGACTCTCTGGACTTATATACACAACTGTATGTCTCCTTTTATTACTAAAGTTCATGTTTTATCCTGCTTTAGGAAAATGCATCCCCTCAAAAAATCGACAGAGGCTGTTGTAACTAGTTTTATACGATTGAAGTAAAGGCAAAGAATTTTTCTATTGGATGAACAATAAAAGAATTATGAAACTTTATATATGTTTAATTATATTATTCATACCGCGAGTCCTATATATATATATATGGTTTATAATCACCAAACCTGAGAACCATAGGCCCGAGGGTGAGTTGATTATATATAAGCCTGATATTGCACAAGTGGGCATGACATAACTTAATATATTTCCTGCTTTTTGACAACACTATAAATATTGTTTACACCAATAAACCACTGGGCATATCAACGATGGTGAGTGTATCATAGTTGTGTCATGGTCAAAAGCTGTAAAGTCATGACATATATATATATATATATATATATATAATTAATATTGTATGTATATGTGTGTGTGTGTGTAGGGTCAGGACACAGTCTTTACATCACCTTGTTCCTGGCACACTGCATGTAAGTTGCACCTCAAGGAAATAGTAGAACGTCACGAAACGTCAAAATTAACACATCGAGGTGTCAATGACTGGAGACGTTTGGGATTGGAGACAAAGGAAAAGGAAGCTGTTGTTGAATGTTTTAGTGGAAAAACATGTTTTCGTTGCACTCCTGACTGTCTATGATAAAAGTGTTTGCTATACAACTACACCATTGATATTTGATGAGTTAAAAAGCAATAGTAGTACTGGAAGTTTAGTTATAATTGTGTAACCGTTAATCATGCTTATGAAAGATCAAGTGGAGAGCAAAGAATTAGAAGTTGCAATTGTTGGTTGGATTATAGATTTGTTTGCTGATGCATGTGGCATCTATATTTGGTGGAGCTGACACGGTTTAATGATCACGATAATTGCATTCCTGTAGTAACACCCTTAGGGTCGTTGGCAAATCAAGACTATAGTTTTGTATTTTTACAACTTCCTGTCAGAAAGCAAGTGTAACAGAATAAACTGGATCTTGGATGTACCACATCCCAAATTACTATACATTACGAGGGTGTGTATCAATGTAGTGACGGCATGTTGGTGTCCAAAACACCCACACTTTGTTGGGATGTGGTCGGGTGGTGCAAATGTTTCCTTTGATGATACTCTGAAGTTAGTTTAGGGTAAAAAAAAGCAAAAGGAGATTAGAATGGCATGTTCATGTAGGGTAACAATGAAAGCAGGAACAGAGGAACAGAAATCAAAACATTTTTTCCATTATATACACAACTATATATACACAATTTGTTTAATGCACCTTCTGTCTGTTTTCACTCAGTTGCAATGGTTTGTGAGAAGTATTAATATTTCATGATAACTCAATGAGGAGATGGGTCCAAACTTTTAGGTAAAATGTTAGGTAAATGAAGATAATAAGTGATTGAATACTAGTACTGATAACAAATGTACTATAATAAATAAAAAAATCGATAAATGACTCATGTTATTTAGAAACATCTTTGTCTCTTAGGCATTTAAAGAAAGTTCATCACGTAGCTGCATCTTATGGCGCTTTGTGAATAAAAAATCATCCTCCTCCTCATTTTTTACCCTCTTTTGAATGATACTGCAAGAGTTTTTAGAGGTTTCACTATCAGAGGTTTCACTATCAAGAGTTAAATTTATGGTTTCTACTAGGGCTGGGAATCAACTGAAATTCAGAAATCGATTATCACTAACTTCAAATCGATTGATAATCGATTAAAATCTGTAGAAGTAATTAGGCCAATTAAGTCTATTAATGCAGGAAACTCCTTCCATTTGATGGTCAAGAAGGCTTCCTGTCACTTCTATATTGTACATTATTTGCTGTCACATGCTTGAAATGTATGTCTTTGTGAATAATTAGCAAAATTGATATTACAGACTTAGAATCGATAATCAAAAGAATTTTCAATATCGATTGATTAATTGATTAATCATCCCAGCCCTAGTTTCTACATACTCAGCCATCTTGTACCATGTATTTGTGATTAATTAATTAATTAATAGCTAAGTCATTTCAGTTATTAATAATTCCTCATTCCATTCCTCATTCTTCTGTTCCTGCTTTCATTGTTACCCGTTCATGTGTGTGTGATGTACAGAATTGTTTCTAGCTACTTCTATATAGTGAGAGAGAAAGAGAATAAGTCAAAAACAGCGTTTGGTTGCAGTGGATGCTGTACTTGCAGTAATTGGTAAGCATGAATGTTAGATTGCTCCAAGAGGTCCAGAAAGTTGCAAAGAACCTGCATTCAGTTGCATCTGTGATGCTGAGGCCACACCTCACACTAAGTAATAACTATTATAATAATTGATCAAGGCGGGTGTGGTTATAATAACAGTTGGATTATTCCGAAATCCTGCGAAACCGGACGGGGTGGGAGATGACTCTGCTTATAAACAGGAGAACGCGTATACAGTTACACTGCAAGATGATTTTCTTTTGGCTTGCGTTTGTGTTTGCAAATGTTTTAGGTGAGAACTTTTATCAGTATTATCACTACATGATTAATTTTTTAATTGATTAACAGAGATTTCAGGAAGTTGTTCAAATGGAGAACCTCGTTTGTTCAAACAGGCTCAGTCACAATACTTTGGTATGTTGCAGATTTGTAACAGTGCACAAATTTGGGAAGCTGTATGTGACTTCAGTTGGCACTGCAATGAAGCAATAGTTGCTTGTAAACAGTTAGGTTATACAAATTCAAGTGAGTAGTGACTATAATGATAGTATTAGAGTTTTACCGAACTCACAATTAACTTTAGTTCCTGAGTATTCATCTAATTTTGGTCCTTGGGACAGCATAGGATTTGGACCTTACTCCTCCTGCCCCACCTCTTATAGTTCACTGTTTGAGTGCAGTGTATATGCTAGTAGTTACTTGAACAGCTACACTTATTGTAATCCAAATCGAGACACAGTTGGAATAAAGTGTAATAACTATTCAATTGCAGGTTAGTGTTTATTTTGTCAGTTGTTTATAAAAGTAGGGTGTAGGTATGACAATGCAAAAATGTATTACATACAAGATAGATATTTATGATAACAATAATAATGTGTGCAGATAATTGCCCAACTGGAGATGTCAAATTAGCTGATGGCAATACAGCAAGTGAAGGAAGAGTGGAGTATTGTCATAATGGTAGATGGTCTGCACTTTGTACATCATATACAATGAGTCAAACAACAGCCTCAAGAATATGTTCTCAACTGGGATACAAACAACCAAATTGTAATTAATGTTTAATATACATATTTCTATCTGTCATCATGTATATATATAGATGCAGCTATATTTACAGATGGAAGATTTGGCACAAGTATTAATATACCTCATGTAAGTTATATCTCATGCACTAGGGATCACTTGAATGTCCGTGAGTGCAGTGTTGGTGAAATTAGTTGTTTGTATAATGATTGTATAAATCAGTATGGAATAAAATGCTATGGTGAGAAGTTGGCTAAACTAAACAGAATTTAATTTATGATTATGACATGTAATTACATAGATCATGAAGGTTGTAATGAGGGAAGTGTTCGTCTTGTTAATGGCACAGTAGAAAAGGAAGGAAGACTTGAGATATGTAACAATGGAATTTGGGGTGGAATTTGCTCATATGGTTTCACAGAAATCGATGGCTATGTAGCTTGTAAACAGATGGGATATGACAATGGTAACTCATAATGATTGTCATAAGTATGGTGCACACATTGCATGACCTTATGCTTGCATGAGTACAGTTATAATTTTTTCAATTTAATTATTATTTCTACTTAAATTAATCCAGTACATAAGAGTAAGTTTGAAAAAAAATATTGTTTTTTAATAATGCAGGAGCAATTGTTTATGACAATTCTGAATATAGTGATGGTGATGGTCCCATTCTATACTCTAATGTCTTATGTTATGGTCACGAGGATGGCTTATATGACTGTAAAAAAGATGGCTATCATAATATATCATCATGCCCTCGTACTGACTTAGTTGGATTATTGTGTCGTGATGGTATGACAAGACAATAGCTAAAAATAATAATTAAGTAATTTTCTGCAGATTGTGAATCAGGTGATGTTCGACTTGTTGGAAGTGATAATGAAGGAGAAGGTACTGTAGAGATTTGCAGTGATAATATTTGGGGACTTATATCTGATGCCGGATGGAATGATATTGATGCTGAAGTAGTGTGTAGACAACTGGGATATGAAATAGAAAGTGAAGGTAATTAGTATAATAATAATTTTCATAGAAGAACACTTGCTTTTTAGAAGAATTACATCCGTTTATTTACAGGTATTGCAAGTAGTTTCATTTCAATATTCGGTTTATCTATCACATTACAATCCTACATCAACATGTGACATTGTCATTATTAATGTTTAAAGATAACAAAAGTATAAAATATGTAGTATCTTGTTTAATTTTATTGCACTGTACTAGCAATTTTGTTTTGCACTTCATATAACACTCTCCATTAGATCACGAGGCCATTTCTGGTTCATTTTATGGAAAGCCAAATAAAGCAATACACTATGACAGTGTAAATTGTGATGGTAGTGAACAAGTGATCACAAATTGTCATTATGTTCAGTATTCTCTTGAGTATGGCAAAGAGCTAAGCAATCATGTTGAAGTTGCTGGTGTGAACTGTCAAGGTAATCAGACACATGATAGTATCAGCATTACAAATTATTTAATACATGTATAAGTACACATCTTACAACAACAGGCAAACTCCAGTATGTTATTTCAACAGTGATTAGTACCAAAACTGACAGTCAAGCAACATTTTTTACTATTGGAATCATTGCGCTGAGCTTCGGAGTTGCAGCTTTAATTATTGGGTAGGTCATACACAGTGTTAGAATATATGTGACTATACTATCACTACAGTGATTCCAGTTCGCATAAAAAAATTGAAATCTAATACAGCATAAAGTTTAACTCATATCCAAATACAAAATGAAATTAATGCCATAGCAATTAAATCATACTTGTTTAATGGAATCATTGACAAATTATGGGTAGGTAATTATGAGTTATACATCAACCATTGTTAAGGTCATTTCCAATAGCCATATATAATATACTGACTTATTTGCCACCAGGTATATAGTCTAGGAAACAAACTTTCAAATACATACCAGAAGAACCATATACCTTAGGATTATGGCCTGCAGAACCACAGATACACCAACCTGTATCATGTTTAAAATATAGTCTGACACAATGCATGTGCAGCATTTATAGAACAATTCATGATCAGAAAATGGGGAATGAAAACATGCCTTTTATCTTGTATAATTATACCTCAAAACAGTTTGGGTAATTCAATTGGTCTGACCTTCATAATATAATATATCATTCTACATTATTTTTTTATATGGCCCTCTTGACAGCATAACTCTGATTGGAGTTTTCATTTGGAAACTAAGGCAGAAATCCTTCCACTCTAACAACAACAACTTGAATGAAGAAACTTTAAGTAAAGGCTCAATTGCTAAGCACTCTTTTCAAAGTACACCAGCACATACAAAGCGACTATCAAAAACGGATACTTTACCTCCACTTCCACAAAAACAACAGCCTAATGCACCTCCAGTTCCAAGTCATAAAAACAAAAATCAAGATTATGAAGATGTTGATTACGTGTAATTGCTTGTACTCAATTCAACAGAAACTAAAAAGTAATGATAATAGTTCATTATCAGGCCTTTGGTATCGTAATTATGTTAATGTTAATTTTTGATAAGATAGTTCATTTTCAATGTTTATTTGGTTTATACATCTACTTAATATTCTTTACAATCCTCATTTTTTTTGTAATGCAAACATATGTGAATATTATTCTACTAGCTGATAAAGAAATTACAGTCAATGGGAAGATATGTATAATACTGAGTAAGTAAAGAATGTTATTAAAAAATATGCTTGCCAACATGTACACATGAAAGATTACTCCATTATCAAACACAGACTAACATTGAGTTAATGCAGCCAAGTTTTGACCTATAATTATAATAATATAATTATAATATATTATATAGTTATAATATCCATACATGATGACATTCTTGTACTAATTATAGTGAATTATCATGTCTTATATCTCATTAGGTACACAAAGATGGTTTGGAAACCTACTAATATTTTAATTAAAATCCTTTTTGTATATCTAATAGACAAGATAAGGAAATCTAAATTGATTATAATTTGTAGAAGTACATATATATCACCATGCAGTCACAACCTACAACAATTAAATTACGATTTCCCACTATTCCTTGCAACTGCACTAAGCAATAAATTAGTTTTGCAGTGATGATGATTAGATAGTAATAAACACAAGATTGTTTTTTTTATAACTGATGTTTGCCATAATTATCTACGTAAAATGGAACAAGCCTCTCCCCTTTTTGGCAATCTGATGAGGGGTGTGGCTATGCCAGATTACGCGTTCCAATCAGCCCACGTGAAAAAGATAGCTACTATAGCTAAAACGTATAAATTGGCTATAGACGAGTAGTTGAAGGTAGCTGTAGCATTCTAAAAGCTTTTCTACGGTTGTTTTCTAAATCTCTGTAATCAACAGTCGTTGATTTCTTTAGACTAAGTCTTTCCCATAACATAGACAAAAGAATCCCCTTGCTCTCTTCCTTGCGGTTTTATGAGTTTGCTGAAATCATAAATAGTTCCAGAGTTTTCACTAAATTTTGGTCCTTGGGACAGCATAGGATTTGGGCCATGTTCTTACAGGTCCTCTTCTTATACCTCACTGTTTACCCGTAGTCAGGGCCGCTGAGAGATTGAAAGGGTCAAGGGCGCGCGAAGCGTGCAAAAATTTTTAAATCTAATTAAGTTTCATAGTGGGTGTGGTTAATTAATTAATTGCAGTTCATTCAGCATTACCGTGTCACTGTTTCAGGTATAAATAATTATAACTATTATTGTTGTTTTATCTAGCTTGACGTTGAATTATAGATTTATAATCGTGTTTCCTATAATTGAGTAAGCTCATCTATATAATAATGGTAAAAACGTTTTGGGCCCAAGAGAATGGGGCCCCAAACGTTTTGACCAACTGCCCCGGGGCAGTTGCCCCTGTTGCCAACCCCCCCCCCCCCCCCCTCTCAGTGGCCCTGCCTGTAGTGTTTATAGCAGTTACTACCTCACCAGTAACATCTACTGTAATCGAAGCCAAGACACAGTTGGAATAAAGTGTAATAACAATTCTGAATCAGGTAAGTGTTTATTTTTCAATTTATTTCAGTCACATAATTCATGCTCAAAATAATTAACCTGCAATCATCTTCTATCGGGTCTGTTTAATTATAATTATGCAAAAAAAACTTAATCAATAATGATTCTCATTACAATTATTCTACATAGTTAGTTTATAAAAGATATTAATTATGTATCCTTTTGTGAGAAAAATGATATCAAAATAATATTCATAATAATTATCAAGCAGATAGTTGCACAACTGGAAATGTCAAATTAGTCGGTGGCAATACAGCAAGTGAAGGAGTAGAGTATTGTTATAATGATAGATACAAAATGCCACAAAGTCACTGTTGTACTGGTAATAATGAAGACCAATTTCACTTCTCACTTCAAATTCCTGTGCATTTCTCCCGCCAAACAGTAGAGGCTGTTGCTAGTGGACTCCTTACAAAATGTGTTCGTACCGAGATAATCCGGAGCATCTAATCATTAATGATTGTACATACCATGACCCCAGAGCCTATTCATTATAATACAGTTTGTCAAAAGCTTGTGGAACAATATCCCACTCTTAAAGACAAAATTGCATGGTTCTTCTGGATATGTAAGTTATATACATATATGTATATGTATACATAAGTTATGTATCGAGTAACCATGCAGTGATTATACTCTATCATTGTTTATTTCAGGGTTCTTGGAAAAAGAAACTCAGAGATCAATTTAAGTGGCTAAGAAGGAAACCTACATTGGAAAATACTGAGTCTATTGGGGGTGAACCTTCAACACCCAAAAGAAGAAAGGTGAATAAAACTAAGAGACATCTTGATAAAAGTGGGGCTGATTATGTTGCTGATGAAGATAACTAGGATGAGATTGTTTGTCCATGAGAAAGGAATTTACTAAGCCCAAAAAAGATCGTGACAATGTAAAATTACAACAGGATATTAACTTGACCTTCAAGCAAAGAAGACATTGGCTCAAACAGGCACTGTCCATTCAAGAATTATTTGAAAATTTCAAAATTTACATACACATAATTAAAGTGTTAAGTTTGTCAATCAGCTATATTCAAATAGATGATATTATATATCTTTTTAATTGGTTGCTTTAGTTTCAAGCTGAATTCAAAATGGTAATTGGGTTTGATACAAAGACGTCATCACATTTGTTGTTGGACATTTGGCCTCAGTGGCATCAAAGAATTATAAAATATGAAAAGACTAACAGACCCTGAATAAAAGATAAACCTTAAAAGAATATGAAATATGACTGTTGCTTGAGCTAAGGCAGAAATTTCGTGTTTATGCAATCATTTAATTGGTTTTTTCAAGCACTTTACATGTGTATTTTCAATAACAGTAATACTCCATATATACTTGTCCCTGAAAGCATTGAATCAAGTAATTTATTAGAGGGAAACATCACTTCATAATCATTTCTGCTATTCCTTGCAACTGTACTAACCAATAAATTTGTTATCTTAACAATTTTATTTTTGCAATATATACTACGTCAAATCTTGAGAGTGTGGTTATAGATTTCATAGCATCATATTTTTTCTTTGACATTCAGTATCCATCTCCTCTGTAATCCCTACTGATATTCATCCAGCACTTCCTATTTAACTTGGAGGATACAAAAAGAGTTCCATCATCTGTAATTGAAATTGTATCTTCACAAATGCATGGATTGTATAGTGCATAACTAACATTATTTCATTATTTCAAGTTTTTTTATGTCCTGTAGGGCAATCTCTATGATTGCTTTCACACGGGTTCGATGTATGTTTATATATATATATATATATATATATATATATATATATATATATATATATATATAACCAAATCCATATTGTTGTAACATTTCAGTTTTTTGTCAAAGGCATTAATTCATCAGTATCAAGATCATTCATTATGTTAAGCAGAACTATAGAAGAAGTCCTACTCAATATACTATTATTATAATCTATAAATACATATAATAATAAATAATAATTCTTGATTTTATATATTGTGTAATTATTATAGTAAACCATGATCATTTTTTGATATACATACAGTGCTAATTATTATTGTTGTACAACATATTTACACAGATGTCAGACCTGGCATGCAAATATTATAGATAGGGAACTATTGAAATACTCGAAGCATGCAGCAAAGGAAGGTAGAACAGAAGACACATTATTAACTATATATATGAGATTTAATCTTAGTATTTGAGTTGTTACTGTCTTATTAATACTCTTTTTTTAAATTATAATTTTGTTGTAGCCGACTCCATGTAAAATTACCTGTAAATGCATAACATTTAAAATAATATTGAGACAACAATAATGTAATTCCATATGTTAACAATTCCTGTGCCAATAATTTCAAATGTTCGGATAATTTCCTAGTTACACCAGCTGCACACATTCACACAATTTATTTGATAATTGACCTACTGCATGTATGGTTTAAAATTTAATTTTAGTATAGCCCTAAAGGTAGGAAAGTAAGTACCGTTCTTTCTTATTCAGCTACTCTGAAATTTTCGATTGTTTCAAACATTGTGAAGGAAATGTCAAAAATAAAGAATATTATAGAAGGACCTGGGTTGCAGACATAGAAAGGGTTCAGAGTAAAACTTCACCTACTATATAGTTGTAAGAAGTCTAAATCAAACAATGAATGTCAATTTCCTCCAATAAGGTTTTTAATTATTGACCCACTGCCGGTGCATAACTGGCAAGCATATGCATATGTTCAAAAACCATGGGTTTCTTGACCACAACGATTTGAAAGCTATCCAAACGAATGCTAAGTTAATTAAATGGCAAGTTGATCAAATATGCATTCCACAGTTATGCAGTTGTTAGAATTCGTACTTCCAAATGTTGCTCATTAACTGGAAAAGAATGGTGACATCCCATTTCCTGACTGATTAATATTTTACCACTGGATGTTACAGACTGTATGTACTTGCATGTAGATATCAAAATTAATGAGAATAGCCAATATATCCATGCACAAGCAGCCCAAAGTCTTATAGACATTATCTTGAACAGATTCAAATGTATTGACCAGGCATAAGCAGGTCTTGGTCTAAATTTTAAGTCAATTGCAATAACTATAACTAACTAAAATGAAAATTGGCCAATAATGGGCATTTTTAGATAGTTAACTAAAAATGAAAACCCTTTTAGTAAGCCTAAGTTAATTAAACTATAACTAAACTAAAAATTTGAGAAACCAGGCATACTATAACTACAACTAAAAGTAGTCATTATTGTCATACTAAAACAACACTAAAATCAATATAATTACCTTTTTAGGTTTGTTAAAACCAGGTAGAACAGACATGGGGCACATATATATGTATCTAAAAACATAAAAACATTTCATTCAATGCATCAGACAGAGACAAAAATCATACATGTATGAATATTACCATAAGCTGGTATTTTGGGACAGGTGTTCCATCCAATTAAGGGTCACATAATAAAGATGAAACTATTTACACGAATCGCAAATATAGGAGTCAGGGAGGCATCTCTTACTTCTCAACTTGGTGCATATGAAATTGTACCATGAAAAACATTTGTCACAGCAGACCCATGGGTCACATCATGAAGATGAAACTGTTTACATGAATTCCAATTAAGGGTCACACAATAAAGATGAAACTATTTACACGAATCGCAAATATAGGAGTCAGGGAGGCATCTCTTACTTCTCAACTTGCTGCATATGAAATTGTACCATGAAAAACACTTGTCATAGCAGACCCATGGGTCACATAATGAAGATGAAACTGTTTACATGAATTCCAATTAAGGGTCACACAATAAAGATGAAACTATTTACACGAATCGCAAATATAGGAGTCAGGGAGGCATCTCTTACTTCTCAACTTGGTGCATATGAAATCGTATTATGAAAAACACTTGTCATAGCAGACCCATAGGTCACATAATGAAGATGAAACTATTTACACGAATTCCAATTAAGGGTGACATAATAAAGATGAATCTATTTACACGAATCGCAAATATAAGAGTCAGGGAGGCGTCTCTTACTTCTCAACTTGGTGCATTTGAAATCATACCATGAAAAACATTTGTCACAGCAGACCCATAGGTTTTCTTCGCCAGCGTATAGTAGACTGCACTTAGGGCATACTGCATCATCTGATTCATCTCCATCGAGAGCAAGTCCACTGAGCATTCTTTCTAGTTCTTCTGGACCTTCACCTGCCTTTTTTGCTTGCTTTGCTAACTCTTTCTGCTTCTTTTTCTCTTCTTTTTCTTTCTTTAATTTCTCTTTCTTGGCCTCTTGAAGTTTTTTTCTTTCAAGCTTTTTCAGTTCATTATCTTTCTTCTCTTTATCTTTAGCCTTTAGACCATCAAAAACGTCATCATCCGTAAGAGTCTTGAGTCTAGGGCTGAGCGATAGTATCGATAATGCGATATATTGCGATAGTACATTTACAATCGCGATCACGATTATTGATAGTAAATCTAGTAGCACCACCAAGCAGATCCTATTTTACTTATTACAATGTTTATATATCTCATTATATATTTACTCTTTATTTCAAAAAAAATTATTAATGGTACATACTATCGCGATACTATCGTCTATCGTGAATATTGGGTCTAACACTATCGTGATAGTGAAAAATGTACTATCGCTCAGCTCTACGTAAGACAAACTGTTTTTTGATTGATACCAGGCTTTCTTTTTCGTCCAGACTTCTCCTTAGGCTTAGGCAGGACAAGAATGTCACTTAACACGTCATTTTCAGATGGGTGATCTTCAGAATTTGGGTTGCTAGATGTATTGGTCACAGGTGATACATGATTTGCATGTGAACTAGCTGACACACTTGAGCTACTGCCAACACTAAAGCAGCGTTCTAACCCATGCAACGTACTCCATGTCATCTAGAATGTCATAGCCTTCTTCAAACTGTCGTGCAAAACGCTTCTCCTTCTCCGGTGAAAAAAGCATTGGCTGCCCATCACTTTTCAGAAAAAATGCAAACTATTCGACAAACAATTCAGAATTTATCCAGCCACTCTCACTGGTTTTAAACAGGGTGTTGGGGAATGCTCCTTCCTTCAGCTTATCTGGCACACACGTTTTGCATGGGTATATCATGATTGGGGGCACCATAAATCCTGTTGCTGACACACATGACAAAATAGTGTGTGTTTTGCCTCTCTCAGCAGCAGATACGGCATACACATTTTGCTTACCCAATTCTGCAATGACTTTGTTCGGCTTGAAGACAATCGTAACTCCTGTCTCATCACAATTAAAGATTTGCATTGGTTTTGGTACCAGATTAAACTTCCCATAAAGAGACCCTAATTTCCCAAAGAAGTCAGTAATGGTTTCTTTGTTAGCGGAGATAGCTCGACAATATGACAATAACTGAGGGGACCTAATAGTTAGGTTGGGCCTTCGCCTCATAAATCCTTCAAACCAAGCCCTTCCGGCACTTCCATTCTGGAAAGGATGTGGCCGTTTGCTTTTCTCAACGATTGAATAAGCCAAACCCATTACACCTTCACGGGTCAGTCCATACCCCATTTTGCTCATTCGAAGTAGGTAATCGGCTAGTTTTGTCTCTTCTTCTTCAGTCAAAACTGTTCTTGGACCAGGTCGACAATCAATTGCTACGGTTCCATTCACTCTTCTTCTAAGTATCTCCAGGGGGACGTTGTACAATCTTGATGATTCCCTTAGTGACAATCCTTGCTGCTGGACCCGATCAACAGCAGCAGCCATGCTCACATCACTCCATTGCTTGCGTTTAGCAGCCATCTCTATAAGAAAAGTAGTATATTTAAAAGCAGTAGAGTAACATTTAACGGTACAGGTAGCTAGTCTAGTATTCCCACGACCATATGCACACCACTAGCTAATTTAGCTTAGGTCTAGGTCTAGCTTACAATCATATAGAGTCTCATACAGTGCTTACCACGCTCTAAAGAAGGCTCTCTGATGCTCAATCTCGTTCAACAGTCTGTGCAATTTATGCCACGTGATTGCAGGGATCGGTTCAAAGTTCAAACTGGGCTGGACAGCCCCTCCTACCACTAGAGAGCAAGGTGCAGTTGGCTAGTAGTTAGTACTAACCTGTGAACAGGTATTGATAAACGTTTACTGAAGTGTCTCATAATACCCATCGTCCCATAATACCAGCTTATACTCTACATACAATTTAATACATGTATAAGTACACATCTTACAACAACAGGCAAACTCCAGTATGTTATTTCAATAGTGATTAGTACAAAAACTGATAGTCAAGCAGCATTTTTTACTATTGGAATCATTGCGCTGATCTTTGGAGTTGCAGCTTTAATTATTGGATAGGTCATACACCACCGTGTTAGAATATATGTGACTATACTATCACTACAGTAATTCCATTTCGCATAAAAAAATTGAAATCTATTACAGCATAAAGTTTAACTCATATCAAAATACAAAATGAAGTTAATGGTTATGCCATAGCGATTAAATTATACTTGTGGAATCATTGAAAAATTATGGTAGGTAGTTATGTGTTATACATCAACCATTGTCAAGGTCATTTTCAATAGCATATATAATATACTGACTTATTTGCCACCAGGTATAAAGTCTAGTAAACAAACTTTCAAATACATACCAGAAGAATCATATACCTTAGGATTATGGCCTGCAGAACCACAGATGCACCAAGATGTATCATGATTAAAATACAGTCTGACACCATGCATGTGTATCATTTATAGAACAATTCATGATCAGAAAATGGGGAATGTAAAACATGCCTTTTTTCTTGTATAATTATACCTCAAAACAGGTTTGGATAATCCTATTGATCTGACCTTCATGATATAATATATCATTCTACATAAAATGTTATAGGGCCCTCTTGACAGCATAACTCTGATTGGAGTTTTCATTTGGAAACTAAGGCAGAAATCCTTCCACTCTAACAACAACTACTTGAATGAAGAAACTTTAAGTAAAAGCTCAATTGCTAAGCACTCTTTTCAAAGTACGCTACCACATACAAAGCGACTATCAAAAACGAATGATAGTATCAAAAATGGATACTTTACCTCCACTTCCACAAAAACAACAGCCTAGTGCACCTCCAACTCCTAGTCCTGAAAACAAAAATGAAGATTATGAAGATGTACATTACATATAAATGCTTGTACTCAATTCAACAGAAACTAAAGAGTAATGATAATAGTTCATTATCAGGCCTTTGGTATCGTAATTATGTTAATGTTGATTTTTACTTTACTTTTTCATGGTTTACACATCTACTTAATATTGTTTACAATCCTCATTTTTTTGTAATACAAAATGTAATTCATATGTGAACATTATTCTACTAGCTATTAAAGACATTACAGTCAATGGAAATATATGTATAATACTGAGTAAGTAAAGAATGTTATTAAAAACAAATATGCATGCCAACATGTACACATGAAAAAAATACTCCATTATCAAATAAAGACTAACATACTGCATTAGTGCAGCCACATTTTGACCTATAATTATAATAATATAATTATAACATATTATATAATTATAATATCCATACATGATAACATACTTGTACCAATTATAGTCAATTATCATGTCTTATATCTCATTAGGTGCACAAAGAAGGTTTGGAAACCTACTAAAATTTAATTAAAATATTTATTCTGCTTTTTTGTATATGTATTAGACAGGATAAGGAAATTCAAATTGTAAATATTGGATTATAATTTGTAGAAGTACATATATATCACCATGCAGTCATAACAACCTACACAACCAATTAAATTACAATTTCCCACTATTCCTTGCATCTGCACTAAATTAGTTTTGCAGTGATTGCATTATAGATAGTTATAAAAACAAGATTGTAACTGATGTCTGATTTTAACCATACCTACGTGAAGCCCAGTCTGGTGAACGGGCCTCTCCCCTTTTTGTCAATCGGATCGGACGGCGGGGAGAGTCTGCTTGCAATGGAGTCCTCCATGTGAAGGGTGTGGCTACGAAAGACTACGCGCTCCAATCAGATTACTGCATGCATGCCACATGCAGCTAGGTGGTGAAAACGTATGAGGAAAAAAGAAGCAGCTATTAACATAGTTAGGAGACTTGGCTATGAAAATCTCAGAGACGAGCAATTGAAGGTAGCTGTAGCACTCTTAACCGGAAGGGATGTGATTGTCTCACTCCTATGGAACTAAAAGCTTTTCCATGGTTGTTCTATAGACTGTATTCAACAGTCATCAATTTCTTTAGACTAAGTCTTTCCCATAATATATACAAAAAGTAAACAAAAATCCCTTTGCTCTTTTTCTTGCAGTTGTAGCCACCATAGCGTGTTTATGAGGGGTTGTCGTACATGTACACCACAATTACATTCCAAAAAAACACGCAGCAGTGTCGATTGCTCTCCCCGCGGTACGATTGTCAAAACATGAAGAGGCTGGTTCACCAGACTATGTGAGACACTTACCAAATTCTGTGTGATTTGATTGCATTTATCAGTTACCCGGTACCAAAGTTTCCAGACCAATTTGCCAGGGGTAGGCCGTGGCTGTATTTCTATTTCATTTATAAACAGGCACATTTGTTAGTAAATAAAACTGCAAGATGACATTGTTTTGGTTTGCGTTTTTGGTGAGTAAACTGATGATCGAAATTATTCTTGTCGACTAGTTTACAAGTTTTATTAACAGAGAGTTGTTAAAATGGAGAGCCTCGTTTGTTCAAAAAGGTTCAGTCACAGTATTATGGTATGTTACAGATTTGTAACAGTACACAGGTGTGGGAGACTGTATGTGACTACAGTTAGCAATGCAATGAGGCAATAGTTGCTTGTAAATAGTTAGGTTATACAAATTTAAGTAAGTACAGATCAGCATAAAGTATAGTTTACTGAAATCATAAATAATTTTAGTGCCATAGTTTTCACTAAATTTTGGTCCTTGGGACAGCATAGGGTTTGGACCATATTCTTACTGCTCCTCTTCTTATACCTTACTGTTTAGCTGTAGCTAGTGTTTATAGCAGTTACTACTTCACCAATAACAGGTACTGTGATCCAAGTTGAGACAGAATTGGAATAAAGTGTAATAACAATTCTGAATCAGTCATGCTCAAAATAACTTGCAACTATCTTCTAGGGTCTGTTTAATTATAATAATGTAAAGTAACTTAATCAATAATCACAATTATTGTACATGTAATTAGTTTACAAAAAAGATATTAATAATGTATACTTTTGTGAGAGGAGAAAACTTAAAATGATATCAAAATAATAATAATGATGGATAAATAATATGAACGGTTTACGCACTTGCTGTGTCTCTGTCTTTATCAGATGTTTTATATACCATTCTAGAGATAATTTTATGCTCTATTCAGGTATGAACAAAACTCAATTTTCAATAATTTTGTGATACATGTAAGTCACCTTTTCTCATGCACTGTCACATATTCATAATAATTATCATGCAGATAGTTGCACAACTGGAAATGTCAAATTAGTTGGTGGCAATACAACAAGAGTGGAGTATTGTTATAATGGAGATGGTCTGCACTTTGTACATCATATACAATGAGTCAAAAAACAGCTTCAAGAATATGTTCTCAACTGGGATACAAACAACCAAATTGTAATTTTAACACAGTTGATATTTCTATCATCATGTATATTATTATACAGATGCAGCTATATTTACAGATGGAAGATTTGGTACAAAATTTAATAAACCTTATGTAAGATATATCTCATGCAACTGGGATGACTTTAATGTTCATGATTGTAGTTTGTCTACATCTGGTTGTTTGATAGATTATATAAATCAGTATGGAATAAAATGCTATGGTGAGAAGTTGGCTAAGCTAAACAGAATTTATAATTATGACATGTAATTATATAGATCATGAAGGTTGTAATGAGGGAAGTGTTCGTTTTGTTAATGGCACAGTAGAAAATGAAGGAAGACTTGAGATATGTAACAATGGAATTTGGGGTGGAATTTGCTCATATGGTTTCACAGAAATCAATGGCTATGTAGCTTGTAAACAGATGGGATATGACAATGGTAACTCATAATGATTGTCATAAGTATGGTGCACACATTGCATGACCTCATGCTTGCATGAGTATAGTTATAATATAGTTCCAGTGTAATTATTATCACTAATAATATTAATCCAGCACATAAGAGTAAGTTTGAAAAAAACTATACTTTTTTTATGATGCAGGAGCAATTGTTTACTATAATTCTGAATATAGTGATGGTGATGGTCCCATTCTATCTTCTTATGTGTCATGTTATGGTCATGAAGATGGCATATATGACTGTGAAAACGATGGCTATAATGATATATCATCATGCCCTCAAGACAATAACTATAAAAAACAGAATAATTAATAAGTAATTTTCTACAGATTGTGAATCAGGTGATATATCATATGTAATATGGTATAATTAGATTCATTGTTGTTTTAAGGTGCTTTTCTTGTGGATGCGCTTTTTCTTCCATTTGTAAACAACTCTTCTTTTCAGTTTACAACTTGACTGTGCATGCTCAAACTGATGCAATCTATTATGAATATCATTATAGGTCCTATATTAGCCCTGTGGTTTCATATCCACCTGTGATGTCATATCCACCTGCGGTTGTAGTCTCTCCCCTAAATGGTGAAGGGTCAGGACACAGTCTTTAAATCACCTTGTTTCGAGCACACTGTAAGTTGCACCCCAATCAAATAGCAGAATATCACGAAACGTCAGAATGGCAGAACCCCAAAATTAACATCGAAGTGTCAATGACAGGAGTAGCAGGGAGACGTTTGGGATTGGAGACAAAGGAAAATGAAACTGTGTAGAATGTGTTAGTGGAAAAAGGTGTTTTCATTGTACTCCCGACAGGCTATGATAAAAGTGTTTGCTATGCAATTATACCATTGATATTTGATAAGTTAATTAAGAAGCAATAGTAGTACTGGAAGTTTAGTTGCAGTTGTGTCACCCTTAATCATGCTTATGAAGAATCAAGTGGACAGTTGTAAGAGCCAAGGATTGGAAGCTGCATTTGTTGGTTGGATTATGGATTTGTTTACTCATGCAATTGGCTTTGACAGTTTATTAATGATCACAATATTTGCATTCCTGTAGTAACACCCTAGGGTCGTCGGCGAAACGAGACTAGCTTTGTAATTTTACAACTTCCTGTCAGAAGCAAGTGTAACCTACTTAATTGGATCTTGGATGTACCACACCCCAAATTACTACACTTTAAGAGGGTGTATATCCATGTGGTGGCGACATGTTGGTGTCCAAAACGCCTACGCTTTGTTGGATGTGGTTGGACGGTGCTTTAATTCAAATTTTTGCCCTTTGATGTTACTTTGAAGTTAGCTTAGGGTAAGTCAAAGGAGATTAGAATGGGATGTTGATGTATGTGTGATGTATTGCTTTCTAGCTAGTTCTAGTGAGAGAAAAAGGGATATTGGGAGAATAAGTCAACGACAGCGTTCGGTTGCAGTGGATGCTGTAATTAGTAAGCATGAATGTTAGATTGCTCCAGGAGGTCCAGAAAGTTGCAAAGAACCTGCATTCAGTTGCATCGGTGATGCTGAGCCACACCTCTCACTAAGTAATAACTATTATAATTGATCAAGGCGGGTGTGGTTATAATAATATTCTGGGGATACGAAATCCTGCGAAATCCGACGGGGTGGTTGATGACTCTGCTTATAAACAGCAGAACGCGTATACAGTTAGACTGCAAGATGATTTTCTTTTGGTTTGCGTTTGTGTTTGCAAACGTTTTAGGTGAGAACTTTTTATCAGTATTATCACTACATGATTAATTTTTTTATTGATTAACAGAGATTTCAGAGAGTTGTTCAAATGGAGAGCCTCGTTTGTTCAAACAGGCTCAGTCACAATACTATGGTATGTTACAGATTTGTAACAATACAGAAATGTGGGAGGCTGTATGTGACCACAGTTGGCAGTGCAATGAAGCAATAGTTGCTTGTAAACAGTTAGGTTTTACAAATTCAAGTGAGTAGTGAAAAGCAAAATTATAATATAATATTTTACTGAACTGATAATTAACTTTAGTTCCTGAATACACTAATAATTTTGGTCCTTGGGACAGCATAGGATTTGGACCTTACTCCTCCTGCTCCACCTCTTATACCACATTGTTTCAATGTAGTGTATATGGTAGTAGTTACTTGAACAGTAACAGTTATTGTGATCCAAATCGAGACACAGTTGGAATAAAGTGTAATAACTATTCAATTGCAGGTTAGTGTTTATTTTGTCAGCTGTATATAAACGTAGTGATGAAAAAGCTTTATCTTCTGTTAAAAATATTTGATTGCAAGCATTATAACCCAAAAATGTATACTGTAGTTATGACAATGCAAAAATGTATTACATGCAAGACAGATATACAATAATAATGTGTGCAGATAATTGCCCAACTGGAGATGTCAAATTAGTTGATGGTAATACAGCAAGTGAAGGAAGAGTGGAGTATTGTCATAATGGTAGATGGTCTGCACTTTGCACTACATCATATACAATGAGTCAAACAACAGCCTCAAGAATATGTTCTCAACTGGGATACAAACAACCAAATTGTAATTAAGTTGAAATGTTTAATTTACATATTTCTATCTGTCATCATGTATATATACAGATGCAGCTATATTTACAGATGGAAGATTTGGCACAAGTATTAATATACCTCATGTAAGCTATATCTCATGCAATACGGATCGCTTGAATGTTCGTGAGTGCAGTGTTGGTGAAATTAGTTGTTTGTATAATGATTGTATAAATCAGTATGGAATAAAGTGCTTTGGTGAGAAGTTGGCTAAACTAAACAGAATTTAATTTATGATTATGACATGTAATTACATAGATCATGAAGGTTGTAATGAGGGAAGTGTTCGTCTTGTTAATGGCACAGTAGAAAAGGAAGGAAGACTTGAGATATGTAACAATGGAATTTGGGGTGGAATTTGCTCATATGGTTTCACAGAAATCAATGGCTATGTAGCTTGTAAACAGATGGGATATGACAATGGTAACTCGTAATGATTGTAATAAGTATGGTGCACACATTGCATGACCTCATGCTTGCATGAGTATAGTTATAATATAGTTCCAGTGTAATTATTATCACTAATAATATTAATCCAGCACATAAGAGTAAGTTTGAAAAAAACTATACTTTTTTTTATGATGCAGGAGCAATTGTTTACTATAATTCTGAATATAGTGATGGTGATGGTCCCATTCTATCTTCTTATGTCTCATGTTATGGTCATGAAGATGGCATATATGACTGTGAAAACAATGGCTATAATGATATATTATCATGCCCTCGTACTCGTTTAATTGGATTATTGTGTCGTGATGGTATGACAAGACAATAACTATTAAAAAACAGAATAATTAATAAGTGATTTTCTACAGATTGTGAATCAGGTGATGTTCGACTTGTGGGAGGTAATAATGAAGGAGAAGGTACTGTAGAGATTTGCAGTGATAATATTTGGGGACTTATATCTGATGCCGGATGGAATGATAGTGATGCTGAAGTAGTGTGTAGACAACTGGGATATGAAATAGAAAGTGAAGGTAATTAGTATAATAATAATTTTCATAGTAGAACACTTGCTTTTAAGAAGAATTACATCCGTTTATTTACAGGTATTGCAAGTAGTTTCATTTCAATATTCGGTTTATGTATCACATTACAATCCTACATCAACATGTGACATTGTCATTAATAATGTTTAAAGATAACAAAAGTATAAAATATATAGTATCTTGTTTAATTTTATTGCACTGTACTAACAATTTTGTTTTGCACTTCATATAACACTCACCATTAGATCACGAGGCCATTTTCGATTCATTTTATGGAAAGCCAAATAAAGCAATACACTACGACAGTGTAAATTGTGATGGTAATGAACAAGTGCTCAGAAATTGTCATTACGTTCAGTATTCTCTTGAGGATGGTAAAAAGCTAAACAATTATGTTGAAGTTGCTGGTGTGAACTGTCAAGGTAAACTGACACATGATAATATCAGCATTACAAACAATGTAATACATGTATAAGTACACATCTTACAACAACAGGCAACCTCCAGTATGTTATTTCAACAGTGATTAGTACCAAAACTGAGAGTCAAGTAGCAATTTTTTCTATTGGAATCATTGCGCTGATCTTCGGAGTTGCAGCTTTAATTATTGGGTAGGTCATACACAGTGTTAGAATATATGTGACTATACTATCACTACAGTAATTCCAGTTCGCATAAAAAAATTGAAATCTATTACAGCATAAAGTTTAACTCATATCCAAATACAAAATGAAATTAATGCCATAGCAATTAAATCATACTTGTTTAATAGAATCATTGACAAATTATGGGTAGGTAGTTATGAGTTATACATCAACCATTGTCAAGGTCATTTCCAATAGCCATATATAATATACTGACCTATTTGCCACCAGGTATAAAGTCTAGTAAACAAACTTTCAAATACATACCAGAAGAACCATATACCTTAGGATTATGGCCTGCAGAACCACAGATACACCAAGCTGTATCATGATTAAAATATAGTCTGACACCATGCATGTGTAACATTTATAGAACAATTCAGAAGATGGGGGCATGCCTGTATAAATTGTAGCTGAAAACAGGTTTGGGTATTCCATAAAACAAGTAATTGATTTAGCCTGGTCTTTTAGTAAAACAAATATTAGCATGCACGGCAAATTTGATGACCAATAAAGAGTATGCACCTAGCTACAAAGTAAATAGTCATAATAGTATCATTCTACATAAAATCTATGGTTATAATAATTTATACTGCCCTCTTGACAGCATAACTCTGATTGGAATTTTAATTTGGAAACTAAGGCACTTCCACTCTAATAACCATTTGAATGAAGAAACTTTAAGTAAAGGCTCAATTGCTAAGCAATCTTTTCAAAGTACACCACCACATACAAGGCAACTATCAAAAAAGGATGATAGTATCAAAATGGATACTTTACCTCCACTGCCACAAAAACAACAGCCTAATACGCCTCCAGTTCCAAGTCCTGAAAACATAGATGAAGATTATGACGCTGTACTATACTTGGAAGAAGAAACTTTAAGTAAAAGCCCGATTGCTAAGCAGTCTTTTGAAAGTACGCCACCACATACAAGGCAACTATCAAAAAAGCGTGATAGTATCAAAATGGATACTTTACCTCCACTGCCACAAAAACAACAGCCTAATACACCTCCAGTTCCAAGTACTGAAAACGTAGAGGATGTTTACGACGATGTACTATACTTGCCAGAAGAAACTTTAAGTCCTGAAAACATAGAGGAAGTTTATGACGATGTACTATACATATAATTGCTTGTACTCACTTCAACAGAAACTAAAGAGTAATGATAATTGTCTGCTATCAGGCCTTTGGTATCGTAATTACGTTAATGTTAATTTTTGCTAAGATAGTTCACTTTAAATGTTTATTTGGTTTATACATCTACTTAATATTGTTTACAATCCTTATTTTTTTTTGTAATACAAAATGTAATTATATGTGAACATCATTCTACTAGCTAATAAAGAAATTACAGTCAATGTGAATATATGTATAATACTGAGTAAGTAAAGAATGTTATTAAAAAACAAATATGTTATTAAAAAACAAATATGCTTGCCAACATGTACACATGAAATAACTTGAATTACTCCATTATCAAATAAAGACTAACATATTGAGTTAGTGGAGCCAAGTTTTGACCTATAATTATAATAATATAATTATAATATCCATACATGATAACATACTTGTACCAATTAGTCAATTATCATGTGTTATATCTCATTAGGTGCACAAAGAAGGTTTGGAAACTCGCTAAGATTCGTATATCTATTAGACAGGATAAGGTAATCCAAAGTGTAAATATTGGATTATAATTTGTAGAAGTACATATATATCACCATGCAGTCACAACCTACACAATTAAATTAAAATTTCCCACTATTCCTTGCAAGTTATTTTATTTTTGCAGTAATGATATACATTATAAATATAGTTATAAACACAAGATTGTTTTTATAACTGCTGTAATAATTAAGTCATTACATTGCGTATGTATATACAAGCCACATACAATTACTAGAGTTACTATAAAACAATGATACTATCACGGAGTTGTAATGAGATCTGTACAAAAATTATAGGATGAAGCACTTGTTGGAGCGGTTGACAGGAATAATATTAGGGATGTTCAAACATTACTTGAAAGCAAGGCTAATCCAAACAATTGAAATGTCAATGAGGTTAGATATTGTCATGGATAGAAAAGAATTATGTAATAATCATAAATACTATTGTATAAATTATGTAATTATAGTTTAATGATTTATATCTACAACATTAATTATCATGCTGGGCTTGATCAATCTGTTGCTGGATATCATAATTATATAGTGGTAACATATAAGGGATTAATTGGGCAAGCAATTTTAAGTAATGTCAACAATATAAGTATACTTATATATGTATGTTTTTCCTTTTGCAGTTTGGAAGGGCTCTCTTACATTATGCTTCTGAGAATAGTAATGCTGACATTGTCAATGTCCTTATATCATATGACAGGGAGATTCATGCAGTTGCTTGATAAAATTTGTATATCATATTTACAATATCGTAAATATAACTATCATCTCATTTTTCATGCCACGTTTAGTTCATCCTTGTTTTCTCGCATATGCAACTTTAACATTGCAAAGTGTGGTGATTTAATATCAAAAATATATATTTATTTAAGTGATGAATGTGGGATGAATTAAACATGAATGCAAAATCAGCTGACAATTAGGAAGCAATGTTTCCAGAGTACAGAAGTATCCTGTTACTAAAATTATTTGAATATTAGTCGCCCTATCCCAAAACCTTTGTATGTTCAAATCATCCATCTTTTCTCATATACATCGATCACTTAATTGATTTGTTTTTCCATTCTCTTTTTAATGCTTCTAATATAATTTAATTCACCTAGAATAGCAATTAGTAAGTTTATAAAAAACTGCTTCTTCCTGCTCCTTCATTTAATTTATGTGCTATTTTTAATGCTACATCCATTGTTTGATTGAGCCCCAAGGACACAACTTCTGGTTTTGCATGTGTATACAATATATATGTGGTGCATCATATCAACATTATTGTTAGGAAGACTGTCACACTTCAAGGAATATCATATACTCAGAATTTTTCACATTCTAATGAACACTCAAACAAAAAAAGTTGTCTGAAGCCCCTGTCACTGGATTGTCTCTATATACAAGTTTGTGTCACATACATAATACATTACATACATAGTTAAGGAAGTTGTGTTAATTCGGGTAGCTCAGTATAGCTGTTATGTGGAAGTGGTGTTTAATGTGGAAGTGGTATTTCAATTTTTTTGAAAACAAGGTAGCATCCCAATCTTGTTCCTGTGTTTTTTTCGGTTTTGATATACATACTTACATATACTCATTCATTTTTTAAAATGTTTTTTTATTATTATTGTAGAATCAAGCTTTATATGGAGCAGTGGAAATGAACTGTGGTAATGCTATAGAAAGACCGTTAAAATTAATAATGGGTGCTAGTTGTAATTCTTGTATGTAATTATGCAGGTTATTGTGAAACCAATACTATAATGTTAAATTCACTGTCTAAAAATTGATATTTTTTAAGAAATATTGTTGCTTTCTTGCTGTCACATCGTGGAAATGATTGAATATGGCTTTCCTGATATTTGAACATTATGAATAGGTGTATTAGCTAATGATACCATCTGTATTCGTTTTGTGAGAAGTTCTACAAGTAAGGAGTTAATTGTTTAAAAGCGCAGTTTGTTACAATGCAATATACACTGCAAAAATGAAATTGTTAAAATAACTATATAGTCTATTCACATTCAGGAGTCACGAAAGTCAACAGCGGAGGAATTGCATCATTGGAATGTAAAATTATAACATGTTTGTGGTCTCACATGAGCATGTACTTACTTCATATACCAACGCATCTTGGCAGGAAACTTAGAGAAAATTTTGCTGTGTTTATTAACCTGGATCTATAGTTAGAATTGACATGCCAAAGGGAAAACAAGTCAAGAGCACCTCCAAAAGTATTATTTGTAATTTACATGACTATTTTGATTGGCAAAGTAAGAAATATAAGTCAACTCCACCTAAGTGATGAAAGAGGTCTGATAAAGCCACTGGCTTTTCAGAACGCACTGTCTGCCGTGTCCTGCTGGAGAAGAGAATGCTGGATGGAAGTTCCTTTACATCTTCCAAATAAGAGATGGAAGGAAAGCAGAGAACATGTTGATGTTATGTTGGTTACAAGTAGAAGGTCATATTAAAGAGCATAAATAGAAATTTACTTTGTCTGCTGTGAAAGATCTCACTTATGAAGGTTTCTGGAGAGTAAAACATAAACAATAAAGAAAGAACATCAGCTATGTCAGAGATAAATTAGAAGACCAGTAATAGAGGATTAATAATTTTGGAGGAGAATCAGACGAGTCATCAGAAAGAAAACATCAATTCAGAATCAGATGGCAGCATCAGTAGTGATGGAGAATAGATAATTTAGTATTGAAATATTAATTGCAGTGTATTATTATAATTGTTTACACAGTACATACATAATTATAAGCCACCTATTTTCAAGTATCTTGTAAATTCCTTGTGATCTTAGGTATTCATGTACTTAAGCATAGATTTGAAATTGTACAATTTGTATAGATTATGATTTGCAATCGTATCGCACATTGTTGGATTTGGCAAGCTGCCATAAGTAGAATGGTCTTTGTTGCATGTCAATACGATGATGTATAAGGAAGTTATAACCACAAACGTTCGTGACTCCTTACTGTGAATAGACTATAGTTTATTGGTTAGTACAGTTGCATGAAATAGTAGAAATTGTAATTTAATTTGTCATGTAGGTTAGTATGACTGCATGGTGACATATATGTAATTATAATCCAATAATTGCAATTGCAATTATCCTTATCCCGTCTATTAGATGTACAAAGAAGCAGAATAACATTTTAATTACATCATTTTAGGTTTCTAAACCTTATTTGTGCATCTAATATATATGCGATATTGGACATCATAATGATTTTAGTACAAGTATCTTTTATTTATTATGCATTCATAATAACAACCTGTATGACCAATTAGATTATAATTTGCATCCTTGCAACTGTACTAACCAATACATTTTGTTACTTTTCTGCAGTGTAATTGAGAAATGAAGATTATTATGATCATATATATCTGGTAGTAACAACTATGTGAAACTAGTCTCGGAAGCCAGCCCCTTCGCTTGAGGAGGAAGGGTCTGGTGAACTGCCAACAAGCTATATGTTACTCGCTGCGAGACTCATGCAGCCCAATCCGATTATAGGAAAACTCGTTAAGATGGCATAGAAAAGAGGCTCTTTACAAAAAAACTGTTTCTTTCAAGCTATAGCTAGAAAATGGAAGTGTGCAATACACTGGTGATAGAGAAGTGTTCGTTGCTTAGCCTGATAAAGTCGTCAGTGTTCATCTAATTATTTCAGTGGCCAAAAAGTAAACCTTGTCGTTCTGACAGCTGTGTTGATTCAATATTCTTTTGTGTTGGTAACTAAAGGTTCAGTTACAAAAATCAGAGAAGGTTTTATGCTGGATGTATCATTTCTGCTGAAGATGATAGAGATAAGAAACATCAAGTCAGTATATAGTGTGACACTGAACTATATATTGTATGTTTTAGCCCACGCAGAGATACTGAAATATAAACTGCCTAACTTCTCAGTAAGTATACATTCAGAATACTTGCAACTGACTTACTCTGTTCTTTTATTCAACAATCACTACTGTCTTTTTTTCACAACAAGAACGGCTTGGCAATCGCTAGCCATATTTTAATTATTAACATTGTCTACAATGTGATGTCATTCAATAATTACAACCCCCCAAAAAATATAAATTGTTTGTTGGCAGTTCAGCAGACTCTTCCTCCTCAAGCAAAGGTACTGGCTCGCGAGACTAATATGAGACATCCATATTATTTTATAAGACTCTAATTTGATAGTTATGTTTAGTGATGTTGTTTTGTTTGGACGAACTCCTTTGCACTGGGCATCTGAAAATAGTTATTCTAACATTGTTACTCTACTACTTTCTTTGGGTGGAAATATTGATGTGAAAGACAAAGCAAGTGAATTCTAAAGCCTGAGCTTGAAAGAATTCTGTGATTATAATATCAGTTTAAGAAAATTGGCAACCAAATAAATTGTAGCAAGCTAAAAAAAATTGTTGAAGCCGTGATTGGCTAGTGAAGCAAAAAAAATGCTTTTTTACAATATATTAATTAATCATGAGGGGTGTGGTCAATTAATTTCAATGCAAAATGAGTAAAGAAGTTTTAAAAATTAGTTATAATTTATACTAAGCAAAAATATTCGATTGGTGAGCTGAATCCCCTAAAAGTGTTGAGAGCACCTTTCACATTAAGTACATGGATCAAATGTAATATACGGACAGGGCACTGTAATATTGTTTACCTAGTAACAAGGTCATACGTTCTAAGGGCCCCTAGAGTGGTTAAGCGGCTTCAAATAAACATACATTCATGAACCATACGTGACGTGCCACCAATGCTTTACAGTGCCTTGTCTGTATAGTACAGTTGATCCAAGTGCATCAGTTCTTTCCTTATGGACAACACTATATTTATGTCATACAATAATTATTATAAGTTTATGTTATATATAATTTATACATATATATATCAGGAGCCCATGAAAAAACGGTTTTTTCATGGGCTCCTGATATATATATAATGAATTATAAACTATAATTATGAAACTTACAAAGCAGGATCAGCATTGGTAGCCCTCACTCGCTTTTGTTTGGAGCCTAACAGGCAAGTGTGACAGAAAACAGTATCCTTAGCTTCATCATAGTGAAGGAATTTCCACGAACCTAGTCTGGCATAGCCACAATTTGCTCAATCAGTGTCTAGATCAAATTGAACTGACCAAATTGAAGGGGGTGTGCCAACACGTGAAATCACGATGTCAACTGCTTGTTTGGTACATTATTTTACTACCGTTGTTACAGTTATAGTTTTCTCTAAGAAGTATTTTATTCAACATTTGAGTCAGGATTTAACATTGCAGACAGCTTTGTTATAAGTATAAATAAGTACTTGCCAGAGTTTCAGAGCTTTCTAGACTTGTAATAAATATTGCTATACTGATAATTATATAACATACTATGTACTTATGGAGTAAGGACTGTATTCATTATCCACCATTATGAGTAAATTATCTGTCGTCTTTAAATTAATTTGAAATGTTTCAAGTGGTGATCAACCTAATACAATATTTACTCTCCAACATTGTCACCATCTGTAGTAAAATTTCTTTACAATACATGAATTTGGAAAGCTATGAACTGGATTTGTATTCCATAATAGGAAAGTTAGCGATTGCAATTATATGTATTATAGAACAGTATAGGTAAATACTTGTATTCCACTATATTATTATTGATAATTATATAACATGCATAATGTATTTATGGATTAAGGAATGGATTCATTTTCCATTCCATATGAGTAATTTATCTTTGTCACTTTAAGCTTATTTGAAGAGTCTCAATAGGTGTTCAGTCGAATAAAATAACTACTCGTTCAATGTTGTCCCAATCTGTACTTAAATTTCTTTACAATACATGAATTTGGAAAGCTATGGACTGGATTTGTATCCCATCACATTAGATTTAGGAATGTTAGTGATTTCAATTATATGTATAATTATACAACAGTATAGATAAAGAGTGTCTAGATATGATTACTGATAATTATATAGCACGCACAATGTATTTATGGATTAAGGACTGGATTCTGATGTCTCTACAGTTTTAATATAATAACCATAGCCTATTATAATTATATTGATGATGATTAATATGTAACATTCTGTTTAGTAGATTCATTCCATGTATTCTTTTTCGTAAATTGGTTTAGAGATGGTTTATAAATCTTATAATACCATGCTCCTTTTTTTCACTTTTAGCAAACTAATACTTTTGTGCATGTGCTTTACTTTTCTTTTACTTAGACCATGCAATTTTTCATCTCTAGATATTAATTTTGGTTTCAATGCTGTTCTTCGAATTTATTTCATTGTACCTTTTAATTTCCAATAGTATCTAAGTATCTCAAATGTGTAAAGGAAAAATAAAATTCCTATGGACAATATTTATTTTAGAGATAATTATTATACTAATAGTCAGATTGTGAATGGTGTACTTTTAGCTGTGATCATGTTTCTATATTCTTTTACACTCAGGAACCAGTACATTCTTGAAGTGTAAGTAATATAATATCTATAATAATAATTATAATTATATATAATTATTATTTATTTATATACAATATTATTTTTAGAAGCTAAAATTAGAAACAAGCTGTTCAAAAAACCTAGTGAGTTGTCTTATTTTAATAATTGAAAGTACTGCTGTATATTCTTATAGGAAAACAAGGTGATGGAAGAGATAAAAAATGTATTTAACCTTGTTTAAGAGATTATAATATGAATTAATTATGGATAATGATAATTATTCTTTTCTTGTCAGTGTTAGACTAAATACAAACTCCAATGTCTGAGAGTTTTAAAAACTGCAAACAATGGAAACAAATCCAGCAGAAGGTTCTTGGATAAACTTTATTAATATGTCATGTGAATGCTTGCTTCAATATGAAGATTGAAAAGTGGAAGGAAGACACACAACATTTCACACCAAGCTTCATATTTTTATACTGGAAAGCAGGAAGAGGACAACATCAATTAGTATACCAAGGTAGGATATCATAGAATGAATGGTAATATTGTTTAACACTTTTACTATGATATGCAATGCAGGGCCTGATCATATGTCATCATTTATTTATGATCAGGATGTACAGGTTAAGTTTAAATCTGCAACCATAGGTAGGCCCTAATGTGGATTCAGTATTCCAAGTTAGCAGACTCACACTTACACTTGAACTATATATTATATGTACTATGTCTCCTTGGTGTATACGCATGGCGAATATATGACCTTTGCCCATTGATATCAGCCATCGTCTTCGCCTCGGGCTGATATTTCCCGGTTCAGGCCTAATATTTGCCATATACACCTCAAAGCTATGGTATATATATGTGCAGCTTTCCCTTAATTAAACGAGGCGCTCATATAGATATTATGGGACATGCATACAACTGTGTAGATACAAAAGCCCAATCTTGAGCAACAACAAAAATGGTCAAAATCATGAAGGAATTGAGAGGAAGCCATCTGATAATATTGTGGGTTTTTTTTAACCAAAGCTTACTGTTCTATAACTCATGAAAACAATTACATAAACTTTAATTCTCAAAGCATGCAAAATTATAAAATCATATTAATAATTCTGTTATGTGAGAACATTTTAAATGGTAAGGAAGTAGATCAATACTTATTACAGTAGTTTCTTCATGTTCATAAATACAAAACACACCCAACCCTAACATTGATAATTATAATATAATGAAAGTACACTCCCACTAAGGTATATGAATATTCAAACAGAAATTATCATTCCAAAGTGGTTAGTGCATCCAAATATAGTAGTTTTAACCTATATATTAATACAGTGTATAATCAGACTGTCAATAAAAAATCTGTTGTTGGGCAAAAGTTGAATTATAGCATATATGATTATATATATATATATATATATAATATATATATATAAACAGTACACAGTAACTAATGTTTCCCTCTATTTTTTAAGGGATGACAGAATTAAAAAGAATTTAATAGTTGAATAGTTGAATCTTCCTGATAGTTCTGCATATAAATGGCAGTGCCAATGCATGTGCAACTTGTATCTGCTTACACATACATGTATGTTTTTGCTGGTATGATTTTCTATTGAATGTAATGAGAGTTTGACTGGGGAAGCTAACAGTAAACTAATCCACTTCTTCATTGATTGAAATTAAAATGTATATGTACATATAATAGTACTTCATCAGTGTGTTATCTGTCGAAAGGTAGAAGAAAAGCACTACTACTTACCTCCTCCTTTTCCTTTACCTGACTTTAGAGGTAATGAAGTTCGACCATTCTTCTACACGAGGCTAGATTTAGGCCTGTGCTTAAGAAGACTATTGGGAATGTAACCTTAAATTATGATGAATTACTTACAACAGTTTCTGAAGTAGAAATGATCTTAAACTTCCAGCCAGTGTCATTTGTTTTCACTGAGGATATAGAAGAGACATTGACACCATCCTATTTATTGATTGGTTGGAGAGTACTAAATTTAACTGAATGGCACTATATGGCTGACCATGACTGCACATAATCATCTTCAATTCAGCTCACCAAGAGAATGCAGCACTTTAACAAAACACTTGACCATGATTTTTGGAAAAGATGGAGATCTGAATACCTCATTGAATTGCGAGAGAGTCATCACTAACAATCCAAGTGAGACAAAGTACTAGTAATTTATCAGTTGGCGATGTAGTAATACTCCATGATCAAGATTGGCCAGAGGGATGACAGGATGCAATGGTCATATGTGGTCAGAGTCCACTCAAGAAGAAATCAACTGATCTTATTGAAATGTTCTGTTTGTCATTTATACCTGTTAAAAATTCAAATATTCATGTATGTGATACAAGTATATAATTAATATACAGATTCAACACTGTGGAAAGAAATCATAGGGATGGTCCAGGCCTCTGTGGGCCATGAAAACAAATTGGCAATAACAATTACATATCTGAAATCGTAACAACATTATTATTAAAATTTATTTTCCCATATACTTCGATTTCACACTTTTTAAAGACTCATGCACAACTGCCTTCAAGTCATAAGTGTTTCGCAAGTTCAACATGTCTAGATGTACAATATGTGTATATATGTGATTCAAAATTATAGCCGTAGACCCGAGGGCGAGGATTATAACCCTGACTTGCACAAGTGGGCATATATATATATATATATATATATATATACAAGAATAATAAAAACATTTTCCAAAAAATGTAGGGATATCAGAACCGAAAAAGCACAGGAACAAGATTGGGATGGTACTTTAGCAGCAAAATTAAAATAACCACTTCCATATAACCCTACATAATTATAAGTATAGCTATTGAGTAAAAAAAAGAAAGTATACTTATGTAGGGTTGTTATATGGAAGTCATTATTTTAATTTTGCTGCTAAGGTACCATCCCAGTCTTCTTCCTGTGCTTTTTCGGATTTTCGATTCATTTTCTTTCATTTTTTGGAAAATGTTTTTATTATTCTTGTTCCCTTAATTGTTTTTGAATTGACAACTAGAATAGTAATCATTATGAAGAGGATAATTGGAGGGGATTGGAAGGGAATAATTGTGTTAAATGTTAGCTTTATTATCATTCTTGTTTGAATTCTATTTTTTTTAATGTATCATTTCATAGTTGGATGCTTTCCAATGAATCAATATATGGAACAGAGAAGGTCAGTCTTTTGTTTTGTTTCAGTATCAATTGTGTGATGACTATATTCTGTAATGATTATTCTCTTTTATTTACAGCATTAATATTTTCTGTAGGATCCTGAAAAAGGAACAGTACCGAAGTTTACTGCATTAATATAATAATTAATCATTAATAAGAAATAAGTAAACACCATTGAGTATGCAGTATTCAGACAAACTTACCATAATTTGGCCGCTAAGTGACAAAACAATAAACAAAGGGTGAGACATTTAACAAGCGCCCGACAATACTCTTCCACTTTATCTGTATCCACTGGTAGAATTATTTCATCGATAGTTACAGACGAATTTTTAAGCTCTAAATAGGTGTGAAATTGTTTAACCGGACAGTCCTACATGATTAGAGAAACACATTGTGGCGAAATGTTAAACCTTCCATCTCTTTAAACCAGGACTTTTAAAAGTCACACTACTGAAAGATCTCCTTTGTCGTCCTTAGCAAGATATTCAGGAAGGAGTTATAGTTAGAGGCTGTGGGATGAGCTTTCAATGCAGAAGGCTGCTGTTGCTGTTGAAGATGGCATGTCTTTACGAAAGGCCACTGAAATTTTTCAGGTACCAAAGTCTATCTTGTATGATAGAGTGACTGGGAAAATGAAATTTGGTGCCAGATCTGGCCCCGACCCTTATTTAACGAATGAAGAAGAGGAAGAATTGTTGAATTTCTTAAGTGTTCATATATAGGGTATTCCCATTCCAGAAAGCAGGTTAATTCTATTGTACAACAAGTTATTGATGGTAAAAGAATAAAGACAGTAGTAAGCAACGGTTGGTGGGAGAAGTTTTGCCAACGTCACTTGATTACAGAAAAAGAACAAATGAAGATAGAAAAAGAGAAAATAAAGGAGGAAAGGCAGAAACAAAAAGAAGAGAAATGGAAGATTGAGGAAAGAGCTGCAATAATAAAGGCTGAGCTAAAAATAAGAGGTACCAGTATAATAATGCTTGTGTAAATGAATGGACATATCTTTTTGTTGTCATGTACGTACTTCTGGATACATTGCATGTGCATTTCCATTATTGGGCTCGCCGTGCCTACGCATGGGCGAGTCTTTAGTACTTTGGTTGTCATTCTGTCATTCATTCATTCTATCTGTCTGTCTGTCCCCACTTTTTTAATCTAATCGTCGATTTAAAGACTTCATAGAGTAGAGAAAGAAGTTTATCAAAATCGTATTGAAAAGAATTTTGCCACAGACATTATTTTAGCAAGTTATTCATTCATTCCTTCCCAACTTTTTTTAGTTTGAACAGTTATAACTTCAAACGCATACCTCCTACAGCCGCCAAACTTTCAGATCTATTCAAAAACATGGTCTTCTATTGCTCTGTTGTTTTTATAACGAAGTAAACTGCGTGAAAAGTTACTTAGAATGGAAAATACTAAACTCACTACACATTCTAGCCAGATGCTTTAAGCGTCGATTTAAAGACTTGATAGAGTAGAGAAAGAAGTTTATCAAAATCGCATTGAAAAGAGATTTGCCACAAACATTGTTTTAGCAAGTTACAGACTCATACATTCTATCTCTCCAGTTTCTGCCATTTACTTGCAATAACCCACACCCTCAGCCACACCCTATGTGATCACGTGAGATCAAACGTGGAGGTCAGTACCTTCCTTTCTGCTATTATTGAACTTTTGTTTGACTTTCAAATTACATACATTTGAACTGTAAGTTCAATGTTTTTGCTCATTGTAGTTGTAACAATGTACAATTCATTACAAGATAATTATCTTTAGTAACTGACAGTTGTGGCATAGATATTTTGGTAATGAATGAGGTAATGAATATTTGTTGGAAGAGTATATTACGTAATTTGACTGTAAGTAATATAGTTATTATTGTGCAAAGCAGTATAGCTGATGGAGAATCATTATTAGTCATCTTCCATGTGTTTCTATATTTATCAGAAATCAGTCTAGCCACAAAAAACTTTCTCAACCAACTTTCAACTTTATATAAACAACGAATTCAAATTTAAGCTTGTTACTTTCTCTCTTGCATCTCTAATTGTTGCAATTGCAACCTATCCTGAAGCTACAGCGGCGAGGCCACGCACCAAAGGTGCTTCATTACATTATGATTTTAATGACTTACTTTCTTTTTAATTATCATATAGGTGCTACTGCATCACTAGATGAGAATTTTCAATACTGATAGTGAAAATGGTCAAGAAAGTAAACAAGATACATGGAATGAAAAATATTCAATTATTTAGTGACAAGTTCACAACTCACTATAGGTGTATTTAATGATGAAAATAGTGACATAACATCATTATTCAAAGAAGAAATGAGTGGTGTGTCACATTACTTCTGTTAATTAATCCTGACTAACACTATATATACAAGTTATACTGAGAAACTGATGAGTAGTACTGGACTAAGGACAAGAGGAAGAATATCGAGAAAGTGGATGGTAATTACCACAACAATAATTATAACTTAACAATATTAGGTTTCCTTAAGAGAATAATGATGATTGTATAGAACCGATGAAGACAAGAGGAAGATCTAAGAAAATGGACGGTAATTAGCTGTGTGTATCTTAACAATGAATATATTATATTTCCAAGATTGTATAGAACCAATGACGACAAAAGGAAGATCTAAGGTAATTGGCTGTGTGTACCACAGTACCTTAACAATGATTGTATTATAATATTATTTCCTTAACAGAAGGGATAGTTATTAATGATGATTGTATAGAACCAATGAAGAAGACAAGAGGAAGATCTAAGAAAATGGATGGTAATTGGCTGTGTGTACCACAGTACCTTAATAATGAATGTATTATTATATTATTTCCTTAACAGAAGGGATAACATAGCCTTTACTGTAGAGACATGTTTAATGGATAATAACGTGGAGATGGTTTACTTTACTCAACTGGAAATGCACAACCATTTGTGTATTTGCCGTGAAAAAGGAAAGATTACTCCTTTTCCAAAAGTGAAAAACTATCTTTACCAGATCAACTCATCAAACAATAAAGATTAATGTATATTGTTTATGTACACTACCTGAGCTCATGACGTCGGAAATAACAAGGCTTCAATTCATCTGGAATAACTGCCGGCCATCCTTGCCTGGTGTACTGTATTACTTTACTTAGTACAGGATCATAGGATGCAGCTCTCTCTAACTGAGAAGACAATATGGGTAAAATATCAATCTGGATCATATTAAAAACATTTGAAGCTCTAGTACAACTACTGGTATCATCTATACAAGATAGGGGTAGCCTGGATAAGGCATCAGCATTGCCATGTGACTTGGTATCTCTGTAATAAATATCATATTGGTAACTTGCAACCAATAACGCCCATCTTTGTAACCTGCCATAGATGGTACACCATGTTTGGAGCCAAGGATAGATGTTAGTGGCTTATGGTCTGTTACTAAAGTGAAACATCTACCACAGAGATACTCATTAAACTTATGGACACCAAAAACTAAGGACAGCGCTTCTTTCTCAATCTGAGCATAATTACGCTCTGCCGATGTTAGTGTTCTAGACTATGGGTCTTTCTGATTTATCTGGGTAGACATGAGATATTACAGCCCCTATATAGGCCATATGATAAGGCATCTAAATGAACTCCTAGGAGTGGGTGAGTGGGCGGGCTTTCCTGGATTGACATACTGCTTTGATATGGCCTCTCTTGCCACAACAATAACAAAGAACCTCCTTAAATTTACACAAGCTGGGGCTGTGGTTTCCTTTACCACGCCTGTAACACTCCACTTGTCTGGTCACCTTTTTGTATATTTGAGTCGGTCCCAGGATTCATCATGACACAGGCTTGTTTGTCAACTTGCTGTATGTTGCTTGCAATCTCAACTGCAGATGCAAAAATGAGTTTTTTCTGTTAGTATAACTTCTTTTGGGCAACTGAGCTTTGTAATCCACAGACAAATCTGTCTCTCAGAGCTTCTTCAAGGTGAGTTCCAAATGCACAATGTGTAGATAGCTTCTTGAGCTCGGCTTTAAATTCCTCGACTGACTCCCCAGTCTTCTGATCCCTCCGATAAAAATTGAATCTTTCAGCGATTACCGATGGTGAAGGTTCGAAGTGAGATTTAAGGACCTCCATTAGTACTTCCAGGTCTTTGTCTCTTGGTTTATCAGGGAGTAATAGGTCACGGAGTAAATCGTAACTTTTAGTAACAATAATAGAGAGGAAAATAGGCACTCGCTTGGCCTCCTCGATGCCATTTGCTTCAAAGAATAAAAAGACTCTTCTCCATACGTGGTGAATGATTCAACTTCTGGGTTGAACTCTTCCATCTTGCCATAGGTACTAGTAGCCATCTCCAAACTCGTCGCCAATGTAATATCTTATCAGAATAATGAATGAATGAACTCAACAAGAGAATATTATAAGAACTGACAGTCATTACGCTATAGCCCTTCTGAGCATGCTCACAACTTAAAACACCTACGCACAATTAACATTATACATTGAACGGACTTTACAGAGATCATTAATCGATCAAGCTTGTTAATGATGATCAGGATAATTGGGATATGCTCATTGACGGGGTGATATTTGCATATAGAACTGCAGTACACAAATCCACAGGACTGACACCTTATGAAGTTATGTTCTGCAGGTTCATAATAATTATGAAGGTTAAAGTGGTACTAGGGAGTGGGCGGATGCGACTCCAATCAGTTTCAAAATGGAATATTATAATATGACATTAACCTGGTGTAATACCAACCTTCATATCTTCTGATCAGCTTTATATTGGCCTGTAATTGAAGAAATATGGTTAAAATCTCTATTTTTACAAACACATATAAGTACAAACCACGAGAGCCACGCCCACCAATCATGGCGTGCACCAAGTACAATGCATTTTGAGAAAAAAAAATGAAGCCGTTTTCTGAAAATTCATAGTTACAAGAGGTTGAAGAAAGCTGAATTCTGTAGCTTTTCACTGAAACCATAAAATTTACCTTTCTAGACACTATCAAACTCTGATCTTTCTCAGAGAGCACCTACAGTTACCCCGCCATTGATCAGTGAAAACATCTATGAGTTCATTATACGCCCAGGTGGGTGGGGCTCCAAAAAAAAACAGATTGTATGCAGCAAGAAGCTTGAAACTCATTGGAGTTTCATCTACCCTCCCCCTAGTACAGCCTTGATTAAGACTTTGTGGATTGCTATAACTTGTTTTTAATTTTAGAAAAGCTCTACTACCAATTGAAGCTGAATTTTAGCCAGAAAGTTCAACTAGTTTTATTGATGTGGAGCAAACAGAGGAAGTTGTTTTAAAGATGAAGGAAATCAGACTCCATCTACCATACTGCCAAGGGAAACATTGCTAAAGCTCAAATGAAATACAAGAATGACTATAATAAAAATCGTGGGAATGTGAAGGTAAGCATCAACAACAAATAATCATAAACATTGTTATTCCTTGTTGCAGCCACTGTAACCAGGGACTCTGAAAGTATTCTACTCTTCTAATCCTCAAATACTAAATTTCTCAAGCAGCTCCATCTTCCAGACTCAGACATATTCTGAAAATGAAGATAATGACAGTATCCAGCCTCTACCACCACAAATCCTGGAAGAGAGTATCCCATCACTACCACGATCACCAATTAGTCCAATCCTGGATGATAGTATCCCATCACTGCCACCACCACCAATTAGTCCAATCCTGGATGATAGTATCCCATCACTGCCACCACCACCAATTAGTCCAATCCTGGAAGATGGTTACAATCACTGCCACAACCACCAATTAGTCCAATCCTGGATGATAGTATCCCATTACTGCCACCACAACCAATTAGTCCAATTGATAGTATCCCATCACTGCCAACACCACCAATTAGTCCAATTGATAGTATCCCATCACTGCCACTACCAATTGGTCCAATCCTAGATGATAGTATCCCATCACTGCCACCACCACCAATTAGTCCAATCCTCAATGATGGTATCCCATCACTGCCACCACCACCAATTAGTCCAATCCTCAATGATGGTATCCCATCACTGCCACCACCACCAATTAGTCCAATTCTGAAGATAGTATCCCATCACTGCCAACACCACCAATTAGTCCAATCCTCGATGATGGTATCCCATCACTGCCAACACCACCAATTAGTCCAATCCTGGATGATGGTATCCCATCACTGCCACCACCACCAATTAGTCCAACCGTAGATGATGGTATCCCATCACTGCCATCACCACCAATTAGTCCAATCGTAGATGATAGTATCCCATCACTGCCACCACCACCAATTAGTCCAATCCTGGATGATAGCATCCATTACTGCCACCACCACCAATTAGTCCACTCCCGAATGATAGTATCCCATCACTGCCACCACCACCAATTAGTCCAATCGTAGATGATAGTATCCCATCACTGCCACCACCACCAATTAGTCCAATCCTCGATGATGGTATCCCATCACTGCCACCACCACCAATTAGTCCAATCGTAGATGATGGTATCCCATCACTGCCATCACCACCAATTAGTTCAATCCTGAAGATACTATCCCATCACTGACACCACCAATTAGTCCAATCCTCGATGATGGTATCCCATCACTGCCAACACCACCAATTAGTCAAATCGTAGATGATAGTATCCCATCACTGCCACCACCACCAATTAGTCCAATCCTCGATGATGGTATCCCATCACTGCCACCACCACCAATTAGTCAAATCCTCGATGATGGTATCCCATCACTGCCACCACCACCAATTAGTCCAATCGTAGATGATAGTATCCCATCACTGCCACCACCACCAATTAGTCCAATCCTCGATGATGGTATCCCATCACTGCCACCACCACCAATTAGTCAAATCCTCGATGATGGTATCCCATCACTGCCACCACCAATTAGTCCAATCCTCGATGATGGTATCCCATCACTGCCACCACCACCAATTAGTCCAATCGTAGATGATAGTATCCCATCACTGCCACCACCACCAATTAGTCAAATCCTCGATGATGGTATCCCATCACTGCCACCACCACCAATTAGTCCAATCGTAGATGATAGTATCCCATCACTGCCACCACCACCAATTAGTCAATTCGTACCTGCAAGAACTAGCTATTATACATAATCTGCCATTTATCAAGATATATTATTTTAGCATTACAATATCGCTATATTTATTCTTTGTTTATCAACTGGCATATAATACATTAATTAAGTCCAGATCTTTAAAATTATGTAATAATTACAATAGTCATAGGTGTTCAATGAGGGGACAAATACTCCATAGATCTTCAATGAGAGGGACACTTACATTCATTAGGGGACCATTACTCCTAGGATTAGCTGTCTTAGAGGACATGTAGTCATAAGACCAATTGTCTTATGGACACATGGTCCTAGGACTAGCTGTCTGGGAGGGGGGACACACACCTGGGAGGGGGCTATATTTCCTATTACACCAGTAGTACTCGGTAAAAGTGATGTATACTCTTTCCAACAATAGATTTAGGACTAGTAATGGATTGCCCTAATGTCTGTAAGGTAATACACTTCGGTCTGCCTGAGGACATTGAGAGCTATGTTCAACATATTGATTGAGCAGGATGTGACCAGCAAATATCAAGTGCACTTCTTCTGCATGAACCTGGAATTAATAGATATAGTGATAAAAGCCTTCTAGAATATTGTGAAGTTACTGATGTGTGTAGGAGAGATTTTCTGTTTAGGGACTTCAGCTGTTACACACATAATTTGGAGATTAACAGTGGTTGTTTGTGTTGTGATTTTTGTGCAAAGACATGTAAATGTAATTGTTAACGTTGTACATCCAATTTACAGCAGTTCCTGTTATAGTTCATAGGGAGAGCTGATGATATAGGGGTATCCGAAAGTGATGTCATTTTTAAACCTTTGAAAGCTGCTGCAATAATGTGAGCATCAATAATATTAAAAATATCATCACAGCATCAAAACTGTCTTTAGGTCTGCTGGTGACATTACGACGATTGATAATATTTCTCAATTAAAACAAAGTACCATTATCAGACTGTGATGTACTTTTGTACAGGCACTTCCATATAACCGAATTAAGAAATGAACATAAATATAACAGCATAATTGTAATTTTGTTAATTTACAATAAAATATATACTTTTGTGTGCCAATCCTCACACACAGGTTCTAATCCCTCTAACCCATCTGATATAGATGTAGCATTCTTCCTGTGCGCCTTCACTCGTCTAACCATGGCGGTTGAAAGTTGGTCTCCACCTAATAATAATTATACTGTGTACTTGTTCATCTTCTGTCGACGATAATCTGGGCACATATTGATGGAGATGCTGAAGAATGGAAATCATGTTATCATGATTAGTTTCATTTTTAAGTAAAACACCTAGTGGCACCTGCAAAAAAATATAATAAAAATGGTGATTATTAGCAACGAAGGTTTTGATTTTAATGAGATGCTGAGCCACACCTCGCAATCAGTATATTATTATATCCATGGTAGGTGTAGTTGAAATAATAATATTTATTATTATTATTATCATTATTTTTTCAAAAGCCAAGAAACTGTAAGTGATAAGGGGTTGTTGCGGAAATACGGAATCCTGGCGGTTCGCCAGGATTCCGTATTTCCGGTTCGGACGGGGCGGGGAGATGATTCTGCTTATAAACAAGAGAACGCGTACATCAGTTGGTGTGTAAGACTCCAAAGATGATTTTCTTTTGTTTTGCGTTTGTGTTTGCAAATATTTTAGGTGAGAACTTTTATCAGCATTATCACTACATGATTAATTTTTTAATCTATTAACAGAGATTTCAGCGAGTTGTTCAAATGGAGAGCCTCGTTTGTTCAAACAGGCTCAGTCACAATACTATGGTATGTTACAGATTTGTAACAGTGCACAAATTTGGGAAGCTGTATGTGATTACAGTTGGCACTGCAATGAAGCAATAGTTGCTTGTAAACAGTTAGGTTATACAAATTCAAGTGAGTAGTGACCAGCAAAATTATAATGATAGTATTAGAGTTTTACCGAACTCACAATTAACTTTAGTTCCTGAATATTCATCTAATTTTGGTCCTTGGGACAGCATAGGATTTGGACCTTACTCCTCCTGCCCCACCACTTATAGTTCACTGTTTGAGTGCAGTGTATATGATAGTTGTTACTTGAACAGCTACACTTATTGTGATCCAAATCGAGACACAGTTGGAATAAAGTGTAATAACTATTCAATTGGAGGTTAGTGTTTATTTTGTCAGTTGTGTATAAATGTAGTGATGAGAAAGCTTTATCTTCAGTTAAAAATATTTGATTGCATGCATTATAACCCAAAAATGTATTACATGCAAGACAGATATTTATGATAATAATAATGTGTGCAGATAATTGCCCAACTGGAAATGTCAAATTAGTTGGTGGCAATACAGCAAGTGAAGGAAGAGTGGAGTATTGTCATAATGGTAGATGGTCTGCACTTTGCACTACATATACAACTAGTCAAATAACAGCTTCAAGAATATGTTCTCAACTTGGATATAAACAACCAAATTGTAGGTTGAAAATTATTCAAGTAGTTCATTACAATTGTTGTATATGCTAACATCATTCATGCAGATGCTTCTATATACAGAGATGGAAGATTTGGTACAAATATCAATAAACCTCATGTATCATCGATCTCATGCAGCTCAAATCATTTAAATGTTCGTGAATGCAGTGTATATACAACTGGTTGTGGGATAGATTGTATAAATCAGTATGGAATAAAGTGCTATGGTGAGAAGTTGGCTAAACTAAACAGACTTTATGATTATGACATGTAATTATATAGATCATGAAGGCTGTCATGAAGGAAATGTTCGTCTTGTCAATGGCACAGTAGAAAAGGAAGGAAGACTTGAGATATGTAACAATGGAATTTGGGGTGGCATTTGTTCATATGGTTTCACACCAATTGATGGATATATAGCTTGTAAACAGATAGGATATGACAATGGTATATGTTTGTAAGCATTAACATACTTTGCACACAGACATAATTTTGTATGCATGCACGTCTTGTTTAATATCACCGGTAATGTACCTACTTATAAATAGATGGAATGAATTAAGTAAGTCTCCATTTAATACTCGGGATATATTCATTATTACGTTGTACAATATGTGTGCTATTCAATTCAAAGTCCTAAACTGAGAGATTAATATACCTTTCCATTAACCAGTATGTCACAATAAGCATAATTATTATATCTAAGTGTTTCAGCAACAAATAACAAGACAGCTAACAGACATCATAGAAATAGAGAATACAAAGTGGTCAATCTGTCTGTAATAATTATAGCATTGCTGTATTAACAAAATTTATTTATTTGTCGCTGCTTTATGAAAATAAAACAAGGATGCGCTTTACTTTGTAGATCCAGAGAGAGGTTTGCTGTACAATTATTATTATTTTTTTTAATCTTTTTACACAGAAGCAATCGTTTATCGATATTCTGAATATAGTGATGGTGACGGTCCCATTCTATATTCTCATGTCTCTTGTACTGGACACGAAGATCGTTTAGCCGACTGTGAAAAACAAAGCTATGATAACATACATTCATGCCCTCGTACACGTTTAACTGGATTGTTTTGTTATGATGGTAACAAATCAAAATAGATTGGAAATACAAATAACTATTTTGTATAATTATAGATTGTGAATCAGGTGATATTCGACTTGTGGGAGGTAATAAGGAAGGAGAAGGTACTGTAGAGATCTGTAATGATCATATTTGGGGACTTATATCTGATGCGGGATGGAATGATAGTGATGCTGAAGTAGTGTGTCGACAACTGGGATATCAAACACAAGGTGAATTGATTACCATAGAATTGTTTTTATATATAGTAAATCTCATAAAATGTTTTACAGTTTAAAATTCCAAGTTGATGTAAAATCATGATAGACAGTATAAAGAATTATTTTCGAAAGTTTGGTTTGTATGCATCATTCCATCTTTGTGTAGGGGCTAAAGCCATTTCTGATTCATTTTATGGAAAGCCAAATAAAGTAATACACTATGGTAGTGTAAATTGTGATGGTAATGAACAAGTGCTCACAAATTGTCTTTATGTTCAGTATTCTCTTGAGCATGGTAAAGAGCTAAACATCCATGTTGAAGTTGCTGGTGTGAATTGTCAAGGTAATCTGCAGCTGACACATGATAATATCAGCATTACAAACAGTTTAGCAACAAGTGTAAGTAAAGACCTTACAACAGCGAAACTCCAGTATGCATCTACCATGATGACTAGTACCACTAGTGGCAGTGAAGTAGCAATTATTTCTATTGGAATAGTTGCACTGATCTTTGGAGTCATAGCCTTGATTATTGGGTAGGTCACAAACAATGTTATAATAAATGTGACTACACTATCACTACAGTAATTGCAATTCTCCTAAAAGATTGAAATGTAATACTGTAACAGCATAAAGGTTAACTCAAAAAGCTTGCATTCAAATTAATATCAAATTAAATTAACAGTAAGGCCATAACAATTAAATTACACTGGGAATCATATGAACAATTTTTACTAAGTTCATATGTATAAGTACAGAAGCTTATGAGTACCGCTTCACAGTGCTCGTAAGCTCCTAGCCTGTTATGTATTATATACATCAAGCACTGTCTATCGGCAAATTTGATGAGCAAGAAACAGTATGCACCTAGCTACAAATTAAATAAATTAACAAGTCATAATAATATCATTCTATATAAAATGATGGTTATAATAATTTATACTGCTCTTTTGACAGCATTACTCTGATTGGAATTTTCGTTTGGAAACTAAGGCACTTTCAAAAGGATGATACTATCAAAATGGTTACTTTATCTCCACTTTCACAAAAACAACAGCCTAATGCACCTCCAGTTCGAAGTACTGAAAACATAGATTATGACGATGTACTATACATGTAATTGCTTGTACTCACTTCAACAGAAACTAAAGAGTAATGATAATTGTCTTTGGTATCGTAATTATGTTAATATTTGATTTTTGCTAAGATAGTTTATTTTTGGTTTACACATCTACTTAATATTGTTTACAATCCTCTTTTTTTGTAATACAAAATGTGTGAACATTATTCTGCTAGCTAATAAAACCAATTACAGTTGCTTGTAAATATGCTTGCCAACATGTACACATGAAATAACTTGAATTACTCCATTATCAAATGAAGACTAACATACTGCATTAGTGCAGCTAAGTTTTGACCTATAAATAATTACAATAATATAATTACAATATATTTTATAATAATAATATTCATACATGATAACATACGTGTACCAATTATAGTCAATTATCATGTAATATCTCATTAGGTGCACAAAGGTTTGGAAACTTACTAGGATTTCATTAAAATATTTGTTCTGCTTTTTTGGATAAGGAAATCCAAATTGTAATTATTGGATTATAATCTGTAGAAGTACATAAATTTAAGATGAATTTAACGATGGGATGCAAAAATCAGCTGACAATTAGGAAGCAGTGTTTTCTAGAGTACAGAAGTATATGATACTTACTTCACATTATTCAATATTAGTCACCCTATCCCAAAATCTTTGTATGTTCAGTTCATCCATCTTTTCTCATATACATTGATCACTTAATTAAATTATAGTGATTTGTTTTTCCACTCTCTTTTTAATGCTTCTTATATAATTTAACAATACCTTTCACATAGAACAGCAATTAGTAAGTTTATAAAAAAATCGCTTCTTCCTGCTCCTTCATTTAATTTATGTGTTCTTTTTAATGTTACATCCATTATTTGATTGAGCCTCAGAACGACACAACATTATCACACACTTCAAGGCTACATCCACCCTGCATAAATATCATCCAAACAGAAAAAGTTGTCTGCAGCATGGTATCGAAGGACTGTTAAACTTAATAGTCGTAGTTCTTGTATGTAATTATGTAGGTTATTTTGAAATCAATAATATAATGTTAAACGCACTGTCTAAAAATTGATATTTTTTACAAAATATTGTTGCTCTTTTGCTGTCACATGGTGGAAATGTTCTTGCACGGGATAGTGTAAGTGAATATGACTTTCCTGATATTTGAACATTATGAATAGGTGTATTAGCTAATGATACCATCTGTATTTGTTTTGTGAGAAGTTCTACAAGTAAGGAGTTAATTGTTTAAAAGCGCAGTTTGTTACAATGCAATATACACTGCAAAAATGAAATTGTTAAAATAACTATATAGTCTATTCACATTCAGGAGTTGCAGAAGCCAGCAGCATTATATATTAATGTTATGTTGGTTACAAGTAAAAGATCAAATTAAAGAGCATAATAAGAAATTTACTTTGTCTGCGGTGAAAGATCTCACTTATGAAGGTTTCTGGACAGTAAAATATGAACAATGGAGAAAGAACGTCAGTCATGTCAGAGATAAATTAGAAAACCACTAATCTATTACATAGAAGGGTTTATTAATTATTTTGGAGATCAGTCATCAGGAAGAAAACAGCAATTCAGAATCAGATGGCAGGATCAGTAGTGATGGAAAATAGATAATTATAAAGTATTGAAATCTTAATTGCAGTGTATTATTATAATTGTTTATTTAGTATCTACTTATAAGCCACTTATTTTCATGTATCTTGAAATTCCTTGTGCTCTTAGGTATTCCTGTGCTTTAGCATAGAGTTAATGATACAATTCATATAGTTCATGACTTGCGATTGTATCGCACATTGTTGGATTCAGTTATGACGAGTAGAATAGTCGTTGTTGCATGTCAATACAATCACATATAAGTAAGTTATAATCGTAAACGTTCATGACTCCTTAACGTGAATACAATATAGATTATTGGTTAGTACAGTTGCATGAAATAGTAGAAATTGTAATTTAATTTGTCACGTAGGTTGGTATGACTGCATGGTGACATATATATAATTATAATCCTGATAATTGCAATTTCAATTATCTTTATCTTCTCTATTAGATATACAAAGAAGCAGAATAACATTTTACTTAAATCATTTAAGGTTTCCAAACCTTCTTTGTGCGTCAAATATGAGATATTGGACATTATAATTGATTATAGTACAAGTATCTTTTATTTATCATGCAGTCATAACAACCTGTATGACCAATTAAATTATAATTTGCATTTTTGCAACTGTACTAATCAATATATTATGTTATTTTAACAATTCTATTTATGCAGCGTAATTGAGAAATGGAGATTACTATGATGATATATATCTGGTAGTAACAACTATGTGATATGATCGATATGACACTCTAATTTGATAGTCTGTTTAGTGATGTTGTTTTGTTAGGAAGAATGCCTTTGCACCAGCTGGGCATCTGAAAATAGTTATTCTAACATTGTTACTCTAGTATTTTCTTATGGTGGAAATATTGATGTGAAAGCGAAGTAAGTGAATTCTTAAGCCTGAGCTTAAAAGAATTGTATGATTATAATGTCAGTTTTAGAAAATTGGCAACCAAATAAATTGTAGCAAGCTAAAAAAGGTTGGTGAAGCCGTGATTGGCTCATAAAGCGCGCCAAAAAAAAGTTTTTTGGGTGATAACTTCATTATTCATGAGGGGTGTGGTCAATTAATTTCAATCCAAAATGAGCTAAGAATAGTCATGCTAAGCAAAAATGTGAGCTGAATCTCCTACAAGTGTTGAAACCACATTTCACATTGAGTACATGGATAAACTGTAATATACGAACAGGGCACTGTAATATTGTTTACCTAATAACAAGGGCACCTAGAGAGGTCATATGTTTTAAGGGCCCCTAGAGTAATCATTTATTGCAATGGGCCCCCCTAGAGTGGTTAAGCAGCGGCAAATAAATATAGTTCGTGAACCATACGTGATGTCCCACCAATGCTTTACAGTGCCTTGTCCATATAGTACAGTTGATCCAAGTGCATCAGTTCTTTCCTTATGGACAACACTATATTTATGTTATACAATAATTATTATAAGTTTATGTTATATATACTATAATGAATTATAAACTAAATTATGAAACTTACAAAGCAGGATCAGCATTGGTAGCCCTCACTCTCTTTTGTTTGGAGCCTAACAGGCAAGTGTGACAGAAAACAAATCTTTAGCTTCATCATAGTGAAGGAATTTCCACTGATCAAACCTAGTCTGGCATAGCCACAATTTGTACTTACAACTCTCCTTTGAACTGCCCTTTGGCACTACCTTGCAAATTGAAGGGGGTGCTTTTTTAAGTTTGGTACTTTTATGTGCCAGTTGTAAGAAGTATTTTACTCCACATTTGAATCAATATTTAACATTGCAGACAGCTTTGTTACAAGTATAAATAAGTACTTGCCAGAATTTTAGAGCTTTCTAGACTTCTATTTCAGTAATAACTATTGCTATACTGATAATTATGTAACATACTATGGACTTATGGAGTAAGGACTGTATTCATTATCCATCCATTATGAGTAAATTATCTGTCATCTTTAAAATAATTTGAAGTGTTTCAAGTTGTGATCAATCTAATACAATAATTACTCTCTAACGTTGTCACCGTCTGTATTAAAATTTCATTACAATACATTAATTTGGAAAGCTATGGACCGGATTTGTATTACATAATAGGAAAGTTAGTAATTGCAATTATATGTATTATAGAACAGTATAGGTAAATACTTGTATTCCACTATTATTATTATTGATAATTATATAACATGCATAATGTATTTATGGATTAAGGACTGGATTCATTTTCCATTCCATATGAGTAATTTATCTTTGTCACTTTAAGCTTATTTGAAGAGTCTTCAATCTAATAAAATAACTACTCCTTCAATGTTGTCCCAATCTGTATTTAAATTCCTTTACAATACATGAAGTTGGAAAGCTATGGATTGGATTTGTATTACATCACATTAGATATAGGAATGTTAGTGATTTCATTTTATATGTATAATTATAGATCAGTATAGATAAAGAGTGTCTAGATTTATGACTTTTATTATTACTGATAATTATATACCACGCACAATGTATTTATGGATTAAGAACTGGATTCTGATGTCTACATGCGTTTGTAATATAATATACATAGCTCTATTATAATGATGATTAATATGTAACGTTCTGTCTAGTAGCAATCATACCATGTATTCTTTTTCGTAAATTGGTTAGAGATGGTTTATAAATCTTATAATACCATGCTCCTTTTTTTCACTTTTAGCAAACTAATAATTGTTTGCATGTGTTTTACTTTTCTTTTACTTAGACCATGCAATTTTTCATCTCTAGATATTAATTTTGGTTTCACTGCTATTCTTCATTTCATTGTACCTCTTAATTTTCAAATTAAAATTAAATTCCTATGGACCGTATTTATTTTAGAGATAATTGTTATACTATAATAGTCAGAATGTGAATGGTGTACTAGCTGCTTTTAGCTGTAATCATGTTTCTGTATTCCTTTACACTGAGGAGCCAATACATTCTTGAAGTGTAATTAATATAATATCTATATAATTATAATTATATATAATTATATATATACAATATTATTTTCAGAAGCCAAAATTAGAAATAAGCAGTTCAAAAAACCTAGTGAGTTGTCTTATTTAAGTATATTCTTATAGGAAGACAAGGAGATAGAAAAGATAAGAAATATACTTAGCCTTGTTTAAGAGATTATACCACGAATTAATTATGTATAATGATAATTATATATTCTTTTCTCTTCCATGTTAGACTAAACACAGACTCCAACATCTGAGAGGTTTAAAAACTGCAAACAATGGAAACAAATCCAACAGAAGGTTTTTGGATAAACTTTATTAATATGTCATGTATATGTTTAGTTCAATATGAAGATTGAAAAGTAGAAGCATGACACACAACCTTTCACACCAAGCTTCATATGTTTATACTGGAAACCAGAAAGAGGACAACATCAATTAGTATGGCAAGGTAGGATATCATAGAATGAATGGTAATATTGTTTAACACTTTTACTTTGATATGCAATGCAGGGCCTGATCATATGTCATCATTTATTTATGATCAGGATGCACAAGAGAAGTTTAAATCTGCAGCCACGGGTAAGCACTATTCTAAAACATTCCTCATACTATAATTATTATAAATATCTTACCACTGTCTGCAATCTTTTTATTAGTGAAAATAAAGTAATGATTACAGATTTCAACAAAAAAATTAACGAAATGTTGTATTACTACAAAGGGGAGATTATATACAAAGTAAACAATATTAAGTAGAAGTATTAACCAAATAAACATTTTAAGTAAACAATTCTAGCTAAATCAACATTAACATATGATATACATATTAAATTTCTGTTGAAATGAGTACATGCAATTAAATGTGTTGTACTTCTTCATATGACATGAAATCTTCATTTTCTCTTCCATACCTTGGAACTGGAGGTGCATACGGGCATTGGTTTTGTGGAGTTGAAGGCAAAGTATCTATTTTGAGAGCATCATTCATTTTTGATGATTGCCTTGTATCTGGTAGTGTACTCAGAAAAGACTTGAGCTTTGACTTAAATTTGCTTCATTGAAGTAGTTGTTGCTGTTGTTTTAGTGGAATGATTTCTGCCTTAGTTTGCAAATGAACTCCAATCAGAGGTATGCTGTCAATAGGGGAGTATAAATTATTAACTATACATTTTATATAGAATTAATTTTTTCAGCTATAATAGGTGCTTGCTGCTTCTTGATCAGTTTCTAGTTATTGGAAATCGCCATGATAGTGGTTGATGTATATAATACATAACAGGAGCTTATGAGCACTGTGAAACAGTACTCATAAGCTTCACATATGACCTCAGTAAAAATTGTTCATATGATTTCAAGTGTAATTTAATTGGTATGACCTTACCGTTAATTTAATTTTTTAATTTGATATTAATTTTAATGCAAGCTTTTTGAGTTAAACTTTATGCTGTTAAAGTATTAGATTTCAATCTTTACTTTCAATGTTGTCACAATCTATATACACTTAAATTTCTTTAAAATACATGAAGTTGGAAAGCTGTGGACCAGATTTGTATTACCTTACATATAAGAAAGATACTGTCACAGTAATATGAATCTAGTGAAACAATACATAACAGTACATAATTAAGTATCACTAACTGTTGCAATTCAATCTCCTGGAATAATTGTAAAATCATGTCAGCTAGGATATGAAAAAATGTTAACTACACTGGAAATGGAAACAAGAATGACTTATTGTCTGTAATTATATATACTACTTGAGGTTAGCTTTGTGTTAATCTGTTCGGGGCGGGGAGATGATTCTGCTTATAAACAGGAGAACGCGTACATCAGTTAGTGTGTACGACTGCAAGATGATTTTCTTTTGGTTAAAGTTTGTGTTTGCAAATGTTTTAGGTGAGAACTTTTATCAGTATTATCACTATATACATGAATAATTTTTATTGATTAACAGAGATTTCAGAGAGTTGTTCAAATGGAGAACCTCGTTTGTTCAAACAGGCTCAGTCACAATACTATGGTATGTTACAGATTTGTAACAGTGCACAAATGTGGGAGGCTGTATGTGATTACAGTTGGCATTGCAATGAAGCAATAGTTGCTTGTAAACAGTTAGGTTATACAAATTTAAAATAACCTTTAATTTTTACAGTGATACAAAGATATATAATATATAACAGGAGCTTTTGTACTTAAGTTATACATATGTAGTTACTAACAAATGTTCATACGATCCCAAGTGTAATTTAATTGGTATGGCCTTGCCGTTAATTAAATTTTTAAAATTTTATATTAATTTTAATGCAAGCATTTTGAGTTAAAATTTATACTGTTACAGTATTCTTTTAGGAGAATTTCTGTAGTGATAGTGTAGTCATCTTTTCCAACATTTTTTATGACCTACCCAATAATCAGAGCTGTAGCTCCTAAGATCAGTGCAATGATTCCAATAGAAAGAATTAATACTTCACTACCTCTAATACTAGTATCAGACACACCAGCTCCTCCAGTTGCAATGGTTGTACTAGTCATTGAAGATATATACTGGACTTTGCCTGTTGTTGTAAGGTGTTTACTTATACTTGTCGTTAAAATGTCGGATATTATCATGTGATTACCTTTACAGTTCACACCACCAACTTCAGCATGGACGTTTAGTTCTTTACCATGCTCAAGAGAATACTGAACATAAAGACAATTTGTGAGCACTTCTTCACTACCATCACAATTTACACTACCATAGTGTATTGCTTTATTTGGCTTTCCATAAAATGAATCAGAAATTGCCTCAGAACCTAATAGTAAGAAGTGCAAAGCATTGAAATAATTATTATTTTCTTTGCAAACAACCAGATATAGCTGTTGGACTATAATAATGATTATAATTGTAATCATGCATAAACTGAAATAGAACTACATTTTAAAATGCACCATAACTAATACATACATGATTGTTCTTCAGCAACAATAATAACTACTACACTCTAATCATATTCACTTTCTGATTGATATCCCAGTTGTCTACACACTACATCAGCATCACTATCATTCCATCCAGCATCAGATATAAGTCCCCAAATATGATCATTACAAATCTCAACAGTACCTTCTCCTTCCTTATTACCTCCCACAAGACGAATATCACCTGATTCACAATCTATAATTATACAAAATAGTTATTTGTATTTCCAATCTATTTAAATTTGTTACCATCAAACCACAGCAATCCAGTTAAACGTGTACGAGCGCATGAATATATATCATCATAGCCTTGTTTTTGACAGTCAGCTAAACCATCTTCATGACCAATACAAGAGACATAAGAATATAGAATGGGACCATCACCATCACTATATTCAGAATATGGATAAATGATTGCTCCTATGTAAAAAGAAAAAAATAATGATGAGCATACCTCTCTCTGGATCCACAAGGTTAAGCATACATTGTTTATTTTCATAATACAGTAATGCATAAAAATTCTATAATTATTACAGACAGCTAGTGGTTGATAATAATTTACCACTTTATATTTTATGATTTCTGTTGGCCGTCTTGTTATTTGTTGCTGAAGCACTTAGATATATGCTTATAATGACATAATTGTCAATTGAATGATTTTTTAATCCGTCATTTCAGGACTTTTAATTGAATAGCACACACATTTTATGACATAGGCATTCAATAATGAATTGCATAAAACATTATATAATGAATGAGCATGCATGTACCTTATATCCCAAGTATTCTCATGCTACTTACTTAATTCATTTCATCTGTAGCTACATTACCAGTGAAATACATGTGTACATATTTATGTCCTTGTGTGTTATTAAGTGTAATGCTTGTAAACATATACCATTGTCATATCCTATCTGTTTACAAGCTATATATCCATCAATTGGTGTGAAACCATATGAACAAATGCCACCCCAAATTCCATTGTTACATATCTCAAGTCTTCCTTCCTTTTCTACTGTGCCATTGACAAGACGAACATTTCCTTCATGACAGCCTTCATGATCTATATAATTACATGTCATAATCATAAATTCAGTTTAGTTTAGCCAACTTCTTACCATAGCACTTTATTCCATACTGATTTATACAATCATTATACAAACAACTAATTTCACCAACACTGCACTCACGAATATTTAAGGGATCCCCACTGCATGAGATATAACTTACATGAGGTATATTAATACTTGTGCCAAATCTTCCATCTGTAAATATAGCTGCATCTGTATATATATATACATGATGATAGATAGAAATATGTATATTAAACATTTCAACTTAATTACAATTTGGTTGTTTGTATCCCAGTTGAGAACATATTCTTGAAGCTGTTATTTGACTCATTGTATATGATGTACAAAGTGCAGACCATCTACCATTATGACAATACTCCACTCTTCCTTCACTTGCTGTATTGCCACCAACTAATTTGACATTTCCAGTTGGGCAATTATCTGCACACATTATTATTATTATCATAAATATCTGTCTTGCATATAATACATTTTTGCATTGTCATACCTACAGTATATATTTTTGGGTATAATTAAATATTTTTAACTGAAGATAAAGCTTTCTCATCACTATATTTATACACAACTGACAAAATAAACACTCACCTGCAATTGAATAGTTATTACATTTTACTCCAACTGTGTCTCGATTTGGATTACAATAAATGTAGCTGTTCAAGTAACTACTAGCATATGCACTACATTGAAATAATGTGGTATAATAGGTGGAGCAGGAGGAGTAAGGTCCAAATCCTATTCTGTCCCAAGCACCAAAATTTAGTGAAAACTCTGGAACTAAAATTATTTATGATTTCAGTAAACTATAAATTAAGCTGGTCTGTACTTACTTGAATTTGTATAACCTAACTGTTTACAAGCAACTATTGCTTCATTGCATTGCCAGCTGAAGTCACATACAGCCTCCCACACCTGTGTACTGTTACAAATCTGCAACATACCAAAGTATTGTGACTGAGCCTGTTTGAACAAACGAGGCTCTCCATTTGTACAACTCTCTGAAATTTCTGTTAATCGAATAAAAATTAATCATGTAGTGATAATACTGATAAAAGTTCTCACCTAAAACATTTGCAAACACAAACGCAAACCAAAAGAAAATCATCTTGCAGTCTAACTGTATACTCGTTTTCCTGTTTATAAGCAGAATCATCCGTCCGGTGTCGCAGGATTTCCTATCCCCGAGATAAGGCAAGGTGTACTAACCACTTCGCAGAATTTTGAGCGCGCCTAGCTCACAAAAAAAATTATTATGGGCGTAGCTACAGTTAATAGCGTACGAGTGCGCATGCGCTAATGTAACACATGTTGACCGGTAATAGAAAAGACGGATATGGCGTGCCGTTTGTAACAAACTAATGTCACTGATAATACAAATGTGAGCATGCGCAAACAACATGGATGATAACCCTAACGATCCCAAGGCCTAAACTGGGGGGGCGGAGCCCCCCCACACCCCCCCAGTTTGTCATGCTAACGAATTTTGTTAATATTATGCGCATGCATAAATAATAGAGTTTCCACTGTTACAACTCTATTCGTCATAGACGGACACGGGTCACTGATCAGAAATAATATGAATTTCTATTAAATCATGTGACTGCTTATTCCATCATTGAAATAATAAAGAGGTCGGTAAATAGAATAAAGCATTCGATAAATATATAACCTTGTTCTGAGGATAACCTAACAATGAGAACATATTCTTGAGGCTGTTAGTTGTTGTAAGGTAGAAGATGTGCAATCAAATATTCTTAACTGAAGATAAAGCCCTACATTTATACACAACTGACAAAATAAACATTAACCTGCAATTGAATAGTTATTACACTTTATTCCAACTGTGTCTCGATTTGGATCACAATAAGTGTAGCTGTTCAAGTAATTACTAGCATATGCACTACAGTCAAACAGTGAAGTATAAGAGGTGGAGCAGTAGGAGTAGGGTCCAAATCCTATGCTGTCCCAAGGACCAAAATGAGATGAATATTCAGAAACTAAAGTTAATTGTGAGTTCGGTAAAACTCTAATACTATCATTATAATTTTGCTGGTAACTACTCACTTAATTAATTGCATTAACCTTCAGTTGGTTACAGGAGTTTCAGTGTAATTATATTTTCCTCAATGCTGGTTTGTTTACTTGTCATAATAAAGTATATAGCTAAACAAAACAAATTATTATATAAGTATAACCTTTGGTGTATTATAATCATAGTTTATCATGCTCATTCTATCACCTGTGAGTCAACAAATGTTGCTTACTTTATTACTATGTACATAAATTTACACTTATAATAACATATAATATCCGTTGTATCTAAATTACTGTGAGATTCTTTGTTACTTTATGTAACCAAACATAGGTTAAAATAACCATTAATGTAATATGTATATATAGAACAATTCACAAGGTGGGGCATGATAAACATTAGTGCCCTTTTTTTTCAGGTACATGTATCAAGTAGTTTGATTGGTCTGGTCTTAGAATAAAAACAATATTAGCATGCACAGCATATTTGATGATCAAGAAGCAGCAAGCACCTAAAAAAAATTAATTTGTAACATAAAATGCATAGTTATAATAATAATTATTTATACTGCCCTTTTGACAGCATACCTCTGATCGGAGTTTTCTTTTGTAAAGTAAGGCAGAAATCCTTCCACTCTAACAACAACAACTACATCAATAATCAAAGCTCAATTGCTAAGCAGTCTTTTCGAAGTACGGTACCAGATACAAGGCAACCATCAAAAATGAATGATGGTATCAAAATGGATACTTTACCTCAAATTCCACAAAACCAACGAACATATCCACCTCCAGTTCAAAGGCATGGAAAAGAAAATGAAGATTTCATGCCATATGAAGAAGTACAACATATGTACATGTAATTGCATGTACTCATTTCAACAGAAAATTGCCATGTAAAGAGTAATTGTATTAGTTATTAGTCTATCATCAGGCTTCTGATATCATATGTTAATGCTGATTTAGCTAAGATCGTTTACTTAAAATGTTTATTTGGTTAATACTTCCACTTAATATTGTTTACATAATTACAATAAAATCTCCCCTTTGTGATAATAATTCATATTTGTTTGTCTTTTTTTACTAATAAAATGATTACAGTCAATGGGAAGATATTTATAATAATTATACTATGAGGAGTGTTTTGCATTTACTACTATAAATACAAAACACATCCAACCCTAATAATGATAATGGTAGCATATAATGAAAGGACACTCCCACTAGGGCTACATAATCAGAAATTAACATTCTAAGGTGAGTTAGTGTATTCAAATTTAGTAGGTTTACCAAAATAATTATAATTATACCTAAAATGAATATTCATCTTTAATGTGACGAGGTGTCTAAATGATGAATACACCTGGTATCACATGACATGCGACAGGAGGTAGATAATTCCGTGTTAGATACCTGGCATTACGCGACACGAAGCAGTGTTATTCACCTAGCCACAAGGCAAAACGGAGGGTTTAGTTGTGATATTGTGGTACAAGATAACGACGTCAAAAAAAGTCATCAGTAGTATAGGAAGACAGCAAAGCGAGTATGCAGGCCACACTCACACTTTACTCACATGCATAACAGCACGGATTTTTAACTCACTTAGATTCATAGAAAAGCTTCCAACAAAGCTATAAATACCACAATTATGCTTCGTTAGTTGCAGGAAAGCACCAAGGTGAGTGTTTCAGTGCTTCAGCCATAACCGTCACTTTCTTTACGATCTGCAAATTAGAAATTACGCAATATAAATTTGGCACCATGAAAAACCACATCCTTGTTTTGTGTGTTTCTTCTGCTTTGTAGAAACAGTGTGGTTAGGTATAAGACAGTTATTAGTCTTCAGGTTGCTGTTTTAGAGCCCTCGCTTCGTTTGGGCTCTAAAGCAACTAATATCCCTTCCCTCAACCTATAACCTATACTTATACACATAATAAGTATATACAGTGTATAATAAAACTGTCAATTAGAAAATCTGTTGTTGGGAAAAAGTTGAATTACAGTATATATAATTATATATATAATTAATATATAAACAGTAAACAATAACTGATGTTTCCCTCCATTTTTAAGGGATCACAAAATTAGACAGAATTTCGATAGTTGAATCTTCCTGATAATTCCGTATAAGTGGCAGTGTCAATGCATGTGTAATTTGCATCTGCTTACATGTACATGTATGTTTTTGCTAGTACGATTTCCTATTGAGATTTTGACTGGGGAAGCAATTAAAAGAACAGTATTTAAGTAGTCAGTAAACTAATTCACTTCTTAATGTACTTCATTGATTAAAAATGAAATGTACATGTACATGTACATATAATAGCATTTTACAATTTTGCCTTATTTTACTATTTAAATTAACATAGCTAGAATTGAGTATAGTATATATCAATAAAAAGTCATCATCATACAGTACAGTAATTACTCAGTAGTTTAATTATCACACTAAAGTAGTTCAAAAGTGGTTTGACAGTAATTGGTAAACTGTCAACAGAACACCATAGTAATAAGACAGTATAGTTTTGTATCAGAGAATACATTCTCATCTTTCTCTTCTTCATTACCCTCTCCTAGGAGGTCTAACTCTAGACTCTTGGGAATGAATAATTCATACATAAGCTACAGAAAATTGTAATTACACATAAAATATAAATAAAACATGTCCGATAATCAACGAAAAATGCATGCAAATATAATAACTTCCAAAGATACATAATTGATTAACCCTCAAATTACATTGTAATTATAAATGAAAAGTTCTTTTATTCAGGAGGGAAAGCATAATATTATGGAGTTATTATGATAAGACAATAAACTATGACTAAAGTAGTCATGCACGATATCTTTACAATAGTTTATGTTAATAATACTTAATTTTGATGTCAATTGGTATTAAAGAGATAATTATTAATTAAGTAGTAGCCAAAAAAAGCAAAATATTATTGGATTTGTACATGTTGAAGAACGTAAGTAGAAGTCAATTTTAGGATATGTAAAACACGAAAAAATTATCCCTATATAATTGCTTTGCAATGAATATGTATCAATCATTCCTGATGTTAATGTCTCTACCTTTGTCTGTACTCAAAAGCTGGGGCCTGAAGAAGTAAGTTTTACACTTACTTCTTCAGTAATTGCAGTCTAAGTACACAGATCTTTGATGGGATCAAGTTAAAAAGGCGATCCGAGTTGGTTTCTGGATCACGTACTTATTTTAGTCTGTCAAGAAAACAATCTGGAAAACCACACCCCCTTATCCAGACGGGCCACATCTAATTATCATTATAATTTTATTTTTAATTACCACCTGGTTAATGAAATATCATTATGAAATGATAAACAGTTAGTAGTAGGTATTATAATTATAAATGTGATGATTATGAGCTTGAGAATAATATAAACGTATGATAAAAAAATAATAATTGTAGCTACAAAATTACGTTTTTGTTTCCAAATAACTATAATTAAGATGTTAGCAGTAATTAATTTTTATTTTAATAACTCAAGTAATCCTGTATCATAACATCACAATACAAGCTGTTAACAGTAAATGTAATTTTCATTTTTAAATAACTCAATCATAGTCTCAAACTTTTATTTGAATCATACTTGACCAAAGAATCCTTGTGAATTAAGTATCGAAAAATTCATTTTGTCATTGTACTCACTTGGAAAAGAATACAGATAATCAATGTTAATGGACACATTGACACTGTTGTGAGAGATGTATTGCTGAAATTCAATTTTGCCTCTGCCTCGGGAAAACCAAGTGGTGGAACTTCTGAACACCCAGTTTAAAATATGAAAACATCTTTTAATGTTGGTGACTCATCAGAGGCTATATACATAGAAAACAGGGGCTTTTACAACAAGCAATAACAAATTTTATTAATTTATTGTTGATCATGACAATAAAAAGTATTTTTAAGGGGTTAACATAATTATTTTTTAGTAATAACACTACTATTGAAAGTGCTGTAACAATATTTAATAACAAAACACTATTAGAAGCATGGCTAATAGCAAACTGTACTCAATACAATTTAGCTTTAACAGTAACTACAACTAAAAACACTAATACAATAACAATTACTATCATAAATAATTCATATATTTTTGTGAGCAATTAATAATTAATTAATAACTAAACTATAAAAATGAAATTACCAAAACTAGGTGAAAAATGAACATGTGAGATTATAATTACAACTAAGTGTCATGCTGTGTTACAAGCTTTAGGTTTGTAGAGTACTGAACAAACAAGAAACACACAAAGGCTGCAATTTTAAATATCCTTACAGCACATATATATTAGTAGTGAGTTTAATGAAATGAAAACAAGCCACATAAATTTGAATATTCATTTGACAAATGTTAGAAAAATAAATATTTGAATTCTAATTTGTTGTAGCTATAGAAGGAGAGGGGATTAAAACATTTGAATATGCTCATGGCAATAGGTAATCAAATACTTCCTCCTTTAGACATGCAGTATGGTGATATTTTATAAACATCATTATTATTTTGTGCATGAAAATCATGTGTACGAAAAGAAAGGTTATGGGATAAGGCACCTAATATTCAAATAATAAGTCTGTGAAGTAACAGCATGTTTCTCAAGAATGTTCACCTAGAAAAAGTTTTTTTCTATATAATTATCATCTGATGTTGCATGCCATGTTCAGTTCATCCCTCTTTTGTCATATACAATCATCAATTTACATACATATTTTTGACATCAAATCACCACACCTTGTAATGTTAAAGTTACATATCCAAAAAAACAAGGATGAACTAAAAATGGCATGAAAACTGAGATGATAATTATTATTATTTACGATATTTTAAGTAAAATATAGAAATGTTTACTCAATCAACTGCATGAATATCTCTTCCATCTAATATAAGGGCATTAAAAATGTCGGCATTACTATTTTCAAAAGGGAAAATTACACAAATAGGAATAATTATATTGTTTACACTACAAATTGCTTACTCAATCCCTTATATGAATATTAACCATCATATGATATCCGGCAACAGATCAAGCCATGAATTTCCATTTTTGAATAACAGCATGATAATTAATGTTTTAGATACTCAGTATAAAAATGAATCCTTCATCAAATATTATTTATTCATAATATCTATATGTATGTATGGTAAAACAAATAGTAATTATAATTATAATTTATGCCAATTAGGGGGGGGGAGGTTGGGCTAGGGCTAGGGGGTTTGGGTGCACTGTAAATAATCACAGTTTTGGAGTCGTGTTGGTATATTATGTGTGTAATTGCCAAGACTAATATATATACATACATATAATTTTATATATATTATATACATATAATATATAAATAATAAAAAACATTTTAAAAAATGAAAGAGTATGTAGGGATATATATCAAACCCGAAAAAGCACAGGAACAAGATGGCTTTGGCAACAAAATGAAATACCACTTCCACATAACAACCGTACATAAGTATAACTTCTTTGTGTTTTGCCTTTACTTAAGTTGTGTATACTTATGTAGGGTTGTTATGTGGAAGTAGTATTTCATTTTGTTGCCAAAGCCATCTTGTTCCTGTGCTTTTTCGGGTTTGATATATATCCCTACATACTCTTTTATTTTTTAAAATGTTTTTTATTATTCTTGTTTCGATTCTATTTTTAAAGAATTTTTGATCAAATACGTGATGACTATTCTGTTTCATTTGCAGTACTGATATTTTCTGCAGGAACGATTCTATTTTTAAAGAATTCAGATAAAGTTTTGATCAAATACGTGATGACTATTCTGTTTCACTTACGGTACTGATATTTTCTGCAGGAACGGTGTCCAGAAGGAGACACTACTCAAAATTTACTGCAATATTATAATTATTTGTTATTACAATTCCTATATCCTCTTTCATTTTTGAACATGTTTCTATATTATTCTTGCTTCGATTCTATTTTTAAATGACTCAGTATAATAATATATATCACTACGTACTCTTTCATTTTAAAAATGTTTTATGTTATTTTCGTATATATTATATATTGTATATAGACCTTCCATGTGCACACTATGCAGGAGATTGAGATGTCACCATCATACAATATAGTATGCTAATAGGTCCTACATACTGAATATAGGACCCCTGTTTAGTGTCCTTGGATGTGATATAGCCTTCACAGGCTTGGGCTATATCCTATCCTCAGACAAAAACTCAGGTCCTATATTTTGTATATAGGACCTATTAGCATACTATATATATTGTATATATATGCCTTGACTATATTTTTCTACCATATATTACCAATTGAAGCACAGGTATATATAATTATGTATAGTTGTTACTATATAGGTGTAGAAGTGACCAATGTTTCTGATCCGAAATGGAAATTTAATTAATCATATTTTGAATTTTAATATAAACCACGCTTCTAATAAAATGGTGCTGCGTCACGTTTGGAAGGGGCGGGTACCCAGACTAGTAGACATCATAAAACTCATTTGTGGGAAATTTGATTAAATATAATTATTATAAAAATTAATTGGCGACACCTCTCATGAATAAATAATTAGGCCAAAACAACAGCAAAAGTATCCCCATGACTGCTTTGTGGTGTCCACCATTCACTAATCATGGTTGACTTTATCACTGATGTCTAAAACACAACAGCCTAATATAGTAATTACTATATATAACTAATCTTCTTACCTTTTAAAGGACCTTGTACAACATTAGGAATATATTTCAGGTAGAATAGATAGCAGTTTCACTATATGCTGCTCTCGTTCTATTACGCTCCATGCTCATGTATTGACCGAGCACCGGAATGACGTAACTTCCTTAACTACGTATACAACGCATACTCGCGTAGTGACACAAGAATATATATAAACATACATCGAACCTTGGGAAAGCAATCACAGGGATGGCCCAAAAGGGCAATAAAAATTGGCGCGCCTCCGGTGCGCCATTTTTTAGCCAGATCAACACAACATGCACAAAGATGGTATAGACAACTGTATGCAACTGAAATTCCTTGTAATGAATAAATGATGAATTATAACGATACACTTTTCCACAGAAAAAAAGTCCATCCACTCATTAGCTTCTTGTTAAAGTTAATGTTAATTGTACATCCATGAAGATCCTTACTGTTGAACACATTCTCTTTGTCTGCATAGCTATGCGATGGAATCGTTTGTGAATTAGTTTGGCTCTGCTCACATGCCATCATTGTTGTAGGTTTAGATATCACCTCAGAAACCTTTACATGTGTGAACATGTTGGTTAGTTCTCGAGATAATATATTGTGTAGTGAGATAGGTGTGTGGGTTCCAATTAACACCTTTAAACATCTTTATGAGGTTTAATGATTTTTGCTTGTTTTTCACAGCCCTAACACCAATAGCAAGCAATTTCTTCGAAGTATTATTAAAGAAATTATGAAATGGCTGAAATGAAGGATCTTTCTTGTCCAAGAAACGACATGTGTTGAGGTTCTGAGCAAGAGCCCAGGAATGTAAATTTGAGGACAACTGAAAAAGTGTCTTAGGGCTATAATGGTCAACATTCTGTTGTCTTGCTTGTAGAACAAATTTACACATTATCGCACAAGTTCTCAGCATCTTCAATGAACAAATCTACTTCGACATACTTCACAACCAGTTCTTCACTCTCACTGGAAGCATGGAACTAAAGCTATTCTTTAAACACATTAAAGGCCCACAGCTGAGATCTAGCGGTGTTTTTACAACTTGGCTTTTTCTTAGTTAAGTTAAAATTTTATGGAAATGTTGCCCTGTTGTGAAGATATACAGAAGGTTTATATTGCCACTATGAAAATTTTTCTGGAATTTACTCGCTGTACCTTTTTCTCGAAGAGTAATACATGAAATTACGAATGATCACAATATACAACTATTATAGGGGTTATGAGACGCACCTTGTTTTGAATTCACAGTACAAACAATAACGTCTCTAAAAAGCAAAATCTGTTATAGAGTACCTCCATTGGCTGTACCTCTCACTTCCGCAAAAATTACATGAACCTTGATTTACACCTACTACACAACAGTACAATGGTTGGTACACGAGACAAAAAATGATTGAAAACTACAGCATAAACACATTAGCTATTACCTTACTTTTGTTTCAACACAATTTCTACCTTCACAAGCCACCATTGTACAATAATAATTACTATAAAAATTAATAATTTATAAAACATGCATTCATAACTTTATATTCAAGACATGTAATACATGTATAATAGAATAAGATGATAGTTATCTATTATAATAATACAATCTAAACCAGATAAACTATTATAGCTAGTACAGACAAATATCTGTTCGGTCGACAGACAAGTATACCAACTTTGTTTTAAATCACTTCATTTTGATTTAGATGGGAAGACAACACTCATTCTATCATTGTAAGTATTCTTACAAACGTAATATTAAGCAATTTCGTCCTAAATTTCAAGTGTCTCTTCCACTCCATCGGGTATATGCTAAGATGATTATATCCTACATATTCAACCAATAGTCCTACTGAAGAAAAGCATTCAGTCTCACTCACTGCCTTCTGGGTAGACATTGGTTCAAACTGAAAACAATGAAATAACTGCCTGCTTAATCTATCATGACAGTCAACAGATTCCAACAGTTGTTTCTTCACTAACCATTTCAGAAACCCTCCAGTATAAAGTTATTGTACTTGGTTGCACAGTTACCTTACCAACTTCTACAACGACAATTTCAAATGCAGAAAATTTCTTGCATATCATCACAAAAATTCAAAACTGCAACTTATGTCCAGGAAATAATGATAATCAGTTTATACAAATAGCTGAACAAAGAAAGGGGAAGTTCACTGACTGAATAGGTATGTTAACAAAGTTATACACCAAATTATATGTCTCTAAATGATTACAACACGACACACTAAAACTAATAGATTACAGCTGTAATATATTAATGTACATGTATATTTTCTTGTAGGAAAAACTGTTGCCACATTGGAAACTTACCCCAGTAAAACAATACGACACATCAACTGTCCATTGATTTCAAATAAGAGATGTTTTCACTGTCATCAACATAGAAGATGCCTATTTGCATACCAAACAAAGGAATCCACCAAAAATGACATATCTAAGACTTCTAAGTTCACAAACTATCGTTTCATGTCAGACAGACAAAAAATATCTACAATAAAAAAATTGAGATTGGACTTAACTGAAGCAAACATCTATATAAAAAACCTGGAAACTAAATTATTAAAAGATTCTGAAGAGAGAGGTGTTCACTTAGATATAAATACACATAATGATTTAGTTTCTATCATGGAAGAACATAATCAGATTGTGATGGACAACTATCCAACTGACAGGGGACATCAATGAACATCTTTTAAATCTGGAAAAGTCATACCTAGAAGATACAAGAACAGAAAACACCTTAGCCACAAAAATAATGGTTTTTATGGTTAGAGGACTGTTCATCAATCTTACATTTCCATATGCATCATTCCCATCATCAAGTTTAACTGGAGATCAATTAGTACCACTATTTTACGAAGCTATTATGAGACTAGAAAGGTGTGGGTTTGAAGTATCATGCATTACCCTCGATGGGAATTCAGTCAACAGGAAGTTCTTCAAACTAGTGGGAAATAGCCCTTGTGACGATACATGTAACATCAACTACTACACTAAAAACCCCCTTAGTTTTAACGAGCGAAAAGTTAATTTTTTTTCTGACCCACCTCACCTAATAAAAACTACAAGAAATATGGAGGTAAATTAGATTTCAAATTTTTGGTGATTATTATAATTATTATATTATTTAACTCACAGTATAATGGAAAATCTATTTCATGGACATTCATCAAAAAGCTGTATGAACTAGCAACCACTTCAACAGGCTTTAACATCAGTTCCCAAGTTGAAGTATGAACATGTTCATCTAACAGGTTTTTATAAAATGCGGGTTGATCTTGCTGCTCAGGAGACAATGAAATAATTGATAATAAACACTACTTTTCATTAAACATGATTATAGCTTGCATTATTACATCTCTTACTGTAGGTTCTCAGTTCCAGTGTAGCAAACGCTTTGAGAGTATTCTTTTCAAATGAAGCAGCTGCAACAGCAGATTTCATAGATAAATTTGATAGATAAATTCTTTGATCTCATGAATGTTACAAATTACACAAAATGTTATACATCACTGAAGGATTTTAAGAGACCCTATCATTGGGCAAATGATTTCAGAGTGCAGGTGACTTTTAATATAATAATTATAAGAAAATCAACTTATAGTACTGAATGCTTTATCACTTCTTATATTAGTGGCTTCAAGGTGTATTCTTACCATGGCTAGATGACTGGGAAAAGCAGGTAAAAGATAGAAAAGACATAAAAGGAAAAAAGAAAAAAAATTGTTGCTCAGTGATGAAACCAAATTAGGAATTAAAATGACTGGTAAGTACAATGAATAAAGATGAAGCTCGAAGGGACAAAAACTTCACAGTATAAATAATTTTTATAATTGTAATTCATTATAATAAAAGTGTTCTACTTTCATTTCAGCCTATTCTTTTATCGATCTCACAAAATATCTGTTTAATATTCCTGGAGTGAATTCATTCCTCAGTGAGAGAATATGCAAAGACCCATTAGAGAAGTTCTTTGGGAGACAAAGGCAAAGAGGTGCTACCAACGAGCATCGTAATATTTCACAATTCCTAAAAAACAATCAAGGCACTCATAGTCATCAATTCAATCCAAATAGTCACATCAAAAGGGAACACCCGTGGATCAAAATCTTCAAAAGTAATTCCAGTTACACCACAGCTACTGCCAAAACGTCTACGATGTAAAAAGTCAAAACAAATACAAAGTACATATAACATACAGCCCAGCACAACTCATGAGATTTCAACCATAGAAGGTGAATTTCTTATATTAATTTAAAGTCATTACCTTTAATATACACATTTTAGATGCTCTCAAACAAGTACTTACAGATATTAGCTTTCAGCTTCCAACCAAGGAAGCCTCAAACGCACTACAAACAGCTAAGAAATTACTCACATGGTGCGGTGAATCATCTAACAAACATGCTATAAAAGGTTATGACCAATATTTCACTGAACTATTTAATCTCTACCATAATACCAACAACGAATAAGGTGGTAAGAGAACAGATATGGATACGCTTTAGCCAATTTGTGTCCTCAAGTATGGTATGGACAAGCCTTTACAACACAGCAGGTATTCAAAGATGTCCAATTCTCTCATTTGATCTAACTTATAGCATGTTTAAAAATCATTGGATAAATGCTAATAGTAAGCTATCTTCACCTTGTGTTACCAATGTCACACCAAGCCATCTAACATACGATGAAGAGAGTGCGTTGTGGTATGTGGCAGGCTATCTCATTAGATCAGTGGACAAAAAAATAGAAAAAGGTAGATACATACACAAAGAAGAAATGCTACAAACACTTCACAACTTTGTGGAAGACAAAAAAGCTCATTCACATGATGAAGAAGAATTTTCAACTTCTGCATGGTTTAATTCCATCAATCATGGTAGCCTCACTATTTTATCTATGCAGTAGAAGAATCTCTAAAAACTGTCTTACAGTTAGTTATAAAAGAAATACAAATACCAAAACTCATTGAACAACTTAGATTAGATCCAAATATACACCAGACATGGACAACACTATGTTCATCAGCAGATGTCATCACAGAGCAGTATATATATGACGAACTACTTACCGAAATCCTAAACTGTTATATCCAAATTCGAGGATATGCATTTACAACTAAGTGGATGGAGGGATTTAAAAAAAAAAACAACAAAAGTTTACAAAAATCAAACAATCTCAGAAATAAAATACAAAATACAGACGTGGAATTGTAATCAATTAATAATTACTATATTCCCTACTATAAAACTATAATTTTTATATATTATATTACATATATATATATGTATATAATGTTTATGTGTAATACATAATATATAATTATAATTACCTGACTTCATCTTCTTTTTTTTCTTTTCAATTTTGTCTATTTATTATTACTATTACACCTAAGTGAGAATATCTAATTTCTATGCATTATTTTATTCTCTCGGTAAAGTGGGTTGTACATTAATTAAGGACTACCAAGTTTTCGGAACAAACGCTCTGCTTATATACAGTGTACCAGACCCTCCCCGCTTCATTAGAGTGGGAGGGGCTGGCTACGCAAGTCTATGTAAATCCCTCCACAAACTCACTGCTCAACTGTCGACAACTGAAAATAATTCTATTAGCCCTGTTCCTCTTATTAAAAATAATACAATCCCAACTAGCATTTTGACACGCGAACAACGCGTTTGTGAATTTTCAATATGGCAGAATCATCTCGAAATATTGCAACAATCGGTAAAATCAGGTCACGTCCTAGTGTCATTGAACTGGCAAGACTATCTAGAAGATCAATCCTGCCAGCTTCTTCAGTAGAAGACACACACACCCAATGATGAGATGAACCTGAGAATGAGTGTGATAACTAAAATTAACGGAAATGAATATTCAGTTACAGTACACACTCATAAATAAGGTGTGGTTAGTGGTAAGCAAGTATAACTTTTGAATGCTAATGAAAATCTCCATATTTACAAGTACATGTACACATGACTACATGTACTCTATGTCATCTCAGTATCAAAAGCAGCCTGCTTCTAATAATGGCAGGTAATACTCACAATGTCTCACATACAAAAATTAAAGTAATCCCCTGCCTAAATGAATTAATCATCTGTTATTCAGTCAATTATATGTATATACATGCTAACTAAATGTACATGGTTAGTAGAAATTAATTGCTGGTTGTAAGGATGCATTAACAGATAAAATTATAATTATCATTTGTATGTTCAGTGTACAGTCCAATACTCAAAATATCATGTTGAGCATACACATGCATTCTGTACTGAGTGTACTATTTCGATTATAATTGGCTGCAAAGCAAGAGGATTTCAATAAATCTGAGCAGAGTGCCCCACCCTGATGCAGCATAAATATAACTATTATGTCAATCAAAAAAACATTTCCTTTTTTCAGACATACACAACATTGCTAGTCATTATTATAACATCAATTAGCTTTACCTGTGTGTAAAATCTGAACACCTTTATTAATAATAGGTGAGAACTTGAGATAAGTACTTAGAGTAGTGTCTTGAAAACCTTTAAGATGTTGAAATTGTTTAGCCAAAAGTAGTTGAGCTGCATTGATTATTGAGGAATTCAATTCTCTTCCTGAGAGCAATATATCACTATCAGCTTAAGCTTCTCATTCCACCACTTTGAAACAACCGCTTCACAGTCATCTATTAAAACAAATACTGCAATAATGCACCCTTGCCACATTTACACATTTTTCTCAATTTACAAACATGCACACAATTAAAATTATATAAAAATTTGCAGACAAAATGTAATAATTAATATGGCATATATTTCACTCTGTATTTTTCCTGAGGCCTCCTGGTATAATAAGACATCAGAGAAGCAAGTAGTACATAATTAATTAAGCTTGAATCATGTGTAAATAACATGACATCCAATAAGTGACTGATGATATAGAAAATCTTAGATCCAGTTGATTTTCCAGCAAAAGTACATACTAGGTTTAAACAAGTTAAATGTAAGTTTCCATGATTTACATGTGTAATTGTTACCACGTCTTCTCGAGGTCAGGAAAATATTACTGTGCATGAGTTGTAAAAATTCCCATATCCTTATGACCAAAATGTTTTTAGCAACAGCCAATTGTTATTTTTCGTCCTTGCACTTGTATGATTTGAGTATGAATACATGTAGCTCTTAAAAAGTATTAATACTCATAGTATACAGAGACAATTAAACAGTGGTAAAGTATACTTCTTACAGTATACAATTTACTGACACAAACAATGACAGTTCCAAACAGTGACTACTAACCAGCAATTGTAAACAACTTTACAATCTTTTCTTTAACTTGAGGTTGTTTGTCACACACTAATAATAATAACAGTTATTAATAATTCAATCACAATCATCTCACTTATCAGGTTCTTTTAATTCTTTTCTTCTATGAGTGACTATAGATGACTTTACTATGTTCCCTTTAACTTGAGGTTCTTTGTCACAACCTAATAATAATAACACATATTAATACTTCAAATTTGAGTACTTTCACTTACCAGGTTCTTTTAAATCTTTTCTTCCACGAGTAATTATAGACGACTTTACTATGTTCCCTTTACCTTGAGGTTCTTTGTCATACCCTAATTAAGTTATTAGAATTTGAAGTACATGTATTAATATATCATTATTAATAACACATAGTAATACTTCAAATTCTAATACTGTCACTTACCAGGTTCTTTTAAATCTTTTCTTCCATCATTAACCATAGGCAACTTTATAGTGTTCCCAAACTCTTCAACAAGTGGTTCTTTGTCATATTAATAATAACATAATATAATTCAAATTCCAATTATCTCACTTACTAGGCTCTTTTAAATCTTTTCTTCCACGAGTAATTATAGACGACTTTACTATGTTCCCATTAACCTGAGGTTCTTTATTACACACATAATAATAACTCATATTAATACTTAAAAATTTCAACAGTCTCACTTACCAGGTTCTTTACACAATTTATCCTTCATTCTTTGTTTTTCTTTCTCATATTCCCTTTCTTGGGCATTTTCTTCTCTTAATCTTTTCTGCTCTTCCTTCTTCATTGCTTCTTCTTCCTTCTTTTCTTCCCTCATTCTTCTCCTTTCTTCTTTCTGAAATGTTTCTTCTTGCTTTTTCTTAGCATTTTCTTCCTTCATTCTTTTTCGCTCCTCTTTCTTCCATGCTTCTTCTTCCTTTTTCTTTTCACGCTCTTCAAGTATTTGTAAACTTTCTATACTAGTTAAGACCTTACCTGGGCATTTAGTATGCTTGGTAGGCAGTTGATTTGGAGGTGTAGGAATAACAAAAAACTTGCTTATGCTAGTACAATTACAAAATGGCATAATAAACTGATCTTCGCTACAACTATCATCCGAAGTTTCAAGAAAAGTTTCTTCTAAAACGGATGAGCTTTGAGGTGATAAAGGACTGCCAGGAACTGGATAATGCTTTGTGGGTTTTGGACTATACAGTGGAATGTAGGCTAGTCCAGATTTTTTAACTACATTCTCTGGCTGAAAATGTATGTATGTAGTGTCTTCTTGTATTGGAATTTGAACTATTGTTCTGTCAAAAGGACAGACACCAGTAGTTTTAAAACCAGCTGCAATGTTCTTCATTGTCATTGATTTAGACCAGGCCTCAGAAAAGAGGTGACAAAAATCGTAACACGTTACACACCTTCCAGGGTTTTTTACTATAAAATTATGAAAGGCTTCTTTCCAGGAATACTTAAGGGGAGAAAATGGTCCTTTATCAAGAGGCTGGGTGAGATGTGTAGTATTTGGTGGAAGTGCAAATATAATAATTTTTTGTGCACCAGCAGCACGAATCACTTCAGGACAGTAATGACTAGAATGACCATCTAACAATAGTAAAAGTGGACGTGACGAAGGAGCATAGGGTAAGAAGCGATTAAAAAACCAGTCAGAAAAGAGAGACCTGTCAATCCACCCCTTCCTGGATAAACCATAAAGGGTTGCTGGTACTTCCCCAATGGTCAATTGAGGGTTAAGAGTCTTTCTGTCAAATATAACAAAAGGTAAAATTACGTATCCAGCTGCATTAGCACAAACTAATATCGTAATTTGTGATTTAGTATCACTTGTCAAATGAGAAGGTTGTTTCAATCCTTTTTTAGAAATAACTTTAGGTGCTTTTGGACTAAGTGGAAAGCCTGTTTCATCACAATTAAAGATGTTACTAGGTTGGTTAAAAATACCATTGGCTTCAAGTGTCTCCTGTAGCATATCAAAGTAGTTTTCTAACATGGTATAGTCTGTTGCCATTGCTCTTGCCAATGATAATGGTACTGCTGCTCGTAAGTTAAAGACGGATGCCTTATACAGAATCTTTCCCACCAACCATTTGAGACAACAGTATCAATACCTTTGGAATTTAAAAATTGCTGCACAAGGCTTAGTACATGCTTACGAGTGTATGGATATCCTATTGTAGCACTCTTTTCTAAAAAACTGACCAATTCTTCCTCTTCTTCAATAGTAAGGTAAGGTTTGGGGCCAGACTTTGATCCCATTTGATGCTTTCCCACATAATGATCATGTAGAGTTGAACGTGGGACACCATACATCTCAGATACCTGCCTTAGTGATTTCCCTTGTTCAACAGCAATAACTGCCTTCTCCAGACATATCTGCTCATACTTTCTATAGTTTCCACGGCTGTTTGGTGTAGGGTTAAGGGTGGGAGTAGGAGTGGTAGATCGAGAATGAATGATCCGTTCATGCAGTGAAAGATAGCCATATGCATACATCTGTGAACAATTATTTAAAAGATGTTATTAAAAATGATTATATATCAGTCAATCAAACATACATGTATATACATTTCATAGAGGGGGGTGGGTAGGGTGTGGTTGGGATTCTTCACAAAGTTTAATATTATAAGGCAGCTGTTAAACCATCGTGTTTTTGAATATTTACACATCAGCTATAGGCTCCAGAAGCCACCACAAGAAACCCTCGACTTTTCATGGTGGGGCATAGCCCCTATGATAATTCACCTATGTTACATGTATTTCACTTCTCAAATATACATGTATATACATGTGTGTGTGTGTGTGTGTGTGTGTGTGTGTGTGTATAATTATATATATATATATTATATATAAATATATACCATGATTGCTATTGCAAAATTCAAGTGGTATATTCAGCATATACCACCTGTGAAACCACAAGAGGTGTATTTGAGACTGCAACAAGGTGTAAATGAGACCACAGGTGTATATCAGACTGCAAGGAGTTGTATCTAAGCAGATATTATTATGTGATATGTGATTTATAGCCTGTGGATGTATATATTTAACACCATCATTATAAACCTCGAATCAAAGCAAGTTGATATACAAAATATAAACCTGGTAAAAATAATAATCATGTTTGCAACAATTAAATACCCATCTGTAGTTAATTAGAAGACTACATGGGTATAAGCACATGGTAGGTGAAATAGAATAAAATAGTGAGTCTTTTTCTAACTTTGCGCGAGTAATTATTACATATATTAACTGATACATTGGTGAACATGAATTTGTAAGCATTTGCATATCTGAATAGAGAAGGGAGGGAGGGTTGGGATCCCACAAAAATATCATTAAACCACATTTCCAGTTCCCAAGACCAAATGGTCGTGACATCAGAGCATATGTTAGTAGTTAAGACTGTTAAATAATTTTCATAACACTAGTCAACTCAAAAAAAGAGACACTGACAAGCATACATGCCCGGATTTAAATAGTAGGAAGGTAAAATCAATACATGGTTAGAGAATGCAGAGACCCATCGGTTGACTATAAATACTCACAAACATAATACAATGTACAAAATAAATTATTATAATTATTTATATATCATACCTTATCAAAAAAAAAACAACCAACTTGAACAGAGAAGATTACCACGAGATCAAAAATAAACAGAAGTATACAATATGTGTCCGGAATTCAATTGCAACTGACATAGCCTTTGGCTTCGAAGTGATACCGAGGAGCAGTAGAAATATGGTCCAAATCCTATGCTGTCCTAGGCACCAAAATTTAGTGAAAACTCAGGAACTAAAATTATTTATGATTTCAGTATACTATAATTTATGCTGATCAGTACTTGTATAACCTAACTGTTTACCAGCAACTATTGCCTCATCGCATTGCCAATTGTAATCACATACAGCCTCCCACATCTGTGTACTGCTACAAATCTGTAACATACCCTAATATTGTGACTCAACATTTTTAAACAAACGAGACTACATCTTTTACATTCATGTTTATATATATAGTATAACACCTACTGTGGGTCAAGAACTATACTTCAGAACAAGCGTTATACTCAAAGGCGTATTTATACACGGGCAGGCACGGGCATTGCCCGGGTAAAAAAATCCGAGTGAAAAAAGTGCTTTGTTGTTACAATCACAAAGGCTAACTCGAATGGGTTTTCCCTATTCCTATACATATGTGCGTCAATTGAACAACGCGCCTATATACAGGCGCGTTGTTCAATTGACGCACATATATATAGGAATAGGGAAAACCCATTCAATGTCTCTTGTTTGTACATAGTAACCACATTATAAAAACTCATTGAAGTGTCAAAAATTAAATAAGAATTTGTAACAACAAAGCGCATGATTAGAGGTCTTATGAAGAAGAAATCTTTGAGAATCCATATTCAAACTATCAAGGGAGCATGAGTGAGTAGGAATCAATAGCTGAAGCGACTACCAACAATCAGAATGATGTTGGAACTTAGAACATGCACTAAAAAGAACAGTACAGAAAATAATTATCTAAATTAAATTCAATTATTAAGTATTATGTTTTATAACTTCATTCAGCTAATTGACCACAATCGTGCATCTAAAAATTTCCTTTCACCCAGTTGCTTGTCTCCAATCCTTAGTCACTATAGCGATATTCTTCCTCAGGGCAACTCAGAGGCGTAGCCATGGTAGGGCACAGTGGGGCACATGCCCCACCAACAAGGAATTTTTCATAATCACAACGCATGTGTTTTTTTTTACAACTGCAGCTATAACAGCATGGCACATCAAAGTATCCTGGGAGGAGGACTTTGTTTACATAGAGAGGACCCGTGGTGAGCCAAATACAAAGAGGAGAAGGCTGGATTACAAGAGTGAGTGGGAGGAAGGCAGGCCCTGGCTTTACTTTCAAGATGTAAGGTATGTAAGAAATGGGATAGAAAACCTAGGAGTGGAAAGCAAGTTTGGAACCAAGTGCCTTGCATTTGCATTCTGACCAGCACAAGGAAGCAATGGAGTTAGAAGAAGCAAGAGACCTTATGATGATCGACTTAGAAAGCAAAGATATATCCAAGTTTGACTTCAAACCAGTAGTTAATGCTCGACTTAGAAGGCAAAGATATATCCAAGTTTGACTTCAAACCAGTAGTTAATGCATGGGCATCAATCAAGAAACGCCGTTTATTCAATTAAGATACATGTACATGTACTTCTAACTAAGTTTATTTGTGAATAATTAAACTGGGTGGGAAACTAATTAAATAGGAGTGGCCCATTAATTAAAATAGGTGAGGTCAATGAAATTCAATTAATAAGTGGGTGTGGGTGCGCACTTGCCCAAATTTCTGGGGGAAACACTGCCCATTTGCTAGTATAAATACAAAACACACATAGCCCTTTTATAAATTACCACAGAAATTTAGTAAAACAGTCAAATGATATACTTTATAAACACAAATTCATATTGTATTTATAAGCTAATGGATTAATGCTGATATAATGAATACCGTCGGGACGGGACCCTCGCCTACGTGGCAAGGTAATACAAACTATAATTTCGAAATATAATATGCCAAAAGATTATAATTATCATTGCTCGTTTGTATGGTCATATAATAATGAGAATGTTTACTTCAGATTGTTTAGTTTGTGTATAAAACATATTAAGTTATAAAACCGTACTGGCATGTTAGTTTTTATAATAATATTATAATAGATATAGATATATATATATATAATATATATATATATATATAAATTATATAAACTAACATGTCACTACTTATTACTTAGTATGATTATACTAGTCTCTTCCTTGTCTATACTATAAGTCTTACATTTTAGTCTCTGTATTATCTGAAAGAAGAAAGAAAGATCCTTAATTCGTCTTGTGAAATATTCCACAAAGACAGCATAGACAGGTCCTCAAAACTGCTGACGTTCGAGTAACGTGCACAGCACATGACTTGAAATTGAAATAGGCGGAGTTTGAAAGTAATGGAGAATGCTTGGAGCCAGTACTCGATGTTGTAGCAACCACTACCCAAATTTTGTTTGCTTTTATGTAGTGCTTTGCTAGCGATAGTCATGATACAGGAGTAGTTATGTTTTGATGTGTCCAGATGCCTCCACGAGTCTTCTCAAGTCTGGAAACAGTAATCGTGAGTTATAAACATTGTGATAACTTTATAACCGAAAGGTTTAAGAAGAATTCCTACGTTATTTTTTTTCCTTGTATAATTTGAAGTCTACCAGTACCTCTTTTGAAATGTCAATGTTTTTATTTTTCCAGAAAAATTGCTAACACACACACACACACACACACACACAGACACACAGACACACAGACACACAGACAAAACGATTACCGTACCCTTCCGCCTACGCTACGCGGCGAGGGTAATAATTCATCATTTGTCACTTTATGTACAACATATGTCAACAAAAAGCAACCATTTCAATAAAAAGCCACCATACAGTAATAGTAATTACCTTAGTTCTACTGTCAGTATAATAGTACAGTAACCATACTGTCTTACTACTGTGGTGTTCTATTGATCCAATTACTGTCAAACCACTTTTGATCTACTGTAGTGTGATAATGAAACTACTGAGTAAATACTGTACTGCATAGTGACTTTTTATTGACATACAATTCTAGCTATGTTAATTTTAAAAAGTAAAATTTGGCAAAATTATAAAATGCTACATGTACATTTCATTTTCAATCAATGAAGTACATTCTAAAGTGACTTAGTGCACCCAAATCTAGTAGTTTAACCTGTATAATTATATAATTATATAATTATATACACATAATAAGTATATACAGTGCATAATTAGACTGTCAATTAGAAAATCTGTTGTTGGGCAAAAGTTAAATTATAGTAATATATATAAATAAAATATATATACTATATAAACAGTAAACAGTAATCTTCCTGATAGTTCTGCATAAGTGGCAGCCAATGCATGTGTAATTTGTATCTGCTTACACACACATGTATGTTTTTGCTAGTACATGTATGATTTTCTATTGAATGTGGTAATGAGACTTTGACTGGGAAAGCCAATTAAAAAAACAGTAATTAAGTGGTCAGTAAACTAATCCACTTCTTATTGTACTTCATTGATTGAAAATGAAATTTTATGGTTACTGTACTATTATACTGACAGTAGAACTAAGGTAATTACTATTACTGTATGGTGGCTTTTTATTGAAATGGTTGCTTTTTGTTGACATATGTTGTACATAAAGTGACAAATGATGAATTATTATATCAGCATTAATCCATTAGCTTATAAATACAATATGAATTTGTGTTTATAAAGTATATCATTTGACTGTTTTACTAAATTTCTGTGGTAATTTATAAAACTCACGTTTTGTATCAGAGAATACATTCTCATCTTTCTCTTCTGCATTATCCTCTCCTAGGAGGTCAAACTCTAGTCTCTTATGAATGATTATTTATACCAAAGCTACAGAAAATTGTAATTACACAGAAAATATAAATTAAAAAAACGTCCGATAATCAACGACAAATGCATGCAAACATAAAAATATAGTAACTTCAAAAGATAAACAATTGATTAGCTCTCAAATTATATTATAATTATAATTATTATCAAAATGAAATGTTTTTTTTTTTCAGGAGGGAAAGTATAATATTATTATAATAAGACAATAAATTACGACGATATCTTTACAATAGTTTATGTCAATAATACTAAATTGTGATGTCAATTGGTATTAAAGAGATAATTATTAATTAAGTAGTAGCCAAAGAAAGCACAATATTATTGGGTTTGTACATGTTGAAGCACGTAAGTAGAAGTCAATTTGAGGATATGTCACGTGACAGTTGAGCTTTTAGAATATCTCTTACATGAGAGATGTAATCTGAGGATTGTCATTCATTACTAGCCTTTGAAGTAGCTGTATGGCATTGTGGTTACAACTAATGGTATTTTGAGGCGCATTTGAGTTTCAATGTAATATTTTCCTGAGACCAAATGCTAATATATTTTCTTGCTAGAAGTAATTTATTTCTTTTGATATTGATCTATATATAAAGTACATGCCATAATGAATGGCAAAAGCAATACACTGTACTTCAAACACATAGTACTTATTATTAATTATGTACAAAGGATGTTAATTGTTATTATAAGTACAAATTCACTAATTACTCTGAATGTTCACATGTATAAATATTACCTACAGTACATGTCAGTTGCAACTTAAATCATACTCATTTGCTACTCGTATTAAATAAAGAGTACTCATGAGTGCAAACAAACATGCTAGCAGGCAGCTTGCAAGTATGGATTAAGTTGCATCTAACATGTATTGTAGCTGGAAAAACAAATTAGCATTGAGGAAAACAAAATTGCATTGAAATTTAAATTTTAAAAATAACCCAAAACGTTTTTACATTGATATATACAGCAGACACAAAAATGTGTTTGTGCTTACTAATACAAAAAGGCCAAATAGTGGATTTAATTGCAAGCATATGTATGTTAGAAAATTGCTTCCTCTGATCAATCAACACAAGTCACATATGCACATGTATATGATAAGCATACTGGAATCTTAAAGCAATTTTGCATCTTTTCTGGTGTTTAGCCCTTTCTTGATGAATGACAAATATATACATGTCCACATGTACATATCATAGATATTAAGTCATTAATGACAAATGATGTGTATACATGTCATCACGAATGAATGCTATTTTCTTTTACAATAAAGCTGCTAACATTTTCAACCAATATTTTGCACAAGACAGTCTAAAATGGTACAAAAATCAAAGCTAAACAGCTAGCAAGACACTAAATGTGGGCATTGTTAGTTTGTCAGTGATTACTGAACTTTCAAACACTTGGCTTGCTGCATTCTTGTAGCTAAACCATGATATTGGTATCTACAACTTCTTAGAAGGTCTTCTGCCTAACTGGATGAGTTAAAAGACTGTGTTGTTTAACATGGAGGTGCCAAACAAGGGGGCATTGCTTGTGGGACTGCTGTCAACTTTCGCCTTTCTGTCATCCTGTTGATTGTGAAGGCTAGATTTTACATCAATGATCTTCTTACTAACTCTTCTTTTCAGCCAACTAAGTTAAAATCCTCATTCTTATTAAATGCAAGAGTTATAGAGCTGAAGAATATTATTTATTAAGCACTCTGTTCACACATTCATTTTGTAATTTAGGAATGTAAACAAACATGGCCAATTTAATTATACAGTTAATTGACTAACAAGTATCTTACTTGTTAAAAGAAGAGTTATAAAAACTGAAACCTTCATTACAAGATGATGAATAGGCTGTGGATTTAATTTCAAAAAAATGATTCTTAAGGTGTCACTCAGGTAATTATCATGAACTATATTGTTTTGTACCTTGTTTTTCAGTCATCCATGAAAAGCACTACGGCTTTGAAACTTTTAAACCAGCAGTCAATAATGGCACGATTGAAGTTCTTGTTATAGTGGCATGTTTTGGCAGCATATAATGCTCGTTTCTTGGCTCCTGGATTCCAAAGCGCTAAAAAAAAACAAATCGTTGATCAGTAGATGGAGATACATGTACATGACTTCATGAACAACCAGTTACCAGTATTATGACTGACAGACATAGTGTGAAATTTAGAAGTTACCATGACTATCAAAAGTAACAAGAACTTTTTCTGGGAATGGAAATTGTGTTTCAGTAGCAAAAGAAAAATAAAATTTCTAAAGTTGCTGTCATGAATATAGAAATTTATCCATATCACCTTAAATTTGGAATTCTCATTGAAAACACATACAATCATGTAATTTTATACAATTATTTTATACTTACTAAGTAAGTTGGACTAAGAGAGTTTGATGCGAGTACATAAGGCCACTGGAGAACTCTGAGATGAACAATTGCTAATTGAATATAATCGAAGAAGGGTTACATATCTTATGAAATGTGAGACTGAGATCTAATAACCACACACCCATAAATGGGGCAGATAATTCTGGTGATGTATCTGTGTAATGAAAAAAAGGTGCATAATAACAATGCTCAAATCAATATTCATCAATTGGCCAATTTTTGGACATTTCGCCTCTTTGTTTTGACTGAACAAAAAATTAGTACAATTACTTCATAGTGAGGTTAATTATTATTCACAACTTGATTATTAAATATTGTTTTGTACAGATGTTTCTGCTGGACACGTTTAAAAAATATTTCAAGTACTGGACTTATATTTGAAAAAAAAGACATCTACCTGCATCATAATGGTGATCAAATGCTTAACTATATGCTCACTATTAGGCCATTTTGTATAGAAAACAAAAAAAATGGGTATTTAACAAGAATAAAGATATGCCTTCCTTGGAGTGTTTCCCCCCAGGATAAATATTAAGGGTGGGCGAGTGCATCTGTCGTACATGACGTTTGGTCAAAAATGTTCAATCAGTGTCATAAAACGGTGTTTTTCAGCATAAACATTAAAATTAAAGGCAGGGAAGAGAGACTAAAGGGTGGGAAAGTGCCATGGTAGCACCGTTTGGGGAAACACTGCTTCCTTGATACCAAACTTCATTGACGTCCTGTACAATCTGACATAATAAAAAGTGATTGAAAACAAGGGTTGGAATAAATTATTTTGTTGTAAATGTCGCAATTATACAAAACATTAAGATAATTTTCATAATAATTTTTATTGTCTCTTGACCATATCAATGATATGTCTTTTGGCTAATCAGAATTTGGATCATCAGGTAATTGTTTGCTTGAAACCAGGGCATAAACGAAGGTGATTTTTACACCTTCGAAGGTTTGTTTCAACTAGAACAAGAAGGTTCACGAAGGTGTAACACTATGAATGTGTTAACTTTGTACCTATACAAGTGTTTATCTAATGGGAGACCTCTTAATTCAGAAGATGGCAGATGAGATTCAGTACATTCTGGTTTTGAAAGTCCACACTCTCGTCCATGGTCTCTTCACTCTCAGCCATTATCAATCTCCATGTGACAAATGTAATAATTAATTAAGAGTTATAAATAATTATTGCAGCAAATAATTAACCACGCGTTAATTGCGAACCTTTGTGGAATGGATTCTACTTTCGAAGGTAAGGAATTATAACGAACCTTCGAATGTTACCACATTTGTTTATGCCTTACTTGAAACTACATTTCCCCTATAATTATGATACTGCAGTGTTGTGTTAGTTCTATCGGTACTGAAACTAAAAGCCACTTTTAGTACTATATTTCAATTTTCAAGTGAAAATAATTATAACAGAAAATTATTTGAAACTAAACTATAACTAGAACTAAATCATAACTAGAACAGAACTAAAATGAAAATATTAATTTTAAAACTTAGAGCTAAAAAGTATACAACAGATCATTAATTAATAGCTGTACCTGCCTCGTAGAAACAAGAAGTACATTAATATGTAATAGTACTTTCACTAGTTTGAAAAGTTTAATTTCTCATTCATTAACCCGAGCGCGTAGGCGGAGGGTTATAGTAATTAGTTTGTGTGTGTGTGTTCCCACTAATCTTTGCAACGGCTTACTTTTGAAGATTCTTGGTAACTGCGAAGAAAAGAGCACACTAGGTCTACTGCGAGATTTAAGCGATTTGCAAGAAAACTCTTCGATGGAAAAGATACAGCCGTGTAAATACTCATCAATCTGTCGCCATCTTGAAATTTTATCGTTTTTGCTGATGCCAGCAGGAAACACTGAAACACTAACTTTTGTCTCTTTGAAGCTCTGTTTCTTGGATTTTGTCTATCGTCCTAACGAGTGTTTATACAGCTATTTGTGAGGTTTTGTCCAGAAATTCGCTAGTTTTCAAGAGATCTGATGGCCATGCTAGCCCCATAATTTGCACATTCATGATAGTACTGACTTCTTAGTGTTGATACGAATGGTGTGTTTCTGGCTATTGCAATAGGTTACTTAGGTAAAGTTGTTCTAAAGCCTTGCTGTTTTAGCAATAGCTAGCGAGGGTTCTGCACTTTAGTGCATTCATTACTTAATGAGTTATCAAGAACTAATCAAAAACCAGGAACAGAATCAAAATCAATAACATTTTAAAATTTATAGCGGGAATTATATCATTTTCAAAACTTTTCTCAAGTTTAGAACTAGAACTAAAACAGAATCAAAAGGCATTTTTCAACTTAGTACTAAAACTTTAACAAAATCAACAGGATTTTCAACTGAACTATAACTAAATACTAAAACAACATTTAATACTAAAACAACACTAATAAATACTATTACATGTATGTTTGATGGTATGGGGCTGACTAAATTACTACATAAAGAACTAACCACCCTATACATAAGTATAGGCATGCACTGTGTATTTCAGTGCTGTACTTATGTAGGGATACGTTCATATATGTACTAGGGCTGGGAATCGGCTGAGATTCTGAAATCGATTATCACTAACTTCAAGTCAATTGATAATCGATTAAAATCAGCGGAAGTAATTAGGCCAATTAAGTCAACTAATACAGGAAACTCCTCCCATTTGATGATCAAAAAGGCTTCCTGTCACTTTCACTTTCAATATCGATTGATTAATCAATTAATCGTCCCAGCCCTAATATGTACATGTATATTATTATATACAATCATTACAATGTATATATGAATATATATATATATATATATATATATATATAATTATATATATATATATATATATATATATATATATATATATATATAGCATGCTACCATGGCAACCGTTTGATGTGGTTAGGTCTTATATTTTTGTATATAGACCTGTGAATCTTTAATCTATCAGCATACAATATATTGTATATAGTACACTTACAGTTCTTATATAAAACAATATAAAACCTTGGTTTAGTGTCCTCGGATGTGATATAGCCCTCGCAGGCTCGGGCTATATCACATCCTTGGACACTAAACCTCGGGTCTATATTTTTGTATATAAGACCTGTAAGTGTACTATATATATTACATATATATATATATATATATTACATATATATATATATATATATATATCCTGATACACCAAAACCATAGGTTTTATATAAAACCTGCCATCAACCAAAGTAACAGAAATTACAAGACTACAACACTCACCTGGACCAAACACAACACAAAATGTTAGAAGCTACTCACAGTTACACTGAGTTACACTACTTTTGCCTTTCTGGAAATATATTCCCTATTGCACGCCTATGTGCGCTTTAACAGACTTATGATAGCAAGCATTTGAATTAGTGTTGTTTTAGTTAACAATAACTAATTTTAAAAACCTTTTTAGTGAGGCATTGCCATTGTGTCTTTTAATTAATGAAACTATAACTAAATTACAGGTCTACTGCAATAACTATAGCTAACTAAATTCAAAATTAGCCAATAATGGGCACTTTTAGTAAGTCTAATATTACATTAGTTAATTAAACTATAACTGAATTAAATGTTTCAGAAACTAGGCATATTATATCTAAAACTAAAAGTGGTCATTATTGTCAAACTAAAACAACACTAACTGAAATGTAAGTATTGTATTGAGGGAGAGGTCCTATTGATAAAGTGTCTCCATAATACAAGTAGTATAATAATTATAATAATCATAATTATTGATATTACACTAGTGGACATAAAAAGTTAATGTTTAGTAACCTTTCTACTATTGTTCTCTGATTCTTTTAAGAATCGTTTTTAGAATTGTAATCGTTTGAAACCATTAAATCAATCTTTGCAATGATCAGCTTCATATGTATACTGGTTTATTGGTTTGATAATGTGACTTAAGTTATTGTTGTTCAAACTTCACTTATCAAAATTAGATTTAAATACATGTACTTGTGCTACACAAACTAAATTTATCTGTGCCAGTAGTGGACACACACATACTGTGGACTCACTACACAGAGAAAATACAACTAATATGAGAGCCATGCTATGCTGTATTTCAATATCAGTGTCCTACTTAAAAAGGCATAACAATATCTATAATATAAGATTATTCACATCTAAATACTAAGCAGGAGTGTCCACAATTAGCAGAGTATTCAAAACTAACAACCCTGCACTCAGTAGTGAAGGAGGGAGACCACATCTCACTTTGACTTATTCCAGATTCTGTTAAGTCTAGTAGTGAAGGATGAGTTGTATCAACCGTTCTTAAAGGGTTAAAAACTGATAGTTCTGATATTCACTCGTCCAAGATCTACAAGACACTCTAAATATTAAATAAAAACCAATAAATTTTAAATTTAAATTCAATTCATCATTTGTACGAAATATTAATTGGGGGCTGTTTAGAATTACTAAACATAATACATTATATTGATGAGTCTTGGTCATCTCCTCGATACTGCTAAACGTTCATCACAACATACGTACTACAGTCCACTATAACCCTACACAAGTACAGCTCTTTGTATTTTGCTTTATAGCAGTGTAAGTACTTATGTAGATAATTGAAAGAGTATTACATGTATGGGGTATGGCAACATTTTTCCACTCTTTACTGAAGCTACATGTATATGTGTACAAGTACATGAAATAATAACTCACACGAGAGGTGGAAAAGTGTACATAATTATATTAATGACTCAATTTACTGTATTTTTACCCACATAACTATATATTTTACAGGCAAGGTTAGTTCTGCTAAACTACCTTCCATCATGACAATCTGATGGTATAGAAATTAATGCTCTACCAATGCGCCGGCTTTGGAAAGTTGACCATTACCAGTCACAGACAATGCTATAGGGGACAAATTGGTGATGTATATAGTCCACACAGTGTGTATACTCATTGTAATACTAACCTACAATCCAAACTGACTCACTATCATGTCATAAAAGAAGGGTTTAGCCTGCTATACTATGGTAATTTGACAAATAAATCAATGTAATTCCCCATTATACATAATTATATTACCATGATAACAGACCCCCATCATGTGACATATAGAACTGCTGAAGATCAAAAGGAAGAGTACATCCCATTGCTTTTTCCCACAATGAAATTTGCTGTTGTGTGGCAGGATCATTATGTATTACCTTCACATTACAAACACCTGGTTGTCTGGCTGTGGTACACGGACATGTAAAATGTAAATAAAAACAAATTATATATCTACATGTACATGTACAGTGTATAGTCAATATTTACACAATTATACATAATTTTGCATGCTTGTTTCAAATATTGTAGTATAAATAAAGGCTCAATCTTCGATTTTGTCCAGTTTTTAAAATAGCCTAAATAAATTTGCTATGAAAGAACCTTAGTAATCATAATCCAGTACCCTAGTATAGTGGGTATTTTTCACAAGGAATGTTCATTTTAAGTATTAAATTTACATATACATACATACCTACAGTATCAGTTAATTACCAGGGCTGCAGAGTGAAGATGGGGCAGGGCCCAGGGTCTATTAGGACCAAAAACTTTATAATTATTCATTAGGTATGATCAATTATATTAACGATTATTTCCTTGAAATTCATCTAATGTACATATGTGTAATGTACATTGTATATATATGTTATTATAATCCAGAGTATACTCTGGTCCTGGCCTTCCACAAAGGTCAGACTCCTCCTGACTAACAAACTGGGATCCTCACAATAGCTCTGCCACCAACAAATTCAGACCCCATGCAAATGCTAAATCTCAGTGGCCCTGGCTGTTACAGGTTCTTTTCCTGTAACCTTGCTTGATTTATCAGCCATTTTTATGGCAGTAGTGTTTGAAATTTCTTTCTATCTAATGGACAGTCTCTGAAACTACAAAAGGAGGTCTAGAACCAAAATATCACCCAGTTCAAATGTAAAATTGATATAAAAACACGAGTAAGTTACTTACGTACTCAAGTTTTCTTGCAAACCATCAACTTTTAAGTGTGCGTTTAATGTTTCCTGTTTCAAATTTCAAAATTTATATATTTGTTTATCACACACGGAGAGTGTTAGTAGTGATCTTTTTTCTTCTGAAGAAGTACCAGAAGATTGAGGCAGTTCTATAACGTCGAGTTTAAGTGAAGAATATGAAGATTTGTAGAGATTTGTAGCGATATGCTGTAGTGACACCATTTTCAATGGCCGAGTATCCAAGGATACGAAGACACACCCTCTAATTCACAAAGATTAGGGCATGCAAATATGCATTTGATCACCTCACACCGGACGGGGCAGGGAGATGATTCTGCTTATAAACAAGAGAACGCGTACATCAGAGGTGTGTGTAAGACTGCAAGATGATTTTCTTTTGGTTTGCGTTTGTGTTTGCAAATGCTTTAGGTGAGAACTTTTTTATCAGTATTATCACTACATGATTAATTATTTTTTTTATTGATTAACAGAGATTTCAGAGAGTTGTTCAAATGGAGAACCTCGTTTGTTCAAACAGGCTCAGTCACAATACTATGGTATGTTACAGATTTGTAACAGTGCACAAATGTGGGAGGCTGTATGTGACTACAGTTGGCACTGCAACGAAGCAATAGTTGCTTGTAAACAGTTAGGTTTTACAAATTCAAGTGAGTAGTGACCTGCAAAATTATAATAATAGTATTAGAGTTTTACTGAACTCATAATTAACTTTAGTTCCTGAATATTCATCTGATTTTGGTCCTTGGGACAGCATAGGATTTGGACCTTACTCCTCCTGCTCCACCTCTTATACTTCACTGTTTGATTGTAGTGTATATGCTAGTAGTTACTTGAACAGCTACACTTATTGTAATCCAAATCGAGACACAGTTGGAATAAAGTGTAATAACTATTCAATTACAGGTTAGTGTTTATTTTGTCAGTTGTGTATAAATGTAGTGATGAGAAAGCTTTATCTTCAGTTAAAAATATTTGATTGCATGCATTATAACCCAAAAATGTATTACATGCAAGACAGATATTTATGATAATAATAATGTGTGCAGATAATTGCCCAACTGGGAATGTCAAATTAGTTGGTGGCAATACAGGAAGTGAAGGAAGAGTAGAGTATTGTCATAATGGTAGATGGTCTGCACTTTGCACTACATATACAACTAGTCAAATAACAGCTTCAAGAATATGTTCTCAACTTGGATATAAACAACCAAATTGTAGGTTGAAAATTATTCAAGTAGTTCATTATAATTGTTGTATATGCTAACATCATTCATGCAGATGCTTCTATATACAGAGATGGAAGATTTGGTACAAATATCAACAAACCTCATGTATCATGGATCTCATGCAGCTCAAGTCATTTAAATGTTCGTGAATGCAGTGTTTCTACAACCGGTTGTGCAATAAATTGTATAAATCAGTATGGAATAAAGTGCTATGGTGAGAAGTTGGCTAAACCAAACAGACTTTATGATTATGACATGTAATTATATAGATCATGAAGGCTGTCATGAAGGAAATGTTCGTCTTGTCAATGGCACAGTAGAAAAGGAAGGAAGACTTGAGATATGTAACAATGGAATTTGGGGTGGCATTTGCTCGTATGGTTTCTCACCAACTGATGGCTATGTAGCTTGTAAACAGATGGGATATGATAATGGTAACCCATAGTGATCGTCATAACTATACACAATATATTATAGTGCCAGTATTGATTAATATGTAACTTGTAAACAGATGGGATATGATAATGGTAACCCAAAGTGATTGTCATAACTATACACAACATATATGCATATGCATATTTACCTTACTAATACTTTATTAATAATTGCAGACAATACTATAATTATAATAATTATAATATTATTATAAATTAACTCAATTGATATAGCACTGCTTGAAATCAATTGAGGTAGTGGCTGCTGCAACATCGATTACATTCCGCCATAACAATTGATTTCAAGTGGTGCTTCGTCAGCAATAAATTTCAAACTTCAGAATGAATTGTGTGTCTATGTATCTATATAGTCTTGCGTGGCCGAAGGAATCACATTTCAGCAATACATTGGCTTCGTGAGACTAACGTGTATCATCAGAGGTCTTCTGCATGAAAGTTGTAAACAACAACCTGTGCATGCATGAGTATAAAAATTGTCATAAATTTACAACCAAAAGGTTTCAGAAAAAGCCTTTTACTGTTGCTGGCCCTTGTATGATTTGAAGTTGGTTGCTAGTTTGCCAGAAATTTTGAATTTGGGGTGGCATTTGTTCATATAGTTTCACAGAAATTGATGGATATATAGCTTGTAAACAGATAGGATATGACAATGGTATATGTTTGTAAGCATTACACTTAATAACGTACTTTGCACACAGACATAATTTTGTATGCATGCATGTCTTGTTTAATATCACCGGTAATGTACCTACTTATAAATAGATGGAATGAATTAAGTAAGTCTCCATTTAATACTTGGGATATATTCATTATTCCATGACTACGTTGTACAATATGTGTGCTATTCAATTCAAAGTCCTAAACTGAGTGATTAAAATACCTTTCAATTAACAAGTATGTCAATTTATTTATTTGTCACTGCTTTATGAAAATAAAACAAGGGTACATTTTACCTTGTGGATCCAGGAGAGAGGTTTGCTGTACAATTGTTATCATTATTCTGTTTACTTTATATATATATAGGAGCAATCATTTATTCAAATTCTGAATATAGTGATGGTGATGGTCCCATTATATATTCTTATGTCTCTTGTATTGGTCATGAAGATGGTTTAGCTGACTGTCAAAAACAAGGCTATGATGATATATATTCATGCCCTCGTACACGTATAACTGGATTGTTGTGTTATGATGGTAACAAAATAAAATAGATTGAAAATACATGTAACTATTTTGTATAATTATAGATTGTGAATCAGGTGATATTCGACTTGTGGGAGGTAATAATGAAGGAGAAGGTACTATTGAGATCTGTAATAATCATATTTGGGGACTTATATCTGATGCTGGATGGAATGATAGTGATGCTCAAGTAGTGTGTAGACAACTGGGATATCAAACACAAGGTGAATTGATTACCATAGAATTATTTTTTTATACATGTGATAGAAAATCTCATAAAATGTTTTACAATTTGAAATTCCAAGTTTATGTGAAATCATAACAGACAGTATAAAGGATTATTTTCGAGAGTTTGGTTTGTATGCATCATTCCATCTTTGTGTAGGGGCTAAAGCCATTTCTGATTCATTTTATGGAAAGCCAAATAAAGCAATACACTATGGTAGTGTAAATTGTGATGGTAGTGAACAAGTGCTCACAAATTGTCTTTATGTTCAGTATTCTCTTGAGTATGGTAAAGAGCTAAACATCCATGTTGAAGTTGCTGGTGTGAACTGTCAAGGTAATCTGACATATGATATTATCAGCATTACAAACAGTTTAGCAACAAGTATAGGTAAACACCTTACAACAACAGGCAAACTCCAGTATGTATCTTCAACACTATCTACTGGAGGAAGAGGTTTGACAAATTCTACAAGAGGAATAGGTGTGTCTGATACTAGTACTACTGGTAGTGAAGTAGCAATTCTTTCTATTGGAATCATTGCACTGATCTTCGGAGTTACAGCTTTGATTATTGGGTAGGTCATAAACAATGTTATAATAGATGTGACTATACTATCACTACAGTAGTTGTAGTTGTCATAAAAATTGAAATCTATTACAACATAAAGTTTAACTTGAAAACTTGCATTAAAATTAAAATCAAATTACAAATTGACATTATCTACTTACTTGACTTTAATGGGAATTATCAATAGCAAATTTTGGGTAAGTAGTTACATCAACCACTATCATGGTCATTTCCAATTACCATAGACACAGACCACTTTGCCACAAAGGCTAGTCTAGGACACACACCTCAAATACACCCAGAAGGACGAGACCATTCTTTACCATGATTACAATATAGTCTGATACCACACTGTAAAAATGAATGCATTATTTTAACCCTCTTTTGGTCACATGAGTTTCAATTCCTTCTGAGACTATATATAAATCAATCCATCTTCTTGTGTTGCTAGGTAATGTTTACAAGTAGTAATTTGATTTTCATCTATATTTACCAGTATACAAAGTACATGTCATAATAAAGAATGGTAACAAAAGTAATACAATGTGCTGATTTTTCAGTGCAGTACATCACATTGTAAGTATATACAAATTCAGATACATATATAATTAATTACTCTGCCATGACCAGTAACATCAGTTGTTTTTGCAGATGTTGGGATTGGAATACTAATAATACACTACAGGTTGTACCTATATAATACTATGCCACGTATATACACTGTAAAAAGAAAGTTGTTAAAGTACCTAATTATTGGTTAGTATAATTGCAAGCAATATTGTAAATTGAGTTAGTTCAACTTAGTTGTCCCTGCAGGATGCATGGGATGCTACTTCGTGCCAATTGTAATTAATCAATAATTATTGAAGCACTATTAGGTATCTTGCAGCTATCAAAGTTTAGACAGTTGTAATACTAAACTATAAAGCATGGTGGGGCCAACAAGCTACTATCTGAAGGTACATAGGAGATTGCATGAGATAGTTTTCATTTAGGATTATACTGTCAAAACAGTGGAGTGGCCTCTTACCCATTTTAAATGAACTGCAGATATGCAACTTCCTTGCAACATTCTGACCAATAAATTAGTTATTTTAACAATTTTGCTTTTAGAGTGTACCTACATTGTATTGATTAACAAAAACAATACAATTTACATGTACTTTAAACATGTAAATCCCATAATAATTACATACATGTGCTGACTTTTCAAATATCTGTGGAGAATATCATATGTTATTTGCTATTATAAGTACAAATTCATGCACATATTTATTAGTGTTGTTTTAGTTTACAATAATGGTCACTTTTAGTTATAGTTAGAATTATGCCTAGTTTATCAAACTTTTAGTATAGTTATAGTTTAATTAGCTAAGGTAATATTAGACTTACTAAAAGGTTTCAGTTTTAGTTAACTAACTCCATTGTAAAAGTGCCTATTATTGGCCATGTTTCGTTTTAATAGTTATAGTTATTACACTGTAAAAATGAATGGGTTATTTTAACCTTCATTTTTTGGTTACATGAGTTTCAATTCTTCCTGAGACTGTATAAATCATTGCTGCTTTCTTGCCTTGCTAGGTAATGTTTAAAGTAGTAATTTATTTCTTTTGATCTTGATCTATGCTGACTAGTATACAAAATACATGCCATAATAAAGAATGGTAACAAAAATAATGCAGTACTATGTACTTCAAGCATACAGTAGACTTGTAATTTAGTTATAGTTTAGTTAGCTAACAGACAAAATGCTTTACTAAAAAGTTTTTTATTTATAGTTATAGTTAACTAAACAACACTAATATTTAATTACTCTGAAATGACCTTGTAACATCTGTTTTCACAGATGTTACAATTGAAATACTACTATATAATACACCACAGGCTGTACTTACAATACTATGCTAGTATATAGCTACATTGTATTTATATGTTTGTTACCATGATTATGACATGCACTTTATATTAGTCAAGATCAAATGAACTCTGCATGACTTGTAGATATTACCTAACAGGAGAATAAATCAATACGGAGGAAAATATTATTGCATTGAAACTCCTGTAACCAACTGAAGGTTAAAATAACCTAGTACTTTTTACAGTGTGCATATACATGCCTTAACACATGCATGTGTAACATGTATAGAATATTAGTGCCTTTTTTCTTGTATACTTGTATGTAATTATAGCTCAAAACAGGTTTGGGTAATTCATAAAACAAGTACATGTAGTGTGGCCTTTTGGTAAAACATAGTAGCATGCACAGCAAAGTTGATGATCAGAAAGTACCATGCACCTACCTAAAAAAAGTATTTTATAATATCATTGTATATCAAATGTAGTTATAATATTCTATATTGCTCCCTTGACAGTATACCTCTGATTGGAGTTTTCATTTGCAAAGTAAGGCAGAAATCCTTCCACTCTAACAACAACAACTACATCAATAATCAAAGCTCAATTGCTAAGCAGTCTTTACAAACTACGCTACCAAATACAAGGCAACCATCAAAAATGAATGATGGTATCAAAATGAATACTTTACCTTCAATTCCACAAAACCAACGGCCGTATGCACCTCCAGTTCCAAGGCATGGAAGAGAAAATGAAGATTTCGTGTCATATGAAGAAGTACAACACATGTAATTGCATGTACTCATTTCAACAGAAACTTAATATGTAAAGAATAATTGTAGTAGTCTATCATCAGGCTTCTGATATCATATGTTAATGTTGATTTAGCTAAGATCGTTTACTTTAAATGTGTATTTGGTTAATACTTTTACTCACTATTGTTTACTTAGAATTAATTCTCCCCTTTGTAGTAAACAACATTTAATTCATATTTTGTTTGTTGATTAATAAAAAGATTACAGTCAAGGGGAAGATATTTATAGTATGAGGACTGGTTTGGAAAAGAATAACATCTGCTCACCACAACATGACTCTAGTGGATACATAACAATACACAATTGAGTATCACTAACTGTTACAATTCAATCTCCTGTATTGAGTGGAATAATTTTAGAATCATGAAAAAAAATGTTAGCTACACTTGGAAACTAGAAATACTTATTGTCTATAATTATATATACACTTAGGGTTAGCTTTGTGTTAATCTGTTATGTGAGAACATTTTAAAATGTAAGGAAGTAGATGAATATTATTACAGCAGTTTCTTGATGTATCCATTTGCTACTATAAACACAAAACACACACAGCTCTAATAATGCTATAGAATTTAATATAGTGAAAGTGCATTCACGCTAGGGTTACATGAATAATCAAACGAAAATTAACATTCTAAAGTGAGTTAGTGCACCCAAATCTAGTAGTTTTAACCTGTTTACTCAGACTGTTAATTAGAAAATCTGTTGGGCAAAAGTTGAATTATAGTATATATAATTATATATATATATACTATATAAACAGTAAACAGTAATCTTCCTGATAGTTCTGCATAAGTGACAGTGCCAATGCATGTGTAATTTGTATCGCTTACACATAAATGTAGATGTATGTTTTTGCTAGTATGATTTTCTATTGAATGTAATGAGACTTTGATCAGGGAAAGCAATTAAAAGAGCACTAATTAAGTGGTCAGTAACTAATCCAATACTTAATTACTTTATTGATTGGAAATGAAATGTACATGTGGGATTTTACAATTTTGCCACATTTTACTTTTTAAAATTAACATAGCTAGAATTGTATGTCAATAAAGTCACCATGCAGTACAGTATTTACAGTAATTTCATTATCACACTACAGTAGATCAAAAGTGGTTTGACAGTAATTGGTATACTGTCAATAGAACACCACAGTAGTAAGACAGTACAGTTATTGTACTATTATACTGAGAGTAGAACTAACGTAATTACTATTACTGTATGGTGACTTTTTATTGACATGGTTGCTTTTTATTGACATATATTGTACATAAAGTAATTGAAAAACATATGATGAATTATTACCTCAACATTAATCCATTAGCTTAAAAATACAATATGAATTTGTGTTTATAAAGTATATCATCCCACTGTTTTACAAACCTTTTTGTGGTAATTTATAAAATTCATGTTTTGTATCAGAGAATACATTCTCATCATTCTCTTCTTCATTACCCTCTCTTAGGAGGTCTAACTATAGTCTCTTAGGAATGAGTATTCATACCAAAGCTACAGAAAATTGTAATTACACAGAAAATATAAATTTAAAAAATGTCCGATAATCAATGACAAATGCGTGCAAACAGAAAAAATAGTAGCTCCAAAAGATAAACAATTGATTAGCCCTCAAATTACATTATAATTATAATTAAATTAATGAAATGTTTTTTTTTCAGGAGGGAAAGCATAATATTATGGAGATATTATTATAAAATAACATGATCAAAATAGTCATGCACGATATCTTTACAATAGTTTATGTCAATAATATTTAATTTTGATGTCAACTGTTAATTAAGTAGTAGCCAAGTAGAAGTCAATTTGAGGATATGTAAAAAATACTGTCACATGTTGTGATAAATTTAAAAGTTGAGCTTTTATATAGAATACCTCTTACATGAGAGATTTGTATGGCTTTGTGGTTATACATGTTATTTTGAGGTTTCAATATAATATTTTCCTAAGACCAAATGGTGATTTATTTTCTTGCTAGAAGTAATTTATTTCTTGTGATATTGATCTATATATAAAGTACATGCCATAATGAATGGCAAAAGCGATAGTGTGTAAATCCCATTAGTAATTATGTACAAAGGATGTTATTTGTTATTATAAGTACAAATTCACTAATTACTCTGAATGTTCACAGCTAATGGAATGGGAATTCTAATAATACACCATGGATTATACCTATAATACTATGCTATATAAATAGCAATATCATTATTTTTCTTACTATGCTTATCACATGCACTTTATATACTAGTCAGTATACATGTAGCTCAAGATTAAATGAAATTAGTACCTGTACATGTGTAAATATTACCTACAGTACATGTCAGTTGCTACTTAAACCACACTCACATGCTGTTTGTATTAAATACACAAGCATGACACAGTTTACATGCTCCACCCGATTACTCACAAGTAATTGTAGCATGCGAGTGCAATCAAGAGTACTCATGAGTGCAAACAAACATGCTATATATATAGCAGGCAGCTTACAAGTATGGATTAAGTTGCATCTAACATGTATTGTAGCAGGAAAAACAAATTAGCATTGAGGAAAACAAAATTGCATTGAAATTTAAATTTTAAAAATAGCCCAAAATGTTTTTACATTGATATATACAGCAAACACAAAAATGTTTTTGTCCCTACTAAAACAAAAAGGTCAAATAGTGGATTTAATTGCAAGCCTATGTATGTTTGAAAAATTGCTTCCTCCAATCAATTAACACAAGTCACATATGCACATGTATAATTATGAATACTTCAAGTACTGGACTTATATTTGAAAAAAAGATATCTTCCTGCATCATGTCAATCAAATGCTTAACTTTCTCACTATTAAGCTGATTTGTATAGAAAACCCAAAAAATTGGGTATTTAAGAAGAATAAAGATATGGGTTCTTTGCAGTGTATCCCCCACGGTAAATATTAAAGGTAGGGGATTGCATCTGTCATACATGACATTTGGTCAACAATGTTCAATCAGTGTTATAAAACAATGCTTTTCAGCATAACTATTAAAATTAAATGATGGGGAAGCAAGACTAAAGGGTGGGAGAGTGCCATGGTAGCACCGTTTGGGGAAACACTGCTTCCTTGATACCAAATTTCATTGACGTCCTGTACAAACTGATGTAATAAAAAGTGATTGAAAGCAAGGGTTTGAATAAATTATTTTGCTGTAAATGTCCCTTTTCTAATAGTAGGTCAAAATTATACAAAACATTAAGACATTTCCATAATTATTATGCAGTGTAATAAGGTTTAAATTATGCTAGGCCATTTGGCAGTTCAAATGTAATTTTGGTTAAACACATTTCAATTTTGTTTAGACAAATAATTTATGGCTCAGCAATCAGTCAATTAAACTTTTTACTATAATGTACATGTATTCATTCACAACCACATAACATACATCTTGGGGCATAAAATCATGCATAACTAGCTTTATTATTACTGATATATGGATAATTATTATTCCAATAAATGTATTCTGATTTTAACACTCTTAATAATCCATCTTGGGCCTGATATTTCTCCTAAACTCGATGCTCTCTTCATCCTGGGCATCGTACTCGAAGTTTAAAACTCACAGTGTCACACCTCTGCACAGCTGGACTTAGGAATTATTGTGGGGTGGGGTTTATGTGAAATTATGTGCATGAATATGTACGTGATACTGACCCCGCCTACAACAGGAGTGAGCATCGTCCTGATTGTAGGAGATTAAGAGCTCAAACTGCTGTTACAGCTTAGTTTGTGTGGTGTGCTATGGATATAATCAGACAGTAAGACCGACCATGCGACAATTTGCATGGCCATTTCCATGAAATGGTTAGAAATTGACCGACTGTTATTTTGTACACTGATTATGTCTCTTGACCATATCATTGCTACAATATGTGTTTTGGCTAATCAGAGTTTGGTTATTTGATGAAATAATTTGTCCGATTTTTCAACTGCCAGGTAGGACAAATTGTCCGTTTTTAAAATTATTTTTTGTTTCCGAAACGGATGTGTAACCACACCCACAACATAAAATTACTAAGTTTTATAAAAAAAAGCATGAGGAGATACTTACCTGGTGTGAAGCGTCCTGAAACTCCCAAGTAAAGAGTGCTGTAAATGCCACTATCTCAACTATTAAAGAAGATTATATTGACTGTGAGATTGTAGGAGGTGAACAGTGATTGCACTGGACAATCCAATAATTTTTGAAGATCACAATGTCATAAAAAGCTCATCAGATGAGCATGAATATTTCACAAGTATTAGAAATTGTACTGAGGCTGTTGTACAAAACCTTGAAGACAGGTTTCCTGATCTACCTATCTGGTCAGCCTTCAAAATATTTGATGCTCAATCATATCCTTCTAAGGCCACAAGTTTACATAATTTTGGAAAAAAAGAGGTGATAACAATTGTTGATCATTTTTGTACACCTAAATTTGGTGATGGCATAGAATATGATGAAATTATTGACCAAGCCTTGTTCCAGAGAGAGTGGCTTGTGTTCAAACGAAGTGTCTATGACAACTACAGAAGCCTCTCATTCAAGGAGTTAGCGAAAGAAATTATAACACAGAAAAATGCATTTTTTCCTACAATCTCAAAGTTATTGAAATTGATAATTGTTCTTCCAATGTCATCAGTACCATGTGAGAGAGGATTATCTGCTCACAACAGGATAAGAGCTAAACTTAAGCAACAATTAGTACAAAAAAAGGGAAGTCTTTAATGTTCATATCAGTAAATGGTCCAGATCTTGAAAATTTTGATTTTAATGAACCCCTTAAACTTTGGAAGAAAAGGAATAGACACATAGCTCTTCTACAAACACTGCGGTTGTTTAACAGTTATTTTGTCATAAATTTTGTTTTTAAATTTCATAATAAATTTTTTCTTGTTTCAACAGGTATGTTGTGATTCATACCAAAATGCATGTATGTCATTCTAGATTTCCACATCACTGATTACTATTAATATGTTTGATGGGAAGGGGCTGACTAAATTACTACATAAAGAACTAACCACCCTTATACATAAGTATAGGCATGCATTTATATATGTACATATTATTATACAATGTATACAATCATAACAATGTATAATATACATTGTAATGATATATATTCTGATACACCCAAACAATCGGTTTTATAAATCAGATATAAAACCTGCCCTCGACACAGCAACAAAAATTAGAAGACTATAACACTCACCTCAAGACTAAATGTTAGGAGAAGCTACTCACAGTTACATGAGTTACACTAATTTTGCCTTTCTGGAAATATATTAATTCACTATAGCATGCCTATATGTGATATAACAGATTTATAATAGCAAGCATTTGAATTAGTGTTGTTTTAGTTAACAATAACTATAAAAGAAAAACCTTTTTAGTGAGGCATTTTGTCTTTTAATTAATAAAATTATAAGTACAGGTCTACTGCAATAACTATAGCTAACCAAAATGAAAATTAGCCAATAATGGCCACTTTTAGTCACTTAACTAATTAGTAAGCTTAATATTACATTAGTTAATTAACTATAACTGAATTACATGTAAATGTTTGAGAAAGTAGGCATACTATAACTAAAACTAAAAGCCGTTGTTATTGTCAAACTAAAACAACACTAATTGGCATTGTATTGAGGGAGAGGTCCTATTAATAAAGTGCCTTCATAATATATACTATAATAATTATAATAATTATAAATATTGTAATTACAGTGGTGGACATAACAAAGTTAACATTTAGTAACCTTTCTACTATCGTTCTCTGATTCGTCCCGATTTTACGATTAAGAATCGTTTTTAGAATTGTAATCATTTGAAACCATTGAAATCAATCTTTGTGCATGCATATTTCAAATAATACGAAAGCCAAGTATGGGCATTGCCACTAACAAATACATGCCTCACTGCTCTCCTGCAGCGTTACGAAGCATGTTTTTATTATCTATGGCTTTCTTAAAAGGTCTTCTGTCTAAATATGCTGTTTAAAATGCATAAGTTATAAAGGTTGTAAAGAGGTGGGTGTTGCCCATGGGACTACTATACTTCAAGTGCTTGCCTTGCTCTCTTTCTGGTGATAGTGAAGCATAATTTTAACATCAATGGCTTTGTAAACTACCCCTGAAAAGTAAGTTGGAATCTTTGACCTGATAAAATATGAGAGTTATAGCTAAAAAGACTTATTAAGTACTCCGCCCACACATATAAACAAAAATGCTCATTTTAATCATAGGTTAATTATTATACTTACTAAAGCAAAATAATCAATCGTAATCAGAAACAAATGAAACCGTAAAATGATTTTTCTACTATTACAAAGCATAAACTTTTTTTTATGTCCAAGCAAGCTGGTAAGGGGTCAAAAGTAACAAAGGATTTTTTCCACATGCACGGACTTGCATATGATCAGCTTCATATGTATACTGGTTTATTGGTTTGGTAATGTGACTTAACTTATAGTTGTTCAAATTTCACTTCTCAAAATTAGATTTAAATACATATACCTGTGCTACACAAACTAAACTTATCTGTGACAGTAGTGGACACACACTAACTATGGACTCACTACACAAAGAAAATACAACTAATCCATGCTATGCTGTATTTCAATACCAGTGTCCTACTTAAAAAGTCATAACAATATATATATATAAGATTACTCACATCTAAATACTAAGTAGGAGTATCCACAATTAGCAAAACTAACAACCCTGCACTCAGTAGGAGGGTGACCACATCTCACTTTGACTTATTCCAGATCCTGTTAAGTCTACTAGTGAAGGATGAGTTGTATCAACAGTTCTTAAAGGGTTAAAAACTGATAGTTCTGATATTCACTCGTCCAAGATCTATAGGACACTAAAAAATAAGAACCAGTAAAATTTAAAATTTCAATTCATTTGTACAAAATATTAATTGGGGCTGTATTGTCATCTATATAATGTATTGTTACTAAACACAAATTACACAATACATTACGATGAGCCTTGGTCATCTCCTTGATACTGCTGAACTGTCATCTGCAGAACATACTACAGTCCACCTTAACCCTACACAAGTACAACTCTTTGTATTTTGCTTTATAGCAGTGAAAGTACTTATGTACGGTTATATGTAAGTGGTTTGTTTAATTTTGGTTCCTACATTAAGGTTGTACTAGGGGGAGGGGTAGTTGAAACTCCAATCGGTTTCTAGTCTTGCCAGCTTCTTGGCGTAGTTCTTGCTGCATACAATCTGGTTCCATTCTGTAGTTTTTGGAAGCCACACCCACCCCGGGGTATAATTATTGGGCCTAAATGTTTTCATTGATAGTTTATTTTCAGAAACAAGCTAAACACGGCCCACGGGTGGTGGAGGTGGCGGTGGGTGGTAAATAATGGCGGGGTAACTGTAGTTGCTCTCTGAGAAAGATCGGAGTTTGATAGTGTCTAGAAAGGTAAATTTTATGGTTTCAGTGAAAAGCTAAAGAATTCAGCTTTCTTCAGCCTCCAGAAAATGGCTCTATTTGTTTTCTGGAAATGCATTGTACTTGGTGCACGCCATGATTGGTGGGCGTGGCTTTCTCGGTTTTGTACTTATTGCGATTGCAAAAATGGACATTTTATATATGTTTTATCAATTCCAGGACCCTATAAAGGTGATTAGAAGATATGAAGGTTGCTACTACACCAGGTTAGAGTCATATTATATAATATTCTATTTTGAAACTGATTGGAGTCGCATCCGCCCACTCCCTAGTAGCACCTTAACCGCCCAACCTTGTTTGCATGCTTTTAGGGTTTTGACGTTCCTACATCTTTCATTTTTATTCAAAATGTTTTTATTCCATTCCTTTTGTAGATTTCAGAAATACTGGTGTAAGTTATAGACATACAATCATAATTTCAGTTTAAAGCTTGTTAATCAATCATTATTACACTCGCAGCTTAGCGTAGGCGGATGGGAACGGTAAGCATTTTGTCTGTGTGTCTGTGTATAATTAATACTAGGCTTTAAACTGTAATAGACTAGAATTTAATTATTATTCTTACGAATCGCGAAAATATAGAAAATTAAAGACTAAGAAAAGCAGACTAGTATATATTCATTTAATACAAGCATAATTAATCGTAGGCTTTCTACTGTAATAGACCAAATTTAATTATTATTCTTACCAATCGAAAATAAAGAAAATTAAAGATTAAGAAAAATAGACTATTTAATACAAGTATAATTAATCCTAGGCTTTAAACTGTAATAGATTAAAATTGAATTATTATTCTTACGAATCCAAAATATAGAAAATTAAAGACTAAGAAAAGCAGACTAGTATATTCATTTAATACAAGCATAATTAAATTTGGTCTATTACAGTGGAAAGCCTACGATCACTTATGCTTGTATTGAATATACTAGTCTATTTTTCTTAATCTTTTGTCTTCTTTCAATACCTATAATTATAACGTTAATGCTCTTTCTATAAAACCTTTTTCTTTTCCTAATCCATTGAATTAATTAAGTACTATCATTTTCGATTGTATTTCATTGGAAATATTTTCAAATTAATGAACTAATTTCTTTCTTTTTCAAGTAGCTAGCTATATATATTTCTATTTTCAAATTATCATTCTTGAAAATATTTTCGAATTAGCTAGCTATCACTTTTTCAACTTTTTTGTTATAATTGAATACACTATTGTCGATATAATTTGTTTGCTAATTCGACTGGTTGCATTTTTTCTTACAAATCATCATCATTGCTACTATGCATGCATCCTTCGGCAAAGAACGTTTTCAAAGTCAACAGCATTCTGTTCAGTTTCTGTATGTTATACAGAAGTAAAAAAGAATAGCACTAATATTGTACATAAATTATTTAATAACTATTATAATTCTAGACATGTATAAAATTATATACATAAAATATTTTATGTTACTACAATTAATAATTAATTGCTTGCATCCTCATCCTGCACACACCTCCCTGGCGAGGATGGGTGCGTGCGTGCATGCTCCCAGACCTGCTGCACGTGCAGGAATTTGAGCTCCCTATCATAAGACTGTGCATGTCATCGATCTCAAGACGAAGAAGATTCTGCATGTACCAGGGAGGGACCCAGGACCAAGATGTGAAGGATGTGGATAGATGGATGAAGATTAAACAAGAGGTGATTCGTGTTCTTCTATGTGCATTGTTGCCATCCATGCCCATGTAATTCATGCATATCATACTAATAATTCCGTTTGTCTATCATGTTAATTTGCATATTGTTTCTTCTCTCTCCCAGAAAACTCTACTTGCTACCTCCCCTGTCCATCTATCCACTCTCTCTCTCTCTCTCTCTCTCTACCTCATCGCATCTATTCTTCAATAAGAGGTAAGTTATGTCTCCATACTCTTTTCTATATTCTACACTTTCTTCTTAAATATTATTTTATTGTGAACAGTGTATTTACTATTTTTCCTTCCTGCACAGGTCTGTTTCTGATGATTTCGAGGTTTCTTCTGGTGTTCTCTTCTTGGAATTTGGATGCTCATTTGTTCTAATCACTCCTATCAGCCAGGGTTGGCCATGCCACCCTCTTTTTCTTTTTTTGGGGGGGGTGGCATGGTCAATCCTGGTTGGTAGGAGTGTGCGGGACAAATGAGTATACCGATGCCCAGGTTGGGGACGCCGGAGGTCTCTTCGAGTCACTAGATCCAGCCCCGTGTGGGGCAGTTCCAGTACATCCGGTCTAGCCTCATCTAGTGTTCCAGTTACAGTCTAACTACCTCATCCAGTTCCAGTCTACTTCGACCAGTGCTCCAGTTCCAGTCTACTTCATCCTAGGACCATCCCCATTGGGATTTCTCTTCTGCAAGGACTCATCTTCACTAGGATTTCATTGCTTATTCATCTCAACGGCAGTCAGTTCTTTGAAATATATTGTTTGTTTTTGTGTGTGTGTGTGTGTGTGTGTGTGTGTGTGTGTGTGTATGTGTATTTCAATTGTATTTTTTGTTCAAATGTTTCTTTGAAATGTTGTTCTTGTGTTTTGAGTTGCATTTTCAATATAATAGTAAATTATTATCAATTTTTAAGGAAATGTTAGTGATAATAGTTTAATTTTCTTTATTTTCGATTGGTAAGAATAGTAATTAAATTTGATCTATTACAGTTGAAAGCCTATGCTTGTATTAAAAATATGTACTTGTCTATTTTTCTTACTCTTTAATTTTCTTTATTTTAATTTCGATTGGTAAGAATAATAATTAAATTTGGTCTATTACAGTAGAAAGCCTACGATTAATTATGCTTGTATTAAATGAATATACTAGTCTGCTTTTCTTAGTCTTTAATTTTCTATATTTTCGCGATTCGTAAGAATAATAATTAAATTTTAGTCTATTACAGTTTAAAGCCTAGGATTAATTATGCTTGTATTAAATAGTCTATTTTTCTTAATCTTTAATTTTCTTTATTTTCGATTGGTAAGAATAATAATTAAATTTGGTCTATTACAGTGGAAAGCCTACGATTACTTATGCTTGTATTGAATATACTAGTCTATTTTTCTTAATCTTTTGTCTTCTTTCAATACCTATAATTATAACGTTAATGCTCTTTCTATAAAACCTTTTTCTTTTCCTAATCCATTGAATTAATTAAGTACTATCATTTTCGATTGTATTTCATTGGAAATATTTTCAAATTAATGAACTAATTTCTTTCTCTTTCAAGTAGCTAGCTATATATATTTCTATTTTCAAATTATCATTCTTGAAAATATTTTCGAATTAGCTAGCTATCACTTTTTCAACTTTTTTGTTATAATTGAATACACTATTGTCGATATAATTTGTTTGCTAATTCGACTGGTTGCATTTTTTTCTTACAAATCATCATCATTGCTACCATGCATGCATCCTTCGGCAAAGAACGTTTTCAAAGTCAACAGCATTCTGTTCAGTTTCTGTATGTTATACAGAAGTAAAAAAGAATAGCACTAATATTGTACATAAATTATTTAATAACTATTATAATTCTAGACATGTATAAAATTATATACATAAAATATTTTATGTTACTACAATTAATAATTAATTGCTTGCATCCTCATCCTGCACACACCTCCCTGGCGAGGATGCATAACATCACCTTTACGTTGTCAATGGCATCCTGTGACTACACTCTGTTAATGATGCGTAGGATATATGGGTTGACGGGAACGCGCTTCGGTCTGGAATGGTAAGCCTCTTTTTATGCCCTTGAGGACATATTTGAAACGGTTGACTAATGACAAAGAATGGTCAGGAAGGCCATAGGAAACCAGATTGCGCTCAAATATAGCCGAATAGATTGTTAGGTTATCACTTACAGTTTCTTAACCCGGGAGGTTTTGAAAATAATTCCAACCACACCTACAATGGATGTGATTGCGAGGTGTGGCTCAGCATCCCTAAACCTTCGTTGCAACTGAATACAGGCAATTTGCAACTTTCTCCAACTACTGGAGCAATCTAACAGTCACCTCTCTTACCAATTACTGGAAGCATACCATCTACTCAAGTCTGCAAGTGAATGCTATTTGTCACTTATTCTCCCAATATCCCTTTCTCTCTCATTAGAACCAGCTAGAAACCAAGTCTATACAGCACAGAAAATTACACATACATCAACAATTTCAATTGTACCTTAAGCTAACTTCAAAGTAACATCAAAGGGTGGGCACTTGAATCAAAGCACCGCTATACCACATCCAACAAAGCGTGGGCGTTTTTGACAATAGAATGCCGACATGCCGCCACCACATTGGTATACTCTCGTAATCTACAGTAATTTGAGGTGTGGCACCCAGTCATTGTAGTGAAATTTAGAATCTATGACAGGAAGTTGTAAAATTACAGAAATGTCGATTGTGGTCCACTCTGGGGGCCACTACAGTTGGAACCATCCCATCCCCTGGATCAGAGCCCCACAATCCCATGATCCAGATGCGTCTGAATATACATGGACTGAAGGAGATGGCAGTGGGAGCAGTGATGTACCATTCCAATCCTGTAGGAAGCACTTCCACCACTGTAGGTCTGCTCTGATGTGGGGCATTGACTGTGGTCAGTAGTGTAAACATCTGCCGTAAGAAAGTCCTGCCTGGCCTAACAACTGTAGCTGCATGTGATAGATAGCTGATGAGGGATTCCAAGTCTTTCTTAGTGCAAGACGTTCTAGGAAGCCACCTATCCAGCAGTGCCTGTAGCTGACTGAGTTTATCTGCGGGCAACCTCAACTCATATGCCTGTGTATCGATCAAGATACCAAGGAATGTCACGCAAGATGCTGGGCCCTCAGTTTTATGAGCGGCCACTGGGATGCCCAGGTGTTGAAAAACATTAGTGACCAGTGAGAGGGTCACAGTTGCCCCAGATGTGGCGGGGGTCCCAAAAAATAAAAAGTTATCAAGGTAGTGGAGTTGGTAGTGGACCCCTTGGCAATGGAGCACCCATGCGATTGCATCAGCAACAGTAGAGAATAGCTTGGGTGCAGACCGGAGGCCGAACAGGAGGGCCCGATCGATATACGTCCTGCTTCGCCATGAAATTCCTAGCAGAGACTGATCGTGGGGATGGAGAGGAACCATTCGATAAGCATCTTTCAAGTCCATCTTGACCAACTGTGTGGAGCGTCTTAACTGTAGAATGTGCTTGACTGCATCATCTACCGATGCATACGCCAGAGAGCACAGCTCTGGTGGGATGCCATCATTGACACTGTTGCCATGGGGAAATGACAGGTCTACAATCATCCTCCACCAGTCGACTTGGTGTGACTTGGCCGCACCAGGCCAAGTGGGCTCACGTGAACGAGTGGGGTGAGAGGATCAGCTATTGGGCCCACCAGTCGTCCAGCTGACACCTCTGTTGCAATGTGGTTCTCAACAACAGATGGGTTTGCAAGGGAAAAAGGGTGGTTGTGTGAGGCTGACTGCAATCGTGTAGACGAGCAGTCGAACCCAATGTGGAAGCCATTGGATAGACCTGTACAGATGTAGGATGCAAATGTCTGATCAGGGTGGGATGACAGGTACGATATCAGTAAGTCCACATTGATGGGAGTAGGGCAACGGGGCCAGAACAATGGGCCAGAACAATGGAGTGATAGGGGCCTGATTTGCGGCCAATATGCTGTAAAACTGTTACTACCAAACTAAAAGTGACACCAGCCTCAAAATACATCACAGGATTCACTGTGAGACGATAAATCTGATGCTACAAGTTCTATTTGCAGTAGAACAACAGCTTTAGAGTTATCAGGAAGAAAAGAAAAAAGCACAGAATAAAGCAAAAGGTGGGAAAAGAACAATGAGAACAATGGAAATGTTTGAGTTAATTTGATTGGCTAAAAAGATTAAAACAAAAGGCGGGAAAATTCAGTATAAAAAGCAGTGCATCTCAAGCACGTGACATTTGGGTTTGAACGGCCGAAGAGGACAAGACTAAGAAGAAGTGGATCAAGACTGCACAAGACCAAGAAGAAGTGGATAGATGGATCAAGAGTGCAAGACCAAGAATAAGTGTGGAAGATTCAAGAAAGAAAACCCAAGAACCATTCACTATACCAATGCCCAGGTTGGGGACGCCGAAGGTCTCTTCAAGTCAAACCATTCATTCACTATACTGATGCCCATGACGGTTGGGGACGCCGAAGGTCTCTTCATGTCACTATGGATCATATTACTACAACCGCAGGTCAATCTTTCCAACTGTGTGTCACTATATAATTTTTAATTTGCATACTACTTTTCTCTCTCTATACAGGTACTCTACCTATCCATCTATCCACTCTCTTCTCTTTTAAAAGGTGAGTTTTCTTTCCATGTCTTTCTCTTTTCTACTCTATTCATGTCCTTCATTCCTACAACCCAGGGTTGGCTAGCCACCTAAAAAAAAATTTTTTTTTAAATTGTTTTTCTTTTTTATTTCTTTATTTTGTGGTGGCTGGTCCAGCCCTGGTTGTAGGAAGGCAGGACAATGAGTATACCGATGCCCAGGTTGGGGATGCCAGAGGTCTCTTCAAGTCGCTAGATCCGCGTGTGGGGCAGTTCTAGTCTACCTCATCCAGTACTCCAGTTCCAGTCTACATATACCTCATCCAGAGCTCCAGTATACCTCATCCAGTACTCCAGTTCCAGTCTACCTCATCCAGTACTCTAGTTCCATCCACTGCTCCAGAGTTAAATTTTCTTGTAGTTTTTTTGTACATTATTTTTGTTTTTTAAATTTCATCATTTTTTTATCATCATCATGATTTTTGCTTAATGTACATTTCACAATAATAAATTTTACCACTTGTATTACATCTACTGTTTCAATCTACCTCATGCAATACTCCAGTGCCATCCTTCCTCATGCATTCATCATTCTAGTCCAGAAGAGATTAATTTTCTTTTTTAGTTTTTCATTCACTATTTCATTACTTTTCTTCATTTCAGTTTTTTCTTTATACACTACTTACACAACATTATTAATTTTATTCCTCAATAATTAATAATTGTAATAACACTACTCTCTCTACGCTATTTTTCTTACGTTATACATGTATTATTCTATACCATTTCTTTACTATTCTTTTTGTTTTGCTATTTTTTAAAAATATTTATTATACATAAACAATGTTACATAATATCTTTGAAACTCTATATGTTATATAAAGTCTAGAAAGATAATTATTAAATTTATAGTTTTAATTAAGGTTGTATGTAGTCTTTTGAGTGGGTGGATGATACTCCAAGCTTTTCCCCTCAATTTGGTCTGAAAAACATTTCATTAGGTATAGGTGATGTATTTTCTATATAGTAATGATATTAAAATAATTTGTAAATTCCCTACTCTTGTATTTTATCATTTGCTCTGTCTTTCTTTTAAAATTTGACTATTTCAAGAGATTTCAAACTATAATACAATTCACCTTCTCCAGCCAGCAGGATGAAGAGACTCCTGGAGAAAATGAAATGTAATGTGATACTTGACTGTAGGACAAAAGCTAATGAGCAACATAACCATAATATATCAAAATAACCATAATTATAATGATAATAGTTAACTTATTGTGTTTGCTATGTAAACAGTTTACATTTAAAACTGGAAGTACATTGTATAATTGGTATTAAGTGTGATATATCTTAATACTCAACCACAGAATACAACAAGTAACAGTTAAAGCATATTCATTCAAGTGAAATACAGAATTACAGAACGAGAGGTGTGGACAAGACAAGCATACAGCAGAAGCAAACTGAGTACTGTATGCTCAGCAAACATACAGCACTTGCTTTGTTGTGTTTGTCTCTACTATACCTGGTACTTTTCATAGCAGGAGAGTAAGTGGGTGCTTCAACTGATTTATAGTGATATGTTAGTGAATTAAAAGTTGCTCAATGGGTGAAAACAGTTACTAGAAGACGAATGTTCTAAGTATATATAGCCTTGTTTTATTCTTGTGCTCAAAGTACATGTGTATATGCTTATTTTATGCTGAGCCAGCACATTTGCTGTCATTGTGTGTGCGTTGCCGTGTCAAGATACCCTGCTAGTAATACATTTTCTGCTGCTTGTACATCAAAAGAAGAGTTTTTCAATAGATCATCATAGTGCATTTAACTATATAGTGTTGTATGTGTTTTCACACAGCACACATCCTATATGAAAACACATGAAATTTACATTGCAATAATGATAACTTTCTTGCTCTGTGTTATCAACTATAAAAGTACAGAATGATTAACAAATCATCAAAGTTGCTTCTATAAACATCTATTGTAGGTACTAGGTAATACTTCATATTAGCACAAGTCACAAATCAAAAGCACTGGTGTTACAGCAAAAGTGTGAGGTAATACTTTATATTTTATAGCAAACAATTATTGAAAGAAACTTTCTGGGTACCCAGATTGTTATTGTGAACAGATATCCGGATAGTGAAGACAGGATCCATTCAAGCCCTAATTGTGAACATATATCTGGATACTAAACTATTGTAATTCTCCACTCTACTAATTATCAAAATCATCTTACCATTAGTTTATTCAGTAAGGTTTGACAATTAATAACTCTCCATGCCTCTTCTCCATCTTCCACTAATATTCCTGGAAAACTCCTTAACTTCCAGTATATCCCGTCATATCGATCTCTTCCTAATGGTTTCAGTCTAATTTGATATTGATCTTCACACTGTTTAAGTAATTAAATGTAAATATGTACACAATTCTAATATATAGTACATGTTCATACATCACTCCATCAATGTGTGTATTTGCCTGTGTTTTAAAATAATTATCTGTTATCACAGTAGATTTCAGTGAATGATATACATGTACGTACATATAAATACATACTATGCTATCATGGTAACTGTTTGATTTCTTTAGGTGGTACGTACATTGTATATTATTGGATATTGTACCTGTCATGCAAGCATACGTTGTATGTAGTGGCAGTCAATGATATACATGTACGTAAATATATATAGATACATACTATGCTATCATGGGAACTGTTTGATTTCTTTAGGTGGTACGTACATTGTATATTATTGGATATTGTACCTGTCATGCAAACATACGTTGTATGTAGTGGTAGTGAATGATATACATGTACATACATATAAATACATACTATGCTATCATGGGAACAGTTTGATTTCTTTAGGTGGTATGTACATTGTATATTATTGGATATTGTACCTGTCATGCAAGCATATGTTGTATGTAGTGGCAGTCAATGATATACATGTACGTAAATATATATAGATACATACTATGCTATCATGGTATATAACTGTTTCATTTGGTTAGGTGGTATGTACATTGTATATTATTGGATATTGTACCTGTCATGCAAGCATATGTTGTATGTAGTGGCAGTCAATGATATACATGTACGTAAATATATATAGATACATACTATGCTATCATGGTATATAACTGTTTCATTTGGTTAGGTGGTATGTACATTGTATATTATTGGATATTGTACCTGTCATGCAAGCATACGTTGTATGTAGTGGTAGTGAATAATATACATGTACGTACATATAGATACATACTATGCTATCATGGGAACTGTTTGATTTGGTTAGGTGGTATGTACATTGTATAACTATGCTATATTGTTTATACTATGGTTAGCAGGTCTCTTTCTAATTTATCAGAATCCTGACGCAATGTAGTTCAGTAGTTTAGTTATAAATGCTTATCATTTTATATATGATCCATTTATACTATAATATCATACTGCATGTGATACTTGTAATTCTTTCAGTTTCTTGATAAATTCTGCTTTTCTTGTTTCCATAACTTCAAAAGTAGCACCATTGTCACATAGCTGTTTCATCTCTTCCCTAAATCAGATAATCAATCACATGACAAACACATGATAGTTTGACTGATAAAGTACCTCAGGTTTTTGGTCAGTTCAGATTCTTTGGCTCAAAGCTCTTTTCTTTTAATATCCATTTCATTAATATGACTGTCAAGTTCATCTGAAAAACTTTCCTACAAATACAATTACAAAAGGTGACCAAAGTTTTCAGTGGAGGTTCACATAAAACATCTACAGTGTTATCTATGGTAGTGTTTTGCCCACACTGGTCGGGAATAACCAGTGCCACTGAGATAATACATATGTAAGGTAATATATATCAAATTTTCCATCATGATTTATTATGCTACACACATGTTGTGGTATAGTAATTTTCAAAGAGGGCGTTTCCAATAATTCGTGACTCTAATTTCAAAATTTAAATTAATAATTCCTTTCTTAACCCTTAGAAGACTGAACTTGTTTTTCAAAATTCTTCCAATTTCCAACACTGGCGTTTCTATTGCATATATTTTGGCCACCGTTCACTTTCTCTACCCAAAACTAGGCTCCTTTTTCGACATGGAGTACTACTTCTACCAACTTGCTTGCCAGGACTCGAAAGTTCCCAAGCGCTTCATAGGCTTAAATCAAATGCAGTGCTCTCCTTCTTTTAACTGGAACTGGGGCAAACAAAATGACCCCACTGCATGTTGGCACCAGCTACACCCACGATTTCAGGTTTTACAGCAAGGGAAATGTCTCAGGTACCCACCAAAGCGCGTGTGCGGGGTTACCGAAACCACAATTTGCGTGGGCGGCGAGGGTGCACAGCCACCTGGAACCCCCATTAACAGGGGGACAACCCACTTTAAAAATCCCTCGTAGTCATTATTTAGGCCAAAGGGTGGCCGAAAAACCATCAACTTTTTAAGCCATTTTCATGGGCTTGTGCCTGACACCAATTACAAGCATTGGAGTGCTTCATATTGCTAGGAACATACTCCGAATCGTGTAGGGGTGAAATGTCACATATATGTGACATCCGACTTGTAAGGGTTAATAATGTTAATACATGTTGTGTAATTCAAATCTAATTTTGACATGTCATTCATACATGTACATGTAGATCAAGAATAGAAACTCAAGCAGCTGTTCAATGGTCTGGAAAGAAGTGCTAATATTAAACCTAATATTTGTATTTGTAGAATGTTATTAGTCAGTGATCACTCCTTCTAATTTCCTTAAAAATAATTATTCAGCTAATCAATATAGAGAATTCAAAATTAAAAATGGATTTAGATTTCTCCATGGACATCTCACAAAGATACATGCATTTGGACATATGATACCCTTTTGATTAAAATCCAATGCCAACACATGTAACCAGGTATGGAAATCTTAATCTTGGATTCTAACTAAAAATATATATAATTTAAGGCTGGGCGATATTCGAAAATTCCGACATATCGTTGATAATAGAGCTCCAATCGTTCGCGATATTCACCTTTTTCACTGTCGATAGTTTGCACGTGGGTTTGCGCATGCGCATACCATTATTGACCTCATGTTGAATTAAAAATGGAAGTTGATGTTCTCAGGAGACAACCGTGGAGACAACACTACTCGTACCATTGGAGCGAGCTACTAGTTTAGTATGGAAATTTTTTGGGTTTGAAACTAGTACTGATGGAAGGACAGAAAAGAAGAAACGAACTGAAGTGGTTTGTAAGTTGTGTAAAAAAGAATTAAAGTATACTGGTGGCACTTCTAATCTGCATTTTCATCTCGAAAATCATCATCTTGTTCTGACAGTGCATATATTCAATTATCTTGTCAAATTTTGTTTGTTTTTCAGAAATTAAATTTTTCGAAATAAAAAAATATTGATGTCATAGTAACTTAAGTCTTTTTTGTCATTGTATCATTCCTATGTAATACAAATAAATGTAACTAATTAACTATCGTTTTATATCGTAATATCGTGAACATACAGTATCACTATCGGGATAGTAAAAAATTGCACTATCGCCCAGCTCTAATATAATTGTTGACTGGACAAGACTGTTCATATATGCATACAGTATATGTCAATAAAAAGTCACCATACAGTACAGTCAGTAGTTTCATTATTACACTACAGTAGTTTAACGGTAGTTTTGACAGTAACTGGTGTACTTGTCTATTGAACACCACAGCAGTGAAACAGTAATTACTATTATAACTATACTGATACTAGAACTAAGGTAATTACTATTACTGTATGGTGACATTTTATTGATATACACTGTATGTACATGTCAGGAGTAAATGCAGAACAGATAAGCCAATAAGAAACAAATATAAAAATATAAGCATAAATATTGACTACGAGTGGTGTTCTCAATAAAAGCAGAAGTGACAAAAACTAATTTATGAATTATGATGTACATGTAAAACAATAAAATCTAACTTATTAGTTTCCATGTGACTGATTTACCCATTCAATCATATATTTTAAAAACAGAACACACAGCTTACCGTTTCCATGACAATATGACAAATATCATCTAGTACATGTATGTGTTGTTCAACAGTCAACTCCTCTTCTTTTATAATACCCTACAACACAAGACAAGAGAAAAAGTATAGAAAGAAAGCTACCAATGATAAAGGTAAATTTCACATTTTAGCATATTCATGCATACACAACAAATTTAAATGAATCATATAAGCACAAATGGGCTCCTTGTTGGATACATGAATGTAGTATTATATCACTCCAGTGAAAAGAAATATTATGAAGAGTAAAGAACATCATATACATGTAGCTCAAATAATTTGTGAGGTAAATAAATCATTGTTTTGTGTGTTTAGCTTTGACGTTCAAACTATTTACAGTTTAAAACTTTTGTGGTTGCATAGAATGTACTGCAAATAGTGTGAACATCTATTACCCACGCATTTTTATGGTTCGTAGGGCCATCCCTATAATTGCTTTCCAACAGTTTCAAACTATATATATTATATATAATTATATATAATAATATATTAGTGTTGTTTTAGTTTGACAATAGTGACTACTTTTAGTCATAGTTATAGTTAATTAACTAAAATAATTTTAGGCTTACTAAAAGGGTTTTAGTTATAGTTAACTAACTAAAAGTGCCCATTATTGGCCAATTTTCATTTTAGTTAGTTACAGTTATTACAGTAGACTTATAATTTAGTTATAGTTTAGTTAACTAAAAGTCACAGTGCTTTACTAAAAGGGGCTTTAGTTTTAGTTATAGTTACTAAAACAACACTAATACATGTATATATATATATTTATACATGCGTGTATAATTGTATATATGTTTGGGTCATTTGCGTGAGTATGAGTATCTGTGTGTCTGTGTGTTAGCAATTTTTCTGGAAAAATAAAAACATTGACATTTCAAACAGGGTACTGGTAGACTTCAAATTATACAAGGAAAAAAATTAACGTAGGAATTCTTCTAAAACCTTTTGGTTCTAAAGTTATGACAATTTTTATAACTCAGAGTTACCGTTTCACGACTATACGATGAAACGACAGCCATAACGAGAGTAAATATGGACACACAAAACACAAGTTATCCTGGTTCATGGCTGTTGCTAGCCAAGAAACACTTCAAACCAAAACAATCGAGGTAATAGCTGCTACTACATCACCATTGACGCAGGATAGAGAGCTACCTAGCTCCACCTACAGGTATGTGACATACGTGCATGCTTGCAAAGCGTCATGTACTAAACACGTGATAGAGGTGACTCAATATGTTTTCACACATTGGAGACATTGGAGGTAGACTTGAGAACTTCTTCATTGTTTGTCGAAGGAAAACAGAGATTAATATGCAAGATATCTATACAAATAATACATTGATATTCTTGTTTTGTCTTTTAGGATATAACGTTATAACAGTTTTAATGCCCATAAATGTTTTTCAAATTTATATGTGTATATATTCCATGTAACAAAAGTATTGTTTGTTCCAAACACAAACTTAATTATATTTTGAAAAAAATTGTAATGCTTTGTATTACTTTGCCACATAGGTGAGGGTCCCATCCCGATGGCGCTCGTTTATGAATTAATTATCATTCACTTTCACTTACAGATGATGTCTACTTTCTATTTCACTTAAAGCACTGTCTGCAAAAGAAGTAGTATAAATCACTGTGTCAACAATTATGCTTATCATAGTATACAATGGCTTAATAATTTTTATATTCATTATAAGAAAGTATTTGCTAACAAATTTTTTGCAATGCAACAAGCACCTTTTCCTTTTCAGCATCTATGTTTTGAGGATACAAATGCACATGTGCAATTAAATTGTGGCTTGTGGCTTGATTAATGAATATACTTATGAAAATGGCGTCCAATTTGAGATCAAATCTTTGCAGTTATTGAGACTGTCTTCTTTCATAGTACCTGAAGATACATGTATCATCTCGATACTTGTAGACCAGAATTTTACTATGAATGCGACTGGAATGGTGCTAGAATCATTGTCATAGTTCAACAAACGAAAAATGATTCGCCTGGAGAATCAGAATCTGATGAACATTCAGACAGTTTTGCTACTCGCCGGCTCTCTACCTTAACATCTAGATGGTGTTAGTAGTCATAGAAACACTAGATATCAAAAGGTGTGTGTATGTTAAGACTTGTCTTTATAAGTTTAGCAGATATTATAGCTCATCATTTGCAATTGAAATGTATGGGTGGCCATTTTTTTCAGTGCCATCCCTACATACATGTAGATATTCTTTGTTGTTTGTAGCTGTTGTACACCATTTTGACAATCTGGCATGTATTATCGAGCATATGGTTTGGTTGGGGAGGCAATGCCATCTAACACATTCAAGCGATAAATTGTGCTGTAATTATGACGAAACCACACCACAATTATGTATCTAATAACACGGGAATTGAAAGAGTACTACATGTACATGTACTTGTATGTGGTATAGCAACATTTTTCCACTCTTTACTGAAGAGTCATGTACATGTGTACAAGTACATGAATATGAAATAATGATTCACACAAAAAGTGGAAAGATGTATATAATTATAGTAATGTCTCAATTTACTGTATTTTTACATACACAACTATATTTTACAATGAACGTTAGTCCAGCTAAACTACCTTCCATCATGACAATCTGATGGTGTAGAAATTAATGCTCTACCAATGTGCTGGCTTTGGAAAGTTGACCATTACCAGCTAGTCACAGACAATGCTATAGGAGACAAATTGGTGATGCGTATAGTCAGTCCACACAGTGTGTATACTCATTGTAATACTAACCTACAATCCAAGCTGACTCACTATCATGTCATAAAAGAAGGGTTTAGCCTGCTATACTATGGTAATTTGACAATTAAATAAATGAAACTCACTATTATACATATATTGCCATGACAACAGACCCCCATCATGTGACATACAGAACTGCTGAAGATCAAAAGGAAGAGTACATACCATTGCTTTTTCCCACAATGAAATTTGCTGTTGTGTGGCAGGATCATTATGTATCATCTTCACATTACAAACACCTGGTTGTGGTACACGGTCATGTAAAATGTAAATAAATACAAATTATGTATCTACATGTACATATACAATGTATTGTCAACATTTACACAATTGCACATAATTTTGCATGCTTGTTTCAAATATTGTAGTATAAATAAAGGCTCAATCTTTGATTTTATCCAGTTTTTAAAAAAGCCTAAATAAATTTGCTATGAAACAACCTTAGTGGTAATCGCAATCCAGTACCCTAGTATAGCGGGTATTTTTCACAAGGAATGTTCATTTTAAGTATTAAATTCACACATACATACATACATACCTGTAATATCAGTTAATTACCAGGGGTGCAGAGTGCAGATGGGGTGGGGCCCAATCAATTAGGACCAAAAATTTCCTAATTTTTCATTAGGTATGATCAATTATATTAACAATTATTTACTTGAAATTCATCTATGTGTAATGTATATTCTGGTCCTGGGCTTCCACAAAGATCAGGCTCCTCCTGACTGACAAACAGGGATCCTCACAATGCTGAGCCCTGCCACCAACAAATTAAGACTACATGCAAATGCTAAATCTTAGTGGCCCTGGCTATTACAGGTTCTTTTTTTTTTACTGTAGTCTGGGTTGATTCATCAGCCATTTTTATGGCAGTAGGGTTTGAAATTTCTTTCTATCTAATGGACAGCCTTTGAAACTACAAAACGGATGTCTAGAACTAGAATATCACCAAGTTCAATAGTAAAATTGATGTAAAAAGACGAGTAAGTTACTTACGTAATCAAGTTTTCTTGCAACCCAGCAATTCCACGTGGTCAGGCCCTTAATAATTGCGCATACGCAATATTTAATGTTTCCTGATTCACCTTTCAAATTTCAAAATTTGTTAGTTTATCAAACATAGAGTGTTAGTAGTGATCCTTCTTCTCCTGAAGAAGTATCAGAAGATCGAGGCAGTTCTATAACGTCCAGTTTACTTAAAGAATATGAAGATTTGTTGCGATATGCTGTAGTGAAACCAATTTTCAATGGCCCAGTATCCAAGGACACGAAGACCACACCCTCTAGTTCTCAAAGATTAGGAGTTCATTCTACTCAAGGTATCTTGTTATTTACTCTATTTATGATTATGAAACTTATTTGTGACAGTGACTCATCTGGATACTTCAGTTTCAAGTAGTGAAGAAGAGGTAGCCGAAGGTGGAGAAAATGAATTACTAAAACCACACCCATGACTTGCCATAGTCTGGCGTAGCCAGACCTTCGCAGAAAGGCGGGAGGGACTGGGGACATACCATTGTTTGTACTGGCTGGAATTATAGTTGCAGCCCAATCAGATTGCAGGAATGCGGTCGCGTGTCACTGTGGAATGTTTATTGTATTTGTGAAATATGGAGGCTAGAGATGTAGAAAAAGTGGCTACAGAAGCAGTCATTGTGCTTGGCTACTCCAACTTGAAAAACTACAAATGGCTGTGATAGTTTCATTTGTCATGGATCGTGATGTTTTTGCCAACCTAATTTCTGATGAATCAACTGCTACACGATTGATAAAAGTTTTCCAGACAGAGATGGATAACAACTTGAGAACCTTGAATATTTCTTCTGTTGCTCTCTTTGCCTCTCAGATGATCACCACAACCAATATATAGCTACACAAGTGGTATTGTTTAATATTGACCCAATGTGGCTTTATAACTATATTCATAATTATAGTGACTATGTGACTAATTAAATTCCTATGGTACAAATGATGGTATAGTATGTCCCCAGACTCTCCAGTCTTTCCACAGAAGTTTGGCTATGCCAGACTAGACTTGCCATGGAATTTTTCGCTTCAAGTTGATCTAATTTTTGCGAGTTATGTAATTATATTCACAGCTTACACGTGAAGGTAATTGCATACCAATACCTGTGGCACATTCTGAACAAAAGGTTTAGAATGATTCACCAGACTCCAGGGCCTTTTCATTTGGCGAGTCTGGGAACAGGACTATGTATTATGTAGCTGTCTGTCTGTCTTGGTTACCTCATTGAGGTGTGAGTAGTGCCTCCTGATCTTACATGTAGATACCATGGTTTCCTTTACTAAATAACCTAATAAAGATCACTGAAACATTTGAATTAAATTGAAAGGTCATAAAACTTATTTATCATTATTTCTATTAATTTGCTTGTTGTTAATATTATCTTATTTTATATTCAGGAAACCACTTCATACTGACCTCACTCATTTCCTAACTTCCAAGTCTGGTGATGATAGTCAAAAGTATGATCCAGAACTTGCTAGACTGGATAATCATTGGATGTTTGGTGTACTGACCTAAAGAGAAATGTTTTGGTATGAATAAAATAAATGGAAATTAATTTTACATATGGATATGCAAGTACATCATCGGACACAATATACACTGTACGTGTACATTAGTGAATGCACTAATGTACATGTATATGTACATGTACATTGGTAATTTGGTATTTGCCATTTCAGTTGAAACTTAATAATTCTACTCACTACTTCATGGGTAAAACAAATGTTATTTTCACATTCTCTAGTTATTTTGTAGATGTACATGAGAATGTGTGAATTGCGTATGTCCAAAAGTAAACATAACAATTCAATTTCAAGCAAGTTCCATATTTTTAACTGTAATCCCAAGTAACTCTGATAGTCCCAGGATTGTCACAACTTCCTATACCCTCTATGTCAGAGTATCCCTATACACCATGGTAACTCTGATTTCCAGGATTGTCATACTTCCCCATACCCTCTATGTCAGAGTATCCCTGTACACCATAGTAACTCTGACAGTCCCGGGGATTGTCACACCTTCCTATATCCTCTAACTTGGACAATCAGGAGTTTCTCCACTGTTAAGTAAAATCAGCTACATATATGTATATCAGTTTATAAAATTCTCTGTCTCTGTCCTTGCCTCTCTCTCAGGTGCATCACTCTTCTGAAAAAGCACTAAAGGAAATAGCACTTCTAAAACGAGCTCAAATTCTCTATGAACTCAAAAGGACCAGCTATTACAGTTGAAAGATGTGTACCTGTTAAGTCTTAACTTCACAGACCCTTATTATTGTCTTACAACACAGTATGTAATTTATTTTGTTATCTATATAGTATGTTAATATATCATAGGTAGTAAAGTATTCTATTATATAGGAGTTATTATTTTTATCACCTTAAGCATTTTTGTAGTTTCTACAAATGAAGTAATTTCCATAATAAAAACTATTTTGATGGAGTTAAGAAGGAAGACATTCGTTTTATTGTAGACTCACATGACAGTGTGATGAAGTGTAGCAGGCAAATTCTATAGTGCATGAGTTTTGAAAATACAATTAAGTGAGTCACTACATGTATGATCAACATACTAAATAATAATAGACTTTAATGCTTTATTTTAATTACATGTATTATTCCGTTTTTTTTTTATTTTAAAATTGTTTATAAGCTTAATCTTGAGCCAAAATGCAGTTTTACAAATTCGCCATTTACTCACATTAAACATCCATACTAAGTGAGTTTAATCATTATCAAGGTTGTAAATTATAATTATAGTTTTACATAACTATGCTGTATGGAATAGCATAATAATTATGTATTACAGTAAGATAATTATAGACTGTCTTTATGACCAGAAATACATAATTGAACTTAAATTACAATAACACATGAATATCACTGTCTGTATTAGCACAAGTCAAAATAAACATGAATATTGATGTACTTACATGTCAATAGAAATTGAACTATTATTCTGAACTTGTAAGTTGGGTTGCAAAACACAGTCATGAATATTGTTGTCCTCACAATGTAATCTTTGACCAAGAGCTGAAAATAAAACATTGTAAAACTACAACTAAGAATGCTAAGAATATAATGTATGTGTCAATGATGATCATTCTATCAAATCACTTAATTCTGGTATAATTTAATTACATGATTATTTCACTTCTTGAATGTTTTTGTATAGGATTTGGGATCTGAGCATGCCTTTGTTTGTCAATAACCTATGTATATTAAATTATACACTAAACTTGACACTCTAAAACAAGGAAATGAACAAACTATCATTCTGAGGAAGGCGATACCCTTGTCTATGTACTGATTGTGTACACACCCATTCATCATGTTCTGTCTGCAATTCGAGTACACATGTGAATGACAAGTTTGATGTGAAAGGTAACCAATTCTCATTGGTATGAAAATAGATATTATGAGAATTGGTTAATTTAGTTACCTTTCACATCAAACTTTCAATTGAGAAGGTATATCTGATTGCAAGATACATGCATACATGTATGAATATTGTTATACTGCTGTGCACCTGTGACTAAAACATGTGTTACACATGCTAATCACTGTATGTGATATTATGAGCGTTAAGAAGAAATGAACTTAGGTAAATAAGTTTAAACACTTCTGTTTAATCTAAAAAATCCCCTTCAATGATCTATATTCCAGATCAACACACAGCTGGTTGTATATAGTTATATAATATATAGAAACAGGCACAATTATTCTTAGGAGTACAATTGAAGTCAGGTGTTGCAAATGTTTTACTGGATAACATACCTAATAGTTCTACTTTGAGGGGAAAACAATTTTATTAAAAGGGAAAATCATTGGACATTTTTAAATTGGTGGGTGGGTTAATTTAAGATTTTGTGGGGGGGGTGGAATTTTCATACTGAACTGTGATAACAAGTGCAGTGGATATATATATAAACTACTTTAAGGGAAATAATATTCCAGTATTTTTGCAACAGTGCTAAGAGTCTGTCAAACAGTTATGTCTTGGACTGCAATTTTCATGTTTGGTCTCATTGTCTTCTCAAGTGCACTTGCTAACGAACGTGAGTGAATTTTATGTTTTGTAAAAAAAATAAAAATTTTTATCCATACCCCGTTGTAACAGAAAATATCTTGTATATAGTTTAGAGGGAAATGTTGTTATCATATTGTTGTAAACTGCTGCGAACAAGACACACCTCGTTTATTGGCGCGTAGGGGGCTTAATATATATACACACTGAGTGGGTTGATACATCACGGCTAAATACTAATTATAGTTCTATAAGGTAAATGGCTATTGAAAATGTAAGCTCATGCTTCATGTAAGCCAAGGGGTCTCAGTTGTTCCAAAACAGCAGTTGTACATTGAAAGTTTCACAAATATTTTTACAACTATATATAAATATTATTCTTTACTAAACCGATAATCACTTTACTAAATCAACTCTTAAAGTTCACTAAATCTATTAACAATTTACAATAAAATCAACTCTAAAATTCAGAAGTGGATTTAATAAAAAGTGTGGAGTGAATTTTGTAAATCACTAGTATAATATTTGTATATATAATTGATACATACACCAATCCTATTTAGCAGTAATTTTATCTTGCTGTTTACTTAATTATATCCTCTTTGTCTTGCATACATACACTATACATTACTGTTAACTGTACAGATAACATTTATACACACACTTGTCACAATCTGTTAGTCAACCTTTGTACCTTTGTATCTTTCAAATTTCTTTTGCACCTATAAATCTGGTTTCACTGCAGCAGTGGAGAATGACTATTGGATGTTTTTGTCCATCTAATGTTAAAACATTTTGTAGAAATGGCTTTGCAAATAGTAAATGTTGTTCCAGTCGCATTCATAGTAAAATTCTGGTCTGAAAGTATCGAGATGATATCTTCAGATACTATGAAAGAAAAGAGTCTCAACGACTACGAAGAATTGATCTCGAATTGGACGCCATTTTCGTAGGTGTATTCCAGTCACATGGAATTTAACTGTGCATGCGCACGAGTATACTCAAGCTGAAAGTGCATAAAATGTGTGAGCAAATAATAATGAATATAATTATTAAGCCTTGTATAGTACTATGACAACATTGGAATGCCATTTGGTTGATATAGTGACTGACACTACTTCTTGTATGACTGCAGATAGTCTTGTAATTGAAATAGTAGGCATCATCTGTAAGTGAAAGAGAATGATAATCAATTCATAAATAATTAATATATATATATATATATAAAAGACTAACCTTCATTGATGAACAAACATTAATGCATTTATGATTGTATGATTTCATATGACTTGCACCAGTATTTCTTCAATGTACAAAAAATATTCACACCATTCAGAAAAAAAAACAATGGAAACAAGAATAATAAAAAACATTTCCAATCAAAATGAAAGATGATGTAGGGATGTCAAAACCCAAAAGCATGCGACCAAGGTTAGGTGGGACCCAAAATTAAACAAACCACTTCCATATAACCTACATAAGTACAGCTCTTTGTATTTTGCTTTATAGTGATGTAAGTACTTATGTATATAGGGTTATATGGAAGTGGTTTGTTTAATTTTGGGTCCCACCTAACCTTGTTCGCATGCTTTTTGGGTTTTGACATCCCTACATCATCTTTCATTTTTATTGGAAATGTTTTTTATTATTCTTGTTATATATATAATTATATATATATATATATATATATATATATATAGTAAATTCCTTTTGCTGAGGAAATTGTAGAGTTGATTTTATTATTTTTGAGCATGCAATGGAATTTTTTAGTTATTAATTATTCACATAAGGTGTGTTTTCTATATTGTGTCTTTCACCTTTAGCAATTGTACTGCTTCTTATCGGTCTGAATCATAGCTGCATAACAACAACAATGCTTGCACAGTATATAGCATCGACAACTTCTACAATAACAAAACCCTAAAAATTATATTTTATGAAGTGACAAATTGTAGAATACATACTGTATTGCATGTATTTATACATGCATTCTCACATTCTCAATGTATTAATGACATTGTACTATCAATTTCCTTTGCAGCGATTATTACTATTCATAGCAAATAAAGTTAAAAATAAAAAAAAAACACTTAGAACAGTAATAGAGCAGATTCTGAAAGATCCAGTTACTATATACTAGGAAACTGGCACAATGTAATATAGTAAAATGGCAATAAAATGTCATTGAGTCATTTAGTCATCAATAGGCTTTATATTGTACATGGATGGATTATAACATGCACTTATGATTATTGTTGTCATTACTATTGCAGGAATTGAAGATTCACTATTACCTACCTTACTATATGAACCTTCACCATCACTTTCTCTTGATTTTTCACCAGCACTCACTTCTTTGCTATCACAATCACCCATTCCAACTCTGGAAATCAATGGTTAGTTATCATCAAAGTTAACTTATTTCTACTAAAAGGCTGCTCTTTTAGTAGAAATAATTCTCACGAAATAAAAATAATACTATTGCAAGATTTTTTATGGCCCGCAGGGCCATCCCTATGATTGCTTTTCCACGGGTTCGATGTATGTTTATATATATTTTTTCTTGTGTCCACTTACGCGAGTATGCGTTGTATACGTAGTTAAGGAAGTTACATCATTCCCGGGGGCTCGGTCAATTAATGGGCGTGGCGCGTAAAAGAACGCGCGATCATTGATCAAGCTCTACACAGCAGCAGAAAGAAATCTGTGTAGCTTATGTAGAAACTGGAACTAATAGCTAGCTATTCTGCCTGAAATATATTCCTAAAGTTCTACAAGGTCCTTTGAAAGGTCAGGAGAGTAGATAATCAAAATAATAAGCTGTTGTCTTTCATGCTTGATAAAGTCAGCCATGATTACCGAATGCTGGACACCACAAAGCAGTCATAGAGATATGTTTATCTTTACTTAAATTTGTAAAGCAATCATAGGGATGTTTTTTTTCTCTATATACACTTGTTAAGAAAATGATTTAGTGAGTATCAAGCAAGTAAAGTTTAAAACACTTAAGAACAGCAGATTCTGAAAGACCCAGTTACTATATACTAGAAAGCTGGTGCAGAAAATGTAATATAGCAATAAAATGTCATTGAGGCATTGAGCCATCAATAGGCTTTATATTGTACATGCATGGACTGTAAAATAAAAGGAGTTATGATTATAGTTGTTATTACTATTGCAGGAACTGAAGTTTCACTATCACCTTCCTCACCATATGAACCTTCACCATCACTTTCTCTTGATTTTGCACCATCACTCACCTCTTTGTTATCACAATCTCCCTCTCCCACTTTGGAAATCGATGGTTAGTTATCATCAAAGTTAAATTATTTCTACTAAAAGGCTGCTCTTTTAGTAGAAATAATTCTCAGGAAATAAAAATAATACTATTGCAAGATTTTTTGAGAAAATGATTTAGTGAGCATCAAGCAAGTAAAGTTTAAAACACTCAAGAACAGCAGATTCTGAAAGACCCAGTTACTATATACTAGAAAGCTGGTGCAGAAAATATAATATAGCAATAAAATGTCATTGAGGCATTGAGCCATCAATAATATTCATATTGTACATGCATGGATTATAACCGGCATGTCAAAATAAATGCGCTTATGATTAGTTTTGTTATTACTATTGCAGGAATTGAAGATTTACTATTACCTACCTCACTATATGAATTTTCACCATCACTTTCTCTTGCTTTTGCACCATCACTCACCCCTTTGCTATCACAATCTCCCTCTCCCACTTTGGAAATCGATGGTTAGTTATCATCAAAGTTAATGTATATTTGTGAGTAAATATGTAACAAAATATATTACACAACTACAGATTAACCAAAGAGTTGAAATTGATTATTAATTCATTTATGAAATCTTTTTCTTAGCATGTACACATGGTGATGTGAGACTTGTTAATGGCAATAGTGAAACTGAGGGCAGAGTAGAGGTTTGTTATAATGGCACATGGAGTACAGTCTGTGATCAATCATGGGGAATTAATAATGCTAAAGTAGTATGCAGACAGCTGGGATTCTCAACCGGAGGTAATAAATGAATTACAGTTTTAAGCATATCATATTAGACATTATAAATGTTGTGGATTTTCTATTGCATTTCACATAAAAGAAAAGCAGAAACTCATAAACTTCCAAAATCTATTAAAGACACATTAATTGTATAATGCTTTGCTATAATATATATATATATATATATATATATATATATATATATATATATATATATATATATATATATATATATATATAATTTAGTTTTACATTACAACTGAATTCACGGCAACAGCTGTACCATCATTATCTTATGCTTATAAATGCATCATTATTAATACTATTTGTGCAAATTAAGCTTGCATACAGTAGTGTGAATATCCCTACTTTTTGTAATTGAACTACCACATGAAATTAACTGTACTTCCATAACAGCTACTTGTTGCATATGTCTATAGTCTTCTTGAGATTGAAACAATCACAATGCTTCTTTGTTTAGGTGCCGTACCAGCTCACTTTGGTGAAGGTAGTGAATCGATATTGTCAAATCAAATTAAATGTTCTGGCAGGGAACCAAAGCTGCTTTTATGTGAACAAGAAGCATTACAAACACGTGATTGTAATCATTCTCATGATGCTGGTGTGAGATGTGGAGGTATATATATACAGCTAATTATTATAATTACCATGCATGGATTGCTTTTGAATACCAAAATTAGATCTTATAGCTAACTAAAAGTTTCACATAGTAAAGAAAGAACTCCTTGATTGATATAATATTAATGTCATTGAGTCATTGAATCTTTATGTTGTACATGCATGGGCTATAACCTGCATGTAAGCATTTATGATTATTGTTTTTATACTCTTGCAGGAAGTGAAATTTCACCATCACCTTCCTCCTCACTATATGAATCTTCACCATCACCGTCCTCACTATATGAATCTTTACCATCACCTTCCTCCTCACTATATGAATTTTCACCATCACTTTCTCTTCGATTTTCACCACCATCACTCACTCCCTTGTTATCACAATCACCCTCTCCCACTCTGAAAATCAATGGTGAGTTATCATCAACATCAAAGAGATATAGTTATATAAGACTTCAATCTCGTTATTTGCTATATATCTATGTAACTGTCTATCTATAAATATACCTGTGTATATGATCTATCATGCTACATAATTGCAATGATAAGATATGTAGCATAATAGATACATGTGTTATGAATTTATTCATAATATTTGCAATTATTACTCACCCTTGCCACTGAAGGTTATAGTAATCTATAGTGGTATATATGTGTATGAAATTAATATAGTGACTTTGAATTATTGGCAGTTGCACAGGAAATGTCCATCTTGATCAAACATTAACCACAAACAGCAGCTCCACCTTTAACGTCGCTATTAAAGCAGCATGCAATCCCACTGCAAGAATATTGAAGGGCACTGAAGTGCAAAACCCTCATTCTATATACTCACAACATAAATTAAAAATCTAATGATGTTCATATATAGTTTGCACATGTGCACAACATGGCTGATTTAATTTCTTTGTGTGATGAAACATTTTCCATAGGCAAAAACCAGGTTAGTATCTCGTATCTGCAAAGTTTCATGCATTCTCAAACCTAATTAGCAACCAATATACTTTTGTTACTTATTTACTTTTTAAAATTTTAAATTTTATACCGTAGGGCCGGTTTTTTTTTTCGCGGATAACAAATTTCGCGAATTTCGTGGAATATGTATGGTATGCTTCATGAAAATTAATTTCTCGAATTCTTCTTCTTCCACGCCCACAGTGATTTGCACACACATGCATGATAAAATGTGCATGCGCACACGTACGTACATGCTTGAGGTCAAGTGTCAAAAGAAAAGTATTTTGACAAACCCCGAAGGAGCCCTTTCAGACCACATGCCATCTGAAAGTATTGCAGCAGCCAACAAAGAGGTTATCTCTTCTTCTTCTTTGACAACAGCGACAGCATACGTATCAAAAACATTCCCAAACTCTGGTTTGCATGTTAAACTTTCTCCAATTTGTGGTGACCAAAATTTCTTGAAGATATGGTGCCCCCGAATGTGAAATAGAAGTGGACGTGGTCTCATGACAGTGCCCGCACTCGCATGATTCTCATGGGTGTGGTCTAAACATTAACTCGAAATGCACTGTCAATCCTAGCACTTTCAGTTTTTTAGTGTTGTAATTTTACAACATCCTGTCAGATAGGAAGTACCACACCTACTTATTACATTGCTAAATTTCACTGCAATGGCTGGGTCTTGGATGTACCACACCCCAAATTACTGTAGATTACAAGAGTATACCAATGTGGTGGCGGCATGTCGGCATTCTATTGTTCAAAACGCCTACGCTTCGTTGGATGTGGTCTAGCGGTGCTTTGATTCAAGTGTCCGCCCTTTGATGTTACTTTGAAGTTAGCTTAGAGTGAAAGGAGAGGAGAGTAGAACGTTATGTTGATGTTTGTGTGATGTATAGACTTGGGTTTCTAGCTGGTTCTAGCGAGAGAGAAAGGGATGTTGGGAGAATAAGTGACAAATAGCGTTCGTGTGCAGACTTGAGTAGATGCTGTGCTTGCAGTAATTGGTAAGCAAGGTTGAGGTGAGTGTTAGATTGCTCCAGAAGTTGGAGAAAGTTGCAAATTGCCTGTATTCATTTGCAACGAAGGTTTTGATTTTAATGAGATGCTGAGCCACACCTCGCAATCAGTATATTACATCCATGGTAGGTGTGGTTGGAATTATTATTAAAATTAATTCATTCTTTTTTCAAAAGCCCCCGGGTTACGAAACTGTAAGTGCTAGATTAACAAAAATAAAATCCGCAAATTTCAATGTAAAGGCCATTCGCGAATTTTATTATCCACCTGCCCTACGGTATGCTATTAACAAGTTCATGCAAAATTTAGTGTTTTTAGTTAGAACATCACCTATTCTTGCTTTGTTTTCATTAAAACTTCTTTTTATGCCACATTTAAAGAAAAAAATTAATTTTCCAAGCTGTCCGCAATGTTATAACTGTAAGTACATATACAATGCACTTGAAATGCAAACTTAGATAACATCTTCTGTCAAGTCTGCAAACAATAAATAATTCACTGGATCTTTCATACAACCTATGATTTGCTGTAATACATTTAAAGTTTAAGAGTTATAAATACATGATGCTTTTGAAAAGATTGATCATCTCAAATTCTCTTCAGATTTCTTGTATATACTCAGGATGCATATATGGTGATGTGAGACTTACATAAGAATTATCTATTCTTATGTTACAATTGCTGAATTATGGCTACAGCGTATGGTCAGAATTAACCAGCTGTCCATTATATACTTACTGACAAGTAATCAGTAGTGAATATATGCACATGTGTAGTAGCATATGTAAATGATAATTACTGTGTTGGCATTTTTGCCAAAGTAATGAAAACATAATAATATTGTATTCTTAAATACCTGGAGCCAGCTTTGAAGTGTCCTCATGCACTTTGGTAAATAGCTCCAGTGATGATGGGTGATGAAGGTAAAAATGCGGTATTGAAACTGCAACATTAATTTTGTGACTGAAATATGTATGCAGTTTATACCATCCTAAAATAGGAATTAATATAAATCACAAGCTCATGATGTAAAAATCATGGGCACATCTGTGATGTTAGTTGATTGCCTTATGTTGTCTCTTTGTAAATACCTTTAACTATTTTTATCACCTATATTCCCAGGTCCTCTTCCAAGTGGTGAATCACTAATCAATATCATAATTATTATTACTGTTCCAGTAGTAATAATTATTTTGATTAGTGCAGTACTATTGGTGATAATATTGCTTGTAGTAAGACAAAGGAGAAAGAAAAGTGATTTTGACACCAGGTATGATATAGTTATTATCTCTATATACATTCTTTTTAGTTTCAATCTTCAATTTGTGCTACATTATAGTTCGCAATATTTGAAATTTTGATAGTTCTGCAATTTATTCATTTCTCAATTCTATGTTGCCATTTCTATGATTCTAGGAAATTATCCATCCTATGACCCCTTTTTCACATAAAAATAATATAATTGCTATATATTGTAAGTAATTAATGTTTCTTTTGTTTTTAATTTATCATAGCTTTGATGTTAACAGCTTTAACATGAAAATTGCATCAAATGGTATGAAAATGTTGTAATTATTTGTATGTTTTGTATGACTTTGATATTTTTCTTCAGAGTATTTCAATTGTTCCAAACTTAAAGAAAATAGGGAAAAAATTATTCAAAAGCTTCTTTCTAATAACAGTGGGACACTCCAATATGAGGAACTCTCTAGCAGTATCATTTCTGCATCAAGATTAAAGATAATTGAAAGTATTGGTCAAGGTGATTATTGCATACATCTGCATATATACATGTGTTATGAAACGAGTTTGCACATGTAATTTGCAGTTGATCATCACAAAAGTTATATAATTATATAATTATACAAGTCAATTGGTAAAATTATGTATATATCCCACAGGTGAATTTGGTATAGTATATCGTGCTCTTCTCACACCTGAATCAGACTCCAATGCTGTACAAGCAGTAGCAGTTAAAACACTCAAAGGTTTGTCTCCATAAATGTTCTCATAATTTCTACTTATAATACATTGTCTTTGACTGTAGTAAATTGAACTATGTAGGCATTTGGAGATAATAAAGACAAATGAATTGTATAATTTATTACAGCTTGTCATGTACATTTATTCTTTCCCATTTCATTTTCAGGTGTCTTTACGAAATTTGATATTGACAATATCTTACAAGAGAGCGTAAAGATGAAATCTTTTGATCATTTAAATGTTCTGACTCTTTTTGGTGTCTGTCTTGATCTTAAAGATGCTCCATGTATTGTAATGCCTTTCATGAATGAAGGTAGTCTTCTGTGTTATTTAAAAAGAGAGAGACCTAACCTGACTCTTGGTGAAAATGCTGATGAAGACGTCATTCTAGACACAAAGAAGCAGCTACTGTCTATGTGTTTGCAAATAGCTAATGGCATGGTGTACTTATCAGGAAGGAAATTTGTGCATAGGAATCTAGCTGCACGAAATTGCATGTAATATTCTTTGTTTATAATTATACGAACGTAAATATTTGTTATATAATAGGATTTCATCAAATGGAATCATAAAGGTGGCGGGTTTTGGACTTGCTGAAGATATCAACGGCACTGACTACTACAGGCAAATCAAGGATGGAAATGCACCAGTTAAACTACCTGTAAAGTGGATGGCACTGGAGAGTCTTCATGATAGATTGTTTAATGAAAAAACAGATATAGTAAGTGAACCATTTCAAGAAGGATTATAGTTTTAAATTAATTACATTATTTCAGTGGTCATATGGAGTGTTGTGTTGGGAGATATTTAGTCTTGGTAAAATGCCTTATCCAGGACTTGATCCTTGTGGAGTTATTGAACTAGTTGATTGTGGAGGAAGACTTGAGAAGCCAAAAAATTCTGCATGCTCAGATGAAATGTGAGTTACATGAACTATGATTCTATCACACACTTGATAAATTTACTTCGTTAGTTATTCTATGATGTTATCTTGTTGGCATGAAAGGCAAGATGAAAGACATTCCTTCTCAGACATAGCTCGTATTTTGAATGACATGTTACAGCCATTGGCTGCATACATGGATTTCACACAATACTTTAAAAATGAATGAGACTTAAAGCATCAACCGACTACTATATATGTTACAAGACTGTCAAGAAGCATTAGTAATCCACTTGCTATAATTATATATTTCCTTTTATTGTAATTTGGAATTTTAATATAGTTATATTATAATATATAATTATAATACATTTTTTTGATTTAAATTATAATTATTATGAATAAAATTAATTTCTAAATGAAACATGGCATCAAAAGGGCCGGTGTCACAAAAAATCTGCCCCACCCCCTCATTTTTTATCTAGGTGGAATAAATCTGCTAGCAGATTCAATATACTGGGATCGAATATTCTAGCTGTTTAGATCTGCCACAGATCACGTGGACTAGCGTATTTTATCCCTTTGTAGCAAAATCGATCTTCTAGCAAACAACCAAAAAAACCAGCCATTCCACTAAATATGAAGTACATTGATGTTCAAAGACAGTCAGGAGGTTATGACTGTGGCCTTTTTGGGGCCACAGTTAATTAATATCAATATATTAATTATAAACAGCCAGAGAATTTAGCTTTTGCACTGAATGCTGTGAGGCATACCTGGTCAAGTCAATGCTTCATAACCATGTTCTCAGTCATGAAAACCAGATGGGCTACTTTACAAGGGAAGCTATAGGAAAGATTGGTCTCTACTGTATGCCAGAGCTACCGTGCAGGATCAAGCTGGATTGAGTGCTCTGAATGCATGGTTTCACATGTATAGATTCTTGTGTTGTCTTAATTTCATTTTTGAGATGTTTTAGTAACAGTTCATTAATATTTTCAATGCTGTTTTAGTAACAGTTAACTATAATATTTTCAATGATGCTAAATAGTGTTGTTTTAGTTAACTAGAACTATAACTAAAACCCCTTTTAGTAAGGTATTGTGACTTTTAGTTAAAAAAAACTATAACTAAAATGTAAAATGAAAATTGACCACTAATGTTTAACTATAACTAAAATTGTGATAAACTGGACTATAACTAAAGTTGGTCATTATTTTCATACTAAATTAACACTATAACTAAAACTATAAATGCAAATACTAATATGTTGGTTGAAATTTGAAATGCACTACGAAGAAATTAAACGTTTACCTTGTCATAGTTAACCAAAATCCATTAAACATCCATTACAAGTATATCAGTTATAGCTCTATAACTAAAAGGCCATCAACAATGTATTTTAGTTATATTATATTTTTAAAAACTAAAATAGAAATAGGTTATACTAAATATAGCATTAGTTTTAGTTAACTAATACAACACTGGTGCAAATATTGGAAGTATGTGAAGTGCAAAACCTCATGTACCTGAGCTTGTAACTGTATTATTATACTAGTTTATTGTAAACACTATTATAGTTTGTGTTTCTGTTTAATTATAATAATTATTATATACTTATTATGCTGAAAAACACATTATCATCATTATCATATCTTGTCTATACTATAATGGTGATAAAACAAAATTCTTGCTGTTAGTAAAACCAAACTTTCTGCATTAAATACGTTTTCTTGGCTGGCGCTAAATAAAATAGAAATCTAGGCATTAATATTTAATAGAACGGATTTTGTGATAGCTTCTGTTTTGTCTAGATCTACTCAATAGATGTTTAACATCCTCACTAATTGGACAACCCAAAAAAACTATCAACATTTCTATGGTATGTGTGTGTATTTGAGTACTGTAATAAAATAAGAGGTCTTATATATTATATTTAGTTCTCCTATTACCATTGCACTAACTGCACTTTTAAAAATGTTTTTAGTGTTGACAATATTTTAAATAATTAAATACAACATGTTTGCATCAATCATTTGAACTACTGAAGGAAAAAATTGGCAATACACTTCGAAGCAAGTGGCAGATGTGTTAATGGTTTCAAGAGCCAATTTGTGGAGACAACTTACTGAAATTGGTATACCTTATTTTCCTACAGTGACTCTGCGCTAGATGGAGTAATGGAGCTTCTAGTTTAGGACTTTCCTAGAAATGCAATAGTTATGGTGTGGAGACAATTTCAACCGACAAAAGAGTAGCTACATCAATCTCTGTTGAGAGTATGTTCACCATTGGCATTCATGCACCACACCTTGTGGCGTTTAAAATATACCTTCATCCTCAGTCACATAAGCAATCAGTTGTCCGTATATATTGTTTTCTACATTGTCATCCTGTCCATCATTAAAATCTATTAAAGAGCTTCACTTATCAAAAGCACTTCAGGATAATGGTTACCCTGAGAGATTCATTCACTCTAGTCGTCTCCAAAGACCACGTCCAACTTCACCATGCAGAAACTGAAGGGCTTACTACCCTCACTTTCACATACCTGAAAGGACCATGTGAAGCTATCCAAAGGGTACTAGAACCCATAAACATCCAGACCTTTTTCAGACCAACCAGGACTCTCAGACAAATCTTGTGTTACCCTAAGGACACTGTCCTAGCTCACCAACAGGCAGGAGTTGTTTATAAGATTCTTTGTTCTGATTGTTCCAAGTTGTACATCAGATAGACAGGAATGACTCTTGCACAACGTGTGAAAGAGCTGTCTGCACGTTTGATGTAAACAATAGTGCCTTAGCTGAGCATGTAATCTCTACCAACCACAGGATTGATTGGGACAATAACAGTAATCGATCGACATGCTTTCACACATCCTTGATGGAGTCTTGGTACAAAAACAAAGAGGAAGACGCTCTGAATAGAGAAAAAGGACTACTGCCTGATGTCTATATACGTGACACTGCAATCCAGTCACAAGTTTGACACGCAACCAAATGCGTGTGACACAGACCAGTACGTGTGACCTCTACAACATCATGCATGCTCCTTAGTATCTTGTACAGTATAATGTAGTATAAATAGTGTTTTGTAATTATTATTATACCACTGATGATGGTAGCTGTATAACTACCGAAACGTTTGGTTATTATAAAAACGTTTGGTGAAAGCAAACATAGAACAATGGATACTACCCAATCATTCAGGACTTTTCCACCTAATTATTCGTTGCAATGGTGATGGTTGCATTGTCTGATACGTTGGAAAAATGTGGCTTTTCAGGGAAAATAGTGTATTTGCATGCTTCTTGTAATAACAGAGTAGAAGCAGTATATATTCAACTTGTTTCGTAGTGCTGTAAGGATCTTTGGTTGGCCATTCAGAGTGAGGTCTGATAAAGGTGTAGAGAATGTGAGGGCAATGATTCTTGCCAGAGGAACAGGAAGGAAGAGCTTCATTACAGGGAGTAGCATACACAACGAGTGGTTATGGAGGGATAATCTTCATTGTGTTTATCATTTATATTATGATAACATGGAAGAGTGGGAATTGCTTAATCCTGACAGTGATGAGGATGTTTTTGCTCTCTAATTTGTATTCATCAAAGAATCAACAGCCAGCTTTATCAGTTTGTTGACACTTGGAACAGGCATTCAATTTGTGCTGAGAATGATTTACCACTTCTGCTCAGACACAATAATATGGTGTGTTACAGATAGCTATGTAAATAGTTCTGACTACAGTTGGAGTCAATAGTTGCTTGTTAACAGTTAGCCTGGAAATACTAATCCATGTAAGTACAGATATATGTATATATTATTTTTAGAACCATTAATTTCAGTCCTGAATAATCGGTCATTGGGACAGCATAGGATTTGGACCTTACTCCTGCTCATCATCTTATACTTCACTGTTTGACTGTATGTATTTTATATGGCAGACATTACTTGCACAGTAACAGCTGGAATATATTGTCAACAATTCAGGTGAGTGTTGATTTTATCACAACTATGATTTCTTCTCATTTTGATAATTTATTATGTACTTGAAATTAGTATATAAAAGTTTCATTATAAATGTAGTGACAAGAAAGCTATATCGTCAGTTAGACTATATTAGTGAATAGAGCATATATAATTATTGATTATAATACAATAACGAGAAAGCAAAAAAAACAACAAATCTTATTAGATGCTTATGATTAAATATTTCCAGATATTTGTACAACAGGATATGTAATATTAGTTGGTGGCAATAAAGCAAGTGAAGGAAGAGTTGTGTACTGTTATGATGGTAGATGGTCTGCACTACATCTTTTACATTAATTCAAGTAACAGCCTCAAAGATATGTTTTTAACTGGATACAAGCAACTAAATTGAAAGTATCATGCAATAATTAAAGTTTGTACATTTCTATCATCCATGCAGATGATATAGAGATGGAAGATTTGGTACAAGCATCAATAAACCTCAAGTAACACAAATCTCGTGCACATCGTATCGACTTAACGTTCGTGAATGCAGTAATAGTGCATATTCTTCAACAAGTTAGAGTGTACATATCAGTATGGGATAAAATGCTATAGTGAGATGACTATAATTTATGATAGTAAGTTATTATTATATATAATTATTTATTGTAGATCACAACGAGGGAGACATATTCGTCTTGTCAATGGCACAGTAGAAAAGGAAGGAAGACTTGAGATATGCATCGACGGAATTTGCTCAGTACAAGTTGCTTGTAATTTATCGGCTAGACTTTTTTCCCTGGAAAAGGCTCCACCCCCCTTTTGTATGTTTCATTAGTATGATTGGAGTATAGAATGTTGAAGAACTCTCATAGGTGGAAGAGAAAGAGCGTTTTTTACTGCACACCTTGGTGAAGTTCCAGATGTATTAAGTTTTGCTTACCCGCCATCTTAATGTATTTCATTGCTTGAAAATAAAATGCACATGTATATATTAGTAGCATTTTACAATTTTGCCATATTTTATTTTATATAGCTAGAATGGAGTACATAAAGTAATTGAAAGACAAATGATGACTTATTACATAAGCATTAATCCATTAGCATATAAATACAATATGAATTTGTGTTTATAAAGTATATCATTTGACTGTTTTACTAACTTTCTGTGGTAATTTTTTAAATTCAAGTTTTGTATCAGAGAATACATTCTCATCTTTCTCTTCTTCATTACCCTCTCCTAGGAGGTCTAACTCTAGTCTCTTGGGAATGAATAATTCATACCAAGGCTACAGAAAATTGTAATTACACAGAAAAATATAATTAAAAACTTTTAATAATACATACATTATCAACAACAAACTAAAACAAAACAATTATAATAACTTCACAAGATAAATAATTGATTACCTCTGAAATTACATTATTATATCCAAATGAAAGGGTTATTTGGGAAGGAAAGTATAGTGTTATTATGATAAGATAATATGAGTTGGTCTAAGTGTACAGAAACTGAAATACTCCTTCAAGCTCATAAATGATTCTCTGTTATATACAACAGTTCTTGAATATTCATGCTTGTCTGTAGCTCAAGTGCGTGTAGTTTTACGTGACAAGCCCATTCATTGACTGATTCCACTGGAAATAACACAACTTCCCTTAACTACGTATACATTTCATACTCGTATAAGGATATATATCATGAATATGCCAATACACCCATGTGTACCTTAAATAAGGAATTTTTATCATTGCTTATAATATTGTGAAATTTTATCGAAAAGATAATTATACAATACAATTCATAACACACTAAATTATTTCATACTTACTAAGTATGTTGGACTAAGAAGGTTTGATGTGAGTAAATAAGGCCACTGCAGAAGTCCGAGATGAACGATAGCTAATCGAATATAATCGGAAAAGGTGTTACATAACTTATGAAATGTAAGACCAAAATCTAATAACCACACACCCATAAATGTGGTAGATAATTCTGGTGATGTATCTGTGGAATATAATAGAGGCATATAATAAAATGGGGACCAAAATAAAGTCCAATAATTGGCCATTTTGCAGATTTCACCTCTTTTTTCAGACAAAACTGCATTTGACTGAACAAGTTGTCTAATTAGTTATAAGAACATCATAAATATTATTAAATAAGTACAGTAACCTCACAGTGAGTTTAATTATTAGTCAAGAGCAGTCGTGATATAGTGGGTTACTTCTATATCTCATAAACCCATACATGTAAATAAGGATGTGCGATAATATCGATATAGTGATATTTTCATCACTGAAGTAATTATCGTGATAAGCGTTCATGCATGTGCAGTTCAGTTTATACACAGATGGCTAAGCTAGCAAGGAAGTTGAAGGATAGCATGATCCTTTGGCTCCATTTGTAGGAGCCAAAAGCAAGATCTGGCAGTTATTCAGATTCAAGGTTGATGCTCCAACTAAACAGCAAAGAGGTAATTTATCATTTGCGTAAGGGGGATTTGCCGCCTTACAATGGCAACATGACTAATCTCCTTTATCATTTGTGGCTTTGCTACATGGAGGAACACAAAGCTTTAAAGTATCGCGATTATTGTGATAAACTTTATATGATAATTGGCATAGAAAAATTTGATGATGCACATCCTTACATGTAAATGAGTATAGTGAAGGTTCGTGAGACTTGCTTTTTTCCAGACTAAATTCACAACTTGATAGTCAAATATTGAATTGGACACTTTAAAAACCTATAGCCATTTTGTATAGGAAACCAACAAAATTGGGTATCTACATGTACTTTACATGTTTTAATAATAATGATATGCCTTCCTCAATACCAAATTTCATTAACATCCAGTACAAAATACCACAAGAGCAAGTGATTGAAGGTAAGTGTTTGACCAAATTATCTTGTTAATGTCCCTTTTCAAATAGTAGGACACATTTATAGAAAAAGATAATATAATTTCAGTATTATGTCTCTTGATCATATCACTAATGAAATATCATTTGTCTAATCAGAATTTGGATATTGAGGTTATCATCTTGTTGAAATAACAAATCAATAATGTTTATCTATACATAATATAATGCATTTACCATACATGTATATGGTATATGTTTGATGGTATGGGGCTCACTAAGTCTAAGTCTCATTACTACATAAAGGAACTGGAGACTGTTCACTAATATGGCAGCAGAACTTGTACAGATATACATGTAGGATTTTTGTATTCTATACTTGTATATATAGTACAGCTCAAAAAATACTTGCTGAAACTACCTCTTTTTACCTCTACCACAACGAAGTTCGCCATGGTGCAGCAAACTTTGCTAAAATGCACTGAACACTGAAATTACATTGCTACTAGTACCTGAAAGTACTCTAATTAGCCCCAAACAGTATGGTATCTGTTTAGGCCTAATTAGAGTACCTGTGGGCCTAATTGCATCAAGTGGCAACTTAGCAAAGTATATTGATGCTAATTAGCTTCGCTTATAAAAGGATAGTATTTTCTTGCTAAGTAACAGTTGTTAGTTCCTTGCGTATTTTCAGTATGACAAAACTAGCTAGTCTAGGAAGGACCTTCCATGGTACAAGGTATTGGCAGATGATATGGGAAGCAAATAAAGTAAAACGTCTTCAGTTTGCAAACGATTGTCTAGCCAAAGGTGAAACATTGGATGACATATCTGGACTGATGAAACATCTGTTCAACTAGAATGCCACCAAAGGCATTGCTTTCACAAACGAAATCAAAAGCCAAAACTTAAACCTCATCCCAAACATCCAGTGAAAGTGCATGTGTGGGCTGGGATCAGCAAACGAGGAGCAACCCGTGTCTGCATATTTAAAGGGAAAATGAATGCACCTTTCTACATACGCATTCGTCGTCTTTATCTGATTCCATTTATTCATTCAAAATTTCCATCTACACATAGGCTGATGCAAGACAATGATCCCAAACACACATCCCAGTTGACACAGGGTTATTTTTCATGAAAGGCAGATCAACTGGTGGCACACTCCACCTGAATCATCTGACCTAAACCTTATTGAAAATGTTTGGCTTGGCATGAGCACAAGAAATTCATTCGTCGTGAGGTTAAACCAATAAACAAAGGTCAGCTCATCGATGGAATTGAACAATTCTGGAAGACTGTTAGCAGGGAAAAATGTCGCCGTTACATCAACCACATCTATAAAGTGATTCCTAAAGTTATTGAAAATTGTGGAAATGCTACGGGATACTAGACAGTTACCCAATATACATGATTTAAAGCACGTTGTTTATTAAAGAAACAAATATATTGCATAATTATGTCAATAAAAAGTCACCACACAGTACAGTAATTATATATTTAGTAGTTTCATATTCAAACTACAGTAGTTACTGTACATGTCAATTAATATCATAGTAGTGTGACAGTAATTACTGTTACTTTGTGGTGATGTTTTATTGACATGTACTGTATATATCAGACATGGGACAATGAAATGTAATATATTACCATTACCTTAACATGTAATCTTTACTATTATCCCATGTCTGATATGTATAATTGTGTTGGAGTGCAGTGAACTTCATTCTTTGCCTTATCTAGAGTTGGCTATACTCTTAACAAGATGTAGCATGTTACTTTTTTGTGATGATGTACTGAAGTAATTAACTTAATAATTGAATTTTTTCAGGCTTAGAATAACTTGTTAACACCTGTTACTCGTGTATTCATAGTAATATACAATAGTCTATATTATAAACCATAAAATTAATATTATTATTACTGCAATGTTAAGTGTATGTTATAACACCCCAGCGAGGGATATATCACATTTATAATCACCGAGTCCGAGGGCGAAGTGATTATAAATGTGATATTTCCCAAGCGGGGGTGTTATAACGAATTTATTTACATGCTTGAGCCAAACTGCGCATGCGCAACATTAGTCGTTGCACAATACTACCTGACTCCACGAGGTCCAGCAGTGTAGTTACTAGAAGCAACGGAGAAGTAGGAGAGAAACACGATATTGTAAAGGAGAATGTCAATCCAAAAAGAAGCGTTTGTCTCTTTCATTGAAGAAAAAAACTTCAGGCAGGTTTGGAAGGTCATCAGCGGACGAACTCGAAGCCAAAGCTACCAAGACCATGGCAAAAAACTCGGCCCTTTCCAGTAATAGGCTTTGACCAACTTTAACCAATGGTTTGAGGATACAATGAACGAAATCCAAACTGTAAGTGTCCCACAGAATTGTTGTCTCCATGCTGTTCAAAGGAAATTTTGAATCGGTGGTTGTGTGTGTATGTCGTTGAGACATGTTTATCAATATTCTTTATTATAATTTATATCCATTTTGAGTTGATCATTATTCTGTATATAAACTGTTAACATGAACTGTCAAACTTCAAAGGAATTTATTCATCCCTAGGGCACTTTATCTTGATTTATAACACTGTCAATATGTTTGAAGTTAAGGTCAACCATGATATAACTATGTATATACCAGCACTTCACACAGTTAATTATGTTGGTTAGGTATATACACAATGTAACTGTTGGCCTGTCTTATAAATTCCCGAACTTTGCATGAACTGTACACATGTAGGTTACCACCTTTTAGAGACATCTACAGTTGTTCCTGCTTGCCTGAAGCTACATGTGTTCGACAATAATCCGAGACCCTCTCAAGGTTGTGTTTGTTTGTCAACATACGAAACGCTAGACAAAATACTCAGCACATCATCAACAAGAAGCAATACCGATGCATCTTGATCCAATGCTGAATACATACATGTGGTACTATCAGACTGCTGCTGCAAGTGTGGTGCCATTGCTGACAGTTGTTTATCTGTGACAACAGCTGGTATTTGCGTGCTGGAATCTAGTAATGTTAATATATGTTGTTGTTGCTGTGGGGTGGTTGTGCAGTTAGGGAGCAACTGTTGGCAGTATGGTACATGTAGAGCAGGTATGGCAAACTTGTTACTTCTTAATTGTGAGTTACAGAGAAGGGCTGTTGGTGCATGTGTGGAGGTTGCGGAGCTGGTGGTAGGAGATCATTAACAGCACCAACCTGTTTGTTTGCTTGTATGTGGAGCTGTTGATGTTGTTGTTGTTGCTGGTGCTGGTCCAGAGGTACTTGTATGCTATGGGAGCATTGCTGCTGCTGTTGATCTTGCTGGTGCTGATGCTGGGTTAGGTAGTTAATTGGCAACATTATCTCTTCTAACAGCTTTTTAATTCTGGACATCCTTTCTTCAATACCATCTGTATGATTATACCTAAATATTATATATAGGAACTGCTCTTACATACCACTAGTCGTTTGCATTGTAATGGTGTTTTTCTGAACTTGCACATCTTTACTTTCATGATCGGAGTCACTGTCTGATGGTTGCACTGCTATACTTGTATGAAAAATATTGTAGAAATCTCTCACTTGACTCAAACAAATTACACTTAACTTGCAAAACATTTCCTCCATTGAAGTTTCTTTAGGCTTAAGAGATTTACTGGTGGTTTTTTTTTTCTTTTTAATGCTACTTACTCCTGTAGTACACACACCTGACAATATTATGTTAACATATATACTGCACAACCTCATGTACATAATTAGGTGAGAAGCTTAGTGGTCAAGGAGTGAAATTATTAATGTTATTGCAAGTACATCATTATATGGTGGATCTAGTATACAGTTACTGGAGTGCCAATGGAAAGATCTAATGGAGGATTCAGAAGACATTCTTCTGGAACCTTATGGGTCTTTCCATCATATCTGGGAGAGTTGTTGTCTTTCCGTGTTACCCAAATGTACGACATTGCAAACTCATAACAAACTTCATTCAGAGAAGAAGTTCTGTTCTTTAACTGCAACAATGCTATGAGGATGGTTTTATAAACCAAACTAAAGACCACATGTCCATCCACCTTAATGAAGGTACTTGAACATAGCATTTTTAGCTTCTCATAATTGTGCTGTCAGTTTGTCCAGCACCTTCTTGCTGAAAATATTTCAGCAATTAGTGGCTAACAACAGCTGACAACAACACTAAACCAAGATTCCATTTTGTGTGGTGGTGGTGGTACATGAAACTACACACAACTACCTGAAGTTATTATATACCTTCAGGTAAAATTTCAACAGGTAGATAGTTACTTGTTACTTTCAGCAAAATTTTTTCAAGCTGTACTGTATATACAGTAATTATGAAATGTAAACGGAAACCTGATAACTGATCCAGTCAACCAAATATTATCTACTAAACCAATAACAAGGAACTCAAAAATAAATAAATAAATATATATATATATATACAGGAGCTTATGAGCGCCACGAAAGAGCGTCAAACTGCAGTACCCACCCATCTGTTGTCGAATCACACTTTTAGCAAAACTCCAAATATGGTCAAAAGGATGGGTTTAAGATAAGTGTTCCGAAATGGGTGGGCAATTATTAGAATCCAGTTAAGAAAACAATGTCGAACAAACTTGTGCAGAAGAACAGTCAAGCCACAGTCCTAAGTAGAAGCATTGTTTAGTAGAGATGAAATAGCGATCAAAAGAACAGATGCACAGATTTCTGGGCTGGAACATTTCAAATGGGACACTTCAAACTAATTGGAAGCCCGAAACGCAAGTTCTGCCAAAAAAATCAAGAAGAAAGCTGGAATACAACAAGGTGGTTTCAAATCCTGCTCCAGGTAACTAATCATCATGCGCTTACATGTATTTCATTAGAGATATTGCTTTCGTTGTTGTCTATTAATAGTCCTTTTGTACACCCTGTAGAATCAACACACTGACAGCACTTCGACACTTTTGTTACAGAGTTTGTGCTACCTATCCTTTGCTGACTATACTAGTATCGTTTCTGTCTGGAAAGAAATGGGGGATTATACAGACCCATCATGTGAGACAACACGATAGTCGATTGTTATAATTAATAAACACTTATCACGCCTACTTCATGCAGTTTACAGAGGTTTTCCATATAAGGCAGTTTGCAAAGGTGTGATTCGACAACAGCTGGGTTTGCAAAACATATTGGAGTTTGACACTCCTTCGCGCCACTCATAAGCTCCTGATATATATATACTGTAAATCCTTAAATAAACGCAGGGGTTTCTTCAAGATTTATATGTATAAATGTACATCAGAGTTTTTGATACGTTTTGAAGCATGGGCCAAATTGGCTCAATAATGGTTAGTGTGTGTGCCAATAGGATACATCGTGAGCCAATTAACAAAGCCTTTATGGTGTTTTAACTGCACTATCTGGCCCAAAGAAAGAACTGTACAGTGCCAAATAAGAAGCTCTTTGGGCCAATGGTGTGCCGTATGAGCTTATCAAAAACTCTGATGTACATGTAGCATGACATCGGGTTGTCAAAGCAAAAAGCACACAAACAGGATTGAGGTGGTCCAAAATAAACTAACCATCCATGTACATGTAAGTATAGCCATGCACTGTATATTTCACTCACATCTAAATACTAAGCAGGAGTGTCCACAATTAGCAGAGTAATCAAAACTAACAACCCTGCACTCAGTAGTGAAGGAGGGATACCACATCTCACTTTGACTTATTCCAGATTCTGTTAAGTCTAGTAGTGAAGGATGAGTTGTATCAACAGTTCTTAAAGGGTTAAAAACTGATAGTTCTGATAATGAATTGATATTCACTCGTCCAAGATCTATAGGACACTCTAAAAAATTAAAAAAATAAAAATGAGTAAAATTTAAAATTTCAATTCATAAAATATTAATTGGAATTACTAAACACAATACATTATATTGATGAGTCTTGGTCATCTCCTTGATACTGCTGAACTGTCATCAGAACATACTAGAGTCCACCTTGTATCTGAGTTAGAAAAAAGCCAGAAACAATCAGATTTATACTACTCTCAGCTTAATCTCTATATAGAAGTCAGTAAATAAGCTTTAAACTTCTGGAGTGACTGCTATGCTCATACATGTACTTCGCAGATGGGAGTAAATGAGTGTGTCATAAATTTCTAAAGTTCTTGCCCATTCAAAACACTCAGTTAGTTATTTCCACAATTTCTCCAAGTCTTCAAGCAACCTTTGCCAGAAACAATCACAGTTATAATACTCAAAGCTTTATATTGTTCAGGGTGTTGTCAGATGGTGGAACTCATCATATTTATGGAAGGAATCCTTAAGCAGCAACAACCACTGTGTGCTGCTCTAATTGAGCTACATGTATATCACAAAGTCCACAAAACAGATGCATTGAATGTTACATGTGCATGTATCTAAAGGGTGTCTTGAAAGATGAATGTAGCATGCTCTGGCTGAGGATTCTGTGGTAAGAAGGGTAATAGCATCTCTCTAATACTTTATAATGCTTATGAATATTTGCATAATGTAAAATTCTCTGTTGTTTGTAGTTGTCATACACCATCTTGAAAATCTGGGATGTATTACTGAGCATATGGTTTGGATGGGCAGGGCATGCCATCTAGCACACTCTAGCAATGGATGTGCTGTAATTATGACGAAACCACAGCACAATTATGAATCTAATAACTCGATAATTGAAAGAGTATTACATGTATGTGGTATGGCACATTTTTCTACTTTTTACTGAAGCTACAAGTACATGAAATACTAACTCACACAAGAGGTGGAAAAGTGTACATATAGTAATGTCTCAATTTACTGTATTTTTACCCACACAATTACATGTATATTTTACAGGCAAAGTTAGTCCAGCTAAACTACCTTCCATTCTGACATTCTGATGGTGTGAGAATTAATGATCTACAAGTGAGGCAACTATGGAAAGTCGAGCATTACTATAACATGAAGTCACAGACGATGCTACAAGAAAGAGATTGGTGATGCATATAGTCCACACAGTGTGTATACTCATTGTAATACTAACCTACAATCCAAAGCTGATTCACTATCAGAGTATATAAGAAGGGTTTAGCCTGCTATACTATGGTAGTTAGACAAATGAATAAATGAAACTCACTATTATACATATATTGCCATGACAACAGACCCCCATCATGTGACATATAGAACTGCTGAAGATCAAAAGGAAGAAAACATCCCATTGCTTTTTCCCATAATGAAATTTGCTGTTGTGTGGCAGGATCATTATGTACTACTATCACATTACAAACACCTGGTTGTCTGGCTGTGGTACACGAACATGTAAATAAATACAAATTATATATGTACTCACAATATATCTACATGTACATGTACAATGTATAGTCAACATTTACATACAAATTATACACAATTTTACATGCTTGTTTCGAATATTGTAGTGTAAATAAGGTTCAATCTTAGTAATTGTCCTAATATAGCAATAAATATTACATTTACATGTATATACCTGCAGTATCAGTTTATTACCAGGGAAACAGAGTGCAGATGGTGCCCAGGGTCAATTAGGACACCTTGCGTAATGTGTGACCCAAAATCCTAAAAATTTCAGCTAATTAATTATTCACTAGGGAATTAATTACTTAATTGAAATTCAGTATAATGTGTATGTTATTACAATGAAGTAACTTATCCAGTGTATGTTTTGGCCCTGACCCTCTGTCAAAACTTCTGCAATGACATCATAAAAACTAAAATGGCTGACACACTAATAGAAAGCATTGCAGAATATGTTTTGAAGGAAAGCAAAGAAAAGTTGTGTCTAACTTTGTAGATGTGTTTGGTATATTTACAACTGGATATGGAAAATCATCATGCTGTACATGTTTACCAGAGTCTAGCCCGTCCAAAAAACAAATCCAGAATATATATATTCTGGTTCTGGCCTTCTGCAAAGGTTAGGCTCCACCTGATTACAAACTGGGATCCTCACAATAGCTGTGCCACCAACAAATCCAGACACCAGAGAAATGCTACATCTCAGGGGCTCTGGCTATTACAGGTTCTTGTTTTGACTGTAGGTTGATTCATCAGCCATTTGTGGAGATGAGTAGAGTTAGAAATTTTTTAAATCTAATGCAAACTACAAAAAAAGAGGTCTAGGACTAAAATATAACTGATATAAAAATACGAGTAAGTTACTTACGTACTCAAGTGTTCTTGCAATCCAGAAAACAACAGAACTTCAGAAATTCCACGTGGTCCAGCCATTCAATTTAGACCTGTAACACAAATATTAATATGAAATATTTTAAGCCACACCTCCTAGTACTTGATCTCCTGTGGGTATAAGAAAGAAGATACAGTTGTTCCTGGATGAACAGTCAGAAGGTAGCAGAGTGACTGCTGGTGTCTAATAGTTACACTAAGTGGAACATTTTTAAAACAATAACTAGTGTATTGCTTCAATTCCTTGTTTTTTGATTCAAAGTGCATACACCAGGTGTTTCTCAAAGGACCAAATCTATTAAAAAGGAAATTAATAATGGTAATACTAGAATTACAATTATACCTCAAGATTTGATCAGGTAGATGGACAAGATGGTGCATCTTTGGTGTTATGTTAACTCGTTCAGAATATAGAGAAGTAAACATCTCCAAAAATATTGCTACTAGCCATCCTAAATGTCCTGCGTCTTCTTCTCTGATTTCAAAAACTAACGAAATTTTACATATTTCCCAAAATATAATCAATACCTGTGGAGAAAACTGTGAATCTCAATCGGAATGCAATGCACTTCAAGTTATCAACAAAAAATTAAGACCTAATGGACCTGCATCAAAGGCACAAGGGGCTTTCTCTTTCTACAAGGTTATCTATAATAAGCTATAAATAGTATTTATAAATTACTGTTAACTATTTCTCTTCTTTAGCCTGGTACATCAGTAGATGACATCTTGTCAGAAAAAACGTTTGCAGAACCAAGATTAGCCATCTTTACTGAAAATCCCATAGAATGTACCCACTCACAAGGACTTATAATTCCAGAACAGACACTCCTCTTAAAAATAGACGACTTCACAGTTTCAAAAGGAATCTTCTATCTCATCGCACTGTACTATGTATATTTTATTAACTATCCCAGCTCCTGTACAGCATATGGGTTCCTTCTATTCATTCAGGAGGTACTACTAGGGGTATGTGAAAACAATCTTAAAAAGTCCACTAAATACTCTGCTTTTATTGACTCTGTATATGCTTAGATATATTATAGTAGATTTATCTTATCATTTTTAAGTCTTTAAGTAACATGTACATAATTTATATTAAAATCTTTAAAATTAATGTTTAAGTTATAATCATCTTTAAAATTGATCATTATTGTAAACGATTATTATTGTTGATTGTTTTTTGAAGTTCAGAATATAATAGCACACTGGGTCTAAACAGCACACTTACAATGTGGCACAGGGTATATTTTAGCACATTCCATCAAATAGCACATGTGCAGCTGTGCTAAAACTGGAGACATCTGTTAAGCACTCTTAAGTGTGTTAAAATAGCACATTAGTTTTTTCTGTGTAGAACTAGCTAGAAAGCAAGTCACATATACATCAACATCCCATTCTAATCTCCTTTTACTTTTTTTTTTAAGTACCCTAAGCTAACTTCAAAGTAACATCAAAGGGCGGACAGTTGAATCAAAGCACTGCTAGACCACATCCAACAAAGCGTGGGCGTTTTGGCCAATAGAATGCCGACATGCCGCCACCACATTGGTATACTCTCAAAATCTACAGTAATTTGGGGTGCGGTAACACCAAGACTGCAGTGAAATTTAGTAATCTAATAAGTAGGTGTAGTACTTCCTCTCTGACAGGAAGTTGTAAAATTAAAACTGAGAATATATATGACTAATGAGACACTTCCTTTTTACATTGGATCTAGCTAAACGAGACCACCCTTTCCAGTATCTTCCTGCGTAATTTCAGTGATATATAGTAATTTATTATAGTTATGGGAAATGTCTCATTGACAAGACTGACCACTATATAATATATATAATGATGTCCAGACTGTGCTACTATAAGAATGTGTACATAACAGGAATGACACTTCTCTCAAACTCAAAGGTTCCCTAAAAAAACATTTTTTTAACAATAAATCAATGTATTTTTAAATAGTATAGTGAGAAACTATAGTAAAACAATGTAATAATTACCAAAGCAAAGTAAATTTTAAGTTAGTCACAATTAATACAATCTCCAAACATTGAAATTAAAAATAATTAGTGGCCAAAAAAAAAAATATGTATGAGACAAGGTGGGATAAAAAAACATGATCTGCTAAAATTATAAATAGCTTAATTGAAAAGGGGGGGGGGGTGATATATTAATAATTTTTGTGTTGGGAAGCTATTTCGTTTGCAATCTTATCCATATTGATTATTTGGCTACGAAGACCTTGAACAAGTTTCCTCCACGAGGCATCACCAGATGAGATCCAGAAAGCCAGCATTTCTCTTTGTCTTTTTAGTGCTGTATGATTATCCATTTCTATTCTTTCAAGGACATAACTATTTACACCAAGAACATCTCCTAACAACTTCCATTCAGTCACTTTAATAGTACTAGTGAGTACCTCACGGAGATCTTCATCTGTTAATGAAATTGTGAAATTTATAATAAATAATGTATAATGAAATACCTGTTAATATCCCATCATCAATATTGTCCAGGGATATTGTGGACACGTATTCATCTGTGTAATAAATGAGGAGAGATGAGTTTCAATAATATTCTCTTCATAAAATAGCTCAAGACATCAATGAACAAAAGCTTTACAATAAAAATAGATTTGTTTCCCATAGATAAAATACCTGTTAAATAATCAATATAGTCCAGAGATTTTGTGGATGCCTGATTACCTGTACAATAGAAAAAATGATGTAGAAAACCATTAGAAATAAAAGAAACCAGTACATACATAGGTCATCTATCAAATCTTCCCCTTTTGTTTCAACACCAGGAGCCTATTCATGGACTCCTATTTAATCTCAATACAGTACAAAATTGGTGCTTTTGTGTAAATCCATCAATAATATCTTGTGTACATATAAATCTAGCTCAACATGTCTATGATTTGATTTTTGAAGAGACTAAATTCTGTTTATCATCCATGCAAATATATTACCTGTACATAGAATATACTGTACCTGGTTTAGTACTAATAACTTCAGTTTTAGTAGTATTGTCACTTGCAGATGAATCCTAAAAGGAGGTAAGTATAACACTAATTATTGTGGTCATGACATCTTACCTCAAACCAAACTTTGAATTCTGGGTATATTGGAAATGGATCATTAAATCCTTCACATCGTGGATTATTTTTACACAATAGAGCTCCAGTGAAAACATGATCTACACTGTATACACACTCGCAAGGATGGAGATTGGCAGGATTAGAGGGTAAAAAACAACTTGGACAATAAAACCCTACCAGGCAATCTAGATGAGAAACATGTGGTTGAACTCTCAAAACAGCATTTACACATTCTATGATATTTTTTCGAACTGATGAGCAGAACTGAGCAATGTCACAAGAGCTTGTTAGTCGTACCTCAATAAACCCAACGCAAGAACGAATCTCAACATTGAATAAACCACCAATAAACGTTGCTCGATTACGATGACGGTTTTCGTAATCCAACCTCCACCTTTTAGATATCTCAACCATGACCCCAGAGAAAACGCCAACTGGTATAAATGCTCCTTTAAAGAGTACTAGAAGTGGAGGAGGAGAAATATGAGCTACATTTTCACTTGTATGCAACGAAAGAACAGTATTATCTGGTTTTAGTAGACAAGGCATGAAGACGGAAGGCTTAGCATCATCACCAAGATGAGTAATGAGCTTAAAATGCGTAAGGAGATCGATAAGGTGTTGATTATTAAGTGGGCATTTGGGATTAAGAGGTGTGGCTGTTTGTAGTATATGAGGAGGAATTTCACCTGTTTTCCTAATTTTGTCTGCAGCAGTGTGTTTGTCACCAGAACCTGCAAATGATATTGTGACAAGTCGAGATATACCACTAAACAGTACATCAGGATTGCATATAACATACTCTTTGAGGCTGTCAACCTCCTCATAGTAGAGGATGGTTCCAAGCTGATCGTGGAAATAATTCAACACTGTAATTACATCATCACGTCGAATACCACAACTAACAGCAAGATCGATACAATCAGCTAATGTGCACACACCAGGAGATTGTTCATAACGATTGCGGAGAATCAAATGGAATGCTGCCCATGTCAGAGGAAGACGCTCAGGTGGGAAACGATCCTTCATAACCTTCAATAAGAAGGTTTGAATGTTTTCCATCTCCACTTCAGATGCAGTGGCATTATCCAGGGGTAAGAAGATGGGGTCATGATCATCTCCTTCGGAAGTTGGAAATGTAATGAAACCATCTTCATAGAATGATGTATTACCGATGTGTTTCAGGAGCAGTTCACTGATTTCCTGTATCTGCTTTGAACGCTTCGTTTCATCTTTACTCAACAGATCAATATGGCTTCCAAAAAGTACAGACACAGAATTCTGGCTATTATTCTCCTGATTCAGACAGTAGTGGCTGGAGAGTAGTTGATGGACAATCTCGATGGAGGTGGAGCTGGTTTGATACGTTAAAGATGTTTCTCCATCTTTGTGACGAAAAGACACCTCTACCGGTAGAGTAAGCTCGTGAGATGCATTGAAAAAGATCAAATGAAGTGCAGGACCACGTAAGAGAGGAGGAAGTAGCTCATGGAATTCTGGCTGTCCACCAGTATCCATAAAGTAGACAGTAGTCGTTTCCTCCAAGTCCTTCAGCTCTTGCACTTCACTGCTGCTCAACACTTCACTCATAAATTTACGCGTTTCTGTAAGTTTTCTTGATTTGGAATGAAAAACTTCGGGAGCAGATGTTAAGACTCGGTTGAGAATAGATGTGGTAGGCTTCGATTGAGTAGGAGGAGGAAAGATCACTGTTGGCTTCCCAGAAGACTGTGGGATGTCAGATGATTGTAAGTGTGAAGGTATTTCACAAAACCGGGCTGAATAATTTACCAAGCGTAACAAACGATGGCCTTGCTCCTTTATATCATCTGCTGTTTCCCAGTAGCCTTTACTGATGGCCATGGCATTAATTGTGGTCGTTTCTTCTCTGATATTAACAGTAACAGGACGTTGAACTCCAGTACTAGGTAGAGTCGACTTCGGACCTTGTGACCATGCTGCTTTGATGTTCTTCTTCTGTAATCTGTATAGAAATGACGTTTTCCCCACCCTAGGTAAGCCAGTTAAAACTGTTTTAACCGAGGAAAAATACACAACTCCATTACTTTCACATTCTCGCATGAATGTCTGTAAACTACGCTCTAAATGAATAAAAACAAACTATGATGAAATTACAAACAAACATAACTATTTGTATGTTATAGTAGCAACAATGGTACAAAACCCTCCCCACAATTATTCCTGCTTGAAGTTAGTGTTAAAAACATTGGGCACAGTGATTGCTATATATATATATATATCAAAAAACATACACATCCTTATTTTTGTACCATAATTAAAGTAGCAAAATAATTAAAGGTGGAGCTTATTTATACATGTAGATGGTCTTTTACTATGTGCTCTGCATAAATTTTAAGTGGCACTATTTTGATGTTAGCCTTCCAGTACTAGGTATGACAACCTAACAATAAGCTATCGTTTATTGTGTTCACTTAGTATTATGAAGGTTAGACAACAGTAACTGTAACACTTTCAAATAGTTAAGTTTAGAACTGCAGCTTTCCAACAAACTCTAGTTCATTTCAAGTATATTGTACTTCGATTAGAGTACTAGCATTTGCGCCATAGTGTTTTTTTGTAGCACATTTACACACGCACACAAACTGATTATCACAACCTTTCATCTATATGGTGAGGGTTAATAAACATAAATCATGTGCCCTGAAACAATTATATTTGGGAATCAATTAATGACTTTAGTGACCATGATGGAATATTGAACTCAGAAGTTTTAAAGCTGTCTACAGAATTGGATGATGATGAATGAAGTCATTTTGCTTTATTTAGCAGTCTAAGCTTACATTAATCTATATACACTTTTAACTTATAATTACAAGCACAAAATCTAACAGTGTCTGTTCTACCACCTCCTGTTAAATGTGACTGTGAAAATCAACTGCAATTCTGATTATTGTAGTCTATTGTATAAGCTTATACTGTCTAAAGAGTTGCAAGTATATACCAGTGTCTGTTTATTACAGTGTTTATTAACCCTCGCCCGCATAGGTGGAGCGAAGGGTTACTGTAATCGTTTTGTCTGTTTGTCTGTTGTCAAAATTCCAGCGAACCTACGAACATTAGCACTTTGAAAATATTACCAGCAGATGTCAAATCATACAAGGATCAAAAGTAACAATAGGCTTTTGCTAAAACCTTTCTGTTTTAAAGTTATGACAATTTTTGTAAATCATGGTTGCCATTTAAAAACTTTCGGAAGATGACTGGTACCAAAATAGTTCACTGAAACACAACTCATCTTGCTTGAAGCCTATTGCTGTCGAATCACAGCTTAAAATGAAGTACAATTGATGTAGTGTCTGCTACAACTTTGAGCTGGCTCTAAGCTTACTATACTGTCAATTTCTACCTCCACCCATTTCATTTCATCCATGCCTCTTTCTAATTGTCAACACGAAGGACTTGGAGTGTAAGTTGTAACTGCACACACACACATATAATTATAATCTCAGTATGAATAATTATTACTACAGTCAAATATTGTCAAATATCATTCTTGTTTCTTAAACAACATTTGTAGTGAGGGTTCTGCACTGCGAGGGGATTCATTTATTACAGCGATAGGTGTGTCTAGGGTACAGAACATATGAATTATTCATGATAAGTAATTGCACTTAATATGATTATTAAAGTTATTAATGGGAGTGATATATTATATATATAATGTTATAATACTGATAAAGTCGAGTGCATCAAAGAAGAGTTATTTTAGCATTCTTGTGAGTCAGGGCAAACTTTAGAACGAAATCATTGATGGATTGCCAAAGCCGAGACGAAAGATTTCGCTCAATATAGAGAATGGCTAGATTGTCAAACGTCTGCTGAGACATTGTTGAGCGTAAATATGTTTTCAGACGATGAAGGGAGGAAAAGCTATGCTCTATTGTTGCTGTTGAAGTCCCGAGTGTCATGCCTATCACCAGGCACTCATTTAGAACTGGGAATGCTTCTTTCACAGGATCAATGAGTTGGAGTAAATAATGTAGACATAATTTAACTTAAATTTAATTTACATAATAATTTTTTCCTGTACTGTTCTTTTTAATGCATGTTCTAAGTTCCAAGATCATTCTGATTGTTGGTAGTCGCTTCAGCTATTGATTCCTACTCACTCATCCTCCCTTGATAGCTGGAATATGGATCCTCAAAGATTTCTTCTTCACAAGACCTCCAATCATCAGTATATAAACTTTGTTACACATTCTATTTAATTTTTGACAGTTCAATGAGTTTTTATAATGTGGTTACTATGTATAAACAAGAGGTATTGAATGGGTTTTCCCTTTTCCTATGTACAGGCACGTGGCACTGGTTAAAATTGCAATTTAATTAAATAACGTGCCTATATATAGGCATGTGGCATGCAACGAGTTAACCATTGTGATTGTAACAAAATAAACAACAAAGCACTCTTTTCACTCAGAATTTTTTACCCAGGCAATGCCCGTGCCCACCTGGGTATAAGTACGCCTATGTTTAAAGTGCCTGTTTTATTAGCTCATGTGAAATGCATTGTCTGGAATTTAACACAACTGCTGTTAACAAGACTTAGTGTTGCTGAAATACCTTCTTTTTTCTTTTTCTCTTTGGCTGCTCGGATAGATTCTTTCTTCTCTTTTTCTACATGGTGAAAGTTAATAAATGCATAAATTCAGCATAATAATCAGTGTCGTTGAAATACCTTCTTTTTCTTTAGCTGCTCGGATAGATTCTTTCTTCTCTTTTTCTACACGGTAAAAGTTAATAAATGCATAAATTCAGCATAATAATCAGTGTCGTTGAAATACCTTCTTTTTCTTTAGCTTCTTTGATAAGCCTTAAGTAACCTAAAATAATTATTAGGTAATGATTTTAGTGACCAAGATGGAGTATCAGAGAGTACGGTAGTACTCTCTATGTAGGGATGGCACAAAAAAAAATGGTGGCCCATACATTTCAATTGCAAGTGATCAGCTGAAATCTCTGGTAATATATACAGATACGTTTTAATAAACACATACCTATTCACATCTAGTGTTTTTATGACTACCAACACCATCTAGATGGCCAAAAATTGTCGTTAAGGTAGAGAACCGGCGAGTGGCAAAACTGGCAAAATCTTTATCACAAGAATAATAAAAAACATTTTCAATAAAAATGAAAGAAGATGTAGGGATGTCAAAACCCAAAAAGCAAGCAAACAAGGTTGGGAAGCTAACTTAGGACCCAAAATTAAACAAACCACTTCCATATAACCCTACATAAGTACTTACACCTCTGTACAAAGAGCTGTAATTATGTAGGGTTATATGGAAGTGGTTTGTTTAATTTTGGGTCCTAAGTTAGCTTCCCAACCTTGTTTGCTTGCTTTTTGGGTTTTGACATCCCTACATCTTCTTTCATTTTTATTGAAAATGTTTTTTATTATTCTTGTTTTTATTGTTTTTTTTCTAAACGATGTGAATATTTTTTTGTAGATTGCAGAAATACTATATATCATTATGAAATCATGCAATCAAAAATGCATTAAAATTTGTTCATCAATGAAGGTCAGTCTTTTGTATTTATGTATTGATTATCATTCTCTTTCACTTACAGATGATGTATATTCTTTATTCACTTACATCACTTTCTGCAGTCCTACAAGAAGTAGTGTCAGTCACTGTGTCAACCATTCAGTATTCCAATGCTTATCATAGTATACAATATTATTATACAATTGCTTTAGTATTAATAATTATTATATTCATTATTAGTATTTGCTCACAAACTCACAAATGTTATTACAATGCCAAACACTTCCACCTTTTCAGCTTCCATGTTAAGAGTATACAAATGCGCATGCGTAATTAAATTCCACTTAGGAAATGGCGTCCAATTCCAGATCAAATCTTTGTAGTCGTTGAGACTGTCTTCTTTCATAGTATCTGAAGATATCATCTCGATACTTTACGACCAGAATTTTACTATAAATGCGACGGGAATGGTGCTAGAATCATCGTGATAGTTCAACAAACAAAAAAATGATTTGTCTGGAAAATAATAATATTAATAATAATAATAATATGATGAAGATTTTGCCAGTTTTGCCACTCGCCGGTTCTCTACCTTAGCGATAATCTTCGGCCATCTAGAAGGTATTGGTAGTCATAAAAACACTAGATATGAACAGGCATGTGTGTATAGAAACTTATTTGTATATATTACCAGAGATTTCAGCTCATCACTTGCAATTGAAATGTATGGGCGGCCATTTTTTTTCCGTGCCATCCCTACATAGAGAGTACTACCGTACTCTCTGATAATAATTATTATTATTAATATTTTCCAGACAAATCATTTTTTTGTTTGTTGAACTATCACATTGATTGTAGCACAATTCCAGTCGCATTCATAGTAACATTCTGGTCTTAAAGTAGCAAGATGATATCTTCAGATACTATGAAAGAAGACAGTCTCAACAACTACAAAGATTTGATCTCGAATCGGACGCCATTTTCATTAATCAAGCCACGTGGTATTTAATTGCGGATGGGCATATACTCAGAACAGAACATGGAAGTGCTGGAAAATTTGTGAGGAATCATTCTTATAGTAATGAATATAATTATATTATATACTATGATAAGCATTGGAATAGTGAATTGTTGACACAGTGACTGACACTACTTCCTGTAGGACTGCAGACAGTTGTGTAAGTGAAATATAGAGAATAGACATCATCTGTATGTGAAAGACAATGATAATCATTTCATAAATAATTGATATACAGTGGAACCTCAAACTTTTGGGACAGCCAAATTTTTTCATTATTAAGAGGTTTTCATTTAAGAGAGGTTTTAATATTACTTATCATGAAACAAAAAAAATTAATGACAATAAGGGTTGGTTATAGTGTCCGGCCTAATTAATTAAAGAAACCATCTAAAGTTGTTTGTTTACTGTTTGCACCATTCAGAATTGCAATTTTATCTATTAGTGTACTGGACAGAGATACTAATTCAAACGTAGTAACCTATGTTCTCCAGAGAGATTACAACAAGGGATTTGCCACAGTGACAGGAGACAAAGTTAATAAAGGTGCTGGTTACGGTCTTGAAGTGCCCTGCATGTACAAGTTTTATGGACCCGAGCCTTTTGTCAAGAAACTTAAAGAGCTATTTGCCTCTCTCCACAATTCAAATTTACTTTAGACTATTGTTTTATTATAAAATAAAAAATAATTCTTAACCATTGTTATGTATGATAGGTAGATGTGCGCATGCATAGCCACACCTCTTTGGTTAAATGGAAGTGAAAATCGAACTTGGTGTAGTAAAGATCTTTTGTTATTTCGTAACAGAGAGGTTTTCGTTAAAGGAAGGTTGCATTATCATCATTTAAGTAGGAAAACAAGTCAGTACATTGCAATATTTTCATTATATACAGAGGTTTTCGTTAAAGAGAAGTTTCGTTATTAGAGGTTCCACTGTATACAAAAGACTGACCTTTATTATTGAACAAACGTACACCAGTATTTCTGCAATATATAAAAAATATTCACACCTTTCAGGAAAAAAAACAATGGAAACAAGAATAATAAAAAACATTTCCAATAAAAATGAAAGAAGATGTAGGGATGTCAAAATCCAAAAAGCATGCGAACAAGGTTAGGTAGGACCCAAAATTAAACAAACCACTTCCATATAACCCAACATAAGTACTTAAACCACTATAAAGCAAAAAACAAAGAGCTGTACGTATGTAGGGAGGGTTATATGGAAGTGGTTTGTTTAATTTTGGGTCCCACCTAACCTTGTTCGCACGCTTTTTGAGTTTTGACTTCCTTACATCTCCTTTCATTTTTATTGGAAATGTTTTTTATTATTCTAGAACTTATAAGTGATTTGCAGATTATTCATTATTCATGCTCATTATTACACTAATTCTCAAATAGTTATACATTGATGTAAGAGATCAAGAAAGAATTATCAAATGCCTTAAGCACAAAGGTACAGCTGTTTACAGGATTTAGATGAAATTACTTATTTAGTAGTCTATTAGTTTTATACTGTCTACACTTTTCGACTGATCAGTTTAAGAATTATAAGCACCAATTCAAAGGCTTGCGTTTAAATACTTACTATTCAGGTATTTTATACAATCAAATAGCGAGCACTTGAATACAACAGTTTTTCCAAAAATCTCTTCATCCAATGTTAACAATCTGTTTTTGCTAATATATTGTTAATTGCTGGAATTAACACAACTCTAAACAAGTGTTACTGAAATACCTTCTAAATATCTATTCTGCAATCAATTAATGATTTTAATGATAGCAGATTTATAAACAAGCTGTAGACTCCATTGTTCATACTCACTACAATTCTCAAAATTAACAACTATGCATTGATAAAGTTAGTGTTGTTTTAGTTAACTATAGATAATTTGCCTCAGGACAACAAACAAGTTTAATTGCCCATTGGTTTGGCATGCTTCAAGTAAACTACATGTTTTCTTTAATGTGTTATTATGTAATCTTTTCATTTGTTTAATGATTATTTTCAAGTATGTACTCCATAGGATATTGTTGATTATACTTATGTTGCATAACATAATTCAAATGTGATACTAAAGTCTGTTAATGATTTTATGTGTACCGTAGTGTATAGTTTAATTTCATAAAGTTAATACATTAATGTATTGTAACTCAATAATGAAACAAAAGATTGAAATGTGGCACACAAAAAGGATGGAAGGATAATTATATGAAAATTGTGCAGGTAAAAAGATTACTGGTAATCATGGTGAATGTGAATGCATCCTACTTAAAATAAATCAAGAAATAATTGTCAAATGCCTTACAAGTACTTGTATATAGAGAAAAAAACATCCCTATGATTGCTTTACAAATTTAAGTGAAGATAAAAGTATCCTTATGACTGCTTTGTGGTGTCCAGCATTCAGTAATCATGGCTGACTTTATCAAGCATGAAAGACAACAGCTTATCACAGTTATTATTTTGATTATCTACTCTCCTGACCTTTCAAAGGACCTTGTAGAACTTATAGGAATATATTTCAGGCAGAATAGCTACCTATTAGTTCCAGTTTCTACGTAAGCTCGACAGCTAGTGATGGGCGATATATCGATACTGTTATCGATACACGCGATATTTTACAGTATCGATACAATATTGAATCGAGAAATGAAAAACGAGGTTTTCGATACGATAACCACGCCTATTTATTACAGTTAATAAACTAATATTAATCAACTAACCATTAACTAACCACTGGTTATATTAATTGCTAGCTAGTTTTTTTAGTACAGCGAGCGCGCGTGCAATCAGCACATATGCTTTTCTATGGTGGAAGCAAAATTTTCAAGCTTTCCCCATGTTGGAAAAGGTAGCAAGAGTTAATTTATCTTTGTACAGTTGCCACTTCTGTCCCATCAGAAAGACTGTTCAGCAAGGCAGGGGAACTTATCTCAGCAAGAAGAAATAGGATCAAGCCTAAAAACATCAACATGTTCTTTTTCCTGAACAACTGTGAAGCATGATCGATCTGTTTTAAGTGTTTTTCTTACTTTTTTGGGGAGTTTTTTTTTTTTTTGTGATAAAAATTAGAGGTGTGGTCTTGGGCATGGTCTATATCGAATCGAAATACGTATCGATATGCTTGATATTTGGGCAATATCGATCGATATCGTATCGAATAGAAATTTGTAGTATCGCCCATCACTATCGACAGCTTTCTTTCTGCTGGTGTGTAGAGCTTGATCGCGCGTTCTTTTACACGCCACACCCATTAATTGACCGAGCCCCCGGGAATGATGTAACTTCCTTAACTACGTATACAACGCATACTCGCGTAGGTGACACAAACATATAAACACATATATATATATATAAACATACATCGAACCCGTGGGAAAGCAATCATAGGGATGGCCCTACGGGCCATAATAAAAGTAAAAAGGTAAATCATTCTAGAGAATTGGATAATGGCCTATTCCAAGTCTAAAGTAAAACCTTGTACTGTCTAGCCAATCCCATCATTATAAGCAGTCAAGGTCACTAAAGTGTGGTGCCTAGACACCCAATATAGTTGTGTCTCATGCATGTATATACTATAAACCCATGTGATTCTGCAGCCAACCGACACATTAGCAGAACTGTCTTGGCATTTGTGTTGTTTTAGTTTCATTGTAAAATGGAGGTAAGCAGGGTCCTATGATAATATTACAAGGCCCGGGTCTGGTAATTAATCATAATTAATTATGAGGTTTTGATGACACAGAAAAACGTTGTATGATTATGTTTAAAGATGTCAATTATGAAAAGAGGCAATGGCATAATGCATAAAAGAGGTACACTTTTTGACTGATCAACTTAAGAGATACAAGCACCATGCAATTACATTACATCATTAATTGCTGTCTGCCTCTAACAAGAATTACTATAGCCTATTCACATTCAGAAGTCGTGGAAGTCAACAGCAGAAGAATTGCATCATTTGAATGTAAAATTATTACGTGTTTGTGGTTTCTCATGTGAGGCAGTACTTACCTTGTGTATACCCGCATGTCTTGGCAGGAAAGTCAGAGAAACTGTTGCTGTGATTATCGACCTGCATCTGTATATAGAATTGACAATGTCAAAGGGAAAACGAGTTAAGAGCACCCCCGAAGAGTATTATTTGCAATGTACATGACTATTTTGATCGGCAAAGTAAGAAACAGAAGTACACTCCACCGAAGTTATGTAAGAAAACTGCTCAAGCTACTGGCTTCTCAGAGCGCACTGTCAACCGTGTCCTACTAGAGGAAAGAAAGCTGGATGGAAGTTCTTTTACATCACCAAATAAGAGAAGCAGAGAACGTGTAGATGATGATGCCTTTGATACTGATGCTATTCGTCGTACTTGTACATGAGTTTTTATGAGAAAAAAAGAGTATCCAACACTGGACAAGCTATTGCAGGTTCTAAAAGAGATGTTATTTAAAGGAGGACGGATATTGGGAAAAATAGAATTTAGATACAAGAAGAATACATAGAGGAGTTTATTATTCACTTTGGAGGGGAATCAGATGAGTTATTAGAGGAAGAAAGCAGTAATTCAGAATCAGAATCAGATGGCACCATCAGCAGTAATGGAGAATAGATATAAATAATATATATTTAATTGCAAAGTATTATTATAATTGTTTAATTGCAGTATATAAATTGTATTATTATAATTGTTTACATAGTATCACTTATAAGCCACTTATTTTCAAGTATCTTGTAAATTCCTTTTGGTCTTAGGAATTCCTGTGCTTAAGCATGGAGCTTAATGGTACAATTTATATAGTTTATGATTTGCGATTGTATCGCACATCGTTGGATTCGGCAAGTTACGACAAGTAGAATGGTCTTTGTTGCGTGTCAATACGATGACGTATAAGGAAGTTATAACTACAAACGTTTGTGACTCCTGAACATGAATAAACTATATGTATAAAATACCTTTTATTGCCATTCCTTTTGGGCAAGTTTCTTTTGTATAGTATGGGTTACAAATTAAACAGCATACAATATAAATATGCACATTAGCTTCTTAGATTAACAAATGATAATTGATAAGCAAACACTTTAGGTAGAAACATGTTTTTAATTTTACAGCAAAGAACACCCACTTTTTTCGGATATTTTCTGGGGCTGTAAAACTGCTCGGATAGCCTCGTCAAATACAGTTTTCAAACCCTTACGAGTCACAGCTGAACATTCAAGATATTTGACTGCACCAATTTCTTTCATCATTTCAAGACCCTGTAAGAATAAATAACTATAATATTAATAACAATATTGTCCTTAAATTATATACCAGTAACTGTTCATAACATTAATCAATTAAATTGGTGTGGTCTAGGTTAATAAAGATGTAGAAGTAATTGAAGGGTTATCAGGATTTGATTAAGGTTCCACACAACCTAGTAACTAAATTGAACCAATGGCCATTAACATGCTGTAGATTTTACTGAATACCAGGTTACATGAATTGTCTCTCTTCCTCAACAAACATTGATCTTCACCTGAGTATATGAAATAGGAGACAATTGTATCTCTTTGAGGAACTCAATTGTCTCTTTGTCATCTCGTAATTCTAGTTTTACTCCAACAAGTATTATCGGTGTGTTTGGACAATGACGAATAATTTCTGGATACCACTGAGAAATATATGGTAACATGATTTTAACATTAATAACATGAAATACCTTTTCTCGAACATTTTCATATGAAGCAGGACTTACTAGAGAAAAACACATCAAAAAAACATCCTGGAGAAAGAGAGAGACAGAGAGAGAAGGAAGTGAAAGCAGACAGACTCGTTTATCAATCAAATTCAAACTATAATAGTTTGAAGAGTATACACATACCACACATACATGTACATGTGTACATGTACAGTACACTGCAGATGCAACTTAAGGGACGCTCGCAATCAGATCACCTAATGCTCGTGAGCAGATCATGCAGTGCATGTGAGCAAATCGCCAAGTGCTCGTGAGTGTGAGCACATACAGCCCCACCTTCATTGAAAGTGGGGCCGGGCTGGCCCTAGAGCTGTATAGCCTGGAGACTGCGCCCTATTTCGCATGCAAAATGGTGGTTAAGCAGGAAGAGCCTGGTATCAGCTGGCTAAGGTCATGTTTGTGTTCACGATTTCATGGACAATGAATAATTCATATGCAGTCACAATAAAATGATGTAATCATAATAAGTATGTAAACTCTGGTAAATGGAGGCCTGCTTTTGCTGATTTCTCTAAATTTATCTGATATAAGCTAAAGAAGGTATCGCTTCAGTCTGTTCCTTCCTTAGCTTATATCAGATAAATTGATTTACCAAGCATTGCCTTGGTTATCTGTGTATCTTGGACAGAGAACTTCTCCAATAGTCTTTGCAATATCTCCACTTGTTGTCATAATGAAGAATCAAGTGGTGCTGATGCAGAGGAAAAGGATCAATGCAGGCTTCATTGGTGAAGAGCAGCAAGACTAGTAAGTGATTAGTAAAATTTGTGCTGGTCACATACCACTAGTTTATGGTACTGCAGAGGCCATATTGTCAGCTAGCTGGAGTTTCTAAAATTTGGACTGAGAGAATTATTGCTGCAGCTATACATTGATGAGGCCCATTTGCCAGAATTTACATGTCAGTTTTCACTTATTATAATTACATCATTTCATAACATGACCCCATATGAATTATTCATTGCCATGACCTTTGCCAGCTGATACCAGGCCCTTCCCACTTAACTGCCATTTTGGGTGTGGGATAGGGGGTGGTCTCCAGGCTAAAAGCTGTAATTATGCGCATGCGTACTCTAATTAACACCCTCTTTCACTAGTGAATTGTGCAGCTGAAAAGAGTTCTGGAATGGCTCTGAGTGTTCACGAGTTAAAATTAAAATCAAAAAGTAAAGAAATTCAACATTTATATAATTATTAATATATGAATATATATATATTTGTGTTTGAAATAACACGTGCAGTTATTTCGCCAGTGGAAGCTCAAGTGAGAGTTTTATTTGCAGTGTGACGTTATCAATGGCAACTTTTTGCTGAAAGGGACCGCTCTAAAGAACCTGGTGCTAGTGACTTTTAAAATATATTTTTCGGCTGATTTCTAACTTCTACATGATTATGAAGTATAATTACCTATTTTAAGTAAGTTTTGAAGTAATAATGATATATCCATTACTATGAGTCAATGTTTGCTACATTTATTGTCTCACATTTCATTGGATATCTCAGTAATGAGAACAAAAAGAGTTTTGCATTATTGTTTGGTAGTTATGTATTCTTTTCATTTGTGAATGATGCATGTATGTATAACTTGTTAATGACTAGTCACATAATTTCATTTCTGATTTAAATTTTGTGGATTTAATTTGTTTTGCCAGAAATGAAATATTACTGGTTATAATACTATATATATAATTATAATTTATATATATATACAAACACAATTGTATACACTGTTAAGAAAATAATAACTCAAATGTCATTAAAGAGTTTCAAAAAATTAATCTAGACTCTCATCATTTGTTAAATTTCCTGGTAAATATCATCATCATTTAAAATCAAATCAACAAGTTCATCAAAGTCTTCATCATCTAGCCAATTATCGTACAATTCTTCCCATCCTTTATATATGCTACTTTCATTTTGCAAGTCTTCAGTGTTTGCAGTTTATGCATTGACATCCTTCCCTATAGATTTCCTTGTTCTTCTTGCAACTGCACCTTGCCTTGCATTTACATAATTGAAGCAGTATTTCCACCCTTTTGGGAATCCACTGCATATTTTCATCTGTGTCCCAAACCACCGTAATATTGCCATCATCCAATCTCCAGCCATAATTTATGATATCTTCAAGGACCATTGTGTTCTTATCAGCCTGCTACCACATGAGAAATCCAACAACTTCTCTTCCAATGAAGGTACAAAGCATCAGTAGACGGTATCATTTCATTTTCAAATTTTATTCTGTCCCTGATGTTTTGCCTTGTCATTTAACTAATTTAAATGTTGTTCTTTAATGGTTTGGCTGTGGGTAATAAATTTGTGGAAATGTGTTTCTGGAGATAAAGTTTCAAAGCCAGTTGCATGTTTCTTAAAATAAATTGTGCCAATAAGTCGAATAAATGCAATTTCATATGTTTTCTCTTTTAAACTAGTATCTGCAAGTGTTCCTGGAGTTTTGGGTTTATTCGATGTAATAAAAGAAGTATACTGGAAAAAATATCTCAAAAAGCTTGCTTTGCCAATGTTACTTGAAATGTAATCGCAACCTGATGATACATCTGTATCAGGTGATATTAACAGTATACTTTGAAATTTAGTTTGCTTGACATGGAGCCAAATTCTTGTGTCTGTTTCCTATGCATTACAGGTATAAGCAGGGTCTGGTTGAGGACGATTGCTGCCTGTGACAAACCATGCTGTATTGGATATATCTCCTTCAAAGCATCCTGCCAGTGAGGTTGAAGGTTACGTTACGATTGAATTCTCGACAATTGAGAAAGGTTTCGTGCCATTTTCCAGGAAAAATGTTAGTATTTGATGTCAGATCATCACAGTAATGATCATTTACAATTATAGCTTTTGCATCTCTTCTTTTCTGTTTGAATGATTTCGGAGTGCTTTTTATTTGATTTGGATTTTTTTAAAATTACATGATTTTCATTGGTACCCTTTTAAAACTGTGAAAGAATATATCTTGTGAATAGAAACTTACAGTAATCAGAAAGGGTTTTGTGGTTGTTTAATGAGTTGTATTAATCATGAACATTCCTTCCATGGCAATGCAGTCAGGAGTCCAAGGGATCTCATTTGTGCAAATGGGTGCCAATGAAGATTTATATCTTATTTCTATGTTCTTCGTAGTGCAATTTTTTTGTCCTTTACAGATTCCATTCATGGTCACCTATTGCTAATGGTAGTTCAATTAGTTGCTCTTGCAGTGTGTCAATAGATTTTCTAGTTTGTTTCAAAAACTGCATCTTTTTTTCTCATAGTGGAAAGAATTAGACGTTTATCTCTCTCTAACTGAGATATTTTACGAGTATTCCGTTTCCTTTCAGAGAAAGTTCTTAGGTGGTGTCTTCTGATAGATGCTTGCACACTTGGTTCTTTTAAAATGACTACAGAGATTCTGTGCAGGAAGTTACGCTGGCCAATTGTCCCAATGTTTAAAAGATCATGACTTTGATCAGTAGCAAAGAGAGAATGGTCTTTAATACATTTCATTTGAGTCTGTATATTTCACTAACATTTGTAGTCATTACTGTTTGAAGAAATTGGTGATTCTATTTGACCAGTTTTGCCACATGTACTTGGAAAAAGCTGTGACATCAGATTTTCTAAAGTTTTTATCTTGTATGGTAAGGAGCTATTCTACTAATGTAATCTGGGTTTGGCTTTACAATTGCTGTCTTGCATGCTTTGTTAAATGCTCCCTGTTGAAACGTTGTGATGATAGGAGTTGGCATCTGTGAACACAAATTGCACCCAAAATTTCCATGTTTTGTCTCTAGTTGCCATCAATTGAATAAACTTTTTAAAATCCTCAAAACACTCAATGGATAGACTTACTATGCTCTGATAATTTACTGTTAAATTCTCTGGCAAAGTTACTTGATTGTAATGAATGTATAGAATTTAGTGGTAATTGTAGTATATATGTTGAAGTGTTTTGGGATCTAGAGGTGTTTATATCTTGTGAATACAGAAACGTTTCCAGAATTGCTCTGTACATTGCCTCCCAAACTTCTAGTATATTCTGATGTGTCCTCTTAAATTGTCCACAACTCTGAATAGCCCTGGGTCTGTAGTTATAAACTGTGACCTCTTCTGTTTCTCTTCCCACTCGTTCACAGATTCTTTATCCAGCAACTTGGGTTCCAATATCTCCGGTAAAACAGATATGGTAGTTCGCAATCTCCTGCCCATGAGGAGTTCCGATGGACTGTATCCATTGTTTAGTGGGGAAGCCCTGTATGCTAGCAATGCTAGATAAAGATCAGAAAATTTAGAGAGCAGCTGCTTAACAGTCTTCACTGCTCATTCAGCTTCTCCAATCAATTGTAGAAACCAAGGACTACTATTCTTTTGAAAGTTCAATCGACTTGTACTGGGGGCCATTATCAGAAAAAACAATTCTCGGGATACCGTGTCAGCCGAATATAGAAGAAAGGTGAAATAGAAGACGTTGAATGTAACTTTGCAATTTCAATATCCCTTGAGTAATAGTCAATCACAAGGAGGTAGTTGAATTCTTTCCATGTAAACAGGTCAGTACCTAGCTTCTGCCAAGGAAGCTCTGGAAATTCAGAACTGATCAACGGTTGGGGTCTCTGTGGTTTGTGTTTGTTACATATATTGCATTTCTGAATCATCTCACCAATCTCAGTTGACATACCAGGCCACCACATAAACTGACGAGCCTTTACTCAACATTTGGAAATCCCAAGGTGTCCTGTGTGTAATCTAGTTAACATCTCAGAGCGAAGCTCTCTTAGGAATGAGTATTCTATTCCCTCGGAGTATGATTCCATTTACTTCTGTGAGTTCCACAACTATATTATGATACAGTTTCAGTTCCTGTGACAACATCTTTTTATATGGCCATCCATTGATGAGATACTTCCTTACTAACTGGATATCTCTATTTTTCTCTTGAGTTACTTTAATTTGTTTTAAGGGGTCAGATGTGGCTGGAAGGGATTCAAAGACTTGGGACACATGAACATACACCTGTTCACCGAAAGTAATATAGAGCAACTGAAGGTTGCATGACCCTCCCTCCTCTGCTGCATGTTATAATTATTGGCGGGGTATTTCATGTCAGCTTTATACCTTTCGAAATATACATGCTCAAAGTTTCTATCTTGCTTTGTTGAAAAGAAGAGTCGTAAGACAGCCAGTAATGTAAAACTTGTGCTTCGTTAGATGCGGGAAGAGTCTGGAAGACTGAAAGAAGCCACACCTAGTGGCTTTCTTGCCCTTTTTGATAGCTTCTAGTATAATGGAGCAAATATTAGTGAGTGCTCGTTCTTGTCACTTCGAAGGAGTGTATGCATGCCAATTATGGAGGTCCAGGAGTGTCCAGTTTTTGAGTTAGAGTGGAGTAGGACACACAGACAGAAATTTTCCAAACCATTTACCGTAACCCTCCCAAAGGGGGAGGTTCAAATATCCTCTGCTGTAAGTTTTGAAACTGGAGCTCTTAACAGTGTGTCTGCAATGACTAACTCTTTCAAGGAACATGCTCAGTTGTGTAGTGGTACTTCATCATTCTCATGCGAAATCTTTGGATACGAGCTGGTAGATCATCGAGATTTCGATTTCCAAGAAGGGACAGTAGAGGTTTGTGGTCAGTTTGTATGTGGTATTTCATTCCTAACACATAGTCATTGAGCTTTTCACAAGCCCATGTGATTGCGAGTGCTTCCTTTTCTATTTATGCATAACAAGATTTTGTAGCTGTTAGGCGCCTTGAGGCATATGTGATTGGCATCCAATCTCCATTTCGCTGTTGTTGGAAGATCACTGCACTGAGACCAAATGAAGAAGCATCAGCTGCTAAAACAGTCTTGCTGTTAGGGTTGTATTGACCTAATGTCTTGGAACTGCTTAGCTCCTTCTTAATTTCTCCAAATGCAGCAGCTTGTTGATGTCCCCATTGCCACTCAGTGTTCTTGACTAGGAGGTCTCTTAAAGTTTGGTTCTATCTGCAATGAAAGGTGAAAATTTATTCAATTGGTTGGTCATACCTAAAAATCTACGAAGTTCACTAATACTCTCGGGAGTCTTCATCTGAACAATGGCATTAACCTTGTTTGGGTCTGGTCATATACCAGTGTGATCAATAACATGACCAGGAAAGGTGACAGTAGACTTGGAAAATTCACATTTATCTGAGTTCAAAGTCACATTTGCTTCCCCCAAGACGATTCAGTACCACAGCAAAGCATTGATCGTGTTCTTCCTGTGACAAAGCAAACACCAAAATGTCATCAACTTGGCAAGTCACTCACTGAAGTTCTTGCAAAATGGTGGAGATATGATACTGAAAGCATTCCAGGGCAGACGTAATCCCAAAAGGAAGGAGGTTAAAACAATAACGCCCAAATGGATTTAGACAGGTAGTGAGATGCTGAGAGTCCTTGTGAGGTGGGATCTGCCAGAAACCTGAATTTGCATCTAATTTTGAGAAGACCTTTGCAAACCGAAGTTTGGACAGAGATTCTCCGACAGATGGTAATTGATATCGCTCTTTTTAAATGCATTCATTAAGCTTGGTGAGGTCACCACATATACGTACACGTCCATCTGACTTGGGCACGACAACAATACCGGCACACCATAAAGTTGGTTCTGTAATTTTGGAGATTACCCCATTCTGTTGAGTTCAGTTTGTACCTTTGCTCTGAGAGGGTAAGGTATTCTCCTTGGTGCCATGATAGAGAATGGAACAGCATCTGGAGAAAGCTATCTGTACTCGTTTTGTAGATTCCCTAGACCAGAAAACAGTGTCGAGTGCTTATTACGATCAATGAATCGTCAACAATTCCTACTCTAACTAACAGACCAAGTCTTTCTATAGCTGGGCAGCCTATCAACGGTCTCTGTAACTTCTCAATGACGTAGACATCCTCCTGGCACTTTTTCTGTTGCCACTTGAGTTCTGTAGTAAATTTCCCCTTCACTGTGAGAATTTGTGACCTGGTCATTTGAGAACCCCATCGCTCACGCTGAGTCGAACACTCGTAAATTTATCAAAACTGCGTGAAGGTATAGCTGTCACATCAGCTCCTGTATCCATCTTGAATTGGACTGAAATTCCATCAAGTAGTAGTGTCACATTCCAAGAATCGCTGGAAATGTTAACTGTTTCCACATTACCATGGATAGTTCCCATAAAAACTGATGATTCATCTCCTCCAATTGTTCTAACAGTTTTGGATCTAGATCTACATACGGTTTGAAAATGCCCACGTTTTTTTTTACATTTGTGACACACACGAGAGATTTTGCTGGACAGTATTCTCGTCCATGACTATGTCGTTTTCCACACCAAGCACATGACTGTAGGACTGTGCTATGATGTTTCGGATGCTGTGGTCTTGATTTACTGTTCATTCTTTTCTTAACCGATTCTATTACTTTGATTTCCACTGGTTGATCTTGATTGGTCAAAAACATTTGTTGATTCCTCACCATTTCTCGCTGGCAAGCACTTGTCATTGCCTTCTTCAGAGTCAGATCTGAATCCAGCTGTAGCTTCTCAGATAGAGCCGTATCCAAGAGGCCAACTATAATTCTACCTCAGATCATCTCCTCTTTTAGATTTCTGTATGAACAATGCTCTGCTAAACTTTGGAGGGATGTGATAAACATATCTACCAATTCCCCTTCATTTTGTTTCCTCTGGTTAAATTTAGCACGATCATAAATAACATTCCATTTTGTTGACGAAGTACTCTTCAATCTTTGACACAACCCTAGTGTACTCCTTCCTCAGTGAGGGTGAAGGAGTGTAATGTGTCATCTGCCTCAGTCTTCATTGAATATACAAAAGTGTTCACTAGTGTCTCTTGAGTTTTTTCTTGGAGAACTGAGGCAACACGGACATGTTCCAATCGCCGTTCATCTATGCCATTCATCTGGCTGGGCAAAGGTAAACTTCTCAGGAGATGCTATGTGATAAGCCGCCATTTTGTTTTCCTGAATCCACTCTAATCCGTACTATTCAACCAAGATTTGCATCTCCTGTAGAGAGTTGTTGTCAAAATCGAGTTGTAATTTACAATAAGCAGGAAACGAAAAAAAAAATGGAAAAGAGGGCCACAATGCCACCATACATCATAAAACAAAACCTAATTACAGAAAGTAGTTATACCCCAACCACAGGAGACTTCCACCACCTCAAATTTATTCTGTAACACAATTCTAACCACACCTTGTAATAACAAGAATAATAAAAAACATTTCCAATAAAATGAAAGAAGATGGAGGCATGTCAAAACTTAAAATGTATGTGAACAAGGTTAGGTGGCCATGTGACCCAAAATTAAACAAACCACTTCCATATAACCCTACATAAGTACTTATAAAGCAAAATACAAAGAGCTGTACTTATGTAGGGTTATATGGAAGTGGTTTGTTTAATTTTGGGTCCAACCTAACCTTGTTCACATGCTTTTTGTGTTTTGAAATCCCTACATCTTTCATTTTATTGGAAATGATTTTTATTATTTTTTTATTAATAGGACCTATTAGTATACTATATACAATATATTGTATGATGGTGACATCTCCTGCATAGTGTACACAGAGTGGTCAGACAGGTCTATATTTAAAAATATAGACCTCCTCTTAGGTCTATATACAATATATAGACCTCACCACATCAAAGGATGATGTCACCATCATACTATATATGTATATATATATTATATATAATATGTTATATTATATTATAATTACATTAAAATAACAGTAAAACTTATATTATACCCACATAGATAGATGATCATAGTCATTGTAGTCATTTAATTATATAATTATTTATAGCATTATGAGTGGGCAGATCAAAGACACCGCCCAGTTCTATATTTCTCATAAAGTACAGGTCACATGTCAGATAGTACCACGCATTAATATAGCACACATCCATACAAGTGCATTGTGGTTAACTGTAAATATAATCTCCATGGAAACAACTAGTGTTGTAATAAGTGTTATAAAATGATTAACTATTTTTCAAAGTGATTAACAAAGTGATAAATGGGCAATTTAAACAACAAAACAGGAGAATTTCACTAATGCTTTGTTGTGAAAAGTTTCAATTACATAGCAAATTACTTGCAAATTGTTAAGAGTATGAAATGTTAATTGTACAATTGCTCAAGTTTCTTGTGAAGGTATGGCAAACAGGGTTAGGAAGTTTTTTCTCTTTTGGTAGATCATCTCCCTTTGACAGATCATCTGTTTTCACTACTGGTACATCTATTACTGGTAGATCTGTTTCCATTACAGAGAACTCATTCTTAGGTATAGCAATTACATCATCAACAGCCTTTTCCAATTCTTGTGGAGTTCGTTCATAATACCTCAAGGCTTTTATGCTATGATGACCAGTTTTTTCAGCTATCAGTTTCTCAGGGACCCCTCGAGTAAACATTCAGGTTATAGCTGTAATTCATACCACACTGAGAGTCTATACTTAATTTAGGAAGTATTTTTTTTAGTTTATTTATGCCGACTCGTTGTTTACAATACCATGGGGCTTGGATTCTTCTGGAATCTTCTCAAAGGGACGCATGTACAAATAAGGTGAATTAGGTGTTAGCTTTACTTGTCTAGCAATTTTACAATACAACGTTCAGAGTCAACATGAGCATATGCTCGACCAACTTTGTTTTGCCTATTTATATCTTTGAACCTACATGTGTATGTTGGTTATTTAGAGAGATGTATTCAGTGTATTCATAGAAGACACAAGAATTGTAAACAGTAGTATCAGGTGGAAAACGAACAAGTGTAGTCCAACATAAAAGAATACAGTCTTTTGGAGAATTCTAGGTGATGAATAGCTAAGGAGTTTCATTTTCCAAAAAAGACTTTCATGTTCCACTTCTATAATTGGTGCACTCTTTCTTACAGCACCTACACTCTCTCTATGCAGGGAACTGCGGACCAAATCAAGGGTGTTGAACAGGTCACGAAAGTTTTCATTACGCTCGTCAAGAATGGAAAACGGAGATCTATTCTTCTGAAATACACAATTTAAGTGCCCTATCTTCTTTTCGTGTTTCGAGAATGAAAAAACACAGATACTTGCAAACCATTGTGTGATCGTGACACTCGAGTAGATCTTTGGGGACAGGGTCATTTGGCACTAGTTTTCTATGATTGTTAGCCCAAGCAGTGAAGTTTTTAACGGCCCACGGGGTACTGGTCTCAGTATTTGCAGGGTTCAACCCTCCAATTGCCTTTTCAAGAGTTGCATCATCAACAAATCTTTCTACAACATTTTCTGAAAGTACTTTCTTCTTACATGGTAACTTTAAACTAAGGCGCTTAGGCCGTTTTGGTTCAGTCTTGTCACACAAAGCAGGTGCTTCATTTTCCTTATCCATCTCAAAGACTCGATCTTGCCAACTCACAAATACCATAAACCACATAAAGCACCATATACTCGTGCTATACAGGAAATAGTGCATGAGGAGTGGGGTCTCGTAACCTCATACAGCACTCGGCTACACCTCGTGCTGCATGAGTTTCTCGACCCCACCCCTCGTGCACTATTTCCCGTATAGTACTCGTAACGATGCTTTATCTAATACATACAATATACATAATTATTTTATGCTATTAAAGTGCAAAACTTACAAATTTCAAAAACAGAGATTAGTCAGAAAGATTTCACTCTACAAACACCATATATCTGACAAAGTAGAGAGGAAAATTTCACACCATAAGTTGAACGGCACAGGAAGTAGGAAGGAAAATTTCACACCATAAGTTGAATGGCACAGTAAGTAGGGAGGAAAATTTCACACCAGAAACAGAGATTAGGACCAGCAGCACTTACAATTGAAGACAGCAAAAGAAAACCAAAAGTATGTCACACCACAGATTGAACAGAACAATATTGCACCTGTTCGTTACGCATGTGCAAAGTGCAGTGCTTGAACTGTCATACACTGGCGTACACATATAAGATGTGCATACATACGAGGATGCTTGATCGCGCTCGCTCAAGAGTGCAAGGTACTGTCCTTGTGTGCACTAATATTAGCATTCGCGTCAGCCTTACGACCAATCCGCGAGTGCACCTTAAGTTGGATCTGCAGTGTACTGTACATGTGTACATGTACATATATGTATATATGAATGTAATATATATATATATAATATATATAATATATAATTTTGTGTGTACAGTTGTACATGTACATTATGTATGTATATGTACATGTATAATTGTTGTTTTTTTAAAGTAAATAATAAGTGTTCTACTTTAATAATGAAGTCTTTTACATATCAATGGGGAATATAGTGTTGATGAAATACTTACATACACACATACATGTACATGTACATATACATACATACATAAATACATACATACATATATATACATACATACATAAATACATATATATAAACATACGTATACAATAACTAACAGAAACATCAAAGAGCCACCAGGTTGTATATACATGATATACCCCTCGGTTCAATAACCGCAGGTGTATATTACTGATATACTCCCCTCCACATGACAATTGCATCCTACCGAGCATGCGCATTACCATCTGCCATCTGCGCCTTCTGTGGTTACAGCTGAAAAATGGAATAAACACCAAAGAGGAAGAGGCTCTCGTTATCGAGGAAGAAAAAAGTTGATACCATGTTTGCTTCACGATTTAAATTCACTACATCACCCAAGGTAGATGAAATACGTAAGGTTATACCTAAGAACACAGATAAGTGTATGCAGTGGGCATGGCAACTATCGTGTATTAGGCATGTTTGACGTTTCTGTAAGTTACTGAATATATTATATGTACCATGTCTTCTTGGCGAATATAAGACCTTCGCCTCTCAATATCAGCCCTCGGCTTCACCTCAGGCTGATATCTCAGGGCTGAGGTCTTATATTCACCATATACACCTTGAAGCTATGGTATATATATTACATACATACACACATACATACATGTATACATACATACATATATATATATATACATAGTACATACATACATACATTCATACATACATACATAATTACATACATACATATATACATACATACATACATACATACATACATAAATACATACAAACATACATACATGTACATACATACATACATACATACATAAATACATACAACATACATATATACATACAGACATCAATACATACATACATACATATATATACATAAATACATAGATACATACATAAATACATACATACATATATATACATACATGTACATAAAATACATATTCTTTATTATTATTATTATTTACATGCATATTATACATTGTATTACAGATACATTATAATTCAATATTGACAGTTATATAATTCAATTATTATCTCAGTCACTAACTGTCTGAGGGTATGCATGTGGTCTAAGCATATCGTAATCTTCTTGACCTGCAAAGAATAACACTAGTACATTGAACAAGTGTATACCTGAATTATTATTTTAAAAGTGCACATATTATGGCAAGTATTTGCACATAAATATACTGTAGTATCATATCAGGTTGTGAGAATTTGGAACCACAAATTATCACAACCTGATATGATACTAAAATATATTAATTAAATTATATACTATTAATTATGATGAGTCATTCATGAGTGATAAATAAACTAACCTGATGTATCCCATAAACCTAAATTAATAGGTGTACCATCTACCATAACTTTAGCTGAATAATTATCAAAACTAAAAAGGGGAGGAGATGATGGAGGTGGAATGGAGGGAGAGAGGGAGGAGGGAGAGAAGGAGGTGGGAGGTAGTGGAGTGGGAAGTAGTGGAGGAGAGAGTAAAGAAAGGGAAGGAGATAATGTGGAGGGAGAGGGAGAGGAAGTGAAGAGATAATAGAGGAGGAGAATATAACAAATAAACAAGTAATAATGATCAATTATTCTCATTATTTGGTTTTACTATATTTATGTATAACAATAATTTAATAATTATAATGTATGTACGTTCTATTAATCAGTACAGCTCTGATTTTGTTTTTTGACAAACATCTTCACCACTGCAAAATACACCGACAACAAAATAATAATTATTGAATTCCAAATTTAGTATCTATGATAATAAAAAATAGTGATTCATGTCATCAAATATCATTTGTGATAGAATTGCAAATATCATTTGTGATAGAATTCCAGCAAATTATCAGTTTTCATGCAGCTTCAAATTCATCTAAAACTAATGATACTCGGTATCAAGAAAGACCTATCATTAAGTTTCTTACATGCTACATTTCATTGGGGCTCATGGCAGAAAATATTGCAACCAGAATAATTTTACTTCTTCCAGATGAGGTTGAATATATTTGTTTGTCTTTCGGCAAAATTCCAGCAAACCTATGAACATAGGCACTTTGAAAATACTATTAGCAGATGTATCATACAAGGATCAAAAGTAACAATAGGCTTTTGTTACAACCTTTCTGTTTTAAAGCTTTGACAATTTTTATAACTCAAGGTCGTTGTCTAACTTTTAGATGATGTCTGGTAGCAAAAGAGATCATTGAAACACAGCTAATCTTGCTTGAAGCCTATTGCTGTCGATTCAAATCTTGAAATGAAGTACAAGTGAACTAGTGGCTGCTACAACTTCTAGCTAAGCTTTCTGGGAATTTCTAGCTCCACCTATTTATTTCATGCACATCATTGAAGCTGTTGTAATCTTATACTTATATAGCAAGTATAACTGTAAGTTGTAATCGACACACACACAAATATAATATAATCTCAGTATAAAAATTCTAATAATTATTATTACAGTCAGTAGTTATTTCCTAGTCAGTGAATGAATCATTCTGAAGTTGTTTCCCCAATCACACTTGTGGCGAGGGTTCTGCACTGCGAATGCATTCGTTATTATATTATATTATTGAAATATTACTAAATATTCTTTTATATTAATAGATTAATTTTAACATTATATCTTGCTCTCTTCTGAGCCGTTGGTGTTGATCTTGATTGTCTTAATTCGCCAAATAGTAATATACCGTTCTATTTTCTCTCACTCTTGTCTGCTATTTAATAATTAATCTTCCTCTACTCTGTGTTGATTGAGTTACTCTTGACTGTCTTATTCGCCACAGACTTGATTGCTTTCTTATCTGCTGTTTATGTTGTTTTGAATATTTTCTATTATCTATGAAATGTCTCAGTTCCATTGACCAGAAACAAATTTTAGAAATGTAATGATCTTTTTATACTTCCATTGGCCCAATTAATGCTGTCAGTGTCATCTTGAAAACATTATTTCTTTCTTCTCTTCTCTATTAATCGTAAGATATTCTCTATAGTAGCTTATCTTGTTTTTCTCTTCTTCACAAATGATTTACAAATTTTGTGCGACATTCAGGGCTTAACTTTCTTCCTACTTCTTTGTTTGCATCTTCTTTCTCTTAAGGTATCAATTTGCAAATTGAAGGAAAGTGAAGTTGAACAAACTTTCGTATTCTCTCTCTAACTCTTCTCCATTAGCAAAAATTTGTAGGAGCAGTTTAACCTTTTCACCACGGTTTGTTACGCTTGGCTAAAAACGCTTCACACGTACAGACAGACGGACACGGGTAATTATATATAGATGTTATTGTGTTTAGTGTGAAAATAAACATTTTATACTTTTAGATGTATGCCCTATACAGATAGTATAATTACTGATTTTCATTCTGTAAAAACGCTATGGAAGTATATTTCTAAACTATAACTAAATTACAGGTCTATTGCAATAACTATAACTAACTAAAATGAAAAATGGTCAATATTAGACACTTTTAGTTATTTAACTAAAAATCATTTCGTAAGCCTAATATTATCTTCACACTACCTACAACTAAAAGTGGTCCTTATAATCATACTAAAACTATACTATCCTATGAAACCACTTTTTGCTTCTAGTTAAAGCCCATTATTTCCTTCTCTTTATCTCTTTTTTATTTATCTTTCGTATTTCTTGCTATTACTATTGTAGTACGTGTAAAAGTTACTAATGTGTGTATGCATTCCTTTACATGCCACACCCATTAATTAGCTGAGCTCTATATTGATGTTCTTTGCATACAACACATTCACATAGATACGTATTCATCCACAATAATATGGCTGACTCGCTCTTCTGACAGTAATTTTAAAGATTCACATAATAGAACTATACTAACTGACTAAAAAAATTACTACATTTCTCTAATAACCTGCAAAACATTAAGTAAACATTGATAACCCATGTAGCAACCATAACAACTACATGTATTGTTATACATACAATTGCAAAGACATGTACATAATACATATGTACACAGCATATAACATGTACATAATACACATGTAAAAATGCAATTACAATAGACATGTACATAATACATATGTACAATATGTACATAACATACCGCAAAACAGGAAATCAACATGTATAATACATATAATATATAGATACATGTAAACACAAAGAAAAACAGCTGCATGAACCCAACAGCTTGTAAATTAGTTATAGATGGTTTTATTTACATGTATATACTTTGAGTGGTATTTACTTACAGTAAGGTTAATCACAACATTAAGGGTGAGGTAATGGTCACAAGGATATGTAATACCCACATGGCTTCTTTTTCTACATAACACAGTATTATCACATGATATCTTACAAGATACATAAGGACTCTTTTAATGAATACATATAAATATAATTAAATAATGTGTGCATGTGTACATTTATGTGTATGTGTATATATGCTGTGTGTGTATAAGAGTTTGTAGTGTACTTTAATATTTATATGACCAGAAATAACATAACAATAACGTGTGTGTGTAAGTGTGTGTTTAAGTCATGTGCCTTTGTATTACATACATGTACATAATTAAATTAACTTACACAGTTGGGATATACTCCTTAGGGTAAGCATTTGTAGTATAAGTGATTATAAGAGCTGTTTTATCAACATCCCTGAAAGAAGTAAAAAGTGAGAATTTATTATCTACAACTCATAAATTATTAGGACACATATTAGATTTCTGGTTTACATAAGGTTCTGTGGAGTATGAAATCAGAGTGACACATCATAATTCAAGTGTACTATAGACTATTTAAGTTCAGAATTCGCGGAAATCAACAATGGAAAAATTGCATCATCACGATGTAAAATTATAACGTGTTTGTGGTCTCTCACGTGAGCGTGTACTTATACCTCATGTTTATCCATGTGTCTTGGCAGAAAGGTTTGAGGAAAGTATTACTGTCTTTATCCACCTGCATCTGTTGTTAGAATTGACAATGCCAACAAGTGAGGAGCACCTTGGAGACTATTATTTGTAACTATTTTGATCGGCAAAGTAAGAAACAGAAGTTCACTCAACCAAAGTTATGTACATGGAGTGCACTTTCAACTGTGTCCTGCTGAAGAAAAAGCTGGATGGAAGTTCTTTTAAATCTCCAAATAAGATATATATGGAAAGTTATGTTGGTTGCAAGTAAAAGCTCATATTAAATGAGCATAATAAGAAATTCACTTGTAGGCTGCTGTGAAGGATCTTACTTGTGAAGGCTTCAGGAGAGTAGGACCTGAACAATGAAAAAAGAACACCAGTCATGTTAGAGATAAAGTAAAAGACCACTATTAGATGGATGATTACATGCACTGCAAACACTCGCCTTGCTGTCTTTCTGCATCTAACGAAGCATGATTTTTATATCACTGGCTTTCACAACAACTCTTCTTTCCAGTAAAAGAATTTAGAATCTTCAGTGTTGTAGATTTGATGAGTTATAAACATAGGCACCTACAGAGAGAACGTTTTACCCAGGCAAAGTTGTGTGCGGAAAACTGTTTTTGCCATTTAATTATATTCATGATGGGTATGGTCAATCATATTAATTCCTTTTGGCGTTAAATAGTCTAGGGCTAGAGACGCTAAATGTGGACATTGCCACTGACTTTCACCCACTCACCCTGATGATTCCCCTTCGCTTAATTACAAAGCATGCTTTTTGTATTTATGGTTTTCTTAGAAGCTCTTCTGTTGAACTAAATAAGTTAAAATGCACTGCAATTAATATTTCAAAATATTTTTTCCCATTCTCCATCACTACTAGCTGCCATCTGATCCTTAATTGCCGCATTCTTCCTCTGATGAAACCTCAAACACCAATAATAAACTCATCTATGTATTCTTTTTGTCCATGTAATAGTGGTTTTCTACTTTATCTCTAACATGGCTGATGTTCTTTCTTCATAGTTGAAATCGTAAGAAACATGCTGTTTCCCTCTGGTATTAGTCTCGGAAGCCAGACTCCACCCCTTTTTGAGATCAGACGGCGGAGACTGGATCGCAAGACTACTCTGGTTTACAAGTCTTAAGGACAAGTAAACTAGAGTAGTGTCCAGTATTGTGTGTGGGAATGACGTTGTGGCGTGAGGTGACCTATTAATATAATGTCCTCTTAGGTGCTTATTTGTGTATTACAATGTGTTTAGTGGTGTTAGGTTGACAGTTTCTTAATTATGTATCTAGAACATTCTATTGGATCTTGTATAAATACTAGACATCTTTCTTATTTTATTATTATTGAGTAATCAGTGAATCCGTTAACATTACAGACGTTACCACAGCTCTACTAACACGATACATGGTCTTTATTCGCTTGCATAACTTCCACATTAATTGCAGCGTATATGTGTACAGGAGCACATGAATCCCAAGGAGCATACAACAGCTATATGAAAGCTGTGTCAACCTTTGTTGAACCAAAGTACCTGAGATAATGACATTCATAATTTGTTTCAAGTGCTAGTGATAAACATACATGCCTAATGCCAAGTGCTGTATCCTGTACAAATGGCGACAAAACCTAAACGTACTACTAGATGGCTGTTGAAGAAGGAGGTGAAGTATCTTATAATTAGAGTGAAAGAAGTGGATGCTGTTGCACTTGAAGAATTCGTAATAAAGTCGGTAGATGCTGAATGCCTCAGAAGTTCTTGTGAGGTCTATCATTGTTGTTTTAGCCTGTAGCTTTTTCTTTTTGGGCTGCCACATATTTTATACACTCCCATATTCTTCGATGCCTCTTGAGGTAGTGAAGCAAACGATGTTGATCTGGTTCTCATGTAGGCTTACTACAGCTGTCTTTCTCTTTCCTAACTCTATTAGTGTTACGTTACGTTAATACTATGCATTGGGCTTGGGTATGACTATACTATACTCCACGTGCATTGGGTGCGGTTGGTCAGTAAATTTTTGTGTATTATCAGCCACTTAGCACCTCCGCCTTGTTTGCTTAGAGTTTGCCCATATATGGGCATTTTGTGCAAATCGTTTGACAAAGGTTGCCACAGTGTTTTATATAGCAGTTGTACACTCCTTCCCGCCTTCGGCAGATGTGCTCCTGATGCGTATATTATAATTGTTTTCATAGTACCTACTTATAAGCCTAAGCATCTTGTAAATTCATTGCAGTTGCAGTATTTCTGTGTTCAAGCATAGGGTCTGTCCCTCTGGTGGCACAATTTGTATAGTTTATCATTTACGATCATATAGCACATTGTTGGATTCATCAAGTTGTGATGAATGGAATAGTCCTTGTTACGTGCGACAAAGTATAATGAAGTTATAACCACAAATATTTGCGACTCCTGAACATGAATAAACTGTAAGTAAGGTCATGTGCTGGCTATAGTAAAAATCAAGATGCAAAATTCCATTGGCCAAACCATGTAAACACAAAGACCAATTCAGAATCATAATACATTATAATAATTATTATAGATAATCATTATAATTATTATAATACAAATATTCTAATACTGTTGGTACATACAAAATATGGCGTCTTGTCTTACTCTACCAAAACAACCATTTTGTAAATATGTAAATTCAACTCACCCGTCTCCAACTACTACACACTTCACGGCTTGCATTACTATGTCGAAATATGAAGCTTGTCTATTACCTTGTAGCTATACTTGTCTTTGAAAACAGGTAGTGTACGTCCCTTAAGGGGGCGTGGACAAATGGAAACATTCGAGGTATTAAGGTTATCAAATTCAGACTTCGGATCAATCATTGGGACGTGATATATTACAGCTCGTCCCAGCCACAACCACTAGTTTAATTGTTAAGCTAAGCAGCAGATGTACCTCAACGGTTGTGTCACTCGTTTTTCTCTTCACTGATCTCTTGTTCTTCACTGTGTTGCAGAATAGTTGCATGGAATATTAACAATGAAAGAATAATGGTAGTTTCTAAGTTGAGAAACTTTAATTTGCTGCTTTGTTATACACGATTCTACCCTGATTTAAAGGTACATTATACTCAATATTTAATGTAGTTATCATCAAGCTGTGTAATGCATTAGCACATTAGACATTAGTATCTATAGTGATCAGATCTTTTAATTTGTAAACTAAACGTAAAGTGAAACTAAACAGACTTTTGCTAGTTTCTATGTCTATTGATCCCTAACTGGATTTCCTTTTAAATGTGCAATATACTGAATAACTCCACTTAATTGTATGTGTCTCCACGCCCTGTTGTTCACTGTATCTCGACCTGGTCACAGTATTTAAAGCGACGCATTTTTGATAATGAAGCCAAGGATCTTTGTTAGTTTTTATGTTTTAATCATCCCTAAATGGATTTCATTCTAAAGGTGAATTATACTGAATAACTCTATTTAATTGTATGTGTCTCCAACCCCTAATGTTCACTGTATCTTTGACTGGTGACAGTATTTAATAGTGACAGCACGTAAGGATTTTTAGTAATGAACCTAAGGATCTTTACTAGTTTCTATATTCCAATCATTCTTAATGTGAGTTTGGTATGTGATACTCAATAATTACATTTAATTGCATGTGTTTTCAACCCCTTTTTTTTCACCATAAAATAAAAAAAAAACAGAAATTAAGGATCTTTGGTAGTTAGTTTAAGTAACGAGGATCTTTGATCATTTCTATATTCCAATCATCCATAACTTCATTAGCTTTTAAGTGTGCATTATACAGAATAGTCACATTTAATGTTTGTTGTTCACATGTATATATAATAGACTGGTGTAAGCTAAGGATCTTTGATAATTTTCCATATTTCAATCAACCATGACTTCATTAGCCTTGTTGGTAACATGTATAATGGACTGGTGACAGTGTTTAATAATGACAGACAAGTAAGGATATTTGGTAGTTTAAGTAATGAAGCTAAGGATCCTTACTAATTTCTATGATCCAATGATCCCTAACTTGCTAGTTTTTATGTTCTAATCATCCCTAATTTGGATTTCATTTTAAAGGTGAATTATACTGAATAACTTTATTTCATTTTATGTGTCTCCAACCCCTATTGTTCACTGCATTTTTGACTGGTGACAGTATGTAATAGTGACGGAAGATAAGGATTTTGGTAATGAAGCTAAGGATCTTTGCTAGTTTCTATGTTTTCATCATCCCTAATTATATTTCATATTAATGGTGAATTATACTAAATAATTACAACTTATATGTGTCTCTCCAAGCCCAACTGTTCACTGTATAATAGACTGGTAATAGTATTTAATAGTGATGGAAAATAAGTATCTTTAGTAATGAAGCTAAGGATCTTTGCTAGTTTCTATGTTTTAATCATCCCTAATGGGATTTCATTTTAAAGGTGCATTATACTGAATAACTCCATTTATTGTGTGTCTCTCCAAGCCCAATTGTTCACTGCATAATAGACTGGTATTAGTATTTAATAGTGATGGAAGATAAAGATTGTTAGTAATGAAGCTAAGGATCTTTGCTAGTTTCTATGTTTTAATCATCCCTAATGGGATTTCATTTTAAAGGTGCATTATACTGAATAACTCCATTTATTGTGTGTCTCTCTAAGCCCAATTGTTCACTGTATAATAGACTGGTAATAGTATTTAATAGTGATGAAAAATAAGGATCCTTGGTAATGAAACTAAGGATCTTTGCTAGTTTCTATGTTTTAATCATTCCTAATTGGATTTCATTATTATACTGAATAACTCCATTTAATTGTGGGTCTCTCCAAGACCAATTGTTCACTGTACCTAACTGATCACAGTATTTAAAGCAACAGAAGATAAGGATCTTTGGTAATGAAACTAAGGATCTTTGCTAGTTTCTATGTTTTTATCATCCCTAATTGGATTTCATTATTATACTGAATAACTCCATTTAATTGTGGGTCTCTTCAAGCCCAATTGTTCACTGTACCTCACTGATTACAGTATTTAAAGCAACAGAAGATAAGGATCTTTGGTAATGAAGCTAAGGATCGTTGCCAGTTTCTAGCTAGGTTCTAATCATTCCTAATTGGAATTCATTTTAAAGATGAATTATACTCAATAACTCCATTTAATTGTGTGTCTCTCCAAGCCCAATTGCTCACTGTATAATAGACTGGTAATAGTATTTAATAGTGATGGAAAATAAAGATCATTGATATAAATCTAAGGATATTTGCTAGTTTCTATGTTCAAATCATGCAGAAGTTGATTTCAGTTTAAAGGTGCATTGTACTGAATATTTGTGTGTCTCTCCAAGCCCTGTTGTTCACATATATAATAGACTGGTAACAGTATTGAATAACAACACATTAAATTTAGCTACAATAATTACATGTCTTCATAGTATCATACAGTGTGACATAATTTCATTTAAGGATCTTTGACATTTCCTTAAGTATCGATTTATCCTAATTTGATGCTCTTGTCAACTCATTTGATTGTGTATGTCTTCAACCCCTGTTGTTCACTGTATCGAATATGGAAGGTATTTCTAAATCACAGCTAATTGTCTTTGCCAGTTCTTATGTTGCATTCATCCCCTGTTTTCTATGTTCTCTGTTAGTTTTTCTCTTGCAAATATTTATCTAGTGTCAGTTTAAAATGTTGTTTTAAATTACATTTTCTAGCTTCTATCTGGAATCATCTGTTAATTAGAGGTTCTAAAATCAGCTGCTCTTTTATTGAAGTAATTGTTACTTTGATGGATTGTTATGCCATGTTGTGATGGAGTATTAAAAGCAAACAAGCTTTTTCTGTCATGAAATGGTATGATAGCCCAACAAATAACTAAAATATTCAGAATTACAACACTTCAGAACATTCTTTGTGGTACAGAAATGCATTTGTTAATTACGTATGTGAAGTCATGCACGAGTTAAATACCACTTTAAAATTAAAGAATCTATCCATTGTATGTGTGTGAGCACTATTGAATCATTTGTGTTTATCTTTCTCTCCATCTGATATTTCTTCAAGCCTTCCATCATTATATTTTGATCTCTTCATCAAATGTCACTCATAGTTTTCTACTTTAACATAATTATTTTCTAAAATCAACATCCATAGGTCTACACCGGGATACCCTTTTTCTAGACATGCAATGGCAATAATTATTCTAGCTAGTTTGTGAAATAATGTATATATATTACAGTCAAAGTAGGTAAAAAAAAATAGCAAACGGAGTAGACTGAACTCAATAATTACATTTAATTGTATGCATTTTCAACTCTTCTTGTTTGCTGAATATTAATCATAGTCTGGTGAAGAACGACTGGACTTTGAGACACACATACAATTACTGAATGTAAATATCGAGTATAAAGTTTCACGTTTACAAAATAATCAAGTTTGGAATGATGAGAATATAGAAACCAGTAATGATTGCCAGCTTCAGTTTAGAAACTACCAAACATCCTAAAATTCAGTCACTATTAATATTACTACTGCACTTTATCACAATCAGATTAAGTGACATAATACTAGGATCTTTTTAATATATCCACGTCCTGATGATTGATCCTTAAGTCGGATCCGAAGCCTGAATTTGATCACCTTAATACCTCGCACATGCACATGGTCTGGTGTAGCCACACCTTTCGCACAAAGGAGACTGAGGCGCTAGCCTCGAGGCCTCCTCAATGCGAAAGGTGTGGCTTTCAAAGACAAGTAGCGTATCCCTTAATGAATTCACCGATTATTTACAGCTAATTTAAAATGCATTCTTGTTACGTGACGTAGTAAGAAAATGGCCTCCCGTTAGTCTAGTTGAGAAACACCTCTCTGGTACACAAGTCTTAATTTTAAGGACAAGCAGACTAGAGTAGTGTCCAATTTTGTGTGTGGGAATCATGTTACCACAGCTGTACTAACGTATAACACGATATGCAAAAACCGTTTGCTTTGCATGATTGCCAATGAGTAGGCTTAGAAATACCCCTCAAAGGGTAAAACTCTTTTCGGGTTTAACCCGTTTTCTCCCCGAATTAGTTTAAAAATTTAACATCTCCTGTCGAAGAATAGATGTCTAGCACTCTTTTCTAACTCAATCGCTACTTAGTAAAGCCTAACAAACACTCCTGAAGCACTATTTCAGCTGACGATGTGCTCAAAATTATGGGTGTGAACATAAATTAATGGTGAAATTTGTGAAAAATTAATTTGATGTTAACCCAAAAATTACCCGAATTCTTATATTTAAATTTAATAACAACACAAAAAGCACCCGAAAAACCTTGTCACCATTTAACCCAATTTTACCCCCCGAATTTCAATAAAAAAATAAAACCCGAAAACGTCTAAGCCTACCACTGAATATGCAAGCACTCGCCTTATTGCCTTTCTGCATCTAATGAAGCATGATTTTGACATCACTGGCTTTCCAAATGACTCTTCTTTAAGTAAGAATCTTCAGGTTATATATTTCGGGAGTAATAAAGCTGAGAAAGTTGCTTGTGAAAAAACCCCGCCCATATAATTTGTTTGTTTCAGCATTCCACAAGTCTTATGTGCGCTAACCATACCAGACTCTTCCTATTTATCGCTGTGCATCATGTTTTACCATATATGGTGTTACTAAAAATAGATGCTACTATTTCTTTGTGAACATACTATAGCGCTATGCTCAAAAGGACGGGTCTGGCTTGTGAGACTAGAGCACTGCACAAACGCTCCATACCAGACCTTCCCTCCTCTATGCGAAGTGCTAGGGTGTGGCTACGCCAGACTAGTCATCATCATGTTAGATGTTAAACAGTAATAATAATATTATCATCGACAATAATAAACGTTTAACAGTTAAACTTAGCAGTATCATTAATTAAGAAAGTTAACATATTAAGGTTGTAGTCTTTTCCGTGGGCGGATGCTACTCCAATCAGTTTCTAGTCTTGCAAGCTTCTTGCTGCATACCATCTGGTTCCATTCTGTATTTTTTGGAAGCCACACCCACCCTGGGGTATAATTATTGGGCCTAAATGTTTTGACTGATAGTTTATTTTGAGAAACAAACCTAAACACGCCCCACGGGTGGTGGAGGGGGCGGTGAGTGGGAAACAATGGCGGGTAACTGTAGTTGGTCTCTGAGAAAGATCGGAGTTTGATAGTGCCTAGAAAGGTAGATTTTATGGTTTCAGTGAAAAGCTACAGAATTCAGCTTTCTTCAGCCTCTTGTAACTATAAAAGTAAAATGAATTTCCAGAAAACGGCTCTATTTGTTTTCTCTAAATGCATTGTACTTGGTGCACGCCATGATTGGTGGGCGTGGCTTTCTCCGTTCTGTACTTATTGCCATTACAAAAATGGACATTTTATATATGTTTTATCAATTCCAGGACCCTATAAATGTGATTAGAAGATATGAAGGTTGCCATTACACCAGGTTAGAGTCATATTATATAATATTCTATTTTGAAACTGATTGGAGTCGCATCCGCCCACTCCCTAGTACCACCTTAAATTAAATTCTAAATGAAACATGGCGTCAAAACGGCAGTGTTACTGAAAATCTGATCCCTTCAATTTTTGATCTGGGTCCGCTAGCAGATTCAATCACCGGGATCGAATATTCTAGCTGTTTAGATCTGCCCCAGATCACGTAGACTAGCATATTCTATCTCTTTGTAGCAAAACCGATCCTTTAGCAAACAACCGGAAAAAAAACAAGTGTATATAGAGAAAAAAACATCCTTATATTTGCTTTGTGATGACTATGTATTAAGCATTGCTGATGGCACTAGTGTCTCTACCTTTCTGTGTACTCCTGGGGCCTGACGACGTAAGTGTAAGCCTGATTGCAGTCTAAATACACAGATGTCTGATGAATGACTGAAGTACTCCTTCAAGGTTCTAAATGATGACTTCCTCGTGTCTGAAACTCAACAACTTATATCATACTTACTTGTTAAAGATTCTTGCATAATATCTATACTGTTTCTCTGCTATATACAATAGTTATTAGCAGTTTTACATACTTTCTGAATCTTCCTGGCTGGTCTGTAGCTCAAACGAATGACGGAAATGACGCATCTTACTTAACTACGTATACAACGCATAGTCGCGCAAGTGACACAAGAATAATATATAATGTATATATACATTAACCCTTAGAAGACTGATTTCACCCCTACGTGGTTCGCCGTCTGTTTCTAGCTACGCGAAGCTGTCCAAATGGTTGTAATTGGCGTCAGGCACAAGCTGCTGAACGTGGCTAAAAAAGTTCATGGTTTTTCGGCCACCCTTTGGCCTAAATAACAATCATGGGGGGAATTTTAAAGGGGGGTGTCCCCCCGTTAATGCGGGGGTTCGAAGGGGGCGCAGCCACCTCCCTGCTGACGAATTTCGCATTTTTTGACCCCGCCCACGCACTCTGGTGGGTACCTGAGGCATTTTCCTTGCTCTGAAACCTGAAATCGTGGGTGTAGCTGGTGCCAACATGCAGTGGGATCATTTTGTTAGCCCCAGTTCCAGTCAAAAGAGGGAGAGCACTGCATTTCATTTGATCCTACGATGTGCTTGGGGACTTTCGAGTCCCGGTAAGCAAGTTGGTGGAAGTGGTACTCCGTGTCGGAAAAGGAGCCAAGTTTGGGGTAGAGAAAGTGAACGGTGGCCACATTATATGCAATAGAGTCGCCAGTGTTAGAAATGGGAAGAATTTTGAAAAACAGGCTCAGTCCTCTAAGGGTTAAATCCTGTGGAAAGCAATTATAGGGATGGCCCTACGGGCCATAAAAACAGCCATTCCACTAAATATGAAGTACATTGATATTCAAAGACAGTCAGGAGGTTACGACTGTTGCCTTTTTACAATTGCATATGCCACAGTTAACGTCAATATATATTATATCAATTATCAACAGCTCTCTTAAATGTTTAGCTTTTGGACTGAATGCTGTGAGGGCATACCTGCCGCTCAAATGCTTCGAGCAAGGCTTCATAACCATATTCTCAGTCATGAAAACCAGATGGGCTACTTTACAAGGGAAAGCATATAGGAAAAGATTCATGTCTATTGTATGCCAGAGCTACCATGCAGGATGAAGCTGGATTGAGTGCTGTGAATGTAAAGACTGAATGGTTTCACATGCATAGATTCTTGTGTGAATTATTGTTGTCTTAGTTTCATTTTTGAGATGTTCTTTTAGCTATAGTTAACTAAATTTCAATGCTGTTTTAGTAACAGTTAACTAATATTTTCAATGATGTTGTAGTAGCAGTTAACTATAATATTTTCAATGATGTTAAATAGTGTGTGTATAATTATAATTATCTACTTATTATGCTGTATAAACACATAATGATCATTGATTCATTATCATATCGTCATGTTTATAGTATAATATAATTATTTGCTATACTCATAGTGCATGCATTATCTACAAATCTGTTTCATGTTACCTGGAGGTTCTATAGCATTCTTGAATATTATTTCACCTATACTATATATATGTATTCCTTTGCTAATCAATTATTCAGCTGACACTAACCAGATTGAAAATGCTAACGTCGATCGAAATTGCAGTATCCTCGCCAAAGAGATCGAATTTTCATGGGGATTGGATTTGCTGTGACACCGGCCAATGACACTGGAATTATTTGTCTTCTCTACAGTAAAAGGGCCAAGAACTGATCAAGGCTATCATTGTATGGAGAGTTTGTTTTAAATTAAATTTTAATGTAATGTTAAAAATTATATAACACAGAACTCTGTGATTCTATTTTTTTTGTACAATTTTGATGGAATTTATGCGCACATAAAAAGGTTTTTTTTTGGTCATAAGATTATACCAAAGTGTAAATTTACTCCCAGATTGAATCATATAGCCTTTAGAGGTCAAAAATAAAAATTTCCCTGGGGGCGTATGCCCCAGACCCCCTAGATGGAGTATGTGAACACCAGATCTGTTATCGGGGTGATAAACCAAAATTCCTGCCATTAAATACGTTTCTTGGGTACCACTAAATAAAATAGAAATCTTGGCATTGATATTTAACAGAATGGATTTTGTGATAGCTTCTGTTTTGTTTACTCAATAGATGTTTAACATCCTCACTAACTGGACGACCCCAAAAAATGATCAACATTTCTATGGTATGTGTGTGTATTTGAGTACTGTAATAAATAAGAGGTCTTATATATTATATTGAGCTATAGTTCTTTTATTACCATTGCACTACCGCACTTTTAAAAATGTTTTTAGTGTTGACAATATTTTAAATAATTATATTATACAACAAGTTTCCATCAATCAATCAAGCACCGCATCTCGTCGTGTTTAAAATATACCTTCATCCTCAGTCAGACAAACAGTCTGTTGTCTGTACACTGTTTACCAGAGCTGAATCATTGTCCTCCTGTCTATCATTAAAATCTATCGAAGAGCTCCACGTATCCAAAGCACTTCAGGATAATGATTAACCCCCGAGAGATACATTCACTCTAGTCGTCTCCCAAGACCACATCCAACTTCACCAGCAGAAACTGAAGGGCTTACTACCCTCACTCTTCCATACCTGAAGGACCATCAGAAGCTATCCGAAGCTATATATAGAGAAGGAAGATTTGGTACAAGCATCAATAAACTTCAAGTAACACAAATCTTATGCACATCGTATCGACTTAACGTGAATGCAGTAATAGTGCATATTCTTAAACAAGTTAGAGTGTATATATCAGTATGGGATAAATGCTATAGTGAGATGACTAATTTATGATAGTAAGTTATTATTATATATAATTATTTATTGTAGATCACAATGAGGGAGGTATATTCGTCTTGTCAATGGCAAAGTAGAAAAGAAGACTTGAGATATGCATCAATGGAATTTGGGGTGGAATTTGCTAAGACAGTGGTTTCTCGATTGAAGTCCTAATGTTGTTATAGCGATGTTTGATTTGTCACTTTTTTGGGAGTACAAGTTGCATTTATTTGCTTGTAATTTATCGGCTAGACTTTTTTCCCTGGAAAAGGCTCCACACCCCACTTTTGTATGTTGTATTAGTATGATTGGAATATAGAATGTTGAAGAAATTTCATAGGTAGAAGAGAACGAGAGTTTTTTTACTGCACACCTTGGTGAAGTTCCAGATGTATTAAGTATTACTTTTTACAGATGGTTGCTTACCATCTTAATGTTTTTTATTGCTTGAAAATGAAATGCACATGTACATTAGTAGCATTTTACAATTATGCCATATTTTACTTTATATACATGTACCTAAAATTGAGTACATAAAGCAATTGAAAGACAAATGATGAATTATTAAATTCATTAGCTTATAAATGCAATATGAATTTGTGTATATCATTTGACTGTTTTACTAACTTTCTGCGGTAATTTTTTAAATTCAAGTTTTGTATCAGAAAATACATTCTCATCTTTCTCTTCTTCATTACCCTCTCCTAGGAGGTCTAACTCTAGTCTCTTGGGAATGAATAATTCATACCAAGGCTACAGAAAATTGTAATTACACAGAAAAATAAAAATAAAAAGGTCTAATAATACATACATTATCAACAGCAAACTAAAACAAAAAAAAACATAATAACTTAACAAGATAAATAATTGATTACCCCTGAAATTACATTATAATTATATCCAAATGAAAGGGTGTTTCAGGAGGGAAAGTATAGTGTTATTATGATAAGATAATATGACCAAGATATTCAGGCACGACTTTTTTAAATGTGTATATAATATTTAAAACTTAGTTAGGTATTGTAACCCTCATTTGAGTTACAATATAACAGGGTTCTCGCCAGAAATGTATGACGCGTGCAAAGCATGTGAACTTTTTTTAGCTTATTAATCATTCATGAACACACCCCATTAAGTTTGACCACGTGAGTTTCATTTACAGCGTGTCAAGATGCCTCCTAAAAAGAAAGCGAGGATAGATGTCAGTCAGAAGACTCTACGCTATGATGGCTATCAACTACAGCTTCAAACAGCTAGCGGTAAACAACCTGTTGAGCAAGCTGGTTCGTCTAGTGTATTGTATATATAATATGTTAATATACAGTTCAAGAAGGGTATTTTGAGCCTTCAAGAAGGGTACTTTTCATGTTAAGAAGGGTTCTGTACCCTTCAAAAAAAGCCTAACGAGAACCCTGCATTATAATATTAATAGTATGCTATATCAATCAATTACTCGTTTTTTTTCTTGCTAGATAATGTTTACAAGTAGTAATTATTTCTTTTGATATTGATCTATATTGACTAGTATATAAAGTACATCCCATAATAAAGAATGATAACAAAACAGTACTTAAAACATAACTATGGTATGTAAATCCCATTATCAATTAGGTACAGCAATTGTTATTGATTATTATAAGTAAAAATTCACGTCCATACTGTGAAATGAGTAAGTGAAATCCAGAAATGTTATTTGTTATTTAAGTACAAATTTATGTACATACCAATCACTCTGAAATGAGTTAAGTAAAATCCACTGTTTTCATGGATTCTAGAATGGGAATGATAATATACCACAAGATATACCAATAATACGATGCTTTATAAACTGTTTTTGTCAGTATGCTTATTATGACATGTGCTGTTTATATTAGTCAATACATGTATAGATCAAGATGAAATGAAACTAGTACTTGTAAATGTTAGCAGGGAAAACAAATCACATTGAACTTCAACAACCATGTGCAGGTTGAAATAACCTACACATGTATTACTTCTATATAACTAAAATATATGTGCAATACGTAATTATATATTAATATATACATGTATATATACACAACAGACACATATATGTTCTTGTGCTTAGCATGTTTAGTTTCCTATACAAATATATAGTGACCTTTTAATTGAAAGCATAATTATGATTGCAAATTCAACACAATCACATATGCACACATATAGGATAAGCATATTTTTTGATGTTTAAATGACTAACATGGATTTTGCTTGTTAAAACTGAACTGTTCATTACAAGATGATGAATAGGCTGCAGATTCAATTATAAATTATGTTTAAAGTGGTATAGTACTAAAATTGAGAAAAAATATCCCCTATTATTCCTTTGCGATAACAATGTATCAATCATTGCTGATGGGACTAGTGTCTCTACCTGTCTGTGTACTCAAAACCTAGGGCCTGACAAAATAAGTGTAATTGCAGTGTAAGTGTACAGAAACTGAAATACTCCTTCAAGCTCATAAATGATGACTTCGTCATGTCTGAAACTCAACAACCTATTATATCTACTTGTTAAAGACGTTTTCATCAATTCTCTACTGTTTCTCTACTATATACAACAGTTCCTGAATCTACCTGCTGGTCTGTACCTCGAGTGCGTGTTCTTTTACATGCCATTCAAGGACACATAACAAGGGTCCTATATTCAGTATACAGGACCTATTAGCATACTATATACAATATATTGTATGATGGTGTCATCTCCTGCATAGTGTGCACATGGAAGGTCTATATACAGTATATAGACTTACCACATCAAAGAAATGATGTCACCATCATACTATATATATATATATATATATATATATATATATATATCCTTGCGTCACTTGTTTACGTTGTTAAGGAAGTTGTGTCATTTCCAGAGGAATCAGTCAATGAATAGTTCAATGGATAAGTAGTACATGTACTATAATAATGAATAGTTCAATGGATAAGTAGTACATGTACTATAATAATGAATAGTTCAATGGATAAGTAGTACATGTACTATAATAATGAATAGTTCAATGGATAAGTAGTACATGTACTATAATAATGAATAAGGTTAATACAATACATTATCCAAGCAATTCATAACTTCCTGCAGCTGTAGTAGCTTGGGCTATATCACATCCTCGGACACAAACTCAGGTCGTATATTTTGTATATAGGACCTATATATAACTATATATATATATATAATTATATATATATATAATTATATATATAATACAATTCATAACACACTAAATTATTTCATACTTACTAAGTATGTTGGACTAAGAAAGTTTGATGTGAGTAAATAAGGCCACTGCAGAAGTCCGAGATGAACGATAGCTAATCGAATATAATCGGAGAAGGTGTCACATATCTTATGAAATGTGAGACTGAGATCTAATAACCACACACCCATAAATGTGGCAGATAATTCTGGTGATGTATCTGTGGAATATAATAGAGGCATATAATAAAATTGTGACCAAAATAACGTCCAATAAATGGCCATTTTGCAGATTTCACCTCTTTTATTTCTGACAAAACTGCATTTGACTGAACAAGTGGTCTGATTAGTTATAAGATAAGTACAGTAACCTCACAGCAAGTCTAATTATTAGAAAGAGCAGTCATGATATAGTGAGTTACTTCTATATCTCATAAACCCATACATGTAAATGAGTATAGTGCAGGTTTTGCACAGCTATTTGTGTTGGACACTTTCAAAAACTATAGCTATTTTGTATAGGAAACCAACAAAATGGGGTATCTACATGTACTTTACATGTTTGAATACTAATGATATGCCTTCCTGGATACCAAATTTCATTAACATCCTGGATATAATACCACAACAGCAAGTGATTGAAGGTAAGCATTTGACCAAATTATCTTGCTGTAATGTCGCTTTTGAAATAGTAGGACACAATTATAGAAAAAGATAATATAATTTCAGTATTATGATCATATCAGTGATGAAATATCTTTTGTCTAATCAGAATTTGGATATTGAGGTAATTGTCTTGTTGAAATAACGAATCAATGTTTATCTATACATAATATAATGTATTTACCATACATGTATATGGTATATGCTTGATGGTACGGGGCTCACTAAATCTCATTACTACATAAAGGAACTAGAGACTGTTCCCTAATATGGCAGCAGAACTTGTACAGATATACATGTAGAATGTTTCTATTCTATACTTGTATATTATACAGTATAGCTCAAAAAATAATTGCTGAAACTACCTCTTGCTTACCTCTACCACAACGAAGTTTGCCACAGTGCAGCGAGCTTCATTGAAGCACACTGAACACTGAAATTACTTCACTACTAGTACCTGTAAGTACTCTAATTAGGCCCAAACTATATGGTATCTGTTTAGGCCTAATTAGACTATCTGAGGCCTAATTGCATTAAGTGGCAACTTAGCAAAGTATATTAATGCTAATTAGCTTCGTTTATAAAAGGATAGTATTTTCTTGCTAAGTAACAGTTGTTAGTTCCTTGCGTATTTTCAGTATGACAAAACTTGATTTTGAAGCTAAGAGGGTGATTCTAAAAATGTGTTCTAAAGGAGTCAGCAGCTCAGCTGCAGCAAAAGAGCTGAGTAGGGAGTATGGTTTTGAAGTGTCATGTCAGACTATTAGTATGTTTAATGTTTTTATTGCACTACAATTAAAAGTTCAATGACTCGGGATCTGGCAGACCAAGCAAGATGACTCAAGATATTCTGCAGGTTGTAGAAGTAAAAATGCAAGCTGATGATGGAACAACCGCCGTAAACTTTTAGATTTGCTCAGGAAAAGTGGTATACAAATACGCCCTGCAACGGTGAAGCGTTACTGAGCTAGTCTGGGATGGACCTTCCATGGCACAAGGTATTAGCAGATGATCCGGGAAGCAAACAAAGTAAAACGTCTTCGTTTGCAAACGATTGTCTAGCCGAAGGTGAAACATTCGATGACGTAATCTGGACTGATGAAACATCAGAATGCCACCAAATTCACAAATGAAATCAAAAGCCAAAACTTAAACCTTGTTCCAAACATTCCATTTATTTGTTCAGAATTTCCATCCACACATACGTACATAGGCTGATGCAAGACAATGATCCCAAACACACATCCTGGTTGACACAGGGTTTTTTTTTCCAGGAAAGGCAGATCAACTGGTGGCATACTCCACCTGAATCCCCTGACCTAAAAAAACCCAATTGAAAATGATTAACCTGAGCTCAAGAAATTCATTCGTTGTGATGTTAAACCAATAAACAAAGGTCAGCTCATCGATGGAATTGAACAATTCTGGAAGACTGTTAGCAGGGAAAAATGTTGCCGTTACATCAACCCCATTTATAAAATGATTCCTAAAGTTATTGAAAATTGTGGAAATGCTACTAGATACTAGACAGTTACCCAATATACATGTATTAATGCATATTTAATTATATCATAATATAATTATATAAATCATGATACACGTTATGTGTTGTAACACATTTTAGTTTTGACCATTAAAGCACATTATCAATAGAATGTGGGTTTGGTTTATTAAAGAAACAAATATATTGCATAATTATGTCAATAACAAGTCACCACACAGTAATTATATACTTAGTAGTTTCATATTCAAACTACAGTAGTTCAACAGTAGTTATTGTACATGTCAATTAATACCACAGTAGTGTGACAGTAATTACTTGTATGACAGTAATTACTGGTACTTGTATGCTATGGGAGCATTGCTGCTGTTGTTGATTTTGCTGGTGCTGATGCTGTGTTAGGTAGTTAATTGGCAAAAATATTTCTTCTAACAGCTTTTCAATTCTGGACAGCCTTTCTTCAATACCATTTGTATGATGGTACCTAAATATTATATAGGAACTGCTCTTACATACCACTAGTTGTTTGTGTTGCAATGGTGTTTTTCTTAACTTGCACTAAACCAAAAAGCCATTTTGTGTGGATGGTGGTACTATGCTGGCCACATGAAACTACCTCTAGTTCAATTCAGGTAAAATTTCAACAGGTAGTTGTTACCTGTTACTTTCAGCAAGTTTATTTTGAGCTGTACTGTATATACAGTAATTATGAAATGTAAACTAACTGATCCAGTCTACTGAACCAATAACAAGTAACTCAAAAAATATATATATATACCGTAAACGCTTAAATAGAAGCCAAATTTGAATAAAAGCCTGTCTTAAATAAACGCAGGGGTTTCTTCAAGATTCATATGTATACATGTACATCAGAGTTTTTGATAAGTTTTGAAGTATGAGCCAAATTGGCTCAATAATGGTTAGTGTGTGCGCCAATAGAATACATCTTGAGTCAATTTACAAAGCGTTAATGCTGTTAGTGATAATATAATCATAATTAACTGTGCCATCTTGCCTAAAGAGAGAAATGTACAGTGCCAAGTAAGAAGCTCTTTGGGCCAATGGTGTGCCATATAAGCTTATCAACAACTCTGATGTATGAGTAGCATGACGTAGGGTTGTCAAAGCAAAAAGCACACAAACAGGATTGAGATGGTACAAAATAAACTAACCATCCATGTAAGTATATATAGCTATGCTTAATTACTTATGTAAGGATATATATATTATTTATATAATTACCATTCCAATCTGTGCTTTTTCCCTTTTGATATATATATATATAAAATTACTCACATCTAAATAATAAGCAGGAGTGTCCACAATTAGCAGAGTAATCGAAACTAACAACCTTGCACTCAGTAGTGAAGGAGGGATACCACATCTCATTTTGACTTATTCTAGATTCTGTTAAGTCTAGTAGTGAAGGATGAGTTGTATCAACAGTTCTTAAAGGGTTAAAAACTGATAGTTCTGATAATGAATTGATATTCACTCGTCCAAGATGTATAGAACACTCTAAATATAAAATAAATAAAAATGAGTAAAATTTATTATTTCAATTCATAAAATATTAATTGGGGGCTGTACAATTACTAAACACAATACATTATATAGATGAGTCTTGGTCATATCCTTGATACTGCTGAACTGTCATCAGAACATACTTGAGTCCACATTGTATCTGAGTTACAAAAAAGCCAGAAACAATCACTCAGCTTAATCTCTAGAAATAAGTAAATAAGCTTTAAAATTCTGGAGTGACTGCTATGCTCATACATGTACTTTGCAGCTGGGAGTAAATGAGTGTGTTATAAACTCTTGCCCATTCAAAGCACTCAGCTAGTCATTTCCCCCATTTCTCCAAGTCTTCAAGCATCCTTTGCCCAAACAATCAGAGTTATACTACTCAAAGCTTAATCTTGTTCAGGATGTTGTCAGATGGTGGAACTCATCATATTACATTATGGAAGGAATCCTTAAGCAGCAACAACCACTGTGTGCTGCTCTACTTGAGCTATATGTATAATACAAAGTGCACAAAGCAGATGCATTGAATGTTACATGTATGTCTAAAGCGAGTCTTGAAAGTTGTCATACCCCATCTTCACAATCTGGCATGTATTAGAGCATGTGGTTTGGCTAAGCAGGGCATGCCATCTAGCCCATTCAAGTGATAGACATTCTGTAATTTTGACGAAACCACAGCACAATTATGTATCTAATAACATGGTAATTGAAAGAGCATTACATGTATGTGGCAACATTTTCCACTCCTTATTGAAGCTACATGTATATGTGTACAAGTACATGAACTACTAATTCACACAAAAGGTGGAAAAGTGTACATAATTATATTAATGTCTCAATTTACTGTGTTTTTACCCACACAACTATAATTTTACAGGCAAAGTTAGTCCAGCTAAACTACCTTCCATCATGACATTCTGATGGTGTGGGAATTAATGATCTACAAATGAGCCGGCTTTGGAAAGTTGAATATTACCATAAGACAATTACCATAAGACAAAGTCATAGACAATGCTATAGGAGACAAATTGGTTATGCATATTGTCGACACAGTGTGTAATACCAACCTACAATCCAAGCTGACTCACTATCAGATCATAAACGAAGGGTTTAGCCTGCTATACTTTGGTAATTTGACAAATGAATAAATGTAACTCACTATTATACATATATTGCCATGATAACAGACCCCCATCATGTGACATATAGAACTGCTGAAGATCAAAAGGAAGAGTACATCCCATTGCTTTTTCCCACAATGAAATTTGCTGTTGTGTGGCAGGATCATTATGTATTACCTTCACATTACAAACACCTGGTTGTCCGGCTGTGGTACATGCACATGTAAATAAATTATATATGTACATGTGCAGTCAACATTTACATACAAATTATACACAATTTTACAGAAATAAATTTGCTATGAAACAACCTTAGTAACCATAATCCAGTACCCTAGTACGTATAGTGGGTATTTTTTTACAACGAATGTTCCTTACAAGTATTACATTTACATGCATACACCTGCAGTATCAGTTTATTACCAGGACGACAGAGTGCAGGTGGGGCCCCAAGGGCAATTGGGACACCTTGCATAATGTGTGACCCAAAATTAAAAAAAACTTAATTACTCACTAGGGAATTATTAATAATTACTTAATTGAAATTCAACTAATGAATAATGTATATGTTATTACAATCATATGAAATAACTTAGACTTATCCGGTGTATGTTTTGGCTGACCCTCTACCACATATAAAGGTCAGGCTCTATATAGAAAGCTCACACACTAGTGAGTTTGGTGGTCAAAGTTTGTCAGTCAGTCATTGCTGTTCTAATGCAAAATGTCTGTAATGAAATCATACCAACTAAAATGGCTGACACATTGCATTGCAGGAGGAGGATATGTTTTGAAGGAAAGTTGCGGCTAACTTGGTTCAGAATGGAAGATATGTTTGGTATATTAACAACTGGATATGGAAAATCATCATGCTGTGCATGTTTATCAGAGAGTCTAGCCCATCCAAAAAAACAAATCCAGAATATACTCTGGTCCTTGCCTTTTGGAAAGGTTAGGCTCCACCTGTCTACAAACGGGGATCCTCACAATAGCCCTGCCACCAACAAATCCAGACCCCAGGAAAATACTACATCTCAGTGGCTCTGGCTATTACATGTTCTTTTTTTTTGACTGTAGGTGGATTCATCAGCCATTTGTCGGGCAGTAGAGGGTGAATAGTTTGAAATTTCTTTCTATCTAATGGACAGTCTTTGAAACTACAAAAAGGAGGCCTTGATCTAAAATATCACCCAGTTCAAATGTAAAATTGATGCAAAAACACGAGTAAGTTACTTACGTACTCAAGTGTTCTTGCAATCCAGAAAACAACAGCACTTCAGAAATTCCACGTGGTCCAGCCATTCAACTTAATTGCGCATGCGTCAACTTTAAAATTTCAAAATTCAAAGTTTAAAACTTTGTTTATAAAACATGGAGATTGAGAGTGTTAGTAGTGATCCTTCTTCTCCTGAAGAAGTATCAGAAGATCGAGGTAGTTCTATAACGTCCAGTTTACGTGAAGAATATGAAGATTTGTTGCGATATGCTGTAGTGACACCAAAATTCAATGGCTCTGTTAAACCAGTATCCAAGGATACGAAGACCACACCCTCTAGTTCACAAAGATTAGGAGTTCATTCTACTCAAGGTAATTTGTTATTTACTCTATTTATGATTATAAAACTGTTTATTTGTGACAGTGACTCATTTGGATATTTCGGTTTCAAGTAGTGAAGAAGACGAAGGTGGAGAAAGTGAACTACCAAAGCCACACCTATCATCTCCTACTCCTGACCCTATTTCACCTCTTGGCCCTCCTAATATGTCAACAGATCATCATGTAACACAGAAGAAAGTAGTTATACAGCCTGTATCATCAAGGTAATTTCTTGTGGTAGTTATGTTTCATTTGTCCCTCAAGGTAGAGACATTGATTTGTTGGCAGCATCAAATCCCTTTCTTTGAGAGATGAATTAATTTCTTCATGATAGCATCCATAATTAGACACTTTGATTGTTTATCTCTTAGCACTTCATGTATCTTGATCTGAATCCTATCATTTGTTAAGTAAAGATTTTATATCTGTGTACTGTAAATTTAGAGTACTTCTGCTTTCCAACCCACTTTTAGAGGATCCCAAGCAGTGACTGGGTAGTCCTGAAACATCTTGCTCAGAGTGCTGTCCAGTTTTGTTTCCAGACTCACCACGGGATTCTTTGCTTGAAGTAGACCTATCTTCTACGAGTTATTTAATGATATTCATAGTTTACATGCAAAGGTAATTGCATATTAATACCTATAACACATTGCTTACTGGGGACAAAATGTGTATGACGATTCACCAGACTCGCTTTTCATTTGGTGAGTCTGGGAATGAGACTATGTAGCTGTTTAGTCATCTGGGTTACCTCTTTGAGTGGTGTCTTCTGATCTTCTTACATGTAGAAACCAAATTTCAGTTGCTTTCTCTACTAAATTACCTCATTGAAACATTTGAATTAAATTGAAAGGGTTATTTTAATAAAACTTAATTCACAAAAATTATCATAATTTTTGGGAATCAGGAATCATTATCTCTTTTTATATTCAGGAAACCATTTCATACTGACCTTACTCACTTCACAACTTCCCAGACTGGTGATGATAGTCAAAAGTATGATCCAGAACTTGCTAGACTGGATAATCAATTGGATGTTTGGTGTACTGACCTAAAGAGAAATGTTTTGGTATGTGAGTAAAGTTATGGAAGTTACTTTTTCATATGGATATGCAAGTACATCATTGCACAGTACACACTGTACATGTATACATGTACATTAATACATGTATATTGTTTGTCGTTTTAGTTTTCACTATTCATTTCTTCATGAGTAAAATAAATGATATTTTCACATTCTCAAGATGTACATGTACTCTGTACATGACTGTAAATGTACGTGTATATCCAAATCTAAACATAATAATATAATTTTAAGCAATTTCCATATTTTAAACTTATGTTGATTGCACTGTATCAAAAATTCAACACACACATATATATCATCTTAGCTGTTCAACATGTGGAACATTAGTAGATAAAAGTATATGTGTGTAAATTGTAACATTTATACACATGTAGTTTTCACACTATAAAAGTGTAATAGTATTGGATCAGGCCAACTGATATAAAGTTATAATAAGTACTGTTTGTTATACAATCAATATGTCTGTGTTAAATTGTTAATGATCTTTTTGAATTATCATTTCCTGATTACAGGCAGAATTTGAACAAGCAAAACTAAGATCAAATGAACAATACAAGAATGAAATGACAAAAGAAAGACAACAGTGAGCTACTCTATTACATTTAGTATTGTAATTATACATAAAGACAACAGTGAGCTACTCTATTACATTTAGTATTGTAATTATACATAAAGACAACAGTGAGCTACTCTATTACATTTAGTATTGTAATTATACATAAAGACAACAGTGAGCTACTCTATTACATTTAGTATTGTAATTATACATAAAGACAACAGTGAGCTACTCTATTACATTTAGTATTGAAATAATACATAAATAATAATGTGTACTGAAATCATCAGTAGGAACAGAAACAGTACAAGCATAGTAGTTCTATTGATGAATGAAGCAATAGATGAAATCTGGTGTATGTATATGTACTACTAAGCAGGAGCTTATAAGCTCCTGTACTAGATCTATTTTTGTAACAAAACTTTGTTCTTGTACTAATTGTATTCAATTAAAAGCAAAGTACGATATTGTACATGTAAGTAGTATTTATGCATCTAACTGTGTGTCTATCTAGTATCTACATGTGCATGTACACAGTGGTTGTGTGGAAACTGACAGTCATGCAGGACATTGTTCGATAAATCTAGTGAATGTGAATAATGAGTAGTACAAGAATGGTAAAAAAATATCTGGTTGTTAGCTTGTTTCCACATCCCTGCATGTACAATTCTACATGTACATGTATATATGTGTACCAGTACATATGTACAATCTAGTGTCTACCTTTGTACCTTCTTTAGTCATATAGAGGAGTTACATCATAATAGACAAGAGTTAGAAAGGAGTAGAGAATTATTGACCACATATGAGTTATCAATAGCAAGAAAAGATCAGATTATCACCAGTTTAACGAAATCTTTACAGAAACAGGTACAATGTGTACATGCAAACTTATGTGTAAATGTAGATGTACTTTTAGATCAGTTTGTAGTGACTACATGTTCTCACTACAGTATGAATGTACATGTACATGTGTAGATGCACATTTTAATGTTATTAATTAATTTGTAGAGTGTAATTTGCAGACCTGTGTTATCTGTACATGTACATGTATATTGTAACATTCAGATTGATATAAGAATTCCCTTACATGTAAAACATGCCACTTTTTGTTTAAAGCATTCTTAAATTCCAGCTTTTTAACCTTAAAGTTTGAGTGAAGACAGCATGGTTTCATATAGGGAGTGGGTTTGCATGGGGGATGTGGCATTTCCCTCCTTCTCCAAAGTTCCCAAAGTTTAATACTACAAGGCAGCTGTTTAATCATTGTGATTTTGAATGTGATGAATATTTATACCTGTGGAATTTTCATGTGTATGATTTTGGTAAATGCATCTACATGTACATGCACCAGGTATGTGTATCACTACATTATTATCGTCTTTGTACATGTACTAGGTATGTGTGTGCTTGTATGTTTATCACTACATTATTAACATGTTTGTACATGTACATGTACATGTACTAGGTATACATGTACGTGTGCTTGTATGTTTATCGCTATGATTAAATGTTATTGTTTATTTATGTCAATTGTTTGATATACACAGAAAGAACGTGTGGAGTTAGCTAGAACATTTTCTGTCTGGAGAACTTGTTATATTGATAGTAAAAGAGAAGTAAGTGAATTTCTTGTCATTTTTATGGCCTGCAGTCATGCCTATGATTGCTTTCCACACGGTTCAATCTATATTTATGTGTGTGTCTCATTAGCATTGCATACATGTATATACATTGTAGTTAAGGAAGTTGCATCATTCATGGTGCTTGGTCAATTAATGTACATGTACACCCATGATAACACCACAAAGAATACTTTTTCTTAAGAAATTATAATTATCTTTTCACTTTTTAACTGTTCACCCATTCTTGATACATGACTACGTGTGTACTTTTATTACTAACATACATGTACTGGTGTATACCAGTCTGTCTGTCTACACGCATCCCTATCTATAAGTCCATCTCTTTGTACATGTACATGTGCACCTTCTCTATAAGCTTATACATTAGTTGTTTCACCATTCTATCAGTCAAAAGTCACCCTTCAAATGTACATTGTGTATGTTTTAACGTTTTTATTGTCAATGGCTAGTATAATTCATATGCAATACTATCCTATTTCAACTCGCTCTTATTCACTCATCTACAGTGTATATGTATATGACATCATTGATTCAGTCATTCATCTTTCTTTCATAGTCCTTCACAAGCAAGCTAGCATTGAAACATCACAATACTAAGCTAACTTCTCGTGTGATGACGAGTTGGTTTGGTCTAATTCAAGGAAGATGGAAGCAAAGAGTGGAAAGAGCTTGTCAGGTAACAAATACTTATTTTACATGTATTATTATTACCTCTTAATAATCATAGTGCTTGCTTACTTCATACATGTGCATGTATTACTAATATGCAAGAAATTTAAAAGTCAAACCTGCTTAATGAGTATTTCAGTGGCCAGGGCTTTATAGTTAGTGTGTATATAATGTATAATGTTAATTACAGTGTACATTGTACATGTGAGTATCAAAATTATAACTAAATTTTGATACATGTACATGTAGCTCTATGTACATGTACTGGTACAGTTATACAAATTATTATTTATCACACTTTAAATGCTGATATTAATTATTAATGGATGTTATTATTGAGTAAATTTATAACTAACGAAAAGTAAGATCCCTTACACCAGCTAGGATTTCAACCTGGTACATTGTACATGTATGTATGTACATGTACATGTATCCTAACAAAACATTGTTAGAAGTTATCTATTAAAGAGTATCCTGTATAAATTATTTATCCAAAAGCCTGCACTGGTAGTGTAGTATTGGTCAGTGAGTCAGTAAATACATTGTACATGCATAAAGAGTATTGCAGTAGCCAGGGCTTTGTGTTGGTAATTGATTGTTAGTATATATACATGTATACATGTATATTGCATATGTTAATTACACTGTATATGTACAATGTACATACCAACGTTATAACTAAATTGTTGTACTATAACTCAAGTTTGTTTTTTTTTGTCACACTAAAACTATGCTAATATTAATTAATGAATAATTAGTGAGTAAACCTACTGTATAACTAATGAAAAATAAATCCCTTACATCAGCTGGTATTTCAACCCAGGTACAATATACATGTACATGTATGTACTTGTAATTACCATCTTTCAAGCACATCTTGTAAAAATTAATTAAATATAAATCTTAATCCCTGCATTAGTCAGTGAGTCAGTAATGCATTGTGCATGTACTACAACTATTTGGTCAGACTTATCAGTTAAATTGTCCCATTTGCTACATTATTAAATTAGAGTAGCTCAATGCCACAGTACATGTAAAGTGAATTTGTACTTGTACATGTACATGTACATGCATTAGTGTTTGTCAGTGTTATATGAATTGGATACTATTTTATAGACTCGTGCAGAAGAAGTGTGTCATCAAGTCACAACAGAATATGATGGAAGACTAGCAGCTGTGAGTATAATTACATTTATACATGTATTTTAATTTTTAAATTTGGAATGTTACGTGGTTGTACCCATATACCTTTGTGTATTGCTGAGGGATATGTCAGTTATTAAATGTACATGTATATCGCATAATAATTGTTATGCAGAATTGCTGTACATGTACATGTATATTTATAGTCTTGCCCCTTTTCAATAGAGTGGGTTTAATGTCTAATTTTAGGTACCGAGCTTAGAATCTGAGGAAGGCAAAGACATATTCATTGCATACATGTTGTGTACATGTACATGACCATTGTACATGACATGTACAATATATCTCTTGCAGTAGAGTGCCTCTTCCCTGACATAGATTGCTCTGCTGTACATATTATACACCATCTTTATGATTTGCATCAACAATCAGATCATTTTCCATCATATAGTGGATGCAGCTAGGAATGAGACTGTATATGTAATTATGTATATATTTATGTATGATTCAAATTTTTGAACATAATTACATGTATTTTTTTATAGAATTCCTTGTCTCTCTCTGCTCTCAGGTGCATCACTCTTATGAAGAAGCACAAAAGGAAATAGCACTTCTAAAACAAGCTCAATCACTCTATGAAGAGAACATGAAAAAAGCTTTTATGCGTGGTGTTTGTGCTCTCAATATGGAGGCCATGTCCATGTTCCAAGGGTCACACACATCACATCCCATGCCTGTCAACCATATGGTCCAACCGACTAATCAAGAAATACCAGAAACTGTGCATTTTCCATCACATACAAAGCATCAGTCACATGACAGACACATGACTTTCAAATTAGACTCAACAAATAGTAAAGGTGGAGGAAAGAAGCACTCAAAAGGACCAGCTATAACAGTTGAAAGACACGTACCTGTTAAATCTTAACTTCACAGACCCTTGTTATTGTCTTACAACACAGTAGCTATGAAATTTATTTTGTTATCTATGCTATGTCAATATAATCATACATAATAGAGTACACTATTATATATGATATAATCAAGTTATTATTTTTTATGGCGTTAAGCATATTGTAGTTCCCACAAGTTAAGAAATTCCTTAATAAATCACCATTTTAATGGAGTTAGGAAGGAAGAAATTTGTTTCATTGCAGACTCACACATGACAGTATGATGAGATGTAGCAGGCAAATTAGTAACATTTTCTATAGTGCATGAGTTTTGATTCATTATAAATTCAACATGCTAAATAATAATAGGCTCAATAACAATTATTATACTGTTTTCTTTAATTTTTAAACTAGCTCGAGCCAAAAAAAATGAAGATTCCAAATTTTGATTAAAATTCCATACTAATCTTGTAAAAAGAATTATAATTACAGTAAAACTGGAATAGCATAATAATTATGTATTACAGTAAGATAGATGTAATTATAGACCATTTTTATGGGCAGAAGTTCCAGGAATACATGAATTACTGTTCTTGTGAGCTTAGATTACAATAACAACATGAATATCACTGTCCTTATGAGCACAAGACAAAATAAATATGAATATTGAATTACTTATATGTGAAAAGAAATTGAACTAACAAATGAATTTTTCTAAACTTGTAAGTTGAGTTGCAAAATAGTCATGAACATTGTTGTCCTCACAAATGTTTTAGAAACTTTATCTACCCTTAAGAGGTCAATGCAATTTTATGTTGTATAATAAGATATTAATGTTTTGCACCTCGCATTAAAATGCTAGAATCTATGAATAAGGCTGAAAGAGGAAAATGAAACAACTAAACAACCATCAGCACTTCACAATCCTCTATAAACTGCATGAGTGGTACTGAATGCTTCAGTAGCACACCAGCCAGCCACTATGTATGTGTGTGCAGTCAGTGACCCTGGGTTCAATTCTCAGTGACTACCAGCATTTTTTCACTTTCCCCTTTCAGCCTTATTCACAGAATCTAGTGTTTACACTTAACAACATACTGTAAACCACAGCCTAAGAATGTATGTGTGAATGATCAATGATCATTCTATCATATCTTCAATTAGGAGTATGTTTCAAAACTAATAGCTAAAATAATTATATATTTATAGTTTTTCAAACAAGCAATGCACTATACTTTTATTTAGATTTAGTTCATCCATTAGTTCATCTACTAGTACATCCGACCTTTCACTTGCAAATCACAATGCACATTAGACATAATAATAGGTGCACGGTTTGATCATGTGCATATGGTTTTATAATAATTATCATCATAGTGCTAAACTGCAGGCAATTGCACATTATGTTGGACTGTTACATTGTATTATTTATGGAAACCTAATATTATTATGTACACTTTTGTACATACAATTACAATCAATTCAGCAAATCATGATTACTATAAGGTATTCAATTTAAGTAAAAACAGACTTTAGAAAGTATTTTAATCATGGGTGAGGCTCACTAATCACACCATTGATGCACATTCCATGTCAGTTTAATAATCATATATATAACAATGCATTTGTCAGCTGTTTAATGTATAAAAATGGTAACTGTGTATTTTAAGCAACTAAGAATATCAAGTTTCATTTATTGGATATACCAAGAATTGGTTAATTTAGAACCTCTCACATCAAACTTTGAACTATGTATAATGAGAAGGTAGGTATAGGATTGCAATATGTATGAATGTCATTTTACCACTCTGCACCTGTACACTGAAAGAACCTTCTGTTAGAAGTGTTCCACATTCATGTGATATTATGAGTATTCAGCAGAAATGGACTAAGGCTAACTAGTTTAAATAAACACTTCCATGGTTCAATCTAAAAAAATCCCCTCCAATGATCATGATGTGCAATTTATTCTAGATCAATGCACAGGTGGATACCTAGCTGGAAACAGCCAAACATGTAGGCGGTGCAAATCATCAAATGTAAGGAAATCACGGCCAAATTTTTTTTGGGGGGCGTGGATTGGTTAATTTAAGATTTTGTGGGGGTGGTGGAATTCTATATAAATGATGTTCGTACTTTAAGGAAATCGTATTCCAGTATTTTTTTTTTTTTTTTGCAACAGTGCTGAGAGATTATCGAACAGCTATAGCTATGACTTGGACTGCAATTTTCATACTTGGTCTCATTGTCCTTTCAAGTGCACTTGCTAACGAACGTGAGTGAAATTTATGTTTTGTAAAAGAATAATAATTTTATATTGTTGTAGCAGAGAAACATATCCTGCAGCTCGGGGGGAAACGTTGTCGTCATATTGATGTAAACTGCTGCTAAAAACCGTTTAGCATTCTACTAGCGCTAACGCGAACATGACGCAGCACAAATTGGAGATTTGTAGTGGTTGATTGATACATCGGTCACTGTATGGCTAGATAAATAATAATGATAGTTCTATAACGTAAATGGTAATTGAATATGTACGTTTATACTTCATGTTAGCCAAGGAGTGTCAGTTGTTTCAAAACACCAATAAAGTTTGTGCATTGAATCGGTCATTTTTGCAATTAATTTTGCATAACTATTATAAAACCTATGACAATTAAATTTACTAAGCTGATTAATTAATTTTAAAAACTAACACACTAAATTTAGAATAAAATCAAGTCTAAAATTCACTAAATTTATTTATAGATGTGGAATGAATTTTGTAAATATTATTAAAAACAAATTGTTATTACTGAAATTGTAGAGTTGATTTTATTGTTGTCAAGCATGAAGCGGAATTGTTTAGTCAATATTGTGTCACTCACTTTTAGCCATTGTACTGTTTTATCAGTCTTTTTTGTTAATCTTTACAATAGTGAATTAATGGATTGTAATTATTATAATCTTTAGAAAAGTCTGAGATTGCCTATTCCTTTTTGTTTGAGGGCTTTGAGTTTTGAAATAGCTATACTGGTACTTGGCAAGAATTCATTTTAAACTTCTATTGTAATTCTCATTGAAATATCTCTCTTTAAAAACACTTTTAAGCAACAATTTACTTTAATTATGTTAAAATTTTAGAGTAATCTTTTGAAGAGAGGATGAATTTATTTGTCTGTGCAAGTAGTTTGAAGAACCAGTGGTTTGTGTGTAATAATTATTGCTTGATTACTGTGACAACACAATAAGTTGATTATGTAAATTAATTATAATTATCCTTAATAGAATTTACAGTTATATTGTACATGCATGGGCTAAAATCTGCATGTCAAAATAAATGCACTTATCATTATGTTTGTTATTAATATTGCAGGAATTGAAGTTTCACCATCACCTTCTTCCTCACTATATGAATCTTCACCATCACTTTCTCTTCAATTTCCTTCATCACTCTTTCCTTTCTTATCACAATTACCCTCTCCCACTCCTGATATCTATGGTGAGTTATCATAAAAATTAATGTGTATATGTGAGTATGAAATTAAGAAAGAAATATATCGAACTGAGATCAGATATATAAAAAGCCAAGTTGAGTTTTTCAGTTACAATGTATACCCGGAAGAAGAGGCTGGTAAAATAACATGGACCACTCCCCTATGCATATGTAAACCTGCACAGCATGCTTTAGAGTCCCCATAGCTTCACTATAAAATGAGAATACAATGCTTAAACGAGCATAATCAGCACCCCTAGCACATTAGCATCACTAGGATAAGGGTTCAATGCTGATAAAATCAGAGGGAGCAGTACCCCACTTTGTGAAGCTTACATACTACGATGGGAGCTACACTTTCATAAAGTGATAGACAACTGCACTTCTAAGTTGTACTATAGTACTAATTTTTACTCTAATCATAGTAATGTGTGATTTCCCTCCACATCTGCATGTGAGAGAATAACACTACGGTGTAATACTGAAGTGCACTGTACATTCGAAGTACAGTGCACTTTGATCACTCGCAATGCACACAGCAGCCAATGGAAGCACAGTGTCAGTATGTAAACTCAATAATGTCAGATACTGTTAGACACATCTAGCAAATATGAAAATGCAACAGGAAAAAAATTGAAATGCCTTAAATTGTGTAAATCAGACACAGAAATAGCACATTCTGGATCATATAGGGCAATTTTTGGGACAAAATGAAGAAATACAAGAAAAAATAATGGTAGTATAATTATTACAATTGTGTACAGGAACATGTAAACCCCCAAATATTTGTGATACATCTTCAACAGAGCAAAACAGATCCTTTTGGTGCTAGGGTCACATTGTACTTGGCCAGAACCGGTAATGTGCTATGTCCAGTGGCATTGGTTTGGCAGACTTGACTATTCGGCAAGCAACTTCGGGCCCACTGTTTATATTTAGAGATGACACACCACTTTCCCTTGCTCACTTTGTCCTGCTTCAGGATTGAGGCAGCTACAACAGCTGCCAAATTTGGCTTGAGTGACTCTCTCATTAAGACGTTAGGCAGGCGGAAATCAGCGGCCTATGCCACATACATTAAAACCCCAAGAGAATGTCTCATGCCTATTCCTTCGGTATTCACTGGGTTGCAATGGTGAGTATGCACACAAAAACATCTCCAAAGATCTGTCCGGGATTAACACAACTATAATGTATCATATAGTTTGTTCTCTTCCCTTATTCTGTCCGATTTAAAGTTGCATCCCTTGTTTGAATCTGATGGAGAGATATGTATGGTAGGGGAATAAGCTTCCAAATATGGGCAAGTGAACTCTCCACATTGCAGGAACCCAAACATTTCGTAAATTATGGGAAGGATATGGTTTGGAATGGGTTGGCAAAACACTTTTTATACCCTTTAGAATGTGTTCCAGATGGGGGACTTATGATAAGGAAGGGTCAGGAAGGCCATAGGAAATTTGCAGAAACCAAATATGCTTTAGTTTGGAATGGGTTGGCAAACCACTTCTTATACCCTTTAGGATGTATTCAAGATGGGGGACTGATGACAAGAAAGGGTCGGGAAGGCTGTAGGAAATTTGCAGAAAACAAATATCCTTTGGTTTGAAATGGGTTGGCAAACCACTTTTACAATTTACAACCAAATTGCACTCTGATACTGCGGTAGGGACTACAAGCCAAGTATATTACAAAGTTTACATAGGGTCCTTTCATGCAATGGAAAGGGTCGGAGGTTGAACTGGGTGCAGAAATGAAGGTAGCGGTGTAGACCTGACCTATATGCAGTGGAAAGGGTCGGAGTTTCAACCTGGTGCAGAAATGAAGGTAGCGGTGTTGACCTGACCTATATGCAGATGGGCTAACTAGACGACTTGAGTGAAGAACGTTGAAATAGCTCTATTCAGGCCCAAGAGCCCCATTTGGGTGTCTGCTTTAGCAAGAAGTCAACCAGTAACTGAAGCATCCTGGTCTGCTGCAGTACTGAAGAGAAGAAAATTGAGGTGAGTTATTGCAGGATATTGTGTCTGCTGCAGTATTAAGAACACCTGGTACATGCTTGGCAGAGTGCTGAAAGTTAAAATGGGCAATACTGATGGATCCATGCCGCCACAGCGCTTCTTCAAAATGTCTACCACTGCTATGTTATCTGAATTAAAACGAAGAATGACCACACACAGCAGCTGACAGCACCACCAGTACAATTCCTTGTTGAAAATGTTGATTAGGCTCCACTCTAAGGGCCACCGCAGTAGGAAGCATTGAGTGTGTTCAGTAGTGTACAAAACTGCCATAAGAATATCCTGCCTGGCCTAACAACTATAGTAGCACAGGACAGATGGTCGATGAGTAATTCCAAATTTTCTTAGTAGTGGCAAGACCTTCTAGAAAACAACATATCCAGCAGTGCCTGGGGGCAACCTTAGATTGTAAGCATATTTCTAGTCCATTTTGACCATCTGTGCGAAGTGTCCTAAATGTGGAATTTGCTCTCCTGGATCATCTACAGATGCATAAGCCAGGAAGCAGAGCTTCGGTGGGATGCCGTCATTGACACTGCTGCCATGAGACAGGTGCGAGATCATCCTCCATCAGTCAACTTAGTGTAACTTAGTGTAACTTGGCACCAAGCCAAGTGGACTGACATAAATGAGTGGGGTGAGAGGATCAGCAACTGGGCCCATCAGTCGTCCAGCAGACAGCTCTATTGCAATATGGTTCTCAACGTTAACAACAGTTGGATTTGTAAAAGAAGATAGGTATTTGCATGAGGCCGATGGCAATCATGTAGAAGAGTGTCAAAGCCAATATGGAAGCCTTTGGACAGGCCAGAATAAATGTAGGATGCGGATGTCTGATTGGGGTAGGATGACAGGTGGTAGATGGCAGTAGAGCAGCGAGGAAGTGACAATGGGCAATATGGACCTGATGTGTATCCAATGGCAGGAGGTACTGCATATGTATACCTGTAGTGGTCTACTGCAATATTCATGTGGGAAAAAAAGTGCTATCCCTGACCTAGCCAGAGGACCAAAACACAAATAGGAAAAAAAACAGTTCATTAAGGTGAGTTGTGGTGGGATATTGCTGCAGTATTGAGAAAGCCTAAAACATGCTTAGCAGAGTGCTGAAAGTTATAACAGTCAAAATAAAAAAAGAAGCACCTCACAAGGATCAAAACTGATGGATACCTGCCACAGCACTTCATCAAATTGTCTACCACTGTTATGTGGTCTGAATTAAAATGAACATGCATGTCTCACCAAGAGTGACCCCACAGAGCAGCTGACAGCACCATTGGTACAACTTTCTTGACAAAAATGCTGATTAGGTTCCACAATGAGAGCCACTATAGTTGGAACCAACCCATCCCCTGGACCAGAGCCCCACAACCCTATGATCCAGATGCATTCAAGTAATACATGGGATGGCAGTAGGAGCAGTGATGTACCTTTCCGATCTTGTAGAAAGTACTTCCACCACTACAGGTCGGCTCTGGCCAAAGCATTGAAATCAATAAAATGATTCAGGGCAGAATGTTCTGCCTATAACCGTAGCCGCACAGGACAGATTCTGATGACTGATTCCAAGTCTTTCTGAGTGCAAGACCTACATTTTCAGCAGTGCCTATATAGCTGAGTGAGTTTATCCAGGGACAACCTCAGTTTGTATGCCCGTTTGTCGATGAAGGGCACTCAATTTGCTGGGATTTCAGTCTTATGAGTGGCCACTGGGATACAAAAATGCTGAAAAATGTTGGTGACTAGCGAGACAGTCGCTGTTGCCTCACATGTAGTTGAAGCCCCTAAGAATAAGAAGTCATGAAGGTATACCAGTTGGTATATAGCAGATCCCTTGGCAATGGAACACCCATGTAATTAATTGCATCAGCAACAGCAGAGATCAGCTTGGGTGCAGACCTGAGGCCAAACAAGGGAGGTTTTGATCAACATATGTTCTGCCTTGCCAGGAAATTCCTAGCAGAGACTGGTCATGGAGATGAATGGAAACAACTTGATAAGCATCCAATTTGACCATCTGTGTTGAGTGACCTAAATGTAGAAAGTGCTCTACTGCATCGTCTACAAATGCATAAGCCAACACTGCATTGTCTACAGATGCACCAAGCCAAGTGGACTAACATGAATGAGTGGAGTGAGAAGATCAGCAACTGGCCCCTCCAGTCATCCAGCTGACACCTCTATTGCAATGTGGTTCTCAACAACAATTGGTTGTAAGAGAAGAGGGGTGGTTGTATGAGGCCAGCTGCAATCATGTTGAAAAGTGTTGAAGCCATTATGGAAGTCAGCCAGCATAAATGATAGATGCAGATCTCTGATTGGGGTGAGATGACAGGGTACCTGTCATCTCACCCCAATCAGACATCCGCAGTCGATCTACTGATGTGGTACACATCAGTAGATCGACATGGATAGGAGTGGGGCAGCGTGAAGGTAAAGGTAGTGGATCAATCTGGTTGGCTAACATTTTTTGTTCTGGTACAGAATCACATCTTCTTTCATGTTACTATAACAAACTTAAAGAACACAATTGTTCTCATTCTGAAGATGCTAGTGTGAGATGTAAAGGTATAGAATTTTTTGAGAAAATGCTTTAGTGAGCATCAATCATGTGAAGCTATCCTGTATGCAAAAACAGGAAGCAAAAATTAAGAACAGCATACAGGGCAGCTTCTGAAAGACCCAGTTATATTAGGAATCTGGTGCAGAAAATATAATAGGTGAAATGATAATAAAATGTCATTAAGTCATTGAGTCATCAGTAGGCTTTATAATGTACATGCAAGGGCTATAACCTGCATGTCAAAATATATGAATTTATGATTATTATTGTTATTAATATATATTGCAGGAATTGAAATTTCACCATCACATTCTTCCTCACAATATGAATCTTCACCATCACTTTCTTTTGAATTTTCCTCATCACTCTTTCCTTTCTTATCACAATCACCTTCTCCCACTCTGGGAATCAATGGTGAGTTATCATAAAATGTATTAATAAGATTATGTCTGTAAGATATAATTGTTGACTGACTCTCCATCACATATACTTATACTGTGACACATCTTAGCACATAATTATTTTATTGCACTCACTAACTTGAAGTGCATATATAATTGTGATTACATGCAGTCTTGTTGCTCATAAACTTAATTAATAGAGCTACAGTGTGTTACAGTACATGAAGGTGTACTGTTCATAATTTTATACATACTGTACAGCAGCACACTCGAGGGACTACTGTTTCATAAGAAATACAATTTCATGGTACTCTGGTGTTGCCACCCACTTTGCATATGGTGACACTAGACCAGTTTCATGGCCTATGCACTACTCTCATTGGATATTCACCTTTATAACTTGGTCTTTGTTTATTAATTAATAATTATCCCTTAATTAGAGCACTGATGTCACATAATTATATGGGACATTTGACCCCTACACAGTTTAGAGTGTTTCATACCATTACGAAGCACTCCGTAATTGGTGTTAGAAATAAGTCCATGTAAATGGCTAAAAAATAGTTGATGGTTTTTCGGCCGTCCTTTGCCCGGCGAGTTGCAGTCAAAAGAGGGAGAAAACTGCATTTGAATTAGTCCTATGAACTACTTGGGGACTTTCAAGTCCAGATAAGCAAGCTGCTAGAGGTAGTATTCCATGTCGAAAAAGGAGCCAAGTTTGAGTACAAAAAGCTAACAGTACCCAAGATATCTGCAAAGACGCCGTTGTTGGAAATGGGAAGAATTTTTTAAATGAAGCTCAGTACTCTAAGGGTTAATTAATTAATTAACTAATGTATTATGACACTAGTACTCTCTTACTCAGCATGTACACATGGTGATGTGAGACTTGTTAATGGCAATAGTGAAACTGAGGGTAGAGTAGAGGTTTGCATCAATGACACCTGGGGTACAGTTTGTGATGACTCATGGGAAACTCGCGATGCTGAAGTTGTGTGCAGACAACTGAGATATGAAACATCTGGTAAGAAAATGATTCAGGAAATTCATTGTTTTGTATTGTATAATTATACAATACACTTGATGTATCACTTGATGGCTAAGTTAGTTTACATACTTTTATCTATTTCCACAGCTTTTTTAATGCAAATTATTATGTCCAGTAAATAGTGTTATAAATCTAAAATTGTATCTTGCTTCATTAGGTGCTATAGCATTCAGCAATGCTTTCTTTGGTGAAGGTGGTGGACCGATATGGTTAGATGAAGTCTCCTGTTTTGGTACAGAATCAAGTTTACTTTCTTGTCCTCATGATCAACTGGGAGTACATAATTGTATTCATTTTGAAGATGCTGGTGTGAATTGTACAGGTACTTTTGATGTTTTTTTTTATGTTATGAATAAGCAAATATTTTTTTTAGAATTTAATTTCATTTCAGTGCTTGTTCTGTCTACAACAATAAGCAACTGTGTTTTACTATAATTATGAAATTTGAGAATACACGAAGTTATGCTGATGTGTATTTAATTACATTGAATATTATCATTAGTGTCACCATAACTAGCAATATTATACACCTATGAACTTAGGACTGCAATGCATTTGGTATAGAAGTGGTAATATCTCACATTTACTCAGTTTAATTGAGTCTTGAATAATCCACTCATCCATTAATAATTAGTCCATTCATCCATTAATCAGTCCATCTGTCCATTAATCAATCCATCCACTCATTCATTAATTAGTCCATTCATCCATTAGTGGACTAACTCAAAATCAACTAACAGAAATTGTTCTTGAAAATTGTGTATACCCCACCACTAAGTATGAAATAAAAGTTTGGGATTTTCTCCACCTGAAACATAATTTGAGAAATCTGGATATATTATAGTTTTGTGTGTCCACCATGGTTCTTAGCTTTTTAATTATACGCACTGATTAAAGGAAAGTCAAGTAATTAAACACAGTGGGTGTAAACAAATTTATTTATGATTATGACAGGTTATATAATATTAATTGAAATTATTATGATACAAAAAGCTGATTGTTATTTCATAATTCTTTTTCTATCTTTTTGAATTCAGCATGTACACATGGTGATGTGAGACTTGTTAATGGTAGTAGTGCAACTGAAGGTAGAGTAGAGGTTTGCATCAACAACACTTGGGGTACAGTATGTGATAACATTTGGGAATCTAGTAATGCTCAAGTAGTATGCAGACAGCTGGGATATTCAACATCAAGTAAATTTTATTATAATAATAATAATAATTATTAATATAACTCTATGATTATAATCTAAAGTTACATAACAGCTAATTTTATACTGATAATTATTATGTTGATTAAGTCATGTACATACCTAAGAATATAATGGTCACACTTTAGCTCGCTTCTTGTCAGCATAGATAAAAAATGGTGATTCAATGCAAATTTGATATAAAATGGAAGTGCTAAATTCAATGATCATGACACATAATTATGTAAATGTTTTACAAAGTCTCTTTGTGCTGTTCTGATCATTTTTTTTCTAGCCTTATACGAATTGAGTATAGTTGAAAAAAAAAACATTGTTCCTTTTAACTTGGTAGAAACAAAATTAAATTTAGGGGTGATCAAAGTGTGTGTACTGAAAAGATACATGCAATTATATGTTTTAATATTGTGCAAAACTTAAGCATTATTTCTTTGAAAGAGATAAACTCTTAGCTCACTGTCATACATTTCCAGTGTCTAAAACATTTGCAATTGCATATATAATTATGTAGTTATATAGTCACCTGAAGTTTCTTTTAAACCCATATATACATAGTCACACCAGTTTTTAAACGTTTCTTTAAATGGAAGACATTCTTACACTGAGGTAACCAATATTGTAAAGAGTGTATTAATAATGTCATTTCTTGTGATTATAGCATCATTAATTGCTTGTGTGATACTCAAAATGCTCATTATCACAGAAACCAGAAGGTAGACAGAATATTGGAAGGCTATCAGTTATCGGTACATAATATCCAGAGCAATTATTATAAGAGATCTAGACAATTAGTGTACTATATAATTATGATGCGTAAAATTTTTATATATTCTCATCAGTATTAAAAGTTAGGTTATTAGTTTGTATAAGTGCTTCGTTTGCAAATGAAGCTGCCAAATATAAAGTATGCTATAATTATTTGTATGAAAGTGTTGTGTCAACTGGTTGTTCATTTTATTAATTTAGCTGCTATACCACTTCATGGAGCTCACTTTGGTGAAGGCAGTGGACCAATATGGTTAGATGAAGTTTTCTGTTTTGGTACTGAATCAAGTCTACTTTCATGTAATCACGATCAACTGGGAGTACATAATTGTGGTCATTTTGAAGATGCTGGTGTGATATGTGGTTAGTTTATACTAATGAGTTTCATGTGATCACTCAAGTACAAGAAATGGGGAAATTTTAGATATTGATTGATCAACACATTCTTTTAAGTGCTTGGAGTATTTACCCCTGAACAAACAGTTCATAACAACTTAAAAGAAAATTTTGATACTTAACCATAGTAGTATACTTTTGTGGAGTCTATAGATTGCTCTCAGATTATATATACACAACATGTGTATATATAATAATGCTGTTATTCAATCATGATTATAATATTGTTTTGTATATGTTGTATTCATAACAGTGATTTGTATTATGGCTGGCTAGATTCTTGCTGCTGTTTTTAGAAGTATATGCGCATTCATAAACACATTATGCTTAAGTAAACAATCATTATTGAAAGTTACCTTTAGTATACAAGGATATAATATATTCAGTTTGCTGTTATCGCAGACCTCAATCTACATCACATTTTTCTACCTAGCATGTACACTTGGTGATGTGAGACTTGTTGATGGTAATAATATAAATGAAGGCAGAGTGGAAGTGTGTTACAATGGTATTTGGGGTACAGTTTGTGATGACTCATGGGGACTTCATGATGCTCAAGTAGTGTGTAGACAGCTTGGATATTCAAAAGGAGGTAAAAAATAATCCACTAAATTGCTATTTAATGAAAGAAGGTGTAATATATTTATAATGATTAATAAGGATTAATACGGTGTTGTAAATTGTATGCTTTCTATGGATGTACTTGTGTATATTTTTTGTTCTATCTCCATGTGTTCTGTTACGGGATATAGTTTTACTGAGTTGTTCTATAATATAGTTAGTATATAACTAACTCCAACCACTTGGTCACATCACAACAGAAGGATTGTAAGTTTATTGTTACAACATCGAGTTTGAACTTTCAACAGTATAGGTTTTTCGTTTTGGTCTAACCGTTGTTCCATCTGAAGAGAATTGAAGACACTGAGCCATTTTCGCTTTTCACTGCTTCACTATCTGCTTCACTAAAATGTGATGCAATGCATAACCTCCTGAATTTGAAGACATGTGCTAAAATATCATTACTTATCGTAACAATCCATATGTGCTTAAAAATCCACAAATACAGTGAAACCTCCCTTAACGGACACTCCTTGTAACGGACACCTCTTTATGTATGCATTACAACAAATTAAAGGAGCATTATTTTTGAAATGCTTTGTTTATATCCATACTAAAATTATTATTCTCAATTGATTGGCATGCAAGTGAAACCGTTTTACATAACTGTTTACATATAATTTATAGGTAAGGCTTTAACCACTTAGATAATGTTTTACTACCTATAGTGCATGAAGAAACTCAATTCATGGACTAAGAAAAAAACGTAGCATGTATATAGTATGAAAATACTTTGTCAAAGATTCAGTTCTCACAAGGACATTTTTTCAATTAGTTTTCTTTTCTATCGAAGTGTGAACTTTCACAACAATCTGTAGTATGCATATTTGATTTCCAATTAGAGTTGCCACACATAAAGTCTACTATTACAAATTTTTGTCCCTATAATTATTATGTGTCATGTATATTCATAAAAGCATTATTTATTTCTTTTGATTTAGATGCTATAGCATTCAGTAATGCTTTCTTTGGTGAAGGTAGTGGACCAATATGGTTAGATGAAGTCTCCTGTTTTGGTACAGAATCAAGTCTATTTTCATGTTACCATTATCAACTGGTACATGATTGTCTACATTTTGAAGATGCTGGTGTGAGATGTACAGGTAATTTTAGTTTATATTGATGTTTTTTTAATGTTGTGGATAAGAAAATAATTGGGTTGGGTTGGGTTCAATTTCAGTGTTTGCACATAGAAATGTAATGGCTTTTGTAATTATAATTTGTATATCTATACAGATTAATGTCTTGGATGGTAACTATTATAATTAGAGTAATACAAAATGTACATGTATTTACTGAATTAAGGAAAGCCAAGTTATTGCACATAATTTTACATAAACAAATGATTGATTAATATTCATAAAACAATTTCAGCATTTGACAAGTTATAAAATACCCTCTCATTTATTATATTTAAGATACGAAGAAGTCGAATTTTATTTTATTCTCTCTATATAGATTACTTGCATATTTTAATATTCATATTACAAATTCAGCATTTGACAAGTTATAAAATATCGTTTCATTTTTTTATATTCAAGATACAAAGAAGTCAAATGTTATATTATAATTCCCTCTGTATAGATTCCTTGTATTCAGCATGTACATATGGTGATGTGAGACTTGTTAATGGTAGAACTGCAACTGAGGGCAGAGTAGAGGTTTGTAATTATGGAATTTGGGGTACAGTATGTGATGACATTTGGGATTTTAGTAATGCTCAAGTAGTATGCAGACAGTTAGGATACTCAACATCAGGTACATTATATTATAATAATATTATATTATAACTTAATTATTAAGTATTATAATTATAATGTAATCAATTAAAGTTATATGAACAGCAAACTGATTTACTTTACATTTCATGTTGACTAAGTTACAATTACATAATACCTAATAATAATATTATAATGATTATAATGGTCATGCACTTTAGGTTTATAAACATTTTTGTCAGCATAACTGCGAATGGTGATTCAATGCAAATTTGCAGAATTTAAAAAGGAAATGCTGTATTCTATATAAATGGTCATCATGACACATAATTTTGGAAATGTTATGCAAAGACAGTTTGTGCTGTTTTAGTCACTTGGATAAGATATTATTTTATAGCCTTAAAAAAAACGATATAAGAATTGAGTAGATGAAAACATTTTTCCTGGTTGGTAGAAACAAAATTAAATTTAGGGAGTAATCCAAGAATGCAAATGTGTGTACTGAAAAAATGCATGTGTTTTAATATTGTGCAATAGCTTAAGCATTATTTCTTAGCTCACAGTCATATATTTACAGGACCAAAAATGTTTGCAAGTACAGATAATATTATATGGTGGCCTGAAGGTTGTTAAAACCACATGTGTACATAGTTTCTAAGCGTTTTTTTTTTCAATGAAAGACATTTTTACACAAAGAGATCTAGACAATAAGCATACTATATATGATGCCTACAAGTTTTATTCATATCAGTATTATAAGTTAGTTTGTTGTATAAGTTCTTCATTTTCAGATGAAGTTGCCAAAATATAAATTATTTGTGTGAAATTGTTGTGTCAACTGTTGTAAGCAGAAGAATACTGTTAATCGTTTTATTAATTTAGGTGCCATAGCACTTCATGAAGCTTACTTTGGTGAAGGCAGTGGACCAATATGGTTAGATGAAGTTATCTGTTTTGGTGACGAATCAAGTCTATTTTCATGTTATCATAATCAACTCGGAGTACATGATTGTATTCATTCTGAAGATGCTGGTGTGAATTGTACAGGTACTTATAATTTATAGCGATGTTTTTTTATGCTACGAATAGTTTTACCCTCGTCAAGAAGTGTAGGTGGAATGGTATGGTAATCATATTGTGTGTCTGTGTGTCAGTTTGTCTGTGTGTTTCTCTGTTCACAAAGAATTGAGAAAACTACTAACATTGGTGGCTCAAAAGAGCTATTAGCAAACTGACAAGGAACAAAAAAAACAGCAGGCTTTTAATTGATTTAATTCAATTTCAGTATATGTTTTTTTCTACAACAATAACTATTATTAAGCAAATGACTATAATTATTACGCCTGTGAATAGAAAACATCTGTGTAAATAGTTGTGCTGATATTAATTAGTAATTTAATATAATTAATTATATTGAATATTATCATTAATGTCACCACAACCAGTGATACCTATATACCTATATATACATATATATATATATATGTATCTATGAACTTACATGTAGGACTACGTGTAGAAGTGGGGATATCTTTGTACATTTATGCAAATTAACTGAGTCATGAATGAGAAAAATGGAAAGGCTCAGAACCATAATGGACTAACCTAAAATCAACTAACACAAATCGTTCATATAGCAGAAACAATCATTGAAAATTGTGTATACCCCACCACTAAATATGAAATAAAAGTTTTGGATTTCCTGCACCTGAAACATAATTTGAGAATGATTGTTAACCTGGATATATTACAGCTCTTCAATTATACACACTGATTAAAGGAAAGTCAAGTAATTAAACACAGTGGGTGTAAACAAATTTATTTGCGCTTTTGAACACAATTTCAGCATTTGACAGGTTATAAAATATCCTCTCATTGAAATTATTATGATACAAAGAAGCTGACTGTTATTTTATAATTCTCTCTTTATAGTTTCCTCTTCAGCATGTACATATGGTGAAGTGAGACTTATTAATGGTAATAGTGCAACTGAGGGTAGAGTAGAGGTTTGCATCAACAACATTTGGGGTACAGTATGTGATGACATTTGGGAATCTAATAATGCTCAAGTAGTATGCAGACAGCTGGGATATTCAACATCAGGTAAGAAAATGATTCACCAAAGTTGTTTTGTTCACATACATATATAGTATTTTTTGGCTTGAATGGCTGTTCCTGTCATCACTTGATGTAATTAATTGTGTATATATATTTATAATTATGTATGTGAATGGAAATAACCTAAAATTAATAAGCCATTTTAGTATTTTAGATTTTGAAAAGGAAATGTGTCGGGCTAAGTACATGAAGGATTTTAGGATGGTACCGAAATATGTACATAATTCAAATTACTATAGCATTTGTTAAAATATTTCCTCAGCTTTCCAGAATATTTAAATATGACTAGTAAATAGAGGTGTAAATCTAAAACTGTATCTTGTTTCATTAGGTGCTATAGCATTCAGTAATGCTTTCTTTGGAGAAGGTAGCGGACCAATATGGTTAGATGAAGTCTCCTGTTTTGGTACAGAATCAAGTCTACTTTCATGTTACCATAATCAACTGGGAGTACATGATTGTCTACATTTTGAAGATGCTGGTGTGAGATGTACAGGTATGTTTAGTTTATAGTGATACTTAATGTTTATGAATAAGGAAATAATGTGGAATTCAGTTTCAGTTTTTTCACATAGAAATGTAATGATAAAATTGATTATAACTTTGGATATCTATGCAGATTAATATTAATGTCTGTATTATAATTATACGGTGAATAAAGTGATTGCACACAATTTTTAATATACCACATAAACAAATGGATTATTTACTTGCATATTTTAATATTCATATTACAAATTCAGCATTTGACAAGTTATAAAATATCGTTTCATTTATTATACTCAAGATACAAAGAAGTTAAATGTTATATTATAATTCCCTCTGTATAGATATCTTGTATTCAGCATGTACATATGGTGATGTGAGACTTGTTAATGGTAGTACTGCAACTGAGGGCAGAGTAGAGGTTTGCATCAACAACACTTGGGGTACAGTATGTGATGACATTTGGGAATCTAGTAATGCTCAAGTAGTATGCAGACAGCTGGGATATTCAACATCAGGTACATTTATTATAATTATAATTAATATAACTCTATGGTTATAATCTAAAGTTACATCAGTAGCAAATTTTGACCCTTGAGCTTTTCTATTATTATTATTATTATTATTTTACATGTACTAATATTATGCTGAATTATTATATGCCTAATAATACACTTCAACTTTATAGACATTACTGTTAGCATACATGTAGATACAAATAGTGATTCAATGCAATATAAAATTTAAAATGAAAATGCTGAATTCTATGTAAGCGATGACATGACAGAGGAAATGTTTTGCAAAGTCTGATTTTTTATCAATCTTAAAAAATATAATAATAACATGAAGAGCCATGAAGTAGATAATTAATGATAGATGAAAAACTGTTGTTCCTTTCAAATTAGTTGGCTCGTGAAACATTTAAATTTATGGGGCTAACCCATGAATGCTAATGTGTGTACTGAAAACATGCATGCAAGTGTATATTTTAGTATTGTGCAAAAACATAAGGAATGTGACTTAAAATGTTAGCAAGTACAATGTAGGTATATAATTATGTATTCACCTAAACTTCATTTAAACCACATGTTTACATAGTCACACCAGTTTCTAAGGGTTTCTTTGTCACACAAGAAGATCTAGACAATTAGCGAATTATATACATAAAAATTTTACTTTCAAAAGAGCGAAGCTGCCAAATATAAAGTATGCTATAATTATTTGTATGAAAGTGTTGTGTTAACTGTTGTATTCAGAAGAATATTGTGGTTCGTTTTATTAATTTAGCTGCTATACCACTTCATGGAGCTCACTTTGGTGAAGGCAGTGGACCAATATGGTTAGATGAAGTTTTCTGTTTTGGTACTGAATCAAGTCTACTTTCATGTAACCATGATGAACTGGGAGTACATGACTGTAGCCATTTTGGAGATGCTGGTGTGATATGTGGTTAGTTTATAGTAATGGGTTTCATGTGATCACTCAACTATATAAAATGGGGAAATTACATAATTATATTGATTGATCAACATGTTCTTTTGAGTGCTTGGAGTGTTACCCCCTGAACAAACAGTTCTATTATTTCATAACAACTTAAAAGCAAAGTTTGATACTTAAGCATAGATATATACTTTTGTGGAGTCAATACATTTCTCTTAGTATATGTATGTAATATATATACCATGGCTTCGAGGGATATATGGTGAATATAAGACCCGAGCACCGAGATATTGGCCCGAGGCGAAGCCGATGGCCAATATCGGGGTGTGAGGGTCTTATATTCGCCATATATACCGAGAAGCCATGGTACATATAATATATTCTATAGCTAACAGAAACATTAAAGAAGAACAGGACAATGGACACAAGTAACAGGCTGAATAGTTCCTGGGAGAAACGTCCATCTATTGGTTCTTTTTTTTAAGAGACAAAGAGAGCTTCTTTTGTGTTTTACTTGTCGAACACACTTCATAGCCTTCATTCTTTTTATACTTTCGGTGACTGCGCATGTGTATAACCATGACGTCATACCAGGGATGATATATGGCATTTATCCCTGCTGTACTCATGAACGAACTTTGAGGTGGCTGTATAACTTCCTTGCGGTTGTATAGCTGGCCTGTGGTCGGGGATATATGTCATATATACGCCCTGTCGGCTCCTTGATGTTTCTGTTAACTATGGTATATATATATATATATAATTATATGTATATATATATATATATATATATATATATATATATATATAATTATATGTATACATGTATATATATACCAAGAGAAATCTATTGACTTGAATCTATAACTATCTATATAATTTTGCTGCTATTCATTCAGGTTAAAAATGTTGTTTTGCATAAGCTCTGCTATAATATTTGTGTTATGGCTATATTCTTAATGCTAGAGGTTTTAGTGCATTCGTAGACATTTTATACAAGTTTGTGTAAACAATTATTATTAAAATGCAAAAGTATAAAATGCAATATAGTATATTCAGTTTGCTGTTATCACAGACCTCAATCTACATCACATTTTTCTACCTAGCATGTACACTTGGCGATGTGAGACTTGTTGATGGTAACAATGTAAATGAAGGCAGAGTGGAAGTGTGTTACAATGGGGTTTGGGGTACAGTTTGTGATGACTCATGGGGACTTCATGATGCTCAAGTAGTGTGTAGACAGCTTGGATATTCAGAAGGAGGTAAAAAAAATAATGCACTATTAATGACTTAATTAAACCATATGTGCAAATATAGACGTTTCAGTTTTTTATGTACATGAAAGAAGAATTGCCAGTTCTAAATTGAAAGATTTTGAATCCAGTTTTTATTGCTATATAAAACCTTGAGTTTGAATTTAAAACAGTGGGTTTTTCATTCTGCTTTAACCATGGTTCTTTCTACTTTCACTTTTTACCATTTCACTATCTGCTTCAGTAAAATGTGAATAAGACATGTGAACATTCCTGAATTTGGGCACATGCATGTGTGATGATGTCATTAAAAATAACAGTAATGAATATGCACTTGAAAATCTTTACGCATTTAAAAACCCAAACATATGGTATTACAATAAAATAGAGGAGCCTGATGTTTGAATTGTTTTGTACTAAAATCAATTGATTAGCATGCAAGTGAAAACAGTTTTACATGACTGTTTACATATAGTTTGTAGGTAAGGTTTTACCACCTATATATATAGTAAGCATGAAGAAACACTCAATTCATGGACTAGGAAGAGAAATGATAGTATGGAAAATACTTTTGTGAAATGAGTTTATCACATTTTCCTGAAAATTAATTACAAGTAATAACAGATCATCGGATTAAATTATGCATTGAGGACATTCTGTCTGTGGAAAAGGTGAAAGAAAAAGGACAGTAAAATATTAAATTGTCTACAGCTTTACCTTGGAGCCTTGAAACGGTAGTATAATTATTATGATACATAATTTTTACATCAGCCTTTATGATAATTACAAATAAACTATAGCTATTGTCACTCAAAGAACAAGCAATAAATATGTGACAACACCTCTTCTTTTATTTATTTTAAACTCTTTAACAAAGATTCAGTTCTCACAAGGATAATTTTTCAAATTTGTTCTCATTTCTGTTAAAGTTTGAACTTTCACAACAATCTTTTGTACACATATTGATTACCATGCATACTAGCTCCTATTACAAATTTTTTTGTGTCATGTATATTCATTCATACAATAAAACAGCATTATTCATTTCTTTGACTTAGGTGCTATAGCATTGGATGAAGCTTACTTTGGTGAAGGTAGTGGAATCATATGGCTAAATGAAGTTTCTTGTTCAGGTGTAGAATCAAATCTACTTGCATGTCATCATGTTGAACTGGGAATGCATGATTGTGACCATTTTGAAGATGCTGGTGTGAGATGTACAGGTATGTTTTTAAACTACATTGCTCATTTGATTACGATAAAAACTACATGTTATATTACAAACACAACATAAATGACCATGGTGACCTCGTTTAAAATTTGACATATGTAGTCTATATTTAATTAAATAAAGATATGAGAAGGAGAAAACAATATCCCTATAATATGACCTGGTTTGTGTAATTGCTACGAAGTTTCATGCATTGTCAAACCTAATTAACAACCCATATACTTTTGTTCATGTTTTTTGCATAATTAAAAAATTTTATCCTATCATACTACTAAGAGTTTTACAAGTGTTTTTAGCGACAATAGAATTAAGTTTTTTCCTAAGTGTATAGTTCATATGTTCACATTTTTAATAATACACTAACCACTCTGGAATGATATAACTCAAAATATGATGCTACTGTACTATAGCTATGTATTTCATGTGCTTTAATTGTAGCAATTTGTTGTGTCATTCATACAATAACCTGCGAGGGAATATCTTCTTAAAGATGAACATGATTTTATGCTTTGTTTTAGCTGCACCAACATACACATTAATTTCATTTTGTGGCCACAGTAATTACAACTGACCAACAGTTCAATAGGATGACAAGTACAAGATACTTACTGAGCAGTAACCAATACAGAATATATAGTATGGCACATTTACTAGTATCACGCGTATAAGCTTTTACAAAAGTATATCTGTTCGCATGGAGCTTACTATGAATTGTCCTCATACTGGTATATAGTGAGAATAGCTCCATTGATGATGGATATAGATGAAACTGTAACATTTGTGACTATATACTCTATACTATCTTGAAAGTAATTGCAAGCTCCTAATATGGGGCTTTCTTTGTGAATCCATTTAAGTTTTTATGTCATCTTATTCCCAGATCATATTCCAAGTGGAAAATCCCAAACTAATATCATAATTATTATTACTGTTCCAGTAGTGATAGTTATTGTGATTAGTGCAATACTATTGTTGATAATATTGCTTGTAATAAAACAAAGGAGAAAAAAAGGGGATTTTGAGACCAGGTATGATATAATTATACATACATTTTTAGTTTATACTGCATTATTTACTCGTTTAATTCTATGACTGACTAATTCTAGGAAATTATCAGTCCTATGACATATACCATTATAATTGTATATATATAGTCACCTTTTTTTGTTTTTAATTTCTCATAGCATTGCTGTTAACAGCTTCAACATGACAAATATATCACAGTTTAATGGTATGAAATTGTTTTATTTATTTGCATGCTATCATGTTTGATATTTGTCTTCAGAGTATTTCAATCCTTCCAAAGTTAAAGAAGAAAGGGAAAAAACTATTCAAAACCTTCTTTGTAATAATAGTGGGACACTTCAGTTTGAGGAACTCTCCAGCAGTGTCATCTTTGCATCAAGATTAAAGTTAATTGAAAATATTGGTCAAGGTGACTGCAGGAGCATATAACTGACATGTCTTAAATATCAAGAAAAAGATTTTATACATGTATTATGCATTTTATATAGTTATAGTTATAATTATAATATAATTTTATTTTGCAGGTGAATTTGGTATTGTATATCGTGCCCTTCTCACACCTGAATCAGACTCCACTACAGTACAAGCAGTAGCAGTTAAAACACTCAAAGGTTTGTTCCATAGGCTTTCTCTTATTTTACAATGTGTTTACCAGTAAATTGAAATGTAGGCATTCAGAGATAATGAATACACATGATTGGACTATCATTTGTTATATTTTATTCTTATATAGGTGTCTTCACCAAATTTGATGTTGACAATATCTTACAAGAGAGTGTAAAGATGAAATCTTTTGATCATTTAAATGTTCTGACTCTTATTGGTGTCTGTCTTGATCTTAAAGATGCTCCATGTATTGTAATGCCTTACATGAATGAAGGTAGTCTTCTGTGTTATTTAAAAAGAGAGAGACCTAACTTAACTCTTTGTGAAAATGCTGATGAAGACGTAATTCTAGACACAAAGAAGCAGCTACTATCTATGTGTTTGCAAGTAGCTAATGGCATGGTGTACTTATCAGGGATGAAATTTGTTCATAGGGATCTGGCTGCACGAAATTGCATGTAATATTCTTTATATATAATTATACAAACATAAATATTTAATTTTCTTGTTATATAATAGGATTTCATCAAATGGAATCATAAAGGTGGCTGACTTTGGACTTGCTGAAGATATTTACAGCACTGACTACTACAGGCAAACCAAAGATGAAAATACATGTGCACCAGTTAAACTACCTGTAAAGTGGATGGCACTGGAGAGTCTTCATGATGGATTGTTTAATGAAAAAACAGATGTAGTAAGTGAACCATTTCAAGAAGGTTTAAAATTACATTATACTATTTTAGTGGTCATATGGAGTGTTGTGTTGGGAGATATTTAGTCTTGGTAAGATGCCTTATCCAGGACTTGATCCTTGTGGAGTTATTGAACTAGTTGATTGTGGAGGAAGACTTGAGAAGCCAAAAAATTCTGCATGTTCAGATGAAATGTGAGTTACATGAATTATGATTCTATCATACACTTGATAAATTTACACTGTTAGTTATTCTATGATGTTATCTTGTTGGCATGAAAACCAAGATGAAAGACATTCCTTCTCAGACATAGCTCATATTTTGAATGACATGTTACAGCCATTGGCTGCATACATGGATTTCACGCAATACTTTACAATGAATGAGACTTAAAGCATCAACTTACTGCTATATATAACTGTTGCTACAACCATAATAGTAATCTACTTACTGTATATATTTCCTATTATTGTAATTTTGATTTTTAATATAATATTTATTTAATACATTGATGTATAATTATAATTATATATATATATAATTATATATATATATATATATATATATAATTATAATACATAGATAATTGTTATAATTATGTATATATACAATTTTTTTGAAAACAAACATTTGCACATTATTCTGTTGTGATATAGGGAAGCTAATCCCATATGCCCCTGTGCTTAAAATATTGTACATGTATGTGCAAAATTCTGATTATATAATGCATTATTGTGGTTAGATAGCCACCATCTCTCTCAGTCTACCTGGTATCGTATAAAAACGATTTTGCAAACCACGCAATAATAGTACTACTCCCAAATAGAATCTACAGTGTACTGTAGACACTATTTAGGAGTAGTACTATAATTACCCATTCCCAGTAGATACAACCCAGTATATGTGTTTGTTATGAAAATAGAAATCACATCTCAGCACGGTATGGCTGCAGCTGGGACTGCTGGTTGCACTGAACATATGAAAATTATCATTGGCAATGAGTGGAGCCTGGTATTGGTGGTCTCAGTGTTGTATATACTTAGTGCTGGTATTTGTAAATAAAATTTAGAACTGGTATAATTTATACCGTTGATTTATGTCAACTTTCCAGTTACAAGACTTGAGGCTGGTGTACCGGAGTTGCACACTTCCGTATACTTCCGGATACTATTATTGGAAAAATGAAGTTGTTGAAACCAAATTGGTTATCTCATGAAGGACAACCTATTTTCTCCCTTAGTCTGCATCCCGATGGCAGTAGACTTGCAACTGGGGGACAAGGAAAGGACAGTGGGATTGTAGTCATTTGGAATATGGCACCAGTGATAAGTGCAAAGGCAGAAAAAGACCTCAGTGTACCGAAGATGCTATGTGAACTCACCAACCATTTGGGGTGTGTTAACTGTGTACGATGGTCCATAGATGGGAAGTTGCTAGCTAGTGGAGGTGATGATGCTATTATAATGTTGTGGCAGTTGAGATACAAAGGCACTACGGCTCCTGCTTTTGGTTCAGACAAGCCCATTCATGAACAATGGGGGTGTGGTCATATGCTTCGTGGACACAATGGTGATGTTTTAGACATGTGCTGGTCACATGATCAGCGATATCTAGCTTCAGCAAGTGTTGATAACACCATTATCATATGGAATGCACGCAAATTCCCTGAAAAGCTGAGTACTCTTTCAGGACATACGGGTCTTGTCAAGGGAATAACATGGGACCCAGTGGGAAAATATTTAGCTTCTCAATGTGATGACAAGACCCTACGTGTTTGGCGAACCAGTGACTGGAAAGAGGAAGCAAGTATTACTAGTCCATTCCAGAAGTGTGGGGGTACTACCCATGTCCTACGTCTCAGCTGGTCACCTGATGGTAGATTCATAGTTTCAGCACACTCTCTGAATAATGATGGTCCCACTGCTCACATTATTGATCGCAATAATTGGAAAACTGGTATGGATTTTGTTGGACATAGAAAAGCCATCGAAGTTGTTTGTTTTAATCCACATCTATTTACAAAGGGAGAGGAAGTGAATCATGGCTGTATTGCTGTTGGTAGCAGAGATCGTTCACTCTCCATTTGGCTTACCAGTCTCAAACGACCACTGGTAGTTGTGCACGAGTTATTTAAAGACTCAATTCTAGATCTTGCTTGGAGTAAAGATGGGTACACTTTAATGGCCTGTTCATTAGATAGTTCTTGTGCCTATGTATCATTATCAGATAAAGAGCTAGGTACCTCTTTGGATAAACATGCTATTGATAATCTGTTTATTGAGTTATATGGAACAAAACGATTTTCAAATGGAAAACAGGAGGACGAACCTCTTGATCTGCTTGTAGAAGACCCAGCAATGCTGGATATGCACCAAAAATTGCTTGAACCTATTGATACACAGACTGAGTCTGATAATAAGACGGAAACCTATTCCACTCCTTTGAAGGTTCAGTTTCCGACTGATGATGTACCTACTATCGAAAAACAAGTGGAAATGCGAACTAAAGATGGACGAAGACGTATTACACCTGTTATGTTAACTAGTCAGCCAAGCTTGAGTCCAATCCATGGTAGTCCATTTATGTCATCTAAATTGCTAACCACTCCGACTAAATCAATTAACTCACCCAGCAAGACAATACCAAACAAAGAATTAAGTATGTTGTCTGCTGTAATGACACATGAAGCCATGGATTGTGAAAATAAAGGGTCTTCTACAGATAAGGAGGTCATTGGGAATGTAAAAAGTCCTCCAGCTCGTCCAATTTCATTTGCTCCATTGTCCCCAGACAGAAAAGAAGTTGTATCCAAAAACTTGGACAAAGGCGAAACAAAGAGTCAATCACGATCTGATTTGAAATCTCGTTCTTTATCTGCTGCTAAAGCTATTTTGTCTGGACAGAAACGTGTCATAGATGAAGATTCTTCCAGTTATCCACCTAAATCAAAACGACCCAAACGTTCCAAAGCAATAGAAGATTCGGTACCCACTTCCAAACATGCAACTCCTCAGAAATCCACTGTTTCTCGTCACCTCAGTCAGCATCACCCACGTCCGCTCATACCTGTACCTCAGCTTGAGTCGTCCCTAACAACCCAACTTCCTTCTCTTCTTCTAGATTCTCCTGTTGAAAACATTGAGGTGACAAACCTTCCTTCTGGATGTTGTGTGACATGTAGGAGAGGCGAAGAATTGTGTTGGTCAGTATCTCTTTCATCTCCTGTTCTACTCCTCTCAGCTAATCATACCATCACATGTGTGGCATGCGAGGACTGTACTGCAGCCTTCCTATCTACTCGTACAGGTTAGAAATATGTATCTTCTATCTGTCTTAAATATTTTTGTGTCTTGTTTGTTCGTCTGTGTGCACTTAATTGTTTGTATAATTATAGTTGTTGTATTATGGTAAGTAGTTTGAAGGTGTCATGCTCCTCTCTGTTACTAACCTAAGGTTCTTCCTAGAAAGAAGTTTAAAAAGGTTGAGGTGTGTTGATTATGGACAAACTCACACCCTTCAATTTAAATATAATCAGAGTTTGTGGATTAAAAGAGAACGCCAAGCTCTTCTGGGGAGAATAATGTGTAGTATAACAATGAGCAATTTCATGTCTTAGATGCGAAGTATATTACCTTCCAAAATAGCTCAGTGGGAGAACAACTAGCCTCACCGTATATTTGTTAATCTTGTTATTTTGATAGGTAATCTTTTCTCGGCAATTGAAATGGATACCTTTATGGCTAAAACATCATCACTTATTCATCTCTATATTTGTTTATCCATGTTCTATCTTTGCCTCTTATTAATATTCATGCAAGTCATTTTTGACAGGAGCAAAAAACATTCTTGAATGGCATGCTGTTGATATAATGTGGTTTACAAATGGAGAAATGAATATGCTGTTGATATAATGTGGTTTACAAATGGAGAAATGAATAAGTAATGTGTATAAATTTCTCTTTTCTGGCAAAAACACTAAATCTCATGTTATTTACTTGTATCTTTTGTTTTATATCTGTTTATTGTCTATGTATAGGTCGCTTGTTGTTCCCTCGTATCCTTTTATCATCACAACCTTGCCACCTCGTTACTTCATCTCATTTTGTTGTCATAGCAACTGCTGATGCATCTCTATCAGTCTACAACACCTCAACAATGACTGCAACATTATCTAATGTGAAGTTTGGTCACATGATCACAGACCCAACCCACTTGAGAGATATATCACTTACTAGTAATGGTCTTCCAGTTATATCAACTCATGATTGTGTGTATTGTTTTAGCAACAAAATGAAAACATGGTTTGAACTTTCAAGAAGCTCTGAAGCATCCATTATTCATAACTCTCAATTTTCTCTTTCCTCTACTCTTACCGAACTTACTCCACTTCGTTCCCTCCAAAACTCAACTGGATTAACTGGCTTGACTAGTTTCACAAACAATTCTGACCACTCTCAAAATGTAACTCTTGTGTACTTAGAAAGTCAGATTACACGTAGTCAATGTTTGGGATCTATTTTGGAATGTGAACATTGGATAAAATGTTATGTACGATATCTCGTTTCAGAGAAACTGGAAGAAAAACTTCGAGAGTTCTGTATGGGACTAACTAAAGTTCCTATCAAAAGCAACTTTGGGGTAGTAGATGTGACTAACTGTGATACGATCTTGACATTTCTAGGCTCTCGTACTCGTCCACTATTACAAGATTGTATGACCATTATTGCTAGTAATCCTAAATTACAACGACTATATTGTGAATTAAGAGACACAGTAGTAGATGATACACACTGATTAGAATCACAACTCTTGTATTGTTTGCCATTAACTTTTGAAATTGATTTTGTTTATAAGAACATTATTTTGTGTATCAGTGATTGTATGATGCAAGATTGTTGTTCTTTAGGAGCATTAAACCAAGTGTGGTGCATTCTATTGTCCAAGACGCCCACGCTTTTGTACTATGTGGTCGGGCAGATTTGATACGTACTACGTAACCTAGTATGTATTATATCTGATTCAAGTATAAGCCCTTTGATGTTACATTGAAGTTAGCTTAGGGTACTAAAAAAAGCAAAGGAGATGAGAATAGCATGTTGATGTATGTGTGATGCATACGCATGCTTTCTAGCTAGTTCTAGTGAGAGAGAAATGGATGTTGGGAGTACAAATGAAAAACAGTGTTCGCTTGCAGACTTGGGTGGATGCTGTGTTTGCAGCAATTGGTAAGCAAGGTTGAGGTATCTGTTAGATTGCTTCAGAATATCCAGAAAGTTGTAAAGAACAGTTGCAGCAGTATAGTGATGCTGAGCCACACCTCACATAATTATGGATATGCTTGATCTAGGTGGGTGTAGTTATTTTGACGTGTAAAGAGTCAATTATCGAACGCTATAACGCTCTCTTTAATTAACACTGCAACTGGAATTACTACACCATAGTAAGAAAGTATACTAAGTAATATCCCTGCATAACAAAATTAACAAGTTTCATGACGATCGCTTGCTTGTCTTCGCTTGCAAAAATGAAATTCAGACACACCTATGATCGGAAAAATCGACGGACAGCTATCCATACGTCTTTAATATAGAACTGCTGGACTACTGTACCATCTTCTGCAACAACATCTACTCTAGTCATAAACCAAATCTCGTCTCTTACAGTTGTTTGACTGATTTTTTTTGTATTCAACTATCTGGACCACTCAGAGTCAATAATCAGCCACACCTTTTGTAATTAGTATAATTATAGAGTTAATAAGTTACTAAATGGACTCTGGACGGGACTGGAACATGGATTTGGACTCAAGATAGTAATTACAATAATTATCATAATAATCACCCAAAACAATACTGGATTCGTATAAATAAGAAACTAATGTTACTGTTGGTTATCATAACTTTACAGTCCAATGCTAAACACACTTGAGATGTATTCACGATGAATTGCATGGAGTTGATTATAAATATCGGTAGGAATACATATAGTAGCTGGAACAAAATTGGGTTCTACTGCTCGAATACACTCCAATCTTCCATGATAATGTGAAACAGTCTCCCTACGAGGAGTAACAAGTGTACCACTGGAGTCCCTGAAAGCCCTCCTTTCAGAATGAGCAACTATAAGATCATATGGAGCAGGAGGAATGTTTAATATTTTACACTCAGATTACCTTTCAACTTTACTAATAATATTATTTTTTGTAGGAGTAAAGACCAGTTCACCCGAGCAGGGCTGAGCTGCATAATAAAACATAAAGAAAGGAATAAACTAGTAAAACTACTACCATCATTGTGAGCGGAAATTAGATTTTTCGCTCACAATGATAGTCGTAATAACTTTCTCTCACCAATCGGACTGCAGCCTTCCATTTCCTGTGGTTGCACGTGTCTAGTTGCCTGGTTCATTCGTCCAGAGTCCATTCCAGTCCAGATTCCAGCTACCACTATCATACTATTTACAAAAAGGCGTGGCCGATTTTGGTAAAAATTGGACCACTGGACTGCAAATTAATTAAATGTGAGGGTATGATAATAAACACGCCTAGCATGACAGACAGATCAGTTAACCCCTTGCTGCCTTGCAGTGTGCTAGACAGTGCTATGTATACATACTCTGTAGAATTATACAATAAACTATAGGTATGCAATGCATATCATTACTCTTTTTAGGTGATACTTAAAAGAGACTATAGAATTTGCACTAACACTGCATCATCGACAGAGAACTGTCTACCCTTTCATTCTCCATCACAATCATATTTTTGCCTTGCTAGATCAGAATCAACTTTGTTCTCAATTGATGATCATGCAGGATCAGGCTCTGGGTGTATATATGTTTTAGAAATAACTCTGCAGTACTAGAATGCGTGTTGGTAGACTAATAACATTAGCTATATAGGTATAATGTAATGATTATAATTATAATTGGGTATATTTTGAGGTTACAAGAAAATTGATTTATAAAATTCCTTCAAGTGCGATTCAACAACCGCCCTTGAAAAAGGAGTCCATTTTAAGTAGTGCTTTGTCCAAAAGGTGTGGACTTGCATGCATACTCTACCTTTTACAAACTAATGTTCTTATGATGTAACATTAAGTATGAGTTATTGGTTTAAAGGATTATATAAGAACCGGTTTATCTCAAGAGAATTTTTAGAATCAAAAGTGTTTATATATATATATATATTATATGTGCTCCCTTAGAACACTGAGCTTGTTTTTCCAAATTCTTCCTGTTTCCAACATTGGCGCCTCTATTGCATATTTGACCACCTTTTCTGACACGGAGCGCTACTTCTACTAACTTGCTTACCGGGACTCGAAAGTCCCCAAGCGGTTCGTAGGATTAAATCAAATGCAGTGCTCTCCCTCTTTTGACTGGAACTGGGGCAAACAAAATGACTCCACTGCATGTTGGCACCAGCTACACCCACGATTTCATGTTTTACAGGAAGGGAAATGCCTCAGGTACCCACCAGAGCGTGTGGGTGGGGTCACTGAAACCACAATTTGCGTTGGTGGCAAGAGGGCTGCACCCCCTTCCAACCCCCATTAATGAGGGGACATCCCCCTTTAAAATTCCCCCCGTAGTCGTTATTTAGGCCTGACACCAATTACAAGGATTTTGAGTGCTTCGTAATGCTAGGAACACACTCCAAACACCTAGGGGTGAAATGTCACATATATGTGACATCAGTCCTCTAAGGGTGAAAAATGCTTCAAATAGTGCTTAAAAACATTTTTTATAGAAGCATGTGCTTGTGCTTGTATATTTAAACAAGTATTAAGACTATGAGAAAAGAAAATGAATCACTTACTGTAATCTTTAAATTTGTTGGTTCCAATTTACAACACTGCATGGAGTTACTCCTTCACATGTATAGGGCAAGCATTTGCTGAAGTGCTTGGAGCAAAACTTAAAGGCTTAAGCACAAACGAAATATTCATCTTCCCCATTGGAGGAGGCATGATATGTAATATGTTTAATTCCATTCTTTTCAATAGGCTGTAACAAAACTGTGTGAAACTAATGTGTGGACCGCTGTCATCATTGACAAATTGTTCTGGTAGACCATATATGAAGCAATTATATGACATAGCATGTCAATCATCTTGCTTGTACTAGTAAACCACCTCAAGCAACTTCAAGTGAGAGTCAATAATCATGGACTGGCTAATCCACATGTATTTGTTTTCGTAGTCTATCTGGTCTGGAATAAGTAGACGATGTAGTGGTGTGTATAACCAAAACTGAATCAGGATCCTTGGGCTGAGACTGAATAGACCAATCCTAGCTTTACAGTACTGTTGAAAAATTACAACATTATGTTTATAACTACTTTGCTATATATATATTATATATAAAATGGCAGACTGATTTCAAAGCTTTTCAATACTTTGGACCAGTGGCTCAAATTTCGTTACACTCAGACTCTTGTGCAGGTTTATTGAGCAGTAGGATTGACGCTCTCAAACTACGCTATATTTCCACACAGTTATTGGAAGAGATAACCTATGGAGAGTTTATTATTATGATAATTTTCGTGGTACAAAGCTACCGCATTCTTCACATTCCACAGCGTTTCGACCGCAATGGCAGGTCGACCGTCTGATGAACGTTTTAATGGAGAAAATGACTTCACAGTTGTTAATAAAGATGGACATTACTTAGGTAAGTTGTAATAAACAGAGACTGTTATGAATTTTTTTAAAATCCTGAACAGGCAGGATAAATTTTCATGAATGTATATAATTTATATATATAATTATAATTATTATATATACATATATAATTATATAATTATATACATATATTATTTGCTTAGATATATGTATATATATATATATAATTATATATATATATAAGCAAATAAATTGTTTGTGTTTAATTATAATTATAATTTAGAACTTTTTATGTATGCAGTAATAATGGCAACATCATTTCTGCATTTGATATATTAAATTTAGATTTCTTAATCAGGGTTATTCCCTTCGTACTCACATAATATTATCAAGTTTGTAGTAAAACAAAAACGGTTATATAGATGTTATCACTGATTGAACATTTGGGACCATGCTTCAATTCTGTTAGACATAAAGTTATTTTCTACAGGTGTATTTAATAAAAGAGCTTGATTTTCTATGATAATGATGGCATGTATCTCATTCTTGTATTCTTTAAGAATTGATTTGTGTACCATCATGATGACTTTATGCGAAATAGTCAAGAGTATTTGACCTCTGTACCTTTACTATCCATAGGATACTTTGTATAGCCTAGACAACGAAACCCTATATATAAGCATTTCAAATATGACACTCCTACACTTAGCTTACTACTGATAATATTTATGAATATACTCTGTGTGTGTGTGTGTGTGTGTGTGTGTGTGTGTGTGTGTGTGTGTTTGTGTGTGTGTGTGTGTGTGTGTGTGTGTGTGTGTGTGTGTGTGTGTGTGTGTGTGTGTGTGTGTGTGTGTGTGTGTGTGTGTGTGTGTGTGTGTGTGTGTGTGTGTGTGTGTGTGTGTGTGTGTGTGTGTGTGTGTGTGTGTGTGTGTGTGTGTGTGTGTGTGTGTGTGTGTGTGTGTGTGTGTGTGTGTGTGTGTGTGTGTGTGTGTGTGTGTGTGTGTGTGTGTATGTGTGTATGTGTGTGTGTGTGTGTGTGTGTGTGTGTATGCGTGCACCTGCACATGTTATGTTTGGATAATGCTGTTTCTTTAGTCTTATGTACTAACGATGTATGCTAAAGTAACAATTATAGTTGATATCACTAACTAATGAATGAAAAACTATTGTTGCTTCTTAAGTGTTGTTTACTGAAAAACATGTTGTTTTCTGCTTTCTTCAAACTCTAATATTACTGTATAATAGTATATAGTGGCATGTTTCCTTCTAATATGTGCTGTGTATTAAATACTCTTATAAGGGCGATAATGCATATTACATATTTTTCATGTTTCTACCATTAGTTATGTTTGTCAAAGCACAAGAGAAGACATTTAACATCACTTGCATCCTGAGTAGCTCACTGGCAAGTGAGAATAGTATAATTCAATGGAATCCTGTTTGTCTACTTGAACGTGGAGCTTACGGAAATTTTGCAGTGTTAATTTCTACTTACGACAATGATGATTGCTTACAGGAGATATTGCAGAAGTGTTCATCTCAGTCCTGTGTAGCTTGTATAATAGTCAATCCAGATGAAAAATCTGAGCTATTAACAACAACTATTGATTTAACACAATACAGCATTCCAATTTATGTTGTCAAAAAGACAGATGGCAGACGTATCCATGAATTATGCCTTTCAGAACTCAATGTATTTGTAAAAACAGAAGAATTCTCTGAGCTTCAGATGCAACATAACTCTCGTTTATCTAGTGAGTTTGAATAAAAGGTGTCAGTAGTAGACATAATGTATGTAATTATTTAATGTTAATATTCATGGGGTTGAGGAACTAGAGTTTTAGAAACTCACATTATTCTAGAGAATAACTCTCCTTACATGACAAAAAGTTATGAACTTATGTACATAATAAGAAGAAAGTAGTATGTTATCATGGATGATTGCTATCATAATAGAATGTGACATCATATAAGTAAAGACTGGCATGCAGTTAGTGCCACAATTACACTAAAATGGTTTTTTTATGTTCACTTCAGTAAAGAAATGTTTGTTGAGTCATAGTATCTCAAATTTCTTCCCCTTTGATAAGAACCTAGTTATTTGTGATGGTATGTATTACATTTGAAATAAGTTCAATGACATGCTGTATTGAATCAGAAACAATTTTGCTTAGCAGCACACTTTTGATTTAACATGTAAATTATTTATTGTTGAACTCCTAAAGCAGTGCTGATAATTGTAGTAGTTTTAGTGTGTCTGTAGATGATTTTTTTTACATTTTCACATAGAGTTAGGTAAACATCTGACCCGTCAGACCAAACTACCTGATCAGCTGATTAACTATATTGGTGAGAGTTGGCAGTCAGACATTTCTTGTGAACGAACCAAAGATATTTTTGTTCAAGTTATTCTTCATCTACAGAAATATGATGATGAGGTGAGTGACATAATCTTTTATTCTATACAAACGCTGTTGATTTAGACTATAGTATTCATGTGACTATAATATTCATGTCACTATGTCTTATTTGTGATTACAATGTACTATATATAGCACGAGTGGCTGTGCTGTGATATAACCAATATATATCTGACAAAATATATAACCAATATATATTTTTTTCACTATCCCAATAGTAATTTTGCATGTTCACGATATTAAAATATAAAATGTTTGCTATAGTTGGCCTTTTCTATTGCATTAGAATGATAGGATCACAACATCTGAGTATAGATAAACATGTAGGTGCAACAAAACTTTGCTATAGGAACTGTTAGCTGCATTAACTAACATTCCTCATCACTAAGCAAATCATTCACTTACTACTAGCTTCGAACCAATTCAAGCCACACTATTTGCTGTCACCAATGTTTTGATTAACTGTCCTTATCTAGAAGAAGTTACAGCAAACAGGCATTTATACTTGAACACACAATAGTTATTTAATAGTATGATCATGTGCAAACCATGTGCACACTGTCGACAGGAAATGTTTGTTATATTGCCAATTTTTGGGAGCTTTACTATTGACAATACAGGTATATAACTGAATATCACTTAGCTTTATGTTAATCATTAATAATTTATTTAGTTTTCTAATTTCTGAAATCAAAGTCTATAATTGTTGCTAAAACCAATCAGCCTATTATGTTTTTACATTTTTAAAGGTTTCTTGTGTAACATTTGGAATGTCTTTCACCAAGTAAAAGTACAATGACCCCAAAATGACGCAACTACATATGCAATGCTTACATAACATAACATAAATATGATCATACATTAACACCCGTGATATTTTAACCCTTCAGTTAGTTACAGTAGTTTCAATACAATGGTATACTTTCCTCTATGCTGATTTATTTTTCCTCCTTTGTAATGGTTACAAGTCACAGTTCATTTGATCTTGACTAGTATAAAGTACAGGTCATAATATGACAAAGGCATATGGTAACAAACATATTATGTAACACAAGGTAGCTATATATACATAGCATAGTATTATACATGTGGGTAGAACCTGTGGTATATTATTAGTATTCCAATTCCAACATCTGCGAAAACAACAACCTCATTCCAGAGTAATTAATTAATGTAAATATGTACATGCATTTGTACTTATAATAGCAAATAACATGTGATGTACTCTACAGGTATTTGAAAAGTCAGCACATGTATGTAGGGGGATTTACATTTTTAAAGTACATCTATATTGTATTACTTTTTTTGCCATTCTTTATTATGGCATGTACTTTATACTAGTCGTTAGAGATCAAAATGAAAAGAAATAAATAGCTATCTTGTAAACATTATCTAGCTAGACAAGAAAGCAGCATTGATTTATATAGTCCCAAGAGTAAGTGAAACTCATGTAGCCAAATGAGGGTTAAAATAACCCATTCATTTTTTACAGCATGGAAATCCCATAGTAATTACGTACATGTGCCGTCTCTCAAATATCTGTGGAGTGTATATACAACAAATGTTATTTGCTATTATAAGTGTGAATTTATGCACAATATTACTCTGTAATGAGCAGCAAGTACGTAAGGAATAGGTTATTTTAACCATCTGTTAGTTACAGTAGTTTCAATACAATGGTATACCGTAAATCGGGTATATTTCAACTGATTATAATTTTCGGATAGCTGTGTAGATTCTGAATTTAAGAATTATGAACATTAATCGATTACGCAATTTTCTTTTTGCGGAAATTTGTGAATTGCATAATAATCATAACAAAGCCACGTGTCACTGCACGTGTGACATTCTAACAGCTGCTTCTTCGTGATCGTCTGTACACTGAGTACAGTGATGTCTATTTTACAGTACTTCCAAAGAAAGGATGGGCTGCCTGACCCAAGAGGGGACCTTTCTGCCAACCTACCACCAAGAGCTATAGCTCTTGCCAACTCTGAAATACAAAAGTCGATTCATGCCAGGAGTATATGAATATTTCCAATAGTGAACTTTTCCTTTATGTATTTTGAAAACAGATGAAAAATACCCGATTTACGGTACTTTCCTCCATGCTGATTTATTTTTCCTCGGTAATGGTTACAAGTCACAGTTCATTTGATCTTGACTAGTATAAAGTACATGTCATAATATGACAAGGCATATGGTAACAAACATATTATGTAACACAAGGTAGCTATATATACATAGCATAGTATTATACATGTAGATAGAACCTGTGGTGTATTATTAGTATTCCAATTCCAACATCTGCGAAAACAACAACCTCATTCCATTAATTAATGTAAATATGTACATGAATTTGTACTTATAATAGCAATTAACATGTGATGTACTCCACAGATATTTGAAAAGTCAGCACATGTATGTAGGGGGATTTACATTTTTAAAGTACATGTATATTGTATTACTTTTTTACCATTCTTTATTATGGCATGTACTTTATACTAGTCATTATAGATCGAAATGAAAAGAAATAAATAGCTATCTTGTAAACATTATCTAGCTAGACAACAAAGCAGGATTGATTCATATAGTCCCAAGATGAAGTGAAACTCATGTAACCAAATGAGTGTTAAAATAAGCCATTGATTGTTACAGTGCATAGCATAGAAGTCCCTTAGTAATGATGTACATGTGCTGACTCTCAAATATCTGTGGAGTGTATATACAACAGATGTTATTTGCTATTATAAGTGTGAATTTATGCACATTATTACTCTGGAATGAGCAGCAAGTACGTAACATCCGTTGTTTTCACAGATGTTAGAATGGCAATACTAATAATACACAACAGGTTGTACCTATTATACTATATGCTACGTATATACGTAGCTATATTGGGTTATTATGTTTGTTACTGTATGCTTTATTATGACATGTACTTTATACTAGTCAATATAGATCAAATGAACTGTAAATTGTAAATATTACCTAGCAGAATAAACAAATAAGCGTTGAGGAAAATATAATTGCGCCTGTAACCAACTGAAAGTTAAGATATCCTATTAATTTTTACAGTGTACTAGGGTCGAAGTGTTCCAAACCACACTAGATGTTGTCACTAATGCTTACAGATTAACTGTGCTTATCTGTGGTATAAGGAAACGTTACAGCAGGCAGCCATTTATACTTGAACACACAGTAATTATTTAATAGTATGTTTATGTGCAAATCATATGGACACTATCCCATCTAAATGGAGTTCTATTTGGAGCTTTACTATTGATAATGCGTCCATATTTCTGAATACCACCCAGCTTTATGGTATTCATTGATAATTAATCTTTGCTAGGTTTCTGAAATCAAAGTCTATAATCATTACTAAAACCCAACAGCCTATTATATTTATGTGTTCTCACTTTTAAAGGTTTGTTGTGTAACATGTACAAGCTACATTCTTTTCTGTAACATGCCCATTAATTGATAGTTCCCCAAAATTACATAACCACTATGCAATGCATACATATAACATGAACATTAGAAAGCAATCATAGGGATGACCTGACCAAGATCTTTAAATGCATGATGCTATTCAATAAAACTGCATTGAAACACGTTTCAGTACTTGAATAATTATGTATCTAGTACAATTATATGCAATATTCATTTGCTTATATCTTTGTTTACAGGGCCGGAGGAACAACTATAATTACAACATGACTGATGTGATTACACACTTGTTTTCTGATGAAGTTTTTATGAACAGTTTTTCAGTCACACTTCCTGTTTATGTGTACATATTAGCTCACATAGTGAGGTGAGTTAAGGGATTTACTTCATGAAACAAGTGGAGGAAAATTATCCCTATGACTGTTTTGTAATGATTATCATTCATTTAAATATCAAGAAAACTCTTTCTAGTACCTGTAGCCAAAAATCTATATTATGATGCAGTAAAAACAGTTTGGTGTTTCAATCGATACATCAATTGCAAGTCAATATGTAATAATATATACATAGCATCACATTCACGACCTTAATTGCTGAATTTAAGTGTCAAAGATTAAGTGAAGCTGGTTTCTATTCTTATTTTGTGTTAGAATGTTGTTATTCAATGGTGAACTAAATTAATACAAGATGACTGACATGATGATGTCTGACAGCTTTGACAATCAGGATTCCACGGACATCACAGCTTACAAATCCCACTATTAATTACATAAGACTCTGAACTGATAACATCCCATTATAAGAATATGTGCAAAGTGGCAAAAGTTGTACTATTAGCATTCACGTCAGTAGATATGATGCACATGTATACCAATTAAATGTATTTTATAGTGTTTTTCAGGTAGAAACACTAGTAGTAGCATTTCATGCTGCTTATAAATTAGTTAATGATATTGTGTACTTACCATATCAGTAATCTGAACAAGACTGCAAGATAGTCCAACTTCTTTAATACTATGAACATAGCTTCTAGGGCTTAATAGTTTCATAAATACCTTTCCACACTATTAATTAATTAGATGAATGAATGCTGTGGCAGAGAGGAATTACTGACAAGAAAATAATTGCAGACAATACTTGGCTATAACAAATTGTATACTGCATGAGATTATATTATGTATAGTATATATGTATGTGTTATATACAATTTACACTGGAGTCCTACATAGTATAAGAAGTGCAGTGTGTACAAAACAGTTTTGTTACTTCAATCACGTGGCATGAAATGAAATAGGTGGAGCTAGAAAGGGACCATTATGGTAGAAGGTTTAGAGCGAACTCAATGTTTTAGCAGCCATTGCTTCAATTGTATTTGATTTTAAGCTGTGATGTGGCAGCGATATAATCTTTCAAACAAGATAAGTTGTATTTCTTGTACTCTTTAATTTTTGCTTCCAGATGTCTTCTGAAACTAGTGAAACGACAATCTTGAGTTGTGTAATCTGTCATAGCTTAAGTTTTCCTGAATTTTATTTTGATACTTCTGTAATTCCACATCTGTTGGTAGCAAAAGAGTTCACTGAAACACAGCTCATCTTGCTTGAAGCCTATTGCTGTCGAATAACAGCTTGAAATGAAGTAGTGGCAGCTACAACTTCAAGCTAGATCTACACTTTCTGCCATGACTGGCAATTTCTAGCTCCACCCATTTATTTCATCCACGTAATTGAAGCTGTTCACAAGTCTGGATTTTAACACTGCGCTTGTAATCTTATACTATATAGTAGGACTTGAAGTGTAAGTTGTAATGCACACACACACACATACACAAATATAATATAATCTCAGTATAATAATTGTAATAATTATTATAACAGTCAAATATTGTCTGCAGTTATTTTCTTGTTAGTGACTGAATCATTCTCAAATTGTTTCCCAAATCACACTTGTGACAAGGGTTATGCACTGCGAGTGCATTCATTATTCTCTTGTAGTGTTTTTACTAAACCACAAAGGGAAGGGTCTGTGCGAGATGTACATAATAGTGCATAATAGTACATTTAAGGAAAATTCCGCAATTACATTATCAGCCCATTGCAACAAAAATTGCTTCTAATATAATGCAATGTAAACTGTTGAACGATGTAATATGTAATAAAAAGGAAGCTTCAATTCTATACTTACTTGGATACATATAAATGTATATTATACATCATACCTTATTAAATGCTGATGTTAAGTGCTTTGTACACATTCTCTTATCAGTTCATTTATAGTGGAAGACGTCCTGATATGTAAACTGTGATAATTTGTAATTTGTTATTTGACAAAACATTCTGATAAAGAATACAAAATCAATCAATCAAGCAGTGTAGTTGTTTTTTTTAATTGGCATGCAATTGAGTTAACCAATTAATTGACTGAATAACTAAATTGTTTTTGCAGTGATATTGTAAACATGTATGCACGTCTGATCCAACTCTGAATTTCTCGTTATCTTGTCATATAGATTGGTGCTACTTTTCCAAATTAAAGAAGCTCCACTATTATATTATATACAAGAATAATAAAAAAAAACCATTTTAAGAAAAGAAAGAGTATGTAGGGATATTATATTATATACAAGAATAATAAAAAGAGTATGTAGGGATATTATATTATATACAAGAATAATAAAAAAAAAAACAATGAAAGAGTATGTAGGGATATATATCAAAGGTTTCAAAACCGAAAATGCACAGAAAAAAAATTGGGATAGTGACTTGCTTCGTTGTATACATTATTACTGGTGTATTATTAATTGCATCATGCACCATTGAAATAATTATACAATTATTATGGTAATTTAAGTACTCAATATGTATTTCTGTGTTAATGAACAATAGTATAATTCAATGTAATATTATTTCTCACCATTGTTTTGTAGTAATGAAGAAGTGTATGTCTGTCATGATGGAAATAATGCTGTTGACAGAGTCATGAACAAATGTGGTGAATTGATCAAGCTAAAACCACAAAAGGTCATGGAAGCTATTGCACAATACAGGTATGTATTGCAAATGCAGATGACACGTCTATGTGTGATACTTGTAAAGCAATCATATTTTACAAAACATGTACTGGAGGGATTTTGAGACTTTGAGATTCAATGAGTTCATTTCCTTGGTGTATATATATATATATATATCCCGATACGGTGAAACTTCAAAGTAAACCAAAGGTTTATATATCAGATATAGTACCCTGTGGAAGGATATAAAACCTGCCGTCAAAACAGACTACAAGAAAACAACGCTTACCTTCTCCAAAGTGCCTACAAAAAGGTAGGAGAAACATCAGACATCAACAAAGGTTTTGTCTTTTGTGAAATATATTAATTATAACATGCCTACTCTGCTATATCAGAATTATAATCACCTCGCCCTTGGCCCTCTTGCTTGATGATTATAAATCTGATATAGAACTCGTAGGGTGTTATAACCTATTCATACATATATATATATATATATATATATATATATATATATATATATATATATATATATATATATATATACCATAGTTAACAGAAACATCAAAGAGCCGACAGGGCGTATATATGGCATATATCCCCGACCACAGGGCAGTTATACAACCGCAGGGAAGTTATACAACCACATCAAAGTTCGTTCACGAGTACAGCAGGGATATATGCCATATATCATCCCTGGTATGACGTCATGCACATGCACAGTCGATCTAGTCACTAAAAGTCTACAGAGAATGAAGGCTATGTCGACAAGTAAACACACAAAAGAAGCTCTCTTTGTCTCTTAAAAAAAAGAACCAATAGATGGGCGTTTCTCCCAAGAACTATTCGCCCCATATCGCTGAAAGTGTAAGGTGTGTTAGCCTGTTACTCGTGTCCATTGTCCTGTTCTTCTTTAATGTTTCTGTTAGCTATAGAATATATTATATGTACCATGGTTTCTCGGTATATATGGTGAATATAAGACCCTCGCACCCCGGGCCAATATCTCGGTGCTCAGGTCTTATATTCGCCATATATCCCTCGAAGCCATGTTATATATATTACATATATATATATATATGAATATAAGACCCTCGCACCTCGGGCCAATATCTCGGTGCTCAGGTCTTATATTCGCCATATATCCCTCGAAGCCATGTTATATATATTACATATATATATATATATTATATATATGTATATATATATATATATATAAATATATATGTATGTATAGGTTATAACACCCTACGAGTGCTATATCAGATTTATAATCATCAATATATATATATATATGTATTAGTTAAAGCACCGGTGCAAGTGTTGTATGGAAAATATAGCACGAGGGGTGGGGTCGAGAAGCTCATAAAGCATGAGGCGTAGCCGAGTGCTTTATGAGGCTTCGAGACCCCACCCCCAGTGCTATATTTTCCAAGACAACAAGAGCGAAACCGGTGCTTTAACTGGTTTATAGTACAGTATTAGTACTTTGGATTGATGCAATGGAGAAGTAGAATGAAGTACTTAGCGTTCTTGCACTAAACCCGAGGTAAAAGCGTTGTTTTCTAGTGTTATAAACAACATCCGGAAAATATAGAACAGGATGTGGTCAAAAAAGTGTGCTATATGGAAAATATAGAACAGTCGGTACCTTTGATGTTAGGCGTCAAAGTGCTATAAATATATATATATATATATATATATATATATAATATTTATATTATATATTTATATTAGTGTTAGCATAAACATTTTCACTTTGAAATACAGACATGATATATTTTTTGACCTTCATTTGGATTTCACAAACATGCTTTTGAATTATTAATTTTATGATACTATGTATTTGTGAAATTATATTGTACAATTAATTTGTCCCTATTTATCCCTATATATACATGATTGGTTTTCACAGGGATTAACCTATATACATAATTATAACATATCTGCTGTCACATATGTGTTGTGCATGTAAAGTCTTTTCACATTCACAATGTCCTCAAAATTAGGATATCATGACTTTATTATATGTAATATAATGTATAGTGTAATGTCGTAAGGTTAATATATGATTATACTGTAACTCAATAATAAAGCTATCAAGATTCGTCATTCTGGGTATTATATGAGCTACATGTCAGTAGTATATCCACAAAAACCGATTTGGGGGGGGGGGGGGGGGAATAACTTATGGAAATGCTGAATCTTGACTTTTATATCATAAACTTGGCATATATGTGGATTTGTTTTCTCTATAATTTATTATATTTAGACCAGAAAAAATTAGTGGGGCACTAAAAACAAGATGGAAGAATGTTGGAAATTCTTTTTTGGATCTTCTAAACCATTGGACACTCACAAAGCCCGAGCTTCCTTGTGATTTTTTCTCCAAAGCTATTCCAATGAGTGAGATTGTGTACTGTTTTACCTTTTAGATATTATCTTGTTAATTGGTATTTTTATAATCACATGGTAATTCTTTTTAAAAAAGGATATGATTATGACCAAGGGTAAAGGAGGTATAATTTCAATATGATTTTGATAGTTCATATCTGCTCCTGTTTCATCCATTGAAGTTTCCTCCTTCTTGAATGTCAATTTTCACGAGCTATATACCACATTCGAAAATGATTTTGAAAGTAAATGGACGGACTAAATTCTTTACACAAAGTTGTCAAATTACATAGCTAGACACATTCTTTCATGTAGTCTAGTTTCTTCATTGATATGCTTTGATTTTTTGTCTACTAATTCTCAAATAATGTCTTTACATTGTTGCTATGGTAGTTATCTCAACAGTCTGTATATCCATAGTATATTGGGTTTCATGTCATGACGTCAGTTTCTGATATGATTTCTGGGTATACTATCTTATGTTATGTTTTACTTGAATTAAGACTTTGTGATTGGTAGGTTTACTTTAATTTTCTTATTTATAATTCAGTTGTTATTGCTCAGACAATATTAAAAGAAGCTGGTGGATTAAAAAGTGAACTGGAAAAACAATGGCGAACTCACTTATTAAAGGTTAGCCACAACTTCAATAAATATTTCTTATGTACATAATAATCATTACAAAGAATAGTTGTTGCAATTATGTTTTACATTTTAGCGAAAAATATAAAGTATATACAATTATTTTGCCTAAAGTTTAGTTAGTAGTACAACCAGCCTTGTTTATACCACTCTATATTCAGTTATATGTACATAAAATTTCATTATTGTATAAAATTAACATTATCAGTGGCAGATCTAGGAGTGTTTCTTTTGTTTCTGTGGCAAGTCACAAATTTTAGAATTATTTTTTGAAACAATTGTTATATAATTATTATGATAAACATCTGTGTGACATGGTTGCTGTCATTGTGTCCCCAATCTTTGTCTTCTCTTTCATGCTGTTTCTGCCCCTGATCTCATATAGCATTGCTTCCTTACTTTGATAAGAAAAGTAAAAATGGTAAGTACATAAACACCGCATTTATTCTATTGGTATTAAGACCTATTGGTTGCCTACTGTAGATGTTTCTAGTCTACATATGGAATCAGATGTCTCATAATCTGAGATAACTGAGTGCTAAGATAGAAACACGTAGTTACGGCAAGTTTGCATACCTTTGCCAACTGTCCTGATTTGACACACTTCATCAATGATTTGTCTTGTTAAAAGTAGTGCAGATTACATAATTTATTGACCACACCCTTATGAATAATTAATCTGCCACTGATTAAGTGTTTAACTGTATGATAAGCACAAGAGCTAAGTCGCTGCCTTGAGTTTCCCAAAGTTACAACAATGTAGCTGGAAAAAGGGGTTGGTAATGTCACAAAGGCTACTCCCCTACGGGCTATGACTAACAACTGCAAAACGTGCACGAATCACGGCATTCTTGGCATAAAAGGGGGAGTTCACCCTTTGTCATGTTGATGCAGAGAGGGTGCAATGCTTAAAAGTCCGAGTGGGTGTCTACCCACTCCCCAGTTACACCTCTAGCCATGCCCAGCAGATGCAGGAGGATGATACATTATGCTAACATACATTACAGTTTGATAGTGCAGTGTATTTTAGAACCTGATATCCTCCAATATTCATGCATCTCCTTCCCATTTCTGCACTTATATTTGCATTTCATAATAAATATAAATCAAGATATGCAACCTAACATCCAATCAATGAACAAAACAAATCAATGGAAAAGATATGGACATAATTAAAAAAAGGAACAAGGGAACCAAATGGTGGTAATAGACCTGTTCTCCAAGCAGGCTAGGACCTGGTGAGCAAGGAGGTAGTGAAGACGAGGCATACTCTTGGAGTCTAAATATATTGGGCATATGCAGCAGACTTCCATTGGTTAAGGGTCTTGATCAAAGAGTCACTCAAACCTACTTGAGAAGCAGTAGTTGCCTTAATTCTGAAACTGTGACCATTAAATTGGGAAATATTGAATCATGCTACCTGTAATATGCCTGTCTCATGGCTCGTATGAGTGGTCAGGGTAAAGTAGTGTATCATCCTGAAAAAGCAAAAGTGGTTTATGGATGGTTTGCTTTACTGCTAAGTATGACAGAACAGAAGTGACTGGGCATAGACCCACTCCTGTTTAGCCTAAATACAAATGAATCAGTTTTGCCCTTTGGAAGCTGTGCAGCCATTGGGTTACACCATTGGAGGAATAGGAAGAGGAATAATCCTCTGACTATGGGTAAATGAACTCCCTGCATCAAAAGAGGCTAAAACATTCACACAGTTAACCTTCTGGTGGTGGAAGGGCCGGGCTGGAGTTATCCTAACTTTGACAAAGTGTATAATCTCCATCTCTGTCTGGGTGTAGGTGGCAATAAGTCTTACTGGAGCAAAATGAGTATATATTTAGCAAAGATAACAAGAATCGGCAATATAACTCAGACACGAAAAATGACGAATACTGTGTAACTCCATTAAGGAATAATAGTAAAAATATGGTAAAGAAAAACTGCATGTATGATAGGAAATAATTCAAACAAAAATTGGCTAGAATAATGGGTAAACAAGTCTAGTCTTTATTTATGATGTAGGCATGCTAGTAAGGGCCAGACTTATCACGAGAGAACATCATGGGGCGAGAGGTCACTGGCAGACCTGATTAGTTGCTTGCCATGAACACTGCTGTGGTTGTCATCCTCCATGACAACCACAGCAGTGTCTATGGCAAGCAAGGGTTGCAGAGTAGAGTGGCTTGAGAAGAGGGAAAATGAGGATAGTGATTCATGGCTGAGGGAGAGTGCTTATAGGCTGGGGATGAGCTGGCAAGTAAAGAAGGAAGAAATGTTCAATATGCAGCAGCTGACATGCGAGGGGTAAACACATATTCCAAGTATCCTTCCACTTACACTGTTACTATAAGATGCTACATACTCACTAATGATACCCTGAGAAATATTTTGATCCACTATGCCCGGTGTATGCTGCAGGGGAAAGGTTGACCACAACAAGAAGTTGACTGCGATCAACTACCATACAGACAACACTGTGGCCCTATTGACACCCTCCCACTAGTTCTTGGCAAACAAGCTGACATGCCTTATATAAAGTCATACCTCAAGTATACATGTTATGAAAATACATGTACAGAATACCATACCTATAAATGGGGACAGAGATGCTGCCCTCTGATCCATTTCGCGTTGGATTTCAGACTGTATTAGATCAAACAACTGGGATAGGACTGGCAGTTGTTTCTTGGTCTCCACACTAAGTTGGCTGGTTGACTGGCTGGCTATTGGGGTCCCAATGGAATCATCTGGGATTGCAACCGAGAATCAGGTTGAGTGCTGTGAGTTGATAGCCAGGACTGGGTGGAAAGACCACTTGATGAATTGCAACCCTGAGTCATAATTGGGCATGCTTATCAGATTTGAAGATCAGGGGAAGTTGGGGAGGCAGCTTAAGACTGAAAGAAGAGTACACTAGTGAAGAGAATCTTTGCTGACTGTCAACTAGCTGGTAGCTTATGTTCTTAGATCTGACAATTGAGAGACAAGACGTTGTGTGTTTTCAGGAGCTAGGTCTTCTCACTATATTTTCACTGCTGCTTATTACATGCTTTGTGGTTCAGAGAATGTCTATGACACCATGACATGTATGACACCATCAACCATAGTGTATATTTTTATGAATTATTTGTCGATAAAATATTGGAAATGCTTGTTTACCAATAATACTTCACACTTATAGAGAGGATTCTGTGCCAATAGTGCATTCATTATTATTATTAATTGCTTGGTATGCTACATTTTTAAAAGTAGACAAAATGGGAGTAAACAGCAACATATGAGCATCTAACACTAAACTACAAATGCAATACTAGACTTCGGTTTATTAATGTTTACTATAAAACATTCTATATTTATCACTTCTGTAGTATGCTGAGAAGATTAACTACCGTCAAGATAGCCCTGTAACAAGTCATATTCAGTGGTTAGAGGAAGGATTACAGTTTCAAGTGATTATAAGATCTACATCAGACTGTTACTTCATGCCAAAACATCTTAAAGATCTTGTGAATTCTGGAAGAGTCTGCACTCTTCTTGAAGCAAGGTAAGTATTTGTAATTGACCAATTCCTTATCACACCATTATTAAAATTTATTAACTATGTTGAGCTTTTTCTCGGAGAAATGTTTTAAACACAATCAGTACAATTATGGCAATATTCAATGAATGTAAGTCATACATTCTTGTTAACTACTGTTTTATGTAATAACCACAACAGAAACGAAAAGTAATTTTGTAAACAATTAAACATAATTGTTAGCAATAGCAATATTAAAGATGTCCGTGTTAACTGGATTTGAACCCAAGACCTTCTCAATACTAGTCATATGTACTGAGCTACTAAAACAAGGTTGAGGAAGAGCATTTCATAGACAATGTCTACTAATATAGGTCAAGAAACTTCTGCTGTGTCTCTCTACTTGAGCGAAATCAATAGTTTAATATATTCTTAACTGCTATGCCACACATAGCAGTTATGGGTGCTTGCTGCTAGCTTAAGATGAACTATACAAATATTTATTGTAAGATCATATTAATACTTAATAACTAAATCAGATGTTTGTTAGATATTCTCATTATTTACATTGTTATACTACAAGGTTTCAAATAGGTGGGTTGGGGAGGGGCAAAAGCCCCTTCTCCCTTTTTGGAAGCGTTTCGCACATCCTTAAGATGTTTAGAAATTTTAGTATTAGTGTAAATATCAACCTGTTACTTTTACCAAACTAATGGATGCATAATATAAGGTTAGTATTTGATATTGTATACATACAGGAATGTTTTACTAACACTTCCAAAGCAACTGGAATACAAATGGAAGACTGATTTTTTGGCAGACTTTATTATGCCTTTACGTACATCATATCGTGATATACTGAAAGACACAAACTACACAAACTTCAGTACAGTTTCTACTCAAGGACACTGGAGAGGCATGATTACTGAGGTATGTGTTTATTTATTTCATGTAATTATTGTTAGGGAGCTTTGGATAAATATTTGAAGACATCTTTGAATCCTTTTTATATCTTCAGGGAATTGGATTTATTATTACTGTTGAAAAATTCATGAAAGACAGCAATTGTAAGGAGTCTTTTACTGACACATGTTTCAAGTGGCTGAAGCTACTAATCAAAAGCATACCATTTGACCAAGTTCACACTGATAATGATACACATTGTATTGACTTGCTTTTCAGTGAGGATGCCGCAATTAAAAATCATTTGGAAGCAATTAAGCAGAAGGTACAGCTAATTGCAATTTATCTATTATAATTTTGTAAGAAAGATTAAAGCTTTAGTGAGTAATTGTTTAGTTTTTAGAATCATAATTATTAATCATGCAGTTTTGATGTTTGTTTTAATCTGATTCAGTTATGCGTGAAATTCAGAGAGAGTTTGAAGTTATTGGAACCAAATCAATTTCTTGTTATCGAGAAATATACAAAGTCACGACAGATCACTGATGATTCTGTGAGTGTAAAAGAATAGCATAAACAAACATAACTATAACTGTTTTTGTTGTGTGGCAGTATAACTATCAAGTAGTAAATAGATGTTGATATATTCGCAATTATATGGTCATTGATACGTACTTAACATATGAAAACTCACTCAAACAAGCAATATGTAAACAGCACAGAATTTGTTAATCAGATGATATGTTAATGCAGCATTATAAAAACAGTTGCTATGTAATTATATTGCATGCATTATGTTAGACTTGGTGATTAAATTTGAGATCTTACTCATTTATGATTGATGTATTTACTCTCAGATTTTTATGGATTACTTTAAAAATTGTGAAATCATAGTCGAAGAGGATGACCTGGTTTGTTCCAAATCTGACTATCACAAAGTCATTAAAGCTTGGATTTTAAGGTATAATTATAGTTTCGTAATATTCTTTTTAGTCTTGCTCAAGTTATTATCACAAGCCAGGACATATTGCTTTACTATGATTGAGTTCTGTTGCTTTAACCCTTAGAGCACTGAGCCTGTTTTTCAAAATTCTTCCCATTTCCAACACTGGCGACTCTATTGCATATAATTTGGCCACCGTTCACTTTCTCTACCCCAAACTTGGCTCCTATTCTGACATGGAGTACTACTTCCACCAACTTGCTTACCGGGACTCGAAAGTCCCCAAGCGCATCGTAGGATCAAATCAAATGCAGTGCTCTCCCTCTTTTGACTGGAACTGGGGCTAACAAAATGACCCCACTGCATGTTGGCACCAGCTACACCCACGATTTCAGGTTTCACAGCAAGGTAAATGCCTCAGCTACCCACCAGAGGGCGTGGGCGGGGCCAAAAATTGCTAAATTCGTTGGCAGCGCAGGCGCCCCTTCGAACCCCTGCATTAACGGGGGGACACCCCCCTTTCAAATTCCCCCCCGTAGTCGTTATTTAGGCCAAAGGGCGGCCGAAAAACATCAACTTTTTTAGCCACATTCCTCAGCTTGTGCTTGACGCCAATTACAAGCATTTGGACAGCTTCGTGTAGCCAGGAACAGACGGCTAACCACGTAGGGGTGAAATGTCACATATATGTGACATCAGTCCTCTAAGGGTTAAGACATGTAAAAATTAATATTAGAAAAACTGGCCTGCCCACCATTTGTCAGTGGTCCCTCCCTCTAATTTATTTCTGAAGCTATACTTTTATGCTTTACCTCCAAGAATACAATCTCTGACAGCAAAATAATTAGTCAGGTGTTTAGAATCTTTGTGGTACTGTAACATTGTTTTACACTACAGAAATCCTCCAGGAAAACGGTCTGATATTTTGGTATTTTTTGAAATGGTTATCAAATTCTATGAAACATGCAACCGTCCATCTGATCTGTTCTTGGATTTGATTCAGCTGAAGGACCTCCTTACCAGTTCAACAGATTCATCGTTAGTAGAAACCGATGAAACAGCATTTTATCAATTTCTTCGTGAGAAGATTAAACCCAATATTTCAAATGCTATTTTGAAAGACCTCGCTACCTTTATTGTAAGTTTTCATTGTGTATGTAATTGTTGTATATTATGCTTCTGTTCTCTTTCTTAGGGATTGCCTACTCGAGATACAACTAACTCATTTCAGTGGCTTGTTTGCAGAGTTATTTTAGAAGTTAGTCAATGTACATAACAATTATTGTATGCTTGTTAGTTTGTAATTGATCATACCAAGACTATTTTATACAAATGTTGTTATGCAAACCCATTTTTACACTTGTCATCCCCAGTATATATGCATACACTTAGTAATGCAGGCGAGGCTTTTTTACCTTAGAGTACGATCATAGAGTTAATTCGCTCTGAATATGATGTCACCCAGCTTAAACGTAAGGTGGATCTTGCTTCACGGGCAGCAAATACTTGTCTTAGCCTCACACACATAACTAACTACAGCAAGTTTCCACCTACACCCAAAAATTAGTAATTTATGTGCTGACTGTGCACCTGTCGTGTGGGGGTGTACACAATTGATTAAGATAAGACCATAGGGGTCAAATATGTAAACATTTTTATTTTCTCACAACAGCTTGCTTGTATTACATCTTGTGAAGTAGTATAGCCTGCAAGATCTTTAGAAATGAAGCTACTTTTATTCATAGATATTAGAGGAGATGGATTGGGAATACACTATTTTTATCAATGTTATGCAGTTATACTATTAAACATGGAGCTCTCTTGTTTGGAGTCTGCTCTCATATGCTATTGGACATACTTACAGAAATTAAAAGGAAAACTGCTTAGCTAACGCCTAGAAGCAAGATTGTTAAGCAACATCTACTAAATTCATTGAGTTGGCTTAACGAATGTGGAAGGAATGATTTTGAGCTGTTCCTTTTGACTGGTAGTAACATAGAATAGGGAGAAATTTCACTACAGATAAATACAGATATTGAAATTCCTGTGCAGAAAATACTATATTTATCAATAAGATTCCACCTAGGAAGTATGGTCTGTTTGGATATTTGGGATATTGAAATACGGTACATTCAATGAAAATTGCACACATGCAATAGCAATCAAAGAACGAAACCCCTTTCAAGTCACAAAGTTTAGAATTATGTTTTGAAACAATTGTTATATAATTATTATGATAAACGTCTGTGTGACATGGCTGCGGAATTGATAAATATAGAGGTTTTTTTATAATAAATTATTAACAAACCATTTTTATAGTAAACATTAATACGTCTGCTATTGTGTTTGCATTTAAAAGATTTCAACTGGTTATAAAGGAACCTTTCCATGTTCCTTTTAACACGTATATACTCAACGCAGAGAATCAAAAAATGTGAGGGTCTGTTAATTGCACTCAAGTACAGCTGAATGGACTGATAGGACAGTGAATTGTGAGCCAGATATATTATGAAATCACAAAGGGTCGCTTCCTGTGATGATGCAGAAACTTAGCCTGTGGCACTAATCCTTGGATTTGTTAGAAGCTGCAGTCTGCAAGTTTTTGGGCAGTCTTGTGAGAAGTGACATGGTCACTTGTGACCATCAACAAGAATGTTGCCGCCACTTCAACTGTATAAAGGTTAGCCACAGTCGTCAAGGTAATGAAGCTAATCAGACAGTACGGTAGTACTCTCTATGGAGGGATGGCACGAAAAAAAAAAATGGCCGCCGATACATTTCAATTGCAAGTGATGAGCTGAAATCTCTGGTAATATATACAAATAAGTTTTAATACACACATACTTATTCATATCTAGTGTTTTTGTGACTACAATCTCCTTGTCGTTAAGATAGAGAACTGGCGAGTGGCAAAATTGGCAAAATCTTCATCATATTATTATTATTCATATTATTTTCCAGACAAATCATTTTTTTGTTTGTTGAACTATCACATTGATTCTAGCACAATTCCAGTCACATTTATAGTAAACTTCTGGTCTTAAAGTAGCAAGAGGATATCTTCAGATACTATTAAAGAAGACAGTCTCAACTACTACAAAGATTTGATCTCAAATTGGATGCCATTGTCATTAATCAACCCACGTGGTATTTAATTGCGCATGCATATTTCTATCCTCGAACATGGAAGTGTTGGAATCATAATAACATTAGTGAGGTTCTTATAATAATGAATATAAAATTAAAGAAATTGTATAATAATATTATATACTATGATAACCATTGGAATAGTGAATTGTTGACACAGTGACTGACAATACTTCTTGTAGGACTGCTGACAGTTCTGTAATTGAAATAGAGAATAGACATCATCTGTAAGTGAAAGAGAATGATAATCAATTCATAAATAATTGATATATACAAAAGACTGACCTTCAATGAAGGTCAGTCTTTTGTATATTTAAACTATGAACTACCTTTAATGCATTTATGATTGAATGATTTCAAATGATATGTAACTTACACCAGTATTTCTGCAATCTACAAAAAATATTCAGACCATTCAGAAAAAAAATATAACAACAATAATAAAAAAAAAAACATTTCCAATAAAATGAAAAAAGATGTAAGGATGTCAAAACCCAAGAAGCATGCAAACAAGGTTAGGTGGGACCTAAAATTAAACAAACCACTTCCATATAACCCAACATAAGTACTTACAAAGCAAAATACAAATGGAAATGTTTTTTATTATTCTTGTAACAAAGTGAAGTGGCCAAGTGATTGTTCAGCAACACTAGAGACAAACATGGTTGCCAACTATAGACCAAATGAGAGGGCATGATCAACATATTTCCTACCTTGCTAGCTAGAAGGGATTCGTCATATCGATGAATGAAAACCATGTAATAAACATCCTTAAATCCCTAACTGTGTGAAGTGCCCCAGATGTAGAAGGTGATCTACTGTATGGGCAGTAGCACAAATCAAGGGAGATGCTGTTGTTGACACTGGCCGCGAGGGGAAAAACAGATCTGCAATCATCCTCCATTTGTTAACACGCTCTTTTTTCATAATAATATATGACTTACTGTTAATGCTGCTTGTGTGATGGTCTGCTGCATGCCTTGACACAGGACGTTTGGTCACCTAATAGACATGCTAGTATCAACAATGAAATGAGGCTCACAACTGAGTGACCTAACAGATTTACATTTGTTGTTTAAGTCCTTCCCCAATTTGGCTCACATGAACATCTGAGGTTAGGATTATAGCAGTTGGACCTAAAGGCTGTCTGGCGTGTACCTCTGCTGAGATGTGGCTCCCGACAATAGCTGAATTTGCAAGTGAATTGTTGCATGAGGCTGAATGCAGCAGCTATGAGAAGTACCAGTTAAACTCAATGTAGAAGCCCTTGGAAAGGCCTGTATAGATTTAGTCTGAATGTTTGTAGAACCCTCAATTCTTCTGATAACCTTATTCCATCTATGCGCATGCACAATCATAAATAATTAAGCTTACAAAATGGTTAAAGGAGAAAGATTGTGTTACGGATCGAAGACAAGCTGGAAACATTTCTTTGAGGCTCACCATATTTCATGTAGTCTCACCATTGGCTCTCCAACATACCAACTAGCTAAGGAACTATCCCGTATTCTGTCACCATTGGTGGGTAAAATGGAACCGTAGATCAAGAATTTTACACACTTTGTAAACAGAATCTCAAATGTACTAATCAAAGAGGACTATAGAATGGTTAGTTTTAATGTAAAAACCCTAATTACAATGGTGCCAATAGACGACTCCCTAACCATCATTAGAGATAGGTTATTAGCTGATAAAGAACTGAAAAAAAGAACAAATTTATTTGTTACTGTCATTTTTCATCTGACTGAACTATGTCTGAGATCTATGTACTTCAGATACAACAACAACTACATTGAACAAAAGGACGGAATGTCACAGACATCTTCATGTAAGATTTGAACAAGCAGCTCACAACAGCAAACCACCGACCAAAACTGTGGGTTAGATACGTAGATGACACCTTTGTCCTATGGCAACATGGTGATGACCATCTAGAGGAGTTGTTTCAACATCTCAACACCAAACAAAAGCCCGCACCTACACATCGATGAAACCATCATCCTAAAATGAAGAGTGGAATCACTCAATGTTTGAAGACCAGGGGTGATAGAATGTAATGATAACGAGAAATAAAGAATTGAAGCCAGTAAACTTCAAGACGTGTCCCAATCCATTGGATATCCTTCTCATAAAATGCAGTCTTTGTTATAAATCTATAACTCCATTCAGAGAAATCAACCAACTAAGTACAGCTTTGCTTTATAATGGTGTAAGTACTTATGTAGGGTTATATAGAATTGGTTTGTTTAATTTTGGGTCCTACGTTAACCACCCACCCTTGTTTGCATACTTTTTGGGTTTTGACGTCCATCCATTTTCTTCCTTTTTATTGAAAATGTTTTTTTCTCTTAAGTATTATAATAGTATATAATTATGTGTGTGTGTACTACCGATAGTACATAATTCCTAGTATAAGGAATGCAGTCTCAAAATAAAGTTTAAATTTGTTTTCTGGCTTCAATAATATGCATGAAATGAATCAAGGGAGCTACAAATTGACGGACATGGCAGAAAGCTTGGAGTCTGCTCGATTATGTAGCAGCCACTACTTCTTGATTTCGATCTAATTCGACGGCGATAGCATTCAAACAAGAAATCCAGATGTTTTTTTTTTACAGACAGACATGTTACAGTAAACATCTGCTAAGGATAATTTTTGATATCCTTACTGTTTATATGTTAATAATCTAAGAAAGACTGTTCTCTCTCACGATACGGTCCTCTGGAGTCAGATCACAACAACTCTGAGATGTTTTTTTTTTTGCATTCGTTTACAGTGCAATGGTTGATTTACTCCTGAAAATTGATTAGCATGCCATTCTTTGCATGCCATTCTTTGCATGCCATTTTAGCCTCTATAGTATTACTCCTGGCTATGCCTTATACCGCCATTCTGTGCAGTAGAGGAAAATAAATAAGTACTGAACTCAAGAAAGTAATTGCACTACATTCAAATGATGTGAACCCTCGCATCCTACCTTGGAAAGGTAGGGGTTATTGCTTTGCAATTTTTTTTGTCTGTGTGTGTTTGTCTGTCTCCACTCTTTGTCAATAATGGCAGACAGCTGCAACTCCGAAATTGGAAATGCTGCTCTTTCTAGCCAAATACTAACCTGGGTTAGGTTTTAAAGCCATTAAGACATTTAGAAAGTAGAGATTTACTCAACAGTTTCCCAATTTGTTAATTAACATTCTTCCCAGGTAATAATTACAATATTGAATATAATTGTGGCTAGATACCAACTTTGTTTCTGTAAACTTTAAAGTCCACAAAAAAATGTTTCATTGCTCTACTTCAAGAAAATGTTGTGCACATATTCATAGTATTACATTACATATGATAAAACTGTACCCATCATAAACCATGTCATTATTATTAATTGATCTTACATTCATTGTCTATTATCATTCAAGTGAGGGTGTTGAGGTGCCAAATAAGAATTCCTTTGTGCCAATGGTGCACCATAGGAGCTTATCCAAAACTCAGATCTGGTAGGTGAATACTGCACAGCCCCTCCCCCCTCCACTTGAGAGGATACTCGTACAATTTAGACAATTCTGTCTTAATGCCTAACCAGCCAATTATGTAGAATCCTATGGGTATGTCATCACAACTGAATAGATATTGACTAAATGTTGAATATAATTGTGTTTATTTCATCACCCTTTGCAATTTTTTTATAGGAATTACAAAATGTCAACGTTATTAACAGTCTACCTTTAGTGGAAAGTATTCTTCGGGATGTGAAGTCTCAGTTTGACGTAAAAACTAGAAATCTAACAGCTGATCAGAATACTCCGCGCATACGATTTGCTTGTGGAGTGCTGAAGCTATTTGCCACTAAAGTTGATTTGAAGAAAGAATCATGGGCTACAGAGAGAATTCTTGATCTGGTGAAAACCATAAAACCATTGTTTGAAAAGTGCCATGTAAGTATAGTTGCTTCACCTCCAGAAATTGAGTACTGTCTTTCATTTTTCATTAATGTCCGAGCAAAATGTGAAGATCTCGGTAACCTTTTAAAATCTAGATCCATTTCCTACAATACGCTGAAAACACTTCGTGAAAATAATTCAAGTAAAATCGAAAGCATTGTTGAAGTTGTGAAACCCAGAGGGAACGAAAAGATTGACCTCCATACTTTTGATACACTGCACCATAAATTTGTGAATGTTCGGCATCAGTTAGCAAATCTTGTTCGAATACACTTCAAAGCAGGAAATACTATATACTGGTAAGATTCTTGTTGTTTATCTTATCTAGATTTTTGTAGTAAGTTAGTGTAATGAAAGTGTATTTTGTCAAGATTCTATCCACAATATCGTATTAATGGATGGTTTATAAACTTACTTTAGTACTAAATACATTAACATAAACCTAAAGCCAATGTGCATGCTCAGAAGGTATGGCATTTAAAGTGGTGGTCTGAAATCAAACAGGCATGAATCTCCATTATTAGTTATACCAGTATCATTATCATTGTTCATCAATCTATATGCATTATCATTTCGAAAGTTTTAAAACATTTTCACACTTCTTCATTGGTGGGTTTCTATAATGCATCTACACCTCTAACGAAGCGTAAGAGACCAATTATCGACCAGGTTGTGTTCATGAATCATAACTTTTGCTACGAAGCTTCGTCGAAGGTCGGGATTTCACTGCTTATTCCTTTTTTTGTCGTAATTGTCCAGCATTAATTTGACTCCAATATCTCGTTGCATTGTGTAGCGCACACCCACTAAATGTGATCTCGCGGGAGCCAATTATGGACCACCAATACCAGTTATCAACCATCCACAGAAATGCTATTGTAAAATTGTCGACCTGTTAGTCATAGGTCCATGTATTTATCAGGTAATACTTTCTCTCATGTTATAACATTTATTGTGGAGAACATTTGTTAGTAGTCACAATTATACCTTGAAAGTTTTAAAAATATTGAGCACATGTGTGTCAAAGACAGAAAACATCCATGTTTTGTTGATCTGAGTAAAAACAATAAGTACCTATTAGCCTAGTGAAACTTTAAATGAATTCTCTAACTCCATGTTGTGCACAATATCGAATATATGTGAAATATATCTTATAAATGTATTACAATTGTTGTGAAATTATGATTATTTGCATTTCACATTACTTAACTATTGTTGAAATATGGAAAAGTGAGAAGAAAATAACAATACATTTCAGAAAATTGAAATAATATGTCAATTCAAAATGGGCAAACCCGCTCCTCCCCATTTTCATCTACAATACAATCTTCAATGCAGTCTTCATGTGACCACCTCCCACATGCACAAGAGATCCACTCAGCCCCACTTCCTTCAAGAACGTCATCATCATATGTTCCAAAACACATGCAGCACTCGTTATCATTAATGGTTATGTCAACTGCAATGTCCTTTCCTCGAGTCTTCTTGATCTGTGGCTTGTCTGCTGTGGTTGTTTCCAATTTTCTTTTTCTTCCATCTGGCATTGGTTCAGTATCAGTAGCTTGTTTTTTTGCTTGATAGACTTGTTTCGCAGTCTTCATTTGTGCCTATTTTAACTTCTCTTTGGACATATCTTCCTTTTGCTCTGCTGTTTTTCAATTTTAGTTGTTGTTGTTGCTTTTTCTCTTCCCTTTCTTTTTTTCTTCGATTTTCTCTTGTTTCTTCCTTTCCTTCTTCTCAAGTGCAGGAAGTGACAAAGCACTAGTGAGAAGTCTACCACAAGATATTTTTCAGGTCTAGAAGGTGTGGTTTTACTGGGGTAAACTAACAATTTAGACTATGTAGACTCTGAACTGGATGGTGATGATTTTGCATTCTGTGTCTGCGTTTCAGGAGTTGTTTCCTAATTGTCTAATGTAGAAATAGATTCTGAAGTGTTAGTGATGTATCCTCGCTCATTGCTTAATATATGAGATGTCAAATCTGATGTTAGATTAGGACCTGAATCTGCTGTGGGTAAAATGATTTGTGGACTAATTGAGGAAATATGAGCTACAACAGAAAGGCTCCTTTGGCATAGGTAAGTGTGAAGGAGACTGACTTGTTTGCATAGCTTCACTTGAATGACTTATATCATTTGATTAGTTAGCATCTTTGTTTGTAATAGTCTAGTGTCTACTTGTGTAACACAAAATGCAACTTTAATTAAGTTAACCCTTTGCGCATATATATATATGCGCAGCTTTCCCTTTTAAACGCGGCGCGCATATATATATGCGTGTAACTTTTAGCGACTTCAAACAACCCTTAAACTAACTTAGAGGTATTTCAAACCTTCCATACATCTGTATCTGGCTTATAACTAAGTACCTACCAAGTTTAAACTACCATGTTACCTCCATGAAAGACTGTGAGCAGACTGACTCGACGAAGGAGACGGTCGACGCCCAACTTTCTAGAAAGTGAACGCTTGTCCTGACTTACCTGCTGGGAATAGCTAGCTATAACTTACACTGTAGCCGGAGGAGACATCTAGCTTATGTAGAATCACTTCATTTGGGGCATGCATACAACTGTGTAGATACAAAAGTCAAATCTCGAGCAACAACAAAAACGGTAAAAATCACGAAGGAATTGAGAGGAAGCCATTTGATAATGTTGTGGTTTTTTTAATCAAAACTTCCTGTTTTATAAATAGATCTCATTTATTTATAGCCATAACAACAATACAGAGCTAATAAAGCTTATGAATAAGTCATTATTACACCATCCGCGTTTTGTGCATAGTAACATTAATAAACTAACCCGTTCAAAAGGTTAATAGCAGAACGATTGAATGGGTACACACCACAGGTTTTGAATCCAGCCATGATGTTTGCTGATACAACTGCTTGTAGCCACGCCTGAGAGAAGAGCCTGTTGAAATTAAACTTTGTGACTACTTTGCCAGGATTCCAACTAGTAAAGTCATGACAAACTGCACTCCAGTGAGACTTAAATGGTGAAAATACACCACAGTCTAGAGGTTGTGTATCGTGTATAGTGTGCAGAGGTAGACAGAGCATTATTATTTCCTTCGCCAGTGTTATAACTTCTTGTTGGTAGTGCGTACTATGCCCATCGAGCAAGAGGAATAGTGGATGTTGAGGAACTGCATAATCAAGAAAGTGTTCGGTTAGCCACCCTTCAAATAGTACAGTAGTTATTCATCCTTTATCACTCAAACCATATCTATTTCTTGGAATCTCATTTGCTGTCCATGCATGATGGAGCTTTTTGGCATCAAAGGTCAACATCGGTGGGATCACTTGACCAGCTGCATTACCACAAGCTACAACAGTAATCTTGCCTTTCCTCCCAGATGTTCAATTACGAACGTTTTTAACACCCTTCTTCGTTAATATGTTGGGAGATTTTGGATCTAGTGGCATCCCTGTTTTTATCAACATTATATATTCTGGCTGGGTGATTCAATAGATTATTCTGTGTTAAGGTGTCTTCCAGCAGATCAAAATACTGTTTCATTGTGACTTCATTTACTACATCCATTCGAACATGAGCAGTATTATCTCCTTTCCGAAGTGATAAGTCGTGCTGTCTCTAAAAAACGACGCCACCATCCATGACTGATTTTCTTCCCTCGAAGAAATCCCTTTTCGGTGGCAACTCACTGAGCAATACCCAACACCTCCCTGCGTGTTTTGCCATAGCCAATCGAGGCACAGAATTTTACAAATGATGCTAGTTCTTTCTTTTCTTCTTCATTCAGATAACATTCTGGACCCGACTTTTTACCATGCTTCACACGTCCACTTAGCCTGTTTTTGAGGGTGGTTTTTGCTACACCATGATCTACAGCAGCTCTGTTTATACCACTCGTACCAGTCTCTACAGCTTCCATCGCTGCTATCCTTTGTTCATTGGTCCACTGCTTTCGTTTACTCTTCTTAACTGGAGATCTGACATTTATAGCAGGAGCCGACTTTGAGCGTCTCTTCTTGATAGATCTCCTCCTCTGCCTTCTTCTTCAAATCATAACTTGACCTAGTAAAGGTTAAAAAGGCTGTTAAAACATGTTTTGTTGATGCAGTTTACTTACAGCTATGATCATCATATACACTAGAGATCAGTAAATTGACGGTCACATTTGTAGTCTTCTATTTATTCTAATGTTGTCACGCCTCAGGAAAACTGGTCGATAATAGGTACTGGTTGATGTGATGGATCTACTGGGTATACGTCTTCACTTGAATAACTTTTTCTTTTTGACTCTAATAATCTTTTACTTACACACACACATATATATATTAGCAACTAAGATTACATTCTTACTGATTATCACAAACTAAATATACAGCAAAATAAAGTTACACCTGGCATAGTATAGATACACAAAATTAACAGAAACTAAATATGGTAACACAAAGGTAAAGTGACTAAGTGAGAAATCATAATTACACTAAAATAAATCACCATTAATAAAATAAGACTAACACATGAGACACAATACGACGATTTACCTAATACAATAGTTCTTAATCCATTACACTTCTTTCCCCCTCTCCAGCAACAAACTCAGTTTGTTGTATTCTAGATAGAGCATCTGCATTTTGGTTTGTATTACCAGCACGGTGGGTGACTTCAAAGTCATATGGTTGAAGTGCCAAACTCCATCTTGTTAGTCGAGAGTTACCTTCCTTTAACCGATCAAGCCAGACGAGGGAGCGATGATCCGTCTGGATAGTAAATTTTCTTCCAAGTAGATACACTTTAAAAGCTTGTACCCCAAGTTTTATGGCTAGGCACTCTTTCTCGACGGTAGAATATCGCTGTTCCCTAGGCAAGAGCTTTCGACTGAAATAAGATATGGGGTGATCATAACCATCATCATCCCTCTGACTGAGAACAGCTCCAACCCCACGTTCTGAAGCATCTGTTTGTTGGAAGAAGGGCTTGATGAAGTCAGGACTACATAGAATAGGTGAACTGCATAACACTTTCTTTAAGCTATGGAAGGCTTTGTCACATTCTTCTTTCCATGTGACTTGATTTGGTGCTGACTTTCTTGTCAGGTCAGTAAGTGGGGCTGCAATGGAGGAATAGTTAGGTATGAACCGGCGGTAATACCCGGTTAACCCAAGGAAGGTCCTCACTTGCTTCTTAGTCTTTGGAACTCCCATTGCTGACACTGCTTCCATCTTTGACAGATCTGGAGAAACATTTCCACCTCCGACCATGTGTCCTAGATATAGGCATCGAGATGTTCCGAACTGACATTTCTTCATCTTTGCTGTCAGGCCTGCTGCTCTAATTCGGTCCAGCACAGCAGACAGATGATGAAGGTGCTCATCCCATGTTCTGCTGAAAATAATCAAATCATCCAGATAAGCTCCTGAAAATTCCTCTAACCCATTAAGTACTCTATTCATTAGTCGCTGGAAAGTTGCTGGTGCACCCTGCAGACCAAATTGCATCACATTGAACTGGTACAACCCAAAAGGTGTTGCAAATGCCGTCTTAGATCGGGCTTCTTTAGCAACAGGCACCTGCCAATATCCTTTCGTCAAGTCTATGGTAGAAAAAACGGTTGCTTTCCCCAACTGATCAATTAGATCATCAATACGTGGCATTGGATAAGCATCTGTTTCCGAGACAGCATTCAAACGCCTATAGTCCACACACAGTCTCAGGGATCCATCTTTTTTCTTGATTAAAACAATAGGAGCACTCCATTCACTGCATGATGGCTCAATTATCCCACTAGCTAACATCTCCTCCAATTCCTGCTTCACTGTGTCACGATAGGCATATGGTAATCTGTAGGGTGGTAACTTCACTGGGCTAGCTGAACCTGAAACTATGTTGTGCTGGGTCATGTTTGTTCGACCAGGTATGTTTTGGAAGACATCTTGGTAGCCTCTCAACAGCGCTTGCAGTTCAGACTGCTGCTCCAGATTCAACTGATCACCAATTTTTGGGGTGTCTTCAGCTCTACCCTCATTCCAGACTGGTACGTCATCCTCCGGATCACTTTCTGAAAGCTCTTCAGCCCATAAGCTAACTGTGGGGGAAACATGCCATTTACGCAACATGTTCACATGAAATACTCTCTGTCTTTTTCTACGATCATGCATATCGATAAGATAGTTTACTTTTCCTATTCGTTTTACAATTTGGTAAGGACCCTGCCATTGAGCTAGTAACTTGTTGTTGACAGTAGGTAAAAGAACCAACACAGTCTCATTGAGTTGAAATTCCCTTTCTCGAGCATTCTGATCATACCATCGTTTCTGTGTTCTTTGAGATGTAGATAAGTTCTGTTGTACAATCTTGGACATCTTGTCTAGCTTGTCCCGCACTGATAACACATGTGAAACCACACTCTCTTTACTTCGTTTTTCTGATTCCCATGCTTCTTTTAGAACATCCAGTGGTCCACGTACAGATCTCCCATACAGTAACTCAAAGGGTGAGAAACCAGTAGATGCTTGTGGTACTTCCCTGTATGCAAATAATAAATATGGAATTAGTTTATCCCAATCTTTACCTTCACTGAGAGAAGTCTTCCTTAGCATCGCTTTCAAGGTTTGGTTGAACCTTTCCACTAGACCATCCGTTTGAGGGTGGTAAGGTGTTGTCCTGATCGGGTGTACATGAAGCATTCTATAGATCTCAGTGAGTAGTTGGGAAGTGAAGTTACTTCCTTGATCTGTTAAGATTTCCTTAGGCACACCAACCCTAGAGAATAAAGTAACTAGTTCCTCAGCAATACATTCCGCATCAATGGACTTCAGTGGGATGGCCTCAGGGTACCTTGTAGCATAGTCACACACAACCAGTATGTATCTTTTTCCTGAACGGCTCTTTGGTAAAGGCCCAACAATGTCCATTGCGATTCTCTCAAACGGCTCAGAAATTATTGGTAAGGGTACAAGTGGTGCATGACGAACTCTGTGACGCGCTGTCTTCTGGCAAGCTTCACATCTTCGACAGAAATCTGCTACATCTTTGTAGATAGTTGGCCAATAAAACCTTTGGAGGATTCGACGGGCTGTCTTGTCCTTACCTAGGTGACCTGAGAGTGGTATCGTATGAACTAGGTTTAGGACAGTTTTTCGACACTGAAGTGGGAGTACCAGTTGTTCCACTGTTGATTCCCCATTCTGTTTTAACGGTGCCCATTGTCTATACATCAACCCATCTCTTTTGAAAAATCCAGTACCTGCTTTGCTGGAAGGGTGATGAATAGCTCGTCTAATGGCACCCAGAGTGCTGTCGGTTTCTTGTAGAGTCTTCAATTCCTCCAGACCGATGTCTACCGCATGGCGATTAACTGTGGTGTCTTCGCTTTCCTTTTCTTCTTCCAGACCCTGGTCCTGTCTGTACTCTCGTTTAATTGCTCGTTTCTCACTCCTCGTCAGCCTAGGCTTCTGGCGTCCTGTCCCAAACAGTTTATCGTCGAATTCAAACATCCAGCTCTCCTCTTCTTGAGTGCCTTCCTCTGTACATTTGTTTTCCTCCATCTTCTCTATCGCCTTTGCCTTAACTCCAGAGTATACTTGTTTTAGCTGACAATTTTCTTCATCCTCCATCTGTATCTTTGCCTGTGCTCTAGTTGTGGTCATTAAGGCCTCATTGCTGGATCTCTTTTCCATCTGATCTGTGCCCTTAGTGAGACCCAATAGATTCACCATCTCTGGAACATCTGTCCCAAGTAACATCGATGTAGGCAGTGTATCAGACACTGCAGCTTCAACCTCCAGACAATATCCATCTATCTTTACTTGCACCTGGGCAAGTGGATACAAAACGGTATCTCCATGAGCACACCTTATGGCTACTACTTCTGCTTGCGAACGGCTTTTCTCAGGTACCAAATCTTGCCTTACTAATGTTCTCGAACATCCTGTGTCCAGCAAAATATCACTTACATATTTGCCCTCTATAAATCCTGGCTTAACAACTCCTGGCTTTGCCACTCCTCGCCACTCTCTCACGATGGAAGTACCAGTATAGTTCGCCTTCCTTTCTGTACAGTACATGGCATTGTGGGGACAATTTGATGAGTAATGGCCCTTCTGGTGACAGTTGAAACATTCGATGTATTTCAAATCCCTTTTTGGCCTCTCGACTTGTCTTATATATTCCTTGTCCCTACCGAGATCGGGTGATGGTTTGTGAGCTGTCACAGGACAGTCCTTGGCGATATGTCCCAGCTTCTGGCACTTGTAGCATCGAACGGTCTGAGGATTCCTCCTTTCAACAGTTCCCTTAAGTTCTCCACGCCTTATCGCTGACCCTTCTTGTCTGGCCTGCATGTAATCATCTGCTAGTTGCCCCGCTTCTATGCTGGACTTGGGCTTCCTCTCTTTCACCCAAATCCACACATCCTCTGGTAGTATGGCTAATAACTGTTCCAATATCACCAAATCCTTCAGTTCCTCAACTGTTTTACGTCCCAGCATCCATCTACTCGCAAGATCGTATAGTCTTGCCACCAGTTCATGGTTGGTTTCTCCTGAAATCTTTCTTGTGGATCGGAATCTTTGACGGTACGTTTCTTCGTTAATGTCGTACCGACGTAAAATTGCTGTCTTTAGCTTTGTATAGTCCCTAGCTTCTTCTTCTCCTAAAGCAGCATACGCCTGCTGTGCTTTTCCAACAAGCTGTGGAGCCAACTTGAAGACCCATCGCTCTTCTGGTATTTCATAGACAGTCATTAATCTTTCGAAAGTGGTTAAGTAGGCTTCGATGTCATCCTCCTCAGTTAATTTCGCAACCCTGACATCCCTATCTTTCTCAGCTCTCATAGCTGCAGTCTCTCCCTGCTGATGAATAACTTCTATCAGGCCTCTCAGCAACTCCATCTGCTGATTGACCTCTACATCTCGACAGGTCCTCTCTCGTAGTAATTCTTCTTCACGAATTCGGCGCTCCTCTTCCCTGCATTTACGCTCCTCGACCAGCTCCGTCTCCCGCTGTTGCCGATCCTCGAGCAACGATTGTAGCATTCGGGTAAGACTAGCTTCTCCAAGGCCATCCTGGTTTTCCTGTCTAGCTCCTTGTTGACTTTCACTGTTCATGCTTGGTTTGTACTTTACTCCTGACCTTGTTGTCATAAAAATTGAATTCTCTCTCTCTTTTCCGGCGCAACAATCCCACCTCTGCCACCAAATGTGATGGATCTACTGGGTATACGTCTTCACTTGAATAACTTTTTCTTTTTGACTCTAATAATCTTTTACTTACACACACACATATATATATTAGCAACTAAGATTACATTCTTACTGATTAACACCAACTAAATATACAGCAAAATAAAGTTACACCTGGCATAGTGTAGATACACAAAATTAACAGAAACTAAATATGGTAACACAAAGGTAAAGTGACTAAGTGAGAAATCATAATTACACTAAAATAAATCACCATTAATAAAATAAGACTAACACATGAGACACAATACGACGATTTACCTAATACGATAGTTCTTAATCCATTACAGTTGATAAATGCTTGCTTATACTAATTGTATATATTACATATATAATGTAACAGAGGGGACTGTTAATTAGTATAAACTATTATTAATATCCTGTGTCTAGAACATTCTAAAGCACATGCATTCACTGATAAGTGATTTTGTGATCAGTTGTAGTTGAGCTTGATTATAAAATATACTTTTAAAACCTAATCAGTTCAGTACATATATATATATATATATATATATATATTATATATATATATATATATACCTGATAGCCTTAACTATTTCGTGACAAAATTTTCATTTTCACAAAAAAACATTTTGCAGTCTTTCAGTTTTTGCAACAAAAAACACGAAATTTATAGCCTGAGAATATATAGGGCTATATGGTATATACATATATATATATATATATATATATATACCATATAGCAACTACAACTGATCACAAAATCACTTATCAGTGAATGCATGTGCTTTAGAATGTTCTCTTTGAAATCTCTGTTACTGGTGAAAAAGCGTCCAATGCCCGAGAGACCACTTACATGTCCCACTTAAACATGGCCCACTTAAACATGAAAACATCATCGCACTTTTGCAGTTGCCTGAATTCAAGCATGAACTAGCCTCTCTGGGCACAGAGCTTTATTGTTCACTTATTACATAGCATCCAGCATTGATTGGGACAAAGGCTAAAATGGCCTGTAATTTCACATGATCTCTCCTGATCTTGCATAAGTATTCACTCAACCTAGCATAATTAAATCTGGTTCACAATGTCCCTGTCAAGAAATCTTGAACAATGAGTCACTAGACTTTGGAAGATCTAGAAGCAAAGGTACTAGTTCACAGGTGTGGTTACTGCCTAATATAATTTCTTAATAGTTGATTTTTAAATAGAGCCTGATAGCAAATTTAATTATGATTACATTCCAGATCTCTGACAAAAGGTTCTGTTTCATCCACCAACTACATCAAAATAGGTATTAAACTGCTCATCCAGGACCTTCTCCACTCAGAAGGAATCAGTACTTCTAAAAGATTGAATTTTTCCCCTTCTCTGAGAGTGATCCCCAAGCCTGCGATTATTGCCTCTGATAAAAAAGGGATTTCTTGACTGGTATAGTTGAGCATTGATAGTTGGCTTCCTCAAGATATCTAAGCCTCCAACTGGCAATTTCACCATTAATGAGTTATGAGGGCTAAGAACCTTCCATTTAATAAGTCCATTCTCATTCTTTCAGCAAAGAAAGAAAAAGCCACAAACATCAAAAGACAACCAGCTCCACAGAGTCCACATACTTGGAGGCTGTTGTTGGTCTTCGTTGTTACTGGCTACTCCCGGTTCAAAAAACATTCAGACTCCATTTTTGGCAGGACATTTCTTCCTAATGGCACACTTAAGTACCATGGTATGCAGATCAACAGGGACTATTTCCAGAGAGCTGCATAGAACAGATCCTTCCAAAGGCAGTAAATAGCAATTTGCTATATAATTTTCTTATCCAAAAGATAAACATGTCAACAAATACTATTAGCAGTAGTTGTTACTGACATTTGTTCCAGTCTCAGTTGTTGTGAAGTCCTCCCTTCCTGTTTTTAGATGCATTTTCACTATAGACATAGAATTTGGGACCATGGAGTCTTTTCAGCTATGATATACCCAAGTCCATGTGCTCCTGACCGCATTGCAATCAAAACATTACCCATTAAAAACAAACAGCATATTTCGTATTCTTCGCTATTTGTGGCTTGGCCATACTCTACAGTTCAGATCCAATATTGGTCCAAAACAACATTTCTGTAGATAAACAAAGGTTCTTTGACATAGGGGCTATGTTCTCTTTGTCAGGAGATAGACAACTCTTGTTGTCTAAAGTCTTCTCAGACCAGTCAACTTTAACCTGACGAGTTGTTGATTAAACAGTTCAGTTATGTCTGACCAAATATTACTCTATCAGGTTTATTGTCACTGAGCCCTATGGCCAGGTGATTATAAACCAGATATAGCACTCATGGCGTGATATAACATATATATATAATCATGTACATTTATGTGTTTATATAATTATATAATATTCTTAATTTTCGTAATTTTAAACTCTGGTGATGTCCATTTTAAGATGTTGTGAAATATCAGAAGTGCGTGAAAAATCGATTGACAATATCTTGGCCAACTTCAACATTTTCAGTTATTTTTCTTTATATTGTCATCCCAATTTTCTCTCCTTAGAAAAATACTTTTTGCTCTAAAATAAATAATATTGTGGGTAACCATTTAAAATGCCATAGATTGATATAATGTGTTTCCGAACAGTATTCAATTTATCATGAATGTCATATTTGGCTCGTCTTTGCTCACCCAATAATCATACGTAATGACTATTTATGTATTTCAATATAATACACTCAGTAATGCAGGCCAATCCTTGTCAGGTACTGTACACATCTAATACTATATCAGCACTTCAGTTAAGAAAAGGCTAAAAGTATACAAATGCAGTCAGAATGGGTTACATAGGAGGTGAAATCAAGTTCAATTGTGAATAAAATTAACACACCACGTCCATATAACCATACATAAGTGCCTATGTTGCTAAGAAGCAAAAGACAAAGTAACTTTACTTATGTAGGGTTAATATGAAGTGGTTTGTTTCAATTCGTTGACAGTTGACCTTCATTATACCCCTATATTGACCTTGTTTGCATACTAATTGGAGTTGAACTTCTATCATTTTTGTTGAAAATGTTTATAATTATTATTCTTGTCCCCATTGTGTCTATTCTTTCTGAATTATATTTCTTAATGATAAAAATTTCATTCTATTTTTATAATAGTGACAGTTTGATGCGCATATTGGAGGAGTACAGAATACCGATACCACAGAAACTTAGAAAAGAACTGGAGGAGAATATTGATATTGAAATGATTGAAAAAGTCATTTCAGATGGTTCTATTGAAGTTGAAATACCTTTTGATGGAACTAAAACTTGTGTTGAATTGGAACAACTACTAAAAGAGCTTGAGACGTTTTTGGGGCCACTTCAAAGCGATCTACCCTTCTTCTGCTTTTTTCATCACTATGGTAGTAGATTCTTTGCTACATTCGTAGAGAACAAGTACTCTGAACTTAATTCGACGTCATATGAGAGCTGTACAAAAAGGCTCCATTTAGCTGTAGAGGGTGCCATTACTGTTGTTCTTGATGCAGTGAAGGGTAATATTACTCTAAAAGACATGCAACTGGAACTATCTAAGGATACTAGTAAGGAGTTTGCACTATTCGAGTTCTTTACGCATGAATTCTATAAATATTATGAGCCTCAGGGACACGCTGGGATTGAGGCACTTTTATCTCTGGCAAGTTTTCGAAATGGCATGTTGATTATTGAGGAAGTGTGCACCCAGTGTGAACTTGTGCACTGTTTGGAAGATTCCACTTTCCAAGAACTCTGTGAGTATGCACAAGTATTGCGTCCAGAAACAGTTGTTTTAAACAAAGCCCATGAAATTAAAGCAAGCTTTTGCAAGAATCTACCAAATTACAATGGTAATTTTGATGTATATTTTAAGCTTTTTAACGAACTGAAGAATAGTTTTGCTTACATACAATTTTGTCGAAAAATGGGTTTTGTTGGTGAAGAAGGAAAACGATCCTTCTATGCTCAACGTAATCTCATCACACAAGAAATCCAGTACATGTTGGAACAAAGAGCTCTTAACGACCTTTGGGATGCCTACACTACACTCTACTATTTTGTCGATTCCAATATTACGTACGATGCATGGATCAATGGACTCAAACAGCTTGGAAACATAGAGACTAGAGTGACGCAGATACAAGCTCTGCAACAGCATAGTATTGCACAATTGGACCAATTATTCAGTAGACAAGAGGTTAGTATTCTTACCATCCTTTGAAGTGTTATATGTGTTTTCATGATTATAGAACCAAACAAAAGATGCTGTCTTGAAGCAATTGCAGACCCTGTTTGATGGAGCATCAGTTGTGTATAGTGCTGAGAAGCATGCACCAGTAACAATGGAAGTTCAAATCCATGAAGGTATAGTATATATCGTAATATTAGCTTCAACATTTGTACAGATATGCAAGTTTAATCTCCTAATATGAGTTGTGGATATTTGCTAGTGTAGTATTTGTAATAATGTAAACTGTGTCATAATTATGTGATTGCAACGAAATTACCGAATGGTAGTGGCAATTCTCCTTTTTAGTCTTGCCAGCTTTCTATAGTGTCATATCTTATACCACACTGCGTTGGCGATCACCATGGTAACCTTTGATGTACCACGGGAGATATATGCCCATAACATGCCTGTAGACAGGGAGATTTTGTGTCTAGCCACTAAATCATCTAATTGTATTTTCGCAGTTTTTACAGTCAACACTAATTGGGATAGTACTGTGGTTTCTTCTTGAAAACAGTGATATCAAATGTGATTTAATTGGATACTTTTGTGTTACCATGGTATAAAATACATATAGCCCTGTTTGAAGGCAGTTATGGGCACATCACACCCTTGAGATAATTGTCTCGGGCTACGCCCTCAACCAATTATCTCGTGGGTGTTATATGCCCATAACTGCCTCCAACCAGGGCTATATCCTATACATATTGACCAGTATATCATAAATATATATATATATACATGTATATATATATATATATATTTATATTTATATATATTTATATGTATTTATATATATATATATATATATATATATATATATATATATACACTGTATACATGTATGTAATTTCATTAATTTTATCAAGTTTTCAGTACACTACGTTTGTTTAATAATGGTAGTACTAATGCCGATATATTACAAAGCCTTACTGTAAGTCTTATAGGAATATTATACTGAAACATACCTTTTTACAAAGATGTATATATGGGATTCATATCATTCTTTACAATAATAATGATTAGGGCTGGAACAACTAGCATAATTAGTCGATTAGTCAACTACCTGCAAGGCTGTTGACTACGATTTTTATTAACTAATTAGTCAGTTCAATATATCACATGTTTTTGCACATCCGCACTTATATTTTTGCACTTCAATGGCCTGAAGGATAGCCAAGAGATTGAAACTGGCTAGTAGTAGTAGCAGTGTTGGTGGTTCTGGGTTCAAGCATTACCTTGTTGGAAGTTCTTTGATAAGTCCTCGATTGAGAACAACAATGACAAACCAAAATCAATTGTGCATTGCAAGTTATTTAATGATGAACTTACTTTTCACGGAGCAACCACTGTAATGATTGAGCATCTTAAAAGAAAACATCCAATCGACATTGAAAGCAAGTTTGAACCAAAGTCTAAACAGTTTAAGATGAACAGTTTTGCCTCAAATAAGAAGTGTAGTAAGGAGAGAAGTGACCACATTAACAACCTAATCATAAAGATGATTTTTTTGTGATATTCATCCCCTCAATATTGTCTACAGGAAACGATTCAGAAAATTGTTTGCCTATCTTGAACCCAGTTTACCACATTCCTTCAGACAGGTACTTCATGACCCTAATAGAATGAAAGTATTTATAGGTAAAGGATGAACTAACCGAAAAATTGCAGTAAGAGAGTAGTTTTGTGCTCACAGGAGATATATGGACTAGCATTGCTGTAGATTTGTACCTTACTCGGACATTGCACTACATATCTACATCTTGGGAAATGTGCAGTGCTATGCTTGGGACAAAACCACTCGGTTCATTGCCATACTCGTACAAACATTGTGATTTGGATGGAGTAAAGGCTGTCCACCTTTGACATTAGTTCAGATAAAGTTATTGCTTTGTTCATGATAGTGGTGCTAATATTAATCTTGCAGGTCAGTGCTTCATGATAAATATGGTTGGCATACTGAAACTTGTGCTGGACACCCGATCCAGCTTTGTGTTAAGGCAGGCTTGAGTATTAGGGTGATTGAAGTAGCCATTGCAGCTGCTCGCTTCTTTGTTGGCCACTTTTGCCGGAGTGAGTTGGCAACCTCAGCCCTGAGTAAAAGGCAAGAAATGATGCAAGTTGCCCAACACAGTTTAATACAAGATGTATCCACTAGGTGGAACAGTACCTTTTATTCTATTGATTGTCTTCTAGAGCAGCATTGGCCAATTACTGCAGTCAGATTCATCAGTTACTAAAGTTAGTGACCGTACCCTAGATTTCACAACAGATCAGTAGAACTTGCTAGCATCATTAAAGCCCATTTTACATGTTTTGCAAGCAGCCACTACATATTAGAGTGCTGAAAACAGTGTATCTGTATCAGCAGTATTGCCAATTGTTTATGACCTCACTAAATCAATGGAAATCACTGAAGACGACCCACCTGCAATTCAGCAAGTTAAATGTAATATCAGTCAGGAGATTAAGAGAAGGTGGCACCTAGATGACCTTGATGTAATTAATCCTGGCAGCAACTTGATCGCTACATGTTTGGATCCAGGACTTAGGCAAACCAAATTTTTACAGTCTCGTATGTCTTACCTGGCCCATCAAGCTACATCCAGCAGTCCCACTTCAGATAGAGTACAGGTGAGTGAAGACAGTACTGTGATAGTACAGTCACAAAAGGCTCTGGACATTTTACTAGGAAATGACTCACCTGATAGTCTCAATGACTTTTCTGATCCCACTCAAGTTGAAATTGAATATTATTTTAAGTAACAACCAACTCACAGAGATTCTTCATCCCTGGAATGGTGGAAAGTCAATCAGAATTGGTTTTTGGTGCTAGCTCAATTGGCAAGGAAGTACTTGTCTATTGTGGCTTCATCTACTCCAGTACACCTGCTGACAGAGTATTTTCAGGTGCAGGACTAACAGTTTCTCGTTTACGGTCAAGCCTCACTCCAGAGCATGTAGATATGTTAGTTTTTTTAAACAAAAACATGGTGAAATAACTGTGTACTTTTTCTACTTTGTTCATATTACGTTTTTAAACTTTTGCTGGTTTACTGTTAATTGTTTTGATAATGCTCTATTTTTGGTCAATTAGTCAACTAGTTGAGTAAATAAATGAGTAATTAGTTGACTAGGGATTTCCCTAATCGTTCTAGCCCTAATAATAAAGATTGTAATACATTTTCACAGATGTAAAAAATAAATGGGATTTGAAGACCATTTCTGAATTCGCTGCTAATTTGGAATTGCTACAGATTGATTTGAAAGACGAACATGATGGAAGATTAAACAAGGATATACACCTCTTCCTTAAAATTTATGAGGTATAGTGTGCTATATGTATCATATATTTGAGAAGGAAGAAATGCATTTCATGAAAGGAAGCACTGTTTCTATTTTGATGTAGAACTGTTGTATCAGAAGAAAGTAGTTCTGAACAACCATTAAAAATAATTATAGTTGTATCAGAATATATATGTGTCACCATTATACTATTTTATGTTAATAAAACATTATAAGTGCATCAATGAAAAAGCAAAGGGTTGGAATATGCAACTCTAACATCAAAAATTAAAAAGCAAGTTATTATTTTCTGACTATACTTAATGCACCCATAATGCGTTTTATGCCATGCCAGTTAAGTCTAGATGTATACTGTCTGCAAAAAGGAGGAAACAATAACTGAGAATTAGAATATGAGGAAGTTGCAGTGGAAATAGTGACTGATTTGTATGTTGACCACCAATTTCAGCACTAACCTGAATGTACTCCTAGTAAAACAAAATGAATAGCCTTGTTACTGTTACACAATTAAGTAGATATAGCTTCATAGGAGGGTCCTCAAAACGTTCATAAATTAGTATGTTGAAGATAGAAATAGTACAGGTGGACAGCACACAACTTTGTCACTTCTTTCCCGTACTCTGCTTTCTAATATCAACTATTATTTTCTTTTTTTTTCACATACAGTCTTCATCTAGACTTATATACCTAGTATAGCACCCAAAGATTTTGGCGTGGTATATATAATTATAGAACATATTATATACATATACTATATATATATTTATATACATAACTATATATATATATATATACATATGTATATAATTAATATATATATAATTATTATTAAAAATGCAGTTATTCATATCGCATAGATTTAATGACTCATAGCACTGATCAACAGCTCTTCCAATCATCACAGGAGGTTTACATTTGTTAGCATGGGTGATGTCTTGCTCTAACAATGATTCAGATTGGCTAAGAGCTCACTGCATTGGCTTTGTGCTAGGAATTAATTCTTTAGGCATTTTCAACACCTCTATCTTTAAAAAAAAAAATGTCCTGATATCGTAACTTTTATTTAAATTTTTTATTTTCCTGTTTCTGTATGTGTTGTATTTGGAATATTGTAAGTTGCAGAGTGGTTTCCTATATCCTATAACTAATGGTAATTACATCAAGAATATGCAATTAATGACATGTTTTGGCAGCAAAAAGAATGAATGGTTCTAAGGTTCAATGGTGGTCTTACCTTGGTACGACTTGACTGTTATTGTAATATACAGTGTTTGCTGTAGAGGGTGTTTAGGTGTTCCTGGACGCCTAAAGTTGAGTGCTGGATGCCTAAAACTCTTGATTTTATCACTGAAAGGTGTTCAGCTCTTTAAACAAATTATAAATTAGTAATAGCAATGGTTTGTTGTTGTATGGTACCTATAAAATAGAGGGAAAGTAACATTAATACAGACTTGATTAGTCATGAATATTAATGATGCCTAGTTTTCATACCCTAGAGCAAACTATATATATATATATATATATATATATATATATATATATATATATATATATAGTAGGATGGTGACATCATCCCTTTGATGTGGCGAGTTCTATATATTGTATATAGACCTTCTATGTGCACACTCTGCAAGATGTCACCATCATACAATATATTGTATATAGTATGCCAACAGGTCCTATATATTGCATGTAGGACCCTCGTTTTCTGTCCTCAGATGTGCAGGCTCTGGCCATATCACATCCTCGGACACAAAACTCAAGTCCTATATTTTGTATATAGGACCTGTTAGCATACTATATATATTACATATAATATAATATATATAATTATATGTAATATATATAACATGGCTTCAAGGTGTGTATCAGCAATATCAGACCTGAACCCCTGAGATAGCAGCATGAAGCGAAGTTGAGGGCTGCTATCAAGGGGTGAAAGGCTGATATTGCTGATACACACCGAGAAGCCATGCTCCATATAATATACTCTATACCTAACATGTACATCAATGTTACCTGACATCTATAGCTCTACGCTCCTTTTCCATTTGTAAACAACACGTCTCCAACTCTTTTCAATTTACAACTTGATTGTGCATGCTCAGACTAATGCAATCTATTATGAATATCATTATAGGTCTTATGTCAGCCCTGTGGTTTCATATCCACCTGTGGTTGGGTGTATATCACGTATAAAACACCTTTCCGTAACTTTGATGTGGGCTGTTAGCTATGGTATATACATGTATATGTATATACATAATTATAATTATATATATATAGTTATGGATAATTATATATACGTATAGTACATAAAAAACTGCATATGCTAATTAATTAATGTATCTTCCAATATTTATTCAAAATAAAAATTGTCCTACTCTATGTTGAAAAATCTCGTAAAATAATAGTGGAGTGCTAATAGTATCAAAACAAATGATGGATTGGAACTTCTAATTTTTATATATTTCATCAACTCAAGATTTTACTTGTGATTAAAAATGGAACTGATTCCAATTTTGGCTGGTTATTCTTCAGGTTTCCAGAATGTTGTAGTGAATAGAGTGCCAGCAATAGATGAAAGTATTACATGTTTAATTACTGTGCACATTTAGTCTGTACCCCTCTATTACCTCTCCGTAACAATTATCTGAAAAACAAAATCTACTAACAAAAACTTGTGGATAATTTAAACCATTATTTCACATTCAATTTGATTGTATGGTTTAATTAACTCTCACTACTATACAGGCAGATGGTTACTATTGCTTGTAATTAAATGTGTTACAACCATGTATACCCAAAATAGAAAGCCAGTTCCACTTTTAATGCTAAATTTATACCATTTTAATCCTCAGCTGTACCTTATTCATGGAGAGTCATCCTGGAAAATGGACAATATCTCGGGACTAGATGACATTTTGCCATGTGATTGGTGATAGGTGCAAGAGCATGTAGTTGGAAATATAACACTAAATGTACTCATTTCTCAATTTTTTACATCTTAGCATAGCGACCAAACCATCACAAGCTGGCGGCAACAACCTGAAACAGACTGATTTTTGCCACTTACAGATGCAGAGACACAAGATATCCTGTGCAATTTAGATCACATATCAATTTACTCTTTCCAAATAATATTAAAAAAACAGCTTTTCACAGCATTCACTAACAACAGGTGTAATAATGACAAAGCTTGAGGAGGATCTTTAATTTGTTTGAAACTTAAAATCACATGGAAATGAATTAATTTGGAGTAACTGGGCTATCTACAATTTTGTATTCCATCAATCCAAAATGAAATGTCATTTGGTCCTAAAAAATGTGCTCCTATTAGCAGATACTTTGGGTACAGCAGAAGATAATATTCGAATTACACAACAATCACAGCACATATAACTCATGTATAATTGTCAAGCTATCACTGTTTTGATAGTAATTTCAATATGTTGAGTGGTATGTTTGATATTTAGATGCTGTGTATAACAATAGTAATTATGATTCATTTCCATACTTAGTGCATTTTTGACTGTACTATAGGGGCAAGGGTTCTGTTTAACATGACAGTTTATAGTAGTTACTGGTCTTTTTGTTGCACAGGTATCATTAAATATATTGGAACTATTGAAAAAGCTGAAACTTGCAGGAAATTTCAAATTCCAAGAAGTAAATTACTCTCATCCATTTAGTGGACAGGATTCAAAATGGGATAGTTTGGTAAATAAATTTATAATTTACATGCTAACATTTTGTATAATGTGTAATTTTATGTATACATTATACACAGCTGTGTGTCAGCTGGTTTATTATGACACTTATAGATGAGCCATACATTTTCAATTGGGTGTGTAGGTTTTGCATGCTCAACAGTGGCATAGGAGCTGTAGAGGCTGTAGCGGCATTGACCGTTACATTTTTCACTCGCCTCATCTATTACTCATGATTATTCAGTAGTTATTAGTTATTAATTTCACGAGCTAAACCGTACCGACAAACTTCGAAGTGTATTATTTAATATTCATAATTTTATACGTAATAATAATAATTATTGTTATTGCAATAAAGGCTGCCTAGTCTTCATACTTGAATAATTCCAAATTGGAATGGCAGTAGGTGAACCAGTGAGAGATCTTTGCCAAACAAGCCTCATCAAGTGCTATATTTTCCATTCCCAAAGAGGGAGTTTGGACAAAATGTTGTCTCAAAGAAAAGCTTTCAATCGTCATCGTCTGTCAAGTGGCTTGCTTCCTACACTTATGCTCAAGAGGTGTGGCCTTCAATATGGGGGACTGAAATGTATAGCTAGTTGCGAATCTCATGATTTGTTATACATGTATCATACACATCACTGTTTATCAATCTACATGTGTTATATAAACTTGCCAATGAGGTAGGTTTGAAAAGATATCACCCAAGGACCAAACATCCAAGGGTGATATATTTGCAAAACCTCTGACTTTTTCCAATATCTTGTAACTCCTGTAGTTTCAAAATGAGAGGAATATGACCACTGAATCGTTTTGAATATTCTCATAGTAATCTAGCAATTCTTTTAGAACAGAAATAAAGTATATAGAGTGAAAAGTTTCCCTATCAGGGAACCAGTAAAAAAGTGGTGCAAAATGTATAGCTCATTAATTATTTATAAGGGTGTCATCAACTAATATGCATATGCTTGTATGTATTTGAACTAATACTACACATTTACCTGGAGCTACGGATTTACCTGGAGTGAAGATTGAACAACTTTCCAAATTATCAATTGGGAAACTTTGACTGGATCCTCTGCATCATCTACCCCTATCGTTGCACAATGTCACCTTTTTTTGATGTTTCATTTTGAATTTCATTTTTCATTGCACTTGTCCCCTTATTTGTCTCTATTATTTTATTTATTATTGATATTTTTCAAACAACCAAAAAGCTTTACCTACACATAATTACACGTAAAACAATAAGATTCATCTTTCATTTGTCAACAGTGCCAACATTTTTAAAGTGTGCCGTCAGGTAGCTATGAATCTCATTAACGGGTAAAAAAGGGGGGTGCAAATGCACCTGCCTATGATTCTTTTACAGTGACTGTGTATCATCAATCATTGTTGACTGCACTAGTGTTTCTACCTTTCTGTGTACTATGAAAATTATGACATGAAGAAGTCAGTGTAACTGCAGTCTAAGTACACAGATCTTTGATGAAAATGAAGTACTTCTTCAAGTATCTCAATGATGACTTCCTCATGTCTGAATCTCAACAACTTACTATACTTAATTGTTAAAGATTCTTGCAGTATCTTTATATTATTTCTCTGCTATATGCAATGAATCTGTAGCTGGAGTGCTTTCTTTTACACACCACACCCATTAATTGATTGACTAAGCCCCCTGGAATGATGCAACTACTTTTACAATGCATACTCACTTAGGTGGCGCAATCATAATTATTACCCTCGCTGCGTAGCGCAGGCGGAAGGGTACGGTAATCGTTTTGTCTGTGTGTTAGCAATTTTTCTGGAAAAATAAAAACATTGACATTTCAAAAGGGGTACTGGTAGACTTCAAATTATACAAGGAAAAAAAAACGTAGGAATTCTTCTTAAACCTTTCGGTTATAAAGTTATCACAATTACTGTTTCCACGGTTACTGTTTCCAGACTTGAGAAGACTCGTGGAGGCATCTGGACACATCAAAACATAACTACTCCTGTATCATGACTATCGCTAGCAAAGCACTACATAAAAGCAAACAAAATCTGGGTAGTGGTTGCTACAACATCGAGTACTGGCTCCAAGCATTCTCCATTACTTTCAAACTCCGCCTATTTCAATTTTTCAAAGTCATGTGCTGTGCACGTTACTCGAACGTCAGCAGTTTTGAGGACTGTCTTTGTGGAATATTTCACAAGACGAATTGAGGATCTTTCTTTCTTCTTTCAGATAATACGGAGACTAAAATGTAAGACTTATAGTATAGCAAAGGAAGAGACTAGTATAATCATACTAAAATCTTTCAGTTATAAAGTAATGAGTAGTGACATGTTAGTTTATATAATATATATATATATATATATATATATATATGTATATCTATTATAATATTATTATAAAAACTAACATGCCAGTACGGTTTTATAACTTAATATGTTTTATACACAAACTAAACAATCTGAAGTAAACATTCTCATTATTATATGACCATACAAACAAGCAATGATAATTATAATCTTTTGGCATATTATATTTCGAAAAAAAATTATAGTCTGTATTACCTTGCCACGTAGGCGCGGGTCCCGTCCCGACGGCGCTCGTATTTCGGAAGGAGTAGTTTCATATAACAGTTTTGGCCAGTTTTCACGTTCAAAACACCTAACTTTTAAGCTCATTAGCTTAATGTTTTAGGCTACAGTACATATGTTCTATAAAAGCCTTGTGAGTTGTGACCACCTGTCCACATCACTGTTTTTTAACTCAGGCAGAGAAAGTAACTCAATTTATCAAGTGTGTGTTCTTTTTGTAACTTTTTTCTAATTTTGATGCTGATAAGTGATATTGCTTGAAAGTGAAAGAAGTAGTGGAGTTGATGAAAAGCCTTATTGAAACATTTGCCACCCTGCAAGAGGACATCGACCAGGTAGTAAAGGGATATCTCCAAGATTGAAACCAAAAACCAAAATGATTCCTCCCAATGGTGTCAGAGTAGATCGAGGGACAGTGAAAGCTCCTCTTCTAGGATGGATTTGTAACTCACCGAGATCAACACAGAAGTTGGGCTGACCGTATGGACAAGAATGAAGATGGAATTCCTGATTTTGAGGACCTCGACGATTTATAGTAAATTGGTTGAAGACTTAAAGAAGACCAGGAACTTTCTAGAGTAGAACTACAGACAGAGTTTGCTTAACTCTTTCCCGTCTAGTCTATAATTAAAATAGGCGGCGTTTTCTTTATTAACCCAAATTTAATTAACGAAATTATGTGTGGGCTGAGCGCTTAATATCTAACTATCGTAAGACTGAAGATTCTAACTTACTTCGTTGCGAAGAACAGTGTTTAAGAAACAAATTGATGTAAAATTTACACTTCGCTATCCACAGGAAGAGACCAAGGCGAGCACTTGTAAGTACAGTAATCCACGGGCAACGCCCACGTCTTTCTTGTCTGCATAGCGCCTGCATTTTAAACAGCAGTGACATTTAACTCATTCAGTTAGACAGACGAGCTTCTTAGAACCATTGATACCAAAAACATGGTTTGTTAGCTGCAGGAAAGCAGCAAGACGAGTGTTTAAAAATATAGTAGTCAGCGGCGACGCCCATATTTAGAGTCTTTATCACTTTCGTTTGGCCTGTAACTCCACTTTTTCACTACTATAAATCTAGTAAATGTTGTCTTCATATTGTATGCTTGTTAGTTTGTTCTATTTTTAAAGAGTTTAGCATAAATTTGCACTTTGCTACTTAGGTTGCAAATCTGCAACCTTGGCTAATTCGTGCATTGTTTAAAAGTTGCATATATGCAACTTTGGTTGGTAAAGGGTTAATGCTGGCCGCATCCAAACATGGAGTCATTTTGGGTTACCAAATGTTGCGGCAACAAAAACTCCACAGCTGGACTCCTATATGAAGACGAAGGTCAACAATGTTACAAAATCTATGGACAAGGAGCAGGCAAAAATCAAAACATTTGTAGGGGTAGTAGTCCTTTGTTGAAACTTGAGGTGACTTTCTCCCTGCAGAGACAGGGAAATTTGAGATATTTGTTTTCATATATTCAGTAATTGAAGTAAGAGGAGCTAAAATGAATTGAAGTAAGAGGAGCTAAAATGTCTAAACATTTTAGCTCCTCTTACTTCAATTACTGAATGTGACAACCAGGGAGGCTCATTATCACACAAAGAGGTCTTGATTGCTTTTAACACAGCTGTTCAGTTGATTGGTAATACCAAACAAATATCTCAAATTTCCCTGTCTCTGCAGGGAGAAAGTTACCTCAAGTTCAACATAGGACTACTACCCCTTGTCTGAGAGGATGAGAATTTTAAAGAAGCTACTCCTCTTCTGTTTGGACCTGACTTTGCTAAGACGTCAAAACAATATACTGACCACGTTAAAGCTATTAGGTCCAGCAATACCAGACCTGAATCTAAGCAACCTTTTTCGAAATGCCCAATCCCCCCAGCCCATTGGCTGGGTGAGGCTACAGCCAAAGACATTAGAGAGGTGGAACCCCCAACTTCAGGAGACGTGGTGGCAGATGGTGCCCATTCTTTGCCAGAAAACATTACCAAAGTACATTCACAAGATATTTTTCAATTAGAAAATGTAAAGAATACAGTACCTATTCGCACGAGGATAGTTCATGTTCAATCATTAGTAAAGGTAGCTGGAAAGTTGCAGCATCACTTGAGAGCAACTTGAAGTTGGTAATTAATAATTAGTGGGATTCATAGGCATAGGAAGATGTTTTTAAATGGGGTTACCAAGGCGATCTATCTCAATTGGATATTAAGAGGTATTATAGTATTATAATTATTATAGTTCAGAAGGTGTGGCCTTCACTCCAACTTCTCCAGCAAAGCAATTCAGACAAGGGAAAAGCATTTGAGAGATCTTCTTCCTTCCTTTTTGCAGGTCTGTGGGTATAAAAAATTTCCAAAATCCGTATCTTCTTTACCCAAGATATTGCCCGAGGCAGATGCATACAGCTTCCTATAATCTCTCTATTGCCTGTACCCTTGATAGTGACAAACAGAGCAGAATTCATCTGCATGTTGAGACTGTTGTGCACTGTGTATTTCACAGTGCTTCATTTAATGTAATTTGATTCTAATTCCGAAAACATTGACTTTGTGGGACACCTACTCTATTGTTCCTTTAGAGTTTCAACAGCTGGGGATGATATCATCTGTATGTCATTAATACGGCTGTAGCAATTGCTCATTAGAAGGAAAATGCAATCTATATATTGATCACATTGCAGAATGCAGGTCAGAGTTCCCTACCATAAAAGGAACAAACAAATTACTTCACCGTCATAAGGCAAAGATTGTTGTTATGCAGCAGACGTTTATGGTGATACTAAAGTGTTCATCACAAAAAGACTGTTATAGTCTGATAGATTGTGCAATTCATTAGGTTACTGTCAGTTACTATCCCTCGTCTTACTGATTATAGGTATATAGTGGGTCTTATATCCTTGGAAAGAGGAGTATATTCTATATATATATATATATATATATGTATAGCCATGTGTATATACATATACTATATAGTATGCTAATAGGTCCTGTATCACATCCGAGGACACAAAACGAGGGTCCTATATTCAGTATATAGGAACTATTAGCATACTGTATACAATATATTGTATGATGGTGACATCTCCTGCATAGTGTACACAGAGTGGTCAGACAGGTCTATATTTAAAAATATACACCTCCTCTTAGGTCTATATACAATATATAGACCTCACCACATCAAAGGGATGATGTCACATCATACTATATGTAATATATATACCATGGCTTCGAGGTGTATATGGCGAATATACAACCCGAGCCCCGAGATATCGAGGGGCTTCGAGGTTGTATATTCGCCATATACACTGAGAAGCCATGGTATATATAATATATTCTATAGCATGATGGATGGATGTGTGTCGACAAGTAACGATTGAGGACTTACGTGTCTGTGACGAGTACTCTAACTTTTTTCTTCAACTTGTCAATCTCCAAATGTGACTCAAACGAAAACCTAGTTGTTTGGCTGCACTGTTCTTTCTGTTGTTTCCTTTTTTTCAATGAAAGGCAGCATTTACCGTCTCCTCGTGTTCTCTTCATGACCATTCAGTATCTGATGTGCGCATTGCAATATGTGTATGAATATCATTATAGATATACTTTACCTAGTGAATGTCATTATAGCTGTTTAATATACACCTGTGGTTGTATATACACCTGTGGTTAGGTGTATATCGTGTATACAGAACCTGTCGGTACTTTGATGTTTCCCACAACTATAGTATATATATATATATATATATATATATATATATATACACTAATTATTAATTATGGTTCAAAAGATTGTTATTACAAAGTATCAATGTATACTAGGTATATATGTATTTTTCACATGATGTAGCATAATGAGCTCAGACGAGAACTTCACAAATGGACAACTGAGATGCCTGGAAAGAGAAAAGCCTATCCTTTGCTTTCATTTTTCTCAAACTTGAAGATTTTTCAAATGTACCAACTTTTAAAAACTAGACCATCAAATGTAGCTTCTATTATCAATGCAATTGATTGTAGTATGTTGTATGCAGGCACACCAATCAATGAATCTCAGAAGCAAACCATAACAACTGTGAGTATAAGGTTAATAATTATGAATTTTAATCAACCATTCTATATAATAGGTAGTAGATTCCCAACAAGTAAACGTATCTGATGATATCTTCTCAACTGTGGGATATTTCATTGAATTTGTATCAAGACCTTACATACCCCGGAATCTATTGGATAAAATACGACATCCTTCAATAAACTATAAGATCAAATCAGCATTCTTTCGACTTTATTCCATGATGGATTTCAACCATAATGAGGTTTACACTGTTGCTCTCAATCTTTTGGGGGAATTGCCTAATTCTTTCCAAGTTTTAGCCTGTACACACATTACAACACAAGAAGCTGTTACTTTGTTCTTTGAGAGAGTGAAGAATTACCATCACTTTCGGTATATAGTGATTGACATCAATATTCTCTCATTGGACATTCAAGAGGTATGTTTTGTAGATCTCTCTTTAATTTACTCACATCATATTGTTGTTACTATTGCACATTTTCTGTAGATTGTCATTAAGGAGTGTGTGAAACTGCTGGAGAATGGAAATAAAAACCACATTGCATATGATCTTGTCTTTATTGAAACGGGTCTTTCAATCATGAGAACAATGCCATGGTGTTTCCAGGATCATGTATGTTATTTATGCATGTAATTGACACTTACTCTTAGTGTTTCATCCAGTTTTTGTAGTTGATACTTTATTATATATATATAATTATTCGCTTGGGACATATGTGACTATGTACTGCGTATGTAGTTAAGTAAGTTGCATCATTTCGGGGGGTGTGTGCCTTTGTCAATTAATGTGCATAGCATGTAAAATGTGTGCTCCAAGTCTACAGACCAATAGGAAGAAAGCTGCTTGTAGACCAGTAGTTGTTCTGCTTGAAGTATATTCCTAAATTGCTACAAGCTCATTTTCAAAAGTAAGGGGAGTAGATAATCAAACTAATAAGTATAATAGACTGTTGTGCTTCAGGCATGAGAAAGTCAGACGTGAAATAATGATTGTTGGACACCACAAAGCAATGATACGAATACCTTTTCTTCATATGCCTATGTTAAAGTTTAAATCCTAATTTTCTTATTCTTTTCACAGTTGTCTACAGATAAGCAATTGCGAATTGGCATGGAACAATTGAAGAAAAAGATTTTATGTCAACTGGTTTATGGACATGCTGGTAATTCTTTCTTGCTTTTTGGAAATTCTTAGTAACCATAAATAAATCTGAACCCGCATGTTGTTACTCCCACACATCAAATTTGATGACATTCAAGCAAATGAGATTTACTACCTAGCAGCAACCCACTATATACTGTAGAATCAAACAGAAGTAGTAAAGCTGTAGTAATATTATTTATGTAAATGTTAACCTCTTTGCATAAAGGTAACAATCTGATTTTTACAATCAATTGTACACATGCATAGTTGTTTTGAATATTTTCTGATGTGACTGAGTTTAATAAATGCTTAACAGACACTTTGTAGTCTTCAATTTACAGATTACATTATATTTATATTGGCCCGCAAGGCGATCCCTATAATTGCTTTCCATTTGCTTTCTTGTATATAAATACATTCTTGTGCCGCCACACATACATAGTTGCGTCATTATGGGGGAAGTGTATTTGGTCAATTAATGTTCCTGGTGTGTAAATGAACATGATCTATATCCAGCTATCGCAGACCAGCAGGATGAATTCAGCTTGGGAAAACAGCAATTACATTGTAAAACATATACAAGAACTGCAACAAATAAGAAGAAAGTATATTATGTTGTTAGGATTCAAGTCATCAACAACGATTATTAATAATTACAAAGCTTTTTTCTCCATAATACCCAGTTTTATTTCAATTGTAATTATTGATATATATAAATAACTGATATAATGGGTATAATGAAAGATCAGTGTATCCACAGTTAGTAGTAATGATTTTATAATGTGTGAGTAATTGTACAATCTTTACTTAGGTGATGGCAAGTCTCATTATATAAAATATGTTATTGAAGAGAAAAAATCGGCACATCTCACAATTCCTGTCAACGAAGGATTTGATATTCAAAGCTGCATTCGTAAACTGAATTGTACCTCACAGAAAAGGGATGAATGTATGATTCACATCAATTTCTCTTTGCCTTTCATTAAGGTTTGCTTGTCATTAACAGCTGGACAGAACAATTACTCTATCTCTTGTTCGTGTAGGCGGAGCTGAGAGATACTTTAATTGTTGTGTCCAGCTGTGTGTGTGTGTGTGTGTGTGTATGTGTGTGTGTGTGTGTGTGTGTGTGTGTGTGTGTGTGTGTGTGTGTGTGTGCGTGCGTGCGTGCATGCGTGCGTGCATGCGTGCGTGCATGTGTGTGAGGGGTTTTGGAATCATTGTGGTGACTTAGTCTCTCTATTATCTAACATATTTCACCATCTCTCAATCTAAAGCTTTGGCAGTTCTTATTTAATTACCAATAGTATGAATGACATTGACATGTAAACCTGTTTTATATCCATAGGCTTTGTTGCTTTGAAATCACTATTTGACACAGATAGTCTGTCCTTTTGTGGTAGAGTTTTGGCACGATTGCAAACCTCCCCTATCTGGTGATGCTTACATACACCAGTTTAACCTGCACATCAATTCATGTGTACATTTAATAAGTACTTCCAAACCATCAAATGTACATAAGATGCCTCTCCTATTGAGTCATAAAAGATCAATATACTCTCTCTAAATAATGATTAAGATTAAGTACATGTATGTACTTATAGTGAACACTAAGATATAATTACAATGATATTTCTATATTTTGCATTCTAAATTATGATTGTGAGTGCTTGTTTTCTATGCATCTAAATGTTTGCGTTTTATTTATATAATTAGTTATAAAAAGGTTTCTGGCATATACTTGTTACAGCTAAAATTTCATTAGTTTTCCTAAATCCACTCTTGTATTGAGTATTTGCTGTAATACTGTACCTCACACTTATAACATTAGGTAACTGAAGAGGAAAGAAAGGCATTTGTGAATTCATGCAAATTGATAAACTGGTTTTTCTTCAGCATGCTCATTTGTGGTTACGTGGAAGACTACCAGACTGGAGAATCATTTTCTTTAAATCAGTTCAAAGAATTACGGCTTTATGTTGAGGTACCGACACTAAGCAAACTGTACTAGATAACTATGTCCTGTGCAACATTTTCATAGGTTCCTGTGCTTAACCAGACATCACAGGAAGAGTCATACCTGACAGACTTTAATAAACATTTCCCAGTTTTCTCATTCATTGGTACAAAAAAGTGTATAAGTTCAACATCTATTGCATATGATGCCTCGTCAGCTGATGCTATGCTAGTTTGTAAATACTTCAAAGCAAAAGAGTTAAACCAACTTGATAGACTGCACAATGGTTGGTTTACATTGTAGTTGGTGTATATTGTGAGTTATCATTTAAATTCTTCAGTTCCTCCTAGATGGAAAAGATTATTTAAAAAAGGGAACAAGGATCATGGAATCAGGATAGGAGACTGCGAGGATCTCAATTCTACAGAATGTGTTCAATTGCTCAATGAAATAATGCCCGGTCATGTGAAAACCAGAAAATTGTACCAACGAATGTTTATTAGGTCTGTGTTCATTGTATACACATTATACATGTACTCGATAATGATTTACATTTTTCTAACTGTAGGTACATGTATCGCCGATGTCATTTTATGGAAGAAAGTTATCACATGAGATACTTTGAGGGGAAAATACCGTCAAAAGATCGAAATGGACAGTATATTGAACTTGATGCAAAAAACCTACGTTCATCACTATTGGATATAATGAAGAATGAAGTCTCTGAAATGTGTGCAAGTGGAAAGGGTGAAGGGTTTGAACCCCCTCATATGCAAGTAAGTGATACTTCAGTGTACTATCAGTGTACAAAACAGGAGTTGTGTATGATTATAATCAAATGTTTTAACATACCAATACATGTTGATCCTGACTCTTCCATAGTTGTAACTATTTAGTTGGAAAAAGGGATTTGTAATTTCACAAGGGCCCTTCCTGTAGGCCATTAACTGACAACTTACAAGCATTCTTGGCATAAAAGGCGGACTGAACCATATGTCAAATTAACTTCACTAAGGTGACCCTTGCCACATTGGTGTAGTGAGGGTGCAATGCTGATGTGTCTGACACCTACCCAGTCGTACACACCTAGCCCTGCACAATACATGTAAGAGGAGAGTGTATGTCATAACCTAACATAAAACCTAATTTTGAATAAGTAAACATTAAATAAGTGGAAAAATACAAAAACAATTTGAATAGTATACATAAAGTAAATTACGTAATAGATCCATTCAATAAGTAGGCAAGGACATGTTACCATTGATGGTGGGATGGAGATGAGGGAGTCTGAATATACTAGCCATATGCAGCGGACTTTCATCAGCCAAGGGTCTTAATCAAAGAGTCACTCAAGCAAACTTGAGCAGCTGTAGTAGCTGGCCACAATTGTGAAACTGCGACAGCAAAAACTAATTATGAAATCTTGAATCCTACTACCTGTAGTTCCTGTCTCACAGCTGTGACAAGTGATCATGGGAAAGTGGTATGCCATCCTGGGTAGGGTTGTATACTGCTAAAGGAGCCAGAACTGAGCCTAAAGCCTCTCCTGTTTGGTGATCCCAGCACGAAATGGATCAATTTTGCTCTGCAGGGGGTGTACAGCCAGATAATGAGGGTAGTGGTACGAAGGATGCCCAGTGTGACAGGAAGATTCTATAGTCTTGTGTGTGAGTAGGAGAACCTCATTGCATGACTTTTAGCACATACTCTAGACAGGGGCAAACAACAAGGATAGGTAAGGTAGGCCATGTCATGTTTGAGAGAAATGAGTCGCGCTCAAGTAGAATCAAATAGACTGATAGGACAATGAATTGGTTAGATCTGCCAATCTTATTAATAAACTAAAATGGAGATAAGTGGTGAAACAAAACACAGGTTGCATGTCACCTAATACAAAACAAAATGAGATAATTATAATTGTCCAATATTCACTGGAATCCCTACTCGGAACTAGAATCAGTTATTATACTTAAAACTGTCAATGGCTTGGGTTTTCGGGGGATTCATCTGATCTGTTTGTATTCCAATTCCTCTATGATATCTGACCAGTCCTTAGTTGTGTGGCATTGACGCCACGGTGTGGGCAGGTTGCATAAATGTGCTTATTGGTATAGGTTCCAGGTTACCTGCATGACCCTTATTTAGGAGACTCAGATGTACAAAAATGATTATAGTCTTCTTGCTAAGTGTGACGGGTGCAGCAAGGATAAGTTAACCTAATTTGAATCCATTGAACCAATTTGTATAGGACAGGCTACAAAACTGGAGATAAGCCAGAACTTAGTACTAACAGACCTCCAGGGAACACAGAAAATAGTGATAGACAAGTTCTTTACTACACTTATTGATGCCTTGGAAAAGGCAAATGGTTCATTGAATATTAGTGTCTATCGTATGGGTACACAAACAGACAGATACCTCGATTTTTACTCCCACTGTCCCAAACATGTTAAAAATGGCTCAGTCAAGTGGCTAAGTCCATTATTACAATTGACTCTGATCTATCACAGTAAGAGCAGTTGATGGCACAGGGAGTGATTTTGTATGATGTCATACAACACACTGTCCCATAATATGCAGCACTATTATAAACGTCTATCTATCATACATTGCTTCATTACCCTCATAATGGCTAGAGAAGTGTTGGGTGCTAAAAAACCAAACTTTTGTAGGTAAAGATGAATAGATATATGCCTAGCAAACTTAATTGTTCATATAGATCAGTGGCGGATCTAGGGGGGGGGGGGGGGGGTGGGTGGCTTCTTTGGTTTCTGTGGAAACCACCTTTCAAATTTTAAAATTCAAGTTTTGCAAAAGCATGTTGTAATAACAAACAGTAGAAGGAGCACAGTGAATACAGTAAAGATGATAAGTAGATAAAGTTTATAACTACATACATATAATTATACTACATGTGTACTTCAGTAATGATGTTGCTAGTCTGCAAAAGTCTGAATCTGAATCAGATGATTGGCAGCAGTAGTGGTTAGGACTGCAGTGAAGTTTGGTTTCTTCTCACACTCAGTGTGGTCATAGATATTATATCAGTGGTCTGGTTGTGAATCTGATGCTTGTGTTTCATCAAACAATTAGTATAATAAATCATGATTGCTAGCGCTAAGTAAGCTTGCATACCTTTCCTAACTGTCTCGATATAACATCAGGCTACTTAGTGCCCGAAAGAGGAAGTTGTAATTAGAAGATCATTTACCATACTCTGCATAAATAATGAATGAACAAAAAACTTCCTTCTTAAATTTCTAGATCCTCCACTGTAGATGATATAGCTCAAGCCCAAGTGATTGTTGGAATGAAATTATCACAGTGAACAGCAAACTATTAATATACATATAAACAGACAAAACAAATGAGATGAAAATGAGCATGCGAAGGAATGAGAGAACAGGTTAATAATACTGCCGGTGTGAGGTGATGGCTTACAGGTTTAGAGTGTGATGGAGGATGCCTACAACTCTGTGCATGTGTTGAGTTGCTGAGTTTAACCTATCTTTTAATTGTATATGGGGATGTAATAAGCACAAAGGCTAAGTTGCTACTTTCAGACTTCCATAGTTCCCCTAAGCCATTGACTTACAACTACCAAACAGGCAGGAATGAAGGTATACTTAGAGTAAAATGGGGACTACTCCATTAGTCATATTACCATCACTATTTACCCTTTTCATGTTGATGCAGCGAGGGTGAAGTACTGATAAGTCTAAGGGAGTACCCCAGTCATACATTTAGCAATGCCCAGTACATGCAGGAAGAGGGTGCATTCTGCACCCATGACGTACACTACAGTTAGATAAGGGTGTGCATGTCAGAACCTGACATCCTCCAATAGTGCATCCATGCACTATACTTCCTATATCTCAGCAATGAATATTTGGGAACTACAAACAATATACAACTATGTACAACCTAACACTTAACAAGTAAGAATAACAAATCAATGAAGACAATACATAGTGAAATAAAGTATCCTTATATGGCGACTGTCAATCATTGCTGATGGTGTGTGCCTACCTTTATGTGTATTCTGAATACTGGGATCTGAAAAAGTGTTACACCAGTCTCAATACGCAGATCTTTGAGGTAATTGAAACTTGTTAAAAATTCATGCATCCTTTCTCTGCTGCATACAGCATCTATATATCAGTATTAGTTGCACTATTACAAGCTTTGTACTTCCAGAATCTTCCTACTTGTCTATAGCTTGAGCGCATGTTCTTTTACCTACTCCTGGAATGACATAACCTTATATGCAATCATAAGGACTGCCCTTTGTACCATAAAGATATGAAAAAATTGTGACAATTGAGTAGTACATGAATTATTTAAATTAATTAAAAATCTGTTGTAATAACTGAATATTGGTGACATAAGCAGTGAACTTCAAGAGTGTTGATCAAAATGTCAAACAAACCAACCTGAGCAGTTGTAGTAACTGCCCCAAATTCTGATACTGTAACCACTGAAATATGAAATATTGAATCCTGCTACCTGTAATGCTTGTCTCACTGCTGTGACGAAATTGTCATTGGAAAGTTGTGTGCCATTCTGATAAATGAAAAATGGACCTTGCAGGAGTGTGTTGCTTTAACAGCTAATCATGCCAGAACAGAAGTGATGATCATGCATAGACCCTCTCCTGTTCTGCCTAAATACAAGGTGATCCCAGCACTAAACTGATTGTTTTTGTATGTAAATATCAGTGGCGTGGTGTGGTCTTGGTGATTGGCACTGGGAAATAGTCAAGCCCTCTCATTGTAGTGGCTGATATTGGATGACCTAGTCAATCAATGAATGGCAGTAGCAAACCTTGTCCCAGCTGATCTCGAACCACAGCTACATTTTGTCTTGTCTGTCTTTGGTATGACAATATAGATGTGGAACAACTAGTAAATGATACTGACATTGTTATGTGAGGGCTGAAACATTTAGAGCATGGTGTAAGATGCCATGACTCATATGCAGAGTCATCAGATGCATGGTCAAGTGGATGGCCCATTTACTATTAACTGTCTTTAAACTTGTAGTTTAAACTTGATCTAAAGTTGAATGTAAATAATTAAGTATATTATACTTAATACTCTTAAATCCAACTTATGATTTCAACCATGTAGCTTATTTACAGTGATGGAGCTTTCAGTGTACTCTCTCGTACTGGTCGTCTGTCACTTGATGAATCGGAGATGATAGAAACGTTTGGATTCCATTTTCCGAGTCCAATGTGAGTATTGATTTTTTGTGAGCTATTCAATCATCTAACTCATGAAATACAACGAAACTGCATTAAGGATGAATGAATATAATTTACATATGTTTTTTTCTGTTTGGTTTTATTTTACTTATATAGGAAGTTAGAGAAACAGGAAACATTGCAAGATTGTCTTTGTACTGCTTTGCAGATACGCAAGGATCCATCTTCGACAGGGCTCTCCGTTCTCCAAAACCAAGGCTATGTTTTAACTTTAGATTATCTACTCAAGATGTTGAGTGTTCATGAGAGACAGCAGTGTGGAATGCCAGTAATAATCTCAGGAGAAACAGGGGTTGGGAAAACATTTCTATTAGAAACACTTTCAAAACTCTATAACCACTCCTATCAGCAAAGCCTTTCTCTTTGGAGAGAATATCTAATGGAATACATAAAACAGCAACTTCGTTCATTAATTTCATCACCTGATGATTGTACAATTGTTTACAGCACCTGGAAAACTGCACAAGAGTTTGAAGACATGTTGTCATCCTTATGTGATGCTGTAAAACAAAAATTTCTTGAAAAAGTTCTTTCCTGGTTCCATAAAATGCAGAAAGAAAGGAATATTAGTAATGTTTTCCCACTAATACAGTTTCTTCCAGTTAGCAGAGAAATTCCTCAATATTTGATGCTGAGGTGAGCAACACAGCAAAAAAGTGGAATATCCTATTTTGCACCTACATAAGGAAATGTGACAATTCCGATAACTAACATGTATCTGGTGGCATACAATAGACCTGAATTTCAGGATAGTTAATGAAATTTGGGTCAATCATATACTGGATACACTTAAGGTAGCTGAATTGTCACATTTTCTTATGAATTTCTTTGTGGATAAATACCAAATCCACTGTAAAGCTTCATTTTGATTTATGCAACCTCTCCTTTCCATCCTTAGAGTGTGACCTCATTACTGCTAAAATTCTTGTTTGGCAAGCAAAGGCAGCTATTTGAAGTGAAGAAGATTGATCCTGGTATGTTTTTAATCCCATGATAATTTGTAGTTCCAATTCCACTAATGATGATTTCCATTATAACTGATTACCATGTTGTGCAGAACATGTGTCATCATGAAAGAGTAAAGAGTACATGGAATGACTCACTGCATGTACGCTTTCAATGGCAAGGGGTCTGCACAGCACAACGTTCATTTTGTACTAGAATTAAATTTAAATTTATGAAAACTATTGTGGTTAAAGGAGGAATACTTAGAGATCCCTTAATTTTTATTATGAATATATATACGTGTATAACCAACCATGCACGTTTATCATGATTTCTTGGCATTAATACTAATAGTGTATTAATTCATGTGTGATCATAATTTATTATTAGGATTGACACCTTCTGATATAAAGGAGTTTCTGCAACCAATCATTGATGAAGAAGGTTCACTTGAATTAAATTTTGACAAGAGACCAAAACTTACTGTAAGTGATAGTTTTCTCCAATAAATATTTGTATTACATAATGACTATTAATTATTTTGTTGTTAGATTTTTTTTGATGAAATTAATACAGCTTCCTGTCTTGGATTTTTAAAGGAGATTATAATTGATCATACCTTGGATGGAAAGGTATCTTATGATTTACCTCAACAATTTGTCATTAACTTCATTTAATTACCTTTTTTAGCCTCTTCCTCAAAACATATTTATTGTTGCAGCTTGTAATCCTCATCGAACAAATAGCCTTTGCACTCTCTCCAGTGCAAGTAATGACACGTGGTTCAAAGGCGATTACTTGGTACGTCCACTTCATCCCTCGTTTGAGCTCTTAATGTGGGACTTTGGCTCATTGAAAGAAAGTGAAGAACGAGATTATATTCTGTCTAAGTTTAAATTAGTGGACAGTCAATTGACAGAATTAGAACGTCAGACACAATTAAAGAAAAGTTTCTTGACAGAATTAGAATGTGAGACACTAATAAAGAAAATTTCATTGAGCCAACGTCTTCTTCGACGGTTTACTAAGGATTATTTGATTGATGCCAATGTGGCTGAGAAGGATGCCACAGCTGCTAGTTTCAGCTCGGTTAGTCAAAGAGATATCCAAAGGGTACTTAAGTTGTACATTTGGTTGAAATCTTCTTTCCAACTATTGGAAAAGTATGGCTATTCAGGCACATCTGAAGAAAGGTCTTATGGTAATAATTGGCAGCTATCAGTGAGAGCTCTCTTTGTATCACTCGCATTAGTGTACTACTTTCGCTTGAATGCAAAGTACAGAAAAGAATATGCTATTCAGATAGATGCACAACCATTCTTGGTCACACAGGTAACTGAGGGTTGTCATAAGGGTAGCTATCGTGTTGAGGGAATTAGTGTTACTTTTACAAAAGCTTTGAAAGATGAACTTGACTGGCTTATGGAAAACATTGATTGCCCCATTGGAGTAGCAGATACACAAGCTCTGAGAGAAAATTTATATGCTATCATTGTATGCTGTATGGCTCGTATTCCACTCATTATAATAGGACCACCAGGTTGCTCAAAAACCCTTTCATTCAAGATAGCCCTTGCCAATCTCCAAGGTGAAGTGTCTCCCAAAAAAGTATTCAGACACAAGATAATGAAATCCCTTGATCCTCACATTTATCAATGCTCAAAACATTCCACAACTGAGGATATTAAAGCACTATTTAAAAAAGCTAAATCTCGGCAGAAGCAGATAGATAATAGTGGACATGGTGCAGTTTCTGTTGTCTTGATGGATGAGGCTGGCCTACCAGAAGAGAACTTACAAGTCCTAAAAGTTCTTCATTATCACTTGGATAATCCTGAAGTGTCTTTTGTTGCTCTAACAAACACAATTCTTGATGCAGCAAAGTCAAATCGAGCAGTTTGTCTATTTCAAGTTAATGCTTCAAATGATGATTTGCAACAACTTGCTAGTACATTAATGGGGTATAAGGATGTAAAAAAAGTCCCAGAAACCTTAAGTAAACAACTACAATGTATTACTAGCATTTATTCAAAAGAGATGGCATCCCACAATTTTAGTTCCATATTCGGTTTAAGAGATTTGATGCATTTTTTCTCATATATGCGAAAAAACTTGTTAAGTGATCACAATTACATATCTCCAAAATTGCTACTAAAATCCCTTCAAAGGAACTTTTTAGGAGCTGAAGATTTTAAAGGATTAGCGGGAAAATTTCTCTCTGAGGTAAGTGTGTACTACACACTATAGCTATTAGATATTTATTACCATTGCTAAAAAAAAAATTATTTTGACGGGTTGTGGAAAATGTATGTTATTTATGTTGTGTTTGGTTCACCTGGAGACCAGGCCTCTACACTTATGATACATGGGCAGAGTTGGACCTGATTCCCAAACTAAAAGGTCATAATCTATGCAGACAAGAATTTTTGCCTCATAATACATACTATGAGTACAGTTTAATGCAATTTGTGTATGTGGGGCATTCACATGCAACTTTTGTCTGCTTTCAGGGTTAAAATCTGACCCTTCTCCGCTCATGTGTCATAATGTGTGTGGGTGGAGGGGGCCGGGTCCTAGGCTATGTTTAAGCAAATTGTTGGGTGAGAGGTTTTGGGACATTGTAGTAATTCAAACACTTGTTGCCATGTAGTTTGGTGTGAGCAAAGTTAACCCTGAAATGCTGCAGACACCTCTAACAGTTTTGAAGTCAAGTTTGGCAGACAAACCAGAAGACCTCTGCTTTGAAAATGAAGTTCGATACAAGTTGCTTATTGATCACAGTGAGGATGAATCACTAGTTCGCTTCCTGTTTAAATTTGGCATCTTGAAGAGATCAAATTGCAGAATATATGCACTCAGTAAACTTCCTGGTGACAGACTTCAAAAGGTTAGTTCAGTTTGTAATATTCATGATAATATTTTGTATCCTGCTGTCAGAGTGCTTTGCTATCCATTTACTATATACATCTCTTAATCTTGATAATCATGTACCGACAAGTTTTAACATAAGGAACAACTGGTGGAAAAAGTCTTATGTACCAACTGAAGGCTGATTTACATAATGATGCTAAACCTTGTGTTGTGACAAAATTTGGAAAACTGATTGATCAATTGCAGCGCAGCTAATGCAAAGATAGTAATTGATTCTGTTGTCATTTTTTGTTGCATTTGATTGCATTGAAGGAAGTGCATTATGTTTACAATACCATGCATTGACACAACACAAAGAACCACAATGCTTTGAATCATTATGTGAACCAGCCTGTAGTCACAAAAGGAATAAGGAGAACGACATTTTTTGGAAACGTGATGTACACGCATAAAATTAACCTTTTTTTACACAGCATATTCAATTCATATTAGTGATGCTAATGCTTAAGAATAATAAAAAACATTTTCAATTAAAAATGATAGCATATGTAGGGATGTCAAAACCCAAAAAGTATGTGAACAAAGTCAGGATGGCCTGGGTAGCAGCAGGAACAAGATTAACAAACCAATTCCATAAAAGGTACACGTCACTAATGAGCACGAGACAAAGTAGCTATGTACATAAGTAGGGTTATATGGAATTGGTTTGTTAATTTGTTCCATCTGTTACCCATCCTACATATGCTATCATTTTTATTGAAAATGTTTTTTATTATTCTTGCTTCCATTGTTTTTTTTGAATGCAAGTTAGTTGTAGCGTTATTATTCAAATGTTTTATAACTCATAATGTTGGTACTCAATAGTATCAATTGTGTGTAAAGTATGAGCGATTGAAATTCATTGAAAATGGCTTGTATATAAACATAAAGTACTAATTTAAATATAAATGTAGGATGTTGAGATTGGAAGCCACAGTTCTGTAAAATATTGCTGTAAAATATTCTTGTCATTTTTCTATGTAATATATTTTAAAGTTGAGAAAATTAATGAATGCGTTAGATTTTACATAAAGGTTTACATAAGTAATAAAACAACTGCATAGTACCTATAACATAGTTAAATAGACCTGCACATATTCCTTTTGTATGGTGGGTATTAATTAAGAACTTCATATAATTAAGCATTTATATCAATATACATGATGTTATAGGAGATGTAGAAAGAGAGAAAGAAAGAAAGAAAGAAAGAAAGACACCTGAGACAATGGAAAAATGAAAAGAGAGTTGCCTCAGGTGGCATGTACATGTATAGCAGACACCTAAGTAATAAACTTACCGTTGCAGAAACTAATCAAGCTGTCCCATGTTAAATAGCCTCTTGGTCAAAATATATCAATGTAATCAGAGAAATCGTATCACCTCAGTTGTGATCCATCTTGTCATTTTATTCATGTCCTATTATACAAATGAATGGTTGGCATTAATTGGAACATACATCATGGATAATTCCTAAATAATGCTAACACAATCAAATAATACATGTTCAATACTGAGGTGCGTGGTCAATTTGTAGGATGGGCATTAATTGGAACCTACATCTTGAGCCTTGAATATACGTAGAAAGGTATTCTGTTACAAATTGAAATAATTACAAAAACTAACATTGTATGAATGGGAGAAATATTTATACCAAGCTGGTAATAAATCACAAAGGAGTTACACGTACACTGGAACCAATCTTTTAAATGTTCAAGAGAGTGAGCATGAACTACACTTACAGTAATCTTAGAACCTAGCGAACAACCATATCACCAGGCTCCAGACCACACCGCTTGTGGATGTGGTACTGTATTGTTGTCCACCCTCCCTGCCACCCTCTCACTTTGGTTCTTTAGTGCTAAGCGTACCTGTAGTTGAAGATATCTATTATAGATTAAGCAGTGAAGAGATAACATGTGTCTCATAAGATTAATATATACAATATCATCAACTATTATACACAGTTATGGTCAGTGTCTGTACATTTCAACTATTATCTAATGGATTTCATCTTGTAAGGCGAAGTCTAGCTAGCTATATTCTCTTTTTGCACAGTCACAAGAAAAGCACAGGAAATGTCACTTTCATATCTCAATTGTGACATGATACCATAGAACTTCAAAGGGGCAGCCCAGTGGTTTAGACATGATAATAATTATTGTGTCACAGCAACATTATCATCACTATGGCAATGGTCGTCATGCCATAAACATGTTAATGACCAATTCCAAACACTATATGCCAAGTAGTGTGCTGTGACGTCACCAGCGTTCTTGGGCTTGCAGCACTCAAAGCATTTGTGACGTCACAGCACAATATTTGGCATACAGCATCCGTGAGTGGTCAATAACTTATACTTGTGGATTCACAGCAGATTTTGTGTATTATACATGTATTTAACATTACATGCTTTTTGAACACATTTATAAATAAATTTCTTTTGGTCCCTTTTAGAGTTGGTAAATTGATATAGTATGAATCAATAACATAATTGTAGTAGAAAAGCCATTATATGGGTTGTTGAATACTATGTTGATCGGGCTTTTATTACAGTTTCAGTCATCAGTTGAATTCACTAACTAACAATATCCATGGCATGTAGAATTTTGTATAGATTCAAACATCAGGAAAGTAATTGTTATTTTATTGTTGGGATGTTCATAATTATAGTACGTAGTTGTATAATTTTTGCAGAAAACATTTCTGAAGACAAATTTTGTTTTCTCCCTTTTGATTTGTTATAGTATGAATCCAGAACATAATTTTAGTAGAAAAGCCATTATACATGGGTTGTATATTATTATGCTGACTGGATGTTTTCAGCTTTCAATTTGAATTCAATAACTAATAGGATCCACAGCATGTAGACTTCATATAGATTATATTGGATTGACGATTGTCTATATGTGTTCTGGTTTTAGGAAAGTTCTATCAGTAATATAGCTTTGTAATTTTGATGAAGATAGTAGTTTTGAAATAGGATATTAGCTACACTCACCTTGCATGCGTAAAATTGGATAAACAACTAGCTAAACTAAACCCAAGGACACAAAATTCAATAGAGAAAGAAGAAATGTACTAACATTGAACGTAATTGTTATATTATAGTTTAGGTTACTGTGATAATCTCCCTGCTAATTGAACAATGGCAGATTAGATTATCAGTATTGTATCAAATGCATTAGATTTGTATCGGTGTATGGTAAACAGTATCGTAATCACTATAATAGATACCATAAACATCAATTAGTGTGGTCATAGGTTATTGTGGATACAGACGTACATAATTTGTCATGATGAACATTGAAATGTGACATAAAAATAGTAAAGTATTATTATATACATAACAGTTTAGTACAGTCTACTAAGAAATTCTTGCATGTCAAAATTAATCATCAATTAATATAATGAGGCTGTTGTATAGAACGTACGACCTCAAAATGATTTCGGGGATGATTAATATGCATAGACGTTTGTTGGATATCATCATTCAAAATTCTGTCTACATAATGAGGGGAATATCTATGCCAGTTAAGATCATCAGTGATATATATGAATACACAAGATTGTAATCGATGGAACAATGTAAAATCTCAATTTCTGTGTCCCAAATATGAGGTTGGTCCATACCCATATCTTGCATATAATCCTGAACACTAGAATATTGAGGAGGTATATGATGACCTAATAAGAAATGGGCAATATCTACACTTGAACCACCAGGTCTCAGTCTGTTTGATATCACATACAGAAGACCAAGTGTAGTACATGCATTATGCTGCCACTGCTCATCAATTGAATAGACTTTAAATGGCCACATCTGTTCATCTCTAGGCTTATAATATGTGACAATGACCTTTTAGCTATATTGAAAAGTCCTAAATGATTGGACAATGTAATATCCATTGTTCTATGTTTGCTTTCACTTGTTTTTATAACAACCAAACATTTCGGTCGTTATACAACTACCTTCATCAGTGGTATAATAATAATTACAAACAAGATATATAGAGAAAAAAGTATACCTATGATTGCTTGGTGTCCAGCATTCAGTAATCTCAGTCTTTATCAAGCCTGAAACACAACAGCCTATTATAGTTATTATTTTGATTACCTACTCTCCTTATATTTTAAAGGATCTTGTAGAACTTTAGAAATATATTTTAGGTAGAATAGATTGCTATTAGTTCCAGTTTCTACGTAGCAGCTTTCTTTCTTTCTTTCTTTCTTTCTTCCTGCTGCTGTAGCAGAGATAGAGCATGCATTCTATTATGCACTATGCCCATTAATTGACTGAGCCCCCGGGAATGACGCTTAATTACGTATATAACGCATGCTCACGCATACGTAGTACAGTAGTACTCTCTATGTAAGGATGGCACCAAAAAAAATGGCGACCCATACATTTCAATTGCAAGTGAGGAGCTGAAATCTCTGGTGTTATATACAGATAAGTTCTAATACACACATACCTATTCATATCTAGTGTTTTTATGACTACCAACACCGTCTAGATGGCCAAAGATTGTCGTTAAGGTAGAGAATCGGCGAGTGGCAAAACTGGCAAAATCTTCATATTATTATTATTATTATGATTATTTTTCAGACAAATCATTTTTTTGTTTGTTGAACTATCACAATGATTCTAGCACCATTTCAGTCGCATTTGTAGTAAAATTCTGGTTTACAAGTATTGAGATGATATCTTCAGATACTATGAAAGAAGACAGTCTTAGCGACTACAAAGATTTGATCTTGAATTGAACGCCATTTTCCTAAGTGGAATTTAATTACGCATGCGCATTTGTATACTTGGAACATGGAAGCTGAAAAGGTGGAAGTGCTTTTTGCATTGGAATCATAAGCACAGTAATAACGTTTGTGAGCAAATACATTCTTATAATATTGAATATAATAATTATTAATATTAAAGCCATTGTATAATAATATTATATGTTATGATAAGCATTGGAATACTGAATGGTTGACACAGTGACAGATACTACTTCTTGTAGGACTGCAGACAGTGCTGTAAGGGAAATAGAGAATAGACATCATCTGTAAGTGAAAAAGAATGCATAAATAATTGATACATACAAAAAACTGACCTTCATTGATTAACAAATTTCAATGAATATATGATTGTATGATTTCGTGATATAATATAACCTACACCAGTATTTCTGCAATCTACAAAAAATATTCACACCATTCAGAATGAAAACAATGGAAACAAGAATAATAAAAAACATTTTCAATAAAAATGAAAGAAGATGTAGGGACGTCAAAACCCAAAAAGCATGCGAACAAGCTTGGGATGCTAACATACTATTAAACAAACCACTTCCATATAACCCTACACCGCTATAAAGCAAAATACAAAGAGCTGTAATTATGTAGGTTTATATGCTGTACTTATGTAGGGTTATATGAAAGTGGTTTGTGTAATTTTGGGTAGTATGTTAGCATTCCAACCTTGTTCGCATGCTTTTTGGGTTTTGACGTCCCTACATCTTCTTTCATTTTTATTGAAAATGTTTTTTATTATTCTTGTATATATAGTATGCTAATAGGTCCTATATCACATCCAAGGACACAAAATGAGGGTCCTATATTCAGTATATAGGACCTATTAGCATACTATATACAATATATTGTATGATGGTGACATCTCCTGCATAGTGTACACAGAGTGGTCAGACAGGTCTATATTAAAAAAATATAGACCTCCTCTTTGGTCTATATACAAAATATAGACCTCACCACATCAAAGGATGATGTCATCATCATACTATATATATATATATATATATAGTTCGAACCTGTGGGAAAGCAATCATAAGGATGGCCATACAGGGCCATAAAAACATTCTACTGTTTATACTATATTAGACCTTTTAGCTGGCTTGTAACAGTCTACATATATATTAGTACCCAAAGGTTTTTTCTTTTGTTTTGGTTTTGTATTTCTAGGTAAAATCTTGCTATAAGTTGTTGACCTCTTGGGCTCAGGCTGATCATTTATACTAGTAAGCTTACGTTTTCTGTTTGTCTTAGATCGAGGTGGTAATGAATAAACTGGTAGTTGTGTATGATTTCCCATCAATCAATTAGTTTCCTTTAACAGAGCTAATGCTAACCATGATAGATTTAGAATGAAATGCAACCAGCTACAGGTGTTACCCTGAAAGGGATCTGACTCTAGATAATGCTACATAAGCCATACCATCACTAAATACATTCTCAGAGAGATCTATAATGGCACAATTTAGTGACAATCCCTGGCATTTATGAATAGTTATAGCAAGTGCTCTTGACAATTTTTATATTGTATGGCTGATTAATATGATCAAACTGAACAGTTACTTGTGGTAATGTAATGCACATAACAGTACTCATAGCACCATTAACTAATCCTGATTTTGTAACCAAATTGCGTCGCAACATGACTTGTGCACCAACAGCCAATGAAAGCTTTGCTTCCAGTCCCACAGTCTTGTTACAATCACTGTTAAGTTTCTTTAATTGCTTTTTTATTTCATTTACGTATACTGATAGTCTCATCCCCTTCATCAGTAAATACTAGTTCGTATCAATGGAAATTAGAAAGTTAAGCATTTCCATGTTGAAGTCATGACATGCTTTTCTAGTGGGAAAAAGACACGCTGGACTTTGACCATGCACTTTCCTGAAGGTCATTAAATTTTTCTGATAAGCGCATTGTAATTACTCTCTTATTAAGGATTAAAATAGTTTCATCAGTGGGAAAACCCACATATAACACTATACAACATGGAAGAAAACTCACTGTTCTTTTTTTATTTGACACTCATTTATAGTATAAAGGACAGAATCTCTCCAAATATTAACTGAGGCTGCACATCCCAGTTTGTATGATAATGTTTTGTTAGTTGTAGTTTAGAATGTTTGCCAAGTTTAGACTAGATACAATAGAAACTTCATCTATAATAATTATTTTAACATTATGAAGTGAAGTTTGTTGATCCACTGTTTGATAATTTGGATGACCTTGATTTCTCTACTTCAATTCCATCGTCTGAGCAACCTTCACCCTCCCCAAATGATAAACAGCTGTGTTAACAAATCAGGAGATCTACTCGTATTTGTAAACCACCCGATAGGTATGAACCTTCATGGTGAGGGAGGAAAATGTGATATCTTCCGACTCCAGAACATTGGCTCCATAGAACATTAATAGATCATATTTTTATTATTGTAATATTTAGCCACTATTGTAATGCAATTGTTCAGTTATTGTATTTGTAGACAATATGATTTAAGTGATGTGTATATAAATTCATTCTGTTTTTAATAATAAAGAAAGTTGCTGCTAAAAATATATACCCTAACTCTTTGGGACTGTAACATATTCTGTCAATGAGGATAAAACTCAGAGTAAACTCATGGCAGTTTTTTACATTTTATGGCTCAACTCAGACAGCTCTGTGAGTTTTGTGAATTTGGGGACAAATTGAATGAGATGCTGAAGGAGATGGACCTTCACTGTTTGGTTGTAACCGGCTAGAACACATTAAGTTGAACTGGAAGGAGATACATTTTCTGCTCTCAAAACCTTTAACATTATGATCTCTACTCGAAAGGTATGCAGACGTATTCAAACCTGAACTGGGTACTTTCTCAAAGATATCAAGGTTGATTTACACTTAAAACCTGATGTCCCGCCAAGGTTCTACAGGGAAGATCTGTGCCCTTCGTCTGAAGAGAAAAGATTGAACAAGAACTATATTGTCTCATCTCTGAAGGAATTATCCAACCAGTGAAGACAGCCAAGTGGGCAGCTCCCATAATAGTTGTGGTAAAAGATGATGGGACTGTTCACATATGTGGAGACTTATCTCATATAGTTTAGTACCACGTACTGATTGAAGAATTGTGCATAAATTAGCTTCAAGACCTTCATCACAACTATCTACCCTATTTAACAGTGAACTGACTGACATAGGTCGACTTTTAGTACATTTTGAGTACATTTTAAACATCTTCTGATAATTCTCGCATTTCTTTCTGCCAGAGCAGGTAAAACACTTATTGTGGGTCTTTTCTAAACCGCAAATCCTTATTGAGTAATTGAGATTTGACATACTCACAGTTAGAGAGTTTAACCTCAAGAGGAGGATATTTACCAAAATGTCCAGTTGGAAAGAGAACTGGAAAGCGCATAACATCAAGATACTTTGTCGATTATCTAAAGGATATTGGTCTATGTAAAATTCAGTCGATAGCTTATTATCTAGGTTTCTGATAGAACACCAACAATATACTCTTTAGTAGTCTTCTCCAACATTGTACTGGAAGTGTTATTGATAACTTCTACAACATGTTTTGTATAACCAATTGATGTCTTTGCATAGCTGTTTTAATTTGGTTAACATTAACCAAATTACACCACACAACTTTACCTTTTGTTGGCTTACCATTGACTATACATATAATTCAGGGTTTGGTAAAGCTACGTTGCTGCTGGAGTCCCTTACCTCATCTAGAGTTTCAAGTGTTTTATTCAGATGCAAGGGAAGAATGAACATGGTACATGGTACCTTTACATGATTTAAGAAATAATGGATAGTACTTGTTTCAAGCCTAAACATTGTTTGATAAAACTTGGCTCGCTGAACTGAGTTGTGTACTTAACGAGTCAAGTTTACATAGTTCTGAAGGAATGGGAACTGCTTGTAGTCCATTCAGACCACACCATGGTGGCAACTTGTCTTTCTTGACAAGGGCTTTGCAATAATTGCACGTTAATAATTCCTGATCAGTAGCAGCTGGATAGTTTTGTGTTATAATATCTTTAATGTAGGCCACACCTCACTGCCAAGGTTATCAGACAGAGAAACTATTGTAACACTTTTCCTCTGATGCAGACGCTCACAACTACAACAAACATGCTCAGGGTAGTCGTCTATTTCTTTATCTAAGTCAATCATTAACTCAGCATAAGTAGTCAGTAGGTGTGATTCTAGATTAGGATTTCTAAGCATAGAGCCAGCTGCTACTGTATCAGCATGTCACTGATACCTTTCTTCTACATGGGTACTAAACAGATTATACAATTCAAGGTTTGTGATTTCCAGTATTAGTGCTGGAAGACACCAGTACTTAGTGCATTTACAGTAGTAGCTACATACATGTGACTTTTCATACTACTGTATAAACCATGCAAGAAATGTCTTTAAATAGGACAATGGGGTTGACACTGAGATTGCTACGACATTGAATATCATTATCATAACACCTTTGAGGTCTATAAATGAATAAGTATTATTATCATATTTTGTACTGACAACTTTAGTATAGTTTGCACAGAATTCAAATAGAAGGCAGCAAAGTATTACAACTCAACGATTAGCTGATCTTGAGATTGTGATGGACAAGATGCACGTCAAAGGACACAGATGCATAGAGCAAACAATTCTGTGATCCAAAGAAGCATGAACACCTTGATAACGTAAGCATAAGGGTATTATATTAGAAATTGACATATCTAGTGCAGAATTTACCCATATAAAGAGGAAACCCTCTTATCTGGGCAGTGTGGGACCATGAGGTACCCGTATCCTTGAAACTGCCCGTAACTTCGAAAGCAGCTGAACTTAACTCCAAATTATGGAATTGTGTTGAAAATTGATCCATATTTAAAGTTACATATTATACATTGTTGACTTAAGCAAATTTTGGTAGTTCATGACATTGTAAACAGTGCTATATACATTGTACAATACATGAGAGTGTAAAATAGGATGTAAGTTTTATCTGCTTTTGCAATTCATCACGTTTTTGTGCTGGTTGTCATGGCTACAGTGACTGACATGGATACTCTGACAAAGGTTACTTTCGTATTGACAATCCCTGGACAACCAGTGTCAGGCATGGATACTCTGACCAGAGTTGCTTTCATATTGATGATCCATGGACAACCATGGATGATCACTAGTTAGGGTTTTTCTGACTGGCATGATATGGCTTTGACAACCAGGATTATAGTGGCTCCCATGGATGACTAGACATCCCTCCAATTATTGAAACTTAACTGAGAGAGGTCCAACCGGCACTTCAATTCCATTCCGACCACGCAGAGAGAAATCTTATGTGAGTTGAAGAAAGGAACTTGATAACTAGCAACTTCACACAAGCTTACAGGGGAACCAAGACAGCTGACAGCACAATTTGCACATGCGCAATTCAGTCCTCATGGTTTAATAAATGCGCATTGCAATTCTAGTCCTTGTGGTTTACAAATCAGTATGTTCCTTATGGTTCTACGAATGGCATCCAATTCGAGATCAAATCTTTGCCATCGTTGAGATTGTCTTCTTTCATAGTATCTGAAGATATCATCTTGATGCTTGTAGACCAGAATTTTACTATATATGAATGCGACTGGAGTGGTGCTAGAATTATTGTGATAGTTCAACAAACACAAAAATGATTTGTCTGAAAATAATAATAATAATATGATGATGAAGATTTTGCCAGTTTTGTCACTCGCCGGTTCTCTACTTTAACGACAATCTTGGCCTCTCTACATGGTGTTGGTAGTCATAATAACACTAGATATGAATAGGTATATGTGTATTTAAAGTTATTAGTATATATTACCAGAGATTTCAGCTCATCACTTGCAATTGGAATGTATGGAGGACCATTTGTTTTCTGTGCCATCCCTACATAGAGAGTACTACCGTACTCTCTGAAAATATATCATTCTATATAATATCCCAATACATTCTTAAACTATTGGTAGTATCAAGTTAATTCGTTAATTATTATTAATTTTATTTATTATTATAGGCCATGACAATAGCTCGAGTCACAAGTTCCATTATTCTTGGTCACACTGTTGTTCTGAGCCAGTGTGACGAAATTCACGAAAGTTTTTATGATCTTTTTAACCAGCGTTTCACATGTATTGATGACTTCCAACACAAGACCAAGAAATATTATGCTCGAATTGCTACAGGAAATAGAGTGTCTAACTGCTTAGTACACCCTGAGTTTCAATGTGTGATAGTTCTGAAATATTCAGAATTGCACAATACCCCAGCTCCGTTTTTAAACCGGTTTGAAAAGTTCCATTTAAGCCATGAGTCATTCCTTACTGAAGTGGAAAAAGAACATAACAATATTTTGATAGCACTGCTACTTCAAGCTAAAAAGAAGGTTTGTGTATACCAGTAATTAAACAAGATTAAAAATGCACATTTTGTATGCATGATGACATGATTTAACATAGCATCACTATGTCAGAGAGAGTGTTAGCATCTATCTAATAAATCCCAGTTCAAACTGAATTTGAAATCTTAAATAACGAACTTTTTACCTCTTGTATAAATAACATATCATAATTGTTTTCTTAAGTGGATGCTGCTATCAAGTCTATACTGCATTGAAATATTAGCCATTGCTTATGTAAATGCAGTACTTCAAATACAGTGAAAGATTAAATTATATTAGTATATATTATTTAATTTGTTTTTCACAAAATGTGATATACTGTAGATTAGGAAATCTTCACTGTTGCTCTGTTGCTTCCATCCACAAACATTAATGTCATTAACATTTTACTCTTTCATTATTATTAATTTAAAACTAAAACAGGCAGCGAAAATGAAAATCCATAGATTGTTGTCAATTGAACCTTCTGCCTTGAAATTTTCCTGATGTACTATAACCAATGTAGTGTTATACGCTTGCCTTGACAGTAATATAGACCTAACCACATCAAACAGTTGCTATGGTAGCATATGCTGTATAATATATATATATATATATATATATATATATATATATATATATATATATATATATATATATATATATATATATATATATATATGTAATATATATAGTATGCTAACAGGTCCTATAAACAAAATATAGGACCTGAGATTTGTGTCCAAGGATGTGATATAGCCCGAGCCTGCGAGGGCTATATCGCATCCGAGGACACAAAACAAGGGTCTGTTATTTTGTATATAGCCTGTTAGCATACTATATACAATATATTGTATGATGGTGACATCTCCTGCATAGTGTGCACATGGAAGGTCTACATACAATATATAGGACTCACTACATCAAAGGGATGATGTCACCATCATACTTTAGATATGTATATATAATGTATAATTGTAATGATTTGTAATAGAATTATTTTTCCAAACTGCCTATTGCATTTTACAATGATGGTTGAATTAAAAGTTATTTTTCAGTTACCAAAAAGAAGATAATTATGATTTATTAATAATTATAATTAGTATTATTATATGCAATAATTCTACAAATATGTATGCATGAGTATGTAGATCAATGTAGTGCTATATAAAAGTATAATTCTGATGTTGAGAGAATTACTACAGAATCTTTAAAATATGTCTTCTAGCTGTTCAGCTTCAATTTCCATATGTACATTTGCTTTTGTATTAAAGTATAATTAAACTCATTCTCAGGTCAAAACATTTGTTGATGAGATTCCCCCACCTGGAATTTATGGGCAACAACAGCACACTCTGCTCTCATTAGTGATGACACACATTAGAAGAACAACTGATTCAGAAAGCAAATCTGTCATTGACACTGTTTTAGTATCTCCCAGTGGAGAACCTGTCATTAATACATTAGCTAAGTATTTGCAGTTCCAGAATCAGAATTCAGAAGTGAGTCAGCATACAAAATGTAATTTCTCTTGTCACATTTTGTTATTAGTGTTATAGATTTAAAACCACAGCCCCCAAGCCAGGGGTTTGTGGGCAAGTCTAACTATTTCATAGCACAGTAAAAAATACTTCTGCCATCATAAATCAAACATAGGCACATTTATCAAAGAACATGTCATGAAGAGTAGACATTACTGTAACTAACCAACAGTCAACTACCTAAGCATGTACTAGTTGTAGCCAAACCATACATCATTGGATTTGCGCTAAATGAATGCTCAATGGTAGATCAATCTTTCATGTCGTAATCCATGAACTATTAACCCTCTGTTTTAAACAGAAAAATTTCTCTGTGCTGTTAATAAAAATATGCTTTGCTAATCTCGCTTCACATTGAAAATAAACGCTAAATTTTATGAATAAGACTGAAAGAGGAAATCGAAAAAATGCTTTGACAATTATCAAGTGAAATTTGATTGTCAAGACTGTTCATTATTACCAGATGATAATTGATTGATGGAAGAGCAACTATCACTTAACAGAGAGTGGTCAGGAACGGAAACAATGTTCAGATTGAAAGGCTAAACCACCACAATTCTGGAAACCTGAGTTGATGCTTTCAGGCTTGATTGCTTTAAACAATAATGAAAACTGATATTGGCTTCCACAAGTCCAGTGTTATTTATGTGCCTTGAACAACTCACATCAAGTGGTTGCATGGCATGGGTTGTGTGAGGAGGTGGACATAGCATCACTTTTGCTGCGGCACTCACAACATTGCTGTTTAATGAGTCTTGTGGCCAAGAAGAAGCGAAAGAACTGGGCATGTTGGTTGTATGCTCCTCACGAATAGTTCAGTGAGCCATGAGGAAAAGATAGATCAATCAATTCAACATTTGTTCAACGGTCCATATAAGGTCGCAGGTACCTCTCCATGAGTCAGTTCATAATTTAAATGTTCTGCTTTGAAAATAATTTATGGTGCCAGAATGGAACCCGAGGTATTTCCACATCCCACTATATAGTAATCTGGGCATTTGAGCCAGATAATCAACCATACACCTTTTTCTCTCCTTTCTCATCAACTCTGATAATAATGCATCACCCCAGGCTTTTGGAGTGGACCAGCAGCATGATGGGACAACCACATCTGATGAGACCTAAATCTATGCCACAATACCTCTCTATTAATGGTTTCACACTTGGAATGGTTCTTTTTCTAAATAAACCCTAAATAATAAAGTGGTTTCTGAAGTATTTCTTTTTTAGTTTTGCCATACCCAATTCTTAATGCTTGCTGAAAGTTTGCAAGGTCTTGTTCTTCTTCAATAGCGAGAGAGGGGTTGATCAGGGCCAGACTTGGCTCTAGCTCGACTTGTCCAGACAAATGATCTCTCAATGTAGTTCTAGGAACTTCGAAGTTTCTAGCAGCTTAGTTAACTACCATAAGTCCTCCTTTTACTGCTTTTATCACTTGTGTCATTGAATCATCATCCCACAGTTTCAGTTTTTATTAGACAGCAACTGTTAGTAGAAGTATCCTTCTTCAGCCTCTTAGTCTCCCAACCTTTCTTTGCTGCTCTACTTCTCTCTCTTTTTGGCATTGCAAAAACTTATAAACTATAATACCAGTGACCTTTCTTTCCGTATTGTAACTGGAGGACTATACATTAATGTGGGAGGTCAAGAGACATATCAGTTGAGAATTGGTGAATTACACTAATGTAATACAGCTATCATAGTAGATGTTTTCAGATAAGTGCATATTTTTCAACCTCGTCAAAATACTATAGTTTTCTTCTTAACCAAAGTTGCAAAGCCAGTGACCCGGAATAAAATTTGCAAGTCAGTGATTGCTTCTTTGCACTTATCTCTTAATAGGATATGGAGATGTAAGAGAATTAGAAACAAAGGAAAACTTAAAAAGCAGTAATCCAACTAGGGATTGAACCCAGGACGTTTAGATATATCTAGTAAAACAGTCTTACTATCTGAGCCATGTTGTAACTTGTAGAAGAGATTGACTTGGTTTATTACAACAACAATTCAACATACTACACACACACACACACTCAAATAAAAAGCATGCTTTTATATAACCATATAGTCAGTGACATGTATAAAAATGGGCCATAAACAATTAGCCTTGCATTTTGAAGAGTAAGTAAGTATAAACAAACAATACGTAATTGTCCACAGGTCTACGTTCACAAGTCGATCTATGAAGTGGAAAAATCAAATCTTCAGTTGTAGTTGTAGTAGTAGTAGTAGTAGTAGTAGTATTGGTTATTCCTGCAGTAGGAATGGAATGTTCCATATCCTAGGGTAACCAATCACAGAATGGTTATCATCTGAAGTAGGTCGATCAGATGACTGAATAACGTGTACATACTTATCCACATGATGTCATGATGTGATGCCAGATTCAGTTTCCACCTAATAAGACAAAGGACTAGTCTTAGTCACTTTCACAGTTATCCACTTTTCAGGATCATGATTACTTTTAGCATAAAAACTATCATAAGATTAAATTTCCTTGGTACAGACGTAGACTCTCTCTGTCTTTCTTGATTAACAATAGCCCTATGAGATGAGTCAGGATGAAGTAGATCCAAGTGTGTTCACAGTCTCCTCCACACAAAAAGCACAGGTGATAGTACTTTTTAAATTGAAGAATAACATGATATTTTAAGAGAAACTGTGTAGTTCTATTTTCAATTGTTCCTTGCAGTTTACTGATCCCTTGCTTAAACATTTGAACAGCACATTCTGCCATTCCATTAGACGATGTACGGTATGGTGATGTAAAAATATGCTTAATACCATTGTGTTCAGTGAATGTCTTGGAATTTTTTCACTTGCAAATCCAGCTCCATTGTCAAAAAAAACTGTCTATTCTGGCGGTCCATGTGTTGCAAAGGCACTTCGTAATTTCATGATTGGAGTCTCAGCTAATGGGGAATTGACAATATGTACATCAATCCACTTTGAAGGAGCATCAACTATCAGTAGGTATTGCTTTCCCAAGTAGGTCCAGCATGATCATCATGCAGTGTGGACCATGGACCATGACATGGTGCTTTCACAGTTGTTGAATGATTCTCTTGACATGTTTAACATGCGCAAGCTTTAGCAACTATATCTGAGTCCAATCCAAGCTACCGAATGTAACTGTGAGCTAAACTCCTGGATGTGTATCGTGGAATTGATCTCTCGTCCTCTAGAAAGTAACATGAGATCCCTATAAAACACAACCATCGATGACACTTAATTCATCACATCAGTTGTAAAGTACATTCATGTTGAGTTGTCTCAATGTGAATGTACTTTAGTATGACTGCAGATATGGCTCTGAATTAGTGATAGTCCAACCATTTTGAACAAAGCGATGTACTCAAAACAAAATCAGATCTTTCTTGGTCCATACTTTGATGTGAGTGGCTGTCACAATGGATGTTGACAGTTAATTGAATAGAAAATGAATATCTCCTGGAAAATTTTCATTATACTCTGTCTTTGATAACGGCAATCTACTCAAGGCATCGGCATTAGCCATTTTATGACCTGTTCTGTATAGTGTACTGGTATGCACTCAATGTTAAGAACCATTGCTGGATCGTGAAAGAGGCCATCACAAGTACAGGTCATTCTTCTCTCAAAAGGTACTTCAGAGGTTGGTGGTCTGAATAAAGGATGGAGGATTAACCACAAAGATATTGGTTAAACCTCTTCACACTAAAAGTAATCGCAACACCCTTTTTCTCAGGTTGTCCTCTATCACTCTGACATTCTCATTCAACAGGTGGATATACTTACCATCAATCACAAGACCTGGATACTTCATTGATGATATGACATACTTACACTTTTACTGCTTTAACAAAGGTCCAGCTGACTTTATTAAGATTATTGAGATGATCGTCTTCATTCATTCCAGTAACCAGGATATCATCCATGTAGACACATACACTAGGCAAATCTTGTAATAGACTCTTTGTGGTGCATTGAAATATCACAGAAGCTGGAAATATACCATAAGGTAGAGACGTTCGTACTGAAAGTAGTGTGAATAGTATTATACTTCTTTGACTCCTCGTCGAGCAAAATCTGTTGATATGCATGAACAAGATCAAGTTTAGAGAAGACTTTATCCCTTGATCATGCTAAAAGCAGATCATCAATGTTAGGTAATAAATAGGTAGACATGAAGCTTGACTAACAGTCAGCCTGTAATCCCCACAGTTATGTACTTGTCCATTGTACTTTACGATTGGAATGATGGGTGCTGTCAAATCTGAGAATTTCACCGGAGTGATGATCCCCTCTTTCTGTAATCGTAGTAATTCTTGTTCCACTTTCTCCTTGAGGCTGTGTGGTACACAACAAGACTTGAAAAATCGAGGTTGAGCATCTGATGAGATGAGTTTCAGGGCTGTAGTGCCAGTCAGATAAACTAATTCATTGCTGAACAGTGTAGAATGTTGCTGAATTAGCTTGTCAAGACAGATATTGCAGTGTACCGAATGAATCAAGGACCAATTGACACAAATCAGTTGCATCCAAACAGACTTGCACCATGGCCTTCTAGAACTACTAATGGTAGTGTTGCGATCTGACCTTCGTAGTTAACATCAACATAAACTGTCCCTGACACTGATACATTCTCACCAGTGTAGGTACGAAGAACAATATCACTCTGGTCAAGTCTATGATTATCTAAATATAGATCTGTACGTTTCTTCACTACAAATAGATAAGATAACACCAGTGTCCAATTCCATCTGAATCTCTTTATTGTGCAGTGATTGGTAATTTGAAAAAAGAGAGCTACTAACTGCATTCATGGTAGCCAAAATTCTTATGTTAAGTAAATGGAGATTTTGTGGGCTTGCTACGTCAATCTTTGGCAATGTGGCCTTTTTTCCATCACCCACAACACTCAATTGACAATAAATAGCTAATTCAGAACCTCCAAATCTGTAGCAAACAATAGGATGTTTTAGACTTGTAACCATATACAAGGTTAATTTTACAGCAGTAACAGATTCCTTCGTTTTGAAGTCAAGCAATTTCTATTCTGTGGGCTCAATGCTCTGAGCAATTTCAACTGCATGTTGAAATGTAATGTCTGATTCTTGCAACAATTGCTTTTGAATTCCTCCATTATATACTCCACAAACAAAATGGTCTCGGAGAGCTTGCTCAAGATATTCCTCAAATTTACATTTGGAAAATAATCTCTTCAGCTCCTCAACAAACTGAAGGGCAGATTCTGATAAATGTTGATTGTGCTTAGGAACGTGAATCGTTCGACAATGATGATTCATTAAAGGATTTGCTCTGAGGTGTGGCAGGTGTCAGTAGATTTGGTAGTGCTGCATAAACACTCTTCCCAAAGAAACATAGTGCAAGACAGCTGACTTTCTATCTTCTTCAACCTTGCTTGTTGTGATAAGCAAGTCAATCCTCTCGAGGTACATTGTTATAGAGTTTGATTCAGGTAAGAAGGCTTTGACATGACCCAGTGTTGCCATCTCGTATGTAAAATTTTTTTTCTTCTTCATCGCCAATTATGTTGTAACTTGGTTTATTACATGATGTAATAATAACAATTCAACAAACTACACACACACACCAAATTCAACTAAAAATCATGCCTTTATATAACCATTAGAGTCAGTCACATGTGGGCCATAAAAAAATAGGCTTGCATTTTAAAGAGTAAAACAATATTATGAAGAAACAATACGTAACATTGACTACCCAGTTACCACAAGTCCTTGATGGCAGTGGAGTGCAGGGTTGTACTAATCCAAAAGCTGTATAGCTTCAAACCCAGCTGTTTCTACCTATCTCGAACACCTATCTGGCCTAACCTGACACAGCAGCAGAACAGAAGCTATCTTAGAAATGATTCTCTTGTGTGCCATCAGATACATTTTCAAGTAAGACCAGAAAGACCACAACTCCTCTTTGGACCCACGAGTCAACTACTGTTGGTGGTACACATGCCTGAAGTGTACCTATATACGTGTAGCACATGGCCACTGCTAGGCAAACTATTGGATACAAAATTGAGTGCAAGACATTATTATGATATGCAGACATGGGTTCAATCCCTAGTTAGATTACCAATTCTCTGATGCCTGTATAGGATAATAACGACTTGCATAAGGGTTTGCACTCTACCTTACATCTAAATGTCTTTTAATTGACATTACTTCCAAGCGAATCAACAAGAATTGACAATCTAATTTAGCATCCATTTTAATAGCAAATGGCATGATTGATGATTTATCTGACATTTTTTTCATATTATGATGTGTACCAAAACAATGGCCGCTCATACATTTCATTTACTCTAATCGCTGCTAATATTTGATAGATCCTAAAGTAGAGAAAAGGTGAGTGGCAAAACTGGCAATATCTTCATTATTGTTAGTATTATTATTATTTTCCAGACAAATCATTTTTTGAACATATCACAATGATTCTAGCACCATTCCAATCACATTCATAGTAAAATTCTATAGTCTACAAGTATCGTGATGATATATTCAGGTACTATGAAAGAAGAAATTATCCATGCACTACTGCAGAAATTTGATTTCGAGTTGGATGCCATTTTCATAAGTGTATTCCAAGCCATGTTGAATTGATTTGCGCATGCACATTTGTGTCTTCTGAACATGGAAGCTGGTACGAGTTGCTCTGTGAAAAGAACGTACTGGTTATGTTGAAATCATAATTATAGTAATACTTTTTGTAATCAAAAACATTTTTATTAATAATTTTTGATAAAGATTATGATAATTATTAATATTAAAACCATTGCATACTGATAATATAATATTATATACTATAATTATTATGCTATCTACCAAAAATATTCACTAATTATCCACCATTGAGAAAAAAAAAATATACAAGATCAATAAAACAAAATTTGCAATGAAAACGAAAGGGACATCAAAATCCAAAAAGGATCCAAACAAAGCTCGAATTGTACTAACACCGAAGGTTAACATTGGACCCAAAATAAACAAACCACTTCCATATAACTCTACATAAGTACCTACACTGCTGTAAAGCAAACAGCAAAGAGCTGTACTTATGTAGGACTATATGGAAATGTTTGTTTAATTTTGGGTCCTACATTAACCTACTCAGTCATTGCATCCCCACATCTTTATTTATTTTTATCGAGATTCTTTTTATTATTCTTTATAATTGTTATTATTTCTTCTATAATGTACCATTATAGTTATAATAATTATTACATGTATAATATGTAAAGCATGATTAGATATATACTAGCTGCTGTGGAGAAGGTTAGTGTAATCTATAACTCCTAGAACTGAAGAGTATATTCACATAAACGTCTGAACACCAGCAGGTGGTATATTACTTGTACATTTACACATAGTAATATGTATATATGATGTATGTAATTGTTATGCCACATAGGTTCAAATCTTTTGTTAACAATAACAAACAATTATTTTCAACACTCACTCAATCTACTCAATCTACCTCACAACTACAAACTCCCTACTTATATAACTACACAAAAGAAAGTACAAGAAAATCACAGAATATTCTAGAACATTACAGAAACATACAGAAATCTACAGATAAATAATTATAGTAACTGTTAAAACCACACAGGTCAAAGTACACTAATTACTTAACAATAGTCACTTCATCACATCTCCCTCTCCTTCAGGTGGACAATATATTTGTCCAAGACTTGGTCCCTTGGATAAACCGTCTGCATTCCCGTTTTCCTTTTGATACTGAACTTTGAATGTCCAACTCTGCAGAAATGAACTCCACCAAGCCATGCAACCTCGCATTTTAGTTTGCATACAATCCAGCCAATATAATGCATGGTGATCTGTCTATAAAATAAAATCTCTTCCCAGAATATAGATGTTAAGGGTTTTACAGCTCTCATAATAGCTAGGCATTCTTTTTCAACAATCGAGTATCGTTCTTCCCTTGGAAGTAGCTTTTGATGATCTTCCCCATTGTCGTCTACTTGACTAAGTGCTGCTCCTATTCCCCTAATCGAGGCATCTGTCTGCTAGATCATTTGCTTATCATGGTTAGGGCTTCGTAGCACTGGCTCTGAACATATTACTTCCTTCAACTTGTTGAATGACCTTTCACATCGGTCCACACAATCTTTAAACTGTCTTTTTAGTCAAATCTGAGAGTGGAGCTGAAATACTTGCAAAGTTTGGTATGGACTTCCGGTAATATCCTACTATTTTCAGAAAGGAACGAATATCAGATTTGTTAGTAGGCACTGGATTTTTCTGCTTGTACTTTGCTTAGCTTGGGTTTCACACGTCCTCCACCAATGACATGTCCCAGATAAAGTGTCTCATCCATTCCAAATCTGCATTTCTTTGGCTTGGCTGTTAGATTAGCAGCTCATAATCTTTCCAAAACTGACTTCAACTGCTTCAAATGGTCATCCCAGGTTTCACTGTAGATAACTACATCATCAATGTATGCACTTGCATACTTCTCCAATCCTCTAAGTATCTTGTGCATTAACCTCTGAAATGTTGCTGGTGCTCCTTGAAGCCCAAATGGCATTGTAATAAACTCTTACAAGCCGAATGTTGTAGTGAAGGCTGTTTTACTCTGTGATGTCTCCTCCACTGGCACTTGCCAATAGCCTTTATTTAAGTTCAAAGTTGAAATGTACTTCCCCTGGCCAATACGATCAATCATTTCATCCACTCTGGCCATGGGATAAGCATCAAATCTGGACAGTCTATACAGCTTCCGGTAATCAACACATAGTCCAATGGTTCCATCCTTCTTTGGCACAATAACTATTGGTGATGCCCACTCACTTGTAGATGGTCTAATTATCCCCATACTCTCCATCTGCTCTAATTCCATCTTCACTGTGCTGTACTGAGAATAAGGCAACCGATAAGGTCTTTGATGAACATGGGTTGCATCATTAGTAACAATCGTGTGCTCAAGTTCTTCCAGGCTTATCCCTGATCACACCACTGAAACTGACCAATAGATCCAATAACTCCTTCTTCTGGGCTTCAGAGAGCTGATCTCCAGTTGTGACAATATCATCTGAGTCTACTGGAATCTCCCCAACCTTTTCCTGATCCTGAACACACCCAACAAGGTTTTTAGTATTGACTGCACCATACCAACGTCTCAACATATTTACATGAAACACTCATAGCTTCTTTCTCCTGTCACCCATATTGACTTCATAATCAACTTGCCAAACTTTCTTTCAATTGGGTATGAACCTTGCCACTCAGGTGATAATTTGTTAGTGCTAGAAGGAAGTAAGACTAACATCTTATCTCCTTTATCAAATGATTGTTCTCTGGTCTTGCGATCGTACCAAGTCTTCTGTTTTACTTGAGACTTCTGAAGCTTTTCTCTAGCCAACTCAGACATCTATTCTGACTTTTCTCTCATTTCAAGCACATAGGAAATTAAATTCTCTGAACTGTTGGTAGGGGTCTCCCAACGCTCATTTAATATGTCAAGTGGACCTCAAACTGATCTGCTGTATAATAACTCGAAGAGTGACAGTCCTGTTGATTCCTGAGGGACTTCACGATACGCAAACAACAGATACGGCAAGAATGTGTTCCAATTTTTCGGGTTGTGGCTAGTACACCGCCTCAGCATACTCTTTAGAGTCCCATTGAATCGTTTGACCATTCCATCCATTTGAGGATGATATGGCACTGTCATGATCCCTCGTATTCCCAACATCTTGTAAATCTCCTCCAACAACTTGGATGTGAAATTTGACCCTTGATCTGATGAAATTTCATTGGGATTTCCAACCCTTACATCAAGTCCATTAACTTTGTCACAATCGTCTCCGCATCAATACTCCTCAAAGGTATGGCTTCAGGGTATCGGGTAGCATAATTGCATACCACAAGTATATACTTATTTCCAGAATAACTTCTCTCTAATGGACTAACAATCTCCATTGCTATACAACTGAATGGAACATCTATGATAGGAAGATTGACCAGAGGGGCGTTTGGAGTGTATCTCTTTCCGGCTGTACGCTGACATTTTTCACAAGATTGGCAATATTGTTTGACATCTTGGAATATTCGAGGCCAAAAAAATCTGTTCAGAATTCGGTCTGCTGTCTTTTTTTTGGACCCAAGCTAGTGGTATGGTATGTGCCAGTTTCAACACTTTTTCCTACAAGGGACTGGCAAAATAAGTTGGTCCAGATCTTCGTCCTCAAACTTCTGTCTAGTACCACAAACTCTATGTAAACGTCCATTCTTCTCAGTGAATTGAACTCCTGGAGGGGTGGGTATCTCTCCCTTGATATACTTCCGAATCTTGTCAAGAGTCTCATCTTCCAGCTGCATCCTTATAATCTCATCATGACTTGCAGGCAAGTCATCATCCCTCACTGATACTTCTTGTTCATTCTTCCATTGTAATTTCTCCTTCAGCCTCTGACTTCTTGACTTCCTCGACTTACCAGGTTCACCAAAAATGTCATCTTCTAGGTCTTTCATAGCATTGACATCTTCTTCTTCCTTTTATAGTAAACACTTCGGTTGAGCTCCTGTTTTCCACTCTTTCTCTTGTTGTCTCTCCTCATTTCCTGCTGACATCTGGTCTGTTTTCGTGTAAGCACCATACAACTTTCCACACCTCTAATCCCAAACAAGTCCATCAAATCTCTCCCAATTAGCACTTTTCGAGGTAACCTTGGTGATACTCCAACTTCCACTCCTTTCGCAACTCCATCTATTTCTTATGTCTACCTTGGCTACTGGATACTCAGTGACATCTCACATGCACATGTGCACACTGAACTCCTACCCATTGGTCTTGTGTGAACTTGGCGTCAGGGACAAGACTGCTATGTACCAATGTATATGAACAGCCTGTATCCACCACCATCTCTACTGGAACTCTTTCTACTTTTCCTTTGCATACCAACTCTTTCGGAACTCCCTTCCTACATTTGTTTCTCCCGTCTTACAGGATACCTAGCATAATATCCTGAATGCTTCTTGTTTTTTTGCTGTACATTTCACAGCAATATGACCAACTCCATTGCACTTGTAACACCGTCGAGAATCCATTTTATTCTGATAAGTACTGTTCCCAGCACTTTCTATTGCCGAGTCTCTCTTCTTTTCCTCCTTCACTGCAGATCTCTTACACTCTTGGTACATGTGTCCAATGTCTCCACAATTATGACTCCTCTTTTCTCTGTGAGTGCTCTGTCTAGCCATAATGTAGTCATCAGCCCACTTTGCTGCCTCCTTGACTGACGATAGCTTCCTCTCTCAAATCCACACCTGCAAATCCTGTGACATATTTGCTACCGACTGCTCCTGGATTACCATTTCTGCTAACTTCTTTGCATCTCCTTCTGCAACCTCTGTCCACTTGTTAGACAAGTCAGTAAGTCTGACCCTCAATTCTGCATAACTTTCTGTTCTTGTCCTTCTCACTGAACGAAACCTCTGACGATAAGTCTCTTCATTAATGTCAAATCTATGTAGAATGGCCTGCTTAACTTCCTCGTAATCCCTTGCCATCTCCTGGTCCATATTTGCGTAGGCTGCCATAGCCCTCCCAGTTAACAAAGGTATTAACTTCAGCAACCACATATCCTCTGACCATTTATATGTTCTTGCCACCCTTTCCAGTTAAAAAATGTTCGGTATCAGTATCTGTTTCACAAAACTTCGCCAGTGTTGGTTTCTTTGTAGCTTCAGCTGGCTCTAGGCACCTTCTCTCGCCATGCTTCTCCGTCATTCCTGCTATCAATCACTTCATTTGCTCCTCTCGTTTCTCCCATCTCTGCTGTTCTTCTTTTCTTTGCTCCTCCAATCTCTGTTGTTCTTCTTTTCTCTGCTCTTCCAATCTCTGTTGTTCTTCTTTTCTATGCTCTTCCAATCTCTGTTGTTCTACTTTCCTCTGTTCTTCCATCATCTGCAGCAGCTCCCTTACTGAAACATCTTCAGGTTGCTGCTCCTGTCTTCGACTACTTGGCATTTTGCTTACTGTTGGCATAGACTTCAGCAATAGTGTATTCCACCTCTGACACCAAGTGTTATGCCACGTAGGTTCAAATCTTTTGTTAACAATAACAAACAATTATTTTCAACACTCACTCAATCTACTCAATCTACCTCACAACTAGAAACTCCCTACTTATTTAACTACACAAAAAAAGTACAAGAAAATCACAGAATATTCTGCTGCATGTATTTTGGCCACCGTTCACTTTCTTCACCCCAAACTTGGCTCCCTTTCCGACATGGAGAACTACTTCTACCAACTTGCTTACTGGGATTCGAAAGTCCCCGAGCGCTTCGTAGGATTAATTCAAATACAGTGCTCTCCTTCTTTTGACTGAAACCGGGACAAACAAAATGACCCCACTGCATGTTGGTACCAGCTACACCCACGATTTCGGGTTTTACAGCAACGGAAATGTCTCAGCTACCCACCAGATTGTGTGGGCGGGGTCACTGAAACCCAAACTTTCATGGGTGGCAACTGGCCTGTGCCCCCTTCCAATCCCCATTAATGGGGGGACATCGCCCTTTAAAATTCCCCCCATACTAGTTATTTAGGCTGAAGGGCAGCCAAAAAAACACCAACTTTTTAAGCCATTTGTATGGACTTATGCCTGACAACAATTACAAACATTTCAAAGGCTGTGATGCAGGAATACACTCCAAATCACATAGGGTTCAAATGTCACATATGTGACATCAGCGCTCTAAGGGTTAAGACCACACAGGTCAAAGTACACTAATTACTTAACAACAGTCACTTCATCACAGTAATTTATTATATTATGCTGGATAATTGTTTTTTTTTATTGTGATTTAAAATTATTTACTTTTTTATAATTTTTAAGGAGACTTCAGAAGTGTTTGAAGATATTGGGTATGCACTTACTACTTTAGCAGCTACCTTTACTAAAGAAGCTCTTGAAAATGCTGTACAGTTCCTCAAGGAGTTCAATCCTAAAAATGTTAATGAAGTAGATAAAGAAATCTATGATGTTCTCAGGATTATATCACAGCTGCTAACAGTTCGAATGACAAAGGAACTAATGCAATTAATACCTCCAGAAGTATTCATAGCAATGAAAGAAAAGATTCCAAAGTATTATGTGAGAGCCTATCTAAAACACCACACCCACTTCAGGTTGCAAGATTTAGTTACAAATGTAATGAGGAATATGGATCAAAGGTAAGAATTTTCATTTGTTTGTAATAGAACACAAAACATATAATGGATAGTTTCCTGTTTGGCAAAGAACGTCAAACATACTTATTTCACACATGTCCAAAAACTGCTATCACTCATCCCATTGTACAAGTCCGAATGAGCAATTTCATACTTTGCATTGAGGATTTGTACTGAGAATATCCAAAGATTCTGTTTGAATAGACAGGTTGTAATGTATTTGTTATTATGATGTGTTTTCATTCATACTTGATCCTATTGGAAAATGAATAGAATGTCCTGTGCTTTGTGGTATCTATTACGCCTATATCTATTTCCAAAGAAATGTTACTGGGTCAAACCCATTTTTTATTTAGGCTGGTAATATTTTGTACCATTCAAAAGGGTGAACCACCTTAATGTAATTTTGCTCTATGTAAATCTGATACAATGTCAATAAAGCATTATTGTTGGCTGGAATATATCACTGGTAAGCTGTGATGATCCTCTTCAACACAGTCACAGTGAAGAAATAGGATGTAATGTTATTCTCAGACACAAGTTTTAGTTTTATTGCTAAACAAGAAGTAAAACAAGATATATAGAGAAAAAGTATCCCTATGATTGCTTGGTGTCTAGCATTCAGTAATCTTGGCGACTGACTTTATCAAGCCTGAAACACAACAGCCTATTATAGTTATTATTTTGATTACCTACTTTCCTTACCTTTTAAAGGATCTTGTAGAACTTTAGGAATATATTTCAGGTAGAATAGATTGCTATTAGTTCCAGTTTCTACGTAGCAGCTTTCTTTTCTTCTTCCTGTAGCAGAGTTAGACCGCGCATTTTATTACGCGCCACGCCCATTAATTGACCGAGACCCTGGTAATGACGGAACTTCCTTAACTGCGTATACAACACATACTCACGCAAATGGACGCAAGAATATAAATATCATAAGGATGCAACCACAAAATGAATCAGGAATAAAAGTATGAATATAATTAATAGGTAATTGTATGGTTTCTCACTTTCACCACACCGCTACCTAAACTAATTTTTTTTGTCATTCAAGTTGTTTCATTATGTATCTTATCTATAGGGAGCAACCAAACAAAATTCTTTGCTTCAGTCGAACAACATCATTCCTTTTTGAGAGTCTACCTCACAAATTCTTTGCATTTTCTTCCGATGAGTCAAAAGATGAGAACAGGAAGAAACTGAAGAGAGTTTTTCCCAATATTGAAGATGATACTATAGACACAATGTGTATTCTGCAAGTGCTTCAGAACAGTATTGGAAGTGATATCAACCGGAAAGTAAAGAAATTTTTGGTGCTTGAAAATTATGATCTATTGATTGTGCTAGTCAATGTTCAAGAGATATCAAAAGAAACTATAAATTATCTTCGTATTATGATAGAAGAGTTAGAGTTTGAACTGAATGAACGTAAACACTTCATTATTCTTCTACACTTCCCCTCGGAGAATTTTTACAAACATTGTTATCCTGCACTGTTCCTTGATGGATGGAACCATTGCTACCTTGACGCCATAGCACCATCAGAGAAAACAGGAGTCATTGATTTGAAGAGCTGCTTTCAATACTGTTTTCATAATGAAATTCCTGCTAACCTTATGTTTATGGAGAAGACAGTTGAAGTTTTGCTTGATGCAGAAGTGTCCACCATTTCTGCTGCACGAATTGGTACTTTGCATTGTAATAGTGAGACTAACTTTGCAAGTATTTCGTCATTACTTTCCCTGACTGGAAATCACTCCATTGGAAATTCACTGAAAGTGAAATTTTGCCAGCAATGGACTCCCTCAAAAATGATGCAATTGTTACAACAAGCAGCTAATTCAGCTATTTTACAAGAATACACTCTCAATATGACAGATGCTATTAACACATTACTGAAATCAAGCTTTTACGATTTCATGCACTACATGGTTACCATCTTAAATAAACATGGTGCTTTGGAATTGCTAGTGAGTGATAATGCTTCCAAATTCCTTTGTCTTGTACAGCATCAGATAGAACACTATCCCCTTCCAAAGTCATCTGCTGAAATGAAAATCGAAAGCACAGTGAACGACAATGCTTCTCACTTCATCCCATACTTTCCTTTCTTCAACATTGTGTATGACGCAATTGAAGACTTCCTTAAGATCCATCACAGTGGTTCGATTACCGACATATCTCAAACTCACATAGATTTCTTGTCTAGAAAATTGAAAGTGCAGACTGGAGACAAACAGGTAATAGCTAGAATAATTATGTCACTCACTACTCAATTAATTGTTTGTTTACTGTTGATTATATTGTTTAGTACTGGCAAAATATATGTATTTTTCTTTAAATTTATTGAGTATGCTATGCAATAAGTCATAATTCTAACTTGATTTGTAGAAGAAAAGATCTTGTATCATAACACTACCTTTTAAATAGCTGTATAATTAATATTATAATAATTATGATGGCAGACTGATAATCCTTTCTACTCTATTAGGATATTCTATCAATAACATTTATGATGATGGACAGAGATCCTGATCTTTGGGGTTATTACATGCTTCAGTTTCTCTTGTTATTCTATGATAATGTCGAACTAGATTCGGAATTGTTCTGTTTCTTTCAACAGCAAGCACCACCTAAAAGTATATTTTCTAGACTTGTTTGGTTGCATTGCAGTTTCACACTCATCCCAATGAATATTTTAAGTATTTTGAGATTTTTAAATACACTTACAGATGTGCATGATGAAAAACTTACAGGAGATGACATGATTGAAATTATTTCTACTCCTATGCAACTTGCAGAAAAAGTAGTTAACACACTTTTTACTGCCCTTAAATGTATTGCAGAAAAATATGTGGGAGATGAAAATTCAAAGTTTGAGGAAAAAATAAAGACTATGCTACCAAAATACAATAGTCTGGTGTGTAAGAACAAATATTATAATAAACATTCTTTTTAGTCTTTATTTTTTTGTAGTTCTTAACAAGTCCAACAAGAGAGTTATTGCAAGTGAAATTATCACCACAAACTGAAATGAAGAGGGATGCGATTTCTGTATTCTTTACATTAGTGAATGTTAATGTGAAACCAGATATGGCATTAGCATTGCTGAACCATTTCGTTTCAACACATCTTATTACAGTAGAGCAGGTAAAAGTTTGTATGCAGCAAATAGTGTTATGCATAAGTTAATTTATACCTTCTTCCACTCAGATATCACATTTCAGAATACAGTATTTAGTAACTAATCCAGTGGAAATTGTAGCAGGGTCTCAATTTATTACAGTATTCAGTGGAATGTCAAAAATGGAGATCGAAGCCAAACACAGTGTCAGACACTTTGTTGAACAAATCATTCACCTTTTAATGAAGAGTGTTACTACTGAACAGAAAGAACAGTTTATTAGCTGGCTTGTTGATCTGTGCAATGAGGAAGCTATGCAATATATATCTTGTCTATTGTGTCAAGAAACCGAAAACATTGCCACACTATGCTTTCTATATATGTTGTTTTCCACCATATTTGAAGGAAAGGGGGAAAATGTGGATACACAAGTATGTATATTTTGGCATTGAAATGTGATTTTTTAAATTTTTGAAATAGATCAAGCTATGTTATCAGTTTTCAAACACTGAGGAAGGCCTTTCTTATCTTCCATATTACTACAAACATCTATCATGCCAAAATACAACTCACATTTCCAACAATGTCAGTTATATATGACAATATTTTTATGAACTAGTAAATATGATTTGGTTGTACTTTATAACAGGAATTACTGATGTCAATATATTTTCTCAAAGCTTGTGAAATGCTGAATACAGGAGGACATGATGTAGCTTACTTAATAGTCCTATTTCAAGAGGTGAAATATGTATTAGTTAACTTCATGCTCATGTTCATCATTTACTATACAGTTATGATTATTGTACAATCACTAATTCATTGCTGAACCCAACATCTCCTGATTGCCAGTCATGTATTGGCTGATGGAGTTATTTGTCTCATTTGAATTTATATTCTACATGTATACATTATTTATTCTATTAGGAAAAGAAGTATAACAGTCCATGGCATTGTGTGAAAAAACAGGCTATAATATCTTCAATAATAACAGCAACAGCAGAGAACATAATTAAAAGTTCCAATATTTTGGTTAGCAGTGTTATTAATTAATTTGGGATTATTGTTATTGTGTTCGATTCTGGATGAATTATAGTATATAGCTAACAAGACACAAAAATGTTAACATACCTTACCATGACACAATATGCTACTTGTTCTAATTTTGTTTCATATGTATGTTTATTTGGGTTCTTTTTCTCTGTTAATAAAAGATTATGGATGTCGATATGCTACTGAATGAAAAGTTTGGTGAATGTAATGGACTTCTGTTGGCATATGAAATTCTGAAGTGCTGCAAAAGTTATAAAATGTTGCAGAGGATATTGTTTCCTAAACATGAGTTATGTGCACATTTCACATGTCTAACTAAGCTACGAGATTACTTCCAAAAAGAGGTGATGTCTTGAATTTACATACTCTAATATTGATTTTTGTACTCTGTCTCTCAGAAACCTCTATTTCCTGAGCTCTCAACAACTTGGTTTCTTGAATTATTGCCTGAAAAGAGCAAAGATGATGCAAGACATATCTATCCACTAGTCTCATCAGCAATCAAAGAGATGGTCATCTCCTCACAAAAAGTTGTTCCTCGTGTATTACTAAAGACTATGTCCCAATGGTTAGTTGATATTAATCTGGGGCTATATACAGCCTACAGCTGAAAAGACCTTCTAGTAAATTTTTTTCAGAATTTTATCATTTTTAAAAGCTCAATAAACCTCATAACTGGAATGCTTATGATTTCACACTTTTTTTATAATTCTAGTTTTATGAAATCAATGAGTAACAGAGGCCAGTCTAAAAAGTACATTTTCATGATGAGCATATTTTTAGCTGTTTATAATCACTTCTATATTGAAGAGGTTTGTGCATACAGTTCATTACTCCAACATAACCATTACTTTTGTTTTCTATAATAGCATCACTCACCTGAGGTTGGAGTTGTTTTAGAGTCAGAAATGAAACTTTACATATCACCTACTTATATGCATCTTATTACTTTGTTTATTGGAGGTGGAAGGACCATTAGTGATACAGCAGTAATTGATATGGATCAACTCCAGACAAATTTCATAAATCCAAAAGCACAAAGCAATGGTATGTATATGGAGAGTTCTTGGTTTTTGGTGAATATAGAATTGTTTTCTTTTTCCATAGACATGAAAGACATGTGGCAATGTGCTGCTCATTTAATTGCATCAATAATTGGAACTCCAGACAAAATGACTCACTTTTGGAGTCATCTCTTTTTTCCTGAAAGTCTTGTTGGTACATTTATTCCAGGATCAACAGTAAGTTGGTATTACAGTTGATGGTAAAGTTGTATCATTTTATTTTATCTTCAGTATGAGAATCCCATTGGAAGTAAAATGTATGATGAAGTAACTGTTCTGTCAGATACTGGTTATTGCCTGTCCCAAGAAAGTTATCAGCACATTACCAGAGGAACAATGAGTTTACCATGCTTGTATTTCATCCAGTGGGCAAACTATACTTGTTTATGTGTATATCTACTTTGTCTATCAAGAAAAAAGGTAGAATTTCCATTTCAAGGGCAACTTTTCTGCAATGTTCAAACAGCTAGAAACATATGCAAAGAAAGAATGGAGAAAGCATGGACATTGATACTACAAAATCTTTGTATAACATCTGAACAGAGGCAAATGCTTGTCATGTTGTGTGCTACAAAACTTCTCAATGTTAGTAATTTTTGTTGAAATGGAGCAATAAATTCATTTCCTCTCTCCACATGCAGTACTCCCATGTGGTAGTATCATTCAACTCCTTACAAGAAGTCAATGAATATGAAAAGTACTTCAATCAAGAAATATTTATTCCAGCATGGAATGACATGCTTTTCAAGGTTAGATCACTAGAATTGATTGCACTTAATATTGATATCTTACAAACTCTCATAGACAAAGTGTCTGAAGCAAAAGATTAAAGAAGGCTCAATTCAGAGTCAGTTATTGTAAGTCTCTACCATTATGTGATACTAAATAATAATAAAAATATTTTATTTTGTAACACTAACACTAATTGCCTTGTGATACATTGCAGGCACCTTGAGAACAGCTGTCCTGTTTTTGCTGATGAAAAGAGTTTTATGACTTTCATTTTGACTTCCACTAACTTTGGAGACTCCAGTTCATCATTCTATGTTTTATATCAGTTTTTGCTTATGCGTCCAATACTTGATGCAGGAATTCGTATACTGCCAGATCTAGTGGACTTCTACCAATGGATCCATACTCAGTTTCCTCACTACTTAACAAGAAAACAAACTGAAAGTACCACTGTTAATAATCTACTGGCTGTAGAGGTATCTGATGTTGAATATTCGGCAGAGATTCGTACTGAAAGGACAGAACAGTTTAAAAGGATTTGTGGTAAATCAGAAATGTTATAGATGTATTGCTACAGTGGTAATATCTTGTTCTACTCAGAATTCACAAGGAAGTACAAAGAATGCCTTATGCCTGGTTTGAATCTTCCTATTCTCAATGGAGATGCTATGTTGAGTGACGTGATTTCAGTTCCTAGCACTTCTGGCATACTTTTGAGATACATTGCCAAACTTGTAAGCTAAGCTTTAAAGTGGAATACATTTAATTATTTTATTTTTATAATGATGCAGATAAATGTCAATAATAACTTCCTCAAGCAAATATGTCAAAGTGACTTTGGAAAAAGCAACCACTACTTACAAAGGATAATTGAAGAACAAAATGAAATATCTTCTCTCAAAATTTCATCTTTCACAAAGCAACCAATTGCAAAGTATTCATATAATATTTACTACTTATTAAACTAATAATTATTATAAAAATGTCACATTCTATAGATTTGATGATCTGACTGATATACTACCTCTTATATCTCAATGTTGTTGTGTCAGCCCCTCTTGCTTTAATACTAGTTGTGAATCAGATCCTTCACTGTTGAAGAAGATTGTTCCTCAGGTGTACAATTTACATAAACTTCAAGAAGATGTAATTTCTATATTCTTGTCTGAAATGAAGATTATAAAGTCAGTTTCATCCGTCACGATGAAGTGGATATTTAAGAATGTTGATGAGTCAGTAGCCAGTATTTTGTGAGTTTAAAAATTACTTCAAACTGTACATACTACATGATTATAACTGTAAAGTTTTGTAATTTTCCTCACCATGTTTTAATATTGCATGTCATATATACTTATGGATTTGTGCATTGGCAACTACATCAGAATTAAAATGGGTGAAAAGCATTTTTGAACACAAGAACATCCCAAAATGATTATAAATTAGCTTGTTAAACGTAGCATCTTAACTTCTGTAATTAATGGCAGTACTCATGTCATAAAATTAATGTATTTCGAAGATGAATGTATACAACAAATGATGCACACATGTTATTGGTAATTTCTCTTTCAATGGACCCAGTGTATAAATTAGTAAATTTTAACAGGAATGCAGTTTGATGCATTCAGTAAATGAAATAGTTTTACTTGATGAGTTCATTCATGATTTATGTACTTATAAAGCCTGTTTCTCCAACTGTTATGACACATGGGATAAATACCAGCTCCATGAGCAAACAAATATAATGAGAAGCATAACAATTAATTCATTATAATCAAACAGCAAAAATAGTATCTAGATATATTACTATAACTAGTAATTGTAACCTAAATTTGATTTCATTTTAAGTCCACATTTTGCCATCCTGTATGACACATTAATGGTTACTTCTGCTCCCTTGTCATATTTATAAAGAACGTTATTTCACTATTACACTTTTACAATTATAGTGTTGAAAGTTCTGCTGTTAGTCTTGGTAATCTTGTGGACAGCATTCCTGCTGATTATAGGGTAAGCTCATGTTTCATGAGTATACTAAAAATTGTTTATTTTCACCATGACCTCATGATGAGAATAATGTTCATAACTTTAGTTTGAAAAACCAACAACATTCTTCTCTGAATTTCAATCCATTGCTTTATGATTGTGTTACAGAATAATTCTCATGATATTAAGTTATATATATGCTTTATTACATATAAAATCATCACATTATAATTTTAAGGTCATTGTAAATATGAACAGGCTTTAGTGAAACTTCTATTACGGCATAGCCATCTGTTTATCACAACAGTCAACTATTTCATCTTTGTTTGCTACAATTAATTTTTAGGTTGTACCAGACTCTGAATATATGCTGAATGTGTTAAAACATTGTCATTCATTAAGTTATCACTCACTATTGGAAATAACTATAGGTTTGAGAATTGCTGCACTGTGCTTAATACAGGTAGGAATTACATTTGTATGATTATAAAAATCAAGGATGTTACATAACATGTTTTAAAAAATGAAAGAGATATATGGCAATGATGGCAAATGTATACAATTGAAGATAAGAAATAAGTTAGATCACTAAAGATATCACTTCTTTTATCATAGCATTATTCAATAGCCTCAATGTAAGATAACAGAAGTGATATTTTCTTTACCTAGTTTCTCAAATGTTTATACCATTAATCATCCCTATATATCTCCTTCAATTTTGAAGATGTTAACTCTGAGCTTGTTCTTCAAAGTTCTTCCCATTTCCAACACTGGTGACTCTATTTTGGCCACCGTTCACTTTCTCTACCCCAAACTTGGCTCCTTTTTTGACATGGAGTACTTTTACCAACTTGCTTACCGGGACTCGAAAGTCCTCAAGCGCTTCGTAGGATTAAATCAAATGCAGTGCTCTCCCACTTTTGACTGGAACTGGGGCATACAAAATGACCTAACTGCATGTTGCCACCAGCTACACCCACAATTTAGGGTTTTACAGCAAGAAAATATCTCAGGTACCCACCAGAGCACATGGGCGGGGTCACTAAAACCACCAGTAGTGTGGGTGGCATGTGGGCGCAGCCCCCATTGAACCCCATTAACACAGGGACACCCCCTTTAAAATTCCCCCCCGTACTTGTTATTTAGGCCAAAAAACCATCAACGTTTTAGCCATTTTCATGGCCTTGTGCCTGACACCAATTACAAGCATTTGGAGTGCTTCGCAATGCTAAGAACACACTCCAAACCACGTAAGGGTGAAAGGTCCACATATATGTGACATCAGTCTTCCAAGTGTTAAATATCTTTTCAGGATTTTCATGATATAAGTAAGTAGATGTATTTTTATTACTGTCCTGTGTTAACCTATGTTAGTACCATCCCCACCTTGTTTGTACACATTTTGGGTTTCATCCCTAAATCTATCCATTTATTAATTTATTTTATTTTTATATGAGCCTGCTAGTTTTACAAATAACTGCAAACACTGCTAATCATACATTATATTTCACTGACACACTACTATACCATACACATGCAAAAATTAAGCCTTGTGGTATCTGGACAAATGAATCAGTAAGCCGTGAATGAAACAATTCTAAGCAAAGAAAACAGACAGTTTTCAAGTCATGTCTACTTGAGCTTGTTTTGTTGCAAAGACTGTTCCACAGGGTAAAGAAGGTTGTAGAATTCATTTCTACTATATACAATCAAAACTTGAGTCAGGCAGCTCATCCCAACATAATTATACTACTGTACTTTCTGATGACGTTTTTGAGCAACTAAGTATGTTCAATTGTTATAGAAATGTGTATTATGTACAGTATGTGATTTCTGTATGTTGGCTAAAATCATATTGTACACCTTTGGCCCTAACAGTTTATTTAGTGTGTGCATTTTGTCTCCAGCATGACACAGTTATAATTATTCTCACTAACTGTGTGTTAATCAACCCATGCTCATATCAATTTGTCTTTGTAAGCTATTCTATATACCACAATGATTAATTTCATCATTCATATCATTTTGCTACACTTGTATAAATAGAGTAGTCATTCTGAAGTTGCCATCACATCATCGCTCATAGACGAGATCAAAAATGACAAGTTACCAGATTTTCTGAAGTCACATGCTGTTCTTGATGAAAATGACTCAAATGCCAAGGTTTTGAAGGATGTACTTGGAATCGATGTCTACAGGTATTAAACCCTGCTCACTGAAATCTGGACACATTTACTTGTCACATGCTACATATAATTATAGAGAAAATAATTGTATTGGGTTATGAAATGAAAGCATATTTGATAATAATTATAATGTTTTCATTTTGTTTCACATCATTCTTACTCATCATGACTAGATTGAATCAACTACAACTGAAATTCCTTGAAGAACTTCGTATGATTGAAATAATGAAGGCCTTACAAACGTTTGTAATATGGCTACAAGAAGGAATGTATGATTTCAGTTCTCTCTCAGTTACGTTGAAAGAAGACCTACGTGACTGTCATATACAGAAATTGAAACAAGCCACTGCAGTTGCAGTTTCTGAAGGTACTGATATTATTGCGAACGATGCAGTGTCAACGTCTATATATATAGTTACATATACATGTATATATATTATACATATAATTTATTATATATTTTGCCTCCCTTCTTTCAAGTATATAACATGAAAACTTCTGCAATTTTCTATAATCCTAGGACTGGTCAAGATATGTTTATATTTCAGTTTTAAACAGCATAGTAATATATAATGGTAGTGACAAATATATTACCATACTTACTCCCACACATGCATACTTATAAACGCATAAACACACAAACACAATGATCATAACACATACGTAGCATAAACACACACAAATACACATAAAGGCACAAATACATTAAAACACATACAAATACATTATACACATAGTCACACAGAGGCATACACACAGAACAGCATGGAAAGGCAGTAACCATATATCATAGGAAGACCTATATGTCCTGTAATAATTGATTATAGCCTCATGTAATTTAGTAATCATGACAATTTACTGCTGCTGTTATTTGGACTAAAAAGTGTTATCTTATAATTGTATTTGTATTCTTTTTATTAAAGGCAAAGCTTACCAATTTTTGCTAGAGACGAGAAGAGTAAATCAAGTTTTAGCTCAGTGTGAACTTTCAATGAGGAGCATGGCCGCAGAAAATAAAACATCAGTAAGAACAAAAAAGAAAATCACATTAAGACTAATACATGTGTTTTGTTCATTAACAGTCATCACTCAAGTTGTTTCTAATTGAAAAACTAAAAGTTAAAGAAGTGGATTTCCTTCCAGATGTTAATGTCTGTCACTATGTAAAATTACGTCTTGCACTCAGAAAGTAAGAGCTATTAAACCAATAAACTACTTTCATAAATGTGTATCCCGGATTTGAAATATATTCATTGAGTTGCTTTCCATATTAAAGTGTACATTCAATACATGTACAATAATTGTTCAGATCTCTGCCAAACAGGTAAATAGTTTTTAGATTAGGTCTGCACTTCTATATGCTATGTATATCACTTAGGAATACAATAGTTCCGGGGGCAGTTCCAGACCCAGGTGATGCAAACAATTTGTGTGCAGCATGCGAATATTTTAGGTCATGAATGGTGCAGCTTACCAATAAGCATACATACATGTATTATACATCTATGTACATAGGCATATTTATACCCGGGCAGTCACGGGCATTGCCCGGGTACAAAAATCCGAGGGAAAAAAGTGCTTTGTTGTTTATTTTGTTACAATTACAATGGTTAACTTGTTGTGAGCCACCGCCTATATAGAAGCGTGTTGTTTAATTGACGTGCATATATATATATAGGACTAGGGAAAACCCATTTCAGTCCTTTTGTTTGTAGTAACCACATTAGAAAAACTCATTGAAGTGTCAAAAATTAAATATGAATTTGTTACAAGAAATTTTGCAAATGATTGATGATTAGAGGTCTTATGAAGGAGAAATCTTTGAGGATCCATATTCCAGCTATCAAGGGAGGATGAGTGAGTATAAGAATCAATAGCTGAAGCCACTACTAACAATCAGAATGAGGTTGGAACTTAGAACATGTACTAACAAGAACAGTACAGAAAATAATTATTATCTAAATTCAAGTTAAGTTAAATTATGTTTTTATAACTTCATTCAGCTAATCGACCACAATTGTGCATTTAAAAATTCCTTTCACCCAGTCCTTGTCTCCAATCCTTAGTCACTACAGCGATATTCTTCCTCAGGGCAACTTAGAAAACGAAATATCAACTTTAGAGAACTACTTGGTAAGAAATTCCACCACCAAGCACAATGAAAGTCTACATCCAACACATCGATCCTGTGAAAGAAGCATTCCCAGTTCTAAGGGAGTGCCTGCTGATAGCCATGATACTCGGGACTTCAAAAACAACAGTAGAGCATAGCTTTTCTTTCCTTTGTCGTATGTATTAACGCTCAACAATGTCTCAGCAGAGGTTAGAGCATTGAGCAAGATCTTTCGTGTCGGCTTTCGCAATCCATCAATGATTTCTTCCTAAAGTTTGCCCAGACTCACGAGAATTCCAAAATAACTCTTCTTTGATGCATTCAACTTTATCAGTATTATAATATAATATCAGTTATAATAATATATCACTCCCACTAATAACTTTAATAAGCATCAATAACTACATAATAACTTTTATTAATTGAGATTAATCATGAATAATTAATGAGCCCTGGTATGTTCTGAACCCTAGATACGCCTATGTCTATGTATATGTAATTATATGCAAAATAATGTTTGATGAGATTCTTGATTATTAAGTCACACCTTTTATTATGTATTGCTACAGTACAGACTTTAATAATTATACACATTTTATATGTAATCCATTTTCCAAATATACATATGGAATGTTGGTTAATATGTTGGTTTATATTAAACTATTTATTTCGGGCAAGATTCACTCCCTTTTGATGTCTAGCTATGCTGTATTGGTTATGATTTTTCAGCTGCATTTGGGGCTAAAAGTAAATTAATGGAGGTCTGGTAATGTGTGCGTCCCCCATGGGAGCATGATCCCCTCAAATTGTAGGTTTTATGGATTCAATGACCTCACCACATAGGATGGGCAAAGTGCATTGGGTGAAATGTCACATATATCAGTCACCTAGAAGTGAACTTTATTTTAGTACTCTTGAAACGGGACCAGATAGGAAAACATGTTAGCTTTCAACATAATTTCTGATTTAATGAAGTACATTACATGTTGCTATCTAAAATGCTTTGCCAACTTTTGTCAAACAAATTCCACAGAATGTGACAACCATAATTATAGAGTAAGCAAAGCAGAGCCACTGAATTTTAGGAGTAAAGGGTAAAGCACAGTAAGTATTTCCTGTTGTTAATGATGCCTATTTCAACATATTTATATAGCTTCATTCCACCATAAACAAGTGAAAATATGATTGTATTGAATTGTCTTCAAGGTATACAGCACACTGTTGCTGACTAAATAGCATTGTCTTTGACAATTGACAAAATGTTCCAAATGGGTAGTACAATTATAATTGTGTCACGGAACCTACTGATAGAGGAAGGCAGTGACATATTCATCCTCTAATATCGTAAAAGAAGAAAATTGTGCTGTTGAAGGGTAAACATGTCCCCTGTTCGCACTGTGCGAATTTTAATTGGGCAGTTGACACTATAATTATTATTCTTTTTTTCATGATTTTATGTGGTATACCGGATCATCTTTAGCAACTCTTTATAGCTCACTGTATGTTTTTGCATTGCATACATAATTGCTTAATACCATAATTATAATTATTCTGATACCTAAATACTGCATGCTCTACTATTATTAACATTTTTGCATCTATAATTAAAAGGTGTTTTTTATATACCCCAATGTCAGTGACAAAAATGTATGTGAGCGGAGCGCTAAATATCTAATTCTTTTCAGCTCTATAACTCTCACATTTTACAAGACTGAAGACTCTAACTTACTTTGCTGGAAAGAAGAGTTATTGATATCAAATTTATGATTCGCTATCAGCAGGAAGAGACCAAGACAACTGTTTCAAACTTGAAAGTATAGTAATCCGACAGGCAATGCCCACCTCTTTACTAGTCTGTATAACTTCTACATTTTAAACAATTTTACCCCAATAATCCACATGGTTAAAATACCTGCATTTGTCATTCCTAAAAAATAACAATAATAATGTGATGCTCCGCATCCGCACACTTCATCCCTCTATTTCTTTAACTCGTTCTGAAGTTTACTGCCTTTCTGTGGGAGGGGGCATATAGCTAAGAGCATGTATGTTGGCATCTACAACTTTATGAATATCATCATCTGAAGTAGGTTTGTTTGACAAAGATTGACATAGCATTTATATAGCTGATCCTTCCATTCATGCACTCCTGTTGCTATAAATGGATGAGTTTCTTTGGACAGATGGTACTGGAATATAATTATAAAATATATAATTTATTATATATATATAATTATTTCTCATTAACTTTATAGAATCCAGGTAGACCTAAGCAAAAAAAATGAAGCTGATACTGCTGATACTTATGAGACATGGGATGACAAAATTTGTGATGACGTCCTGCCATCATTGCTCAATATCAACTGTACACAAACTCCAGATTCTTTCTCAGGTATTGCAGCCCCTAAATGTAAACAACTGTCAATTATAGTCTTGTAATAATTACACCACACAATGTTGCTTGAACAGTTTGGCAATTAATATTAAACTTTTTTTATCTAATTAAAAAAGAAAGACCGAACTTCTCATGCCTCAAACAAAACAACATAGTTGTTATCCAATAGTTATATATTACTTTTAAAGGTTATAGATTTATTTCAACTAGAACAGGTAGTTTCTATGTAAGCTACAGCAGTTTTCTTCTTGCTGGTGTGTAGATCTGAAGTGTGCGCTCTATTATGCCACGCCTATTAATTGACCAATCCACTTGAATGGCACAACTTCCTTATCCAACATACAATATGTATTTGACACAAATGTTTCTAACTCCATTCTTCCATGAGACAAGATATGTTGGCCATAAACACCATTACTCCAGCCCAGTTACAATCAATGTTCATATGACATGCACACAAACAGCATATATAATAATTATACTTCATTGTTGTGACAAAATTAATGTATATATACTATATAGGAGTGAGTGTACTGCTAATGATGTAGAATTATGTGTGCATTGTTGTCTTTGGAATAATTATTAAAATCATACATGTATAATTATGATTATGTTGAATGCTGCAAAAAAAAGATGACTCTGAAATCTAAATGCTAGGTTCTAAAATTATTATTATATAAACTGAAATTAATAATAATTATTAATATTATTACCTTCCACACAGAAAACGTTACACCTACATATCAAGACAAATGTATGTTTTTTTCATACTATACTGATTATAAGAATGTTCATTTGTAATACCACTGTAGGTTTAATTGATTTAAGTGTGAAAGAGGTTGCCGAATTTATGAGAAAACTAGGTATCAACGAGGAATACGTACAATCTGCAAAAGATATGGAGGTTGATGGAGCTAGTATATCCAATTTACCAAATAAACAACTCAAACGTCTTCTCAGAATGGAAAAAAATCCTGTGGTGTTTTTGCACTTCAAATGCTCCGTGAAGAGAATGTTTGGAGGTCAGGCTATTAGTCCACTTGGTGTAAAATGTCTACCTCCTCAGACAGCAGAATTCTGTCGCCAGTTTGAAGTACTCAAGAGTGCAGCTGAAATAATTTTGCAGAACAAACTAGATGGTGAGATGCTATGGGAAGCTGACGCTGAAGTATTGGAGAAAATGTCCAAAGATGCTCAGGAAGCAAGAAAAGTCATTGATGACAACCTCAAAGAATATGTTACAAACATAATATAATTATAAATGTGAGGCGAGATTAGCTAGGCATATAGCTATTTTTTTTACAGACATAATTATATATACATAGAAATAGTTTTTAAAGTATATTTTATAATTGCCAGTAGGGAAATAATAATTTTTTAGTAACTATTATTGTAATTCTGTGTGTTTGAAACTCATTTGTAATACCATACCTTTTTTTAAAATGTATTAGTTGAAATTCATGATTTTCTACAGCTAATTACTTCACTTTAATTCTATATTACTGATAGTGATGTCATCGATGGTTAATTATTCAAGGCTGCTTCAAATGTATCTGAATTAATAAGTACAAAAAAATGGAGACGAATTGTTTCTAATCATGATCACTTAAAGGAAATTGATAGCACGGTGCATTATATAAGCATTTTAATGCGGCACAAGTAGGGATGATGGGTTTTCATGGAGTTATTCAACTTAATGTTGCAAACAGTTTGAATTGAAATCAACTTGCACAGTGCACAGGGGAAAAATGCCATTTCCTTATTTATACAGGATTGGTACAGGACATCTGTATGAAATACTATATGCCCATTATAAATTATTTTCTTATGCCTGAATTTCCATGAAATCCCAACATTTTGGATACATTTCCTGGTACAGATTAGGAAAGCACAGGGCTACTTTCCTTTATCTGGTAGATGAAAAAAACAAATTTTTACTAGTTAACAATGTAACATTTCCTTTTACCTGAAAATTGAAATGTAGGAACAATTATTTCCTGATGCCAATAATTTCTGATTCCTTGTATATAACATTTCCTAATCCTGTATTTTCAAAAGTCCTGGTACCAACATATCTATTTTACTTTAGCTAAAATTTAAACAACAGTGCTATATCACATTTACATTAAATTTCAAGTGTTGCTTTTTATGGCCCGTAGGGCCATCCCTATGATTGCTTTCCCACGGGTTCGATGTATGTTTATATATATATATATATGTTTGTGTCACCTACGCGAGTATGCGTTGTATACGTAGTTAAGGAAGTTACATCATTCCCGGGGGGCTCGGTCAATTAATAGGCGTGGCGCGAAAAGAACGCGCGATCAAGCTCTACACATCAGCAGAAAGAAAGCTGTGTAGCTTACGTAGAAACTGGAACTAATAGCTAGCTATTCTGCCTGAAATATATTCCTAAACTTCTACAAGGTCCTTTGAAAGGTCAGGAGAGTAGATAATCAAAACAATAACTATAATAAGCTGTTGTCTTTCATGCTTGATAAAGTCAGCCATGATTACTGAATGCTGGACACCACAAAGCAGTCATAGGGATACTTTTATCTTCACTTAAACTTGTAAAGCAATCATAGGGATGTTTTTTTTCTCTATATACACTTGTTATTTAAATTATTAAACTGTAAAAAATCGACAAATGACTCAAGTGACAAGAATAGTTATACATATACAATTAAAATTGTGTTCACAGTACTTGTACTAATAGTTATTCACCATTTGGAAAGTTGTCTTGTTGACTTGCTACAATTTAATGGTTGTCTTTGTGACTTGTAATGTTGGTTTCACCTCCAGTACAGATCTATTGCTATTGTCATACATGTATTTAATATGCAAATGAAATTTAAAATAAGATATCATAAGCAGTATTGCTACTTACAATGTGTACATAAGTACATGTTGTAATAATTATAGTACACGTTGTAATATCTGTTACATGTACATCATCCCATTAACTTAACAGAACAATCAGTGGTATGGAAACAGCCAGTCATACAGGACATTGTCCGAAAAATCAAGTGAATGTCCGGTATATTGACACTAAACTGTATAGAAAGTATATGAAGAACAGGAAAAGAGTAGTGAAAATAAGTCAAAATGCCCTGTAGTTGGCTCAAAGTTTCCATGCCCTGGTAACAATACATGGACAATTGGGCATTTCAAATCAACATTCATAGTAGATAAATGCTTAGAAGCATGAAGTACTTAGTACCAGCTTTAAACCCATATCTATCCTGGTGAAATAACTAAATTCGTGCCTTTAATATCGTAATCAACCAATCATACCAATCATAAATACTTTCATTAACATTTAGGATATCACATATCATATCTTACAAAAATATTCATATCTTTCTTTTAGAGATATAAGCATGTGACTTCGAATTCATAGATGACCCCACCTTCATAAAGGATTTACGAATACAAGTATTAAGGTGATCAAATTCAGGCTTCAGATCCAACTTAAGGATCAATCATTGCAATATTCATACCATGGGACGAGCTGCAATATATGAACGTCAGGATGATTGATCCTTAAGCCTTTGAGTTTGATAAGGTTGTATATAATTTTACAAGCACAACCTACTTAACAGAATACTATGCAATTCACTGGATCTTGAATTAACCACACCCCAAATTATACTAATGTGGTTGCACTATGTTGGCATTCTATTGGCTAAATGGCCCCGTCTTTGTTGAATGTGGTTGGGCGGTACTTTGATTCAAGTGTCTGCTCCTTGATGTTACTTTGAAGTTAGCTTAGGAGATAAGAATAGCATGTTGATGTACATGTATGTCTGATGTATAGACTTGCTTTCTAGCTAATTCTAGTGAGAGAGAGGGAGAATAAATGAAAACAGTGTTTGGGTGATGCTATGTTTGCGCCCTAATTTCAATACCTGGAATGCAGACAATTTGGAAGCACACAACCATGACCACTTTTTACACTCCCACCAATATCATTTCACACCTACACCACTGGTTACTACTTGACAACTACATTGTTAACTCAGTAAAAATAAAAATGAAAAATCATAATAATGTTATATAATAAGAGTAACAAACAAACAGACTCATAAAAAGCAACATGAACACTAAAACGTTTCATAATAATATAGAAGGCAATAACAATCATTATGCAGGGTAACCTTGCTGGGGTGGTTATTCTTGTTGAGGAGGATATTCAGAATATCCTTGTCCTAGTTGTAGCAGATAACTGACAGTAGGATATTCCACTGGATAATCTGGTTGATACATATTAGCACCAGAATATTCCACTGGATAATGCGGTTGTTATATGCAGGGTACTGTGTATGGTAAGGAGCAATACCAATGCTAAAAGTTTCATTCTCTTTAGTCACACCAGTATCATTAGTATTTTTTGTATACATAGCATTAGGTGTAGTTACCACTGTTGTGCGTGGCATATACTCACAATTGGATAATGTACAGATTCCATTTCTAAGGCATAACAAATGCAGAATGGTACAGTGAAGACCAGTATACTGATCAAATAATAACACCAATAGAAGCACTTACTGTTTGAAAAAGAGACAATGAAATGTCATCAGCTAACCAGGAAGTGGAATATACTTAATTATATAACATAACTAGAAGATGATTTATATGAAATGGTTAATTAATTCTGGGTTCAAGTGTTTACTGTATGTAATTTAAGTGGTTAAAAAGTGTCTGTTTCCCTGTCGCCATGTGTACAAACATCTCTATGCCTTATAAGGAGTTTGCACTGGTAGCAATCAGATATCTCCTCACTAGAGGTACACTTATATGGATTTATACTGCACTTGGGAAATTTGTCTCTGGCTACATCCTCAACTAAATTCTAACCTACCTCTAGCAGAGGCTGTGTAGAGATATCCTATATACTGAATACTATTAAAGTAAAATTATATATACATGTTTGCATTTATAATAATTATTATAATAATAAAAGAGCATTCAAATTATTACTCACCAGAACCAGGTTCACCAGTAGGAAAAGTATAATTGAAGTGATACTATAAGTGGTGGTACTAATACTAGAAGCACTTGAACTAAATGTATTGAAATCTGTTCAAGAGATAATCATAATAATATTATTATTATAACATAATTAACTTTATGTATATTATGTATGCAAAAATGAATAATAATAATTATCTGATGTGGTGATTGATGGAGTATGTTTTCGTGACTGCTATATATTCAGTATATTAGTGTAAGAAAGTTGATATGGCATATTTAATATTATTATTAGTATTATTAATACATACATAATTATTAATTATTTGCAGAATAAATTATAATTAATATATGCACAATTATATATAATTAACACCATAAAGCGAACTAATCTTCTCAGATGCTCACAATGAAGTGATTGCATATACAAGTGGCAAAATATTAATAATAATCAATAATGTACCTGAAAGGTTACAATATCCTCCATTGACGTCCAAGTCAATAAACAACAATGAAGTCTCTAAAGTACAAATTAGATCTACAATTAAAAAAAAAACAGCAATTACTACGACAAACATCTTCAGAATGAAAACAGTTATGATCTTTAGCAGATGGACAGCTTTGACAGTTAGTTAGACAATAGATTGTAGTAAAACCACATTGCACATCACCCAACCTAATTGGTTGAGTTTCTCCAGTACTAAATAAATTGCATATCAATTTTATTTAGCTAACAGTTGTATAATTACATTTGAAAATCAGATACAGCAAATAATGATATTATTATATATATTATTGTATGTATATTGTTTTTTGTAATGAAATGTATGTGCTCTAAATACTTTAAGGGTAGCTAAAAAAACTATAATTTGGTTTCTTTTTCTATCTAGCCTATATACACAAAATTTGTGTTCAAATGGTAACTTCAGGCTTCAGTTATAATAGTTTGTCTACTGTAAAGGTTACAGTTAAGACATTTAATACCCTGATGGTGTAATTGTTATACAGAAACAAAATCTTCTGTCTCCCTATAGGTACAGTCTTGCAGAGAGGAAGGGTCTAGTAGAACACATAGAAAGGTCATCCTTTCTCTGCTCACTTAGCATACATTCTAATGGTGTCTGCTCCATAACACTTCTACGATTTCATACTGTTGACATGGAAGCATGTATATAGCACAGTGCTTTCTGATAGCACGGGTATAGCATTCTTCCAATTGGTGCAATGAACACCACTAACCATCCAGCTTAGTTCATTGACGTCACTTTGGGAAGCAAAAATACAACAGGCAAAACAAAACAGGGCATTGACCTTTGGAGAATATTTCAGCCACTGTTTAATATTAGACAAATCATACCGCTTAGGTTGGAAGGATCGTCTCCCTCCTCCCCATGTTCAAGCGTTGGATACGTGTCATCTCATGGTTGACAAGGCCCCAGTATTATTATCCTATGCTTCTCCTCTCTTAATAGGAATGCAAGGTAGAATCTCGTGAGGCCTGAAACTCATTGATATCCGAGACGAGTGTGATGATGAGACTACAGGCTAATCTAGTCTCACATAGCCAATCCCCCCCCCCTCTAAATGAAGGATCTGACAGATTACTATTGCCCATCTCAGTCTGAGTACTATCAGGAGCCCATAAGAAGATGGAGCATATAACTGTCTATACAGTCGTGTTTTTCGTTTTGTGAATAATTTGCAATAATTGACAAGTTAATACTTTTCTAAAAAATGGCTGTATGCAAAAGACTTTTGTAGCTCATATAGCGGCCAGACTGAAGACAGCTGATATGAGTTGTTTAGACATAATTATTTGTTATTAAAGAAGTGAAAAAGGAGAGTCATATAGAGTTTTTTAATGACAGAAAGACATTATTTGCCTCTATAACGGGCTTATTATAAGACTGACTTGCATTTTGGACTCCCAATAGGTTTCAAAATGAAACAACTTATTTGACCTCCTGATGCTTTTGGAATCCCTTTTGGAATTACACAGCTCTCCTCAAAAAGTAACAAATTCTCGTTGAATGCTTCTCTCTCTTCTTCAATTCTAGCACGCATTGGAGCAGCAAGTCTGATTAATTGAACCCGTTTAACAATATAATAAATTAAATACTTACCCTCACCACTTCAAAGTAATTAGACAGATACTTAAGCAATTGTTTCTGCAGACACCTACAAAATGTAAAAACGTAGTAAGGTGTTCCATCAGCTGCTGGTAGATTCACTATAAAACTGAAGTTCCTGATAAGTGGGTGTGAGATTACATGCGATGAAAAATCTAATAACGAAGAGTATGTAGGTGTCAAAATACTATTCAGGAGACTTTACAGACTGGTTTAATGTTGTTCTATCTTTTCTTTTATATTCTACTTGCTAGTGCATCTTGTTTTATCTTTACTTATTCTTTTTTGTATACATACCGTATTTTGTTTTCTTTTTACTTATTATATTTGTTATTTCTTTGACTCTGCTAGTTTAATGTATTTGTTTTCTTTTTACTTCTCTTGTTGTCTATTTGCTCTTGTTACATGTGTAGGTTTTATTTCTGTTTCTTTATTTTCTTCTGTAACATTTTAAAACTCAGTCATGTTGTAATAGTTAATACGTTTATGATACTTATAATTATAAACAGAAAAAAGATCCACAAAAGAAAAATCCCACACCTACTTATCAGGTACCCACCATTACTCACTAACGGTCAATAACTCCTTTAGAGGGGAAGGGCTGGCTACGTGAGACTAGACTAGAACTGATCACATTGAATAGTGGCCGACTACTGCTCCTTACTCGAACGGTTAGTCGGGGGCTAAAGGCTTCACTGTAGCAAGTACTAAAACGAGGAATGAGAAACGGAATAGGAAACGGAGAAATACGGAAACAAATAGGCAGCACATGGCAGGAATGGGTCAACTGTAATATTCGCCTCTCCCGTTTTTGATGCATGATTAGTGTTGTAGAAACGTTTTGGTGAAAACATTTAGGCCCAATAATTATCCCCCTAGGTGGGTGTGGCTTCCAAAAGATACAGAATTGAACCAGATTGTATGCAGCAAGAAGCTGGCAAAACTAGAAACCGATTGGAGTTTCATCTACCCCTCCCCTTAGTACAACCTTAATTTGACAGATTAAAATGACAAGAGACCCAAGGATCCAGGGGTGTGTCTTACGAATTTTAATTTTATGAGGTGTCGTATATTCCAGTTGACCCGTAACAAACACATACATAATTAATTTGTTTGTACCTGGGTAGTCCCTAATCACTCGCTTTATTGAATTCTCTGAAATTAGGATAATGTATAATTATTATTACAAAAGATCACCACACTATATAGGTCCCCGAAATAGCATCTATAATGTGTATTATCCGTTATAACCATAATTATTATATTCTTAATTCAAAGTAAAGCTGTGTACTATTCATTAGGAATAAATATAATAATTACCACAAATACACTACACTCTGAGTGTATCACTGTGTAGACATAGAAGTTTTGTAAGCAGTGACTGCAATAGTATATGATTATAATTATCGTGATATTTACATTTTGTTGTAAATTTTTCAAACCGCAGTATTTTTAATTTTATGATTGAATCAATATCACAATTCAGGGTTTCATATAGTAGGGGTTTAGGGATTTCCCAGGGTGCATCTTCCACTCCCCCTCCCCTCCCCCCCTCCCCCCACACAATGTATGAGAAAGTATGATGTTATGTAAGATGTAAATAATGGAATAGCACACAAATATCAATCAAAGCACTTGATTGATATTTGTTTGCTAGCTGCCAGAAACCCACCAGAATCCATCTAAGAGAACCTAATTTTCAAACTTTTCCTGGGGGGGGGGGGGGGGGGGGGACATGGCCCACACTCTCCTACGAAGGGCGTAAAAAGCACCTCCCACACTGTCCACACCCACCCATACAATCTTTCCCTCCCAAGAAAAAAATCATGTATGAAACCCTACACATAATTAGGGGTGCACTGTAAAAAATTATTGTTCCCTTATTTTGGGAGTGGTAAATGAACACTCACACCAGTGTTTTTGATAAGCTCATATGGCGCATCATTGGCCCATAGAGCTTCTTATTTGGCACTGCACAGTTCTCTCTTTGGGCCAGTGGCACAGTTAATTATGATTGTCAGTAACAGCATTAAGGTGGTACTAGGGAGTGGGCGGATGCGACTCCAATCAGTTTCAAAATAGAATATTATATAATATGACTCTAACCTGGTGTAATAGCAACCTTCATATCTTCTGATCATCTTTATAGTGTCCTGGAATTGATAAAACGTATACAAAACCACGAAAGCCACGCCCACCATACATGTATTTTGAGAAAAGTTACGAAGCCGTTTTCTGAAAATTCATTTTACTTTTATAGTTACAGGAGGCTGAAGAAAGCTGAATTCTGTAGCTTTTCACTGAAACCATAAAATTTACCTTTCTAGACACTATCAAACTCCGATCTTTCTCAGAGAGCAACTACATTTACCCCGCCATTGTTTCGCACCCACCGCCCCTCCACCACCCGTGGGGCGTGTTTAGGTTTGTTTCTGAAAATAAACATTTAGGCCCAATAATTATACCCCTGGGTGGGTGTGGCTTCCACGGAAAAGACTACAACCTTAAGGATCAATCATCGGGACGTGCAGCTTGTCCCAGCCACACCCACTAGTTTTAATTGTTGAGCTAAGCAGTAGATGTACCTCAATGTTGTGTCACTTGTATTTCTCTTCACTGATATCTTGTTCTTCACTGTGTTGCAGAATAGTTACATGGAATATTAACAATGAAAGGATATTGGCAGTTTCTGAGTTGAAGAAATTTTAATTTGCTGCTTTGTTATTGTTACCCTGATTTAAAGGTACATTATACTCAATATTTAATGTATTTATCATCAAACTGTGTAAGGTATTAGCACATTAGACATTAGTTTCTATAGTGATCAGATCTAAGGATCTTTAATAATTTTGTGAACTAATTGTAAAGTGAAGCTAAACAGATTTCTATGTTCCATTCATCCCTAACTGGATTTCCTTTTAAATGTGCATTATACTGAATAACTCCATTTAATTATGTGTCTCTCCAAACCCTGTTGTTCTCTGTATAATAGACTGGTGACAGTATTTAATAGTGACAGAAAATAAAGATCTTTGATAGTTTCTGTAATGAAGCTAATGATCTTTCCAAGTTCCAGTCACCCCTAACTGAATTAACTTTTAAGTGTGCCATATACTGAATAATTACATAATGTTTCCCCAAGCCCTGTTGTTCACTATATCTCGACTGGTCACCGTATTTAAATCGACTGAAGTTAAGGATCTTTGACAGTTTCTATATAGCAATCATCCCTAACTTGATTATCTTTTAAAGGTACATTATACTGAATAATTACCTTTAATTTTATGTCTCTCCAAGCCCTGTCGTTCATATGTATAATAGACTTATATCAGTATTGAATAACGACAGAAATTAATGATCTTTAGTAATTTAACTTACAAATCCAAAAAAGATCTTCACTTGTTCCCATCATCTGTAAATTTGTTTTTTTTAATGGTGCCTTATACTATTTAATTGTATGTCTCTCCAAGCCCTGTCATTTTCTGTATTTTAGACTGGTGACAGTATTTAATAGCAACAGAAGATAAATTTTTGGTAATGAAGCTAAGGATCTTTGCTAGTTTCTATATTCCAATTATCTATAACTTCATTAGCTTTTAAGTGTGCATTATATTGAATAATTACATAATGTTTCTCCAGGCCTTGTTGTTCACATGTATAATGGACCGGTGACAGTATTTAATAGTGATGGAAAGTAAGGATCTTTGGTAATAAAGCTAGAATCTTTGATAGTTTCTACATAATTATTCTAATCAACCTTAACTTCATTAGCCTTGTTGGTAACATGTATAATAGACTGGTGACAGTATTTAATAATCACAGAAATTAAGGATCTAGTTTCTGTAATAAAGCTAAGAATATTTGCTAGTTTGTATGTTCCAATCATCTCTAACTGGATTTCATTTTCAAGGTAAATTATACTGAATAACTCATGTGTCTCCAAGCCCTATTGATCACTGTATCTTTGACTGGTGACAGTATTTAATAGTGACAGAAGGTAAGGATTTTTGGTAATGAAACTAAGGATCTTTGCTAGTTTCTATATTCCAATCATCCTTAATGTGAATTTGGTAAATAATTACATTTAATTGCTTGTGTTTTCAACTCCTTTTTTTCACCATAAAATAAAAAACATAAAGTAAGGATATTAAATTTTGGTAGTTAGTTTAAGTAATGAAGGTAAGGATCTTTCTATATTCCAATCATCCATAACATCATTAGCTTTTAAGTGTGCATTATACAGAATAATCACATTTAATTTTATGTTTCTCATGCTTTGTTGTTCACATGTATATATATATAATAAACTGGTGACAGTATTTAATAGTGACAGAAAGTAAGGATCTTTGGTATTGAAGCTAAGGATCTTTGATAATTTTTTACATATTCTAATCAACCATAACTTCATTAGCCTTGTTGGTAATTTGTATAATGGACTGGTGATAGTGTTTAATAATGACAGACAAGTAAGGATATTTGGTAGTTTAAGTAATGAAGCTAAGGATCCTTACCAATTTCTATGAGCCAATCATCCCTAACTTGATTTTCTTTTAATGGTGCAATATACTGAACAATTATGTGCCTCCAAGCCCTATTGTTCACTGTATCTTCGACTAGTGACAGTATTTAATAGTGACGGAAGGTAAGGATCTTTGCTAGTTTCTATATTCCAACCATGCGATTTTGGTATATATGATACTCAATAATTACATGCATGCGTTTCAAACTCTTTTTTTTCACCATATTGTAGACTAATGATATAGTATTAGGATCATCATTGGTGTCTTATAATCTTTCTGTCCTTAACCCGATGCTGTTCGGTGCATCATACTTAATAATGACATGATTGATTGTAAGGATCTTTGTTGTTTCCTTTAGTTTCTATTTTCCAATTATCCCTTTCAAAGGTGCATTACACTCCATTTCATTGTATGTGTCTCCAAGCCCTGTTATTGAATGTATCTCGACTGGTCACAGTACTTAAAAATAAGGATCTTTGGTAATGAAGCTAAGGATCTTTGCTAGTTTCTATGTTCTAATCAACCCTAACTGGATTTCATTTTAAAAGTGAATAATAATATTACATTTACTGGTGTATCTCTAGAAGCCCAATTGTTCACTGTATAATAGACTGGTAATAGTATTTATATTTAATAAGAACAGAATGTATTATCTTCAGTAGTTTAAGTAATGAAGGTAAGGATCTTTGCTAGTTTCTATATTTCAATCATTCCTAACTTCATTAGCTTTGAAGTGTGCATTATACTGAATAATTACGTTTAATTGTATGTCTCTCTAAGTCATGTTGTTCACATGTATAATAGACTTGTAACAGTATTGAATAACCACAGAAATTAAGGATCTTTAGTAATTTAACTTATGAATCCAAAAAGGATCTTTGCTTGTTTCTACGTTCCCATCATCCCTAACTTTGTTTTCTTTTAATGGTGCATTAATAGAAACGTATCCATGTAAATTAAAATAACTATATAATTAAATTATTCAGTATTAAAACTAATGGCTGAACGTGAATCTATTTTTATTAAGGGAAGCATTTGACCAGGGTCTACAAAGTGTTTATATTGAAAATTATGACCAAGGTCACAGAAGATCTTGGAATTAGTTCCAAGTAAGTTCTATTATTATTATTATATATATTATATATATATATATATAATTATATATATATATATATATATATATATATATATATATCTTATAATGAGATTCATAACCCATACATTTCTATGGGGCGTGTAAGTTTATATTTCTCATTATTTTAAAATATCAACCTTGTGAAACTCGACGGTGATTTCTTACGGACTCAATGACAATCTCTTGACAATCCAAGGTATGAGTCTCATTCTAAAATATATCAGATATAACATGTTTCATCTGTCTATATGCGTTATATAAACCTGCCAACTCGGATGATATCACCCTCAGGCTATGCCCTCGGGTGATAACTTACCTCGTGGCAGGTTTATATAACGCATATAGACCTCTGAAACATGTTACATATATATATATATAGGTTATATCACAGCACGAGTGCTATAACCAATATATATCACGAAAGACAAACCATTTGTTGATATCTGATGCTTCTACTTATTTGTCGGCACTTTGGAGAAGGTAAGCAAGCGTTGTTTTCTTGTAGTTTGTTTCGACGGCAGGTGCTATATCTGACCGCAGTGCTATATCTGCTGACCACAGTGCTATATCTGACCACAGGGTGCTATATCATATATATATCCCTGTGGTTTACTTTGATGTTTCCCCGTATCGGAATATATATATATATATATATGTGTATATATATATATATAGATCTACATAATGTTTAATACCTAGACTATTATATATAATTATATATGTCATGAACTTTCCACTCTTCAAAGCTTCCGACAGTGATACATGTACCGTGGTTTGATATGTAATTATTATAAACCTGATATAGCTCTCATGACATGACATAGCCTATATATATATATATATATATATATATAATTATAAATACACTGACAAAGTAATAAATACATTACCATTCAGCCACTGAAGAATTATACATATTACCCAGGAAATACTTTAGAATTGGCCAGTGATAGGGCTCCCTTCGTTACACATTGGTTAACCCATGGCTTCTCTCTGCATTAGGCTATATATAACCGAAGAGGTCAATTGTACTGGCTGTATAATTGACCGCCGAAATAATGCCCTCGAAACCCTGGGTTAACCAATGTATATATATTATATAATTATACATTATAATTATTATATTATACATATTATATACTATAATGTAACCAAGTGTGTGAAAAGGCGCCTTATTTCATTTTCAATTTTATTCCAAATGCTTCAGATCAAGCTTAGCCATCTTGTGCTAAAAGCTAACAAACTTTTGTATTTAGTTGGGGCAACAATGTTTCTTCAAGCATTGTAAGTTTCAGCTGTTTATCTTATAAGACTACTGAAAACAAGTGTTTGAACAAACCGTCAAATAAGACCCCTTTTCACATGCTCAGTCACTTATATTAGAGTAGGGTGTGTATTTCTGTGAAATTTTAATTGCCGTAATGTTTGTTCTATGCTGTACTATATATATCTGTTGAAGCGGAGTCAACATGCACAATTGGTGTCATTTCGTCCTTTAGAAACATTTCATGGGTCTTGTGTTGCAATTTGCTATTTCCAGAACTGTACAAAAACTTACGGAATCTAGATGTACAAAGTGTTATGACAAAAATTGCCAAAAAGTACTGCTCTTTACTGTCAGAGAATGTTTTAATAGAAACTCATGTCCATCCTTGGGTGGCTGAGTAAATGATATTCCATGTTGAATAATATATAATATATTATTGAACATGGATTGAAGTTTTATCATTTACACATCAGTCACCCAAATAGTCTTGTTTTCCCCTACAAACATTGTTTGACAAGTGTTTCTTTGAGCTTGCATGCTGTATTATTAGAAATGACTGGTAAACAATTTGAAACATTGTTGAGTGATGAATTTTATTTGTATTATTTACTTCAAAAGGCTATACAGACAATTAGTATACTCAATTACGTAGAAGCACACTATAGTAGCTAAATTATAAGTCCTCATTTGGATGTATCAGTATTTTAAAAATACACAGTGAAAAAAAAGCGAAGTATTAAGTTACTACTTAAATCAGTGTTGTTCAGTTGTTTTGTTATAACATGAATGTATAATTATGACAACCAGTACTAATGTTATACAACAACTTACATAATGTATGTGGATATCTAAAAGCTTAACAAACACTAAATTTGAATTACAAATGGATGTATCTACAAAGAATATAAAAACTTTCCAAAATATGACCTCAGCACATCAAAATACACTGTCATGCAGTTAGTGAAAATATCATCAAAGGTTTACTTTCTAATGTCCTGGTTTTGAGTGACACTCTGGAAAAATGGGTTGAAGTGTTGTAATGCTTGAAAAGGGTAGGTTTATTTATGAATGTCATTCAAAAGTGTGAAATTGGAAACTAAATTAATTATTTTTTGTGATATTATAGTTAACCAATGCAGTTGTAATGGTTGCTTAATTTTTGATATAAATTTATGATCATAATCACAATCAGTTTGCTTCAAAAGATTTGAACTCATATTAAGAAAACTGAAGGAATGTGATGTGATTTAATGATGACATGGATCATACCAGACAAAGGTTGCTCAATGATTTGATCCAGTAATTCTTTATCCTCTAATGATAATAGGTTACAACTGTTCGCAATCTTTCTCAGTTCCTATTAGCATGAAGTAGCTAGTCGGGCACCCATGTATAGAAATATTATGTACCTACATGTGGTCATCTTTCTCTAATTGCTGTTTACGAATTCGTATTTGTTCCTCCATAATGTCATCATCACCTTCATCTGAGAAATCTGAAATAAGACTTGCATTCAATACTCAAATGAATGATGATTATTTTATCATACCACTACTTGCTTGCTGTCCTCTGGGTATTAATAAATGGGAAGAAATATTTGGGGAAATAGTATGAGTTTGGAAGTAAGATGACATTGGTGAATCTAATCTGTATAGGTCTACCAATGTTGCTGATTGTACAGAGGTAGAAGCAACAGACGGCTCTACTGAATTGTTTGATTGTTGATTAAGATAATGTCTTCACAGAGATGGTCCTCAACTTATATGTATGTAATTCCACTTACCTAGCCGATCTGTTGATAACTGATAGTAATATAATTATAATACCATCTGTTAGTACGTCTAGTCTGTGAGATGGTCTCATTTCTTTTGTTGTTTTGGCAAATCATCTAAGAAATGCCCTAATAATCTTTCACATCCCTCACCATCAGCCATTCCAAATCCTCCACAAAAGCGTGGACTAAAAGACAACTGTAGATATACAAGACTATTTAAACACTTAGTCATAATTACATAAAAGTTACTTGGTATGCAGTCGGTATTGTGTCCATAACTGGAACTGCCAGATCAAAAAATTCCAGTAGGTCATATCTTTTTTTCTGCTGCAAAATAATCAAGTTTATGTGTGAATGAATACTTGTATGTTCATTTATCTTTACACACATCTCACTTGAAGGTGATGTTTAAGCATACAGGCAACATCATAAAGCAGCAAAACTTTGTGTGTTTTGTATCTCCTCTGGAGCTCTTCGATAGCAAATACAATGTAGGACAGTCTATAAATCTGGGCATATCTACACAGCAAATATTACGAACTGCACTAAAATCTCTCCATGCCGAAACGAAAAGTTGAGGAAATTCGTGTTTGCAGACAACTCAAATTATACCAGTTTCATCACGTGCTTTATATCTAGTACTGGATCTTAGAGCATTAGCTGCTAAGAATTGATTAGATTCCTATAATTATAAATTATGTTAAAAGTATGATAATTATTATTTAATGAGTAAATCACCCCTTCAGTTTCTGTCCTTCTTGTTGATATGTTTGCACATTTTCATCAATAATTTGTTGACTAACAAACATTGTATCTCGAGTACTTGTCCAAGCAGAAGCTTTCCTGCAAAGGCTGAAATTTCCATCCATACATGATCATAGGGTTACCTTGCTATATGAATACAAAATCAAAAAAAGTATGATCTGTATTATGCTTTTTAGCAGTTGAACAAGCTGGACATTTAGTGCCATCATCTATATGAGGGATAAGATATTTGACTGATCGAAGTTGCTAATAATGTCTAATAGAAAAACAAACTAATATTATACTTAATTTGATTCAAACTTAATTACATTATACTTGTATTCTTCAAAACTATCAATAAACATGGCTATAATTTATAGGTCTTGGACTCTATAAACATTAGATAATTGAAATATATATAATTATAGTATGCATGCCTCCAATTTTTCCCTGCATACATGTATAACATACTTTCAGTTGCTTATTCTTGTATAAAAGATCAAGTACAGTAACAAAATTTTGCACAGCAATTTGGCATTCCAAGTAAAAATTATAATTAGAACATACAACTTGCCGATAGTAATTTTGAGACGAACAGTTATGAGGTAAACTGACGGTTGACATCAAACATAAAGGGATATATCTCAACTCTTCCTCCTACAGATTAACAACAAATCATTACAACAACAGATCTAGAATGCAAATATTTTTTTTTAACTACAGCTATTCCATTTACCTTCCAGGCAAAAGTGCATGTGTAAAGTTAACTTTTTGTGTGGAGTAGTTTTATACATGAGATGCAGTACACCCCTAAACTTCCACAGTCCTTGCAGTATGCCTCTGCTCTGCTATCACAGTTTAAACAATAACAATTAGATCGCATTGCACAGCCTTCAACCACAGCCTTTAAAACTGGTGATTGGACTGTCTCCCATTGTTTCGTAGATTTCTCTTGACAGTGAATACACAGTGTCAAAGAACAGACTGCTGCTTTCCTGATCAAAATCTATATCATCATCATCAGTACCAATTTGAGAATATGCAGGAATGGGTGCATTTAATGGGATAGATATTCTCTGCAACTGTAGCTTGTGAGACTCGTTGATCACCATTTTTACTGTCCTGATGCATTCTTCTTCCTCTTTCTGCCTCTGTAAGCCAAACTGTATCTTTTCACAGCTGCAGCAAAGTATAATGTCACTAATCAGTATATCTTTACAATGGAATATCCTCCCGATACAACTAAGATTCAGCTATGTCGAACTTCCATTTCATTAATTTTCAGCCATTTAATTATTATATTATTATTATTAACACTGCAACTGGAATTACTACACCATAGTAAGAAAGTATACTAAGTAATAACTGTAATATTCCTGCATAACAAAATTAACAAGTTTCATAACGATCGCTTGCTTAGTCTTGGCTTGCAAAAATGAAATTCAGACACACCTATGATCGGAAAAATCAACGGACAGCTATCCATACGTCTTTAATATAGAACTGCTGGAAATAAATGGCTACTGTACCATCTTCTGCAACAACATCTACCCTAGTCATAAACCAAATCTCGTCTCTTACAGTTGCTTGACCATCTAGACCACTTAGAGTCAGTAATCAGCCACACCTTTTGTAATTAGTATGAGTTCATAAAAAAAGGTAGAGTGTAAAACCTGGACTCTGGACTGGAACATGGATTTGGACTCAAGATAGTAAAATATTAATAATTATTATTATTGTAATAATTATCATAATAATCACCCAAACAATACTGATTCGTATAAATAAGAAATTAATGTTACTGTTGGTTATCATAACTTTACAGTCCAATGCTAAACACACTTGAGATGTATTCACGATGAATTGCATGAAGTTGATTATAAATATCGGTAGGAATACGTAGAGTAGCTGGAATAAAATTGGGTTCTACTGCTCGAATACACTCCAATCTTCCATGATAATGTGAAACAGTCTCCCTACGAGGAGTAACAAGTGTACCACTGGAGTCTCTGAAAGCCCTCCTTTCAGAACAAGCAACTATAAGATCATATGGAGCAGGAGGAATGTTTAATATTTTACACTCAGATTACCTTTCAACTTTACTAATAATGTTCTTTTAGGAGTAAAGACCAGTTCACCTGAGCTGCATAATAAAACATAAAGAAAGGAATAAACTACTACCATCATTGTGAGCGGAAACTAGATTTTCGCTCCTGATGATAGTCGTAATTTCTTTCTCTCACTACTATATACTTTCTATACTAACCTCTCCATGTTTACCTGACTTTCTTCTCCGCTAGAAATGACAATCGGACTGCAGCCTTTCGTTTCTCTGCGCTCCTGTGGTACGGTTGCACGTGTCTAGTTGCCTGGTCCATTCCAGAATCCAGTCCAGAATCCATTCTAGATTCCTCATTTTACACTCTACCACCACTATCATAATATTTACAAAAATGCGTGGCCGATTATGAATTGCTCAGAAAAAGTTGGCAAAATTAAAAAAAAAAAATTGGTAATTACAAAATTCCTGCACATGCAGTAAGGTAGGTGAGAAGTTGGTGACACAAACTTGTTAGACACTAAATGTTTGCTGACGGGGCAATTTCCGTATTTTTTTTCTTTCGCATAAAAAGATATAATACATATTGTGCATAATATTTCTGGAATGATGAAAGTAATGAGATCAAACTATTGTGTGTATGTATCATGATTGGCCAATGACCAAAGCTCTTAAACTTCTCTTTATGAACTTTGGCCAGGTCAGGTTTTAACCCTGCAGGAAGTATTTGACATCAATATTATAATTCAACAATATAAATGTTTTTAACAAAAAAAGTAGTATATTATCCACAATATAAATGGATTTTAATTGTAACACTGGTCACATGACCATACTCCAGTTGGAATTGAACTATATCCTAAATAGTCAAAGTGATACCATCGATCACAGGTGTCACGACCCATCCACTTTTCTTTTGCTCTTTGATCATCATCGGCATAAATTCCACCACACTCCTCACAAACACCATTGTCTTCCTCTGAGGTATCACTGCAAGAAGGATCACTATTATGATTGATGACTAGTATTTCTTTCTTCCTCCATTGTTTAGCTTGTTTTCTAGGCAACCAAAACTGGAGACATTTAAAGAGCATATTAAGGTGTGCTATATTAACACACTGATTTTTTGTGTGTAGCTTTAGCTTTTCCTTTCCCATGAGCTCTGTTAGACGTGGTAGTTCTCTGTGCTCTTGTTTCTTTTCTCAGTGCTCGAGCTTTCTTTTCTTCTTCTTTTCGAGTTTCCTCTTCCTCAAATCTTTGGAATACATCATCAGTAGTGAGTGCTTCTCCATAAAACTTTGGTTTCACTTTCCGTTTGTCTGTAGATTTGCTGCTAGGCTTCTTGGCTTGGAGTAATTGTGCAAAATAACCTCTCAACTGGAATCGAATTGGAGTTGTGGTTTTTGCAACAGTTACAGTTCCCTTGAAATCAAGAACTACTTCAGGCTCAATACTAGAATCACAAAACAACTTATTAACTCGCTTAAACCATTCGTCAAATACTTCAGCGGTATACGTACATTTCAGTTGATTCAAAACATAGATCAATTGTGATGCTACTTTTTTTTTTAGATTTAAACTCAACATATTAATTTTTTGAGAACTCATTTCTTATACTTGTAATTTTCTTAGCTACTTGAAGACAGAAAACTCCGGTAAAGATCACTACTGCTTTTTTCCCTGAAAGCGCAAAGAAAACACTTGTCAAACGCCAAATTTCGAGCCTTCAACTGCTACAAATTGCGAGCAATCCTGAGAACGATTGAAAGTTTCCGAAATTGCCCCGCCTCCGAAAATGCCCCGCTCTTCCTGTTACCAACACTGGCGGCTCTATTGCATATATTTTGGCCACCTTTTCTGACACGGAGCACTACTTCTACCAACTTGCTTACCGGGAATCAAAAGTCCCCAAGCGCTTCGCAGGATTAATAATCAAATGCAGTGCTCCCCCTCTTTTGACTGGAACTAGGGCAAACAAATTACCCCACTGCATGTTGGCACCAGCTACACCCACGATTTCAGGTTTTACAGGAAGGGAAATGCCTCAGGTACCCACCAGAGGCATGGGTGGGGTCACTGAAACCACAATTTGCGTGGGCGCTCCCTTCCAACCCCCATTAAGGAGGAGACAACCCCTTTAAAATTCCCCCCGTAGTCGTTATTTAGGCCTGACACCAATTACAAAGATTTTGAGTGCACTCCAACCATTTAGGAATGAAATGTCACATATATGTGACATCAGTCCTCTAAGGGTGAAAAGTGCTTCAAATAGTGCTTAAAAACATTTTTTATAAAAGCATGTGCTTGTGCTTGTATATTTACCCTCGCCGCGTAGCGTAGGCGGAAGGGTACGGTAATCGTTTTGTCTGTGTGTGTTAGCAATTTTTCTGGAAAAATAAAAACATTGACATTTCAAAAGGGGTACTCGTAGACTTCAAATTATACAAGGAAAAAAAATAACGTAGGAATTCTTCTTAAACCTTTCGGTTATAAAGTTATCACAATGTTTATAACTCACGGTTACTGTTTCCAGACTTGAGAAGACTCGTGGAGGCATCTGGACACATCAAAACATAACTACTCTGTATCATGACTATCGCTAGCAAAGCACTACATAAAAGCAAACAAAATTTGGGTAGTGGTTGCTACAACATCGAGTACTGGCTCCAAGCATTCTCCATTACTTTCAAACTCCGCCTATTTCAATTTTTCAAAGTCATGTGCTGTGCACGTTACTCGAACGTCAGCAGTTTTGAGGACCTGTCTATGGAATATTTCACAAGACGAATTGAGGATCTTTCTTTCTTCTTTCAGATAATACAGAGACTAAAATGTAAGACTTATAGTATAGACAAGGAAGAGACTAGTATAATCATACTAAGTAATAAGTAGTGACATGTTAGTTTATATAATTTATATATATATATATATCTATATCTATTATAATATTATTATAAAAACTAACATGCCAGTACAGTTTTATGACTTAATATGTTTTATACACAAACTAAACAATCTGAAGTAAACATTCTCATTATTATATGACCATACAAAGTTACAAACGAGCAATGATAATTATAATCTTTTGGCATATTATATTTCGAAATTATAGTTTGTATTACCTTGCCACGTAGGCGAGGGTCCCGTCCCGACGGCGCTCGTTAAACAAGTATTAAGACTGAGAAAAGAAAATGAATCACTTACTGTAACCTTTAAATTTGTTGGTTCCAACTGCATGGAGTTATACCTTCACATGTATAGGGCAAGCATTTGCTGAAGTGCTTGGAGCAAAACTTAAAGGCTTAAGCACAAATGAAATATTCATCTTCCCCGTTGGAGGAGGCATGATATGTAATATGTTTAATTCCATTCTTTTCAATAGGCTATAACAAAACTGTGTGAAACTAAACGTGTGGACCGCTGTCATCATTGACAAATAGACCATATATGAAGCAAATATATGACATAGCATGTCAATCATCTTGCTTGTACTAGTAAACTACCTCAAACAACTTCAAGGGAGAGTCAACAATCACGGACTGGCTAATCCACATGCATTTATTTTCGTAGTCTATCTGGTCTGGAATAAGTAGACGATGTAGTGGTGTGTAGCTAGCTGATGTGGACATTAAGCTCCAAAACTGAATCAGGATCCTTGGGCTGAGACTGAATAGACCAATCCTAGCTCTACAGTAGTGTTGAAAAACTACAAAATTATGTTTATAACTACTTTTACTATATATATATATATATATATATATATATAATTATATATATTATATTAATATATATAAAATGGCAGACTGATTTCAAAGTTTTTCAATACTTTGGACCAGTGGTTCACACTTCGTTACACTCAGACTCTTGTGCAGGTTTATTGAGCAGTAGGATTGACGCTCTCAAACTACGCTGTATTTCCACATAGAGCTTACTATACGTGTTAGCAAAGCTACTGCATTCTTCACATTCCACAGCGTTTCGACCGCAATGGCAGGTCGACCGTCTGATGGACGTTTTAATGGAGAAAATGACTTCACAGTTGTTAAGGATGGACATTACTTAGGTAAGTGGTAATAAACAGAGACTGTTATGAATTTTTTTTCAAACCTGAACAAGCAATTTTTATGAATGTATATATATATATATATATATATATAATTATATATATATATAATTTATATATATATACATATTATTTTCTTAGATATAAAAAATAAATAAATATATATATATATAATTATATACACACATATATATATATATACATATATTATTTGCTTAGATATAATATATATATATATATATATATACATATATATAAATATATATATATATAATTATATATATATATATATATATATATATATATAGCATGCTAGCATGCTACCATGGCAACCGTTTGATGTGGTTAGGTCTTATATTTTTGTATATAGACCTGTGAATCTTTAATCTATCAGCATACAATATATTGTATATAGTACACTTACAGTTCTTATATAAAACAATATAAAACCTTGGTTTAGTGTCCTCGGATGTGATATAGCCCTCGCAGGCTCGGGCTATATCACATCCTTGGACACTAAACCTCGGGTCTATATTTTTGTATATAAGACCTGTAAGTGTACTATATATATTACATATATATATAATTATATATATATATACATATATTATTTGCTTAGATAAAAAAAAAAAAATATATATATATATATATATATATATAAGCAAATAAATTGTTTGTGTTTAATTATAATTATAATTTAAAACATTTTATGTATGCAATAATAATGGCAACATCATTTGTGCATTTGATATATTCAAATTTAGATTTCTTAATCAGGCTTATCCCCTTCGTACTCACATAATATTACCAAGTTTGTAGTAAAACAAAAACAGTTATAATGTTATCACTGATTGAACATTTGGGAACATGCTTCAATTCTGTTAGACATAAAGTTATTTTCTACAGATGTATTTAATAATAAAGGAGCTTGATTTTCTATGCTAATGATGTCATATATCTCATTCTTGTATTCTTTAAGAATTGATTTGTGTACCATCATGATGACTTTATACGAAATAGTCAAGAGTATTTGACTTCTGTACCTTTACTATCCATAGGATACTTTGTATAGCCTAGACAACGAAACCCTATATACAGGCATTTCAAATATGACACCCCTACACTTAGCTTACTACTGATAACATCTATGAATATACTGTGTGTGTGTGTGTGTGTGTGTATGCGTGCATGTGTACATGTTATGTTTGGATAATGCTGTTTCTTTAGTCTTATGTACTAACAATGTATGTTAAAGTAACAATTATGAATGAAAAACTATTGTTGCTTCTTGAGTGTTGTTTACTAAAAACATGCAATTATATTTGTTTCTGTTTTCTTCAAACTCTAATGTTACTGTATAATAGTATATAGTGGCATGTTTCCTTCTAATATGTACTGTGTATTAAATACTCTTATAAGGGCGATAATGCATATTACATATTTTTCATGTTTCTATCATTAGTTATGTTTGTCAAAGCACGAGAGAAGACATTTAACATCACTTGCATCCTGAGTAGCTCACTGGCAAGTGAGAATAGTATAATTCAATGGAATCCTGTTTGTCTACTTGAACGTGGAGCTTACGAAGGTTTTGCAGTATTAATTTCTACTTACAATAATGATGATTGCTTACAGGAGATATTGCAGAAGTGTTCATCTCAGTCCTGTGTAGCTTGTATAATAGTCAATCCAGATGAAAAATCTGAGCTATTAACAACAACTATTGATTTAATGCAATACAACATTCCAATTTATGTTGTCAAAAAGACAGATGGCAGACGTATCCATGAATTATGCCTTTCAGAACGTAATGTATATGTAAAAACGGAAGACTCCTCTGAGCTTCAGAAGCAACATAACTCTTTTTTGTCTAGTGAGTTTGAATAAAAGGTGTCTGCAGTAGACATAAAATATGTAATTATTTAATGCTAATATTAATGTTTGACGAACTAGAATGTTAGAAACTCAAATTATTCTAGAGAATAACTCTCCTTATGTAATGAAAACATTTTACTGAGTATGTTATGACGTTACGTACATAATATGAAGAAAGTAGTGTGTTGCTATGGATGATAGGTATCATAATGAAACTTGACATCATATAACTAAAGACTGGCATTCACTTAATGCCCACAAATATGCTAAAAATATGTGTTGATGTTGACTTCAGCAAAGAAATATATATTTGTCGATGTCAATGATATCTCAAATTTCCCTTTTGATAATAACCTAGCTATACACTGGAAAAATTAAATAGTTGTTGGTTAAAATATAAGTAGACAGCACCCTAAATTATACTAATTGGTTATAAAAGTCGTTATGGCATTAGCATGCGTGTATGCATAATAATCTGAACAACCATACAACTAATTATTAAATCCTTTCTACTGTGCTAACCAATCAAATAGTTATTTAACTATTTTGTTTTTATATCACATTTGAAATAAGTTCAATGACATACTGGTTTGAGTTGGAAACAACTTTGTTTAGAAGCACACTTTTGATTCAACATAGCTCCAATAGCCAGTGAATTATTTAGTGTTGAAATCCTAAGGCAGTAGTAATAATTGTATTAGTTTCAGTAGATAATTTGTATTTTAAAACATTTTTTCACATAGAGTCAAGTAAACGTAAAACCAAACTACCTGATCAGCTGATTAACTGTATTGGTGAGAGTTGGAAGTCATACATTTCCTGTGAACGAGCCAAATACATCTTTATGCAAGTTGTTCTTCACCTTCAGAAATGTGATGATGAGGTGAGTGACATTGGAGTTCTAATGCTACTTTTATTCTATACAATCACTGTTGATAATACTATAATATTCATGTAACTATATATGTCTTATTGTCAAATACCATGTACAATCTAAGCAGTAAAATAAAAGGAGGAAATTGGTTCAAACAATTAATAGTTAATTATTGTGCAGATGCTTGAATTGTGCTAACTATATCATTATCAAAAAATTGAGCACTATTATGTGTAGGTAAAAGTCTATTCAACACATCCTAACACGTTTAAAAGTAATTGAAGTCAACTTTTTGAGGTAAAATTAAGTATAGTAATCAGATAGTTGATTACATAGATTGTGTTTACCATGCTGACTGCATGGTTGTGATAAATGATTATAACTAAATAAACTCACATTTGTGGAATGTTGTGTTTGTTTTGGTAGCTGTAGATTCTTTAGTACTATTAAAATTATACTATTAATAATACTACACATTATATTGAGAGTATGAAGAGCTCATATGCTGCTATATATATATGTGTGTGTGTGTGTGTGTGTGTATGTATATACATAAATATATAGGTAATAATAAAAATAAGAATGAAATAATAATAAAAAATTAATGAAAATAAATAATTATATATGTAACGAAAAATTAAGTTTGGAAATAAATATGAATATGAATATATTATAATATATTTCATCAGTGGTATAAGTATTGTGTATATAATTATATCACTGTAAAAACAGTTTATGGTTACTTTCAGTTGCATTTCATTCAGTAATAGCATCTATTATGCCATTCAGAGTTTCACACCATTACTGCTGAAGTGAGGTGTTGAAGAGAAAGATTTTAACTATTGTTGTGCTTGGAATGCTATTGTTCACAATGTCTAAGTAAATTGACAGTGGAGGATGATTGATATGATATCAGACAGCTTTGAAAACTGCATTAATTCCACAGTCACAGTTTACACACCAGTACCTTTCCCATTATACATTTACATAAGAACCAATAGCAGCTAACTGTAAAACATACATGTACCTATAGCATTTCACATCAGCAGTTAAGGAGATATGATTTATAATTATATGACAAGCATCTCAATTACTTGAAGTAAAAACTAAAAAACCAATCTCTTTTTACAGTATAGTTTGAACTATATAGCTATAAGTAATTTTAAAGTTTGTGGGTGATAGTTTATTATGAATGCTTCTCTGCAGGTTTGATGTATATACAATGTATATTTTTGTGTGACGTACGTGTAAGTGTTGCATATATAGTTAAGTAGGTTTCCAGGTGGGTCTGTCAATAAATAGGCATGTTGATAATGGAATGCACGGTCAACTAGGTTGAAGAAAACCCAATCCTTCTAGCTTGCATAGAAACTATATAGAACTATAATAGCTATTGTATCTGAAATATATTCCTAAAGTTGTGCAAGGCCTCTTAAAAAGTAAGAGTACATAATCAAAATAATAAATATAATAGGCTGTTGTGCTTCATGTATGAAAAGAGTCAACCATGATTAATTAATGAATGTTGGAACACCAGAAAGCAATTATAGGGAGAATTTTTGCTCCATATATTTTTTTCACCATCCCAATAGTAATTTTGCATGTTCACGATATTAAAATATAAAATGTTTGCTATAGTTGGCCTTTTCTATTGCATTAGAATGATAGGATCACAACATCTGAGTATAGATAAACATGTAGGTGCAACAAAACTTTGCTGCAGGAACTGTTAGCTGCAATGCTTACATAAATATAGGTTATATACCGTTTTCGCGGTTCATACGTGTGTTTATAATCTCGAGGAAGCCATATAGCGACCGAGCGCATAGCGCAAGGTTGCTATGGGCTTTCGAGGGATTATTAACACACATATTAAGGTTGTAGTCTTTTCCGTGGGCGGATGCTACTCCAATCAGTTTCTAGTCTTGCCAGCTTCTTGCTGCATACAATCTGGTTCAATTCTGTATCTTTTGGAAGCCACACCCACCCGGGGGTATAGTTATTGGGCCTAAATGTTTTCACTGATAGTTTATTTTCAGAAACAAAGCTAAACACACCCTTCGGGTGGTGGAGGGGGCGGTAGGCGGGAAACACTGGCAGGGTAACTGTAGTTGCTCTCTGAGAAAGATCGGAGTTTGATAGTGTCTAGAAAGGTAGATTTTATGGTTTCAGTGAAAAGCTACAGAATTCAGCTTTCTTCAGCCTCTTGTAACTATAAAAGTAAAATGAATTTGCAGAAAACGGCTCTATTTGTTTTTTCAAAATGCATTGTACTTGATGCATGCCATGATTGGTGGGCGTGGCTTTCTTGGTTTTGTACTTATTACGATGGGAAAAATGGACATTTTTCCAACACTCCCACTCTTGTAGAGAAGTATAAAGATCATGAGAAGATATGAAGGTTGCTATTACACCAGGTTAGAGTCATATTATATAATATTCTATTTTGAAACTGATTGGAGTCGCATCCGCCCACTCCCTAGTATCACCTTAACCGCAAAAACGGTATCTAAGGTATTTATTATATAAAATGCAACTACCAGACTGGTTGAGGCTTGCCTGTGTTCGTTTACCTCATCTCTTGGCAACCAAAAATTATGCTTAAATCAGATGAATCATTATTCGAGTAAATCAAATTGCCAGTAAAACAGCACCTAGCAACATCGCGTCGAAATATATATAAAAGAACTAAAAACTCGCCTCAATTCACTCAACTGCAACTCTGAATTACTGAAGTCTGAGTATCCACGGCCTTCTTAAAAGGTCTTCTGTCCAGCTATATAAGCTAAAATCTTTAGCTTTTTGAAATCCAAAAGTTACAAAGCTGACAAAATTGAAATGTGGGCGTTGCCCTCGAGACAAAACACTCGCGCTATCGATCACCTTGCTATCTTTCCGTAGCTAAAGAAGAGTACCACATGGCTTTCTTGTTATGTCTTCTATCCAACAAAATAATAGCTATAATCTAATTGCTTAGATACTGTATTCTTGGTTTCCATCGCGCAATAGAACTACATTGGAAACATTAAATTACTTTGGGCTCCGCCCTCAGTAAAATGACCTTCAATTTTCATTATTGAACAGTTAGACTGTTCATCCTTCATGCTATATTCACTGTTTATTCTTAATAAATCATAGGTTAATAAGTGAACCAGGGGAGTTAATAAGTAAGCCCGGGGAGTTAATAAGTAAATATTTAGCAACCTGTAATCGTGCAATCTGATTAGTCAATTCAAATAGTGTATATAATAACATAACATAAATATGATCATACATTAACACCATAGAAAGCAATCATAGGGATGGCCCTGTACAAGATCTTAAGATGCATAATGAAAAGCATTCCAAACTTGTTTCAATACTTGAATAATTATTTGATGGAATCTTGTATAATTATATGCAATATTTATGTGCTTATATTTTTGTTTACAGGGCCGGAGGAACAGCTATAATTACAACATGACTGATGTGATTACACACTTGTTTTCTGATGAAGTTTTTATGAACAGTTTTTCTGTCACACTTCCTGTTTATGTGTACATATTAGCTCATATAATGAGGTGAGTTAAGGGATTTACTTCATGAACAAGTGGAAGAAAAACTTTATGGTTATTTTGTAATGATTATCATTCATTTATTTATTGAAAAGACTCTTTCTAGTGCCTGTAGCCAAAAATCTATTATATGATGCAGTAAAAACAGTTTGGTGTTTCAATCGATACATCAATTGCAAGTCAATATTTAATAATATATACATAGCATCACATTCACACCTTTAATTGCTTAATTTAAGTGTCAAAGATTAAGTGAAGCTGGTTTCTATTCTTATTGTTGTGTTAGAATGTTGTTATTCAATGGTGAAGTAAATTAATACAAGATGTCTGACATGATGATGTCTGACAGCTTTGACAATCAGGATTCCACGGACATCACAGTTTACAAGTCCCACTATTAATTTACATAAGACTATGAACTGATAACATCCCATTATAAGAATATGTGCAAAGCAGCAAAAGTTGTACTATTAGCATTCACGTCAGTAGATATGATGCACATGTATATCAATTAAATGTATTTTGTAGTGGTTTTCAGGTAGAAACACTAGTAGTAGCATTTCATGTTGCTTATAAATTAGTTAATGATATTGTGCACTTACTATAGCAGTAATCTGAACAAGACTGCAAGATAGTCCAACTTCTTTAATACTATGAACATAGCTTCTAGGACTTAATAGTTTCATAAATACCTTCCCACACTATTAATTAATTAGATGAATGAATGCGGTGGCAGAGAGGAATTACTGACAAGAAAATAATTGCAGACAATACTTGGCTATAACAAATTGTATACTGAGATTATATTATGTATAGTATAAATGTATGTGTTATATATAATTTACACTGGAGTCCTACATAGTATAAGAAGTGCAGTGTGTACAAAACAGTTTTGTTACTTCAATCATGTGGCATGAAATGAAATAGGTGGAGCTAGAAAGGGACCATTATGGTAGAAAGTTTAGAGCGAACTCAATGTTTTAGCAGCCATTACTTCAATTGTATTTGATTTCAAGCTGTGATGTGGCAGCAATATAATCTTTCAAACAAGATAAGTTGTATTTCTTGTACTCTTTAATTTTTGCTTCCAGATGTCTTCTGAAACTGGTTGAACGACAATCTTGAGTTGTGATATTTGTCATAGCTTAAGTTTTCCTGAATTTTATTTTGATATTTGTGTAATTCCACATCTGTTGGTAGCAAAAGAGTTCACTGAAACACAGCTCATCTTGCTTGAAGCCTATTGTTGTCGAATAACAGCTTGAAATGAAGTAGTGGCAGCTACAACTTCAAGCTGGATCTACACTTTCTGCCATGACTGGCAATTTCTAGCTCCACCCGTTTATTTCATCCACGTAATTGAAGCTGTTCTCAAGTCTAGATTTTAACACTGCGCTTGTAATCTTATACTATATAGTAGGACTTGAAGTGTAAGTTGTACACACACACAAATATAATATAATCTCAGTATAATAATTGTAATAATTATTATAACAGTCAAATATTGTCTGCAGTTATTTTCTTGTTAGTGACTGAATCATTCTGAAATTGTTTCTCAAATCACACTTGTGACGAGGGTTATGCACTGCGAGTGCATTCATTATTCTCCTGTAGTGTCTTTGCTAAACCACAAAGGGAAGGGTCTGTGCAGCACTGAGGTGTACATAATAGTGCATAATAGTACATTTGAGGAAAATTCCGCAGCTACATTATCAGCCCATTGCAACAAAAATTGCTTCTAATATAATTCAGTGTAAACTGTTGAACGATGTAATATGCAATAAAAAGGAAACTTCAATTCTATTACTTGGATACATATAAATGTATATTACACATCATACCTTATTAAATGCTGATGTTAAGTGCTTTGTACACATTCTCTTATCAGTTCATTTATAGTGGGAGACGTTCTGATATGTAAACTGTGATTTTTAATTTGTAATTTGTAATTTGACAAAACATTCTGATAAAGAATACAAAATCAATCAATCAATCAAGCAGTGTAGTTGTTTTTTTTTTAATTGGCATGCAATTGAGTTAACCAATTAATTGACTGAATAACTAAATTGTTTTTGCAGTGATATTGTAAACATGTATGCACGTCTCATCCAACTCTGAGTTTGTCATTATCATGTCATATAGATTGGTGCTACTTTTCCAAATTAAAGAGGCTCCACTATTATATTATATACAAGAATAATAAAAAAAACCATTTTAAAAAGAGAAAGAGTATGTAGGGATATTATATTATATACAAGAATAATTAAAAAAAATTAAAAGAGTATGTATAGATATTATATTATATACAAAAATAATTTAAAAAAACAACGAAAGAGTATGTAGGGATATATATCAAAGGTTTCAAAACCGAAAATGCACAGAAACAAAGTTGGGATAGTGACTTGCGTTGTTGTATACATTATTACTGGTGTATTATTAATTGCATCATGCACCATTGAAATAATTATACAATTAATATGGTAATTTAAGTACTCAATATGTATTATGAACAATAGTATAATTCAATGTAATATTAGCTCTCACCATTGTTTTGTAGTAATGAAGAAGTGTATGTCTGTCATGATGGAAATAATGCTGTTGACAGAGTCATGAACAAATGTGGTGAATTGATCAAGCTAAAACCACAGAAGGTCATGGAAAATATTGCACATTACAGGTATGTATTGCAAATGCAGATGACACGTCTATGTGTGATACTTGTAAAGCAATCATATTTTACCAAACATGCGCTGGAGGGATTTTGAGACTTTGAGATTCAATGAATTCATTTCCTTGGTGTATATATATATATATATATGTAATATATATACCATGGCTTCGAGGGATATATGGCAAATCTAAGACCCGAGCACCGAGATATTGAGGTGCGAGGGTCTTATATTCGCCATATATCCCTCGAAGCCACGGTACATATAATATATTCTATAGCTAACAGAAACATCAAAGAACAGACACGAGTAACAGGCTAACACACCTTACACTTTCAGCGATATGGGGCGAATAGCTCCTGGGAGAAACGCCCATATATTGATTCTTTTTTTTAAGAGACAAAGAGAGCTTCTTTTGTGTGTTTACTTGTCGACATAGCCTTCATTCTCTGTAGACTTTTGGTGACTAGATCGACTGTGCATGTGCATGACGTCATACCAGGGATGATATATGGCATATATCCCTGCTGTACTCGTGAATGAACTTTGATGTGGTTGTATAACTTCCCTGCGGTTGTATAACTGCCCTGTGGTTGGGGATATATGCCATATATACGCCCTGTCGGCTCTTGGATGTTTCTGTTAACTATGGTATATATATATATATATCCCGATACGGTGAAACTTCAAAGTAAACCACAGGTTTATAAATCAGATATAGCACCCTGTGGTCAGATATATAACCTGCCGTCGAAACAGACTACAAGAAAACAACGCTTACCTTCTTCACAGTGCCTACAAAAAGGTAGGAAAAGCATCAGACATCAACAAAGGTTTTGTCTTTCGTGAAATATATTAATTATAACATGTCTACTCGTGCTATATCAGAATTATAATCACCTCGCCCTTGGCCCTCTTGCTCGGTGATTATAAATCAGATATAGCACCCTGTGGTCAGATATAAAACCTGCCGTCGAAACAGACTACAAGAAAACAACGCTTACCTTCTTCACAGTGCCTACAAAAAGGTAGGAAAAGCATCAGACATCAACAAAGGTTTTGTCTTTCATGAAATATATTCATTATAACATGCCTACTTGTGCTATATCAGAATTATAATCACCTCGCCCTTGGCCCTCTTGCTCGGTGATTATAAATCTGCTATAGCACTCATAGGGTGTTATAACCTATACATACATATATATAAATATATATATATATATATTTATATATATATTTATATTTATATTTATATAATATATTTATATTAGTGTTAGCATAAACAGTTTCACTTTGAAACGCAGCTAAAATTTCATTTTAAGACATGATATATTTTTTGATCTTCATTTTGATTTCACAAACATGCTTTTGGATTTTTTTTGATACTATCTATTTGTCAAATTATATTGTACATTTAACTTGTCCCTACAATGTCCCCAAAAACCGATTTATAACTTATGGAAAATGCTGAATCTTGACTTTCATATCATAAACTTGGGATATATTGTTTTCTCTATATAATTATTTAGACCAGAAAAAATTAGTGGGACACTAAAAACAAGATGGAAGAATGTTGGAAATTCTTTTTTGGATCTATTAAACCATTGGACACTCACAAAGCCCGAGCTTCCTTGTGATTTTTTCTCCAAAGCTATTCCAATGAGTGAGATTGTGTACTGTTTTACCTTTTAGATATTGTCTTGTTAATTGGTATTTTTATAATCACATGGTATTTCTTTTGGATATGATTATGACCAAGGGTAAAGAAGGTATAATTTCAATATGATTTTGATAGTTCATATCTGCTCCTGTTTCATCCATTGAAGTTTCCTCCTTCTTGAATGTCAATTTTCACGAGCTATATACCACATTCGAAAATGATTTTGAAATTAAATGGCCATACTAAATTCTTTACACAAAGTTGTCAAATTACATAGCTAGACACATTCTTTCATGTTGTCTGGTTGCTTCATTGATATGCTTTGATTTTTTGTCTTTACATTGTTGCTATGGTAGTTATCTCAACATTCTGTATATCCATAGTATATTGGGTTTCAGGTCATGACGTCATTTTCTGATATGATTTCTGGGTAGCTTTGTGTGCATGGCTCAATATTTAATTAGTCACACCCCCAAAGCACCATAACACTGGATTGAACCATTTATAAATCTCAAACAGTAAAAGTTTATACTATCTTATGTTATGTTTTACTTCAATTAAGACTTTATGATTGGTAGGTTTACTTTAATTTTCTTATTTATAATTCAGTTGTTATTGCTCAGACAATATTAAAAGAAGCTGGTGGATTAAAAAGTGAACTGGAAAAACAATGGGGAACTCACTTATTAAAGGTTAGCCACAACTGCAACTATATTCAGTAAATATTTCTTATATGTACATAATAATCATTACAAAGAATAGTTGTTGTTTTACATTTTAGTGAAAAATGTTTGCAAATACAATTATTTCGCTTAAAGTTTAATTAGTAGTACAACCAGCCTTGTCTATACCACTCTATATTCAGTTATATGTACATAACATTTGATTATTGTATAAAATTAACATTATTAGTGGCAGATCTAAGGGTGTTTCTTTTGTTTCTGTGAAAACCCCTTTCCAGTCACAAATTTTACAATTATTTTTTGAAACAATTGTTATATAATTATTATGATAAACGTCTGTGTGACATGGTTGCTGTCATTGTGTCCCCAATTTTTGTCTTCTCTCTCATGCTGTTTCTGCCTCTGATCTCATATAGCATTGCTTCCTTACTTTGATAAGAAAGGGTAAAAATGGTAAGTACATAAACACCGCATTTATTCTATTGGTATTAAGACCTATTGGTTGCCTACTGTAGATGTTTCTAGTCTACATATGGAATCAGATGTCTCATAATCTGAGATGCAATAAATTTTCAGAAAAATAACTCAGCGCTAAAATAGAAACACATAGTTACAGCAAGGTTGCATACCTTTGCCAACTGTCCTGATTTGACACACTTCATCTTGTCAAAAATAGTGCAGATTACATAATTTATTGACCACACCCTTATGAATAATTAATCTGCCACTGATTAAGTGTTTAACTGTCTATGGGAGTATGATAAGCACAAGAGCTAAGTCGCTGCCTTGAGTTTCCCAAAGTTACAACAATGTAGCTGGAAAAAGGGGTTGGTAATGTCACAAAGGCCACTCTCCTACGGGCTATGACTAACAACTGCAAAACGTGCACGAATCACGGCATTCTTGGCATAAAAGGGGGAGTTCACCCTTTGTCATGTTGATGCAGAGAAGGTGCAATGCTTAAAAGTCTGAGTGGGTGTCTACCCCCTCTCCAGTCATACACCTCTAGCCCACCAGATGCAGGAAGATGATATATTATGCTAACATACATTACAGTTTGATAGTGCATCCTCCAATATTCATGCACCTCCTTCCCATTTCTGCACTTATATTTGCATTTCATAATAAATATAAGTCAAGATATGCAACCTAACATCCAATCAATGAACAAAACAAATCAATGGAAAAGATATGGACATAATTAAAAAAAGGAACAAGGGAACCAAATGGTGGTAATAGACCTGTTCTCCAAGCAGGCTAAGACGTGGAGAGCAATGAGGGAATGAAGACAAGGCATACTTTTGGAGTCTAAATATATTGGGCATATGCAGCACAGACTTCCATTGGTTAAGGGTCTTGATCAAAGAGTCACTCAAACCTACTTAAGAAGTAGTAGTTGCCTTCATTCTGAAACTGTGACCATTAAATTGGGAAATATTGAATCATGCTACCTGTAATATGCATGGCTCGTATGAGTGGTCAGGGTAAAGTAATGTATTATCCTGAAAAAGGAAACGTGGTTTATGGAGGGTTTGCTTTACTGCTAAGTATGCCAGAACAGAAGTGACTGGGCAAAGACCCACTCCTGTTTAGCCTAAATACAAATGAATCAGTTTTGCACCTTGGAAGCTGTGCAGCCAATCATTGATAATTTTTATGTGAGTTGATGCAAATATTAGTTGGGTGACACCATTGGAGGAATAGGAAGAGGAATAATCCTCTGATGATGGGCAAATGAACTCCCTGCATCGAAAGAAGCTAAAACATTTCACACAGTTAACCTTCTGGTGGTGGAAGGGCCTGGCTGGAGGTCCCAAGCAGCAATATAGTTGTTTCAACACTTTTATCTGAGTTAGCCATGAGTCAGCCTGAGTTTTTAAGTACACGTGTCAATTAGAATGCTAAGAAAGGTCACTGCTGGGCCCTCAATCTTAGTGGAAGCTGCAGGATACCCAACTGCTGTAATGTGTGTGTGCTTGACCACCAACAATGTTGCCGCCACCTCTTAGGTATAAGGTGCTCCTAAAAACAAAAAAGGCTCAGAGTAGTGCAATTGATAGGGGTGAAATGCCAAAGCAATCACATCTGCAACAGCTGAGAACAACTTGATCTTGTCAGGAATTTGCTAGCAGGGAGAGGTCATGTGAGTGGATGGGAATTATGGGATAGGCAATTAGGCATCCTTTAAGTGCATCTTGAGCCAAACATATAATTAGTAGTTGCAAGATTCCAATCATTGTCAAGTTGCACTGGGGTAGGGCCCCTGGGCCAATGAATCTGTTGACTGACTTGGATGTACAAATCCAAACAAAAAAAGGTCACCTATGTGTCGGTAGCATCAATCTACTATGTTACCTGTGGCCTGGATGTGACTGTGTGACTATGTCTATGTATAGTTATCCTAACTTAGACAAAGTGTATAATCTCCATCTCTGTCTGGGTATAGGTAGCAATAAGTCTTACTGGAGCGAAATGAGTATATATTTAGCAAAGATAACAAAAATCGGTAATATAACTCAGACAAGAAGAATGACAAATACTGTATAACTCCATTAAGGAATAATAGTAAAAATATGGTAAAGAAAAACTGCATGTATGATGGGAAATAATTCAAACAAAAATTGGCAAGAATAATGGGTAAACAAGTCTAGTCTTTGTTTGTGATGTAGGCATGCTAGTAAGGGCCCCATTTATCACGAGAGAAAATCATGGGGCGAGAGGTCACTGGCAGACCTGACCAGTTGCTTGCCATGAACACTTCTGTGGTTGTCATCCTCCATGACAACCACAGCAGTGTCTATGGCAAGCAAGGGTTGCAGGGTAGAGTGGCTTGAGAAGACTGAAAATGAGGATAGTGATTCATGGCTGAGGGAGAGTGCTTATAGGCTGGGGATGAGCTGGCAAGTAAAGAAGGAAGAAATGTTCAATATGCAGCAGCTGACATGCGAGGGGTAAACACATATTCCAAGTATCTCTCCACTTACACTGTTACTATAAGATGCTACATACTCACTAATGATACCCTGAGAAATATTTTGATCCACTATGCCCGGTGTATGCTGCAGGGGAAAGGTTGACCACAACAAGAAGTTGACTGCGATCAACTACCATACAGACAACACTGTGGCCCTATTGACACCCTCCCACTAGTTCTTGGCAAACAAGCTGACATGCCTTATATAAAGTCATACTTCAAGTATACATGTTATGAAAATACATGTACAGAATACCATACCTATAAATGCGGACAGAGATGCTGCCCTCTGATCCATTTCACGTTGGATTTCAGACTGTATTAGATCAAACAACTGGGATAGGACTGGCAGTTGTTTCTTGGTCTCCACACTAAGTTGGTTTGTTGACTGGCTGGCTATTGGGGTCCCAATGGAATCATCTGGGATTGCAACCGAGAATCAGGTTGAGTGCTGTGAGTTGATAGCCGGGACTGGGTGGAAAGACCACTGATGAATTGCAACCCTGAGTCATAATTGGGCATGCTTATCAGATTTGAAGATCAGGGGAAGTTGGGGAGGCAGCTTAAGACTGAATGAAGAGTACACTAATGAAGAGAATCTTTGCTGACTGTCAACTAACTGATAGCCTATGTTCTTAGATCTGACAATTGAGAGACAAGGCGTTGTGTGTTTTTAGGAGCTAGGTCTTCTCGCTATATTTTCACTGCTGCTTATTAAATGCTTTGTGGTTCAGAGAACATCTATGACACCATGACATGTATGACACCATCAACCATAGTGTATATTTTTATGAATTATTTGTCGATAAAATATTGGAAATGCTTGTTTACCAATCATACTTCACACTTATAAAGAGGATTCTGTACCAATAGTGCATTCCTTATTATTATTAATTTCTTGGTATGCTACATTTTTAAAAGTAGATAAAATGGGAGTAAACAGCAACATATGAGCATTTAACACTAAACTACAAATGCTATAGTAGACTTCGGTTTATTAATGTTTACTATAAAACATTCTATATTTATCACTTCTGTAGTATGCTGAGAAGATTAACTACTGTCAAGATAGCTCTGTAACAAGTCATATTCAGTGGTTAGAGGAAGGATTACAGTTTCAAGTGATTATAAGATCTACATCAGACTGTTACTTCATGCCAAAACATCTTAAAGATCTTGTGAATCCTGGAAGAAGAGTCTGCACTCTTCTTGAAGCAAGGTAAGTATTTGTAATTGACCAACTCCTTATCACACTATTATTAAAATTTATTACTCGGAGAAATGTTTTAAACACAATCAGTACAATTATGGCAATATTCAATGAATGTAGGTGTTACATTCTTGTTAACTACTGTTTTATGTAATGCAATGTTGTAATTGTTAACCACAACAGAAGCTAAAAGTAATTTTGTAAACAATTAAACATATTTGTTTCGTAGCAATAGCAATATTAAAGATATCCTGGTTAACTGGATTTGAACCCAAGACCTTCTGAATACTAGTGATATATATGTACTGAGCAAGGTTGAGGAAGAGCATTTCATAGACAATGTCTACTACTATAGGTCAAGACACTTCTGCTGTGTCTCTCTACTTGAGCTAATTCAATAGTTTAATATATCCTTAACTGCTATGCCACACATAGTAGTTATGGTTGCATCATTGCTAGCTTGCTGCTAGCTTAAGATGAACTATACAAATATTTTATATTAATGCTTAACAACTAAATCGAATGTTTGTTAGATATTTATAAGTTATTTACACCTATGAAACTGTTATACTACAAGGTTTCAATTAGGTGGGTTGAAGAGGGGCAAAAGCCCCTTCTCCCTTTTTGGAAATGTTTTGCACATTCTTAAGATGTTTAGAAATTTTAATTATAGTTATTATTAGTATAAATGAAACCCATTGCTTTTACCAAACTAATAGATGCATAATAGAAGGTTAGTATATGATTTTGTATACATACAGGAATGTTTTACTAACACTTCCAAAGCAACTAGAATACGAATGGAAGACTGATTTTTTGGCAGACTTTATTATACCCTTACGTACATCATATCGTGATATACTGAAAGACACAAACTACACAAACTTCAGTACAGTTTCTACTCAAGGACACTGGAGAGGCATGATTACTGAGGTATGTGTTTATTTAATTATTGTTAGGGAGCTTTGGATAAATAATTGAAGTGCTCTTTGAATCTTTTTTATATTCAGGGAATTGGATTTATTATTACTGTTGAAAAATTCATGAAAGACAGCAATTGTAAGGAGTCTTTTACTGACACATGTTTCAAGTGGCTGAAGCTACTAATCAAAAGCATACCATTTGACCAAGTTCACACTGATAATGATACACGTTGTATTGACTTGCTTTTCAGTGAGGATGCCGTAATTAAAAATCATTTGGAAGCAATTAAGCAGAAGGTACAGCTAATTGCAATTTATCTATTATAATTTTGTCATTACAAGTAAAAAAGATTAAAGCTTTAGTGAGTAATTGTTTAGTTTTTAGAATCATAATTATTAATTATGAAGTTTTGATGTTTGTTTTAATCTGATTCAGTTATGTGTGAAATTCAGAGAGAGTTTGAAGTTATTGGAACCAAATCAATTTCTTGTTATTGAGAAATATACAAAGTCACGACAGATCACTGATGATTCTGTGAGTGTAAAAGAATAGCATAAACGAACATAACTATAACTGTATTTGTTGTGTGGCAGTATAACTATCAAGTAGTTGATATATTCGCAACTTATATTGTCATTGATACATACTTAACATATGAAAACTCACTCAAACAAGCAATATGTAAACAGCACAGAATTTGTTAATCCGACTGAGGATATGTTAATGCAGCATGATTGCATTTTGTTTTGATTTATAAAAACAATTGCTATGTAATTATATTGCATGCATTATGTTAGACTTGGTGATTAAATTTGAGATCTTACTCATTTATGATTGATGTATTTACTCTCAGATGTTTATGGATTACTTTAAAAATTGTGAAATCATAGTCGAAAAGGATGACCTAGTTTGTTCCAAATCTGACTATCATAAAGTCATTGAAGCTTGGATTTTAAGGTATAATTATAGTTTCGTAATATTCTTTTTAGTCTTGCTCATGTTATTATCACAAGCCAGGACATATTGCTTTACTATGATTGAGTTCTGTTGCTTTAAGACATGTAAAAATTAATATTAGAAGAACTGGCCTGCCCACCATTTGTCAGTGGTCCCTCCCTCTAATTTATTTCTGAAGCTATACTTTTATATTTTACCTCCAAGAATACAATCTCTGACAGCAAAATAATTAGTCAAGTATTTAGAATCATTGTGGTACTGTAACATTGTTTTACACTACAGAAATCCTCCAGGAAAACGGTCTGATATTTTGGTATTTTTTGAAATGGTTATCGAATTCTATGAAACATGCAACCGTCCATCTGATCTGTTCTTGGATTTGATTCAGCTGAATGACCTCCTTACCAGTTCAACAGATTCATCATTAGTAGAAACCGATGAAACAGCATTTTATCAATTTCTCCGTCAGAAGATTAAACCCCATATTTCAAATGCTATTTTGAAAGACCTCGCTACCTTTATTGTAAGTTTTCATTGTGTATGTAATTGTTGTATATTATGGTCCTGTTCTCTTTCTTAGGGATTGCCTACTCGAGATACAACTAACTCATTTCAGTGGCTGGTTTGCAGAGTTATTTTAGAGGTTAGTCAATGTACATAACAATTATTGTATGCTTGTTAGTTTGTAATTGATCATACCAAGACTATTTCATACAAATGTTGTTATGCAAACCCATTTTTACACTTGTCATCCCCAGTATATATGCATACACTTACTAATGCAGGCGAGGCTTTTTTACCTTAGAGTACGATCATAGAGTTAATTCGCTCTGAATATGATGTCACCCAGCTTAAACGTAAGGTGGATCTTGCTTCACGGGCAGCAAATACTTGTCTTAGCCTCACACACATAACTAACTACAGCAAGTTTCCACCTACACCCAAAAATTAGTAATTTATGTGCTGACTGTGCACCTGTCGTGTGGGGGTGTACACAATTGATTAAGATAAGACCATAGGGGTCAAATATGTAAACATTTTTATTTGCTCACAACAGCTTGTTTGTATTACATCTTGTGAAGTAGTATAGCCTGCAAGATCTTTAGAAATGAAGCTACTTTTATTCATAGATATTAGAGGAGATGGATTGGGAATACACTATTATTATCAATGTTATGCAGTTATACTATTAAACATGGAGCTCTCTTGTTTGGAGTCTGCTCTCATATGCTATTGGACATACTTACAGAAATTAAAAGGAAAACTGCTTAGCTAATGCCTAGAAGCAAGATTGTTAAGCAACATCTACTAAATTCATTGAGTTGGCTTAACGAATGTGGAAGGAATGATTTTGAGTTGTTCCTTTTGACTGGTAGTAACATAGAATAGGGAGAAATTTCACTACAGATAAATACAGATATTTATCAATAAGATTCTACCTAGAAAGTATGGTCTGTTTGGATATTTGGGATATTGAAATACGGTACAGTCAATGAAAATTGCACACATGCAATCAAAGAACAAAACCCCTTTCAAGTCACAAATTTTAGAATTATGTTTGAAACAATTGTTATATAATTATTATGATAAATGTCTGTGTGACATGGCTGCGGAATTGATAAATATAGAGGTTTTTTTATAATAAATTATTAACAAACCATTTTTATAGTAAACATTAATACATCTGCTATTGTGTTTGCATTTAAAAGATTTCAATTGGTTATAAAGGAACCTTTCCATGTTCCTTTTAACACGTATATACTCAACGCAGAGAATCAGAAAATGTGAGGGTCTGTTAATTGCACTCAAGTACAGCTGAATGGACTGATAGGACAGTGAATTGTGAGCCAGATATATTATGAAATCACAAAGGGTCGCTTCCTGTGACGATGCAGAAACTTAGCCTGTGGCACTAATCTTTGGATTGGTTAGAAGCTGCAATCTGCAAGTTTTTGGGCAGTCTTGTGAGAAGCGACATGGTCACTTGTGACCATCAACAAGAGTGTTGCCGCCACTTCAACTGTATAAACGTTAGCCACAGTCGTCAAGGTAATGAAGCTAATCAGACAGTATGGTAGTACTCTCTATGGAGGGATGGCACGAAAAAAAAATGGCCGCCGATACATTTCAATTGCAAGTGATGAGCTGAAATCTCTGGTAATATATACAGATAAGTTTTAATACACACATACCTATTCATATCTAGTGTTTTTATGACTACAATCTCCTCGTCGTTAAGGTAGAGAACTGGCGAGTGGCAAAACTGGCAAAATCTTCATCATATTATTATTATTCATATTATTTTCCAGACAAATCATTTTTTTGTTTGTTGAACTATCACACTGATTCTAGCACAATTCCAGTCACATTTATAGTAAACTTCTGGTCTTAAAGTAGCAAGAGGATATCTTCAGATACTATTAAAGAAGACAGTCTCAACTACTACAAAGATTTGATCTCAAATTGGATGCCATTTTCATTAATCAACCCACATGGTATTTAATTGCGCATGCATATTTCTATCCTCGAACATGGAAGTGTTGGAATCATAATAAAATTAGTGAGGTTCTTATAATAATGAATATAAAACTTATTAATATTAAAGAAATTGTATAATAATATTATATACTATGATAACCATTGGAATAGTGAATTGTTGACACAGTGACTGACAATACTTCTTGTAGGACTGCTGACAGTTCTGTAATTGAAATAGAGAATAGACATCATCTGTAAGTGAAAGAGAATGATAATCAATTCATAAATAATTGATATATACAAAAGACTGACCTTCAATGAAGGTCAGTCTTTTATATATATATCAATTATTTAAACTATGAACTACCTTTAATGCATTTGTGATTGAATGATTTCAAATGATATATAACTTACACCAGTATTTCTGCAATCTACAAAAAATATTCAGACCATTCAGAAAAAAAAATATAACAACAATAATAAAAAAAAACATTTCCAATAAAATGAAAAAAGATGTAAGGATGTCAAAACCCAAGAAGCATGCAAACAAGGTTAGGTGGGACCTAAAATTAAACAAACCACTTCCATATAACCCAACATAAGTACTTACAAAGCAAAATACAAAGAGCTGTACTTATGTAGGGTTATATGGAAGTGGTTTGTTTAATTTCAGGTCCCACCTAGCTTTGTCTGCATGCTTTTTGGGTTTTAACATCCCTCCATTTTCTTCATTTTATTAGAAATGTTTTTTATTATTCTTGTAACAAAATGAAGTGGCCAAGTGATTGTTCGGCAACACTAGAAACAAACATGGTTGCCAACTATAGACCAAATGAGAGGGCATGATCAACATATTTCCTACCTTGCTAGCTAGAAGGGATTCGTCATATCGATGAATGAAAACCATGTAATAAACATCCTTAAATCCCTAACTGAGTGAAGTGCCCCAGATGTAGAAGGTGATCTACTGTATGGGCAGTAGCACAAATCAAGAGAGATGCTGTTGTTGACACTGGCCTGAGGGGAAAAACAGATCTGCAATCATCCTCCATTTGTTAACACGCTCTTTTTTCATAATAATATATGACTTACTGTTAATGCTGCTTGTGTGATGGTCTGCTGCATGCCTTGACACAGGACGTTTGGTCACCTAATAGACATGCTAGTATCAACAATGAAATGAGGCTCACAACTGAGTGACCTAACAGATTTACATTTGTTGTTTAAGTCCTTCCCCAATTTGGCTCACATGAACATCTGAGGTTAGGATTATGCAGTTGGACCTAAAGGTTGTCTGGCGTGTACCTCTGCTGAGATGTGGCTCCCGACAATAGTTGAATTTGCAAGTGAATTGTTGCATGAGGCTGAATGCAGCAGCTATGAGAAGTACCAGTTAAACTCAATGTAGAAGCCCTTGGAAAGGCCTGTATAGATTTAGTCTGAATGTTTGTAGAACCCTCAATTCTTCTGATAACCTTATTCCATCTATGCGCATGCACAATCATAAATAATTAAGCTTACAAAATGGTTAAAGGAGAAAGATTGTGTTACGGATCGAAGACAAGCTGGAAACATTTCTTTGAGGCTCACCATATTTCATGTAGTCTCACCATTGGCTCTCCAACATACCAACTAGCTAAGGAACTATCCCGTATTCTGTCACCATTGGTGGGTAAAATGGAATCGTAGATCAAGAATTTTACACACTTTGTAAACAGAATCTCAAATGTACTAATCAAAGAGGACTATAGAATGGTTAGTTTTGATGTAGAAAACCCTATTTACAATGGTGCCAATAGACGACTCCCTAACCATCATTAGAGATAGGTTATTAGCTGATAAAGAACTGAAAAAAAGAACAAATTTATTTGTTACTGTCATTTTTCATCTGACTGAACTATGTCTGAGATCTATGTACTTCAGATACAACAACAACTACATTGAACAAAAGGATGGAATGTCACAGACATCTTCATGTAAGATTTGAACAAGCAGCTCACAACAGCAAACCACCGACCAAAACTGTGGGTTAGATACGTAGATGACACCTTTGTCCTATGGCAACATGGTGATGACCATCTAGAGGAGTTGTTTCAACATCTCAACACCAAACAAAAGCCCACACCTACACATCGATGAAACCATCATCCTAAAATGAAGAGTGGAATCACTCAATGTTTGAAGACCAGGGGTGATAGAATGTAATGATAACGAGAAATAAAGAATTGAAGCCAGTAAACTTCAAGACGTGTCCCAATCCATTGGATATCCTTCTCATAAAATGCGGTCTTTGTTATAAATCTATAACTCCATTCAGAGAAATCAACCAACTAAGTACAGCTTTGCTTTATAATGGTGTAAGTACTTATGTAGGGTTATATAGAATTGGTTTGTTTAATTTTGGGTCCTACGTTAACCACCCACCCTTGTTTGCATACTTTTTGGGTTTTGACGTCCATCCATTTCCTTCCTTTTTATTGAAAATGTTTTTTTCTCTTAAGTATTATAATAGTATATAATTATGTGTGTGTGTACTACCGATAGTACATAATTCCTAGTATAAGGAATGCAGTCTCAAAATAAAGTGTAAATTTGTTTTCTGGCTTCAATAATATGCATGAAATGAATCAAGGGAGCTACAAATTGACGGACATGGCAGAAAGCTTGGAGTCTGCTCGATTATGTAGCAGCCACTACTTCTTCATTTCGATCTAATTCGACGGCGATAGCATTCAAACAAGAAATCCAGATGTTTTTTTTTTACAGACAGACATGTTACAGTAAACATCTGCTAAGGATAATTTTTGATATCCTTACTGTTTATATGTTAATAATCTAAGAAAGACTGTTCTCTCTCACGATACGGTCCTCTGGAGTCAGATCACAACAACTCTGAGATGTTTTTTTTTTTGCATTCGTTTACAGTGCAATGGTTGATTTACTCCTGAAAATTGATTAGCATGCCATTCTTTGCATGCCATTCTTTGCATGCCATTTTAGCCTCTATAGTATTACTCCTGGCTATGCCTTATACCGCCATTCTGTGCAGTAGAGGAAAATAAATAAGTACTGAACTCAAGAAAGTAATTGCACTACATTCAAATGATGTGAACCCTCGCATCCTACCTTGGAAAGGTAGGGGTTATTGCTTTGCAATTTTTTTTTGTCTGTGTGTGTTTGTCTGTCTCCACTCTTTGTCAATAATGGCAGACAGCTGCAACTTCGAAATTGGAAATGCTGCTCTTTCTAGCCAAATACTAACCTGGGTTAGGTTTTAAAGCCATTAAGACATTTAGAAAGTAGAGATTTACTCAACAGTTTCCCAATTTGTTAATTAACATTCTTCCCAGGTAATAATTACAATATTGAATATAATTGTGGCTAGATACCAACTTTGTTTCTGTAAACTTTAAAGTCCACAAAAAAATGTTTCATTGCTCTACTTCAAGAAAATGTTGTGCACATATTCATAGTATTACATTACATATGATAAAACTGTACCCATCATAAACCATGTCATTATTATTAATTGATCTTACATTCATTGTCTATTATCATTCAAGTGAGGGTGTTGAGGTGCCAAATAAGAATTCCTTTGTGCCAATGGTGCACCATAGGAGCTTATCCAAAACTCAGATCTGGTAGGTGAATACTCCACAGCCCCTCCCCCCTCCACTTGAGAGGATACTCGTACAATTTAGACAATTCTGTCTTAATGCCTAACCAGCCAATTATGTAGAATCCTATGGGTATGTCATCACAACTGAATAGATATTGACTAAATGTTGAATATAATTGTGTTTATTTCATCACCCTTTGCAATTTTTTTTATAGGAATTACAAAATGTCAACGTTATTAACAGTCTACCTTTAGTGGAAAGTATTCTTCGGGATGTGAAGTCTCAGTTTGAAGTAAAAACTAGAAATCTAACAGCTGATCAGAATACTCCGCGCATACGATTTGCTTGTGGAGTGCTGAAGCTATTTGCCACTAAAGTTGATTTGAAGAAAGAATCATGGGCTACAGACAGTCCAGTGAGAATTCTTGATCTGGTGATAGCCATAAAACCATTGTTTGAAAAGTGCCATGTAAGTATAGTTGCTCCACCTCCAGAAATTGAGTACTGCCTTTCATTTTTCATTAATGTCCGAGCAAAATGTGAAGATCTCGGTAACCTTTTAAAATCTAGATCCATTTCCTACAATACGCTGAAAACACTTCGTGAAAATAATTCAAGTAAAATCGAAAGCATTGTTGAAGTTGTGAAACCCAGAGGGAACGAAAAGATTGACCTCCATACTTTTGATACACTGCACCATAAATTTGTGAAAGTTCAGCATCAGTTAGCAAATCTTGTTCGAATACACTTCAAAGCAGGAAATACTATATACTGGTAAGATTCTTGTTGTTTATCTTATCTAGATTTTTGTAGTAAGTTAGTGTAATGAAAGTGTATTTTGTCAAGATTCTATCCACAATATCGTATTAATGGATGGTTTATAAACTTACTTTAGTACTAAATACATTAACATAAACCTAAAGCCAATGTGCATGCTCAGAAGGTATGGCATTTAAAGTGGTGGTCTGAAATCAAACAGGCATGAATCTCCATTATTAGTTATACCAGTATCATTATCAATCTATATGCATTATCATTTCGAAAGTTTTAAAACATTTTCACACTTCTTCATTGGTGGGTTTCTATAATGCATCTACACCTCTAACGAAGTGTAAGAGACCAATTATCGACCAGGTTGTGTTCATGAATCATAACTTTTGCTACGAAGCTTCGTCGAAGGTCGGGATTTCACTGCTTATTCCTTTTTTTGTCGTAATTGTCCAGCATTAATTTGACGCCAATATCTCGTTGCATTGTGTAGCGCACACCCACTAAATGTGATCTCGCGGGAGCCAATTATGGACCACCAATACCAGTTATCAACCATCCATAGAAATGCTATTGTAAAATTGTTGACCTGTTAGTCATCGGTCCATGTATTTATCAGGTAATACTTTCTCTCATGTTATAACATTTATTGTGGAGAACATTTGTTAGTAGTCACAATTATACCTTGAAAGTTTTAAAAATATTGAGCACATGTGTGTCAAAGATAGAAAACATCCATGTTTTGTTGATCTGAGTAAAAACAATAAGTACCTATTAGCCTAGTGAAACTTTAAATGAATTCTCTAACTCCATGTTGTGCACAATATCGAATATATGTGAAATATATCTTATAAATTTATTACAATTGTTGTGAAATTATGATTCATGTGACCACCTCCCACATGCACAAGAGATACACTCAGCCCCACTTCCTTCAAGAACGTCATCATCATGTGTTCCAAAACACATGCAGCACTCGTTATCATTAATGGTTATGTCAACTGCAATGTCCCTTCCTCGAGTCTTCTTGATCTGTAGCTTGTCTGCTGTGGTTGTTTCCAATTTTCTTTTTCTTCCATCTGGCATTGGTTCAGTATCAGTAGCTTGTTTTTTTGCTTGATAGACTTGTTTCGCAGTCTTCATTTGTGCCTATTTTAACTTCTCTTTGGACATATCTTCCTTTTGCTCTGCTGTTTTTCAATTTTAGTTGTTGTTGTTGCTTTTTCTCTGTGAAGGAGACTGACTTGTTTGCATAGCTTCACTTGAATGACTTATATCATTTGATTAGTTAGCATCTTTGTTTGTAATGGTCTAGTGTCTACTTGTGTAACACAAAATGCAACTTTAACCCTTTGAGCGCGATGGGCATATATATGCGCAGCTTTCCCTTTTAATTAAACGCAGCGCGCATATATATATGCGTGTAACTTTTAGCGACTTCAAACAACCCTTAAACTAACTTAGAGGTATTTCAAACCTTCCATACATCTGTATCTGGCTTATAACTAAGTACCTACCAAGTTTAAACTACCATGTTACCTCCATGAAAAACTGTGAGCAGACTGACTCGACGAAGGAGACGGTCGACGCCCAACTTTCTAGAAAGTGAACGCTTGTCCTGACTTACCTGCTGGGAATAGCTAGCTATAACTTACACTGTAGCTGGAGGAGACATCTAGCTTCTGTAGAATCACTTCATTTGGGGCATGCATACAACTGTGTAGATACAAAAGTCAAATCTCGAGCAACAACAAAAATGGTAAAAATCACGAAGGAATTGAGAGGAAGCCATTTGATAATGTTGTGGTTTTTTTAATCAAAACTTCCTGTTTTATAAATAGATCTCATTTATTTATAGCCATAACAACAATACAGAGCTAATAAAGCTTATGAATAAGTCATTATTACACCATCCGCGTTTTGTGCATAGTAACATTAATAAACTAACCCGTTCAAAAGGTTAATAGCAGAACGATTGAATGGGTACACACCACAGGTTTTGAATCCAGCCATGATGTTTGCTGATACAACTGCTTGTAGCCACGCCTGAGAGAAGAGCCTGTTGAAATTAAACTTTGTGACTACTTTGCCAGGATTCCAACTAGTAAAGTCATGACAAACTGCACTCCAGTGAGACTTAAATGGTGAAAATACACCACAGTCTAGAGGTTGTGTATCGTGTATAGTGTGCAGAGGTAGACAGAGCATTATTATTTCCTTCGCCAGTGTTATAACTTCTTGTTGGTAGTGCGTACTATGCCCATCGAGCAAGAGGAATAGTGGATGTTGAGGAACTGCATAATCAAGAAAGTGTTCGGTTAGCCACCCTTCAAATAGTACAGTAGTTATTCATCCTTTATCACTCAAACCATATCTAGTTCCAGGAATCTCATTCGCTCTCCATGCATGGTTGAGCTTTTTGGCATCAAAGATCAACATTGGTGGGATCACTTGACTAGCTGCATTACCACAAGCTACAAAAATAATCTGGCCTTTCCTCCCAGATGTTCGATTACGAACCTTTTCAACACCCTTCTTTGTTAATATGTTGGGAGATTTTGGATCTAGTGGCATCCCTGTTTCATCAACATTATATAATTTGACTGGGTGATTCAATAGATCATTCTGTGTTAAGGTGTCTTCCAGCAGATCAAAATACTATTTCATTGTAACTTCATTTCGATAGATCTCCTCTTCTGCCTTCCTCTTTGAATCATAACTTGACCAAGTAAAGGTTAAAAAGGCTGTTAAAACATGTTTTGTTAACACAGTTTACTTACAGCTATGATCATATACACTAGAGATCAGTAAATTGACGGTCACGTTTGTAGTCTTCTATTTATTCTAATGTTGTCACGCCTTAGGAAAACTGGTCAATAATAGGTACTGGTTGATACATGGTCGCTTACACTAATTGTATATATTACATTATAACTGTTAATTACTATAAACTATTATTAATATCCTGTATCTAGAACATTCTAAAGCACATGCATTCACTGATGAGTGATTTTGTGATCAGTTGTAGTTGAGCTTGATTATAAAATAAACTTTTAAAACCTAATCGGTTCAGTGCATATATATATGTATATATATATATATATATATATATACCATATAGCCCTAAATTTTCTCAGGCTATAAATTTCGTGTTTTTTGCAAAAACTGATGGACTGCAAAATGTTTTTTTTGTGAAAATGAAAATTTTGTCATGAAATAATTAAGGCTATTTGGTATATATATATAATTATATCTCCAGGGATAAAAGCAGTACCTTCATAACTAGGCAACCTAGAAAGACGTTGTTGGTAATATTGCAATGGGCCACTCCCCTAAGACCATGGCTTATCGTGCAACTGGAGACCGACCATGTGAGAGGTGTGGCATAGCCCTAAATTTATCATTAGAGCCAATATACATACTTTTAATGTACAGCCAACATACATGCAGTTATTTCACAGCCAATGCATATATACTGTAGAGCTTTGTTGTGCAAAGCGCTCCCAGAAATTTCGCACCTAATCAATTATTAATGAGGCATGGTAAATTAAAGTGCATGTCTGCAGGCATGGCAAATTTGGAAATATAGGTCTCTTCAGGTTAGTTCTGGTATATGTTTCTGGTATATTTTTCTTGTATACTTACAAATGAAGCATCGCAGTTACGCTGTTTTATCTTCTTCTCTTTCAACACTTTCGCACAGAAATGACAAAAAAAACAACATCAAGCTCCTCATGATAATGTAGCCAGGACCAAGACTTGAACTAATCTGCACGGAAAGAATACTCTATTACAGTTTTTTTCCCAAAACTACCTTGGGAAAGATAAGGTTTTCTGGTTGATTCGGAGACGCAGGAATATAAAGTAAGGTAAAGCTGCAGCTGGCCATGATTGAAAATTTGACATCTGGAGGATCAATTGATTTTATTAGATTATACCACACCTACTACGTCAAACTCTTATTGCTACACCTACTAAGATTAAAATCAGAAAAAGTGGTCCAGACCAGCCAGAACAGTTTACCTGCCCCTGTAGACCCAAGATAATTTATAAACATATGCAATGCTAATATTAGGCTACTTGCCGCACCCCTATTCATGTCTTCCACTGCCTGCTAAATTATTAGGGGAGTGTTGGTTGGGTAATCCATGACCAACTGCTGCCCATGGGAATGTCACATTGCATTACTGGGATGGAGTATCAACAAAAATAAATAGAACACAGAAATGCCATACAATAATAAATATCAGGGTATATGAAAATAGTGAAATGAGTGTACAGGAAGGGAATGGAGGGTAGGGAAGTCCAGTGAAGATTGTCTGCTTTATCAAGGTATCACACTTGTCCCATGTGCTTGCCGTTGATGGGTAGGTCAGCCATACCTCAAACAGACAGGGGCCAGATGTTTTGACTACTTCGTCAATGGCATAGAAGTGAATGCAATATGACATCTATTTAATACATTAACAGGAAGTGAGATCCCATTGCTGTACCAAAGGTCTATTATAGAAATCTCCTCAGAAATCAAGATATGTGGCATTGGCATTACAACAGAATTGTAATACATGTCGAGGAGAGGTCAGTGTAGTTGTCTAGTGTGGGTTCGTTACTGAGTCTAGATTGAGCAACACTCCATCCTAGGTGAACTTGTGAACAAAGATGTTGCATTGAAAAAACGAAGATTTTATCATCAGGTGTTGTCTGATCAAAAATGAATGTTGCAAACGCATTTGAGTTCTTGACACAGAAAGAGGTGTTGCTAAACAATGGTGATAGGTTGTATACCAGATGTTTTGAAGGCTGGTATGTATGGGAAGAGAAGAAAGAATTGCTAGGCCATAGTAGTACCTTTGGTTTATGCATTTTAAGTAAACCATTGAGAACTATAGCTGAGCTGCATAGTCAATGACATAAAGTGTTATTTATGAAAACTGAGCATTTTAGTGACAGGGGTAGCTCCTTCATTTTTTGTTCTAAGGAAGAAGAGGGGTCTTGAGGAAGCTTTTGTAAGTCTTTTTGGATAGCATATTGTTCATCATCTCACCATATTCAGATCTGTACATGATGATGATGCCAATATGCAACTCATACAACAAAGATGAAATCTCTGTTACTGCTTATAATGCCCAGGAGACCACTTACATGTCCCACTTAAACATGGCCCACTTAAACATGAAAACATTATCACACTTTTGCAGTTGCCTGAATTCAAGCAGGAACTAGCCTCTCTCTGGGCAAAGAGCTTTATTGTTCATTTATTACATAGCTTCCAGCGTTGATTGGACAAAGGCTAAAATGGCCAATAATTTCACATGATCACTCCTGATCTAGCATAAGTATTCATTCAACCTAGTATGATTAAATCTGCTTCACAATTTCCCACCAACTACATCAAGATAGGTATTAAACTGCTCATCCAGGACCTTATCCACTCAGAAGGAATCAGTACTTTCTAAAAGATTGAATTTTTCCCCTTTTCTGTGAGTGATCCTCAAGCCTGCGATTATTGCCTCTGATGAAAAAGGAACTTCTTGACTTCTTAATGGTATAGCTGAGAAAACTAGATTATTGATAGTTGGCTTCCTCAAGATATCTAAGCCTGCAACTGGCAATTTGACCATTGATGAGTTATGAGGGCTTAAGAACCTTCCATTTGATAAGTCCATTCTCGTTCTTTCAGCAAACAAAGAGAAAGCCACAAACATCAAAAGACAACTAGCTCCACATACTTGGAGTCTGTTGTTGGTCTTGGTTGTTACTGGATACTCCTGGTTCCAAAAACATTCAGACTCCATTTTTGGCAGGACATTTCTTCCTAATGGCACGCTTAAGTACCATGGTATCAACAGGAACTATTTCCAGAGAGCTGCATGGAACAGATCCTTTTCAAAGGCAGTAAATAGCAATTTGCTATTTAATTTACTTATCCAAATAATAAACATGGCAACAAATACTATTAGCAGTAGTGGTTACTGATATTTGTTCCAGTCTCAGTTGTTGAAGTCCTCCCTTCCTGTTTTAAGATGGATTTTCACTATAGACATAGCATTTGGGACCATGAAGTCTTTTCAGCTGTAATATACCCAAGTCCATGTGCTCCTGACCGCATTGCAATCAAAAATATTACCCATTAAAAAAACAACAACATATTTCGTATTCTTCGCTATTTGTGGCTTGGCCATACTCTATAGTTCAGATCCAATATTGATCCAAAACAACATTTTTGTAGATAAACAAGGGTTTCTTGACTTAGGGGCTGTGTTCTCCTTGTCAGGAGATAAACAACTCTTCTTGTCTAAAGTCTTCTCAGACCAGTCAACTTTAACCTGACGAGTTGTTGATTAAACAGTTTAGTTATGTCTGACTAAATATTACTCTATCAGGTTTATAATCAGCGAGCCCTATGGCAAGGTGATTATAAACCAGATATAGCACTCATGGCGTTATATAACATATACATATAATTATGTATATTTATGCATTTATATAATTATATAATATTATTATAGTATAATTTTAATTTTCATAATTTTAAACTCTGGTGCTGTTTGATGTCCATTTTAAGATCTTGTGAAATATCAGAAGTGCGTGAAAAATCGATTTACAATATCTTACCCAACTTCAACATTTTCAGTTATTTTCTATATATTGTCATCTCAATGTTCTCTCCTTAGAAAAATACTTTTTGCTCTAAAACAAATAATATTATGGGTAACCATTTAAAACACCATAGATTGATATAATGTGTTTCCAAACAGTATTCATGCATTTATCATCAATGTCATATTTGGCTCGTCTTTGCTCACCCAATAATCATACATGACTATTTATATATTTCAATATAATACACTCAATAATGCAGGCCAATCAGGTACCGTACACATCTAATACTATATCAGTACTTCAGTGTTAATACATTTTCAATAAAAATGATAGAAGAAGAGGCCAAAAGTATGCAAATGTGGTCAGAATGGGTTACACAGAAGGTATTATCTAGTTGAATAAAATTAAACAAACCACTTCCTTATATAACCATACATAAGTACCTATGTTGCTAACAAGCTAAAGACAAAGTAACTTTACTTATGTAGAGTTAATATGAAGTGGTTTGTTTAATTTCAATGACAGTTGACCTTGATTATACCCCTATCTTGACCTTATTCGCATACTTATTGGAGTTGAATATCCTTACATCATCCTCTATCAATTTTGTTGAAAATGTTTTTATTATTTTTGTCTCCATTGTGTCTATTCTTTCTGAATTGTATTCCTTAATGATAAAAATTTCAATTCCATTTTTTATACTAGTGACAGTTTGATGTGCATATTGGAGGAGTACAGAATAACGATACCACAGAAGCTTAGAAAAGAACTGGAGGAGAGTATTGATATTCAAATGATTAAAGAAGTCGTTTCAGACCATTCTGGTGAAGTTGAAATATCTTGTAATGGAAATAAAACTTGTATTGCATTGGAACTACTACTAAAAGCGCTTGTGAGGTTTTTGGGGCCACTTCAAAATGATCTACCCATCTTATGCTTTTTTCATCACTTTGGTAGTAAATTCTTTGCTACATTTGTAGAGAACAAGTACTCTGAGCTTCTGTTCAAGACATCTTTGCCACTAACAGATAATCCAACATCATATGATATCAGTACGCACAGGCTCCATTTAGCTGTAGAGGGTGCCATTGCTGTTGTTCTTGATGCAGTTAAGGGTAATATTACTCTAAAAGACATGCAACTGGAACTATCTCAGGATACTAGTAAGGAGTTTGCACTATTCGAGTTCTTTACGAAAGAATTCTATAAATATCATGAGCCTCAGGGACACACTGGGATTCAAGCACTTTTATCTCTAGCAAGTTTTCGAAATGGCATGATGATTATTAAGGAAGTGTGCACTCAGTGTGAACTTGTGCACTGTTTGGAAGATTCGACTTTCCAACAACTCTGTGAGCATGCTGAAATATTGCGTATTCCAGAAGCAGTTGTTTTGCACAAAGCCCCCGAAATGAAAGCAAGCTTTTGTAAGAATCTACCAAATTACAATGGTAATTTTGATGTATATTTTGTTCTTTTTAACGAACTGAAGAATAGTTTTGCTTACATACAATTTTGTCGAAAAATGGGTTTTGTTGGTGAAGAAGGAAAACGATCCTTCAATGCTCAACGTAATCTCCTCACACAAGAAATCCAGTACATGTTGGAACAAAGAGCTCTTGACGACCTTTGGGATGCCTACACTACACTCTTCTATTTTGTCGATTCCCGTATTACATACAATGCATGGATCAATGGACTCAAACAGCTCGGAAACATAGAGACCAGAGTGACGCAGATACAAGCTCTGCAACAGCATAGTATTGCACAATTGGAGCAATTATTCAGTAGACAAGAGGTTAGTATTCTTACCATCCTTTCAAGCATTTTAAGTGTTTTCATGATTGTAGAACCAAACAAAAGATGCTGTCTTGAAGCAATTACAGGCCCTGTTTGATGGAGCGTCAGTTGTGTATAGTGCTGAGAAGCATGCACCAGTAACAATGGAGGTTCAAATACGTGAAGGTATAGTGTATATAGTAATATTAGCCTCAACATTTGTACAGATATGCAAATTTAATCTCCTAATATTATTTGTGGATTGCAACCAAATTACCGAATGTTTAATGTTTGTAGAAATAAAATTATAGTGGCATTTTTCTTGCTTTGTCTTACCAGCTTTCTATAGTGTCGTATCATGTTGACCACTCTATTATATATATGTAAAATCTATATATATAATCATATTATATATATGCTAGTATTAACCTAATTTATTATATTAATTATGATAATACACTAACCTTTGTTTAATAATGGTAGTGCTAATATCAATGTATTACAACTGTAAGCCTTATAGGAATATTATACTGAAGCATACATTTTTACATGGGGTTCATATTCTTTACAATAGTGAAGATGATTGTACTACATTTTCACAGATGTAAAAAATAAATGGGATTTGAAGACCATTGCTGAATTCGCTGCTAATTTGGAATTGCTACAGATTGATTTGAAAGACGAACAAGATGGAAAATTGAACAAAGATATACACCTCTTTCTTAAAATTTATGAGGTATAGTGTGCTATATGTATCGTATATAGTGTGCTATATGTATCGTATATTTGAGCAATGTTGTATCAAAGAAAGTAGTTCTGAACAATCATTAAGAATAATTATACTTGTATCAGAATATAATTTATATATGTTACTATTATACTATTTTATGTTCTTAAAATGATATAATTGCATCAATGAAAAACCAAAGGGTTGGAATATGCAACTCCAACATGAATAATTCAAAAGCAAACAGAGTTATTATTTTCTGACTATATTCAATACACCCATAATGCATTGTATGCCATGCCAGTTAAGTGTAGATGCATACTGTCTGCAAAAAGGAGGAAACAATAACTGAAAAGGAGAATATGAGAAAGTTGCAGTGGAAATAGTGATTGATTTGTATGTTGACTACCAATTTCAGCACTAACCTGAATGTACTAATATAATGAATAACCTTGATACTATTACACAATTAAGTAGGTATAGCTTCATGGGAGAGTCCTCAAAATGTTCAAAAATTAGTATGTTGAGGATAGAAATAGAGCTAATGTTCATCACACAACTCTGTCACTGTTTTCCCTTACTTTGCTTTTCTAATATCAGCTATTATTTCCATTTTTTCACATGCAGTCTTCATCTAGACTTACTTAATATAATACTTTTGACTACTGTACTCTCTGATATTATTATATCACATACTGTTCATCAGCTTAAGCCTGTTAGGTCTTTGAGAAATAGCTGGTTAGAAGCTAGCTTTGAAATTATTATAATCCTACACTCCTCTGCCATCAAGGAGTCTTGTAAGTACTGCAAGGGAGTTGCACATTCCTACCCTTTGGTTTTTCAATGATGCACCCTGATTAAATATATAATTATTTACATATATATATATATATATATATATATATATATATATATATATATATATATATATATATATATGTAATTAAAAAAAAACTAATTAAGATATGGTGTTTTCGTTTTTGCTCAGATAATAAGAGTGTGTGGCTTGATATCAGAAAGTCCTGGGTTTGATGTCCAGTCAGATTCTCTTATGCTTGCCTTTCATAATAACACTTTCAATAAGCCTTATAGATTCAACCTTGCATCTATTTGTAAAATCTTGTTATTTGGCCAAATTGTACATAAGGTGATGTAAATATATGTGTGAGCAAATATAGCATAACCTGCACATTGGTGTCCAAGTACCAAAAATTATAACTCACAATAGAAATGTCAAGTGACGAGGCTCATGCAACCCCAACTTTTCCAACATGAGCTTTTGAAAAAAACACACTGTGTCTGTCAATTATCAATCACTGGCACCAATAATCAACCTCTTTTTTTGTAATTTTGAGAAAGGAAACTCCCTACACTTACCTCCAGAAGTCCTAGTGAATTGACAGATATTATGTACACATATAGAATTAAGGAAGGTATTAGTGTAGTGTTTGATTAGTTTCACTACAATTATGTTTTATTATCTTTTAACACACTTGGCAAGGGTCGCAGGTTCATAAAAATCTGGTCACTCTGGTGTTATAACATATATATATGTCTAATTATAATTAATATTAAAAATGCAGTTATTCATATCGCATAGATTTAATGACTCGTAACACTGATCAACAGCTCTTTCAATTTCATCATATGAGGCTTACATTTGTTAGACGGGTAATGTCTAGCTCTAACAATGATTCAAATCGGCTATGAGCTCACTGCATTGGCATTCCTTTTGGCATTCTCAACACTTCTATCTTTTTTTTAAGAAAAATTGTCCTGATATTCGTAACTTTTATTTACATTTTTATTTGCCTGTATCTGTATGTGTTGTATTTGGAATATTGGAAGTTGCAGACTGGTTTCCTATAACCTGTCATTGTTACAAACACTATAATGGTAATAGCATCAAGAATATGTAATTAATGACATGTTTTGACGGCAAAAAGAATCAATGGTTCTAAGGTTCAATGGTGGTCTTACCTTGGTTGGCTATAGAAAGGCAAGAACTTGACTGTTATTGTATGTAAACAGTGTTTGCGCTAGAGGGTGTTTAGGTGTCCTGGACGCCTAAAGTTGAGTACTGGATACCTAAAATTGTTGATTTTATCACTGAGAGGTGTTCGGCTCTTTAAACAAATTATAAATTAATAATAGCAGTGGTTCGTTGTTGTATGGTAGCTATAAAATAGAGTGAAAAGTAACATTAATATAGACTTGATTATTCATGAATTTCATACCCTAGAGCAAACACTATATATATATCCCTTTTAACGCGTTGGGCATATTTATATGCCCCTACACGGCTTCCCGTATACGCGGCGGGCATATATATATGTCTATAACATTTAGCAACTGCAAACAACCCTTAAACTATGTTAGAACTGTTTCAAACCTTCCACACATCTTTATCTGGATTATAACTAAGTACTTACCAAGTTAAAACTACCATATTACTTCCATGAAAGACTGTGAGCAGACAGACTCGACGAAGGAGACGGTCGACGCCCAACTTTCTAGAAAGGAAACGCTTGTCCCGACTTACCTGCTTGGAATAGCTAGCTATAACTTACACTGTAGCTGGAGGAGACATCTAGCTTCTGTAGAATCACTTCATTTGGGGCGTGCATACAACTGTGTAGATACAAAAGCCAAATCTCGAGCAACAACAAAAACGGTAAAAATCACGAAGGAATTGAGAGGAAGCCATCTGATATCATTGTGGTTTTTTAATCAAAACTTCCTGTTCTATAAATAGATTTCATCTCTATATATATATAGCCATAACAACAATACAGAGCTAATAAAGCTTATGATAGGTCATTATTACATCATCCGCGTTTTGTGCATAGTAACATTAATAAACTAACGCTTTCAAAGGGATATATATATATATATATATATATATACATATGTACAATGTATGTAATACATATATAAATAAATATATATATATATATATATAATTATATATATATATATAGTTATGGAATATATTAGGATACTATGTATGAGCTATGAATATCAACACAAAAAGTGTATATAATTAATTAATTATATATATACGTATAGTACATAAAAAAAACTACATGTGCTAATTAGTTAATGCAACTTCCAATATTCAACATATTCAAAATAAAAATTGTCCTACTCTATGCTGAAAAATCTCGTAAAATAATAGTGGAGTGCTAATAGAATCTAAACAAATGATGAATCGGAAGTTCTAATTATTATATATTTCATCAACCCAAAATTTTACTTGTGATTAAAAATGGAACTGATTCTAGCTAACCCTCTATCGCCTCTCTATAACAATTATCTGAATAACTATCTACTAACAAGAACTTGTGGATAATTTACACCATTATTTCACATTCAGTTTGATCATATGGTTTAACTAACTCTCACTACCGTACAGGCAGATGGTTACTATTGCTTGTAATTAATTGTGTTACAACCATGAATAGAAAGCCAGTTCGACTTTTAATGCTAAATTTATACCAGTCTAATTTCCAGCTGTACCCTATTCATGGAGAGTCATCCAGGAAAATGGACAATATCTTGGGACTAGATGACATTTTGCCGTGTGATTGATGGTAGGTGCAAGAGCATTTAGCTGGAAATATAACACTAAATGTACTCATTTTACAATTTTTTACATCTTTAAGACTTAGCATAGCCACCAAACCATCACAAGCTGGCAGCAACAACGTGAAACAGACTGATTTTTGCCACTGGCAGATGCAGAGACACAAGACATCTTGTAGATGTTTTGATCACATACTAATTTACTCTTTCCAAATAATATGAAAAACAGCTTTTCACAGCATTCACTAACCATAGGCGGCTGCAGGATTGGAAAGCTGCCCGGGCAAGAGAAAATGGCGCACGAAGCGTGGCGAATAATTTATGAGTAATTGATTATTCATGAAGAGCATGGTCAATTAAAACCATTAATTAATTAACTATAACAAACGGTTTTATTAATATTTATTTTATTTCAGCGAAAGTTCTACAAGACTAGAACTCTTATATGCTTCTCTGCAAACTGTAAGACGAGGCTATATAGCAAGTTCCAAAGTTGACTGGACACATCTCTTTCAATGTATAGTGCTAAGTTGGAAAGACCCTCTTGAGTCATCATGGAACAAACATACGTTTTTAGTCTACGCAATGAAGAGAAAGATAGTTCAGCTGAAGCTGGCAATTTGGATGCACTTAAGAAGCATTGGAAAACACTCTTTAACTTCCAAAAGCCCTCGGTACACATGATGTAATAAAGTTGGTGGGCGTTTGTATCTCGCTTAGAAGTGCCATACTCCCTGGTTGGAAATGATATATATACCAGTTGGTTGTCAAAGTGACTCAGATGTATGATGTGCTATATCAGTTGGTGGTCTATCAGCAGTGTGATGTGCTGGTGGGACAGTGGTCTCAGTAACATTAGCAGGTTGAGATGACGAGGAATCCTGAACACTGTCAGCTGTTAATGTATAGTTTTCATTCATTATTTATTATCATTATTCTAAACTATTAAGCTTACTGTTATAAGTAGAACTAGCACTAGAACTATTACTAGGAGTATCCTGTTCCTGAGTTCTAGACTGCTTTGAAATAAATTCCATCAAAGAACACTGGTACAAATTGTACAACTCTTTACTTCTGGTTTTGGAAGCCAAGCTAATTAACTAAACAAACCACAAGCAAGCATGTGCATGAAACCACAAAAGCTTTTCTTGTGGAGTTGTGGCTTCCTGCAACAAACTTTAAACCCGGGCCCAAGCCCTGGCTTGCCCGGGTCTGCAGCCGCCTATGTCACTAACAACAGATGTAATAATGACAAAGCTTGAAGAGGATCTTTAATTTGTTTGAAACTTAAAATCACATGGCAATGAATTAATTTGGAGTAACTGGGCTATCTGCAATTTTGTATTCCATCAATCCAAAATGAAATGTCATTTGGTCCAAAAAACATGTGTTCCTAGGTACTTTGGGTACAGCAAGAGATAATATTCGAATTACACAACAATCACAGCACATATAACTCATGTATAATTGTCTAGCTATCACTGTTTTGATAGTAATTTCAATATGTTAAGTGGTATGTCGGATATTTAGATGCTGTGTATAACAATAGTAATTATTATTCATTTCCATACTACTTAGTGCATTTTTTACTGTACTATAGGGGCAAAGGTTCTATTTAACATGACAGTTTGTAGTAGTTACTGGTCTTTTTGTTGCACAGGTATCATTAAATATATTGGAACTATTGAAAAAGCTGAAACTTGCAGGAAATTTCAAATTCCAAGAAGTAAATTACTCTCATCCATTCAGTGGACAGGATTTAAAATGGGATAGCTTGGTAAGGAAATTTATTATTTACATAATAAAATTTTTTATAATGTGTAATTATATGTATACATTATACACGGCTGTGTGTCAGCTGGTTTATTATAACACTCAATTAGTCGTGTAGTATTTGCATGCTCAAGAGTGGCATAGGAGCTATAGCAGCTGTTGCGGCATTGACCATTACATTTTTCACTCGCCTCATTTATTATTACTCATGATTATTCAGTAGTTATTAGTGATTAAATTCACAAGCTGTAGCAGTGCCAACTGTACCGACAAACTTCGAAGTGTATTATTTTTTTTTAAGTAACAATAATTGTTATTGCAATAAAGACTGCCTAGTCTTCATAATTGAATAATTCCAAGTTGTGGAATGGCAGTAGGTGAACCAGGAGAGATCTTTGCCAAACAAGCCTCATCAACTGCTCTATTTTCCATTCCCAAAGAGGAAGTTTGGACAAAATGTTGTCTCAAAAAAAAGCTTTCAATCGTCATGGTTTGTCAAGTGGCCTTGGTTACACTATATTGAGGACAAAGATGCCGTACTATGCTACACTTGTGTTTGTGCTTCTGCAAAGAAGAAACTTTAGATTACTTGTACTACTCAAATTGTAGCACAAATATTAACCACACCCACATATCCCATCCAGTAATTACCCACACCCACACGTCACACCCACTTTGGCCTCCTTACTTCTTATGCTCAGGAGGTGTGGCCTTCAAAATGGGGGACTGAAATGTATAACTAGTTATGAATCTCATTATACATGTATCATACACATCATTGTTTATTAATCTACATATGATATATAAACTTGCCAATGAGGTAGGTTTGAAAAGATATCACCAAAGGACCAAACATCCAAGGGTGTTATATTTTCAAAACCTCTGAAATTTTCCAAAATCTTGTAACTCCTGTAATTTTTGAAATGAGAGGAATATGACCACTGAATAAAGTATATAGAGTAAAATGTATCCCTATCAGGAGCAGATCCGGAGCCAGTAAAAAGGTGGTGCAAAATATATAGCTCATTAATTATTCATGAAGGTGTCATGTATATGATTGTACGTATGTGAACTAATATTACACATTTACCTGGTGTAAAGATTGAGCAACCTTCCAAATTATCAGTTGGGAAACTTTGACTGGAGCCTCTGCGAATACTCAAGATGTAGCAAGGCTGGTTGTAGAGGCTAATGGTTTCTGGGGAGATACACATGAGCTAGCTTACTTGCAATTGCATTATTAATTTAAAATGGTGGTGGTTTTTCAGCATACAAAATTGATGTAAGACAAAAGGAAAGAGAGATGAAGATTGTCAGGGAAATATGCAAGACGTTTTTTCTGGGGAAAATGCTGAATGGGAACAACACTACTGCACAACCTTGAGAATGGCTTCGATACAGACTATTCTTTTTCCTCCTTAGTGCCTCCATCATGTGCATTAGGAGTGCCAAGTCCTCCTTCAATCGTGTGGACAGATCGTCATCTACCCCTATCATTGCACAATGTCACCTTTTTTTAATGTTTTTCTTTATTCTTTGCACTTGTTCCCTTATTTGTCTCTATTATTTTTTTTATTATTGATATTTTTCAAACAAACAAAAACCTTTACCTACACATAATTAATTAATTATACGTAAAACAATAAGATTCATTTTTATGAAGGCATACCTTCCTATTATTTGTCATTTGTCAACAGTGCCTAAAGTGTGCCTTCAAGTAGCTATGAATCTCATTAACAAGTGGAAAAGGGGGTGCAAATATACCTGCCTATGATTGCTATGCAGTGACTGTGTATCATCAATCATTGCTAACTGCACTAGTGTTTCTACCTTATTGTGTACTATGAAAATTGGGGCCTGAAGATGTCATTGTAACTGCAATCTAAGTCCACTGATCTTTGATTGCAAATGAAGTACTCCTTCAAGGTTCTGAATGATGACTTCCTCATGTCTGAAACTCAACAACTTAGTTGGGCGAGCCTGAGCGAGCCCCACACTGATCGATTCAACGAGGACTGTGTCTATATATTTGTGGCGATACGATCATTCCGTAAACGTTGCATACAATTCATATTACACGAAATTTGAATTTTACACAACATCACTTACACCATGATGTCAGTTATCAGTTGCACGTTGAAACATGAACAGACAAAATTTTGATTGGTCAGGTTGAGAGTTGAATAAGTACATTTTTATTGATAATTGTATTACAGACTAAAGTATAATCAACATAATTATATATTATGCAATATGCATGAAAAAATGACCATGTGCTATGAATAAAAGCGCTCATGCAAAAAAAAACCACAAAGGCATAGTTCCCATTTAACACGTAGGTTAAATAAACTAACACTGTGAGAAAAATTATAGAAATCATGGGATTATGAGTGAACTCAATCTACATACAACTCAATGTACATGTATATATAATAAAGGTCCTCACAAAAAGTGGTCAGGTTGAAACTTGACTAACCTGACCTATCGCTCCGCCACTCATGAATGACTTGCCAGCTAACGGTAGAGACGCAGATAGACGGACGAGAAAGGCTGAAACTCCAGAGCAATCAGCTGGTATGGGATGGGTACAGTAATTACACAAAGCTTTATTATCATAGATCAACAGCCCATGGATAATTATAATTATTATGTAGTCTTGAAACCACGCTCATTGGCTTGCAGATCGACCATCCAGTTTTCACATGTAGCCAGGCTAGCTATAGCTAAAACTACACCCTGCCCAGTGACGGATGCCCACCTCCCATACACCTGCTTCCCATTGGTATGTGATATGCATGGCCTACACTTATAGCACTTGATCAGGCTCGCCCCAACAATGTTTCACATTCATCTGGTATATTTACTTGTTAAAGATGCTTGCAGTATATTTATAATATTTCTCTGCTATTTACAACAGCTATTAGTATTTGTTTCAGTTATACAATTCTCAATTTATCAAATGTGTGTTTTTTGTAACTGTGGTTTAATTTTGCTTCTGATAAGTGATATTGCTTGAAAGTGGAAGAAGTAGTGGACATGATAAAAAACCTTATTGAAAAGTTTGCTACACTACAAGAGGACACCGACCAGGCAGAAAAGGGAAATCTCCTTCCAATGGTGTCAGAGTAGATCGGGGCACAGTGAAAGCTCCTCCAGTCCTCAGAGTAGGTTGAGGAGAAGAGACAGAGAAAACAGATCCCAATCTCATGATCAAACTCTTTTAGGATGGAGTTATCATAACTCACGGAGATTGACACAGAAGTTGGGTTAACCGTATGGACTGGAATGAAGATGTAACTACTGAATTTGAGGACCTTGATGATGAACTTCAGATGGATAGTAAATTAGATGAAAAGTTAGAGAAGACCAGGACCTTTCTGGAGTAGAGCTACAGACAGAGTCTGCTTAGGGCTGCTGCATCCAAACATGGATTCATTTTGGGTTACCAAAGGTTGCTGCAACAAAAACGCCACAGCTGGACTCCTATATGAAAACGAAGGTCAACAATATTACAAAATCTATGGACAGGGAACTGGCAAGAATCAAAACATTTGCCCTAAACATTTTAGCTCCTCTCACCTCAATTCTTGAGACTCGTTATCACACAAAAAGTTGTTGATTGCTTTTAAGAGAGCTGTTCAGTTGATTGGTAATACCAACCAAATATCTCAAATATCCCATCTCTGCATGTAAAAACTTGTATTGTTACCATAAAGTACCCAATCATATATTTAGTCCAATTATTAGTAGCTACACAACCTGCACTGCAAATATTCAAAAAAACATTTGATTTTGAGATACAGGTGAAAATAGACAGTTATGGGTTACTCAGACGATCACCTTGTACAAAAATATGTTCTTGATACTGTCAGGTATCTCTCTAGGTGATTGTTAGATTCTACAGTGTTGATGTGAACAGATAATGAATTGCAAATTTACTTAGAAAATCTACTAATGGTACTTGTGGTAAACAACTTCTTTGTTTCTTTCAATGAATCTTTTTTATAGCTGTTTTGAGTAAATCATGAGATGAAGTACTTATAATTAGTAACCATTGATACTAAGGGTCTACGGTACTATATAGACTGTAGCTGCTACATTTGCGATGGGCATGGCAACATAGTAAAAGTCTAAAAGTAGTAACACCAACTATATATCAGGCTCTAGCTATTTTAATTAATTGCATGGGAGCTGGGTGCAACTTCCCTCTACATTGTTATATGGGCTTCTGATGTATATATATATATATATTATGTTTACACTAATTATTAATTATGGCTCAAAAGATTGTTATTACAAAGTGTCAATGTGTGCTAGGTATATACGTATTTTTCACATGATATAGCATAATGAGTTCAGACAAGAACTTCACAAGTGGACAACTGAAATGCCTGGAAAGAGAAAAGCCTATCCTTTGCTTTCATTTTTCTCAAACTTGAAGATTTTTCAAATGTACCAACTTTTAAAAACTGGACCATCAAATGTAGCTGCTATTATCAATGCAATTGATTTTAGTATGTTGTATGCAGGCACACCAATCAATGACTCTCAGAAGCAAGCCATAACAACTGTGAGTATAAGATTATAATTATAGTGCTGTATGAATTAACCATTCTATATAATAGGTAATCGAGTCCCAACAAGTTAATATATCTGATGATATCTTCTCAACTGTGGGGTATTTCATTGAATTAGTCTCAAGACATTACATACCCCAGAATCTATTGGATAAAATACGACATCGTTCAATAAGCTACAGGATCAAATCAGAATTCTTTCGACTTTATTCCATGATTGATTCCAGTGACAATGAGGTTTACACTGTTGCTCTTAATCTTTTGGGGGAATTGCCTAACCCTTTCCAAGTTTTAGCCTGTACACACATTACAACACAAGAAACTGTTACTTTGTTCTTTGAGAGAGTGAAGACTTATCATCACTTTCGGTATATAGTGATTGATATCAATATTCTCTCGTTGGACATTCAAGAGGTATGTTTTGTAAATTTCTCTTTAATTTACTCACATCATATTGTTGTTACTATTGCTCATTTTCTGTAGATTGTCATTAAGGAGTGTGTGAAACTGCTTGAGAATGGAAATAAAAACCACATTGAGTATGATGTTGTCTTTATTGAAACCGGACTTTCAATCATGAGAACAATGCCATGGTGTTTCCAGGATCATGTATGTTATTTATCCATGTAATTGACGCTTACTCTAAGTGTTTCATCCAGTTTTTATAGTTGATACTTTATTATATATATGTAATTAGTTGCTTGTCACATGTGACTATGTACTGCGTCAATTTGGGGGTGTGTGACTCGGTCAATTAAGGTGGTACTAGGGGGTGGGTGGATGCGACTCCAATCAGTTTCAAAATAGAATATTATATAATATGACTCTAACCTGGTGTAATAGCAACCTTCATATCTTCTGATCAGCTTTATATTGTCCTGTAATTGAAGAAATATGGTTAAAATCGCCATTTTTCCAATCGCAATAAGTACAAAACCACGAAAGCCACGCCCACCAATCATGGCGTGCATCAAGTACAATGTATTTTGAGAAAACAAATAGAGCCGTTTTCTGAAAATTCATTTTACTTTTATAGTTACAAGAGGCTGAAGAAAGCTGAATTCTGTAGCTTTTCACTGAAACCATAAAATTTACCTTTCTAAACACTATCAAACTCCGATCTTTCTCAGAGAGCAACTACAGTTACCCGCCATTGTTTCCCACCCACCGCCCCCTCCACCACCCATGGGGCGTGTTTAGGTTTGTTTCTGAAAATAAAATATCATACCCCCGGGTGGGTGTGGCTTCCAAAAAATACAGAATGGAACCAGATTGTATGCAGCAAGAAGCTGGCAAGACTAGACGCTGATTGGAGTTTCATCTACCCCTCCCCCTAGTACAACCTTAATGGGCATGGCGTGTAATAACATGTGTGCTCTAAGAAAACAGAAGAAAGATGCTTGTAGCTTATGTAGACCAGTAGCCGTTCTGCTTGAAGTATATTCCTAAAGTGCTACAAGTCATTTTAAAAGTAAGGGGAGTAGAAAATCAAACTAATAAGTATAATAGACTGTTGTGCTTCAGGCATGAGAAAGTCAGACGTGAAATAGTGATTGTTGGACATCACAAAGCAATGATACGAATACCTTTTCTTCATATGCCTTGTTTTTAGTTTAAATTATATTTTCTTATTCTTTTCACAGTTGTCTCCAGATGAGCAATTACGAATTGGCATGGAACGTTTGAAGAAGCAGATTTTATGTCAACTGGTTTATGGACATGCTGGTAATTCTTAGGAAATACTTAGTAACCATAAATAAACCTGAACCCGCATGTTGTTACTCCCACATATCAAATTAGATGACATTCAAGCAAATGAGACTTACTACAAACCACCAACCCACTATATAGGTACCAATACTGTAGAATCAAATAAAAGTAGTAAAGTTGTAATATTATATATGCAAAAGTTTACCTCTTTGCATAAAGGTAGCAATCTGATTTTTACAATTAATTGTACACATGCATAGTTCTTTTGAATATTTTCTGATGTGACTGATTTTAATAAATGCTTAACACACTTTGTAGTCTGCAATTTACAGATTACATGATATTTATATTCTTATGGCAAGGTGATCCCTATGATTGCTTTCCATTTGGTTTCTTGTATATAAATACATTCTTGTGTCACACATTATTGTGTCTTTACTAGGGGAGGGGCTTGTTCAATTAATGTGCATGGTGCATAAAGGCACGTGAACTCCAACTATATACAACTATAGCAGGATAAATTCAGTTTGGGGAAACACAATTACTAGCAGTTGCAGCTGAAATACATTATTTTTAAAACATATACAAGAACTGCAACAAATGAAGCACCTTTGGTGCGTGGCCTCGCCGCTGTAGCTTAAGGATAGGTTGCAATTGCAACAATTAAATAAATGAGATGCAAGAGAGAAAGTAACAAGCTTAAATTTGAATTTGTTGTTTATATAAAGTTGAAAGTTGGTTGAGAAAGTTTTTTATGGCTAGACTGGCTAAGATTATTTCTGATAAATATAAAAACACATGGAAGATGACTAAGAATGATTCTCCATCAGCTATACTGCTTTGCACTAGTATAATAACTATATTACTTACAGTCAAATTACATAATATAGTGTGATAAACTTTTTTCAAACTTGTACATTCCTGTAACCACATAATAATTTAATTAATTATAATTTATATGTGATGGATATCTCCCTGTCTAGAGGTAGCTCGCGAGATAATAGGCTGCCCATAACCTATCTGGTACAGCCACAAAAATGTAATAAAAGTACTATTGTGTCACTGTTGTCAAGGCAACAAGACATTTGTAATGAACTAACATAATCTATATATTATGAGAATTATTACGTGGTAACACACAGACAGACAGACAGACACACACACACACACACACACACACACACACACACAAACTGATTACTATAACCCTCCACCTACACGCTCGGGTTAATAAGACAACTGTTTAGTATGAAAAGAATTATATGTAATGGTGGAAAATTAAGGGAACAGGAAGACAAGAAACCTAAGATTTTGTTATAGTCAGGACTTTAGGATGTAATCAGATACAGTATTGCAAATCTTTTGATATCCTTTGTAATCACCATCCAGTTGAATACAATAATACTTGAGAAATGTTATGGGAATCCTCAGATCAACTACCAGAGCATGCCACATCATGCCATTTGTCAAAATGCAAAGCATCGGTCTTGGTTCCCTCCCTTCACCTTCATTCATGGAGCAATATAATGCTTCCAAACATAGTTGTGCAAAGTCATCTTTCATAGAACCAACCAATAAATGTGGAACACCTAATTTTACCTCAGTATGCCACAATGTCGGTTACTAAAAATAATTATCCTATAATGAATTGTACATTGTTACAACTGCAATGAGCAAAAGCACTGAACTTACAGTTTGAAAGTCCAACAAAAGTTGAATAATAGCAGAAAGGAAGGTAAACTGACCTCCACATTTGATCTCCCGTGATCACATAGGGTGTGGCTGAGGGGGTGGGTTATTGCAAGTAAATGCCAGAAACTGGAGAGCTTACAGAGATAGAATGTATGAGTGTGTAACTTGCTAAAACAATGTCTGTGGCAAATTTCTTTTCAATGCGATTTTGATAAACTTCTTTCTATCAAGTCTTTAAATCGACGCTTAAAGCATCTGGCTAGGATGTGTAGTGAGTTTAGCATTTTCCATTCTAAGTAACTTTTCATACAGTTTACTTCGTTATAAAAACAACAGAGCAATAGAAGACCATGTTTTTGAACAGATCTGAAAGTTTGGGTGCCGTGGGAGGTATGCGTTTGAAGTTATAACTGTTCAAAGTAAAAAAATTTGGGAAGGAATGAATGAATAACTGGCTAAAACAATGTCTGTGGCAAATTTCTTTTCAATACGATTTTGAGAAACTTCTTTCTCTACTCTATCAAGTCTTTAAATCGACGCTTACATTAAAAAAGTGGGGACAGACAGACAGAATGAATGAATGACAGAATGACAACCAAAGTGCTAAAGACTCGCCCACGCGTAGGCGCGGCGAGCCCAATAAGAAGAAAGTATAATATTATGTTTTTAGGATTCAGTCATCAACAATGATTATTAGTAATTACAAATCAATAATAACGATGCTCTTTTCTCCATAATACCATTTTTATATTATAATTATAATTATGATCATTGATATAAATAAATTGTGGAATGAAAGATCAGTGTATCCACAGTTAGTAGTAATAATTTTATAATATGTTAGTAATTGTACAATCTTTACTTAGGTGATGGCAAGTCTCATTATATAAAATATGTTATTGAAGTGAAAAAATGGGCACATCTCACAATTCCTGTCAATGAAGGATTTGATGTTCAAAGGTGCATTCGTAAACTGAATTGTACCTCACAGAAAAGTGATGAATGTATGATTCATATCAATTTCACTCTGCCTTTCATTAAGGTTTGCTTGTCATTAACAGCTGGACACAACAATTACTCTATTCCTTGTCCATGTAGGCAGAGCTGAGGGATACTTTAATTGTTGTATTCAGCTGTGTGTGTGTGTGTTTGTGTGTGAGGGGGGTTTGAAATCAATGTGGTGACTCAGTTTCTCTATTGTCTAACGTATTTCACCATCTTCCCTCAATCTAAAGCTTTGGCAGTTCTTATTTAATTAACAGTTGTATGAATGACATTGACATGTAAAACTGTTTCATATCGATAGCACTTTTGACACAAATAGTCTAGCCTTTGGTGGTTGTTAAAAACATCTTTGGCACAATCTCAAACCTCCCCTAACTAGTGATGCTTACATGCACCAGTGTACCCTGCACATCAATTCATATATACATTTAATAAGTACTTCCAAAACACCAAATAAGAGGCCTCTCCTAATGGGTCATAGAAGATCCATATACTCTCTCTAAATAACGATTAAAATTAAGTATGTACTTATAGTGAAGACTAGGATGGAAAATATAATTACAATGATATTTTTTATATTTTGCATTCACAATCATTTGAAAATTATGATAGTGAGTGCTCGTTTTCTATGCATCAAAATATATAATTTTTCTGCCATTTAGTTTTTACAGCTAAAATGTCATTAGTTTGTCTAACTCCACTTTTGTATTGAGTATTTGCTCTATTATTCTCTGATACGTAACATTTATAACATTAGGTAACTGAAGAGGAAAGAAAGGCATTTGTGAATTCATGCAAATTGATAAACTGGTTTTTCTTCAGCATGCTCATTTCTGGTTTCGTGGAAGATTACCAGACTGGAGAATCATTTTCTTTAAATCAGTTCAAGGAATTACAGATTTATGTTGAGGTAATGACACTAAGCAAACTGTACTAGATAATTATGTCCTGTGCAACATTTTCATAGGTTCCTGTGCTTAACCAGACAACACAGGAAGAGTTATACCTGACAGACTTTAATAAACATTTCCCAGTTTTCTCATTCATTGGTACAAAAAAGTGTATAAGTGCTGTATCTATTGCATATGATGCCTTGTCGGATGATGCTATGCTAGTCTGTAAATACTTGAAAGCAAAAGAGTTAAACCAACTTGATAGACTGCACAGTGGTTGGTTTATATTGTAGTTGATTTATATTTTGAGTTTTCATTTAAATTCTTCAGTTCCTCCTAGACGGAAAAGATTATTGAAAAAAGAGAACAAGGATCATGGAATCAGGATAGGAGACTGTGAGGATCTCAATTCCACAGAATGTGTTAAACTGCTCAATGAAATAATGCCCCCTCATGTTAAAACCAGGAAACTGTATCAACGAATGTTTATCAGGTCTGTTTTCAGTGTATGTACATTATACATGTACATGTACTCAATAATGATTTTTGTTGTTAAATTGTAGGTATATGTATCGCCGATGTCATTTTATGGAAGAAAGTTATCACATGAGATATTTTGTGGGGAAAATACCGTCAAAAGATCGAAATGGACAGTATATTGAACTTGATGCAAAAAACCTACGTTCATCACTATTGGATATAATGAAAAAAGAAGTTTCTGAAATGTGTGCAAGTGGAAAGGCTGAAGGGTTTCAACCCCCTCATATGCAAGTAAGTGATACTTTAGTGTACTATCAGCATACAAAGCAGGAGTTGTGAATGATAGTAATGAAATATTTTAACATGCCGCCAATGTATGTTGATCCCGAGTTCTTACATAGTTATGACAATTTAGTTGGAAAAAGGGATTTGTAATTTCACAAGGACCCTTCCCTAGGCCATTAACTGACAACTAACAAGCATTCTTGACACAAAAGGTGGAATGAACCATATGTTAAATTAACTTCACTAGGGTGACTGCCCCACCCTTGTCACGTTGATGCAGTGAGGGTGCAATGCTGACATGTCTGATGGGGGTGCTTGACACCTACCCAGTCGTATGCACCTAGCCACGCCCAACATATGTAAGAAGAGAGTGTATGTCATAACCTAACATAAAACCTAATGTTGAATAAGTAAAAATATTGAATAACTGGAAAAATACGAAAACAATTTGAATAGTATACATGCAGTTAATGAAAGGAACAACAAAAGTAAATTACATAATAGATCCATTCACTAAGAAGGCAATGACCTTGTTACCATTGATGGGATGGAGATGAGGCATTCTCTTAGAGTCTGAATGCACTAGCCATATGCAGCAGACTTTCACCAGCCCAGCGTCTTAATCAAAGAGTCACTCAAGCAAACGTGAGCAGCTGTAGTAGCTGCAACAATTGTGAAACTGCGACAGCAAAAAACTAATTATGAAATATTGAATCCTGCTACCTGTAATCTCTGTCTCACAGCTGTGAAAAGTATTCATGGGAAAGTGGTATACCATCCTGGGTAGGTTGGTATACTTCTAAGGGAGCCAGAACTGGGCCTAAAAACTCTCCTGTTTGACAAGGTGATCCCAGCACGAAATGGATCAGTTTTGCTCTGCAGGTGGTGTACAGCCAGATAACGAGGGTAGTGGTAAGAAGGATGCCCGGTGTGATAGGAAGACTCTATAGTCTTGTGTGAGGAGAACCTCATTACATGACTTTACGCACATACTCAAGGCAGAGGCAAACAACAAGAATAGGTAAGGTAGGCCATGTCATGTTTGAGAAAAACGAGTCATGCTCAAGTAGAATCGAATAGACTGATAAGACAGTGAATTGTGGGTTAGATCTGCCAATTTTATTAATAAGAGATAAGCGGTGAAACAAAACACAGGTAGCATGTCACCTAATACAAAAAAAATGAGATAATTGTTGTTGTAACCTTATTAAAGGCAAAGTAAACACACGTACCATAAACTAATGACAAAACAATAGGAAGACCCGAGACTTATTAATAACTGAATAACATCTATAAAATATCGCTTTATATATACATATATTATAAGGTTTCCTATGATGTCATAGTTACCACACTCCTCCCTTTTCAAGTTGATACTGGGGTATAATGATCCACGGGCTTACGAATTCGGGTTGATCGACGAACAGACAGTTGTGTGAGTTCTTGAGGATCAGATGAGGTAGAAGGGGAAATATTCAGAGGACCTTCTGTAGTAGGGCTAGTATAAGTACTTGATACTTACCAGTCATCATGATCACTTCTAGAATCAGTGACATTATTGTCTGGAATGTAACGAACATGTAAGTGATCTAAATGACGACATATAAAATGTCCAGACTATGTCTTGAGCTTATAAGATATGGGACCAGTTACTTTAATAACTGAGGCAGAGATCCATTTTCCTTTACCATGGGTAGCAAACAGATTACGAAAAACTTTGATTGTTGCGTAGAGTTTACTACGTGTGACTCGATCCACTTAGAGTGAGCATCCACTACAATGAGAAAAGTGTGTCCTACGAATGGACCAACATGATCAATGTGTAGATGTGTCCAGAGTCTACTAGGGTATTCCCAACTGTATAATGGTGCTTTAGGTGGTAATAGACGATTTGTTTGATTCTTTTCACACGAACAAACTCTGTTTTCGATAACGGAGTCTAAACCAGGCCACCATACAAAACAGCGGACTAAGCGTTTCGTCCTGCTTACTCCTGGGTGAGCTTGATGGAGTTGGTTTAGAATAATATCATGACCAGTGGGTGGAATCAGAAAACGTGAACCCCACAAAACACATCCATTCAAAACACTGAGTTCACGACGGCGATTAAAATATGAAATGAAGTCTGGGCCTGGATCTGACAATGTCCAGCCAACTTGAACTAATCTCCTAACACGAGATAAAACAGGGTCTTTATCTGTCCATGCTTTTATGTGGTAAGCAGTAACAATGCGTTTCGAAAGATGATTAGTTAGTAAAATCAAATCTCCTGGCACAGGTACAGATGAAGGCTTGTGTGGGAGTGGTAAACGACTTAGGCCATCAGCATGAGCCATTTTACTTCCTGGTTTGTGTTGAATGGTGTACTTGTATGCACCTAATATAGGTGCCCAATGAGAGGATGCCATCACTGGAGTTTGTCTGGATTCATTAAATAGGTATTTTAATGGTTGGTGATCTGAACAAATTGTCTACCATGTAGATTTTGATGAAATCGTTTCACTAAGAAGACTATAGCGAGAGCTTCTTTCTCTAAATGTGAATACTTCTTCACTGCATCCAAGAGTGTTCTAGATGTAAAAGCAATGAGCTTATCATTACCATCCTCCATCTTATGACTGAGAACACCTCCTACACCATATGGTGAAGCGTCACATGACAAAATTAAGTCTTTAGAAGGATCAAAATGGACTAACAGTGATGATGACTGTAGCATTTGTTTAGCTTGTTTGAATGCCTTCCCTTGTTCATCCGACCAATACCATTGGGTACCTTTTTTAAATAACCTGTGAAGGGAAGAGCAAAACAAAAATTTGTTGTAATAGTTTATTGGTCCTAGAAATGATTTCAGTTTGGTGACATTTGTGGGTGTTGGTGCTTCTGCAATTGCTTTGTCTTTCTCAGGAGAGGGGTGAAGTTCATTCTTGTCTATCATGTAATCAAAGTATTATATTGAGTCAAGTCCAAATAAACACTTTGACTTCTTGAGTGTCAGACCAGCTGACTCGAGTCTCCGTAACACATTGTCGAGATTGTTAAGATGATCTTCATCAACACCAGAAACTATAATGTCATCTAAATAAACTGATACATGCGGCAGTCCTTGTACAAGGCTATCCATAGCTCATTGGAGAATTGATAGAGCTGTTGCAATACCAAACAAAAGTCTATTGTATTGAAAATGACCTTTATGAGTATTAATAGTTGTAAATTTCTTCGATTCCTCATCAAGTTCGATTTTTAAGTAGGCATAACGAATTTTAAGTGTTTCCTAACTAACAATTCATAAGGAAGCTCCAGTGTCAATCTCCATGGGAATTTCCTGATTATTTACTTGAACTTTGACCATCAAAGTTTTGGCTTCATTAGTAACAGCGAAAAGGTTGTAAGTGTCAGGGTTTGGTTCAGTGTCCACTACAAGGGCCTGAGAGTCAGGAGGGGGGCTGTCTTTCACAACAGAATGCAATGTAGGGTGTGTTTGACCTTGACCTTTCCGTTATGATTGGAAATGCTTCAGGGGTCCTTTATGATTGGGAATGCTTCAGGGGTCTCCTGGAGTCCAATTTAGGTTTGCTGCTACAAAAAACTTTAGCAATATGGCCTTTCTTGCCACATGCTAAGCAATTTACAAAACGAAAACGACAGACGTTTAACTGGTGGTTTCCTCCACACCTACATGCACAGGGCGAACCTTCCAGCTTCTGTACACGTTGCACAGCTGGAACAGTCTGGCATAGGTTTTGAATATCTTTTGAAGCAGTCTCCATAGCTTGTGCTATGTCGTATGTGCTCTGGTAAGTCAAGTTGCTTTCTTAAAGAAGACAATGTTGGATTTCGTGGTCGTTGATACCACAAACTAGTCTATTTCTGATCATATCCTCAATGGTTGTCCCCAAATCACAGCATTCTCCAAGTGCTCTAAGTTCAGCAACATAGTTTGCAAGTGATCCTCCAGCATGATGGTCTCTCGTGTTGAACTTGAATCTCTGGATAATAGGTGACGGTTTAGGGTTAAAGTGGGTCTTGAGCGTTTCCACTATCTCATCGTAAGTCTTACCATTTGTGTGCATGGTTGCACTAAGCTCTTCAACAATTGGTATGTCGATGGACCACAGACGGTAAGTAAAATCAAACGTTTCTTGCCCGGATAAACGATGTCATTGGCATCGAAATAGAAATGAAGACGTTCACAATATAATGTCCATGACTCTACTGTTGAGTTGAAAGTAGCTATCTTCCCTTGTGTTGCCATAGTCAAAAGGTTGACCTCGTCACCAATTATATGTTGTAACCTTATTATAGGCAAAGTAAACACACGTACCATAAACTAATGATAAAACAATAGGAAGACAGAGCCCTATTCTAATAACTGAATAAAAACTAAAAAACATCGCTTTATATACACATACGTATATTATAAGGTTTCCTATGATGTCACAATTATAATTGTTCAATATTTACTGGAATTCCTATTTGGAACCAGAGTCGCTTATTATACTTAAAACCTTCAATGGCTTTGTGAGGTCTGTCTGATCTGTTTGTATTCCAATCCCTCCATGATTTCTGACTAGTCCTTAGTTGTGTGGCATTGACACCGCGGTCTTGGCAAATGGCGTAAATGTGCTTATTAGTATAGGTTCCAGGTTAGCTGCATGACCCTTATTTAGGAGACTGAGATGTACAAAAATGATTATTATCTTCTTGCTAAGTGTGACAGGTGCAGCCAGGATGAGTCCAGCCCATTTGACCAATTTGTATAGGACAGGCTCCAAAACTAGAGATAAGATGAGGCCAGAACTTGGTACTAGCAGACCTCCAGGGGACACAGAAAATAGTGAAAGACAAGGCCTGTACTACACTTCTTGATGCCTTGGAAAAGGCAGATGACTCATTGAATATTAATGTCTATCGTAAGAATACCTCGATTTCTACTTCCACCATCCTAAACATGGCTCAGTCAAGCGGCTAAGTCCATTATTACAATTGACTCTGATCTATCACAGCAAGAGCAGTTGGTAGCACAGGGAGTGATATTGTGGGATGTCATATAACACACTGTTCAATACTATGCAGCACTTTTATAAACGTCTATGTATCATACATTGCTTCATTACCCTCATAATCGCTAGAGAAGCATTGGGTGCTAAAAAACCAAACTTTTGTTGGTAAAGATGAATATATATATGCCTAGCAAACTTAATTGTTCATATAGATGATATAGATCAAGCCCAAGTGATTGTTGGAATGAAATTAGATACAAATATCACAGTGAACAGCAAACTATATACATGTAAACAGACAAAACAATGAAGGTATACTTAGAGTAAAATGGGGACTACTCCACTAGTCACATTACCATCATTGTATACCCTTTTCATGTTGATGCAGCGAGGGTGAAGTACTGATAAGTCTAAGGAAGTACCCCAGTCATGCATTTACCAATGCCCAGTATATGCAAGAAGAGGGTGCATTCTGCACTCATGGCAGTCATACACTAAGTTAGATAAGGGTGTGCATGTCAGGACCTGACATCCTCCAATATTGCATCCATGCACTATACTCCCTATATCCCAGCAATGAATATTTGTGAACTATAAAAATATACAACTATGAACAACCTAACATTTAACATGTAAAAATAATAAATCAATGGAGACAAGACATACTGAGCAAAAAGTATCCTTATGTGGTGACTATCAATCATTGCTGATGTTGCTAGTAACCTTACTTTTATGTGTATTCTGAATACTGGGATCTGAAAAAGTGTTACACCAGTTTCAATACGAAGATCTTTGAGGAAATTGAAACTTGTTAAAGAATCTTGCATCCTTTCTCTATCAGTATTAGTTCCACTATTACATGCTTCTTACTTCCACAATCTTCCTACTTGTCTGTAGCTTGAGAGCATGTTCTTTTACCTACTCCTGGAATGACATAACCTCCTTAAAGATATGCAACACATATGTGACACAAGCATATAGATTAACCTTGTCAGAAAGCAATCATAAGGATGGCCCTTTGGACCATTAAAATATGAACAAATTGTGACAATGGAGTAGTACATGCAATCAACAAAAGGATTGTTTAAATAAATTAAACATTTGTGGTAATAGCTGAATATCAATGACATAAGCAGTGAACTTCAAGAGTGTTGATCAAAGTGTCAGTCAAACCGACCTGAGCAGTTGTAGTAACTGCCCCAAATTCTGATACTGTAACCACTCAAATATGAAATATTGAATCTTGCTACCTGTAATGCTTGTCTCACTGCTGTGACGAAATGGTCATTGGAAAGTTGTGTGCCATCCTGATAAATGGAAAATGGTCCTTGCAAGAGCTAACAGCTAAGCATTCCAGAACAGAAGTGATGATCTATCATGTTCTGCCTAAATGGAAGGTAATCCGAGCACCAAACTGATTGTTTATTGTATGTAAATATCAGTGGTGTGGTGTGGTCTTGGTGTTGGCACTGGGAAATAGTCAAGCCCTCTCATTGTAGTGGCTGGTATTGGATGACCTAGTCAATCACTGAATGGCAGTAGCAGACCTTGATCTCGAACCACAGCTACATTTTATCTTGTCTGTCCTTTGTATGACCAGCAAAATATAAATGTGAAACAACTAGTAAATGATACTGACATTGTGATGTGAGGGCTAACAAATTTAGAGCACGGTGTAGGATGCCATGACTCATATGCAGAGTCATCAGATGCTTGGTCAAGTGAATGGCCCCTTAACTGTTAACTGTCGTTAAACTTGTAGTTTAAACCTGATCTAAAGTTGAATGTAAATAATTAAGTATTAATTATCTTATCATTTCATCCATATAGCTTATTTACAGTGATGGAGCTTTCAGTGTACTCTCTCGTACTGGTCGTCTGTCACCAGATGAATCAGAGATGATAGAAATGTTTGGATTCTCTTTTCCAAGTCCAATGTGAGTATAGATGTTTTGTGAGCTATTGAATCATCTAACTCATGAAATACAACGAAACTGCATTAAGGATGAATAAATATATTTTACATTATCTTTTTCCTTTTTTGTGCCACTACTGTTCAGCGTAATTATCCTAGTACTGTGGTTTTATTTTACCTATATAGGGAGTTAAAGGAACAGAAAACATTGCAAGATTGTCTTTGCACTGCTTTGCAGATACGCAATGATCCATGTCAGAGAGGGCTCTCAGTTCTCCAAAACCAAGGCTATGTTTTAACTTTAGATTATTTACTCAAGATGTTGAGTGTTCATGAGAGACAGCAGTGTGGAATGCCAGTAATAATCTCAGGAGAAACAGGGGTTGGGAAAACATTTCTATTAGAAACACTTTCAAAACTCTATAACCACTCCTATCAGCAAAGCCTTTCTCTTTGGAGAGAATATCTGATGCAATACATGAAACAGCAACTTCGTTCATTAATTACATCACCTGACGAAGTTTGTACAATTGTTTACAGCAACTGGAAAACTGCAGAACAGTTTGAAGACATGTTGTCATCCTTATTCGATGCTGTAAAACAAAAATTACTTGAAAGAGTTCTTACCTGGTTCCATAAAATGCAGAAAGAAAGGAATATTGTTAATGTCTTCCCACTAATAGAGTTTCTTCCAGTTAGCAGAGAAATACCTCAATTATTTGATGCTGAGGTGAGAAACAACAAAAAAATAAAATGTCTTATTTTGTACCTGCGTAAGAAAATGTGACAATTCCGATACCTAAAATGTATCTGGTGGCATAGGATAGACGTGAATTTCAGGATAGTTCATGAAATTTGGGTCAATCATATACCTACAACAGGATACACTTAAGGTACCTGAATTGTCACATTTTCTTATGAATATCCTTGTGCATAAATACCAAATTCCACTGTAAATCTTCATTTTGATTTATAATTCATTGCAACTTCTCCTTTCCAACCTTAGAGTGTGACCTCATTACTTCTAAAATTCTTGTTTGGCAAGCAAAGGCAGCTATTTGAAGTAAAGAAGATTGATCCTGGTATGTTTTAATCCCATGATAAACTGTAGTTCCAATTCCACTAATGTATTTTATCTGATGATGATTCCATTATAACTGATTACCATGTTGTGCAGAACAGGAGTCATCATGAAAGGATAGAGAGTACATGGAATGACTCACTGCATGTACATTTTTAATGGCAAGGGGTCTGCACAGCACAATGTTCATTTTGTACTAGAATTAAATTTAAATTTATGAAAACTAATGTGGGGAAAGGAGGAGTACTTAAAAATCCCCGTGTTGCTATCATGCACATTTATCATGATTTCTTGGCATTATTACTAATGGTGTATTAATTCATGTTTGGTCATATCTATTATTAGGATTGACACCTTCTGATATAAAGGAGTTTCTGCAACCAATCATTGATGAAGAAGGTTCACTTGAAGGAAATTTTGACAAGAGACCAAAACTTACTGTAAGTGATAATAAATATTTATATTACATAATGACAATATTAATTATTTTCTTGTTAGATTTTTTTTGATGAAGTTAATACAGCTTCCTGTCTTGGATTTTTAAAAGAGATTATAATTGATCATACATTGGATGGAAAGGTATCTTATAATACACCTCAACTATTTGTTGTTAACTTCATTTAATTACCTTGTTTAGCCTCTTCCTCAGAACATATTTATTGTTGCAGCTTGTAATCCTCATCGAACAAATAGCCTTTGCACTCTCTCCAGTGCAACCAATGACACGTGGTTCAAAGGCGATTACTTGGTACGTCCACTTCATCCCTCGTTTGAGCTCTTAATGTGGGACTTCGGCTCCTTGAAAGAAAATGAAGAACGAGATTATATTCTGTCTAAGTTTAAATTATTGGACAATCAATTGACAGAATTAGAATGCGAGACACTAATAGAGAAAATATCATTGAGCCAACATCTTCTTCGACAGTTTACTAAAGATTATTTGATTGATGCCAATGTGGCTGAGAAGGATGCCACAGCTGCTAGTTTCAGCTCGGTTAGTCAAAGAGATATCCAAAGGGTACTTAAGTTGTACATTTGGTTGAAATCTTCTTTCCAACTATTGGAAAAGTATGGCTATTCAGACACATCTGAAGAGAGGTCTGTTGGTAATAATTGGCAGCTCTCGATGAGAGCTCTCTTTGTATCGCTCGCATTAGTGTACTACTTTCGCTTGAATGCTAAGTACAGAAAAGAATATGCTATTCGGTTGGATGCACAACCATTCTTAGTCACACAAGTAACTGAGGGTTGTGATAAGAGTAGCCATCGTTTTGAGGGAATTAGTGTTACGTTTACAAAAGCTTTGAAAGATGAACTTGACTGGCTTATGGAAAACATTGATCGTCCTGTTGGAGTAGCAGATACACAAGCTCTGAGAGAAAATTTATATGCCATCATTGTATGTTGTATGACTCGTATTCCACTCATTATAATAGGGCCACCAGGTTGTTCAAAAACCCTTTCATTCAAAATAGCCCTTGCCAATCTCCAAGGTGAAGTGTCTCCCAAAAACGTATTCAGACACAAGATAATGAAATCTCTTGATCCTCACATTTATCAATGCTCAAAACATTCCACAACTGAGGATATTAAAACACTGTTTAAAAAAGCTAAATCCCGGCAGAAGCAGATAGATAATAGTGGACATGGTGCAGTTTCTGTTGTCTTCATGGATGAGGCTGGCCTACCAGAAGAGAACTTACAAATCCTAAAAGTTCTTCATTATCACTTAGATAATCCTGAAGTGTCTTTTGTTGCTCTGACAAACACAATTCTTGATGCAGCAAAGTCAAATCGAGCAGTTTGTCTATTTCAAGTAAATGCTTCCGATAATGATTTGCAACAACTTGCTAGTACATTAATGGGGTATAAGGATGTAAAAGATGTCCCAGAAAACATAAAGAAACAACTACTATGTATCACCAGCGTTTATTCGAAAGAAATGGAATCCCACAATTTTAGTTCCATATTCGGTTTGAGAGATTTGATGCATTTTTTCTCATTTATGCGAAAGAACATGTTAACTGATCACAATTATATATCTGCAAAATTGCTACTAAAATCCCTTCAAAGGAACTTTTTAGGAGCTGAAGATTTTATGGGATTGGCTGGAAAATTTCTCTCTGAGGTAAGTATATGCTACACACTATAGCTATTAGATATTTATTACCATTGCTGAAAAAAATTATTGAGACGAGTTGTGAAATATTTATGTTATTTATGTTATGCTTGGTTAGCCTAGAGACCAGACCCTCTACACCTATGACACATGGGCAGAGATAGACCTGGTTCCAACACTGAAAGGTCAAATTCTATGCGGGACAAAAACTTTGTCTCATCATACATACCGTGAGTACAGTTTAATGTTATTTGTGTGGACGGGGTATTCACATGCAACTGTTGTCTGCTTACAGGGTTGGAAGCTGGCCCTTCTCTGCTCATGTGTCATAATGTGTGTGAGTGGAAGGGGCAAGGTCTCTAGGTTATGTTTAGGGAAATTGTTGGGTGAGGGTATTTGGAACACTGTAGTAATCCAAACACTTGTTGTCGTGTAGTTTGGTGTGAGCGAAGTTAACCCTGAAATGCTGCAGACACCTCTAACAGTTTTGAAGTCAAGTTTAGCAGACAAACCAGAAGACCTCTGCTTTGAGAATGAAGTTCGATACAAGTTGCTTATTGACCACAGTGAGGATGAATCACTAGTTCGGTTCCTGTTTAAGTTTGGCATCTTGAAGAGATCAAATTGCAGAATATATGCACTCAGTAAACTTCCGGGTGACAGACTTCAAAAGGTTAGTTCAGTTTGTAATATTCATGATAATATTTTGTATCCTTTTGTCAGAGTGCTTTGCTATCCATTTACTACATCTCTTAATATTGATAATCATGTACTGACAAGTTTTAACTGAAGGAACAACTGGTAGAAAATGTTTTATGTACCAGTTTAAGGCTGATTCGCAAAATGATGCAAAGCCTTGTGTTGTGATAAAATTCTGAAAACTGATTGATCAATTGAAACAGATGCAAAGATAGAAATTGAATCTATCGTCATGTTATGTTGCATTTGATGGCATTGAAGGAAGTGCATCGTGTTTACAATACAATGCTTTGAATCATTATGTGAACCAGCCTGTAGTCACAAATGGCACAAGGAGAATGACATTTCTTGGAAAAGTGATATACACACATGAATTAATAATATATGCAGCATTTCTTTTACACAGCATACTCAATTCATATTAGTGATGGTAATGCTTAAGAATAATAAAAAAACATTTTCAATAAAAATGATGGCATATGTAGAGATGTCAAAACCCAAAAAGTATGTGAACAAGGTCGGGATAGCAGCAGGAACAAAATTAAACAAATCATTTCCATATAACCCTACATCTAAGTACACGTCAGTAAAGAGCAAAAGACAAAGTAGCTATGTACTAATGTAGGGTTATATGGAATTGGTTTGTTAATTTTGTTCCTGCTGTTACCCATCCTGATGTTGTTCACATACTTTATGGATCTTGACATTCCTGCATATACTATCATTTTTATTGAAAATGTTTTTTTTATTATTATTGCTTCCATTCTTTTTTTTATGTAAGTTAGTTGTAGCAATATTCAAGATTGAAATTCATTGAAAATGTCTTGTATATAAACATAAAGTACAAATTTAAAAATAAATGTGGGATATTGAGAATGAAACTGGCAGTTTTGTACAATATTGCTGTAAAAACTTCTTGTCATTTTTCCATGTAATACATTTTAAAGTTGAGAAAATTAATGAATGCATTAGTTGTAACACACATAAAGGTTTAATTAAGTAGTAAAACAACTAGATAATACCTATAACATAGTAAATAAATCTGCACATGGTTTTTTTATATGGGGGGTATTAATTAAGAACTTCATATAATTAAGCACTATAATTTATGTCGATATTGAAGATGTACGTGTATAGCAGACACCTAAGTAATAAACTTACCGTGGCATAAACTGATCAAGCAGTCCAATGTTGAATATTAGTCATTAATATATCAATGTAATTGGAGAAATCATATTACCTCAGTTGTGATCCATCTTGTCATTCTATTCATGTCTTATTATGCAAATGAATGATGGGCATTAATTGGAACATACATCATGGATAATTCCTAAATAGTACTGACACAATCTAATATTACAAATTCAATACTGAGGTGCATGGTCAATTTGTAGGATGGGCATTAATTGGAACTTGCATATTGAGACTTGAATATACGTAGAAGGGTATCCTGTTACAAACTGAAATCATTACATGAACTGACACTGTATGAATGGGAGAAATATTTATACCAAGCTGGTAATAAATCACAAAGGACTTACATGTACACTGGAACAAATCATTTTAAATGTTCAAAAGAGTGTACATGAACTACACTTACAGTACTCTTAGTACCTAGCGAACAACCATATCACCAGGCTCCAGACCACACTGCTTGTAGATGTGGGGCTGTGTAGTGGTCCACCCTCTCACTCTCAGGTTCTTTAGTGCTTAGCATTTCTGTAGTTGAAGATATCTATTATAGATTAAGCAGTGAACAGATAGCATGTTATCTCATAAGATTAATATATACAATATCGTCAACTATTATGCACAGTTATGGTCAGTGTCTAACTAGCTATATTCTCTTGTTGCACAGTCACAAGAAAAGCACAGGAAATGTCATTTTCATAACGTCAATTGTGACATGATACCATAGAACTTCAAAGGGACCCCCCAGTGGTTTAGACATCATAATATTGTGTCACAGCAACATTATCATAACTATGTCATGCCACAAACATGTTATTGACCAATCATGAGCGCTGTTTGCCAAATATTGTGTTGTGACATCACCAGTGTTCTTGGGCTTGCAGCCCTCGAACCGCTTGTGACGTCACAGCGCAATATTTGCCATAAAGTACTCATGACTGGTCAATAACTTACACTTATGGATCCACAGCAGATTATGTGTATTATACATGTACGTAACATTACATGCTTTTCGTTTTATTTTCACTCAATAACTGCCTCGTTTCCTTGTTTTTTCTGTAGAAGTAATGCTTAAATATCATTTTGTATTAATCGTCTATGGGTCATCATCTTCTTTGTTTACTTTCTCTTCTATGCCATCAGCTTGTCTAGACTCATTGATCTTTTTAATGTTCGACTGAGCTTTTAACATTATCTGCAATTTATCATGGTAACCAGAGCAGTCACCATTAGTAGGTATGAGGTGATTAAAAGCTTCTTCAACTGTTTTATTCAACAAAAGCAAACTACCCTCATCTCTAAAAGGAACAAAGATAAGTAAAAGAGAGTAGTAGAATCTTCTCTTTCATTTTCCTTTCGGGATCAAACAGTTTATGGTTTGGAAGTCAAGGTTTGGTGATATTGCTGTACTTCCTATCTCCATTGTCATTTTTACCATACCACTCATAGTTAACTACAAAATTGAGACAAAATCTCTTGGTCTCTGAGGATAATAAGATCTATAATGTTGTCCTCAAAGATGTTTTCTGTTTCAGGATTAGCCTTTGCCATATCCTTCAACACCTTGTGATGCTTCAATCTATGGGTTTTTTTATGAGGCAATGAAATATTTATCCACTTCACAGTGACAGATTGTTCACAAAGGTGATCACCAAGCAATAGATCACTAGCCTCTAGTATGTAAATTTTGAATGCCACAGCTCCAAAGACCACCACAAATAAAATGGTTTTCACTTACTTCTTGCTGCATGCTACTTCTTTCTGCTTTTGTAACATAACCACTAGCATGGTGAGCAAGAGCTAAAGGGGATTCAACAACAAACTGGATTTCCATATTTGCTTTCCAGAGCATTAGTATAAAAGCATCACTCTAACATCTACTGAATGTATCAATCCAGATACAGTTGGTGTAATTCTGGCACAACTTAAGACTGTCTTACACACAATTTAAGGTAGCACTTTCACAGACCTGACAAGGAAAACCAAATCTGCACCTGGTAATGAAAGCACTACCACTCTTGCACTTTTCGTTTGCAATATGCGCTACATTTGTGCATTTGATACCTTGTAACAAACCTATGTAAATCAGGATTGTTTTTCTCATGAGGTATGAGACAAGTGATCCACTCATCAATCCATTTTAGTATTGTTTCAGGATCATCCTGCCCAATAACAGCTAGGTGCATCAGAATATGATAATTAGGAGCACCACGTGCTTGATACTCATTTTTCCAACTGAAGTGATCAACTGTATCTAGAACTGCACTTTTTATTATAACAGTGTTAAACAGGGCATGAAATTTTAAAGAAATGTTCTAGAAACTGATATTGGGTCTTCAGTACAAAGCTTTCCTATATTAGGAACACGATTAACTTTTCTAAGATATGCGGTAATATCAGGGGGCTCATATTCTGCACAACTTAATGTAAGAAAAATAGTAGGTGAACCCCACCCATGTATCATACGTCTCAGTTCACTCCGTCTTATAAACCAGTATTGTTTAGTACCCTGTACTGATTGGAGCATTGTGCATACATGTGTAAATTAGCTTCATGACCTTCATCAGAGCTATCTACCCTATTTAACAATGAACTGACTGATATAGGTTGACCTTTAGTACATTTGAAAACACCTGCTGATAATTCTCGCATTTCTTTCTGCCAGAGCAGGTAAAACACATATTGTGGATCTTTGAATCCTTATTAAGTAGTCGAGATTTGACATACTCACTGTGAGAGAGTTTAACCTTACGGGGATGAATATTTACCAAAATGTTCAGTTGGAAAAAGAACTGAAAAGCACATAACATCAAGATACTTTTCGATTATCTGAAGGATTTTCTTGAACATTATTAACTTTGTATTGGTCTATGTCAGATTCGGTCTATAGCTTATTATCTTAGTTTCTGATAGTATAAGCTTGAACACCAACAATAACCTCTTTAGTAGCCTTCTCCAACATTGTACTTAAGTGTTATTGATAACTTTTCCAACCTGTTTAACTGCTTCATCAACATCATCTATATTATTGTATAACCAATTGATCTCTTTAAGCTTTTGCACAGCTGTTTCAATATTAACCAGGTTACGCCACACAACTTTACCTTTTGTTGACTTATCATTGACTATTACATATAATTCAGGGTTTGGTAAAGCTGCTTTGCTAGAGTCCCTTACCTTATCTAGAGTTTCAAGTGTATTATTCAGACGCAAGGGAAGAAAGAACATGGTACCTTTACATGCGTTAAGAGAATTTTAGATAGGTACTTTAGCAGTATATGTTCCAAGCCTAACAATTGTTTGATCAGACTTAGCTCGCTGAATAAGTTGTGCACTTAACAAGTCAAGTTTACTTAGTTCTGAAGGAATGGGAACTGTATGTAGTCCATTCAGAGCACACCATGGTGGCAATTTGCAATAATTGCACATAAATAATTCTTAATCAGTAGCAGCTGGATAATTTTGTGTTATAAAGTTGTTTAATGTAGGGCATTGTAGGCCACACCTCACTGCTAAGGTTATCAGATAGAGAAAATATTGTAACATTTTTCCTCTGATGCAGACGCTCACAGCTACAACAAACATGCTCAGGGTAGTCATCTATTTCTTTTTCTAAGTTAATCATTACCTCAGCAAAATTAATCAGTAGGCATGATTATAGATTAGCATAGAGCAAGCTGCTGCTGTATCAGTATGTTGCTCATACCTTTCTTCTACAGTGGTACTAAACAGATTATAAAATTCAAGGTTTGCAATTTCCATTAGTGAATGGAAGTCACCAGCACTTAGTGCATTGTCAACAGTAGCTACATATGACATTTCATACCACTGTATAAACCATGCAAGAAATTTCTTAAAACAGGATAATGGGTTGACACTGCTCTAAGTATCATGAGTTCACTACGACATTGAGTATCATTATCACAACAGACTAAGGATGACCTTTTAGGTTATAAATGAACAAGTATTATTATCATATTCTTTACTGACAACTTTAGTATAGTTTGCACAGAACTTAAATAGAAGGCAGCACAAAGTATTTCAACACAACGGTTAGCGGATCTTGAGATAGTGGTGGACAAGATGCATTTCAAAGGACACACAGATGCATGGTGCAAACAATTCTGGGATCCAAAGAAGCATGAACACCTTGATAAAGTAAGCATAAGGGTATTATATGAGGAATTGATGTGTCTAGTGCAGAATTTACCACATATCTATAGGTAGATACAGAAGTCTGCGAGCAGACATTTTTATGGCTCTCTCGGTACGCAAGGATAACGAGACATACATGTATAAACAAAGAACATTTCCTATTTTACATAATTTACTTATCTGATCTACGCCACAGAAGGATTTTTAATCCACTGAAATGATTTGGAACTTTTTGAACTATCCTCATTACTAGTTACCATTTTGGATAATTATGACATTGTCAACGATTGTCAATGATGACCATGGTATCTGACTGGACAACCAGGATAAAAGTGACAGACTTGGATACTCTGATGAAATTTCATATTGCCTATCCCTGGACAACCATAGATTGTTATGGTTACAGTGACTGGCATGGATACTTTAACTAGTGTTGTACCTATACTAGGTTTTGCCTATAATTCAGATACAGATATTATAGGCAAATAAAACTGCCTATACCTATACCTATATATATATATACATGTATGTTCACTCTTTTTTCTAGTATATGTTCATGTGCATCACTACTTCTTAGCACTGCTCTATATAGCCATTCCTGTTGGAAAATGAAACTCACAAACTACTAGAAAAGATGGAAATAGCTTTAAAAAATATGATTCTGACTGTTGTATCAATCTTTTCCTATAGTAAACAGTACTATAAAGTTTCAAAACTTGGTCTGTAAAGTATCTGTATCTGCTCCTATACTACTTGCCTATACCTATATTTACCTATACCTTGGTATAGGCACGTATACATTTACCTATACCAGTATAGGTACAACACTAACTCTAACAGAGTTTGCTTTTGTATTGAGAATCCCTAGACAACCAAGGATTGTCATGGTTACAGTAACAGGCATGGATAATCTGACAAAGGTTGCTTTCATACTGACGATCCATGGACAACCATGGATGGTCACTAGTTTGGGTTTTAGTGACTGGCATGATATGTCTTGACAACCAGGATTATAGTGGCTCCTATATAACTTAACTTAAAGAGGTCCAACTGACACTTCAATTCCTTTCCAACCACTCAGAGAGATATCTTATGTGAGTTGAAGAAAAAACTTGATAACTAGCATCTTCACACAAGCTCACAGCAGAATCAAGACAGCTGACAGCACAAGTTGCACAGGCGCAATTCCAGTCCTTGTGGTTTACAAATGAGTATATTCCTCATGGTTCTACAGGTCCACATGTGCAAGTTTAATCATGTGCATATGAAAACGGCGTCCAATTCGAGATCAAATCTTTGCCCTTGTTGAAATTGTCTTCTTTCATAGTATCTGAAGATATCATCTCGATACTTGTAGACAAAAATTTTTACTATGAATGTGACTGGAATGGTGCTAGAATCATTGTGATAGTTCAACAAACACAAAAATGATTTGTCTGAAAAAAATTTTAAAATAATATGATGAAGATTTCGCTACTTTTGCCACTCCCCAGTTCTCTACCTTAATGACAATCTTAGCCATCTAGATGGTGTTGGTAGTCATAAAAACACAAGATATGAATAGATATGTATGTATTTAAAGTTACCTGTATATGATACCAGAGATTTCAGCTCATCTCTTGCAATTGAAATGTATGGGTGGCCATGTTTTTTTCTGTGCCATTCCTACAAAGAGAGTTCTCTGATAATATATCATTCTATATAATAACTCAATACATTCTTAAACTATTGGTAGTATCAGGTTAATTTGTTAATTATTACCAATTTTATATATTATATAGGCCATGACAATAGCTCGAGTTACAAGTTCCATTATTCTTGGTCACACTGTTGTTCTGAGCCAGTGTGATGAAATTCACGAAAGTTTCTATGATCTTTTTAACCAGCGTTTTACATGTATTAAGGACTTCCAACACAAGACCAAGAAATATTATGCTCAAATTGCTACAGGAAATAGAGTGTCTAACTGCTTAGTACACCCTGAGTTTCAATGTGTGGTAGTTCTGAAATATTCAGAATTGCACAATACCCCAGCTCCATTTTTAAACCGGTTTGAAAAGTTCCATTTAAGCCATGAATCATTCCTCACTGAAGTGGAAAAAGAACATGACAATATTTTGATAGCACTCCTACTTGAAGCTAAAGAGAAGGTTTGTGTATACTAGTAATTAAAAAAGATTCAAACATGCACATTTTGTATGCATGAAGAAATAATTTAACATAGCACCTAATGTCAGAGACGAGTGTTAGCATCTACCTTTTCCCAGTTCAAACTAAATTCGAAATCTTAATTGACGAATTTTTCACCTCTTGCATAAATAATATATCATAATTGTTTCCTTAGGTAGAAGCTGCCATCAAGTCTATACTGCATTGAAATATTAGCCATTGCTTATGCACAAGTAAATGTAGTACTTTAAATACAGTGAAAGATTAAAAGTATAAATAAATTATGTATTTTGTTTTTCACAAAATGTGATATTCTATAGATAGGGAAATCCTCTGTTGCTTTCATCCACGAACATTAATCTCTTTGAAATTTTACTGTTTCATTATTTTAGAACTAATACAGGCAGCGAAGTGGATGCAAAAATCAGTCATTTGTCAAATTTTGTCAAATGTTTATATTTAAATACCCATTACTTGGCCATTTTAAATGATAAACTAACTGAATTTGGAAATTAGGTACAGCAATAGTTGCTTTCTCTGGATTCCAGATTTCATTGGCTACTTGTACAAAATCACTAAATAATGATAATTTAAATATAAGCGTTTGACAAAATTCTTAATTGACTGATTTTTGCATCTACAGTCACATATATACATGTATATGTGTTATAATTATATAACATGTTTCAGAGGTCTATATGTGTGATATAAACCTGCCACAAGGAAAGATATCACCCAAGGGGCGTAGGCCCGAGGGTAATATCGACCGAGATGGCAGGTTTATATAATGCATATAGACAGATGAAACATGTTATATCTGATATATTTTACCATGAGATTCATACCTAGCATTGTCCTGCAAGACATCGCCATGAGTTTCAGCCAGTATTTCTGTTTGGAGACTGGAAGTTTATATTTTAAAATATCAACCTATTTTGAAGTTTATATACACAATATGAACTTACACGCCCAAATGAAAATGTGTGGGCTATGAATCTCATTATGAGATATAAATATAAATATATATATATATAATTAGTTATATAATTATATAATGTATAATTGTAATAATTTGTTATAGAATTTTTTTTCCAAACTGCCTATTCTCTCTTGAAAACATTGCAATGACATTAAGTATTCCAATGACGGTTGAATTAATAGTTATTTTTCAGTTACCATTATGCAATAATTCTACAAATGTGTATGCATGAGTATGTACAGTGTAGCACTATAGAAAAACATAAGTCTGATGTTAAGAGTAATTACTACAGAATCTTTAAAATATGTCTGCTTGCTTTTCAGTTTCAATTTCCATATGTACATTTGCTTTTGTACTAAACTTATTCTCAGGTCAAAACATTTGTTGACGAGGTTCCCCCACCTGGAATTTATGGACAACAACAGCACACTCTGCTCTCATTAGTGATGACACACATTAGAAGACCAACTGATTCAGAAAGCAAATCTGTCATTGACAGTGTTTTAGTATCTCCAAGTGGAGAACCTGTCATTAATACATTAGCTAAGTATTTGCAGTTCCAGACTCAGAAATCAGAAGTGAGTCAGCATGTTAAATGTAATTTTATTACTATTGTTATATATTTAACCACAGCCCTCAAACCAGGGGATTGTGGGCAAGTCTAATTATTTCATAGCACAGTAAGACATACTTCTGCCATCATAAATCAAACATAGGCACATGTATCGAAGAACATGGCATGAAGAGTAGACATTACTGTAACTCACCAATATTCAACTACCTAAGCATGTATTAGTCGTAGTCAATGCATGCTTCATTGGATTTGCGCTGAATGAATGCTCAACAGTAGATCAATCTTCCATTTCTGTTTTAAACAGAAAGATTTCTCAGAATGGTTAATAAAAAAAAATATGCTTTGCTAATCTTGCCTCACATTGACAATAAATGCTAAATTATATGAATAAGGCTGAAAGAGGAAAGCAAAAAAAATGCTGGCTGTCACTGGGAATCGAACTGACTTCAGCCACCGGTGCTTTCACTACTGAGCTATAACAACCAACCGACCATCAGCATTTCACAATCCTTTATATACTACACAAGTGGTACTGAATACGTCAGTCGCAAACCAGACAGCCACGTCTTCTGTTTGCTAACCAGCTAACTGAGCTAAGATATCAGGGTTGTTCTTGCAAAGCCATTGTTCATCAGTAAAAATATTATATTCACTATTGTATCTCTTTTCAAATCACATCAATTCCTTTTGTTTGTCATCACAAGATTTTAGTATGGAAAGAATATCAGAAGGACAGCCAGATATACCACTGTTGTATGCAGAAGGTGTACGACTAATTGAATCATCCAATCACAGAGTTTGGTCATTACTTGGCAAATAAGTTGGACCAAATACATGGATCGTTTTGACAATTATCAAGTGAATTTTGATTGTCATCTGATAATTTTGTCTCATCACTGCAAGACTGTTCATTATTACCAGATGATAATTGATTGATAGAATAGCAGCTGTCACTTAACAGAGAATGGTCAGGAATGAAACAGCGTTTGGATGCAAAGGCTAAGCACCACATTTCTGGAATCAAGAGATATTGCTTTCAGGAAACCAAATATAACTTTTCATTATTGTTAAAGCAATCAAGCTTTAACAATAATGAAACTGATATTTGGTTTCCACAAGTCCAGTGCATGGCATAGGGCATAGGTTGTGTGGGGAGGTAGACATAGCATCACTTTTGCTGTGGCACAGTGGCACTCACAACATCTGCTGTTTAATGAGTCTTGTGGCCATAAAGAAGCAAAAGAACTGGGTGTGCTGGTGGTATATTCTTGTTGAATAGTTCAGTGAGCCATGAGAAAAAGAGATATTCATCAATCTAACCTTTGTTCAACAGTCCATATAAGGTCCCAGGTACCTCTCCATAAGTCAGTTCATAATTTAAATGTTCTGCTTAGAAAATAACTTATGGCAGCAGAATGGAACCCCAAGGTATTTCCACATCCCTCTATATAGTAATCTGGGCCTTTGAGCTAGATAATTGACCATACACTTTTTTCTTTCCTTTCTCATCAACTCTGGTATTAATGCATCACCCCAGGTTTTTGAAGTGGACCAGCAGCATAATGGGACAACCGCTTCTGATGAGACCTAAATCTAAGCCATATACCTCTCCATTAAACGTTTCACACTTGGAATAGTCTTTTTTCTATAAATAAACCCAAAATAATAAAAGGGTTTCTGAACCATTTCTTTTTTAGTTTTGCCATACCCAATTCTTGATGCCTGATGAAAGTTAGCAAGGTCTTGTTCTTCTTGAATAGTGAGAGAGGGGTTGATCTGAGCCAGAAAGGATTTTAACTCAGATACTGACTTAGGTTCAGAAGCATCCTCTATCACTTTCTCATTCAACAGGTGGATATTATTACCATCAATCACACGACCTGGATACTCCATTGATGATATCACATACTTACACTTTTACTGCTTTGACATAGTCCAGCCGACTAGTCATGACATGACTTTATTAAGATTATTGAGATAATCCTCTTCATTGATTCCAGTATTCCAGTAACCAGGATATCATCCATGTAGACACATACACCAGGCAAATCCGGCCTGCAATAGACTCTTCGTGGTGCGTTGAAATATCACTGGAACTCGTGATGTATTAAAAGGTAGACTTTCATACTGAAAGATTTCCTTGTAGTGTTAGTAGTAGTATACTTCTTTAACACTTCATCAAGCAAAATCTATTGATATGCATGAGAGAGATGGAGTTTAGAGAAGACCTCATCCCCTGATCATGCAAGCAGATCATCTATGTGTAGTAATAAATAGGTAGACATAAAGTTTCGAAGGTTGATTAACAGTCAGCTTGTAATCCTCACAGATATGTACTTGTCCATTGTACTTTGTGATTGGAATGATGAGTGCTGTCAAATCTGAAAATTTCACTGGAGTGATGATCCCCTCTTTCTGTATTCGCAGTAACTCTTGTTCCAACTTCTCCTTGAGGCTGTATGGGACACAACGAGGCTTGAAATATCGAGGTTGAGATCTAACGAGATGAGTATCAGGGCTGTTGTACCTGTCAGAGAAACTAATTCATCACTGAACAGTGTACAATGTTGCTGAATTGACTTATCAAGACAGATATTGCAGTGTAATGAATGAATCGAGGACTGATTGACACAAATCAGTTGCATCCAAACAGACTTGCAACATGGCCTTCCAGAACTACTAATGGTAGTGTTGGGATCTCATCTTCATAGTCAACATCAACATCAACTGTTTATACGGATAAATTCCACCAGTGTAGGTACGAAGAACAATATCACTCTGGTCGTGTCTATGATTATCACCGAAGACAGATCTGTATGTTTCTTCACTGCAAACAGATAAGATAACACCAGTGTCCAATCCATCTGGATGTCTTTATTGTGCAGTGTAACAGAATTGATGATCAGCTTAGCTCTTCCCAGTGATGGAGATCATAGAGTAAGTGGAGATGTTTTTGTAGGCCTGGTATGGCACACTTTGGCAATCTGGCTATTTTTCCAACACCAACAGCGCCTACCTTGATTAGCTAGCTAATTCAGAACTTCCACATCTGTAGCAAACAATAGGATGTTTTGGACTTGTAACCATATACAAAGTTAATTTTGCAGCAGTAACAGATTCCTTCATTTTGAAGTCAAGCAATTTCTGTTCCGTGGGCATGATGCTCTGAGCAATTTCAACTGTCACGTTGAAATGTAATATCTGATTCTTGCAACAATTGTTTTTCAATTCCTCCATTATATACTCCACAAACAAAATGGTCTCGGAGAGCTTGCTCAAGATATCCCTCAAATTTACATTTAAAGATAATCTCTCAGCTCCTTAGCAAACTGAATAAAAGTTTCTGATAAATGTTGATTGCACTTATGAAAGTGAATCATTTGGCAATGATGATTGGCTTCGGCTCATAGTGGGTAATGAATGCTTCCTTCAATTCATTAAATGATTTTCTCTGAGGCGTGGCAGGTGTCAGTAGATTTTGTAGTGCTGCATTCTATGGAACACAGCAAGACGGCTGACTTCCTATCTTCTTCAACCTTGTTTGATGTGATGAGCAAGTCAATCCTCTCAAGGTACATTGTTATAGAGTTTGATTCAGGTAAAAAGGCTTTGACATGACCCAGTGTTACCATCTTGTACGTAAAATGTTTTTTTTCCTCATCACCAATTATGTTGTAACTTGTAGAAGAGATTGACTTGGTTTATTACAACATGTGATAATAACAATTCAACATACTACACACACACACACCAAATTCAACAAAAAATCATGCTTTTATATAATCATATAGTCAGTCACAATATATATTGTATAAGTCACAAAGAAACAATACGTATGTAATAATGGCTACCCAGTTACTACAAGCCATTAGACTCCTTGATGGCAGTGGGGTGTAGGGCTGCAGAACAGAAGCTGTCTTAGAAGTCACTGGCACGTGTGCCATCAGACATAAGCAAGGCGTTATTATGATATGCAGAGATGAGTTCAATCCCTAGTTAGATTACTAATTCTTTCATGCCTGTATATAATAATAACGACTTACATAAGGCTTTGCACTCAACCTTGCATCTAAATGTCTTTTAATTGACATTACTTCCAAGCTACTCAACAAAAATTGACCATCTAATTTTATTATGAAATGGCATGATTTTGGCGATTTATCTGGGAAGCGAGTCAACACCAGAGCAACACCAGAGCCTGTTTCAACGATGTCTTCTTGAGTTGTGGTTCATCCACTGTCTCCCTGACCTCGTAAACCGTGAGAGTGGTTCGCTTCCCGAGTGTTATGCTCAATTAATTGAGACCACGTCCAGCTCAGCCCCACCCAACACTGCAGACACCTAGGTGTCGGACAGCAACGACAGGTGCCACCAGTCTGAAGACTCTTTATATAATCTCATGTTTTTTGTTTTTGTATTCTTTACATTTATACCCTGAAGAAGGCTGTTGATTAAAACAGCCAAAACATTGGTATATCTATAATAATATATTGATTGGTGAAAAAAGAAAAGATAAATAAACTATGAGTTATCCCAGTCATTATGGTTTATTCAGTAATACTTTTTGTAATCACAAACATTTTTATATTAATTACTAATATTAAAACCATTGTATACTCATAATATAATATTATATACTATAATATTCTGCTATCTACCAAAGATATTCACTAATTGTCCACCATTCAGCAAAAACTGTAAACAAGGATCAATAAAAACATTTTTCAATAAAAAAACATTTTCAATCAAAACCCAAAAAGGATGCGAACAAAGTCAGAATTGTACTAACACCAAAGGTTAACATTGTACCCAAAATTAAACAAACTACTTTTGTATAACTCTACATAAGTACCTGCACTGCTGTAAAGAGAGCTGTACTTATGTAGGATTATATGGAAGTGGTTTGTTTAGTTTTGGGTCCTAAATAAACCTCCTCAGTCATTACATCCCCACATCTTTATTTATTTTTATCGACATTTTTTAAATATTCTTTATAATTGTTATTATTATAATTATAAAATAATAATAATGAAACCGAATTCAGGAAGTGGGAGCACTGAAAGCCACGAAGATGCTTCTTTCTCGCTGGCTAAGTCTAGAGATTTCTTTTCATGTGGTTCCATAGCATCTAATAGTTATCCCATTGGTTTCTATCTCGTTTCTGATGATCAGCTTTAATCTCGTCACTGATTCTTATCTGTGCACACTCGCAATCATAATCATATTCCCGTTTCCCAACACCCATTATGTTGTCTACAATCGGGCTAAAAATCTTTGTGGAGGCTTCGTACTCAATAGGGGCTTGTTTAGCCGGGTCACGAATGCCTAAACCTCTCAATCTAATCGGTAGGGCTAGAATCTTTTTGAATATTTCATTTTGGTAGCGATCTTCCTGTAATTGCAGGGATGACCAACATTCTCCCAAACGACCAACATGATGTGCTATGTTGGGGATTGTCCGTAGTATGTACAACCATTTGCTGGAGAGCCCCCATGAGTTAAGGCGGCATATGCAGCATGCAGCTCGGTGGTGACAATTTGAGACAGGATCTTAAGTTCATCTAACCATTGATCCACTTTTTCCTTTACAAACTGTTCAATGTATTTGTCGGTCCCAATGGGCGCCTCAAGATGAGGTCTGCCTTGTTCGGTGATTTCCACATTCGTACCTTCAAATACCCTTATAGCTGTATTGTAATGTTCTGCTTTCGTCACTAGCCAAGTTTTAGATGAGTTAATATAATATCCAAAACATAGACCAGATGAATTTAAGGCATCCCACCATTCTTTCAAAGCTGTCACAGAGCCAACTGTGGTGGCATCATCTTCGTACCATATCTGTTTAGCATTTCTTGGTAATCTATTTATCAAGGGAATAATCCTCAATGCGTAAAATGGCATTGAAAGTGGGTCATCTCGAGTAGGTCCTTCTTTCGATTTAATTACTTCCCCATCAATAAATAGGTTGGAAGGATTACGATAACAGTTAATTACAGGTGTTGCAAGGGCCAGATAAATTGACAGTAGGTTATACATAGCAGTTGTTCTATTCAGGGAGTTCACTAATAGCACAGCTTCAGAGTTTTTAAATAGGTTTCTGACTGAGTGCACTGCTGCCTCTACTCCAGCAACTTGACCAGCACATAACTGGGTGGTACCTACTGTGTCAAGAATGTCATACTTCAGAACCGACAAAATGGATTTAGCTTCTAGATGTGTCCCCAATGCCAATCAGACGAACGTCTGGAGATTTGTCCAAAGCAATCAAGCGAGCAGCTATAAATACTAAAGGTGCTCCTGGTCCCTCTGGCGTAGATGCCCACTGTTGGAGGCGCATGTGTATGTCCTTCAAGAAGGCATCTGACAGCTTATGTCATGCCCTCCCTCTCACAGCCCGACGTTTGTGTACAAGGTATGTTGACCCTGCTAATGTTGCTCCATTAATGCCCAGTCCATCGGATAGTTGCCTCATCTATCCGATCAAAATTACAGAATGAGTGAGAAAGGGGTTAGGTGGATGAATAGCAGATTCAGAATTAAAATCCGCTCTGTCGGGATGGGATGTTTATCATTTAGTACATGTTTGACAGTCTTCATACTTCCATCAACAACCTCATGCAGATGGAGAATTCTTCCTCTTGACTTTTTACCCAAGTAACTGAATTGCTGACTCTGCCTTCCCTTGAAACATTAATCCGGCAAAACTTCTCGAAAGAGAAACTGATTGATTTGAGTTATATCTCTGACCTTTATTTAGGCGAGTTTGAATAGCTCTGACTTCCTTTAATAGATCATCAAACTTACCCTTATTCCACTTTTTAAACCGATTCTCTAAAATCTGGCAATTGTCCTTATCCTTTGATTCAGAACTAACTTTCTGAAGTAACAGCCTTGGCATCACACACGCAACTTTCGACAGACTCAAGGCCTGAGCCAGAAGCAAAAGCCAAATATAATTGAGCAATCTCTGAAATAAACATCTTCCCAACATTCCCAGAGAAGGAATCTTAAACAAATTTGGTCTCCAATGAACCATTTATCCATAGATATTATTAAATTGTCTTGTTACTGTGAGGGCATCCTGAAATCCTGAAAAATTGGTGTTTGTAGTCTGATCGAACGGTGGAAGTAAATTTCCAGACTCAGGAATAGAAACACCAGAAGACATATCAGATTGTCTAGTGTGTTGGTTATCGTCGAACACGTGTTCAATCTTATCCTCGTCGGGCAGTTTGTTACGATCTTGTGTCTCGATGTTACAACAATGGCCCTTTCTGGACAGATAACAGTCGAGACATGGCCTTCCAGTAACTACACATGAGCAACGAAGACACAAGCCAATACTAGCACATCGACAACACTTCACCCCTGATGCCATTTTTTTCATTAAAAAAACTGTTATTATTTCTTCTATAATATACCATTATAATTATAATAACTACTACATATATAATATGTAAAGCATGATTAGGAGATGTATATAGCAGATATACTACCTGCTGTGGAGAAGGTTATGCAACCCAAGCCCCCCAGAGCTGTAGAGTATATTCACATAAATGTCTGAACGCCAGCAGGTGGTATATCACTTGTACATTTATACAGCCATGATTTATAAATAATACTACAGTTTGACAACTGAATGTTTGATGAAGTTAGTCTATATGTAAAATGCATACATAACCACATCCAATAATGGCCATAGTAGCATAGTACATAGTAATATGTATATATAATGTATGTAATTTATTATAATATGGTGGATAATTGTTTTTTTTTATTGTGATTTTAAATTGTTTACTTTTTTATAATTTTCAAGGAGGCTTCGGAAGTATTTGAAGATATTGGGTATGTACTTACTACTCTAGCAGCTACCTTTACTAAAGAAGCTCTTGAAAGTGCTATACAGTTTATCAAGGAGTTCAATCCTAAAAATAATAATGAAGTAGATAAAAAAATTTATGATTTTCTCAGGATTATATCACAGCTGCTAATTGTTCGAATGACAAAGGAACTAATGCAATTAATACCTCCAGAAGTATTCTTAGCAATGAAAGAAAAAATACCAAAGTATTATGTGAAAGCCTATCTAAACCACCACACCCACTTCAGCTTGCAAGATTTAGTTACAAATCTAATGAAGAATATGGATCAAAGGTAAGAAGTTTCACTTGTTTGTAATAGAACACATAACACATAATGGATAGTTTCCTGTTTGGCAAAGAACATCAAGCATACTTATTTCACACATGTCCAAAAACTGCTATCACTCATCCCATTGTACAAGTCTAAGTGAGCAATTTCATACATTGCATTAAGGATTTGTACTGAGAATATCCAGGGATTTTGTTTGAATAGACAGGTTGTAATGTGTTTGTTATTATGATGTGTTTTCATTCATACTTGATCCTATTAGAAAATGAATAGATTCTGTTCTCACTAATAATTAGTAATTAGTGAGAACAGAAATTGACAATAATTACACCTATACCTATTTCCAAAGAAATGTTGCTGGTTCAAACCCATTTTTTATCTTATATTTTAGAACTATAATTACATTATTTAGGCCAGTAATATTTTGTACCATTCAAAAGGGTGATCCACCTTAATGTAGATCTGCTTTATGTATATCTGATACAATCTCAGTAAAGCAATAGTGTTGGCTGGAATATAACACTGGTAAGCTTTGATGATCCCTTTAACACAGTCACAGTGAAGAAATAGGACGTAAATTTATTCTCGCAAGTTTTAGTTTTTTGCTAGACAAAAGTAAAAAAAGAGCTTTGAAATTTTTGTTCTTTCAGGACAACAATTCTGTTCCTTCAGGACACAATATTTGCTGCTATCTTATTACTGGCAAGCATGAATCTCAACAAATTTCGTAATTTGTGTTGAGCACTTGTCTCTCACAGAATTAGCAAGCATTTTCTTTTTTAGGAAATCAGTTGAGATGCAAGTTGCATGCATATCGCGATATTGAGGCGGCGTTATGGTGGCATTAATGATATTCATAGATAAACAATATTATGGATATTATTTATCAATTGATTTTCATATTTGGAACATAATATTACTGTGTTGAAGTTTGTTGTTAGTAAAAAGTTGAACTATTTTGCATGTTGCATTCAAAAGTTATGATCGTCAGCACAAAAGTGCATTTTTGTACAGAAATGAACAAGAAAAAGACAGAAGACCTACTGTGTGCGATTACACCACTATAATCTGAAAAGCAATGAAACCTTTTCCTTATATCTCTTGTTGTTTCAAAGCTATTGTAAACAGTCATTTTTGCTTGACAAGTATCTCAAATTGAGAAAATGGCTTTGTTGTTTTGTAGATACACATGTAACAAAAGCATCTTCAAATTACAAAGCTGTACTGATTATTAGAGCTGAGAGAAATGTACCTCAGTATAACCCACTGATTTTACTTCATTAGAGCATAGATAGTACCACAAAAATGTATATTTAACGTATTTCTGTATACGCATAATATTATACTGCAACCACAAAATGAATCAGGAATAAAAGTATGAATATAATTAATAGGTAATTGTATAGTTTCTCACTTTCACCACACCGCTACCTTGAGTAATGTTTTTTTGTCGTTCACGTTCTTTCATTATGTATCTTACCTATAGGGAACAACCAAACAAAATTCTTTGCTTCAGTCGAACAACATCGTTCCTTTTTGAGAGTCTACCTCATGAATTCTTTGCATTTTCTTCCGATGAGTCAAAAGATGAGAACAGACAGAAACTCAAGAGAGTTTTTCCTAATATTGAAGATGATACCATAGATACGATGTGTATTCTGCAAGTGCTTCAAAACAGCATTGGAAGTGATATCAGTCGGAAAGTAAAGAAATTTTTGGTGTTAGAAAATTATGATCTATTGATGATGCTAGTCAACGTGCAAGAGATATCAAGAGAAACCATAAATTATCTTCGTATTATGATAGAAGAGTTAGAGTTTGAGCTGAATGAACATAAACATTTCATTATTCTTCTACATTTTCCCTCAGAAAATTTTTACAAACATTGTTATCCTGCACTATTCCTTGATGGATGGAACCACTGCTACCTTGACGCCATAGCACCATCGGAGAAAACAGGAGTCATTGATTTGAAGAGCTGCTTTCAATACTGCTTTCTTAATGAAAATCCTGCTAACCTAAAGTTTATGGAGAAGACAGTCGAAGTTTTGCTTGATGCAGAGGTGTCTGCATTTTCTGCTGCACGAATTGGTACTTTGCAATGTAATAGTGAGGTTACCTTTGCCAATGTGTCATCATTACTTTCCCAAGCTAAAAGTCACTCCATTGGAAATTCACTGAAAGTGAAATTTTGCCAGCAATGGACTCCCTCAAAAATGATGCAATTGTTACAACAAGCAGCTAATTCAGCTATTTTACGAGAATACACTCTCAATATGACAGATGCTATTAACACATTACTGAAATCAAGCTTTTACGATTTCATGCACTACATGGTTACCATCTTAAATAAGCATGGTGCTTTGAAATTGCTGGTGGGTGATAATGCTTACAAATTCCTTCATCTTATACAACTTCAGATAAAACACTATCCCCTTCCAAAGTCATCTGCTGAAATGAAAATCGAAACCACAGTGAACGACAGTGCTTCTCACTTCATCCCATATTTTCCTTTCTTCAACATTGTATATGACGCAATTGAAGACTTCCTTAAGGTCCATCATCACGGTGGTTCATTTACCGACATATCTCAAACTCACATAGATTCATTGTCAAGAAGATTGAAATTGCTGACTGAAGACAAGCAGGTAATAGTTAGAATAATTATGTCACTCACTACTCAATTAATTGTTTTTTGATAGTTTCTGATTGTCATCTGTTGTTGCATACATACTATGTTTATTGATTACAATTATGGGATTTTACCAGCATATTTCTTTTTCTATAAATTTATTAAATATGCTATGCAATAAGTCATAATTTTAACTTAAGTTGTAGAAGAAAAGATCTTGTATCATAACACTACCTTTTAAATAATTAGATAAATAATATTATAATTATATATGATGGCAGATTGATAATCGTTTTCACTCTATTAGGATATTCTATCAATAACGTTTATGATGATGGACAAAGATGCTGACCTTTGGAGCTTCTACATGCTTCAGTTTCTCTCATTATTCTATGATAATGTCAAACTAGATTCAGAATTGTTCTGTTTCTTTCAACAGCAAGCACCAGCTCAATGTATATTTTCTAGACTTGTTTGGTTGCACCGCAGTTTCACACTCATCCCAATGGATATTTTAAGTATTTTGAGATTTTTCAATACACTTACAGATGTGCGTGATGAAAAACTTACAGAAGATGACATGATTGAAATTTTTTCTACTCATATGCAACTTGCAGAAAAAGTAGTTAACACACTTTTTAATGCCCTTAAATGTATTGCAGAAAAGTATGCGGGAGATGAAAATTCAAATTTTGAGGAAAAAGTGAAGAATATGCTACCTAAATACAATAGTCTGGTGTGTAAGAACTAATATTATAGCAATTTATAATAAACATTCATTGTGATATTTATTTTGTAGTTCTTAACAAGTCCAACAAGAGAGTTATTGCAAGTGAAATTATCACCACAAATTGAAATAATGAGGGATGCAATTTCTGTATTCTTTACATTAGTGAATGTTAATGTGAAACCACATATGGCCTTAGCATTACTGAACTATTTTGTTTCAAGACATTTTGCGGTAGACCAGGTAACAGTTTGTATGCAGCTAATAGTGTTATGCATAAGTTAATTTATACCTTCTTCCACTCAGATATCACATTTCAGAATACAGTATTTAGTAACTAATCCAGTGGAAATTATAGCAGGGTCTCAATTTATTACAGTATTCAGTGGAATGTCTGATATGGAGATTGAAGCCAAACACAGTGTCAGACACTTTGTTGAACACATCATTCAACTTTTGATGAAAAGTGTTACTACTGAACAGAAAGAACAGTTAATTAGCTGGCTTGTTGATCTGTGCAGTGCGGAAACTATGCAAAATGTATCTTGTCTAATGTGTAAAGAAACCGAAAACATTGCCACACTATGCTTTCTATATATCTTGTTTACCACCATAATTGAATGGAATGATATAACTTTGGATCCACAAGTATACATATTTTAACTTTTAAATTAATTTTTTATGATTTTATTCAAATAGATCAAACTATCGCATCAGTTCTCAAACACTGATGAAGCCCCTCCTTATCTTCCATATTACTTCCAACGTCTATCTTGCCAAAAGACAACTGAAATGTTCAACATTGTAAGATATATATGAACTAGTAAATGTAATTAGTATGTGCTTTATAACAGGAACCACTGATGTCTTTATATTTTCTCAAAGTTTGTGAAATGCTGAATACAAGAGGATATGAAGTAGCTTACTTAATAGACCTATTTCAAGAGGTGGGATGGATTACATATACCTATTAGTTAACCTCATACTCGTGTTCATCATTTACTATACACTTATATTCATTGTACAATCACTAATTCATTGCTGAACCCAACATCTCCTAATTGCCTGTCATGTATTGGCTGATGGAGTTATTTGTCTCGCTTGAATTTATACTTGAATTTATGCATTTTTTTATTCTGTTAGAAAAAGAAGTATAACAGTCCATGGCATTGTGTGAAAAAACAGGCTATAATATATTCAATAATAACAGCAACAGCAAAGAACATAATGAAATGTTCCGATGTTTTGGTTAGCAGTGTTATTAATTAATTTGTGATTATTATTGTGTTCCATTCTGGAGCAATTAGAAAGAAAAAATGTTAACATACTTTATCATGACAAAAAATGCATAATTTTATTTCATATATTTCATTTTCTCACTGTTCATAAAAGATTATGAATGTTGATATGATACTGAATGAACATTTTGGTGAATGTAATGGACTTTTGTTGGCATATGAAATTCTAAAGTGCTGCAAAAGTTATAAACTGCTACAAAGACTATTGCTTCCTAAACATGAGTTATGTGCACATTTCACATGTCTAACTAAGCTACGAGATGACTTTCAAAAAGAGGTGATGTCTTGAATTTACATACTCTAATATTTATTTTAGTACTCTGTCTCTCAGAAACCTCTATTTCCGGAACTCTCAACAATGTGGTTTCTTGAATTACTGCCTGAAAAGAGCAAAGATGATGTAAAGCATATTTATTCCCGAGTCTCATCAGCAATCAAAGACATGGTCATCTCCTCACAAAAAGTTGTTCCTCATGTGTTATTAAAGACTATGTCTGATTGGTTAGTTGATATTAATCTTTGGCTATGTACAGCTTACAGCTGAAAACACCTTCTAGTTAAAGTATTCTGGTTTTCTTTTTCATAATTAAATTATTTTATTATTAAAGCTTAGAGCTCTGATGTCACATGTGTGTCATTTGACCCCCATGAGGTTTGGAGTGTGTTCCTAGTATTACAAAGCACACCAAATGTTTGTAATTGTTGTCAGGCATAAGCCCATGAAAATGACTAAAAATGTTGATGATTATTCAGCCGCCCTTTGGCCTAATTAACGAGTATGGGTGAATTTTAAAGGGCGTGTCCCACCATTAATGGGGGTTTGAAGGTGGTGCAACCCCTCTCACCGACCACGCAATTTTGAATTTCAGTGACCCTGTCCACACAATCAGGTGAGTAGCTGAGGCATTTCCCTTGCTATAAAACCCAAAATCGTGGGTGTAGCTGGTGCCAACATGCAATGGCGTCATGTTGTTTGCCCCAGTTGCAGTCAAAGAGGGAAAGCACTGCATTTGAATTAATTTCACAAAGCACTTAGGGACTTTCAAGTCCTGGTAAGCAAATTGGTAGAAGCAGTACTCCACGTCGGAAAAGGAGCCAGGTTTGGGGTAGAGAAATTGAACGGTGGCCAAAATATATGCAGCAGAAACCCCAGTGTTGGAAATGAAATGGTAAACATTTTGAGAAACACGCTCAGTCCTCTAAGGGTTAAAGTTCAGTAAACCTTGCAATTTGAAGGCTTATGATTTGCCACCTTTTTCCTTATATAGTTTTATGAAATCAATGAGTAACAACAGAGAACAGTCTAAAAAGTACATTTTCATGATGAGCATATTTTTAGCTGTTTATAATCATTTCTATATTGAAGAGGTTTGTACACATAATTCATTACTTCAACATAACCATTACACTTCTTTCCTATAGCATCACTCACCCGAGGTTAGTGTGGTTTTGGAGTCAGAAATGAATATTTACATACCACCTGCTTATATGGATCCTATAACTTTGTTTATTGGAGGTGGAAGGAGCAGTAATGATACAGCAGTAATTGATATGGATCAACTCCAGACAAATTTCATAAATCCAAAAGCACAAAGCAATGGTATGTTCTTACTTTTTCTTTTTTTAGATCTTGTTTTTTGGTGAATATAAATGTTTTTTCCTCTTCTGTAGACACGAAGGACATGTGGCAATGTGCTGCTCATTTAATTGCATCAATAATTGGAACTCCAGTCAAAATGACTAACTTTTGGAATCATCTCTTTTATCCTGAAGGTCTTGTTGGTACATTTATTCCAGGATCAACAGTGAGATTGTGTTACAATTGATGCTCAAGTTGTATCATTAATTTTATTTTTATTTTCAGTATGAGGATCCTATTGGAAGTAAACTGTATGATGAAGTAACTGTTCTGTCAGATACTGGTTATTGCTTGTCCCAAGAAAGTTATCAGCACATTACCAGAGGAACAATGAGTTTACCATGCTTGTATTTCATCCAGTGGGCAAACTATACTTGTTTATGCATATATCTACTTTGTCTATCAAGAAAAAAGGCAGAATTTCCATTTCAAGGAGAACTTTTCTGCAATATTCAAACAGCTAGAAACATATGCAAAGAAAGAATGGAGAAAGCATGGACATTGATACTACAAAATCTTGGTATAACAACTGAACAGAGGCAAATGCTTGTCATGTTGTGTGCTACAAAACTTCTCAATGTTAGTAATTTTTGTTAAAATTGAGCAATAAATTCATTCCCTCTCTCCAGATGCAGCACTCACATGCAGTAGTATCATTCAACTCTTTACAACAATTGAACGAATATGAAAAGTACTTCAATCAAGAAATATTTATTCCAGCATGGAATGACATGCTTGTCAAAGTTAGATCACTAGAATTGATTGTACTTATTATTCATATCTTACAAACTGTCATAGACAAAGGGCCTGAAGCAAAAGATTAAAGAAGGTTCAATTCAGAGTCAGTTATTGTAAGTCTTTACCATGATGTGATGCTACATAATAATAAAAATATTTTATTTTGTAACACTAACATTAATTGCCTCGTGATACATTGCAGGCACCTTGAGAACAGCTGTCCTGTATTTGCTGATGAAAAGAGTTTTATGACTTTCATTTTGACTTCCACTAACTTTGGAGACTCCAGCTCATCTTTCTATGTTTTATATCAGTTTTTGCTTATGCGTCCAATACTTGATGCAGGAATTCGTATACTGCCAGATCTAGTGAAGTTCTACCAATGGATCCATACTCAATTTCCTCACTACTTAACAAGAAAACAAACTAAAAGTACCACTGTTAATAATCTGCTGGCTGTAGAGGTATCTGATGTTGGATATTCGACAAAGATTCGTACTAAAAGGACAGAACAGTTTAAAAGGATTTGTGGTAAATCAGAAATGTTATAGATGTATTGCTACAGTGGTCATATTTTGTTCTACACAGAATTCACAAGGAAGTATAAAGAATGCATTATGCCTGGTTTGAATCTGCCTATACTCAATGGAGATTCTATGTTGAGTGATGTGATTTCAGTTCCTGGCACTTCTGGTATACTTTTGAGATACATTGACAACATTGTAAGCTATATTTATAATGGAATACTTTTAATTGTTTTATTTTTATAATGCATTATGTAGATAAATGTCAATAATAACTTCCTCAAGCAAATATGTCAAAGTGACTTTGGAAAAAGCAACCACTACTTACAAAGGATTGTTGAAGATCAAAATGAAATATCTTCTCTCAAAATTTCATCTTTCACCAAGCAACCAATAGCAAAGTATTCTTGTAACATTTACTACTTATTAAACTTATTATAAAAATGTCACATTCTATAGATTTGATGATCTGACTGATATACTACCTCTTATATCTCAATGTTGTTGTGTCAGCCCCTCTTGCTTTAATCCTAGTTGTGAATCAGATCCTTCATTGTTGAATAAGATTGTTCCTCAGGTGTACAATTTACATAAACTTCAAGAAGATGTAATTTCTATATTCTTGTCTGAAATGAAGATTATAAAGTCAGTTTCATCTGTCACGATGAAGTGGATATTTAAGAACGTTGATGAGTCAGTAGCCAGTATTTTGTGAGTTTAACAATTACTTCAAACTGTATATACTACATGATTATAACAGTGAAGTATTGTAATTTTCCTCACCATTTTTTGATATTGCATGTCATATGTACTTATGGATTTGTGCATTGGGCAACTACACCGCAAAAATATACAATTATTACAATTGAAACATACATTAATTATCCGCACTTCTACTTTCTCGCCTAACTATGTATAAAAAGTGTTTCTGAATGCAAGAACATCCCAAGACAATTGTAAATTAGGTTGCATGTTAACTTCTGTAATTGATGGCGGTAAACATGTCATAAAATTGATGTATTTCAAAAATTAATGTGTACAACAAAATTAATGTGCTTTTTATGGTCCATAGGGCCATCCCTATGATTACTTTCCCACGGGTTTGAACTATATATTATATACATTCTTGTGTCACTTGTGTGAGTATGCATTGTATAAGTAGTTAAGGATTTTGTGTCATTCCGGGGGGGGTCTTCTAATTAATGGGCATGGTGCTTAATAGAATGTGTGCTCACAGCCATGGTTACCGAATAATGGATACCACAAAGCAATCATAGGGATGCTTTTTTCTCTGTATATCTTGTTATAAACACATAGTATTGGTAATTTGTCTTTCAATGGCCCTGTGTATATATTAGTGAATTTAAATAGAATGCAGTTTGATGCACCCAGTGAATGAAATGGTTTTAGTTGATGAGTTCATTCATGACTTATGTACTTATAAAGGCTGTTTCTACAACTTTTATGACACATGTGGGAAAAATACCAGCTCCACATGAGCAAACAAACAATAAATTAATTATAATGAAACAGCTAAAAGCACATCTAGATATTTTACTAAAACCAGTAATTGTAACTTTTTAATTTTTAAAGTCCACATTTTGGCATCCTGTATAGACACATTGATGGTTACTTCTGCTACCTGGTGATATTTGTTAACAACATTATTTCACTATTACACTTTTACTTTCAATTACAGTGTTGAAAGTTCTGCTGTTAGTCTTGGTGATCTTGTGGATAGCATTCCTGCTGATTACAGGGTAAGCTCATATTTCATGAGTATACTAATAATTGTTCGTGTTCACCATGAGATGAGAATAATATTCATAACTTTAGTTTGATTAACCAACAACAATCTTTGGTGAATTTCAGTCCATTGCTTCATTATTGTGTTACAGAATACTTCTCATGGCATTAAATTATATATATTTTAGTAGAATAACAATAATACAATCATTATAATGTATCTACTACTACTACTACTATTATATATATAATTATATATATATATATATAATTATGCTTTATTACACATAGTCATCACATTCTAATTTTGAGGTCATTGTGAATATGAACAGGCTTTAGTAACACTTCTATAACGGCATAGCCATCAGTTTATCACAACATGCAGTCAATCATTCAGTCATCTTTTAGCCATCTTTGTTTGCTACCATTAATTTTTAGGTTGTACCAGACTCTGAATATATGCTGAAAGTGTTAAAACATTGTCATTCATTAAGTTATCACTCACTATTGGAAATAACTATAGGTTTGAGAATTGCTGCACTGTGCTTAATACAGGTAGGAATTACATTTGATGATTATATAAGTTAAGGATGCTACATAAGAGTTTTTAAATAATGAAGGAGATATATGGCCATGATGGCAAATGTATACAATTATAAATTAGAAACAAATTAGATCACTAAAGATATCACTTCCTTTGTCATAGCATTATTCAATAGCCTCAATGTAAGATAACAGAAGTGATATTTATTGTATTATTTTTACCTAGTTTCTCAAATGTTTATACGATTTATCATCTTCAATTTTGAATATATTCAACATCTTTTTTTTCATGATATTTTCAAAAATATAAGTAGATGTATTTTTATTACTGTCCTGTGTTAACCTGTGTTAGTACCATCCCCACCTTGTTTGTACACATTTGGTTAAATCCCTAAACCTATCAATTTCATTTATTTATTTCATTTATACTGCTAATCATAAACAACATAGGATATTTCACTGACACACTACACATGCACAAATCAGTTAGCCAGTTCATCTCTACATAATTATGCCAATGACTTTTCTGAGCAACTAAGTATGTTCAATTGCAATAGAAATGTGTATTATGTATGGTATGTGATTTCAATGTGTTGGTTATAATCAATTTTACACCTTTGGCCTAATAGCTTATTTAGTCTGTGCAGTTTGTCTCCAAGAGTCTAACATAACACATGTATAATTATTCTCACTAACTGTATGTTAATCAACCCATGCTCATATCAATTTGTCTTCGTAAGCTATACTATAATACCACCATGATTAATTTAATCATTCATATTATTTTGCTACACTTGTATAAACAGAGCAGCCATTCTGAAGTTGTCATCACGTCATCGCTCAGAGACCAGATCAAAAATGACAGGTTACCAGATTTTCTGAAGTCACATGCTGTGCTTGATGAAAATGATTCAAATGCCAAGATTTTGAAGGGTGTACTTGGGATTGATGTCTACAGGTATTAAGCCCTACTCACTCAAATATGAACAAGAAATAACAATCTTTTACTTGTCACATGCTACTTATAATTACAGAGAAAATATTACATTGGGTTATGAAATGAAGCATAGTTGGCTAATTGATAATAATTATAATGTTTTGTTCATTTTGTTTCACATCATTTTTACACATCATGACTATAGGTTAAATCAACTACAACTGAAATTCCTTGAAGAACTTCGTATGATTGAAATAATGAAGGCCTTACAAACATTTGTAATATGGCTACAAGAAGGAATGTATGATTTCAGTTCTCTCCCACTTACATTGAAAGAAGACCTATGTGACTGTCATATACAGGAATTGAAACAGGCCACTGAAGTGGCAGTTTCTGAAGGTAATGACATTATTACAAATGATGCCGTGTCATTGTCTATATGCATAGATATATTATATATATATTATAATTTTACCTCCCTTCTTTTAAGTATATCACATGAAAATCTCTTGCAATTTTCTATAAACCCAAGAATTGGTCAAGAGAAGGGTTCTATCTACTTCGGGGTGGGGGTGTTGGGGAAGCCCCAGAACTTTAGATAATTATAGTACTACTCCCAAATAGTGTCTATAGCGGTTTGTAGAACTTTTGTCATGAGTGTGGTTTAAGGAGAGTGTGGCCAACCAAAGCAATTTCTATGCGGCATTAGCATTCCTGCAAAAACCAAATCCTCTAGATCTGATTATCTCAGTTTTAAATAACACAGTATTATAAAATCAGCACTCCAAAATGTATTACCATACTCACATCCACACCTCCAATTGATTATAGCCTCATATAATTTATTAATGATGACAACTTACTGCTGCTGTTATTTGGAATAAAAAGATTACTCTAATAATTGTATTTGTATTCTTTTTATTAAAGGCAAAGCTTACCAATTTTTGCTGGAGATGAGAAGAGTAAATCAACTTTTAGCTCAGTGTGAATTTTCAGTGAGGAGTATGGCTGCAGAAAATAAAACATCAGTAAGAACAAAAAAAGAAATCACATTAAGACTATTACACGTGTTTTGTTCATTAACAGTCATCACTCAAGTTGTTTCTAATTGAAAAACTAAAAGTTGAAGCAGTGGATTTCCTTCCAGATGTTAATGTCTGTCACTATGTAAAATTACGTCTTGCACTCAGAAAGTAAGAGCTATTAAACCAATAAACTACTTTCATAAATGTGTATCCCAGATTTGTCATTAAAGTGTACATACAATAATTGTTCAGATCTGTGTCTAATATTATCAAACGGGTAAACAGTCTTTTTGCATACGTCTGCGCTTTTATATGCTGTATATATCACTTAGGAATATAATAGTTCCAGGGGCAGTTCCACACCCAGGTGGTGCAAAACGTTTGTTTGAAGCGTGTGAATGTTTTAGCTCATGAATGGTGCTGCTTACCAACAAGCATGTACATGTATTATGCATCTATGTATATGTAATTATACGCAAAATAATGTTTGATGAGACTCTTGATTATTAAGGCATACCTTTCAGTATGTGTCACTATATTACAGACACTAATTATACACATTTTATATGTATTCTTTTCTCCAAATATACATATAGAAAGTTAGTAAATGTTAATATGTTTAAACTATTTGAAGGAAATTTGATCCATGCAAAATTCACTCCCTTTTGATGTCTAGCTATGCTGTATAGGTTGTGATTTTTTTTAGCTGCATTTGGGCTAAAAGTAAATTAATGGAGGTCTGTTAATGTGTGTGTCCCATGGGAGCATGACTCCCTCAAACTGTAGGTTTTATGGATTACTGACCTCACCACATAGGATGGCCAAAGTGCATTGGGTCATATATCAGTCACCTAGTGGTGAACATTATTTTAGTACTCTTGAATCTGCACTATTGGGAACCAAATAGGAAAACATGTTAGCTTTCAATAGTACATCGTAATAATTATTAAGAAAAGAATTTTAAACATAATTTCTGATTTAATGATGGTATAACTGCTATCTAAAACGCTATGCCAACTTCTGTCAAATATGATTTTCTTCAAGCTATACAGCACACTGTTGCTGACTAAAGCAGCAATGTCTTTGACAATTGACAAAATGTTCCAAATGAGTAGTACAATTATAATTGTGCCACAGAACCTACTAATAGAGGAACCCAATAATGTATTCATCCTCTAATATCGTAAAAGAAAAAAATTGTGCAGTTGAAGGGTAAACATATCCGCTGTTCACACTGTGCAAATTTTAATTGTGCAGTTGACACTATAATTATTGTTTTGTTTTCATGATTTTATGTGGTATACCAGATCATCTGTAGCAATTCTTTATAGCTCACTGTATGTTTTTGCATGCATACATAATTGCTTAATACCATAATTATATTCTAATACTTAAATACTGCATGCTCTACTATTATTAACCTTTTCACGTCTATAATTAAAAGGTGTTTTTGTAAATACCCCAATCTCAGAGCCAAAAATGTATGTGGGCGGAGCGCTAATATCTAATTGTTTCAGCTCTATAACTCTCACATTTGACAAGATTGAAGACAATAACTTACTTTGTGGAAAGAAGAGTTATTAAGACAGCCATTGATATCAAATTTATGCTTCGCTATTGCCAAGAAGAGAACAAGGCAAACGCTTGAAACTTGAAAGTATAATAATCCCACAGGCAATGCCCACCTCTTTACTAGTCTGTATAACTTCTACATTTTAAACAACAGTGACTTATTTTAGCCTTATCGCACAATCCGCATGGTTAAAATACTCGCATTTGTCATTCCTAAAAAAATAGTGATGCTCGGCATCTGCACACTTCATCCCTCTATTTCTGAAGTTTACTGCCTTTCTGTGGGAGGGCATATACCTTAGAACATGTATTTTGACATCTACAACTTTAAAAATATCATCATCTGAAGTAGGTTTGTTTGACAAGGATTGACATAGCATTTCTATAGCTGATTCTTCCATTCATACACTCTTGTTGCTATAAACGGATGAGTTTCTTTGGACAGATGGTACTGGATTTTTTTTGAATATATATAATTATATAATATATTATATATATAATTGTTTCTCGTTAACTTTATAGAATCCAGATAGACCTAAGCAAAAAACATGAAGCTGATACTGCTGATAGTCGTGAGACATGGGATGACAAAATTTCTGATGAAGTCCTGCCATCATTGCTCAATATGAACTGTACACAAACTCCAGATTCTTTCTCAGGTATTGCAGCCCCAAAATGTAAACAACTGTCAATTATAGATAGTCTTCTAATAATTAAACCACACAATGTTGCTTTTGGCATGTATAGGAAATTAATATTGAACTTAATTGAATGCCTTAAAAAAAAAAGCAACATAGTTGTTATCCAATAGTTATTACTTTTTAAAGGTTCTGGTAGAATTTTATAGATATATTTCAGATAGCTTTGATGTAAGCCACAGCAGTGTTTTTCCTGCTGGTGTGTAGAGCTCAAGCGTGCGCTCTATTGTGCCACTCCTTTTAATTGACCGAACCCCATGAATGGCACAACTTCCTTATCCAGCATACAATGTGTATTTGACACCAACATATCTAAATTTATTCTGTTTTGAGACAAGATATGCAGGCCATAAAAACCTTTACTCCAGCCCAATTGCAGTCATGATCATATCATACCTACAAAAAGCATATACTTCATTGTTGTAACCAAATTAATGAATAATTATGTATACATACTCTATAGAAGTGACTCCTGGAAGTGTACTGCTAATGATGTAGAATTATGTATGCATTGTTGTCTTTGGAATTATTATTAAAATCATACATAATCAAGATTATGTTAGATGCGGCAAAAAAATGATGATTCTGAAATCTAAATACTAGGTTCTAAACTTATTATTATGTAAACTGAAATTGGCTGGGTAATAATAATGGCAGCCACCACGTTGTCTGTGGTTCCTCAAGACACTGCAGCTGTTTTAAAAGATGCCGGTTTGAATCGTAAAGATAACTCATCTCAAAGTAGTAGATGTTGCTTGTGTTGTGCTACGGGGAAGTGTAAGCGTTGTTCGTGTGTTCTGAATGGACGGAACTATGAGAACTGTATCCCCTCGCGTTTAGGGGGATGTATGAACCGACTCTCGCTGGAAATTTGTGATTCTATTGTTGATAGAAGTGACCAAGGTGCTGTATGTGATAAAGTATCTGATGACAAGCTGTCATCACCCCTTTGTAAGCGTTCGCATACATATTTTGTTGAAGAAAAAATGGAGGAAGCTTTTGGTGCCAATCTCGTTGGTGGATATGGCAACGAAGGGGACAATCTCTGGTTCAAACGTTGGCAGAGGGTCATTGCATTACCAAAGCGTCTTTATGATGTTCCAGGAGGTGCAGTAGGGCGTCATTTTGTGGATTTGTTGTCTGACGAGGTTGGTCTACTTAGTGAAGGGACGGACAAGTCGGAGAGATTGATTGTTTGTTTGTCAGTTCTACTACAGAGAGACACCATGGTGCAAAAAGGTTTGGATGTTCAAAGACCCTTGTCAAAACGTATGGATATGTGGCAGGGGGGATGTATTGATGAACTTTTAGTTGATTTGGATCGATGTGCACGAAAATTTGGTAGGCTTTCCACTAGTAAACCTGAAAATGATCATATCATTAAAGTGTTTAGCCGTCTAATGTGGAAAGGTCAAGTTTGTTCAGCTGTACGGTGGTTAACTGAGCGTGCCTCAAATGGTGGTGTTTTGTCCCCATTGTCTATGGTGGATACAGATCGGACGGTTCTTGATGTTCTGAAAGAGCAGCACCCTCATCCATCTGTACCTGTGGAGAAGGCGTTTTTGTCATGTGATAGTCTTCCACCTATCATTGATGTGGATATTACAGCGGCTCATGTGGAGAAAATAGCAAGGCAGATACAGGGAGGGGCAGGTCCAGGTGGAACAACAGCTATTCTGTGGCATGACTGTCTATTGAGGTATGGATCCCATAGCATTAAGTTAAGGGATAGTATGGCTGGATTGGCCAGACGTTTAGCAAACACCATTGTCCCATGGAATGATATTAGAGCATTGATGGCCAATCGCTTGATAGCCCTGGATAAATGCCCAGGTGTTAGGCCAATTGGTATTGGAGAGGCTCCACGTAGGATTCTTGGTAAAATAATAGTTATGGCTACTCGTTGGGAAATAGAGGAAGAGTGTGGAGTAGATCAATTGTGTTCTGGTTTACAGGCTGGAATAGAAGGTGCTATTCACAGCATGAGGGAGCTTTTTGAAGATAACAAAGGTACTGGTTGGGGAGTGCTGTTAGTAGATGCAAAAAATGCTTTCAATTCCCTGAATAGGGAGGCTGCATTATGGAATGTTCGAGTGTTATGGCCGCAGTGCTCAAGATTTCTTTTTAATACTTATTGGGGTTATGCAGGGATCATCAGAATTGTTGTTTAGCAGAGAAGGAGTTACACAGGGTGATCCCCTCTCCATGATGTTCTATGCAGTGGCAGTTCTTCCTCTTATTCGTTCCCTTAAGGAGCCTGGTAGTTGGACTCAGTCTTGGTATGCTGATGATTCCTCCTGTGCAGCTACACTACCGAAAGTGCGTGAATGGTTTGATAGACTGAGGTCTCTGGGTCCTGATTATGGTTACCATCCTGAACCAACAAAGTTCGTTCTGGTAGTTGCTTCTAATGATGTTCCTGTAGCTCAGGAGTATTTTGGAGATTTGGGGCTCCGAATTGTGACAGGTCATCGTTTTTTAGGAGGGTTTATTGGGGATAATGGAAGCTTGCAGAGTTATGTTCAGTCTAAGGTTGACATGTAGGTGAAGTGTGTTGATCGATTGGCTGAGACAGCACTTACTCAACCTCAGGCAGCTTATGCAGCACTTCTACACTCCTTACAATTTGAGTGGTCTTATCTGTCAAGAGTGGTTCCTGATTGTTCATCCTCATTTGAAACTTTAAAGACCTCCATCTGTGAGTGTTTCTGGCCAACACTATTGGGGTGTGAAGTGTCTGACACGGAGAAGTGTCTCTTCTTTCTCCCAATTAAGCTAGGGGGGCTTGGAGTCCGTGATCCAGTCCATCAATCTGAACGATCTTTTTTAGTTTCTAGAGAGGCCTCAGGTAATATCGTGTCAGCAATTAAGACGGGGAATGATTTTTCAATAGGATCCCATCTTGATCAAATACTTCAGGTACGGATGGTATCTCAACAGGAGACACAAGTGTTAGAGACTAAGAAGTTGGAGTCAATCCTGGAGTTCATGGATCCTCAAAAGAAGCATGCAATAATTCGTTCAATAGATGGCAAGACATCAGGCTTGTTGTCAGTGTTACCTGTAGTGCAACACCACTTTGATCTATCAGCAGTGGAGTTTCGGGATGCCCTTGCTCTGCGTTACCATAAGTCTTTTGTGGGCATGCCTGAAAAATGTGACGGATGTGGAGACCTATTTACATTCAGTCACACTTTGGACTGTAGGAAGGGGGGATTGGTAACACAACGTCACAATGAAGTTAGAGATGCATTAGGTGATATAGCAATATTGGCCCACAATGAAGTATTGAGAGAACCTATTGTGAGGGAATCAGATGACAAGAATGACTTAACAGCTTTAGTTGCCGACCTTGGAGTACGTGGAGTGTGGCAGCCTCAGACAGGTGGCGTTGTTAGATATTTGTGTCATAGACACAGACGCCCCGTCTCACATTAATAGATCAGTTGAGGCTGTTCTGATCTCTGCTGAATTACAGAAGAAAAGAAAGTATTTGATGGCTGCAGAATTACGTAGGGCATCCTTTACTCCCTTTGTTTTATCAGTAGATGGGGCACTTGGACGGGAAGCACTTTCGTTTATTAAGAGACTGGCAGAACATCTTTCTCTACGGTGGAGTAAGCTTTATAGCATCGTAATGAATTGGGTATGTACTAGATCGTTATTTGCTACAATCTGTGCAACAAATTTATGTTTGAGAGGTAGTCGAGTAAAGTGGAGAAGTGCAACTGTAATGGAGGATGGAGCTGGCTTGCCAAAATTTTTGTCCTAACAGTCATAATAATTATTATTATTATTGTATTATTGTATAATAGAATTTAATTATTGATGCTTTGTTGTATCTTGTTATGTGTTTCATAATAATTATGCCTTTCATAATAAAAAAACTATTATTATTATTAAAAAACTGAAATTAATAATAATTATTAATATTATTACTTCCCACACAGGAAACATTACACCTACAAATCAAGACAAAGGTATGCTTTTTTCATACTATACTGATTATAAGAATATTCATTTGTAATACCACTGTAGGTTTAATTGATTTAAGTGTGAACGAGGTTGCAGAATTTATGAGAAAACTAAGTATCAACGAGGAATACGTAGAATCTGCAGAAGATATGGAGGTTGATGGAGCTAGTATATCCAATTTACCAGATAAACAACTCAGACGTCTTCTCGGAATGAAAAAAAATCCTGTGGCATTTTTGCACTTCAAATGCTCTGTGAAGAGAAAGTTTGGAGGTCAGGCTATTAGTCCACTTGGTGTAAAATGTCTACCTCCTCAGACAGCAGAATTCTGTCGCCGGTTTGAAGTACTCAAGAGTGCAGCTGAAATAATTTTGCACCACAAAATAGATGGTGAAATGCTATGGGAAGCTGACATCGAAGTATTGGAGAAAATGTCCAAAGATGCTCAGGAAGCAAGAAAAGTCATCGATAATAACCTTAAAGAATATGTTACTAAGCTAAATTAATTATAAATGTGAGGACAGATTAGCAAAGCATATAGCTATTATTTTACAGATATAATTATAATTTTTTATATAACAGATGATTTTTAAAGTACATTTTATAATTGCCAGTAGGGAAAAATATTTTATTTAATAGCTATTATTGTAATTGTGTGTGTTTGAAACTCATTTGTAATACCATACCTTTTTTAAAAATTTATTAGTTGCAATTTATGATATTCTACAGCTATTTACTTCATTTTAATTCTATATTACTGATAGTGACGTCAACGATGGTTAATTATTTAAGGCTGCTCTAAACTTATGAGTACAAAAAAATGGAAACAAATTGTTTCAAAAGGTCACTCATCATGATCACTTGCAGGAATTTGATGGTGCTTTATATAAGCATTTTAATGTGGTACAAGTAGGGATGATGGGTTTTCATGGAATATGTACAGTTTTTTAACTTATTGTTGCAAACATTTTGAATTGAAATTGAACTTGCACAGGGAAAAAAAAATGGCATTTCCTTATTTAGGATTGGTACAGGACATATGTACATGAAATACTGTATGCCCATTATAAATTATTTCCTTATGCCTGAATTTCCATGAAATCCCAACATTTCAAATACATTTCCTGGTACAGGATAGGAAAGCACAGGGCTAATTTCCTTTATCTGGTAGATAAAGAAAATTTCAAATTCCATGCAAGTAACATTTCCTTTTACCTGAAAATTGAAATGTAGGAACAGTCAACAATTTCTGATTTCATGTAACATTTCTTCCACCTTCAACACAATTTCCTGATGCCAACAATTTCTGATTCCTTGTATATAACATTTCCTGATCCTGTATTTTCAAACGTCCTGGTACCAACATATCTATTTACTCTAGCTAAAATTTATACAATAATGCTATATCACATCCCACATTTACATAAAATTTCCTGATTTAACAAGTGTTGTTTTTTTTTTTAAATTATTGAACTGTAAAAAATCGACATATGACACAAGTGACAAGAATAGTTATATTATACAATTAAAATTATGTTTACAGTACTTGTACTAATAGTTAGTCACCATTCGGGAAGTTGTCTTGTTGACTTACTACAATTTAGTTGTTGTCTTTGTGACTTGTAATGTTGGTTTTACCTCTAGTACAGATCTATTGCTATTGTCATACATGTATCTGATATGCATATAAAATAAGATATCATAAACAGTATTGTTATATATACAATGGGTACATAAGTACATGTTGTAATAATTATAGTGCATGCGTTGCAATATCTGTTACATGTACATCATCTTAACAGTAACAATCAGTGGTGTGAGAACAGCCAGTCATACAGGACATTGTCCAAATCAAGTGAATGTCTGGTAAATTGACACTAAACTGTATACAAAGTATATGGGGAACAGGAAAAGAGTAGGGAAAATAAGTCAAAATGTCCTGTAGATGGCTCAGAGTTTCCATACCCTGGTAACAATACATGGACAATTGGACATTTCAAATCAACATTCATAGTAGATAAATGGTTAGAAGCATGAAGTACTTAGTACCAGCTTTAAACCCATATCTATCCTGGTGAAATAACTAAATACGTGCCTTCAATATTGTAAGCAACCAATCATACCAACCACTTATATAACATTTAGGATATCATATATCATATCTTACAAAAATATTGATATCTTTCTTTTAGACATGAAAGCATGTGACTTCGAATTCATAGATGACCCCACCTTCATAAATGATGAACGAATACAAGTATTAAGGTGATCAAATTCAGGCTTCAGATCCGACTTAAGGAGCAATACTCATACCACGGAATGAGCTGCAATATATGAACGTCATCATGCTTAACCCTTTGCGTTTGATAAGGTTGTATATAATTTTACAAGCACAACCTACTTAACAGAATACTATGCAATTCACTGGATCTTGGATTTACCACACCCCAAATTATTCTAGATTACAAGTCTATACCAATGTGGTTGCAGCATGTTGGCATTCTATTGGCTAAATTGTCCAGGCTTTGTTGAATGTGGTCGGGCAGCACTTTGATTCAAGAGTCTGCTCTTTGAGGTTACTTTGAAGTTAGCTTAGGAGATAAGAATAGCATGTTGATGTACATGTATATATGACAAATAGACTTGTGTTCTAGCTAATTCAAGTGAGAGAGAGAGGGAGAATAAATGAAAACAGTGTTTGCTTGCAGACTTGGGTGATGCTGTGTTTGCAGCCTAATTTCAATACCTGGAATGCAGACAATTTTGAATCACACAAGCATGACCACATATTAAACTCCCACAAATATCATTTCAAACGTACACCACTGGTTACTACTTGACAACTAAATTGTTAACTCAGTAAAAATAAAAATGAAAATTCAAAATATTATATAATAAGAGTAACAAACAAACAGACTCATAAAAAGCAAACTGTGCATAAATGCAACATTAACACTAAAAAGTTTCATAATAATATAGAAGGCAATAATAATCAGTATGCAAGGTAACCTTGCTGGGGTGGGTATTCTTGTTGAGGAGGATATTCAGGATATCCTTGTCCTGGTTGTAGCAGATAACTGAGAGTAGGATATTCCACTGGATAATCTGGTTGATACGTATTAGCACCAGGATATTCCACTTGGATAATGCAGTTGTTATATGCAGGGTACTGTGTATGATAATTAAGGAGCAATATCACAAGTTTCATTCTCTTCAGTCACACTAGTATCATTAGTATTTTTTGTATACATAGCATTAGGTGTAGCTGCCACTGTTGTGCATGGTGTATACTCACAATTGGATAATGTACAGATTCCATTTCTAAGACATAACAAATGCAGAATGGTACAGTGAAAACCAGTATACAAATGCCTATGAATACAGCTGCCACAACTGATCTAATAATAACACCAATAGAAGCACTTGCTGCTTGAAAAAGAGACAACGAAATGTCATCAGCTAACCAGGAAGTGGAATATATAACATAACTAGAAGATGATTTACACGAAACAGTTAATTAATTCTGGGTTCAAGTGTTTACTTTACTGTATATAATTTAAGTAGTTAAAAAGTGTCTGTTTCCCTTTCCCCATGTGTAAAGAAATCTCTGTGCCTTATAAGGAGTTTGCGCCTGGTAGCAATCAGATATCTCCTCACTAGAGGTACACTTATATGGATTTATAATGCACTTGGTAAATTTGTCTCTGGCTACATCCTCAACTAAAATCTAACCTACCTAGCTGCGTAGAGATATCCTATATACTAAATACTATTACTCACCAGAACCAGGTTCACCAGTTGGAAAAGTAGTTGAAGTGATACTAAAAGTATAGTAGTACTAATACTAGAAGCACTCGAACTAAATGTATTGAAATCTGTTCAAGAGATAATCTTAATAATGTTAACATCAAACATATTACGTATGCAAAAATGAAGAATAATAATGATCTGATGTGGTGATTGATGTGGTATGTTTTCGTGACTGCTATATATTCATTATATTAGTGTAAGAAAGTTGATATAATAATTATTATTATTAGTATTATTAATACATGTACATACATAATTATTAATTATTTACAGTTTGCAGAATATAATTAATATATGCACAATTATAATTAACACCATAAAGCGAACTAATCCTCACAGATGCTCACAATGAAGTGATTGCGTATACAAGCATTCGATTGCAAAATATTAATAATAATCTAAAATAATTATGCATATACCTAAAAGGTTACAATATCCTCCAGTGATGTCCAAGTCAATAAACAAAGATGAAGTCTCTAAAGTACAAATTAGAAGTACAATAAAAAAAAGCAGCAATTACTTAATTTTTGCACTTACGACAATCAAGAGTAACATCTTCAGAATGAAAACAGTTATGATCATTAGCAGATGGACAGCTTTGACAGTTAGTTAGACAATAGAATGTAGTAAGACCACATTGCAAATCACCAAACCTAATTGGTTGAGTTTCTCCAGTACTAAATAAATTGCATATCAATAGTATTTAGCTAATAGTTGTATAGCTATACATTTGAGGTTCAGTTACAGCAAATAATCATATTATTTTGTATGTATATTGTTTTTTTAATGAAACGTATGTGCTCTAAATACTTTAAGGGTAGCTAAAAAAAGTATAATTTGGTTTCTTTTTCTATCTAGCCTATATACACAAAATTGTGTTCAAATGGTAACTTCAGGCTTCAGTTATAATAGTTTGTCTACTGTAAAGGTTACAGTTGAGACATTTAATACCTTGATGGTCTAATTGTTATACAGAAACAAAATCTTCGGTCTCCCTATAGGTACAGTCTTGCAGAGAGTAAGGGTCTAGTAGAACACATCACATAGACCCTTCCTCTCTATGTAATCATATTCTTCTTGCACATATTATGAAACTGTGCTAATGCTTCCACACAGAATCATGCTTAACAATGCTTAACAAGTCCTAGACATTTTTCTCGATTTTGAGCAGATTCAGACTCTCGGTGACTTCTGAAGGAAAGATTGTATACTGAGCAAGGAGTAACGATTATTTTAAGTAACCAAAACACTATCTCTTATTAAACTCTATCTCCTGTTGTCTTCAAGAAAGGTCATCCTTTCTCTGCTCACTTAGCATACATTCTAATGGTGTCTGCTCCATAACACTTCTACAATTTCATACTTTTGACATGGAAGCATGTATATAGCATAGTGCTTTCTGATAGCACGGGTATAGCATTCTTCCAATTGGTGCCATGAACACCACTAACCATCCAGCTTAGTTCATTGACATCACTTTGGGAAGCAAAAATACAACAGGCAAAACAAAACAGGGCATTGACCTTTGGAGAATATTTCAGCCACTGTTCAGCATTAGACAAATCATACCGCTTAGGTTGGAAGGATCGTCTCCCTTCTCCCCGTGTTCAAGCGTTGGATACGTGTCATCTCATGGTTGACAAGGCCCCAGCATTATTATCCTATGCTTCTCCTCTCTTGATAGGAATGCAAGGTAGAATCTCTTGAGGCCTGAAACTCATTGATATCCGAGACGAGTGCGGCGATAAGACTACAGGCTAATCTAGTCTCACATAGCCAATCCCCCCCCTTCTAAACGAAGGGTCTGACGGATTACTATTGCCCACCTCAGTCTGAGTACTATCAGGAGCCCATAAGAAGATGGAGCATATAACTGCCTATACAGTCGTGTTTTTCGTTTTGTGAATAATATGCAATAATTGACAAGTTAAGGTGGACACTAGGGAGTGGGCGGATGCGACTCCAATCAGTTTCAAAATAGAATATTATATAATATGACTCTAACCTGGTGTAATAGCAACCTTCATATTTTCTCATGATCTTTATACTTCTCTACAAGAGTGGGAGTGTTGGAAAAATGTCCATTTTTGCCATCGTAATAAGTACAAAACCAAGAAAGCCACGCCCACCAATCATGGCGTGCATCAAGTACAATGCATTTTGAGAAAACAAATAGAGCCGTTTTCTGCAAATTCATTTTACTTTTATAGTTACAAGAGGCTGAAGAAAGCTGAATTCTGTAGCTTTTCACTGAAACCATAAAATCTACCTTTCTAGACACTATCAAACTCCGATCTTTCTCAGAGAGCAACTACAGTTACCCTGACAGGTTTAATGTTGTGCTATCTTTTCTTTTATATTCTACTTGCTAGTGTATTTTGTTTTATCTTTACTTATTCTTTTTTGTATACATACTGTATTTTGTTTTCTCTTTACTTATTATATTTGTTATTTCTTTGACTCTGCTATTTGTTTTCTTTTTATGGCCCGTAGGGCCATCTGCTTTCCCATGGGTTCGAACTATATATATATATATATATATATATATTCTTGTGACGACGCGAGTATGCGTTGTATACGTAGTTAGGGAAGTTACATCATTCCCGGGGGGGCTCGGTCAATTAACGGGCGTGGCGCTTAGAAGAACGCGCGATCAAGCTGTACAGACCAGCAGAAAGAAAACTGTGTAGCTCACGTAGAAACTGAAACAAATAGCTAGCTATTCTGCCCGAAATATATTCCTAAAGTTCTACAAGGTCCTTTGAAAGGTCAGGAGAGTAGCTAATCAAAATAATATCTATAATAAGCTGTTGTCTTTCATGCTTGATAAAGTCAGCCATGATTATTGAATGCTGGACACCACAAAGCAGTCATAGGGATACTTTTATCTATTTGTAAAGCAATCATAGGGATGTTTTTTTTCTCTATACACTTGTTACTTCTCTTGTCTATTTGCTCTTGTTACATGTGTAGGTTTTATTTCTGTTTCTTTATTTTCTTCTGTAATATTTTAAAACTCAGTCATGTTGTAATAGTTAATACGTTTATGATACTTATAATTATAAAGAGAAAAAAGATTCACAAAAGAAAAATCCCACACCTACTTATCAGGTACCTGCCATTACTCACTAACGGAGGGGAGGGGTTGGCTACGCGAGACTAGACTAGAACTGAATAGTGGACTACTACTCGAACGGTTAGTCGGGGGGGGGGGCTAAAGGCTTCACTGTAGTCGACAACTTCTTCACTGTTTAAGTCCAGCAAGTAGAAGGGTAGTACTAAAATGAGGAATGAGAAACCGAGAATCAGTTAACCCAGGAAATAGGGAGGAGCACGTAGCGCGAGCCCTCCGTAAAGGTGGCTAAAGCTATTAGTTACGGAGCGCAGCTAGGCAGTAGGCCTATCATTGTTAGGTTATCGAATGTTTCATTCGCGCAATTCATAGAACACACCCCACTGAAATTAAGCATCAAAAACGGGAGAGGCGAATATTACAGTTGACCCGATAGCGTTATCCAACTAAGGTAAAACGGACTATTGTTTCCGTATTTCTCCGTTTCCTATTTCAGATTTCTACGTTTCTCGTTCCTCATTTTAGTACTACCCGTAGTCTCGCGGGCCAGCCCTAGTAGTCACGTGAATGCAACGTTGCTTCTTGAGGTGTGGCTAGCTAGAGCAAGCACAGCAACAACCTGCATTCTTCACATTCCACAGCGTTTCGACCACAATGGCAGGCCGACCGTGGAGGAAATCTAATAAACGTTTTCATGACTTCAGAATTGTACAATGGACATTACTTAGGTAAGTGGTATCAAAGGATGAAGTGGAATATACAGCACTGGAGGTGGGTGTTGCAACCGTTTAATTTGACAGATTAAGGTTGTAGTCTTTTCCGTGGGCGGATGCTACTCCAATCAGTTTCTAGTCTTGCAAGCTTCTTGCTGCATACAATCTGGTTCCATTCTGTATTTTTTGGAAGCCACACCCACCCGGGGGTATAATTATTGGGCCTAAATGTTTTCACTTTATTTTCAGAAACAAACGTAAACACGCCCCACGGGTGGTGGAGGGGGCGGTGGGTGGGAAACAATGGCGGGTAACTGTAGTTGCTCTCTGAGAAAGATCGGAGTTTGATAGTGCCTAGAAAGGTAGATTTTATGGTTTCAGTGAAAAGCTGCAGAATTCAGCTTTCTTCAGCCTCTTGTAACTATAAAAGTAAAATGAATTTCCAGAAAACGGCTCTATTTGTTTTCTCTAAATGCATTGTACTTGGTGCATGCCATGATTGGTGGGCGTGGCTTTCTCCGTTTTGTACTTATTGCGATTACAAAAATGAACATTTTATATATGTTTTATCACTTCCAGGACCCTATAAAGGTGATTAGAAGATATGAAGGTTGCCATTACACCAGGTTAGAGTCATATTATATAATATTCTATTTTGAAACTGATTGGAGTCGCATCCGCCCACTCCCTAGTACCACCTTAAAATGACAAGAGACCCAAGGATCCAGGGGTGTGCCTTACAAATTTTAATGAGGTGTCGTATATTCCAGTTGACCCGTAACAAACACATACATATCAATTTGTTTGTACCTTGGTAGTCCCTAATCACTGTAATGTATAATTATTATTACAAAAGATCAACACACTATATAGGTCTCCGAAATAGCATCTATAATTTGTATTTTCCGTTATAACCATAATTGTTATGTTCTTAATTCAAAGTAAAGCTGTACTGTGCATTAGGAATATAATAATTGCCACAAATACACTACACTCTGAGGGTTTCACTGTGTAGACATAGACATTTTTTAAGCAGTGACTGCAATAGTATATGATTATAATTATCGTATTATCATTCAAACCACAGTATTTTTAATTTTATGATTGAATCAATATCACAATTCAGGGTTTCATATAGTAGGGGTTTAGGGATTTCCCAGGGTGCACAATGTATGAGAAAGTATGATGTTATGTAAGATGTAAATAATGGGAATAGCACACAAATATTAATCAAAGCACTTGAGCTCTTCTTGATACTCTATAGTTTGCTAGATGCTAGAAACCCACCAGAATCCATCTAAGAAGACCTAATTTTCAAACTTTTCCTGGGGTAAGGGGGGACATGCCCCACACCCCCTACAAAGGGCGTAAAAAAGCACCTCCCACACTGCCCACACCCACCCATACAATCTTTCCCCCCCCCCCCCCCCAGGAAAAAAATCATGTATGAAACCGTACACATAATTAGGGGTGCATTATAAAAAAAATTAATTGTTGTTCAAGCAAATTATATCGGGTCTTTGTTCCCTTATTTTGGGTGTGGTAAATGAACACTCACACTAATTTTGGAGTCCAGTTGTCCAGTCCAGTGACTAAATTGTTTGTGTTTGATTATGATTATGATTTAAGAACCTTTTATGTGTGCAATATTTATGGCAACATCATTTGATATAAATTTAGGCTTATCCCCTTCATACTCACATAATAGTATCAAGTTTGTAGTAAAGCAAAAAGGGTTTGAGAAGTGTCATCACTGATTGAATATTTGGGAACATGCTTCAATTCTATTAGACATAAAGTTATTTTCTACAGATGTATTATAATAAAAGGCTTGATTTTCTATGCTAATGATGGCATAATTTATATCTGATTCTTGGGGTAGGTATAAAACGCGGATCACGGATCACGGATTACGGATCAGAAATAATATTAATTTCTATTAAATCATGTGACTGGTTATTCCATCATTTAATATACATGTATAACCTTGTTCTGATGATAACCTAACAATGATAGGCCTACTGCCTCGCTGCGCACGGTAACTAATAGCTTTAGCCACCTTTACGGAGGGCTTGCGCTACGCACTCGTCCCTATTTCCTGGGTTCAACGTTTAAACAACACGAATCATGCATCAAACGTTGAAGTAAGGTAATAGGGACGAGCGCGTAGCGCGAGCCCTCCGTGAAGGTGTCTAAAGCTATTAGTTACCGAGCGCAGCGAGGCAGTAGGCCTATCATTGTTAGGATATCATCACAACAAGGTTATATTTATTTTATTTACCGACCTGTTTATTATTTCAATGATGGAATAACCAGTCACATGATTTAATAGAAATTAATATTATTCTGATCCGTGATCCGTGATCCGCGTTTTATACCTACCCTGATTCTTGTATTTAAGAAATGATTTGTGTACCATCATGACACCTTTATATGAATAGTCAACAGTATTAGATCGCTGTAACTTTACTGTTTATAGGATACTGGTATGGCCTAGACAAAGAAACCTTATATAATTATATAGACTTAGTATTTCAAATATTTGTGTTATACTGGCACCCTCCATACTCTACTAACTACTGATAAATTGACCCTGTGTGTGTTTGGTGCGGGTGATTAACCTCAGTTAATTCTCAAAGACCTTGCCAGCCCTAGCCCAAAGGTCTAGCAACAAGTCTTGCACCTTGATTGGAATGATTGGCCAGCTTTCAGACAACCCCACTCATTGATTCTATTGGAATAATTGCTGCTGGTCAGCCCAACCACCCGCATTCATATTCCTATGGTTTATTCCCGGTCTCATTCCCGGTCTCATTCCAGCATGTGGTGGCTCACACCCATATATAATTTGGCTACACAGGAAGGTGACAGTGAAAGGAAGCGGACAGTCTGGCCTTGAGAACCAGAAGTGGGGGTTAAAACGTTTTTATGGGCCCAACTCTCCCCTCTTTGTCTGATCCAGGTTTGTTTTTTAAATTTTTGCTCCAAGATTATATTTATAGTCACCCAATAAGTCTACAATCTGTTATATTATAATTTTAATATACAGCCTATAGTAATGTATTAAAGTATTAAAGTATTAATAGAGTGTTACAATGTTTATTGAGGCAGATTATATAAGGTAACTCACGTTATGTGGTTTGCCTGAACATGTGGTCTAGTGACTTTGTGGTTAAGATATGTGTTATTTGTGATTTTAATTTGCAATTATTTATGAGTCAGGTGTGGGTAATAAAATCTTAAAACCTCACAGTCTATGGATTAATAACAAGTTCTATGTGAGTACATGTAGCTCTCTTAAATTTAGCACTTGGTAGCTATATACATGTAGTTTTATACTACGATTCTTAGTTGAGATCGTCAGGAGAGTTCCCAATCCTGTCATTACTTGGTCAGCAGGTTTTGGTTCATTAAATCTTCCGACCTGTTGTTAGCTACAGAAAGGGCTGAACCATAGTTGTTCATATATACACAATATAGACTAGTTGCTTATACATGTATATACATATATATAACTCTAAAGATGACCATGTGCTTGCTAAAGATGACCATGTGCTAAAGATGACCATGTGCTTAGGTTCATTTAAGTGTTTACTGCAGCTTGTGCAAACTACCCATCAGTATAAATTAATTCAGAAGTACGTATAATAGTATGTACACATTAAGGTTAACGATATTTAAAAAATTTAGTTATTGTGTGCACGTGTGTGTGCATGTGTGTGTACGTGTGTGTGTGTGCGTGTGCTCGTGTACTATATTTGGATACTATTGTTTCCTTAATGTTACGTACCCAACAGTGTTTGTTAATAATAACTATAGTCAATATCACTAACTAATGATTGATAAACCTTTTCTTGAGTGTTTATTCAATTATATTCGTTTTATTTTTTCTTCAAACTCTAATCTAAGGTGCGTTCATTAAATACTTCATTAGGGTTTATACTATATATAACATATTTTTCATGTTTCTATCATTAGTTATGTTTGTCAAAGCACGAGAGAAGACATTTAACATCACTTGCATCCTGAGTAGCTCACTGGCAAGTGAGAATAGTATGATTCATTGGAATCCTGTTTGTCTACTTGAACAAGGAATTCACAAAGGTTATGCAGTGTTAATTTCTACTTACGATAATGAGAAAGAGATATTGGAGGCGTGTTCCTATCGCTCCTGTGTAGCTTGTATAATAGTCAATCCAGATGAAAAATCTGAACTATTAACAACAACTATTGATTTAACACAATACAGCATTCCAATTTATGTTGTCAAAAAGACAGATGGCAGACGTATCCATGAATTATGCCTTTCAGAACGTAATGTATTTGTAAAAACAGAAGAATTCTCTGAGCTTCAGATGCAACATGACTCTCGTTTATCTAGTGAGTTTGAGTAAAAGGTGTTTGCAGTAGACATAATGTATGTAATTATTTAATGTAATATTCATGGTGTTGAGGAACTAGAGTTTTAGAAACTCACATTATTCCAGAGAATAACTCTCCTTACATGACAAAAACATTATACTGAGTATATGTTATGAACTTATGTACATAATAAGAAGAAAGTGTATGTTATCATGGATGATTGCTATCATAATAGAATTTGACATCATATAAGTAAAGACTGCCATGCAGTTAGTGCCACAATTATACTGAAAACGTGTTTTATGTTCACTTCAGTAAGAAGTATTTGTTGGGTCATAGTATCTCAAATTTCTTCCCCTTTAATAAGAACCTAGTTATTTGTGATGTTATGTATTACATTTGAAATAAGTTCAATGACATGCTGTATTGAATCAGAAAGCAGTGCAGATAATTGTAAGTAGTTTTAGCATGTTTTTAGATGATTTTTTTTACGTTTTCACATAGAGTTAGGTAAACGTCTGACCCGTCAGACCAAACTACCTGATCAGCTGATTAACTATATTGGTGAGAGTTGGCAGTCAGACATTTCTTGTGAATGAGCCAAAGATATCTTTGTTCAAGTTATTCTTCATCTACAGAAATATGACGATGAGGTGAGTGGTATAAAAATTGTAATTTTTTTAAAGAAGTTGATTTAGACTATTTAGAGATCTTTCATCTTGTACTTCACCAATTATTAACCCTCTGTTTTAAACAGACAGATTTCTCTATCAGAATAATTATGTTAGGTTATTAATACTCACCCACCTCTAGTTATTCTTGACTCGAATTATATTTGCATTAACGCACTCTTGCCCACAACAAATATCAACCTTGTGTTCCGGCATACTACTAGAAAATACTTTGAAAACCATTATAATGAACATTATCTAGTAAATCAGCAACAAAAGGAAAATCAAAAAATTCAAATTTCATATTATTTGAAGCTAAAAAATAAGATATTGACTTTCTCGACAAAAAAACTATCATATCACATACAATTCATAGTGTTATTGGTGGGTCTGTCAATTAATAGGCATGTTGATAATAGAATGCACAGTCAGCTAGGTGGAAGAAAGCTCCATCCTTTTAGCTTGGATAGAAACTATAATAGCTATTGTATCTGAAATATATTCCTAAAGTTATGCAAGATCCTTTAAAAAGTAGGAGTGTAATTATAATCAAAACAATAAGTATAATGGGCTGTTGTACTTCATGCATGACAGAGTCAGCCATGATTAATTAATGAATGTTGGAACACCAGAAAGCAATTATAGAGATACTTTTTTCTCCATATACATGTATTTTGTTTCACCATCCCAATAGTAATATTGCATGTTCACGATATTAAAATATAAAATGTTTGCTATAATTGGCCTTTTCTATTGCATTAGAATGATAGGATCACAACATCTGAGTATAGATAAACATGTAGGTGGAACAAAACTTTGCTGCAGGAACTGTTAGCTGCATTAACTAACATTCCTCATCACTAAGCAAATCATTCACTTATTACTAGCTTCGAACCAATTGAAACCACACTATTTGTTGTCACCAATGTTTGAATTAACTGTCCTTATCTAGAAGAAGTTACAGCAAACAGACATTTATACTTGAACACACAATAGTTATTTAATAGTATGATTATGTGCAAACCATGAGCACACTGTCGACAGGAAATGTTTGTAATATTGCCAAATTTTTGGAGTTATACTATTGACAATACAGGTATATAACTGAATATCACTTAGCTTTATGTCAATCATTAATAATTTATTTAGTTTTCTAATTTCTGAAATCAAAGTCTATGTTTTCCACTCTTTTTAAAATTTTTAAAGGTTTCTTGTGTAACATTTGGAATGTCTTTCACAAATTGAAGTACAATGACCCCAAAATGACGCAACTACATATGCAATGCTTACATAACATAACATAAATATGATCATACATTAACACCCTAGAAAGCAATCATAGGGATGGCCCTGTACAAGATCTTAAGATGCATGATGAAAACCATTCCAAACTTGTTTCAATACTTGAATAATTATTTGATGGAATCTTGCAATATTTATTTGTTATATCTTTGTTTACAGGCCCGGAGGAACAACTGTAATTACAACATGACTGATGTGATTACACACTTGTTTTCTGATGAAGTTTTTATGAACAGTTTTTCTGTCACACTTCCTGTTTATGTGTATATATTAGCTCACATAGTGAGGTGAGTTAAGTAACTTACTTCATGAACAAGTGGAGGAAATTTATCCCTATGGTTGTTTTGTAATGATTATCATTCATTTAAGACTCTTTCTAGTGCCTGCAGTCAATAATCTAATATATTAGTGTAAAAACAGTTTGGTTTTTCAATCAATACATCAAATTCCAGGTCAATATGTAAACATATGTACATAGTATCACATTCACGCCATTAATTGCTAAATTTAGTTGTCAAAGAGTAAGTCAGGCTACATGTTTCTGTTCTTATCTTGGTGTTAGAATGTTGTTATTCATTGGTGAAGTAAATTAGTGCCAGGTGAATGACATGATGTCCAACAGCTTTGACAATCAGGATTCCACAGACATCACAGTTTACAAGTCCCACTATTACACTATGAATTGATAACATCCCATTATAAGAATATGTGCAAAGCAGCAAAAGTTGTACTATTAGCATTCACGTTAGTAGATATGATGCACATGTATATCAATTAAATGTATTTTGTAGTGGTTTTCAGGTAGAAACACTACTAGTAGCATTTCATGCTGCTTATAAATTAGTTAATGATATTGTGTACTTACCATATCAGTAATCTGAACAAGACTGCAAGATAGTCCAACTTCTTTAATACTATGAACATAGCTTCTAGGGCTTAATAGTTTCATAAATACCTTCCCACACTATTAATTAATAAGATGAATGAATGCGGTGACAGAGGAATTACTGACGAGCAAATAATTGCAGACAATACTTGACTATAACAAATTGTATACTGCATGAGATTATATTATGTATAGTACATATGTATGTGTTATATACAATTTACACTGGAGTCCTACATAGTATAAGGAGTGCAGTGTGTACAAAACAGTTTTGTTACTTCAATCACGTGGCATGAAATGAAATAGGTGGAGCTAGAAAGGGACCATTATGGTAGAAAGTTTAGAGCAAACTCAATGTTTTAGCAGCCATTACTTCAATTGTATTTGATTTCAAGCTGTGATGTGGCAGCGATATAATCCTTCAAACAAGATAAGTTGTATTTCTTGTACTCTTTAATTTTTGCTTCCAGATGTCTTCTGAAACTAGTGAAACGACAATCTTGAGTTGTGAAATTTGTCATAGCTTAAGGTTTCCTGAATTTTATTTTGATACTTGTGTAATTCCACATCTGTTGGTAGCTCTATTGAAGTCTCAATGTTATTAGTTGTCAACAAATTTTGGTAACTGACACACAGACAGAAAACCTGATTACAGTAACCCTGTCCTCCGCCTAAGCAGGAGAGGGTTAATAACTGTTCTGTGTGAATGATTTAGCTCATTAACTAGCTATTACTAGTGGGAAAACTGCAGTTATACAGAATAAATTATGAACCTGCACTAACAGGAGGTTGCGTAGCTAGTCACATTTTTGGCCACACTTTGTTTAGTAAATGTTTGTGAGTGGATCTTTTATTGTGAAATAATTTGGTGAAGATAGTTGTCACTAAATTCCAAAGTTCTAGAATTTACAATTTTAATGTGTAGAAATTGAAAAACAAGCATTCGCTAAGGCCTTTTTAATTGTTACAAGGCAAAGTTTGCTTGTTTGTAATGTGTGTATATATACTTGTCAGTGAGCATGTTGCCAAACATTTACAACCCAAATTAAAAATGTTAGCACTCTGATCAAAGCGTAGACTTGAAATTAAATGAAAAGTAAAGCAGCTCTACTTTAATTTTGCTCTGTTTTAGTAGTACAATCTCATCATGGCATAAAAAAATTTTTATTTCTGTAGAATGTATGCAAGCTTGATTTTAGTAACAAGAATAATTAACTCTCGCCTGCGTAGGTGGAGTGGAGGATTACCTATGAACATTGACACTTTCAAAATACTACCAGCAGATGTCACATCATACAAGGATCAAAAGTAACAATAGGCTTCTCCTAAAAGCTTTCTGTTTCAAAATTATGATAATTTTTGTAACTCGCGGTCGCCGTTTAACAACTTTCAGATGACGTCTGGTAGCAAAAGAAACACAGCTAATCTTGCTTGAAGCCTATTGCTGTCGAATAACAGCTTGAAATGAAGTACAGTTGAAGTAGTGGCAGCTACAACTTCAAGCTGGCTCTACCATGACTGGCAATTTCTAGCTCCACCCATTTATTTCATCCACGCGATTGAAGCTGTTCTCAATTCTGGATTTTAACACTGCGCTTGTAATCTTATACTATATAGTAGGACTTGAAGTGTAAGTTGTAATGCACACACACACACACAAATATAATATAATCTCAGTATAATAATTGTTATAATTATTATAACAGTCAAATATTGTCTGCAGTTATTTTCTTGTTAGTGACTGAATCATTCTCAAATTGTTTCCCAAATCACACTTGTGACGAGGGTTATGCACTGCGAATGCATTCCCTGTAGTGTTTTTGCTAAACCACAAAGGGAAGGGTCTGTGCAGCACTGAGGTGTACATAATAGTGCATAATAGTACATTTAGGGAAAATTCCGCAGCTACATTATTAGCCCATTGCAACAAACATTGCTTCTAATATAATGCAATGTAAACTGTTGAACGATGTAATATGCAATAAAAAGGAAACTTCAATTCTATACTTACTTGGATACATATAAATGTATATTACACATCATACCTTATTAAATGCTGATGTTAAGTACAATAGACTGCTTTGTACACATTCTCTTATCAGTTCTTATGTACATTTATAGTGGGAGACGTTCTGATCTGTAAACGGTGATTTTTAATTTGTAATTTGTAATTTGACAAAACATTCTGATAAAGAATACAAAATCAATCAATCAAGCAGTGTAGTTGTTTTTTTTTTTAAAATTGGCATGCAATTGAGTTAACCAATTAATTGACTGAATAACTAAATTGTTTTTGCAGTAATATTGTATACATGTATGCACGTCTGATCCAACTCTGAGTTTCTCGTTATCTTGTCATATAAATTGGTGCTACTTTTCCAAATTAAAGAGGCTCCACTATTATATTATATACAAGAGTAATAAAAATACATTTTAAAAAAAGAAAGAGTATGTAGGGATATATATCAAAGGTTTCAAAACCGAAAATGCACAGAAACAAAGTTGGAATAGTGACTTGCTTCGTTGTATACATTATTACTGGTGTATTATTAATTGCATCATGCACCATTGAAATAATTATAAAATTATTATGGTAATTTAAGTACTCAATATGTATTTCTGTGTTAATGAACAATAGTATAATTCAATATAATATTATTTCTCACCATTGTTTTGTAGTAATGAAGAAGTGTATGTCTGTCATGATGGAAATAATGCTGTTGACAGAGTCATGAACAAATGTGGTAAATTGATCAAGCTAAAACCACAAAAGGTCATGGAAACCATTGCACAATACAGGTATGTATATATTGTGAATGCAAATGACACGTCTATGTGTGATACTTGTAAAGCAATCATACTTTACAAAACATGTACTGGAGGGATTTTGAGACTTTGAGATTCAATGAATTCATTTCCTTGGTGTATATATATATATATATCCCGATACGGTGAAACTTCAAAGTAAACCACAGGTTTATATATCAGATATAGCACCCTGTGATCAGATATAAAACCTGGCGTCGAAACAGACTACAAGAAAACGCTTACCTTCAAGTGCCTACAAAAAGGTAGGAGAAACATCAGACATCAACAAAGATTTTGTCTTTCGTGAAATATATTAATTATAACATGCCTACTCGTGCTATATCAGAATTATAATCACCTCGCCCTCGGCCCTCTTGCTCGGTGATTATAAATCTGATATAGCACTCATAGGGTGTTATAACCTATACATACATACACATATATATAAAGATTATAAATATATATATATATATATATATATATATATATATATATATGTATATATATAATTATATATACATATAATTATATATATATATATATATATATAGATATATATATATATATATATATATATATATATATATATTTATAATCTTTATATTATATTTATATTACTGTTAGCATAAACAGTTTCACTTTGAAATGCAGCTAAAATTTCATTTTAAGACATGATATATTTTTGACCTTCATTTGCATTTCACAAACATGCTTTTGAATTTTTTTATGATACTATGTATTTGTCAAATTATATTGTACAATTAATTTGTCCCTATTTATCCCTATATATACATGATTGTTATTCACAAGGATTAACCTATATACATAATTATAACATATCTGCTGTAAAGATGCACGGATATTGGGATCGGCTTATCGGATATCGGTTTATTGGCACGCATTCACTCATATCGGTATCGGTTTTTTCTGAACTGATACAACAGATATTGAACTGTGCATGTGCAAATTAATTAATTGCCATGTGTCAGACTGGAAATTAATTAATTACCTCGTGTTTATCATCAATTTTGTTTACTTGTTGATTGTCGTGTTGGTTTTACTTTGTGGCTAGTTTGTGAGAATGTCGAAGAAGATGTTGGACGCTTACCTAGCAGAGCCTCTGATCAAATTTGGCAGAGAAAGCTGTTACAACTGGTGGGCCAATAACAGGCACAGGTTTCCTAGTTTAGCTAAAATTGCTCAACCGTGCCTGTGTGCTCCTCCAACATCAGTGGCATCCGAAAGGCTGTTTTCAGGGGCAGGTGAGATCTACGATGACAGGAGGAGTAGACTAGCTCCTGAAAAAGCCGAGATGCTGCTGATCATTAAGAACAGTTTTCCATTACATAAATAACAGTACATGTACTGTGATGTACATCCTATTTGAAACTATTAATTATGAATTTATGATATCTATTATCTAACCAACTGATATCAAACATATTTATCATTCATTTTAATCAACATTTACCTCTTCATCTTCAATATTAAATTATGATAAAACAATAAGTTAAACATTGGATCGGTTATCAGTATTGGCCTATATCAGCCACATTTTATCGGTTATCGGAATATCAGTTAAATACTGTATCGGTGCAACTCTAATCTGCTGTCACATACGTGTTGTGCTTGCAAAGTCTTTTCACATTCAGAATGTCCTCAGAATTAGGATATGCTGACTTTATTATATGTAATATAGTGTATAGTGTAATGTCGTAAGGTTAATACTGTAACTCAATAATAAAGCTATCAAGATTTGTCATTCTGGGTATTATATGAGCTACGTATATGTCAGTAGTATGTACACAATATCCACAAAAACCAATTTTGGGGAATAACTTATGGAAAATCCTGAATCTTGACTTTCATATCATAAACTTGGCATATATGTGGATTTGTTTTCTCTATATATTTAGACCAGAAAAAATTAGTGGGGCACTAAAAACAAGATGGAAGAATGTTGGAAATTCTTTTTTGGATCTTCTAAACCATTGGACACTCACAAAGCCCGAGCTTCCTTTTGATTTTTTATCCAAAGCTTTTCCAATGAGTGAGATTGTGTACTGTTTTACCTTTTAGATATTGTCTTGTTAATTGGTATTTTTATAATCACATGGTATTTCTTTTTAAAAAAGGATATGATTATGACCAAGGGTAAAGGAGGTATAATTTCAATATGATTTTGATAGTTCATATCTGCTCCTGTTTCATGTGTAGTAGTCCATTGAAGTTTCCTCCTTCTTGAATGTCAATTTTCACGAGCTATATACCACATTCGAAAATGATTTTGAAATTAAATGGACGGACTAAATTCTTTACACAAAGTTGTCAAATTACATAGGTAGACACATTCTTTCATGTAATCTGGTTGCTTCATCAATATGCTTTGATTTTTTGTGTACTAATACTCAAATAAAGTCTTTACATTGTTGCTATGGTAGTTATCTCAACAGTCTGTATATCCATGGTATATTGGGTTTTGTTTCATGACATCAGTTTCTGATGTGATTTCTGGGTAGCTTTGTGTGAATGGTTCAATATTTAATTAGTCACACCCCAAAGCATTATAACACTGGATTGAACCATTTATAAATCTCAAACAGTAAAAGTTTATACTATCTTATGTTATGTTTTACTTGAATTAAGACTTTATGATTGGTAGGTTTACTTTAATTTTCTTATTTATAATTCAGTTGTTATTGCTCAGACAATATTAAAAGAAGCTGGTGGATTAAAAAGTGAACTGGAAAAACATTGGGGAACTCACTTATTAAAAGTTAGCCACAACTGCAACTATATTCAATAAATATTTCTTATGTACATAATAATCGTTACAAAGGATAGTTGTTGCAATTATGTTTACATTTCAGCGAAAAATGTTTGCAAGTACAATTATTTCGCTTAAAGTTAGTAGTACAACAAACCTTCTCTATACCACTCTATATTCAGTTATATGTACATAACATTAATTTCATTATTGTATAAAATTAACATTATCAGTAAGGGTGTTTCTTTTGTTTCCGTGGAAACCCCTTTCAGGTCACAAATTTTACAATTATTTTTTGAAACAATTGTTATATAATTATTATGATAAATGTCTGTGTGACATGGCTGCTGTCATTGTGTCCCCGATCTTTGTCTGCTCTCTCATGCTGTTTCTGCCCCTGATCTCATATAGCATTGCTTCCTTACTTTGATAAGAAGTGTAAAAATGGTAAGTACATAAACACCGCATTTATTCTATTGGTATTAAGACCTATTGGTTGCCTACTGTAGATGTTTCTAGTCTACATATGGAATCAGATGTCTCATAATCTGAGATGCAATAAATTTTCAGTATAATCACTCAGCGCTAAGATAGAAACACATAGTTACAGCAAGTTTGCATACCTTTGCCAACTGTCCTGATTTGACACACTTCATCAATGAAAAGTAGTGCAGATTACATAATTTATTGACCACACCCTTATGAATAATTAATCTGCCACTGATTAAGTGTTTAACTGTCTATGGGAGTATGATAAGCACAAGATCTAAGTTGCTGCCTTGAGTTTCCCAAAGTTACAACAATGTAGCTGGAAAAAGGGGTTGGTAATGTCATAAAGGCCACTCCCCTACGGACTATGACTAACAACTGCAAAACGTGCACGAATCACGGGATTCTTAGCATAAAAGGGGGAGTTCACCCTTTGTCATGTTGATGCAGAGAGGGTGCAATGCTTAAAAGTCTGAGTGGGTGTCTACCCTCTCCCCAGTCATACACCTCTTGCCATGCCCAGCAGATGCAGGAAGATGATACATTATGCTAACATACATTACAGTTTGATAGTGCAGTGTATGTTAGAACCCGACATCCTCCAATATTCATGCACCTCCTTCCCATTTCTGCACTTATATTTGCATTTCATAATGAATTTAAATCAAGATATGCAACCTAACATCCAATCAATGAACAAAACAAATCAATGGAAAAGATATGGACATAATTAAAAAAAGGAACAAGGGAACCAAATGGTGGTAATAGACCTGTTCTCCAAGCAGGCTAGGACCTGCTGAGCAATGAGGGAATGAAGACGAGGCATACTCTTGGAGTCTAAATATATTAGGCATATGCAGCAGACTTCCATTGGTAAGCATGTCTGATATGTGAGGGGTAAACACATATTCCAAGTATCCCTCCACTTACACTGTTACTATAAGATACTACATACTCACTAATGATACCCAGAGAAATATTTTGATCCACTATGCCCGGTGTATGCCACAGGGGAAACGTTGACCACAACAAAAAGTTGACTGCGATTAACTACCATACAGACAGCACTGTGGCCCTATTGACACCCTCCCACTGGTTCTTGGCAAACAAGCTGACATGCCTTATATAAAGTCATACCTCAAGTATACATGTTATGAAAATACATGTACAGAATACCATACCTATAAATGAGGACAGAGATGCTGCTCTTTGATCCATTTCGCGTTGGTTTTCAGACTGTATTAGATCAAACAATTGGGATAGGACTGGCAGTTGTTTCAGGAGCTAGGTCTTCTCACTATATTTTCACTGCTGCTTATTAAATGCTTTGTGGTTCAGAGAACATCTATGACACCATGACATGTATGACACCATCAACCACATTTTTATGAATTATTTGTCGATAAAATATTGGAAATGCTTGTTTTCCAATCATACCTCACACTTATAGAGAGGATTCTGTATCAATAGTGCATTCATTAATATTATTAATTGCTTGGTATGCTACATTTTAAAAGTAGACAAAATGGGAGTAAGCAACTACATATGAGCATCTAACACTACAATACACACACAATAGTAGACTTTGGATTATTAGTGTTTACTATAAAACATTCTATATTTATCACTTCTGTAGTATGCTGAGAAGATTAACTACCGTCAAGGTATCTCTGTAACAAGACATATTCAGTGGTTAGAGGAAGGATTACAGTTTCAAGCGATTGTAAGATCTACATCAGACTGTTACTTAATGCCAAAACATCTTAAAGATCTTGTGAATCCTGGAAGAAGAGTCTGCACTCTTCTTGAAGCAAGGTAAGTATTTGTAATTGACCAATTCCTTATCACACCATTATTAAAATCTATTAACTATGTTGAGCTTTTTCTCGGAGAAATGTTTTAAACACAATCACAGAATGTGAGTACAATTATGGCAATATTCAATGAATGTAGGTCATACATTCTTGTTAACTACTGTTTTATGTAATTAACCACAACAGAAACGAAAAGCAATTTTGTAAACAATTAAACATAATTGTTAGCAATAGCAATATTAAAGATGTCCGTGTTAACTGGATTTGAACCAAAGACCTTCTCAATACTAGTCATATGTACTGAGCTACTAAAACAAGGTTGAGGAAGAGCATTTCATAGACAATGTCTACTAATATAGGTCAAGAAACTTCTGCTGTGTCTCTCTAATTGAGCTAAATCAATAGTTTAATATATTCTTAACTGCTATGCTACACATAGCAGTTATGGGTGTATCATTGCCAGCTTGCTGATACAAATATTTATTGTAAGATTATATTAATACTTAATAACTAAATCAGATGTTTGTTAGATATTCTCGTTATTTACATTTATACTACAAGGTTTCAAGTAGGTGGGTTGGGGAGGGGCAAAAGCCCCTTCTCCCTTTTTGGAAACGTTTTGCACATCCTTATGATGTTTAGAAATTTTAGTTATAGTTATATTAGTGTAAATATCAACCTGTTACTTTTACCAAACTAATGGATGCATAATAGAAGGTTAGTATTTGATTTTGTATACACACAGGAATGTTTTACTGACACTTCCAATGCAACTAGAATACGAATGGAAGACTGATTTTTTGGCAGACTTTATTATGCCCTTACGTACATCATATCGTGATTTACTGAAAGACACAAACTACACAAACTTCAGTACAGTTTCTACTCAAGGACACTGGAGAGGCATGATTACTGAGGTATGTGTTTATTTATTTCATGTAATTATTGTTATGGAGCTTTGGATAAATATTTGATGACATCTTTGAATCCTTTTTATATCTTCAGGGAATTGGATTTATTATTGCTGTTGATCAATTCATGAAAGACAGCAATTGTAAGGAGTTTTTTACTGACACATGTTTCAAGTGGCTGAAGCTACTAATCAAAAGCATACCATTTGACCAAGTTCACACTGATAATGATACACATTGTATTGACTTGCTTTTCAGTGAAGATGCCGTAATTAAAAATCACTTGGAAGCAATTAAGCAGAAGGTACAGCTAATTGCACTTTATTTATTATAATTTTGTCATTACAAGTAAGAAAGATTAAAGCTTTAGTGAGCAATTGTTTAGTTTTTAGAATCATAATTATTAATCATGCAGTTTTGATGTTTGTTTTAATCTGATTCAGTTATGCATGAAATTCAGAGAGAGTTTGAAGTTTTTGGAACCACATCAATTTCTTGTTATTGAGAAATATACAAAGTCACGACAGATCACTGATGATTCTGTGAGTGTAAAAAAATTAGCATAAACAAGCATAACTATAATTGTATTTGTTGTGTGGCAGTATAACTATCTAGTAGTAAATATGTGTTGATATTAGCAATTATATGGTCATTGATACATGCTTAACATATGAAAACTCACTCAAACAAACAATATGTAAACAGCACAGAATTTGTTGATCAGACAGATGATATGTTAATGCAGCATGATTGCATTTTGTTTTGATTTATAAAAACAGTTGCTATGTAATTATATTGCATGCATTATGTTAGACTTGGTGATTAAATTTGAGATCGTACTCATTTAAAATTGATAAATACATTTATTTCCTCTCAGATTTGTATGGATTACTTCAAAAGTTGTGAAATCATAGTCGAAGAGGATGACCTGGTTTGTTCCAAATCTGACTATCACAAAGTCATTGAAGCTTGGATTTTAAGGTATGATTATAGTTTCGTAATATTCTTTTTAGTCTTGCTCAAGTAATTATCACAAGCCAGGACATATTGCTTTACTATGATGACATGTAAAAATTAAATTAATTCATATTAGAAGCACTCGCCTGCCCACCATTTGTCAGTGGTCCCTCCCTCTAATTTAGTTCTGAAGCTATACATTTATATTTTACCTCCAAGAATACAATCTCTGACAGCAAAATAATTAGTCAAGTGTTTAGAATCTTTGTGGTACTGTAACATTGTTTTACACTACAGAAATCCTCCAGGAAAACGGTCTGATATTTTGGTATTTTTTGAAATAGTTAGCGAATTCTATGAAAAGTACAACCGTCCATCTGATCTGTTCTTGGATTTGATTCAGCTGAATGACCTCCTTACCAGTTCAACAGATTGATCATTACTAGAAACCGATAAAATAGCGTTTCATCAATTTCTTCATGAGAAGATTGAACCTAATGTTTCAAATGCTATTTTGAAAGACCTCAGTACCTTTATTGTAAGTTTTCATTGTGTATGTAATTGTTATATATCATGGTTCTGTTCTCTTATTTAGGGATTGCCTATTCGAGATACAACTAACTCATTTCAGTGGCTTGTTTGCAGAGTTATTTTAGAGGTTAGTCAGTGTACATAACAATTACTGTATGCTTGTTAGTTTGCAATTGATCATACCTAGACTATTTTATACAAATATTGTTATGTGTCACATATGTAACAGCAATGTAAACATTGCTGTTACATAGTAGCCATTTTACTAAGCCATGTCAGAGCTAAAAAGAACGTCCGGACAAGGATCAATTTCTGTGCAAATCTTTATCATGACCACTCAAATGATAACACACTTGGTCATAATGTACAGACAAAATTTTGAGGAGTGCATGATGTAATTAACTAGCTAACAATACAAGGATTTTTACATTGATGAAGACTTTTTTGTTGTCAAAGATAGTTATTCAAACATTCCATCTTAACTATCTAACTTTGTATTTTTCGTTTACATCTGTCTTTTTTATTTTTTTCTTGTTTGCATAATTAAGTGCGCATGTGCAAAGCATACACATATGTGTGAGTTGTTATAGTGTGACAGCTATTAGAGCTTTGAAGTGTTTTTACAATGAACTGAAGCCATTCAGGACAAGATGTTGATGAGCCTTACTAAGAAAAGAAGTATTACCCATTCAACATTCACAAAGTGGCAGACAGAGCTGGACAATGAGCTGCAGACAATGTCCTGGTTGGACGTGAAGAATGAAGGAGTGAAGAAGACGGTAACCAAGCTGTTTTGTAAAGTGTGTCGCAAATTTAATCCAAGATTGCTGGTCGGCGGAATTATAGTAATAAGTGGGTTGTGGGAGCTGACACCGTTCGCACCAGCAATATTAAAGAGCATGCACAGACTAATCAACATGCACATGCAATAATGCTTTGAAGAAAAAGCCTGCTCAATCTTCTGGCTTTAGTCCATCCTCATATGCTCCCATTGCTAAGGCTCTCACTGTATTGCCTGAAGATGCAAAAGAGACACTCAAAAAGGTGTTTGACATAACCCATTTTGTTGCCACTGAAAAACTTGCCTTCAACAGGTATCCTAGCATTGTGAATTAGAGGCACACCATGGTGTTAATGTAGGTTCTTTCTATGAATGAACCAGTGAAGTAGCTGGGAAAACGTTTTGCCACTACATTGCTAAATCCAGAAGGGAAGACTTATTGAAGTGCCTTTCCCAGGCACTTCATATTTCTCAGTTCTCATGGACTATTTTCAGCTGCTATTTTTATAAGTTTGTTCGCCTTTTTTCAAGTCCTTCGCTTCTCTCTGGAAATATGTAAACATTGACATCTGCACACGCTTCTTTAGTTATGTGTGTGTGTAGGTGTTTTCATAAAATTTGGTTGGAATTTAATTTGGTGTGTTTTTGTTATTCGCCAATTCGGCTAAATTCAATAATTCCCGCTATACGGTATTGGTTATTTTATTTACCCATTGCACCTTTTATAGGGATTACAAAACATCAATATTATTACCAGTCTAACATTAGTGAAAAGGATTCTTTGGGGTGTGAAGTCTCAGTTTGAAGTAAACACTCGAAATGTAACAGATGATCTGAATACTCCATGCATACGATTTGCTTGTGGAGTGCTGCAACTATTTGCCTCTAAAGTTGATTTCAAGAAAGAATCATGGGCTACAGACAGTACAGTGAGTATTCTCGATCTGGTAACAGCCATAGCACCATTGTTTGACAAATGTCATGGACGTATAGTTGGCCCACCTCCAGAAATCGAATACTGCCTTTCATTTTTCACTAACGTCTGCGAGAGATTTGGTGACCTTCTGAGATATGGGTCCATTACTCCCTGGTAAGTTTCTTGTTGTTTACTTTGTCCAGTTAATAATTTGTGTATTATGTTAGTGTAATCAAAGTGTATTTGTTAAGATTCTATTCACGTTATCATAACCTTTGATGCTTTGTAAATTTACTTTGATACTGAAGCAGAGGAACATAATTTCTGCATAATTATAATAGAAGCATTGTAGTGACTTTCCATTCCCTAGAATGGTTCCTTACATACAATATGTATGTGATCATGAGTAGGGACCTTCTTTGTAGGGCATTCAATATGTTAGACATATTCTTCTTTACTAACAAAGTACCATCAACATTTCATGTAGATTCTCTAGCCTTTATCATGGTAAAGAAGCAATGTATATATGAAAGATAGATCTTCATATTAGGGATGTGCGATACAACTAAATAATAGTATTGCGTATTGCTCCCAAAAATATCACGATACAATACAGTATCGCGATATTTGAAATAATAATTGAAATGCTTATAAATGTTAATAAATGTCCTGTTTGGTTGTATTTGTCAAGAAATGGTAAAAGAAATCAATCAAAGTTATGCACACTAGCAAAATTAGACAAATGGGAAAAACCATGTTCACTAAACTGCCAACTTGTGATAACTCGAGGTATTTTATGTATAACTTCCAATATATATATTCAATAACAATGATAATAGTGAACTTAACAACAACTGATAATAACTGACTTACAGAACTTATAAATAGACTAAAAACACATGGATAACACATGGAGAACACATGCAATAGACATGCTAGAGAATATTCTAGACTAATACACAATGAGTCCAATAACTGTTAAATATAACACTATATTGCATAATAATTATAATACTAACTATAGTCCATACAGTTACCACATTTCCTCCTTCCTTAAATGTAAGGTTCAGGGGAATAACGAACAGGAGGTCTTCTATTCCTGTTAGACCTTCGTTGATTGTTTGAAGTGTGATTCATACCAGTTTCATTCTGATATAAGGTGGAATTTTCCATGCGAGGAGGCTCTTGAGTATCTGTAACGGTAGGGTACGGCACTGATTCAATCGGGAAATCTATGAGATTGGGAATAGATCCATCATTAGTTATTGTAGGATTAGAACTTTCGTTTTCAAATCTTTTCCTTATTTGATTTATATGTCTTCTCCACACTCGTCCTTCCTCTAATTTCACGAGAAATGACACTGGGCCAGTTTGTTTCACGATTTTCCCTGGTAACCACATTTGACCTGCACTGTAATTTCGAGTATATACCAGATCTCCTTTTTTAATTGATCGTTGAGACGAATGATTGTCATGATTGAATTTCTGTCTTTGCTGATTCCTTTGCACTGTAGTAAATACATCAGGTTTAAGTTGATCAAAACGAATGTTTAATTTTCGACCAAACAACAGTTCGGCAGGAGAATTTCCTGTAGTAGACTGTGGAGTGTTTCTATATGCAAAGAGAAAGCGTGCAACTCTATCTTTAACTGATCCTTCTCGAAGTTTCTTGAGACCTTGTTTGACTGTCTGTACCGCTCTTTCGGCCAAACCATTCGAAGAGGGGTGATACGGTGCTGATGTTATGTGATGTATACCATTTTTGGTGAGGAACTGTTTAAACTCTGCACTTACAAAACAGGAACCATTATCAGTCACTACTGTTTGTGGAATCCCCAACTGAGCAAATGTTGTTCGAACATTTTCGATGGTTGCACTGGAAGTTGATGAAGCCATAACGTGCACTTCAATCCATTTGGAATGAGCGTCAACCATGATAAGAAACATGTGTCCTAAAAACGGTCCAGCAAAATCCAAATGAACTCTTGACCACGGACGTGAGGGCCATTCCCATGGATGCAGAGGTGCTACGGGAGGACTAACACGATTACTTTGACAAGTAGAACAACACTGAACCTTTTCTTCTATATCTTTATCTAAACAAGGCCACCAAACATATTGTCTAGCTAGTGCTTTCATCCTGGATACTCCTGGATGACCTTCATGAAGCTCCTGTAGTATTTGTAATCTCCCTTGTGGTGGGATTACCACTCGGTTTCCCCATAAAATACATCCATCTTGGTTCGACAGTTCCAATTGTCTTGTTCCATATGGCTTAAGATTATCTTCTATTGTAGTTGGCCATTGAGTGTGAATGTATTCTGACACTTTTGTCAGAATTGGATCTCTTCTTGTCCATAATCGTACTTGCTTGGCCGTTACTGGAGACTTCTCCAGAAATTCCAACAGGAGAACAGTTTCTGGTGGTAATGGAGGTGTCACCGTATCTGGCAAGGGCAGGCGACTCATAGCATCAGCATTCCCATGTTGTTTTGTTGATTTGAACTTCAAGGAATACTCATACATAGCTAAAGTGAGTGCCCATCTCTGAATCCTGGCTGAGGCTTGAGGGGGTACTGCCCTAGATTCATTAAATAGACTCAACAATGGTTTATGATCTGTTAGTAATGAAAAATGATGACCATACAAGTATGAGTGGAAACGTTTAACTCCAAACACACATGACAAACCTTCCTTTTCAAGCTGAGAGTAGTTCTTCTCAGCTGCTGATAGGGTGCGTGACACATATCCAATAGGTTTCTCGGATCCATCTGACATTCGGTGTGCTAACACTGCCCCAATGCCGTATGCAGATGCATCACATGACAGTATTAGTTCCTTTTGGGGGTCAAAATGAATTAGTAGTTGTGAAGAGGTTAACAGATCTTTTGATTTTTGAAAAGCTGCTGTTTCTCTCTCTGACCATTTCCACTTTTGTTCTGCTCGCAATAACTTATACAATGGTACTAGCTCGGTCGATAGATTTGGTAGGAATTTCCCATAGTAGTTTAAAAGTCCTAAATATGATTTCAACTCTTGCACATTCCTGGGGTTGGGTGCATCGTTAACAGCTTTTACTTTCTCGGCGATTGGGTGTAATCCTTCACCATCGATTTTGTGACCCAAATAAGTAACGGATGGTGCCATAAAGACACATTTATTTTTTTTTAGTCGAAGTCCAGCATCCTCTAATCTGATTAGTACTTCACGTAGATTAGCCAAATGGCTTTCATTGCTATCCCCAGTGACAAGTATGTCATCAATGTATACTACCACATGCGGTAGACCTTGTAGCAAATTCTCCATTGCTCGCTGGAAAAGTCCTGGGGCCGACGACACTCCATACGGTAGTCGAGTGTACCTGAACAGTCCTTTGTTGGTGTTAATCACAACATAATTCTTGGATGTTTCCTCTAGTTCAATCTGCTGGTAAGCTTGACTGAGGTCTAGCTTGGTGAAACTTTTACCACCAGCTAGTGTAGCAAATAGGTCTTCCACTTTGGGAATTGGATAACGATCCAACTTTGAGGCTTGATTAACCGTCAGCTTAAAATCTCCACAGATTCGAACTGAAGTTTTGTCACTCTTTAAAACAGGAACGATCGGTGCTGCCCATTCGGCATATTGTACCGGCTCAATAATCCCTTCCTTTGTTAATCTCTCTAGTTCCTTCTCGACCTTTGTGCGCATTGCGTAAGGTACAGAACGTGCTTTACAAAATTTCGGTGGTACTGTTTCATCTACGTAGAACTTAGCTTTAAAACCTTTCATAGTTCCTAAGGTCGCTTGGAATAATTGAGTGTGTTGTTCCAGTAGACTGTGTAAGGGATCAGTCTGTAGACTATGTATTTCACTCCAATCAAGAGTAATGGATTCCAACCAGTCTCGCCCAAACAAACTTGGTCCTTCTCCCGTGACCACTAGTAAAGGTAATTGAGCTTGCTGTGACTTGTAACTTACACTAACGTTTACGCTTCCTAATAATTGTAGTGGTTGTCCTGTATAGGTACGCAGTATGGCAGAGGATTTCTGTAACACTTTCGATGGCCACAGATGCCTAAATGTTTTTTCCGATACTAGTGATACTGAGGCACCTGTGTCCAGTTCCATAGAGACTGCCATCCCATCAATACACACAGGGATCGATAGTGGCTTGGGTTTTTCCTTCGATGTCAGTTTATACAGAGAGTATTCCTTACAATTTTCGCTCAACCTGTCATCGTCCTTTGTTAAACACTTTACAGATTTGTGACCTTGGCGATCATAGGCTTGTTTCTGGGGTTTACTGTGGCAGACTTTCATCAAGTGTCCTACTTTTCCACAGCTATGGCACTTTGAATTTTTATATCGACATTTCACAGGCAAGTGTCCACCCTTTCCACACCTATAGCATGTAGTTGCTGGTGTTGATTTCTTTTGTTGCGAATACAGCTTGTGTACGGCTCCAGGCTGCACTTCTCCTACTCCGCTTGAACTCTGAAGAGTTTGTGCATTCTTAGTAGCTGCTTCCATCCCTTGAGAAATCTCCATTGCTTTTGTGAAAGAGAGTTTATCTTCTGCTAGTAATCGGCGTTGTATGGCACTGTCATTAATGCCACACACTAGACGATCCCGCAACATGTCATTTAGACTTTCTCCGTAGTTACAAAACTCGGCGATCGATCGCAGTTCGGATACGAACGTAGCTATGGTTTCGGCTTGTTGTCTGTAATGAGTATTAAATCGGTATCGCTGCACTATTTCGGATGGTGTCGGGCTGTGATGGCGTTGTAGTACTGTAATCAATTCCTCCAGAGTCTTGTCTCCTGGTTTTTGTGGTGATATCAAACTCCTTAGTAGCTTGTAGGAAGATGAACCTATAACTGTGAGGAAAATCGACTTTTTCTTGGCTTCCTCCAGTACTCCATTTGCTGCAAAATAATACTCCAACCTTTCGCAGTATTGTGTCCATTCTTCTTTTCCTTGTTCATATTCACCAATTCTTCCGATTAGACCAGCCATCCTCGTCGCCAATATGTGATAACTCGAGGTATTTTATGTATAACTTCCAATATATATATTCAATAACAATGATAATAGTGAACTTAACAACAACTGATAATAACTGACTTACAGAACTTATAAATAGACTAAAAACACATGGATAACACATGGAGAACACATGCAATAGACATGCTAGAGAATATTCTAGACTAATACACAATGAGTCCAATAACTGTTAAATATAACACTATATTGCATAATAATTATAATACTAACTATAGTCCATACAGTTACCACACAACTCCAGTGTATCGATACACCTAAAAGCCAATATTGTATCATGATATTGAATGAAAATTTCGATATTTCGATATATCGATACGTATCGCACATCACTACTTCATATAGTACTACATCCTATGGGACAGTGTACTGTATGACATCACACAGTATCACTTCCTGTACAACAAACTGCTCTTGCTGCTAGATTTGCATTGGCAATAATTTTTGTTGGTACCATTGTGCTACCAACTCCTCTTGCTGGTACAATTTTACCATGAACAGCTTTGAACAAACATCCTGACAATCCAATTCTATGCCTTCATCCCTATTCATTATTTTGTCCTTTGGGACAATCGGAATATGTAATCCTTCCTTAATTAGGAGCTCATCCTCTTTGTAAGCCTTATCCAAAATATTTGTATTGTCCCATCAATGTGATGATGGCATTGTCATACATATTTGGCCAATGCAGACTTATCAGTGTAACCTAATTGGGTTGCATTTTTGTGTTCTTTAAGTCGGGTTTATAATCTACATTTAGTTTTGCCAATGTAAACTAATGTACTATTGCTTAGAACTTCACATACCACATTTGTTATTTTTGTGGGTAGCGAGTCTTTCACTTTTGTAAGAGTCCATTTTAATGTATTTGATCTGAATGCTACTCTGATGTTGAACTTGCCTCAAGTACTCCTGATGGCTTCAATAAGCCCTGCCACATAGGGAATGACAATCTTAGCATCTGATGTCTTGTTGTGTTCTTCCCTATAGTGATATTTTGGTGGAGGTTGTAGCAGAATGTACAACCACCTTATCAAGATAGCCATTATGCTTGAGAATATATATAATATTTAATTTTATTTATTTATATCATGTTGAAGTCAAAGTTCAAAGATGCTGAATGTGTTATAAATATGATATATAGTAGCTAGATCAAAGGAATTGGAAACACCATTTAACAGATACAGGCACTGGAGAAGCCACAGATATGCTGTATATTCGTCACACAATAAAAACTGTTAAAATTGAATCAAGTAAATGATGAATCAAACAATAATAATAAATGACTACATATGAGGAATAATAAATGTCAAGTTACAGCAAGTCTCCTTTTTTGGTTCAGAATGATTTACAGTTCCTTAATGAATGTTTATTGAACTGATGATTGTATATTCATTGACTAAGATTGTGCTATAGTTTGTAGACCAACACTTGGTGAAAGATTGATAGAAAATGTCTGTAATTCTCTTCTGTATTCTTTCTTTTCTCCAGAAGTAAGAATAGTTGAAACTGCTTTTTGCTGAGCTGGAGTAATTTTCTCATACATTTGGAGAGCTTCGTTAGATCTATGGCCAGAGTGGCTTTGAAATATTTTTTCATCAACTCCAGCTTCAAACAGCTGACTGACTCCAACAGCTCTGATAGTTTGTTTTTTTTTTTCGGCAACTCCAGCTTCACAAAACATCTGAGACACAACCATGGTGATTCTTCATCTGAAGGGACACCACACAAAGGTTGCCAGTAAAAAAACCTTTTCCTTAGCAAATGATGATAGTTTACTCAGATATTTGTCTATAATATAAGCGTGACACGTTCACCAGCTGCTAGATTGGCATATATTGTGGGTGATTTCAAATGTCCTAACCCACCACTTCGATTTTTGGAAGCATTTTCGGTGTATTCATACCAATCAGGGCTGCTGTATCGAATGATCTCACATATCTATATTTTTCTATGATCCTGCTCTCCTCTTAAGACAAAGGTTTTCCATTATAATAAAACACTGCACGGAACAAACCCTTTGGAGTTGTAGTGTTTAAAATGCCTTTCTCCCAAAACATATTCTCTTCAATCGTAATAGTAGCAGTTTGCTTTGAGTCTGCTCCTATGCCATCTTCTCTTAGCTTTCAAAAAAGATTATCAAGGCTACGATCAAACTCAACAAATTGTGGGTTTGACTTTTCAAGGAAATTTGGATAATGTGGATTTTCAGTCGACATGTTTCTTAAAACACCAGTTAAAAGACTGTAAATTGTTTTTGGAGAGTATCTTTTCCACTCTTTATTTCTTGTCTCAGCAACATAAACAGGCAACCGTTGATTCAAATCTTGAGCAGAACACTTGGGTGTCATTAACACTTCAGGACACTTCTCGCTACTTTCCAAGTTATTATGCCACTTTCAGCAAGCACTAAATATGTTCATAGCGCACTGCGTATTCAACTGTGTGTTCTTCAGGGCATGAGGCTTTGATAAACTTTCCAACATCTCTTGATTAACTGCTTCAAATCGTCCAGCCTCCTCATGGTTCTTCCTGCTAGCACCTTCTGATAAGTGTCTGTGTTTATCATGGTTTCCAGCAGGCTTCTTCAAATTTAAGCTTTTTCAACTTCAAACTGTTAGCGAATCGATCAAAAATCCTGGTTTGTGTTTCGATCACATAGATGCACAGCCATTTGTTCAGTATTTCTTTTGAGCAAAATGGCAATAGCAGATCCTCTGGACATTCATTTTCTGGATTCCAATAGTTATAGTCTTCTAACCAATCCCTCAAAGTGTTAGTGGCCCACTTGCTTGAGCGAGCAGAGTTTTTTGGCAAAGTGACAGTAGCCATAGCTTTCAGTGTCTTTTTTGATGTACTTCCAAAATGACTAGTGTTTCTCTTGTTCAAAGACAGCGACGGACATTTCTTGATTGGTTCAAACATTTTTTATCAATGTCATGCTTCTCAGCCATGCATTAGTAGCAGGAGACAACGTGGATTGCACAACCTAGCATGCACAGTAATTAAACTATGGCTTTAACATCACATAAGTTTGTTATAACACCCTTGCTCGTGAAATATCACATTTGTAATCACTATGCCTCAGGCCTACAGCCCTCACACTCGGTGATTACAAATGTGATATATCACTCACAAGGGTGTTATATCATAATTCTACATAATTATATGTATATATATATTATATATATATATATATATATATATATATATATATATATAGCATGCTACCATGGCAACCGTTTGATGTGGTTAGGTCTTATATTTTTGTATATAGACCTGTGAATCTTTAATCTATCAGCATACAATATATTGTATATAGTACACTTACAGTTCTTATATAAAACAATATAAAACCTTGGTTTAGTGTCCTCGGATGTGATATAGCCCTCGCAGGCTCGGGCTATATCACATCCTTGGACACTAAACCTCGGGTCTATATTTTTGTATATAAGACCTGTAAGTGTACTATATATATTACATATATATGTGTGTGTATTATATAGCATGGTTCAGAGGTCTATATGCGAAATATAAACCTGGTGGCGAGGGAGTTTTGTAAAGATATATCTTGAGGGCTGTAGGCCCGAGGGATATATCGATCAAAACTCCCGAGCCGCCAGATTTATATTTAGCATATTGACCGATGAACCATGCTATATAAAATATATTTCACACAAACATTTATTTACCTGTGAGCTAAAGAGTTCATTTTTGACACACCTACTTTCATGCTTTCATGAGCATGCGCATGGCATGAGGTATATATTTTTAAATATAGACCTTTTTTTTATGGCCCGTAGGGCCATCCCTATGATTGCTTTCCCACGGGTTCGAACTATATATATATATATATATATATATATATATATATATATATATGTTTGTGTCACTTGCGCGAGTATGCGTTGTATACGTAGTTAAGGAAGTTGCGTCATTCCCGGGGGCTCGGTCAATTAATGGGTGTGGCGCGTAAAAGAATGCGCGCTCGAGCTCTAGAAACCAGCAGAAAGAAAGCCAAGTAGCTTACGTAGAAACTGGAACTAATAGCTAGCTATTCTGCCTGAAATATATTCCTAAAGTTCTCCAATGTCCTTTGAAAGGTCAGGAAAGTAGATAATCAAAATAATAACTATAATAAGCTGTTGTCTTTCATGCTTGATAAAGTCAGCCATGATTACTGAATGCTGGACACCACAAAGCAGTCATAGGTGTACTTTTATCTACACCCACATTTGTAAAACAATCATTTCATAGTAAAATTCTCCTTGGTAGCCACCTTTCTCTCTCTAAAACAGTTAATAAACCACTGTTTTGCTCATGCTGTACAGGAAATATATAGCACTCGGGGTGGGGGCTCGAATCAAGGCCTTGATTATAGTTATTATTTTGATTATCTACTTTCCTGACCTTTCAAAGGACCTTGGAGAACTTTAGGAATATATTTCAGGCAGAATAGCTAGCTATTAGTTCCAGTTTCTACGTATCCCATAGGGATGTTTTTTCTCAATATATCTTGTTAGGTCTATATACAAAATATAAACCTACACGTCCCATAGAAAATGTATGGGCTATGAATCTCATTATGATATATGTAATATATATAACATGGCTTCGAGGTGTGTATCAGTAATATCAGACCTGAATATACAATGTTGACTGGGAAATGCTAACCTGAAAATGTTTCACAGATATACTGAAAAAATAGAAATAATGTAATAATACTCAAACTAAAATTATAGCTATTTGAGATATACACTCATTTGTGGTCTGTAATTGAGACAAAGAATGAGACAGACTCTGCATATACACCTGTGGTCTGATATACACTCATTTGTGGTCTGTAATTGAGACAAAGAATGAGACAGACTCTGCATATACACCTGTGGTCTGATATACACTCATTTGTGGTCTGTAATTGAGACAAAGAATGAGACAGACTCTGCATTTACACCTGTGGTCTGATATACACTTCATGTACACCTCCCTGAGAGTTACTCTGCTAAATATACTACCTGCACTCTGATATAAAGTAGTTGAAACATCCAGTTTCTGCTTTCTGAGTTGTGATTAAATTAACCTAACATTGAAACATGTAATTATTATATTATTAAATAATAGTTATTTCATACTACTTGTAAAATTGTCCTGTTTCATTGTTAGAATTTGGTGAAGAAAATTGAAGATATGCAAAGAACACTAGTTACAGTACGTAGCACAGAACAGGTAAGTCTTCATTTCAATTCTTTCATATTTATATTAATTATTGTTAGTATGTATTACATACCTTAAATATTATTAAACTTGAGTATTCTATTCCACACGAAGTCTATTTAAAACAAATTGGAGTTGGAACAGATCCTAAACAATTGTGTTGTTTCTTTCTTTCCTACTTACATTCCCATGTCTTAGCTATTATTTTTCATTAATAGGAATATACCACAAAATACTGCCCAACTTTTGCCCATAAATAACCCTACCCATTTTATTATGAATTTTAAATGTTTGCCTGCAAAATACAGGAACTCAACTTGCAAATAGTAGAGATCCGTCGAGATAATCAGAACCTTCATGAAACAGATCAGAGGAATCAAGAAACCATTCATGCACATCAACAAGAGATTCGTCGTCTTCGTACCAAACTTGAGAACCCTCACTGGGTCATCGATGAGAATGAAATACAAATGACACAAGAGATTCTTGGAAAATGAGGATGGGGTGAAGTAAAGGTTGGTGTATTCCGAGGTACCAAGGTAGCAGTAAAATCTTTGTTTGAAGTAATTCTCTCAGATTACAACCGTAGTCTCTTCTCTAGAGAGATGGATATTGCCTCTCGTGTACGTCATCCTAACCTTCTGCAATTCATAGGAGCTACTAGAGATGGTAATCTAATGATAGTGACTGAGCTAATACCTACCAGTCTTCGTAAAGAACTGGAAAAAAGACCACTGAAACACCCTGAGATACGTATTATTGCTCAAGGTGTAGCATTAGCACTAAATTATCTTCATCTCTGGAAACCAAACCCAATTCTACATCGAGATGTCAGCAGTGCAAACGTTCTATTAGAACTATCAGTCAGTTCAGAATGGAAGGCAAAATTGTCAGATTATGGATCTGCTAACATTCTTCATCAGATTAATACAGTAGCTCCTGGTAGTCCTGCATATGCTGCTCCTGAAGCTTGTTCACCAGATCTTCATTCTCCTGCAATGGATGTCTACAGCTTTGGTATCCTCTTTGTAGAAATGGTTACCAATCGCATGCCATCAACAGTTCTGTTTGAAAGAGTAGAACAAATTGAAGAAGTTCAGTGGCCACCTGTCAAAACATTAGTCAATCGATGTACAACTCGTGATCCACACACTCGTCCCACAATGGAACAAATACTAAAAGATATTAATACACTGTTATAATTACAAGATGCGCAATACTATATATTATTAATGTAATTTGTTGTTATGTTGGGTGCATGGTGTAGTTTATATTATTATAGTGTACTTCTACTTTCGTGCAAGGTTTTTCCTTATGTGTTATTAGTAATGTTTTTACTGTATGTTTTAATAATAATTTTAGTATAACAGCTAACCAATTGTTTTTTCATTAGAAAAACACACTACAAAAGAAAAGAAAGAATAAGAGGTTTCCTCATCATCAAGAGAAATTGAAACGTGATGAAAACTTTGTAGAATCCTCGAGAAAACATTAAGATGTGACATGCATATGACACAATATAGTATTATATAGTGTAGTCATGTCAACTTCATAAAAACGAAGTCTTTCTACATAGTTATATCGGTTAGGATTACAACCTCTGATGTTCATAAATTTATAAAACAGTGCACCTCCGTATTCCTCAGTAGCTACATTGAGGTATTTTTTTTTGATTTATTGGTAATAAACTGAGATAACTGATGTGTTATATTCAGTGATATGTGTCCAAGGAACGAAGGGTGAATCGTGGACTGAGGAATCAATAAAAGTATGAGTGGACCTGTAAAAGAAATTTTCTATAATTATCATGGGTGTAGATAGGCAGGTAGGGCCAGTGCCAATTGTTGCCCTAAGCACGCCGAAAGTTTCTCGGCGCTAATTATTTTATTATGGGCGTGGTCATTTGCATCCATGCTATATCGCTATAACTGCCCACAAACACACCCATAAGTCTCACGTAGCCAGCCCCTCTCCCCTATTGAGTGGCCGGCTACGCATGCTATTGGCCTAATGCATGATATTTCTAACTATGGCAGAAATGATCATTATTATTTTTTCTTTACAAAGTTTAATAATGCAAAATGCGTAAGGAAATGGCTAAATGCTAGTATAAAAGCCACCCTATTATTGTATATCTATTTATAAATATACAGTGAAACCTCCCACCGCGTGAAAGTGTACCGTATGCATTAGTATCGTCAATAATACATACGTCTGTAATGCAGACTAATATATCGACGAGTATGTCGTTAACAAGTATACTAATAATATAACGGCCGTATACTGAGCTACATTTACAAATGCAGACTCGTGTATATTAGACACGCACCTTCCATGGGAGGGAAAAGATCGATAGTTGCTAAACGAAGACTTCGAGCACTTCAAAAAAGGAGAAGAAAACAAAATATTAAAGAAACTTCAATCAAACTGTCTGAACAATCAGCCAGTCAGTCACTAAAGGATGATCAGCCATTCCTAACTCCTCCATGGAGCCACAGTAACACAACTGACTACGAGGGGAAAGTAGAGAGTTGGCTGATGTCTTGTAAGCCACCATTAGAAGAGAGTCTGGAGTGTGCTAAACAAGAAACTTTAGAAAAAGTGAATATTACAAGATATAAATCCAGTGATGAGTTTCCAGGAGATTGGAGATTTGATGACCTTTTAGTTGAAGACCAGCTTGTTCGTGATAAAGTTCATGAGGAGTGGATGGCAATGAAATCTAAATATTCATGGTATACAGACAGTTCTCCAAGCTTTAAGGATCCAAAAGTAAAGGAGCCATTACTTAAAACTTCCTCCATTAGTGCCCTTGACAAAGTTGCACTGACAGTGTATCATAATAGACTAAAAAAAGAGATAAATCAAGCTGTTAGTGGAGAAAGGCATTATCGTGATGCCTACGGAAAACTAAAGATCGAATATAAGAAACTTGAGGCAAAGGCATTAGAAGAAAAAGAGACGGTGCGTTACTTCTGGCGTAATGAAATTATTGAATCACAGAGCAGAGCAGGAAAACTTGTCCATCTAGCCCTTGAGAAAAATGAAGTTCATTGATGGATGTACACATCAGTTTTGCTTGTAATTTTAATGTATAATAATATTATTATAATATGTATGCATTAATTAAATAAGTGCACTACCTTTTCCATGGGTACATTGTGATTTGTTGAGTAGTTTTACATGATATATATATAATTATTCTGAAAATTAATTACTGTGCGTGTGCAACTATAACCAAACTTGATATAGTCATTGTAAGTAATTAACATATATAGCTACAATTATGTATGATGCAGTTTAAATAGGTTCATGAACTGGAACTGAAACAGCTATTCTCAACTTTATACCACTATAACTTAAATCAGTTATTCCAACAGCTGCTTTGCAAAAAATCCTATGAACTGGAAGAAATGAACTGTGTGACTGAAGTGTAGACCAAGTAAAGAATGTTTCTTTATACTGATTAAACTGGGAAAAATCCAAACAATCATTCCATCTAACAAATGCCATAATGTAACTTTTCTTCACAATCTCTGATGAGCCTCTTTGGCGTATTTGGACTGTATGAAGAACGAATTTCTGAACATTCCCTAGCTGAAGGTTTTGTTTTGGCCAATGTGCATGAATGTATGAAGATTTTTGTGTGAGGGAAAATTCCGATGTAAAATATTGTTCATTAATCACACAGTTTTGGGATGACAAATGTAATCTGGGAACATCTATTTCACATTCAGGTCCATATAGAACATTTGTATAAATATCTTTTATTTGATCTAACTCAAATGAATCAAAAAATGTTTCTTTAATTGGTGATGCCAAGCAACAAGTACAGTTTAAACATTGCAGGTCAACGAGAGCAGGATTCAAATGGATGAAGTCTCTCATCTGTTCATATGCCAAAGACTCAGTAACTGAGAGTTGTTGAGAACCAGATAAGGAAGCAGTTCTATTTAAAAGATGCACAGAACTATCTAAGTCACTATGGAGGTCAGTAGGAAGTTGACATTTTAGCAAAGAATGATCAAGTTGTGAATGCATTAAGAACTTTCTCATCATCTGCACAGTGATGTTGTGGTTATTTGTAGGATAAGCACCCAGGAGCCCATTCATTCTTTCATAAGGAAAGCACCAAAAAGAGTAAATAGGGCCCATGTCTAATATGCATTCGAAAATATGGCAGTGTAAATGCATATTCATTGTGCAGCTTTGAGGACCATACAAACCTTCTATTCTTTTGTTAAATGCAACGAGCAGTGTCTGTGCTTCCAGTGCATCTTGAATGAGAATGTTGTGTTTGCAAAGCTTTCTGCACACCTTGACAAACATTTTCCATACCTGAAAATGTGATTGTGGCAACACATCATGAAGACAATACAGAGAGTATATAAGTGTCCAGTTCTTCCATTCATCTGCAGTGAAGTCAGCAAAGGATGAAGCAATCTTGCAAGGAATTCTACCAATCTCATTTGGCACATTCAAAGAATTAACTTTGTCTTGGATTGTAGTCAAATCTTTGATAGATAAAATTTTGTTGCTCAACCACAAATGCATAATATGCTTTGATGTTCCCAGGAAAAGGTTGTGCATTGGATCAATAACACAACTTCTAATAACATCAAAGTATTGTAAATCCAGTAGCACCGAAGAACGAATTCCATACTTATTTTCCAGCTCTTTTCTCTTCTTTTGCGTCTCTAACTTGTAGTATGGTGCAATATACTTCCTATGATTGCAGTTAGTTCGAAGTTTCCACCCTGAAACGTCATAACCTGAGTAATCAGTTTTGTCATTGACACGTTTAAATTCTTTATAACATTTGTTACAAGCCATTTTTGCATGATGACCAAGGAAACCACAAATTTTTCGGGAAGCAGGTATGTCTGAAGACACACACAGCAATCTTCCATAAACTATAATGTTACCATTATTGACTGTACTCACTCTAATGCCATCATTGAGAGCATCCAACTGCTGAACTAGAGGTGTTAAGTAAGAATTCAACGATAAACTTGGTTCGTGTGGTCCTGGTATCAAACCTGCAAGGATAGTATAATTCTCTTTGAATCTGAATCTCCTTGGAATGTTAAGTATAGTGAGATAAATTACACCTGCAGAGTATGTCCCTGTTTTGAATGGATTAAACCAATCGACATTGAGCATGAATGCAAGGTTGACAACTTCACAAACAGAATTAGAATCGTTGGAACATTGTGCTTGAAACTCTTTCCAGAGTCGGCCGTCATAAACATCGCTGAGACAAATGGTACTATTAACTCTTGATTTCCACTCCTGTAGTAAATTTATGATACCATTTTCATTCAATATTTTTGATATTGAAGTAATTAAATCATAAGAGCAAAAGACTTTACGAGGTTTAAGCCTACACTTTCCACTAACACTCTTTACATATTTGAGTAACATTTCACCACAAGGTTGCCGTCGAGACTGCTGTGGATGTCTAGGATATTCCACAAACATGCATTTCATAGATTCTTGCTTTCCATTTCTTTCAGTAAGACATTCTTTGTATTCATATAGAGAATGACATCTTACACAAACAACGTACTGAGCAAAAGTGTTTAGGTCAATATTTACTTCTCTCCGCAGTGTTGGCAATGACTTTGGCAACTTTTCTGCAGCTTCACGAATAGCCGGTACTTGAAACAGTCTGCTAAAAGCATTGAAGAAAATTAGCAGTAGTTTCCATAGCACTGCTATAGCACTATCAGTAATTTTGTAAACTGATTGCCAAAACAATAGAATCATGATTAGGAATCGGAATGCAGGATTCAATGTCTGTGTTTGTGGATCATCATAATCGTCATCCTCTGAATCAGCAGCCAATTCAACAAGTTCTGAGAGGATGGCCTATATATATATAATTATATATAATTTATATACAATAAAAAAATTAATAATTATATAATTGCTATAATCATAATTATACATGTTTATCGCAGCGAATTACAAACAAGTAAATATTATACCATAGTTTACCTCTTGTAATTCCATCTCCTCTTCTGTATCATCTTCTTCCTTGGCACTAGCAACATCAGTTTCCTATACAATTAAAACCAATAAATTTATTAAAGTAAATGTGTCGCAATTCAAATTTCACATGCATATGCATGCATCAAAAACTACGAGATAGATACTCACATTATTTAATGTGTCTACATCTTGGTCATCTTCTTGATACTGACTTTCATCTTGAAGAAGCATTTCCTGGTCCAGTGCATTTACTGTGCTAGACTCAACATTACCTCCATCTGGTTTAAAAATGTTTGTTGATTGTTCTGTCCAACAGTCATTATCTGAGTTATAGTACTTCAGCTTATGGCGATAGTAGGCAGTTTTCCCAAGAATTCTGTGGCAGTGAGGGCAGAACATCTTTCTACGACGATGTATACGATCCATGTATAATCGAGTACGTCGATCTATAATTTTTGGTAGCAGTGCGCACGCCCATAATATACTGAGCGGGAAATCTTGAAATCACCATGTCTGGTAGATGCTATGTTTCAACTACTCCTCGACGTTCTTCTTCTTTATCTTCTTCAACTCCAATTTCGCCTGAAATTTCATCTAAGCAGTTGCTGAATAACCAACAGAGGATTTTAGAGTCCATCTTGGATAAACTGGACAATCAAGCCAGTCAAATTAATGTTCTGACAGATAAAATTGAAACATTGGAGAAATCACAAGCAATTGACCACAACGCTGGTTGTAAAAAAAGCAAAAAAGTTGTGAAGGATATGTTGGTAAGATATACGGTTATTGTTGCATGAGACATAGATGCAGTAATGATTGGCATACCATATAAGTCCCAGATATCTTGTAATTCAACTAGTGAACTAAAACTATAATGTAGTTAGCATCTGGAAATTTATTGTAAGAATATGAAGTTGAGATTACTGGCTACAACTCTATTATTGTAATTGTAGTAAAACTGACAAATTGCATTCAGATAATTAATTTTACAGTGATATCTTGTTGTGGCATATCACCACTGATGCAGAGCTGTGTACCATTTGATTACTTGTACTTTAGGTGTAAATTAATATCACTTGATTGTTACTATAAATGGACCTTATGTTGTTTATCCATATGTTCTCTTGTTGTATAAATTCTTTGGTTTATTAAATCTATTTGTTGAGTTACTATATTATAAGAAACTGATATTACACTTGTGGTTGATGACTTTATACTGGGATTGCTAATGAGACTTATAGTACTATAATTATGGTATGTGAAGTGCATTTATACTCTATATAGTAAAATTCCTCCACATCTATGAAATATATAACCAAAATTTTAAAGAAGTTATGTTCACTGTGATTTACTACATAGTGTGTATAAGTTATGTGATTTATATTTTTGTAGGAAAAAGTTAAATCTTGCTACTCTGTACTGGACAAAGAATTTGATTTCGATGAAAGGTACAAGTGCAATAAGTATACTGTACTTAAGTGTATATTTTGAATGTACTTAACCAATATGTTCAGATAGACTTAGCTTGTGACTGTAATAAATATAATTAACTTGGCAAGTAAAATATTCTGTGCTTTTGGGTTAATACATCCTCTTAATTGCTTCTATTCAATAGGGCTGACCACGTAAATAACAAAAGGATATTTGACGAAATAAAGAAGGAAATGAAAGAGTTCAGTTATAATGCTCATGATCTTCATCGTAAGTTCTATAATTTCCAAGACAAAGTATTAAATACAATTATAGGTGCAATTCATCGCCACTTTGAAACACAAAAGCGCTCCTACAGAGAGTTATCAGCAGCTGGAGCACAATTAGATATAGTTAAGAAAAGGAAGAAGGACAGGAGAGGATGTGCCCGCCGTCACCGAGTAAGGATAATGATAACTAGATCAATGACTTCAAATGTGCTTTCTATCTCTTTTACAATAGCTCTTTGATCGTAGAGGAAGTTATGTCAAGTCCTCTGAACAACCAGTTTGGAAGAAAGTTACTGTCGATTTTATGACTGATGAGAGCGATCATGAAGATGAAAATGTTATTGTTACGCATTCACTGCCGTGGCGTTCACAAAGTGAGCAGACTATGATCACTTCTTTTTTCTCTCTAATTTGTCAGTATACACACTGTGAAATGTCTTTCTGTCACTGTGTCGTTGTTCACGTTATGGTTTGTGGATATCTTACTCAGGTATCTGTCAGTGTAATGTGAATTATTTTTGTCATATTTAGTTGTCGTTGTTCATGTTATGCTTTGTGGATATCTTACTCAGGTATCTGTCAGTGTAATGTGAATTATTTTTGTCATATTTAGTTGTCGTTCACGTTATGCTTTGTGGATATCTTACTCAGGTATCTGTCAGTGTAATGTGAATTATTTTTGTCATATTTAGTTGTCGTTGTTCATGTTATGCTTTGTGGATATCTTACTCAGGTATCTGTCAGTGTAATGTGAATTATTTTTGTCATATTTAGTTGTCGTTGTTCACGTTATGCTTTGTGGATATCTCACTCAGGTGTCTGTCAGTGTAATGTGAATTATTTTTGTCATATTTAGTTGTCGTTCACGTTATGCTTTGTGGATATCTTACTCAGGTATCTGTCAGTGTAATGTGAATAATATTTGTCATATTTAGTTGTCGTTGTTCACGTTATGCTTTGTGGATATCTTACTCAGGTATCTGTCAGTGTAATGTGATAATACTTGTCATATTTAGTTGTCGTTGTTCACGTTATGCTTTGTGGATATCTCACTCAGGTGTCTGTCAGTGTAATGTGAATTGTTTTTGTCATATTTAGTTGTCGTTCACGTTATGCTTTGTGGATATCTTACTCAGGTATCTGTCAGTGTAATGTGAATAATATTTGTCATATTTAGTTGTCGTTCACGTTATGCTTTGTGGATATCTTACTCAGGTATCTGTCAGTGTAATGTGAATTGTTTTTGTCATATTTAGTTGTCGTTGTTCACGTTATGCTTTGTGGATATCTTACTCAGGTATCTGTCAGTGTAATGTGAATAATATTTGTCATATTTAGTTGTCGTTGTTCACGTTATGCTTTGTGGATATCTTACTCAGGTATCTGTCAGTGTAATGTGAATAATACTTGTCATATTTAGTTGTCGTTGTTCACGTTATGCTTTGTGGATATCTCACTCAGGTGTCTGTCAGTGTAATGTGAATAATATTTGTCATATTTAGTTGTCGTTGTTCACGTTATGCTTTGTGGATATCTTACTCAGGTATCTGTCAGTGTAATGTGAATAATACTTGTCATATTTAGTTGTCGTTGTTCACGTTATGCTTTGTGGATATCTCACTCAGGTGTCTGTCAGTGTAATGTGAATTATTTTTGTCATATTTAGTTGTCGTTCACGTTATGCTTTGTGGATATCTTACTCAGGTATCTGTCAGTGTAATGTGAATAATTTTTGTCATATTTAGTTGTCGTTCACGTTATGCTTTGTGGATATCTTACACAGGTATCTGTCAGTGTAATATGAAATTGTGAATTACTTTCTACCATAGTTGTCATTGTGTTATATATGTTACTCATGTATCTGTCAGTATGTTGTACGTATATATCGTACTCATTTTAATGTGAATTACCTTCTTGTTTCACCATATTTATACCCATGTACTGTCCGTGTGGATTCTTTGTCTATATGGGCCGCAGTAAAACTATTTTGTTTAAATAATGCATAATTATTTTTGTGCTGCACATTTTCTTGTAATTTTTGTTTCTCTACAATGATATCTTATATACTATATTAATAAATATGTAAATGTACATATAGCTGTAGTTATTAATTAATTATTATGAAATCCTGGCTTTAGGATACCATATTATTCATCATTTTAATTTATTTTCCTTTTTTCGTTCCTTGGTTAGGTTTAAATTCATTTTTCCATAAGTTGGATGTTCGTCATGAAAAAAAGAGGAAGTCCAAGTGGGTAGAAGCAAAAATTCGGAGAGCAGGATCACCTTCAAAGAGACCACCGCCAACTGATTGCCCCACTGCGTTCATTTCTGTGGATGAAGATCCAACTGCTACAACGGGTACAGACACTCAAGTACTATCTCAAGAATCCGGCAGTACTAGTACCAGCACTAGCTATAGTACTGATGATATCGATGAACTTGATTACAACTCAGATTCTTTTTCAGACTAAAACAATAATAATTATTTATTTAGTTTCTTTGGTCTCTTTTGCATAATATTAAATTTTATGATTCAAATTTAATTACACATTAATTAATAATAATAATTATTAATAATTATATAGAATTCAAAGGATAGGTATACCTATATGCATACCAAATGAATGTTGTGAAAATGCAGAGAGTATTCACTAATATGTGTACTGATTATGCAGTAACTGCATAACTGTAGTATCCTGAAAGTGTCCACATGCAGACTTATGCTGAGTCTGGATTTGCTTAGTAGCCAATCCTGCATACTCACTTGATTCCAATGATATGCTGATTAGTATTGCTGAATATGCAAGTCTGCATTCACATATGTTTCATGTGGTGTCCGTTAGCGGACACCTCTCTAAGACGGACACTTTCTTGCAGTCCCAAACACACTTCCATAGACGCCCATAGATTGGAACCCTCTGAAATACGGACACCTCGCTATTCCGTATACCGGACACATATCACGCCCCCATTGATATTATAACCCACTCTATATTGCGGACAGTATAATTAATTTTTTCAAAATTATTATATATCAATAATATTTATATTATTATTAATTACACTATCTTCACTGTATCCAATCTTGAAGTCTAACAATCAGTGCTTTTAGTCTATCGACATAAACTTTTGGAACATTTCGGAAACACAGATAATATAAATACTGCTCTGCAGAAGAGTTTGCCACAGGCAACAATAATGTACCTGTAGCTATGTCAAGACTTTGCTGATGATAACTGGGAAAGTGAATTTATGTCACAGTTTGATAACAATCAAGAAGAAGAAGATATAACACTAAAACTAATGTTTTTGACAATATAGGTAAAGATAATAATAAACCTCTGAAATGAGGACACCTCTATAATAAGGACACTTTGAGCTGGTCCCAATGGTGTCCTCATTATAGAGGTTTCACTGTACATATATAGTATGATGGTGACATCATCCCTTTGAAGTGGTGAGTTCTATTTATTGTATATAGACCTTTCATGTGCACACTATGCAGGAGATCTCACCATCATACTATATATTGTATATAGTATGCTAATAGGTCCTATATACTGAATATAGGACCCTTGTTCTGTGTCCTCAGATGTGATATAACCCTAACAGACTCGGGCTATATCACATCCTTGGACACAAAACTCAGGTCCTTTACTTTGTATATAGGACCTGTTAGCATGCTATATATACTACATGAAGAGAGAGCAGGAACTAGCAATTAGAAAATTTGTCGAAGAAAACGATGTGTTTGCCTACAGGGTTTGGGAAAACTTTATGTTACACTTGTTTACCTGTGCTGTTCGATGCATTGCAACATCATGACACTTCCTACTCTATTATCATCGTTATTAGTCCTCTAGTGGCACTTATGAATGACCAAGTTAGGTCTCTAAATAGTAAGGGAGTAAGTGCTGTTCATGTAAGTCGTGGTGACTCAGACAACTGTGATATGAAAGACCTGGTAATCAAAGGGAAGTTTCAAGTAATCTTCACTTCACCAGAACTGATTTTAACTGACAAGAACTGGACTGATGTGTTTCAGAGTCCTTCTCTTTGTAAACGTTTGGTAGGCTTAGTAGTTGATGAGGCACATTGTGTGAAAAAGTGGTAAGTGTTAATAGCACTTGCATTAACACATTATACTCATGGGTTTTATTTGATTTGTTATTATCATCAACACAGGGGTAGTGATTTTCGTAAAGAGTTTAGCAAACATGGAGACTTAAGAGGTTTCTTCCCAATCAGGTTAAGGATTATGAGTCTAACAGCAACAGCTTCTACAGCTACACGAGAAAATGTGAGCCGTCTACTTGGAATGTATGATCCTGTCATGATTGTCAGATCCCCTGACAAACCTAATATAAGGTATACTGTTATTGAAAAAGAACAAGAGATGGAAGAGGTTTTTGCTCCAGTTGTTGAAGAATTACTTAAGAATAGGAACGAAAGTGAGAAAACTATAATTTTTGGCCAAACTTACAATGATTTTAACCATTTGTATCTGTACTTTAAGGATAGGCTAGGAAAAGAAATGACTGACCCAATTGGGTTTCCAGATGTGGCAAGATTTAGAATTGTTGATATGTTCACTGCTTGTAATACTTCCAGTATTAAAATGTCAATTTTGAAAAATTTCTGCTCCAATACTAGCAGGCTTAGAATAGTTATTGCAACAGTGGCATTTGGATTAGGAATTGACTGCCCAAATGTCCACAGAATCATTCACTGGGGCCTGCCATCAGATGCTGAGTCTTATATACAAGAAACAGGAAGGGCAGGAAGGGATGGTCATGTTGCCAATGCAATTTTGTTTTACTCAAGGAGGGACATCAGTTATGGATACATGGACAAGAGCATTGTTTCGTATTGTCGCAACAAGGAACTCTGTAGAAGAGATGTTCTGTTTAAGGACTTTGGATACACATCAGAAAAACCCTTTGGTTATATGTGTTGTGACATTTGTACCATATTATGTAAATGTTCAAAATGTAGATTTTAGTACTATCTTCACTTCATTATATTATAAATGAATAAACAATTTTAAGTAATAACAGTAATGATGTATTATATAATAAATGGATAATCAATTTTAAAACTAATAGTTCTGATGTATTATCGTGCATGAAAACTGTTACATCTTGAGCAATTATATGTACACTACACAAAGAGTTAAGTTACATGAGTTAATTTATTTATTATGTGATTAATTTACGAACTTGAGAGGTCATCCATGAATAAAGTTCCTTTTTGGCAAGTTTGGATGCAATATTTTCTGTAAATTGTGGAAACTGTGTGTGCTTTCTGTGCATTGATTCTGTGAAACTGTTGGAATCATTCAGCTGTTTAATGATCAACTCTAAATCTTTTGAGGTTGAGGCAGACGAATGATGCCCCGTTTCGTGAGCAATACCAGAACAGGTGTCGTAATGAGTTTTTATATCTATCAGTTTACATAATCCAACCCTCTGAATAGTAGTTTCCATTACATTTGCTCCAAGATGACTAATAGCCGCTTTCAGCTCCCTATTTAGATGTTCCATGTGCAAGTCCATTGGCACATTTTTCCCTGGTCTCCCATGCACATTAATAGTCCTACTCCACAGTAATTGATGGGATAGCCTTTTACTAAACAAAAAGTGGTACTGTGAAAGCATTGTGAAAGCTTGAACAGAATATTTTGTTTTATTGCTAGCCTTAAACAAGAACAGCATGTACCTCCAACATCGTAAAATCCATAAGCCATCACCTTCACGGATGGCATCAGCAAACTCTATAAACAAAAGTCCTAAGGACAGCACTTCTTTTGCATATGCATAGACATGGTCAGTCTCTTTTATACATTTCTCTGGTTCAATACAATAGACAAATTTATCTATTACTTTTCGAACAGCCATTAGAAATACTTCCTGTCTCTTTTCCTGAGATTGGTCCACAAAGTTTTTCGAGTTGAACTGGTCATTGTTAGGAGTAACATCAACAGAAAGCAACCCAAATTCCTTCATCGCTGCACATAAAATGTGTGCTTCCACTACAAGGAGAAAAAATTCTTCGCATGCTGTAGGGTCTGATCGTATTTTCGCTGTTACACTTCTTCTCTTCAGAAGATTTCGCAACTGAAAAAGTGTCCCACCATCCATACCAGAAGAGGTCTTATACAATCATTTCCATATAACCTATATAGATATTCTAACAATGAATAGTTGATTTATCTATTAAGCTAAATGTAATAATAATGTATAAATATATTTCTATACTAGAAATATTTGCATTTACATTTTGGAATACATTTTGTTTTCTGTATTCTAACCCTGCATTAAAGCGAACACGCAATTTCAGCTAACATACTTTGAGTAGACACACTTTAGCATGCCAATCCTCAATAACTGGACCTCTAATCTTTCACTTCCCCTGCACTCATTACTTCTGTCTCTTTTACTCCCTGTGGCCCTTTCCACTGTCAATTGGTCTCCGCCAAATAGAATGTTGTGAAATCTATTCAACACGAGTTGTACTTCTTCTTGATCATCTGGATCAGTAACCCATTGCTCCATTGAATTCTTAGGAACATACTGCTGTAAATGCTCCAAGATACTGACCATGTCTTCATGTCGCACTTCGTTCTTCAAAAGAACACCTAATGGAACCTGCATGGTTACAAGTACATGTTTATAAATGTACATGTACACAGACATGAGGTAATAGTAATATGTAATAGTAATAGTAATAGGATAAGTTAGAGGTAATGCAGGTTCCATTAGGTGTTCTTTTGAAGAACAGATTTCTGTGCCATTTCCTTGGAGTATGTGTGCTTAATGTGAGGCTCAACACATTTCACATGCTTCTTGAAGAAACAACAGTGCTTTCTTATTACCCGTCCTGCCAGTATGACCATATTCTCTATTAAATTCGCCTTATCATCTGTAGTTGGTAGTACCACATTTACATCTATGCTGGAATACCATGGTTATCATCCAGACTTGCAACATCAGTTCGGTCCCTAACAGCATAGGAATGAAAGTAGTGAAGTGATTTGGTATGCTGTTGACTGCTTTCATGTCGAGGTTTTACATTTTTGTCTATATTGTCCCCCACCAATTTGAATGTAGGAATGCTTGTAGTAACAGGTATACTGGTATCTGATGAACCATGGATTGAACTGTCACTTGAATATTCAATGCACGAAATGGAATCAGGACTAGAAATCGGTGAGAAAGATGGTGCTTCAATTCCTTCTGAACCACTTGACGAACTCTCTTCCATAGGAGATGAATTCACACCATCAACATCCATGTTACTGTTTTGATTTGGCTCTTCACATTCAATCAACTGGCTATCTGAATTAGTCTAGAGAATATAATACACTACTTCACATCAGACAGAAATACAATACTGATGTTTGTGATCATTATAAACTGTAGATACATACAGTCTGAGACATCTACACTATACATACATGTAATATATGGACAATGAAATTGAATACCTTCCACAAATGATTACAAATGATATCACACCACTTCTTTACTGGTTGGTCGAAATCTTTACCCAGCTCATCAACTAAGGAAATTGTGCTCTTATGAGACAAACAAATACCAGCTCTTTGTAATCTTGTAAACAGCTGTTGGAAGACAAAGATGTTACAATAATAATTACAACAGTAATTATTATAACATAATATATGAATAAATCCCAACCTCTATAGTTTACAGGTCCTAAAAGTGAATTTTCACCTATAGTTCTAATACATTTTTTAACTGGGCTACCTCTCTATAATGCACAAAACACTTAGTCAATTATTCACAGATTCATTTGTATGTATGATTGTACATTATATATAATATATATTAAATAATTGTAATATGACAGACAGACACACACACACAGAGAAAAACTGATTACAATAACCCTCCACCCACGCGGGCAAGGGTTAGTAATAATTATTATAATTATAATAATTTTAATATAATATAACATAATTATAATTGTATATTATAGATATGTATATTACCTGTTTTGGAGCGTGACTAGCATATAACAGCAGAGAAAATAAACGCTGGATAATGTTTGCTCTCTGACTGCTGTTTCGCAGCAGAACACCAGCTGTAACAGCAACTACAATCTCTATACTTCCTGGTCGTATTACTGATCTCTTTGCACCGGCACACTTGTACAAGATGGTAGAAAGAGTTGGAGCAGTTTGTTTTAAATCTGTAGCAAGTTTTGTCCAATTAAATTCGTGGATGACAGAAAGACTTTTATTTCTGTAAGCAGAGTTACTTTTGGGCATGCAGGTCTCAATTAATTCTTTACGCATTACTTCACCAACTTTGACTGTTATTTTCTCTCTCATGTGCTTATTCTTCATTACTTGATTGACTATTGACTTCCTATTTTTTCTTCCTACAGATCTACCTAAACTCTTCAGTGAACTCTATGTGCATGTTTCCTTTTAACGATAACCCATATAATTATACAGAAACATTCAATAATGTGTCATACATCATCAATCATGTATTAAACTCACTGATACAACTGGACTATCCCCACATACTGTTTGTGAAATAACTTGTTTGGTTGGGGTATCTAACTCCATTCTCACTCTCTTCTGTCTGACTGGTGTGTCAAAGTCAGAACCACATGGTCGCTTGGTACGTGTTCTTGTGACTGGATTGTTGTGTATAAAACAGCTGGTAACTTTCTCTCTCAGCTCATTATCTAACTGTTCCTACTCCTTTTTTAAGGTAGTACTAGGGAGTGGGCGGATGCAACTCCAATCACTTTCAAAATAGAATATTATATAATATGACTCTAACCTGGTGTATTAGCAACCTTCATATCTTCTCATGATCTTTATATTTGTCTGGAAGACAGAGTGTTGGAAAAATGTCCATTTTTGCAATCGCAATAAGTACAAAACCAAGAAAGCCACGCCCACCAATCATGGCGTGCACCAAGTACAATGCATTTTGAGAAAACAAATAGAGCCGTTTTCTGAAAATTCATTTTACTTTTATACTTACAAGAGGCTGAAGAAAGCTGAATTCTGTAGCTTTTCACTGAAACCATAAAATCTACCTTTCTAGACACTATCAAACTCCAATCTTTCTCAGAGAGCAACTTTAGTTACCCTGCCAGGGTTTCCCGCCTACGATCAGTGAAAACATTTAGGCCCAATAATTATACCCCCAGGTGGGTGTGGCTTCCAAAAGATACAGAATTGAACCAGATTGTATGCAGCAAGAAGCTGGCAAAACTAGAAACCGATTGGAGTTTCATCTACCCCTCCCCCTAGTACAACCTTAACTTGACTAACTTTTCTACACTGGTATAGCACTTTCCTTTGCATACCATGCAATATTTTCGTAAAAATGCATTAACTTCTTCTTCATCCTGACCCGGCCCCGCACAAGTATTTCCCTATTACTCAGTAATGGCTCTGTAGAGACATCTAAATACTTTCGTTTACCCGCACCAACTGCTGTGTTGCACACTAAACAGACGGACATTTTCTCGCACTAAATCACGTGATTGAAACCCTAATTACATTCCTTTATGTCACAAAAATTGAAGCAGTTTCTCCAAACGTTTCCGCCGCTCGCAAAATGTCTGCGCGCGAGACTATCATCGGGACGTGCATACATTGCGAGGTATTAAGGTGATCAAATTCAGGCTTCGGATCCGACTTAAGGATCAATCATCGGGACGTGGATATATTACAGCTCGTCGCAGCCACACCCACTAGTTTAATTGTTGAGCTAAGCAGCTCAATGGTTGTGTCACTCGTATTTCTCTTCACTGATCTCTTGTTCTTCTCTGTGTTGCAGAATAGTTGCATGGAATATTAACAATGAAAGAATAATGGTAGTTTCTAAGTTGAGAAACTTTAATTTGCTGCTTTGTTATACACGATTCTACCCTGATTTAAAGGTACATTATACTCAATATTTAATGTAGTTATCATCAAGCTGTGTAATGCATTAGCACATTAGACATTAGTATCTATAGTGATCACATCTAAAGATCTTTTAATTTGTAAACTAAACGTAAAGTGAAATTAAATTTCTATGTCCATTGATCCCTAACTGGATTTCCTTTTAAATGTACATTATACTGAATAACTCTATTTAATTGTACGTGTCTCCACGCCCTGTTGTTCACTGTATCTCGACTAGTCACAGCATTTAAAGCGACACATTTTTGATAATGAAGCCAAGGATCTTTGCTAGTTTTTATGTTTTAATCATTCCTAATAGGATTTCATTTTAAAGGTGCATTATACTTTATAACTTTGACCTTGCTCTCATAGAGGGTAGGGTATCTACATATTAAATGATTTCCTTTCCTTTGTGTACTTATTAATTTTTATTTTTTATTTCTTATTATTAAATTATCATTATTATTTAATAAATAAATAAAAATTATACTGAATAACTCCATTTAATTGTGTGTCTCTCCAAGCCCAATTGTTCACTGTATAATAGTCTGGTAATAGTATTTAATAGTGATGTAAGCTAAGTATCTTTAGTAATGAAGCTAAGGATCTTTGCTAGTTTCTATGTTTTAATCATCCCTAATTGGATTTCATTTTAAAGGTGCATTATACTGAATAACTCCATTTAATTGTGTGTTTCTCCAAGCCCAATTGTTCACTGTATAATAGACTGGCAATGGCATTTAATAGTGACGGAAAATAAAGATCATTGGTAATGAATCTAAGGATATTTGCTAGTTTCTATGTTCAAATCATGCAGAATTGGATTTCAGTTTAAAGGTGCATTATACTGAATAATTGTGTGTCTCTCCAAGCCCTGTTGTTCACATATATAGTAGACTGGTAACAGTATTGAATAACAACACATTAAACTTAGCTACAATAATTAGATGTCTTCATAGTATCATAGAGTGTGACATAATTTCACACTCTATGATAATTGTCTTTGCCAGTTCTTATGTTGCATTCATCCCCTGTTTTCTATGTTCTCTGTTAGTTTTTCTCTTGCAAATATTTATCTAGTGTCAGTTTAAAATGTTGTTTTAAATTAAATTTTCTCAGCTTCTATCTGGAATCACCTGTTAATTAGAGGTTCTAAAATCAGCTGCTCTTTTATTGAAGTAATGGTTACTTTGATGGATTGTTATGCCATGTTGTGATGGAGTATTAAAAGCAAACAAGCTTTTTCTATCATGAAATGGTATGATAGCCCAACAAATAACTACAAATATTCAGAATTACAACACTTCAGAATATTTTTTGGGGTACAGAAATGCATTTATTAATTACATATGTGAAGTCATGTACTTGTTAAATACCATTTTTAAATTAAAGAATCTATCCATTGTATGTGTGTGAGCACTATTGAATCATTTGTGTTTATCTTTCTCTCCATCTGATATTTCTTCAAGCCTTCCATAATTATATTTTGATCTCTTCATCAAATGTCACTCATAGTTTTCTACTTTAACATAATTATTTTCTAAAATCAACATCCATAGGTCTACACCGGGATACCCTTTTTCTAGACTTGCAATGGCAATAATTATTCTAGCTAGTTTGTGAAATAATGTATATATATTACAGTCAAAGTAGGTAAAAAAAAAGCAAACAGAGTAGATTGAACTCAATAATTACATTTAATTGTACGCATTTTCAACTCTTCTTGTTTGCTGAATATTAATCATAGTCTGGTGAAGAACGACTGGACTTTGAGACACACACGCAATTACTGAATGTAAATATTGAGTATAAAGTTTCACGTTTACAAAATAATCAAGTTTGGAATGATGAGAATATAGAAACCAGTAATGATTGCTAGCTTCAGTTTAGAAACTACCAAACACCCTAAAATTCAGTCACTATTACTACTGCACTTTATCACAATCAGATTAAGTGACATAATATTAGGATCTTTGGTATTTTCTGAAATTAAAGGATCTAATGTGTCTTGATTGGTTTCTATATAGGGTTTCTCGTGACATTAGAACCAACCTAATATATGCCAATTGCTTCAGTAGATACGATTTCATGGATTGTGATGGTCTCAAATATGTAGTTTATGTACAAAGCCTATAAGTGAAGCTGAATCCTAGAGCGGAATGATTAAATGTGGGTGTAACTTGAAAACGATACATCAAAATATGAACTCAATAATAAATACAATACAATACCATATCAGTAAGTGGAGTGACAGTCAGGGTTTTACTTTCTGATTTCATGATTTTGAGTAACATTCAGAAGCAACCCTTTTCAATCATATATAACTTCAGCTCCGGCAAAAGTATGAAATTAGAAAGTAAATGGCTGACAGTAGTTACAACTTCTGACATTGATACCCTGATTTCATATATTCGGACCATGGTTTTCTGCTTATTATGTATGTACCACTTATAATTTGGGTGTTGTGCCCATAAGTGTTTAGACATTCACAGTGTTTTCGAGGGTTTCTCGTGGCATTAGAACCAACATAACATATACCAATTGCTTCACTGCAAAAACAAAATTGTTAAAATAACTCTTTAATTGGTTAGTACAGTTGCAAGGATTAACAAAATGTCAGTTATTCAGGTTATTAGCTGTCAATTAGTCAGTTATTCAGATTGTTATGAATTCACACATTCTTAATACCATTTATTCCAATAGTTGAAGCAGTATATAGTGCATATTTTGACATTTTATGTATTGTTTTCAAGTTACACCCACTTTTAATCATTCTGCTTCAGGATTCGGCTTCAGTTAAGATCCTTTAATTTCAGAAAATACCAAAGATCGTAATATTATGTCACTTAATCTGATTGTGATAAAGTGCAGTAGTAATAGTGACTGAATTTTAGGATGTTTGGTAGTTTCTAAACTGAAGCTAGCAATCATTACTGGTTTCTATATTCTCATCATTCCAAACTTGATAATTTTGTAAACGTGAAACTTTATACTCAATATTTACATTCAGTAATTGCGTGTGTGTCTCAAAGTCCAGTCCTTCTTCACCAGACTATGATTAATATTCAGCAAACAAGAAGAGTTGAAAATGCATACAATTAAATGTAATTATTGAGTTCAGTCTACTCTGTTTGCTTTTTTTTTTACCTACTTTGACTGCAATATATATACATTATTTCACAAACTAGCTAGAATAATTATTGCCATTGCAAGTCTAGAAAAAGGGTATCCCGGTGTAGACCTATGGATGTTGATTTTAGAAAATAATTATGTTAAAGTAGAAAACTATGAGTGACATTTGATGAAGAGATCAAAATATAATTATGGAAGGCTTGAAGAAATATCAGATAGAGAGAAAGATAAACACAAATGATTAATAGTGCTCACACACATACAATGGATAGATTCTTTAATTTAAAAATAGTATTTAACAAGTGCATGACTTCACATATGTAATTAATAAATGCATTTCTGTACCCCAAAAAATATTCTGAAGTGTTGTAATTCTGAATATTTTTAGTTATTTGTTGGGCTATCATACCATTTCATGATAGAAAAAGCTTGTTTGCTTTTAATACTCCATCACAACATGTCATAACAATCCATCAAAGTAACCATTACTTCAATAAAAGAGCAGCTGATTTTAGAACCTCTAATTAACAGATGATTCCAGATAGAAGCTGAGAAAATTTAATTTAAAACAACATTTTAAACTGACACTAGATAAATATTTGCAAGAGAAAAACTAACAGAGAACATAGAAAACAGGGGATGAATGCAACATAAGAACTGGCAAAGACAATTAGCTGTGATTTAGAAACTATGAAATACCTTCCATATTCGATACAGAGAACAACAGGGGTTGAAGATATACACAATCAAATGAGTTGACAAGAGCATCAAATTAGGATAAATCGATACTTAAGGAAATGTCAAAGATCCTTAAATGAAATTATGTCACACTCTATGATACTATGAAGACAACTGAAATCCAATTCTGCATGATTTGAACATAGAAACTAGCAAATATCCTTAGCTTCATTACCAAAGATCCTTATCTTCTGTTACTTTAAATACTGTGATCAGTGAGGTACAGTGAACAATTGGTCTTGGAGAGACCCACAATTAAATGGAGTTATTCAGTATAATAATAAAATCCAATTAGGGATGACTAAAACATAGAAACTAGCAAAGATCCTTAGCTTCATTACCAACGATCTTTATTTTCCATCACTATTAATTACAATTACCAGTCTATTATACAGTGAACAATTGGGCTTGGAGAGACACACAATTAAATGGAGTTATTCAGTATAATAATAAAATCCAATTAGGGATGATTAAAACATAGAAACTAGCAAAGATCCTTAGCTTCATTACCAACGATCCTTATTTTCCATCACAATTAAATACTATTACTAATTTGTTATACAGTGAACAATTGGGCTTGGATAGACACATATAAGTTGTAATTATTTAGTATAATTCACCATTAAAATGAAATCCAATTAGGGATGATGAAAACATAGAAACTAGAAAAGATCCTTAGCTTCATTACCAACGAACCTTATTTTCCATCACTATTAAATACTATTACCAGTCTATTATACAGTGAACAATTGGGCTTGGAGAGAAACATATAAATTGTAATTATTCACTATAATTCACCTTTAAAATGAAATCCAATCAGGAATGATTAGAACCTAGAAACTAGCAAAGATCCTTAGCTTCATTACTAAAGATACTTATCTTCCATCACTATTAAATACTATTACTAATCTGTTATACAGTGAACAATTGGGCTTGGATAGACACATATAAGTTGTAATTATTTAGTATAATTCACCATTAAAATGAAATCCAATTAGGGATGATGAAAACATAGAAACTAGAAAAGATCCTTAGCTTCATTACCAACGAACCTTATTTTCCATCACTATTAAATACTACAAGAATAATAAAAAACATTTTCAATAAAAATGAAAGAAGATGTAAGGATGTCAAAACCCAAAAAGCAAGCAAACAAGGTTGGGAAGCTAACTTAGGACCCAAAATTAAACAAACCACTTCCATATAACCCTACATAAGTGCTTACACCTCTGTACAAAGAGCTGTAATTATGTAGGGTTATATGGAAGTGGTTTGTTTAATTTTGGGTCCTAAGTTAGCTTCCCAACCTTGTTTGCTTGCTTTTTGGGTTTTGACATCCCTACATCTTCTTTCATTTTTATTGAAAATGTTTTTTATTATTCTTGTTTTCATTGATTTTTTTCTAAACGATGTGAATGTTTTTTTGTAGATTGCAGAAATACTATATATCATTATGAAATCATGCAATCAAAAATGCATTAAAATTTGTTCATCAATGAAGGTCAGTCTTTTGTTTATGTATTGATTATCATTCTCTTTCACTTACAGATGATGTATATTCTCTATTCACTTACATCACTGTCTGCAGTCCTACAAGAAGTAGTGTCAGTCACTGTGTCAATCATTCAGTATTCCAATGCTTATCATAGTATAGAATATTATTATACAATTGCTTTAATATTAATAATTATTATATTCATTATTAGTATTTGCTCACAAACTCACAAATGTTATTACAATGCCAAACACTTCCACCTTTTCAGCTTCCATGTTAAGAGTATACAAATGCGCATGCGTAATTAAATTCCACTTAGGAAAATGGCGTCCAATTCCAGATCAAATCTTTGTAGTCGTTGAGACTGTCTTCTTTCATAGTATCTGAAGATATCATCTCGATACTTTACGACCAGAATTTTATTATAAATGCGACGGGAATGGTGCTAGAATCATCGTGATAGGTCAACAAACAAAAAAATGATTTGTCTGGAAAATAATAATATTAATAATAATAATTATGATGAAGATTTTGCCAGTTTTGCCACTCGCCGGTTCTCTACCTTAACAATAATCTTCGGCCATCTAGAAGGTATTGGTAGTCATAAAAACACTAGATATAAACAGGCATGTGTGTATAGAAACTTATGTGTATATATTACCAGAGATTTCAGCTCATCACTTGCAATTGAAATGCATGGGCGGCCATTTTTTTTCCGTGCCATCCCTACATAGAGAGTACTACCGTACTCTCTGATTACCAGTCTATTATACAGTGAACAATTGGGCTTGGAGAGACACACAATTAAATGGAGTTATTCAGTATAATGCACCTTTAAAATGAAATCCTATTAGGGATGATTAAAACCTAAAAACTAGGAAAGATCCTTAGCTTCATTACTATCTTCCATCACTATTAAATACGATTACCAGTCTATTATACAGTGAACAATTGGGCTTGGAGAGACACATATAAACTGTAATTATTCAGTATAATTCACCTTTAAAATGGAATCCAAAAAGGGATGATTAGAACCTAGAAACTAGCAAAGATCCTTAGCTTCATTACTAAAGATACTTATCTTCCATCACTATTAAATACTATTACCAGTCTATTATACAGTGAACAATTGGGCTTGGAGAGACACACAATTAAATGGAGTTATTCAGTATAATTCACCTTTAAAATTAAATCCAATTAGGGATGATTAAAACCTAAAAACTAGGAAAGATCCTTAGCTACATTACCAATGATCCTTATCTTCTGTCGCTTTAAATATGTGATCAGTTGAGGTACAGTGAACAACAGGGCGTGGAGACACGTACAATTAAATAGAGTTATTCAGTATAATGTACATTTAAAAGGAAATCCAGTTAGGGATCAATGGACATAGAAACTAGCAAAAATCTGTATAGTTTCACTTTACGTTTAGTGTACAAATTAAAAGATCTTTAGATGTGATCACTATAGATACTAATGTCTAATGTGCTAATGCATTACACAGCTAGATGATAACTACATTAAATATTGAGTATAATGTACCTTTAAATCAGGGTAGAATCGTGTATAACAAAGCAGCAAATTAAAGTTTCTCAACTTAGAAACTACCATTATTCTTTCATTGTTAATATTCCATGCAACTATTCTGCAACACAGTGAAGAACAAGAGATCAGTGAAGAGAAAAACGAGTGACACAACCGTTGAGGTACATCTGCAGCTTAGCTTAACAATTAAACTAGTGGGTGTGGCTGGGACGAGCTGTAATATATCCACGTCTCGATGATTGATCCTTAAGTCGGATCTGAAGCCTGAATTTGATCACCTTAATACCTCTAATCAGGGATAATACTTAGTATACTTTCTTATTATTGTGTATTAATTCCAGTTGCAGTGGTAGAGAGAGCCCTATAGCTTCCGAGTATGGGTGGTGTCCGATAATTGACTCTAATTCGGCAACTTTTAATTAGATTAGACATTCCACAGCGTTTCGACCACAATGGCAGCTCGACTGCCGAGAAAGTGTCATGAACAAGAAAAGGAACCCACAAGTGTATATGATGGACATTACCTAGGTTAGTGGTAACAAACACACACTGTTATCAATCAGGAAATATTTTAATCTTAATTAATGTATAGAGCTAGATGCAAATAATAATATCATGTTTGTATTAGTTTTAATTAAAGAACTTTTATTTATGCAATACATTATGGCAACATTATTTCTGCATTGGATATAAATTTGAATTTCTTAATCAGGCTTATCCCCTTCATTCTCATATTACATGTATTATCAAGTTTACAGTAAAGTTTGAGAGGTGTCATCACTGATTGAATATTTGGGAACATGCTTCAATTCTGTTAGACATAAAGTTATTTTCTACAGATGTATTATAATAAAGAGCTTGATTTCTATGCTAATGATGGTATATATCTCATTCTTGTTTTCTTTAAGAATTGATTTGTGTACCACCATGACACAAAAAATCAAGAACATTTGATCTCTGTACCTTTACCATCCATATGATACTTGTATGCCATAGACAAAGAAACCTTATAATATAGTTATATAGGCTAAGTATTTCATATATTTGTGTTGTCAACTATTCTGGTTATACTGGCACCCCCATACTTTACTTACTATAGATATCATGTATAAATACACTGTGTGTGTGTGCACTATGTTTTGATAATTTTATCTACTAACAGTGTATATTAATAATAATTATAGTTGATATCACCAACTAATGAATGACAAACCATTTTCAGGTGTTTACTAAGAACATTCAACTATATTCGTTTTCTGTTTGTTTTTTAAACTCTGATGTTACAGTATAATAGTATAGGCATGTTTCCTTCTAATATGTACTGTATTATATGCTCCTGTAAGACCGATAATGTATATTACATATTTTCATGTTTCTACTATTAGTTATGTTGGTCAAAGCACGAGAGAAGAAATTTAATATCACTTGCATCCAAAGTAGCTCACTGGCAAGTGAGAATAGTATAATTCAATGGAATCCTGTTCGTCTACTTGATCATGGAGCTTACGAAGGTTTTGCAGTGTTAATTTCTACCTACGATAATGACGATTGCTTACAGAAGATATTGCAGAAGTGTTCATCTCAATCCTGTGTAGCTTGTATAGTAGTCAATCCAGATGAAAAATCTGAGCTATTAACAACAACTATTGATTTGATGCAATACAACATTCCAATTTATGTTGTCAAAAAGACAGATGGTAGACGTATCCATGAATTATGCCTTTCAGAACGTAATGTATTTGTAAAAACGGAAGAATTCTCTGAACCTCAAAAGCAACATAACTCTCGTTTCTCTAGTGAGTTTGAATAAAACATGTCTACAGTAGACATAATTTATTAAATGGATGTTTAATGATTTAAAATTTTAGAAGCTTACATTGTTTTACATAAAACCTCTCCTTACATAAAGGAATATTATTGAGTAATCCTAGTATATGTTATAAAGCTATGTACATAATATGAAGAAAGTAGTGTGGATGTTGCTATCATAATAGAATGTGACATCATATAACTAAACACTGCCATACAGTTAATGCCATAATTACACTAAAAATATGTGTTGATGTTTACTTCAGTAAAGAAATGTGTACGTATATGTTGGATCATGGTAACTCAAATTTGCCCCTTAATTACAATAACCTAGCTATTTGTAATGGTATGTATCACATTTGAAACAAAGTTCAATGACATTACTGCATTGAGTTGGAAGCAGTGTTGTTTAGCAGCACACTTTTGATTCAACATGTAAGATAGCTCTGAGAGCCAGTAAATTATTTTGTGTTGAACTCCTAAGGCAGTGCTAATAATTATTTTAGTTTTAGTGTGTCTGTAGATGATTTGTTTTTTGTAAACTTTTTTCACATAGAGTTCGGTAAACTTCTGACCCGTCAAACCAAACTACCTGATCGGCTGATTAACTATATTGGGGAGAGTTGGAAGTCATACGTTTCATGTGAACGAGCCAAATACATCTTTGTTCAAATTATTCTTCATCTACAGAAATATGAGGATGAGGTGAACAATATGAAAATTGGAATTCGTTTATTCCATACCATCGCTGTTAATTTAGGCTACAATATTCATGTGGCTATGTCTTATTAGCAATTAGAATGTACTATCACTAAGCAGTAAATAAAAGGATTTTACCAAGGAAATTGGCTAATAGTTAATTAAAAATAATATTGTGCAGAATTTGTGCTAAATATAATTATCATTAACAGTACTCTTATGTATAGGTAAAAGTGTATTTAACACACACTACTAAAATAATTATATCACACTTAAAAGTAATTGAAGTCAAATGTTTGAGATAAAAATCATGAATATCTGCAAATATAGTTATCATGTGTTCAGATAATTGAAAACATAGACTGTGTTTATCATGATGGTTGATAATATTGATTGCAATAAACCGAATATTTCAAACCCACCATCTTGTACACCTGATATAGATAAACAGTGCACAAAACTAACCATTGTACAATAATATAGTTATTATAAAAGACACAGATGTGTACTCAGAAATTAGAGAATGCTTGTAACTACATTGCAAAAAAAATTGTTAAAATAACTAATTTATTGGTAAGTACAGTTGCAAGGAATAGTGGAAATAGTAATTTATTTGGTTGTGTAGGTTGTTATTTCTGCATTGTGATATATGTACATACAATTATAATCCAATAATTGTAATTCCAATTTCCCTATTGAGTTTAATAGATATACAAAAAATATTAAATTAAATCATTGTAGAATTCCAAACCATTTTTGTGCATCTAATATGAAATAGTAGGCATGATAATTGATTATAATAATTGTTATCAGCAGATAAGGTGATATGATTTCTAATTATTATGTAACAAGCATGTCAATATCTTAAAGTAAACAACCAATCTGTTTTTACGGTCAATTAATGGGCATGGTGTTTAATAGAATGCACGATCAACCAGGTGGAAGAAAACTGCATGCTTCTAGCTTGCATAGAAACTAGAACTATAATAGCTTTTGTATCTGAAATATTATATTTCAAACTTTGTGCAAGCTCCTTTAAAAGGTAAGAAGAGTACATAATGAAAATAATAACTTTCTTCTGGAAATATTGGTATATAGACATCCTGCAGTGTCAAAATTACTACTCGCACGTGTTCATGTGCTCATCCAATAGGCCCCGCCTCATTTGAATTTAATTATTAATTGTAATTAATTCTTGGCAGGAATTAATTTTGGCGATTTTTATAAATTCGGCAAATCGCCAAATTTTATCCTTCGCCAAAACTACCTGCTATACGGTATTAGGTTGTTGTAATTCAAGCATGAGAAAGTCAGCCATGATTAATAATTAATAAATTTTGGACACCAGAAAGCAATTATAGAGATACCTTTTTCTCTATACATGTACATCGTGTTTACTATCCCAATAGTGATATTGCATGTTCACAATATTATAATATAAAATGTTTACTAGAGTTTGTCTTTTCTATTGCATTAGAATGACTTTGCTGCGGTACAATGTAACTGTTAGCTACAGTAACTAACACTCCTCATTCCCATAGCACTGCAAAAATACAATTGTTAAAATAACCAATTTATTGGTACATATAAGTACAGATGCAAGGAATACCACAAATTGTTTCACAGGTTGTTATGGATATACATGTAATTATAATCCAATAATTGTAATTTTAATATCTTAATAGATGTACAAAAAAGTAGAATAGGTATTTTAATTGAGCCATTGTTGGTTTCAAAACCTTCTTTGTGCTTCTAATATATATATGAGGCATGATAATTTGTACATATTTTTCAATTTATTTTAGTACAAAGTAGCTATGGCATTAGATGTATCAACTAATTGTTAAACCCTTGTAACTGCACTAACCAATATATTTGTTATTTTAACAATTCTATTTTTACAAAGGAAACAAATTCATTACACTGTGAAAATGAATGGGTTATTTTAGCCCTCATTTGGTTACACAAATTCCATTTTCTTCTGAGACTATAAAAATCAATGCTGCTTGCTTGCTTTGTTAGGCAATTAATGTTTACGAGTAGTAATTTATTTCTTTTGATCTTGATCTATATCGACTAGTATATAATGTACATGCCATAAAAAAGAATGGTAACAAAAACAGTACAATGCACGTGTACTTTTAACAGATCGTATGGAAATTCCATAGTAGTGACGTACATGTGCTGAGTCTCAAACATCTGTAGAGTACAATGGATGTTATTTGCTATTATAATTGCAAATTCTTGTACATTATTACTCTGGAATGATCAAGTACCATTTGTTGCTTTCGCAGATGTTAGAATGGCAATACTAATAATACACCACATGTTGTACTTATCATACTATGTTTCAGCAAGGTTTTCATTGAATAGCATCATGCGTTTTAAGATCTTTGCCAGGTCATCCTATGATTGCTTTCTAGTGTGATTTTATTGCTATCTTCAATTATGTGCATTGCATATGTGATTATGTAATTTTTGGAGAACTATCGATTAATAGGCATGTTGCATAAAAGGAATTAGCTTGTACATGTTACACGAGAAACCTTTAAAAACAAATAATTACAATAGGCTGTTGTGTTTTAGCAACAATTATAGATTTTGATTTCAGAAAACTAGCAAAGTTTATTTATCAAAAAGCTGGGTGGTATTTAGAAATATGGAAGTAGTAAAGCTCCAGCAATTGGCAATATTGTGAAAATGTTCGGTTGGATAGTGTGCACATGATTTGCACATACGCAAATAATTACTGTGCTGTCTGCTGTAACCTTTCCTTATACCACAGATGAACACGGTTAATCTCTAAGCATTCTAACATTAGTGACAGCAGCTAGTGTGGTTTGGACTACTTCAAATCTAATACACTGTACGAAGTAGTAGTTGGTTACAGGAGTTTCATTGCAATTCCATTTTTCTCAATGCTGATTTGCTATCCTATGCAATTTATAGCTCATTTGATCTTGATTTATATCGTCTACTATGAAGTACATGTCTCAATAAGGCATATGATACCAAACATATTAATACAATGTAGCTATATATTATGTAGCACATTTCAGTACTTGAATAATTATAAAATGTATGTGGTATATATATATTTATTTGCTTACATCTTTGTTTACAGGGCCGAAGGAACAACTATAATTACAACATGACTGATGTAATTACTCACTTGTTTTCTGATGAAATTTTTATGAACAGTTTTTCTGTCACACTTCCTGTTTATGTGTACATATTAGCTCACATAGTGAGGTGAGTTAAGGGATTTAATACATGAACAAGTTGAGAAAAATTATCCCCATGGTTATTTTGTAATGATTATCATTCATTTAATTATCGAGAAGACTCTTTCTAGTGGCTGTAGACAATGATCCATAATATGATGCAGTAAAAACAGTTTAGTTTTTCAATTAATACATCAATTGCAAGTCAATATGTAATAATACGTATATACATAGCATCACATTCACGCCTTTAATTGCTGAATTAAAATGTCAAAGAGTAAATGAGGCTAGTTTCTATTCTTATCATGGTGTTATTCAATGGTGATGTATATTATTACAAGATGACTGACATGATGTCTGACAGCTTTGACAATCAGTATTCCACAGTTTACAAGTCCCAGTATTAATTAAAATAAGACTCTGAACTGATAACATCCATTATAAGAAGAATATGCACAAAGAAGCAAGAATTATATTATCAGCACTTCACATCAGAAGATATGATGTATATAACATGCAACAATTAAATATTTAAAAGCCTTTCATGCTTATATGTTCGCTAGTATACATGTTGTTTACTCAAATAACTATGATCTGAACAAGCCTGAAAAATAATCCAAATTCTCATTGCGCTCAAACTACAAATAGCTTCTGACACTATTATTTACTGAGCTAATTGTTTGTTCTGTGTGAATGATTTAGCTCATTTACTAACTACTTACTAGTGGTAGTACTGTGAGTATGTTTGTCATTGCAAACATATAGCTAAGTTCTAGAATCTGCGCAATTTTAATGTGTAGAAATTGAAAAAAAAGAATTCACTACAAAGTAATAATTATTAGTTTAATAATCCTTACAAGGCAAAGATTGATGTGGTAGTGTGCTTGTTTGTAATGTGTGTGCTTATGTACCTGTTAGTTAGTGAATTACAAAAATTTCACAACTAAAATTGAAAATGTTAGCACTCTGATCAAGCAAAACACAGAATTGAAATAAAATGAGTAAAACAAGTTTATGAAGATTATTTGGGTTAAAAAGGTATTACATTTTAACCCCTAATACATACTTGACATTATTTCTTTTTTTATATTTCACCAAACAAATATATTGCAAAAACCAAACATTTCGATAGCTAACTGCTATCTTCTTCTGAATCAGTGGTATAATAATAAACATACATGCATCCAGAAATATACCAGAGTTTGAAGAAGACCACGTCCACAATAACGAGCCATCCCCACCATGCAACTGTCAATCACAGTCGAGCTGAGACAAAATCAAGACCTCGGGACAACTACGCATGATGTTATCATGTCATGTGTCATATCATGTACTGTGGTGCATGATATGATGTATGCCATTTAATATAAAAAAAGAATGTGTTTATTATTATACCACTGAAAAAGATAGCAGTTAGCTATTGAAACGTTTGGTTTTTGTAATATATTTGTTTGGTAAAATATAAATATAAAAATAATGTCAAGTATTAATACACCCAAACATTCAGGACTCTACAATATGATCCCCTAATACATAGTTACTGTTGTTGGATCACTTTGGAAGTATTTCCAGATAGCTCATACTAGTAGATGGTTATTCTCAGAGAGAAGCCCAGCAATATCGAAATGTTGAAATTTAAACATTATGCAGAACATACTAAAGGCCGTCTTGGTCAAATTATAACCATGCCAACCACAAAATAACAGTTCCACTTTAATTTTGTATGTTTTTATCATCTTGCAAAAAAATCACGTTTCTGTACAAATCACTATAGTTTGTTACGTAGTACGCAGACTTGATTTCAGTAACAAGAGTAACTATTTCCCTATACTTTTTTTTACTAAACCACAATGGCAAAGGTTCTGTTCAACATGCAAATCAAGCTAATTAGGTAGTACATAATTATGAAAAATAGTGAATTCAAGGAAACTTCTGCAGCCACATTTCAGTCTATTAACAAAAATTGCTTCTAATATAATGCAATCTACGCTGTTGAACAATGTAATATGCAACAAAAGGAAATTTTATTTCCGAACTTACTTTGACACATAATTATAAAATGCATATTATACATCATATCTGCTGATGTTAAGTGCCATAGACTGCTTTGTGCATGTTATCTTATCAGTTCTTATGTAATTTATAGTAGGAGAAGTCCTGATACGTAAACTGTGATCGACCCTCGCCTGCATAGGTGGAGCAGAGGGTTACTGTATTAAATCATAGTGTCTGTTCTGTCTGTTGGCAAAATTCCATTAACATTAGCACTTTCAAAATATTGCCAGCAGACTTCAAATCATACAAGGATCAAAAGTAACAACAGGCATTTGTTAAAACCTTTCCGTTTTAAAGTTATGACAATTCTTGTATATCACGGTTGCTGTATTGCAACTTTCATAACTGTCTGGTAGTAAAAGAGCACAGCTCATCTTGCTTAAAGCCTATCGTTGTCAAATCACAGCTTGAAATGAAGTACAATTGAAGTAGTGGCTGCTACAACTTCGAGCTGGCTCTAAGGTTTTTGCCATGACTGCCAATTTCTAGCACCTCCCATTTCATAGTATAGTAATAATGTCAAAAAGAGAGTGGAATACCGGACAACGAAACAGTAAGTGAAGAATGAAATCAAGGACACTGTGGAACAGCAGAGGATGAAGTCATATATTTAATTTTTATACGTAATAACAGAATCAACAAATTTTAGAAATAAAATTTTAATAAATTAAAATAATGAATCATAATAGTATTAATTTAATGAAGTTAAAATTGAAAATGAATTTTTTTTGTGTTTAACATATTATCATATACATATTATGTATGTGTATAAATTTACAACTAAACACAATTACTGTCTCCACTTGCACAAAATATAGATGGTAAATTGTGTGTATCAAATTTTCAAAGTTAGGTACTCAAAAAAACATTTTTGCAAAAATCCACATACGTACAAAGAAGCAACAATATTTTTTCAGTTATAAAGTATTAAATTGATGGACCAATGACGGTATTGTTTCTCTAAATTGTTTTTGTAGTAATGAGGAAATATATATTTGTCATGATGGAAATACACGTAATGCTATTGACAGAGTCATGCAGAAATGTGGTGAATTAGTCAAGCTAAAACCACAAAAGGTCATGGAAACCATTGCACAATACAGGTATGTATGTATTGGTAGTACAAAGGACACACATATGTATGATACTTTGAAAGGAAGCTTAAAACAAGTATTAGGGAGATTTGGAATTCTTTTGGTTTCATTTTCTTAGTATATAGGTGTCAGCACAAACAGTTTCACTTAGAAAGGCAACTAAAGGTTCATTTTAAGACATGATTTATTTTTTGACCCTTCATATTGATATCACTGCATGGGAATTTATACATGTACGTGTAGCCAGAGCTATCCCCATATATATTATGTTTATATTGTTTCCATAGGGGTAATGTACATATATAAAAATTACGATTATAACAAGGTAATTATATTAAGGAAACGTATCCCTATAATTGCTTTATGTTGACTATATATCAATCATTGCTGAACACTAATGTATCTACTTTCCTGTGTACTTGACCTGAAGAAGTAAGTGTAACTGTAGTCTAAGTGCACAAAAACTGAGTACTCTCTTGAGGTGCTAAATGATGACTTCCTCATATCTGAAACTCAAAAACTTGTTATACTTACTTGTTAAAGATTCCTGCATCATCTTTATACTGTTTCTCTGCTGTATACAACAGTTATTGGTATTCATTGCAGTCTTCTTGCTGGTCTGTAGCTTGAGCATGTATTCTTTTATGTGCCATGCCCATTATTTGACCGAGCGCCCCTGAATGACGCAACTTCCTTACCGTAATTCAGCATACTCGTGCAAGTGAAACAATCATAATGATATATATATATAATTATATATATATATATTTATATAGATTCAACCTTGTGAAAGCAATTATAGGGATGCCCCTGCAGACCATAATTTTTATATTTCATTGTGTTGCACATATGTTTGTATAATGCAAAGTCTGTTCACCTTCATAATGTCCTCAAAATTAGGATAATTATAATGACTTTATAAGTATTACTGTGTATAGTTTAATTTCATTAAGGTTAATACATGATTATACTGTAACTCAATAGTGATATGTGACATACACAAGAAAGGTAATTCTATTAAAATTGTGAAGGTAAAAAGATTATCAGGGATTTCAAACTAAAGTTATGAATTTTGCCTCTGGTCATGGTGAAGGTGAATATACCTTTTTATGGCCCGTAGGGCCATCCCTATGATTGCTTTCCCACGGGTTCGAACTATAATTAGATGTATATTTATTTTCTTGTGTCCACTTCATGAGTATGTGTTGTATACGTAGTTAAGGAAGGTGCGTCATTCCTGTGGGCTCGGTCAATTAATGGGCCTGGCGTGTAATAGAACGCGCGCTCGAACTCAAGAGAAAGAAAGCTGCTTGACAGTGCTTGTAGCTTACATAGAATTAGAAAATGGAACTACTACATGTAGCTAACTATTCTACCTGAAATATATTCCCAAAGTTCTACAAGATTCTTTAAAGAGTAGATAATCAAAATAATAACTATAATAGGCTGTTGTGTTTCAGGCATGATAAAGTCAGCCATGATTACTGAATGCTGGACACCATAAAGCAATCATAGGGATACTTTTCTCTCTATATACAATTGTTAGTTAAGGATGTTTCCTCATTTTGGGTATTATATGAGCTAAATAAATTAACAGCGGTGGTATAAGCAGGTGCTGAATCTTTGAGTTTGATATCAGCAATTATGTGGGTACATTTTGCTCACATTTTTAGACCAGAGAAAATCAGTGGGGCACTAAAGACAAGGTGGAAGAATGTTGGGAATTCTTTCTTGGATCTTCTACACCATTGGACACTCAAAAAGCCAGAACTTCCTTGTGATTTCTTCTCTAAAGCTATTCCAATGAGTGAGCTTGTGCACTATTTTATTTATTGTCTAGCTAATTGAGATAATGCCTTTTATAATGACATGGTATTTTATTTTAAAAGACAAATATGATATGTAATTATATATATATATATACACTTCCTTCGTGATCATATTTGTCTTTAAAATCAGAATACCATGCGACTATAAAAAGGTATTATCTAGACAATAAGTGAAATGTAATGTACAAATGTAATGTATGTATTTGTATTCTTCAACTAAAACAATTCTTATAATAATTATAATGGGTGTCAAATATTGATGATGATCCACATTAATAATTAAAATTAATGACGCTCATAATTTTTTATATGGGTAAAATTGCTTGACATGGCCAATTCAGTTTTCATCAGTAGTTTTCCTGTACATTGGCAGTACATTTTTCTATGGTGTTCAACGGAGATTCTGAAACAGCAGTCTATTAATTATTTAACCACACATTCTCAAAATATACAACAGAAACTGATGTAACTCAGTGTATACTATGAATACACAGACTGTCGAGATAATTGCCATAGCGGCAAACTTTAACTGATATTTTTATTTTAATACTATTCTATTGCTGTAAATAATATTCTAAATCATTGTTGTGTTTTATCTTTCTTTGATGATTCTTCGCCTGATTTTACTTCTCTCTACCTACCTACTCAGTTAGCTCAGTATAGATTTGACAGATTAGAATTACCATCGAATGAAAGTAACATACTGAGAATTTATAGGGACATAGAGGAAGTGGTATTTACATGCTCAGGACCAAATTGAAGACATACAGACTGGACATTACTACACTCAGTAAGTGTATGTATCAAACAGGAGCTTTTGTTGTCAAAATATCTCACTTCAGCCCAGAAACCTTTGCTTTCCCTAGGTTAGTGCAGCCTGACTAACCTCTGGTGCTGCAGCATCCTGCAAAACTCTATTAATTTTACAATACTGGATACAGTGTAGCTAGGCCTTCATTCTGTGACAGAAATAAAAAAAAAAACTTTCTACTCTCAAACAAGCAAACAGGGGTTCTTAACTCTGAAGACTGAGCAGGTAGATGCAAGATTTGATGAAGATTCGTCAAAGTATACCGAGTTCAATCTCATAACATCAGTTTTTATTGTGATTTTTGGGTTTGTGGTTGAATAATTAATTAGCTTCACCTGAGAAGGACATTAGATTGAACCATTGATTGTAATGAATGATTACTACACTAAGTTATTAATCCTTGCCTGCATAGGCAGAACAGAAGGTTATTGTAATCATAGTGTGTCTGTTTGATTGTCTATTCACAAAGTTCCAGCGAACCTATGAACATTAGCACTTTGAAAATACTACTAGCAGACTTCAAGGATCAAAATTAACTACAGGGTTTGGTAAAATCTTTTGGTTTTAAAGTTATTACAATTTATGTAACTCACGCTTGCCGTTCAAGTTCACAGCTTTCATCATGATGTCTGGAAGCAAGAGTTCACTGAAAATCGTCTTGTTTGAAGGCTATAGCTGTCAAATCATAGCTTGAAATCAAGTACAATTGAAGTGGTGGCAGCTAAAACATTGAGCTGGCACAAAGTTTTCTGCTGTGACTGTCAGTTTCTAGCCCCACCCATTTCATTTCATGCACATGATTGCACCCACAAAACTAAACACTGCATTTCTTATACTAGGAATTATGTACTCTGGGTAGGACTTGGAGTGTAAGTTGTAACACACACATATAATAAATCCCAGTTTAATAATTATAATAACTATTATTACAGTTAAGCAATTATTTTCTTGTCAGTAATCATTCTTGTTTAATCACACTTGTGGCAAGGGTTCTGCACATTGAGTGCATTCATTTAGTACTTTAATTCAGATTTTAAGATCAGTAGTTTTACTTGAATTTTCTTATTTTAATTTAGTTGTTATTGCGCAGACAATATTGAAAGAAGCTGGTGGATTGAAAAGTGAACTTCAAAAACAATGGGGAACTCATTTATTGAAGGTTAGCTGCAGCACATTTTACCACTACTATTTGACTACTTTGATATCTTACATAAATAATAGTCATTACCATTACAAATCATTGGTGACCCCAGAGGTATGCTCTGTAGTCCCCGGGTTTCTAGCTCGGTAAGACCATATTTTCTTTCATGTTTTGTTAGTCTACAATTAACATACAAGATGGGGTCATTCTTACCATTTTCTTGTTCTTGTTCCCTTGTACCGTGAACTCATGTCTGTTTTAAAAGCTTCTTTGGCTGATTTTATTGCTCCAGAGGATTATATTCAATCTTCGTTGTCAATCAGCTAGAATTGGGCTAAGACGAGAAAGAGTGGGGGTATTTCTGACCACTCAGTACTTCTGTTGCATTCTTGCTGTTGGACTGTTTTTTTTTGTTATGAATGTTGCTCGAACCTTCGGGCCTGTAGAGATCAGCTTGGGCTGACCTGCAGTTTGCATGATTTGCGCAAAGTAAACCCTTTATAACTGCTGGATATATTACAACACATAGAATTACAAAGAAAGCAATAGCTGCTTTATAAAGAATATCTTGAAAACGTTCGTATTTATCACCTTCAGATGTGCTCTACTTCAAAGCTTATACATCAGTCTTTGAATGCAAACTAAATTTGCACTTGCAAGTTTTGATGCTAGTTTTTTTGTATTATGTGTTACTGTCCATATTATGCAAGCTGAAATAGCATGCAAAAGCTCGTTGGGATAGTAGTAACTGATAACAGTGGAGGGGCAACACATGTATATGCTGCACCAGAGGAGGAGCAGAACTGGATGGCAGCAGCTGTGGCTGCATAGAATGTCACCTTTGTGAAAAATATCAATATAGCATATTCATTTGCTACACAAAGGCATTTAGTTCATAACTGGGAATTTTAGAATTGGTAATTGAGAGACAAAACTTTGTCTTTTTAGGAGCTACATTTTCTTACCTTGCTGTTTATTATGCATTGTGGTTTAGAGGATGTCTATTGTAGTATGACATCATTAACCACAGTGTATAGGTTTGAACCAAGTCTTTGACATGTATTCAACTATACTCCCACTCAGTGTTAAAGTCGTGGCTGTTTCACACCTCATTTTGCTCTGTCAAATATCTTTAATTTAGCACCTCGTGTATGCTTGTATGGTATATTCATTGAATTCACTTGAAACCTATGGTATACTACATATTTCTAACTATTATATATATATATATATATTATGTATTGTCTAATAAATATTTTCTATCAATGACATTTGGGAATACTTATTTTTCAATCACATTTCATACTTGTGGTGAGGGTATTAATATTAATTGCCCTTGGTATGCTACAAGTAGACAAAATGTGTGAGTAGGTAATCAGGTTTGAGCTTCTAAACACTGAAATGCAAACACAAACAGACTTATGGTTTTTTAAACTTTTACTATAAAAACTTCTGTATTTTTCCCTTCTGTAGTATGCTGATAAGATTAACTACTGTCAATGTACATCAGCATCAAGCCACATTCAGGGGTTAGAAGAAGGATTGCAGTTTCAAATCATGATAAGATCTACATCAGACTGTTACTTCATGCCAAAACATCTTAAAGATCTTGTAAATCCTGGAAAAAGAGTCTGTACACTTCTTGAAGCAAGGTAAACTATGGATGAATTTGTAATTGAGCAATTCCTTGTCATACCATTACTGAAATATTAACTATGTTAAGAGAAACAATTTTATTACAATCACAAAAAAGAGTACATTTGGTAGTCAAGTATGTGAATCAATTATGGCAATATTCACTGAATGTAGGACACACATTCTTTCTAAATACAGCACTATATATGTAATGTAGTGTTGTAATCATTAGCGATAACAAAACCTAATGGTATTTTTGTAAAGTGTTAAACATCAATATGAAAACTGGAATAGCTGGATTTAAACAGGTGTCTCCATTCGCTGGACTGGACTACCAGACTGAACTACAAATTAATTAATGCGAGGGCATAGTGATACTAATAAGTTACTGCCTACTAATTTTAAATGATATTTAGAGCTGCATGTGCTTTAAATAAGTTTGATCACAAGTGTGTCTGCCGCTCAGTAAACAGGGAGGCATGTGTTTGTTGTGAGCATGCAAATAAGCAAAGCTAACAACTCAGCAGTAGTTAATTGGTTTCTATGTCAGCAATGTACCTTGAAATTGGTTAGTACTATAATTATATATAAGATACCTCAATGTTCTCACTAAAAACAATAGAATGGAGTCTGCTTTATCATCAACCACAACTATCAACAAATACCACTTCCACCCCACCAATGTCTTCCACCACTTCTCTCTCACTGGAAGCAATCTTGAAATTATGTCTGCTGTCCAGTCAAAAGTGGTTACTGTGTTGATATTCTAATTTTACAATTTATATTTTGAGCAGAAGTAAATTGTAAAAGTGTACAATTCAGTTCAGCTACAGCAATGGAGTGAGAGCAGAGTCCCAACAACTTCCAGTTTGGGCGACTGGTGTCACAGCTAAAATCACAACCTTTCTACTTATTTACTGTAGCTAAGAACAATCTTTGCTTCTGGGGGCTGTCCAGGAGCTGAAACAATTTCCCCTTCTGTCGACCGAAGTATCCTACTTTTAGCCTACATGTATATTCCTTGAAGTATTGGTAATCAAGCTTATTTTTCAGAATGACATTGATACTCTCATTTGCATTTTTAGTGAAGGGTTCATGTGGACAGCCTAAACCGCACTCCTCTTGAATGGGCCACAACATGTAATCACGAATTGCACTTAACTTGTTCACGTCGAACCAAATGATGAAGCTGTTCATTTGAATAGTACTTGATACCGGGCTGCCTAGCCATGACTCCATTACAGCATCATGTTTTCTCTGTAGCTTGTCATCATCTTGAGCATCAACAAGCCTATCAATACACATATCACTGACTTGCATACCTAATACACCAAGTCAGTTGGAATGAAGAACTGCAGACACCTCATAATAATCTTTTTGAAAGCTTTTCCTAATGCTTGTGCTAGCACCTGCTCTCCAAATGCTCTGATTCCTTGTAACTAATGCAAGAAATCTGTAATAAGTATCGATGGGACCTCCAAATGTAACTCTGCTCACTTGCATGTGTTATATTTTAAGAGTTTTCTTTGCACAAATTAATTAAGAACCATACAGTAAGAAACAACACACCATATTCTGACCATATGCCACACACCCATCCAATTAGTCATAGTCAACCTTACAAAAATTAATAATTACAAGGATACACTTGAACATTACAGTGATTTGTGCATGTCGTTTTCAAATGCATCAAGAGAGCAAATGATCAATGATACATACAGATGTATGCAAGCATGTTATACAGTTTACAAAGAGACATGACATGGACAGAATATAATACATGTAATGGCTATATACAAAGGGAAGTGTACACAGAGAATGATGGCTACAAAGTACCCACATCACTGTTGTCTAGATGCATATTACTTATGATCAGGAATTCTATCCATCATTTCCCATCATAAAAATTCAAAGGATAATAAAAATGTTCTTTCCAACATGGTCCAAGCCATGCAAGTCAATTGAGAGCCAATGCTTGAACAGGGCTTACAATAGAGCATGTTTCATCTGAAGTTGCAGGAATACAGTTTGAGCTGTTATTTATAATGAAGCCGGAGCAAATGTACAAGTTGTTGCCACCAAGGGTTAAGGCCTGTTTTATAGATGCTACAGAAACATTACGATCCTGGTGTAACCCTGTAAGTTGAGAAGTGTTGGTTTTTTTCACAGGTGATGCGATGGAACAAACAGGGAGTAGACATCACATGGAGTTACCGCCGACTGTTCGTGGAAACAAGTACGTTGTTGTGTTGTAGATTATCTACCCAAATGGGTTGAGGCTTACCACACCTCAGTTTAAGCCATTGTGACCATAGCACAGCTGTTGTTGACCTCAGATTGAGGAGCTAACTTGCTTTCTAGCAGGTAGTCAAGACATATGCAACTTGTGTTACGAAAAAGGTGAATACCATAGCCTATCATCATCAAACAGATGGTTTGGTTGACAACTTCAATCGCATCTTAATGAAGTAACAGGGAGGTACTGTCAGAAGTTCGGGTCTGATTATTTACAATGATTACTATATACCTCCCAAACCAAAAGCCATGACAGTACCAGAGAATCACAATCTTTTTCTGACAGAGGGAGATGGAGTCATGGTATATTTGCCGCATGAGACCACCAAAAAATGCCGATAGATTGCTAGGCCCTTCTTGGGACCCTGCAAGCTTTTAGAGAAGCATCCAAATGGAATCACAGTTCAGCCTGTTGGTCAACCTAAAGGTCCTTCAATTTGAGTGAATTTCGATCAAATTACTGGTTGTTCTAAGGAGTTACTAAATATCGTCATGGCTAGCCATTATCATAAGTCAACATAACTACTCAATATCTTTGTTTTTTTATTGTATATATACGTATATCAGTTTATTTCTTTTGGCCAAACAGTAGCTTGAGGATGTGAGGAGCGGAAGTGATTAGTAAATAAAGCAACACTAACATTTGGCATCACGAACGAGAACGAAAAGTGTATGCAATAGCCAAGAGACAAGAATAGTCATTAATTTTAATAATTGATTATTTAGTATCACCTAAAATGTAAATTGTATGTTGATCCTTGTCTGGTGTAGATGCCATAATTATTATAATGCGTAGGTTATACTGTAACTAAAAATGAATGTGGGGGTTGCCCTGACAACTAAATATTCATACACTTGCCTTGCTGTCTTCCTGCATTTAACCAAACATGTTGTTTGTATTAATTGGTTTTAGTAGCAACTCTTCTTCCAGTAGTCCAGTCCAGTACTCCAATGCGAATGGAGACACCAGATGTGAAGCCAAGACCTTTGAAATGCTAGTCAGATGCATTATCATCTGAGCTACTAAAGCAAGGTAGAGGAAAAGCATTTCAAGGAGAATGTCTACTACTATAAGTCAAGAAAATCTCTCTACACAAGCAAATTCAATAGTCTAATATATCCTCATATATCCTAATATATCCTTAACTGCTACAGTAATATAGTTATTGGTGCATCATTGCCGGCTTGCTGTTTGCTTCAGATGTACTATATAGCTATACAAATATAATACTTAATAACTAAAGTGGATGTTTGTCAAATGTTCAGGTTATGGTAATAATGACGTGACTCAAAATTTAGCACTTGCAACCTTGCAAATGAACATTTATGAAGCAATTATACTGTAAGAATTTAATTTTTAAAAGCCCCTTCCACCTCTTTGGAAACATTTTGTCCATCTTCAAGATGTTTAATTATAGTTATAGTGTACTGAGCAAAATGCTATAGCTGTAATTAAAATGTCAATTCATTACTTTTACCACACTAATACAATGCATAACAAAAGGCAGTTAACTAGTATTTGATTTTGTATACATGCAGGAATGTTTTACTAACACTTCCAAAGCAACTAGAGTACGATTGGAAAACTGATTTTTTGGCAGACTTTATTACGCCCTTATGTACATCATATTGTGATGTACTGAAAGACACAAACTACACAAACTTGAGTGCAGTTTCTACTCAAGGACACTGGAGAGGCATGATTACTGAGGTACTGTCTTTATTTATTTGTTATAAGTACAAGAATAATAAAAAACATCCTCAATAAAAATGAAAGATGTCAAAACCCAAAAAGCAAAGTTAGAAGGCTAACATAGTACCCAAAATTAAACAAACCACATCCATATAACGCTACATAAGTATTTACACTGTTATATAGCAAAATACAAAGAGCTGTACTTATGTAGGGTTATATGGAAGTGGTTACTTTAATTTTGGGTACTATGTTAGCCTCCCAACCTTGTTCACATGATTTTTGGGTTTTGACGTTCCTACATCTTATTTCATTTTTATCGAAAATGTTTTTTTTATTATTGTTTCCATTGTTTTTGTTTTTTTCTCAATGGTGTGAATATGTTTTTGTAGATTGCGGAAATACTGGTGTAAGTTATGTATCATACAAAATCATTCAATCATACATGCATATACATCTATTATTTATGAATTGATTATCATTTAGAGATGATATCTATTCTCTATTTCACTTACAGCACTGTCTGCAGGCCTAAAAGTTGTAATGTCAGTCACTATGTCAAAAATTCATTATTCTAATGCTTATCATAGCATATAATATTGTTATACATGGCTTTAATATTCATGATATTATTGTATTCATTAATATAAAAATGTATTAGCTCACAAATGTTTCTGAGTATACAAATGCGCATTAAATTCCATGTGGCTCGATTAATGAATACATTTATAGAAACGGCATCCAATTCGAGATCAAATCTTTGTAGTCATTGAGACTGTCTTCTTTTATAGTATCTGACGATATCATTTTGCTACCAGTAGATGAGAATTTTACTATGAATGCAACTAGAATGGTGCTAGAATCACTGTATTAGTCCAACAAACAAAAAAAAAGATTTTTCTGGAAAGTACTGATTAATAATAATTATGATGAAGATTTTGCCAGTTTTGCCACTCACCAGTTCTCTACCTTAATGACAGTCTTTGGTCATCTAAATGGTGTTGTAGTTATAAAAACACTAGATATGAATAGGCATGTGTGTATATATTAAAACGTATCTGTATTGAAATGTAAGGGCGCCCATCTTTTTTCATGCCATCCCTACATAGAGAGCACTACTGTACTCTCTGATTATTATTGTTAGGGAGCTTGGGATAAATATTTAAAGATCTCTCTAAATCCAGTTTTTATCTTCAGGGAATTGGATTTATTATTGCTGTTGAAAAATTCATGAAAAACAGCAATTGTAAGGAGTCATTTACTGACACATGTTTCAAGTGGCTGAAGCTGCTAATCAAAAGCATACCATTTGACCAAGTTCACACTGATAGTCATACAGATTTTATTGACTTGCTTTTCAGCGATGAGGCAGTAATTAAAAATCACTTGGAAGCAATTAAGCAGAAGGTACAGCTAATTGCAATTTATCTATTATAATTGTCATTACAAGCAAGAAAGATTAAAGCTTTAGAGAGTTATTGTTTAGTTTTTAGAATCATAATTATTAATCATGCAGTTTTGATGTTTGTTTTAATCTGATTCAGTTATGCATGAAATTCAGAGAGAGTTTGAAGTTTTTGGAACCACATCAATTTCTTGTTATTGAGAAATATACAAAGTCACGACAGATCACTGATGATTCTGTGAGTGTAAAAAAATTAGCATAAACAAGCATAACTATAATTGTATTTGTTGTGTGGCAGTATAACTATCTAGTAGTAAATATGTGTTGATATTAGCAATTATATGGTCATTGATACATACTTAACATATGAAAACTCACTCAAACAAGCAATATGTAAACAGCACAGAATTTGTTAATCAGACTGATGATATGTTAATGCAGCATGATTGCATTTTGTTTTGATTTAAACTATTGTATAAAAACAGTTGCTATGTAATTATACTGCATGCATTATGTTACACTTCGTGATTAAATTTGAGATCTTACTCATTTATGATTGACGAATACATTTATTTACTCTCAGATATTTATGGATTACTTTAAAAATTGTGAAATCATAGTCGAAGAGGATGACCTAGTTTGTTCCAAATCTGACTATCACAAAGTCATTGAAGCTTGGATTTTAAGGTATAATTATAGTTTCGTAATATTCTTTTTAGTCTTGCTCAAGTAATTATCACAAGCCAGGACATATTGCTTTACTATGATTGAGTTCTGTTGCTTTAAGACATGTAAAAATTAAATTAATTCATATTAGAAGAACTGGCCTACCCACCATTTGTCAGTGGTCCCTCCCTCTCATTTAGTCTGAAGCTATATATTTATATTTTACCTCCAAGAATACAATCTCTGACAGCAAAATAAATAGTCATGTATTTAGAATCTTTGTGGTACCGTAACATTGTTTTACACTACAGAAATCCTCCAGGAAAATGGTCTGATATTATGGTATTTTTTGAAATGGTTAGCAAATTCTATGAAAAATGCAACCGTCCATCTGATCTGTTCTTGGATTTGATTCAACTGAATGACCTCCTTACCAGTTCAACAGATTCATCATTAGTAGAAACTGATGAAACAGCATTTTATCAATTTCTCCATGAGAAGATTAAACCCAATATTTCAAATGCTATTTTGAAAGACCTCAGCACCTTTATTGTAAGTTTTCATTGTCTATGTGATGGTTATAATAATATCATGGTTCTGTTCTCTTTCTTAGAGATTACCTACTCGAGATACAACAAACTCATTTCAGTGGCTTGTTTGCAGAGTTATTTTAGAGGTTAGTCAATGTACATAACAATTATTGTATGCTTGTTAGTTTGTAATTGATCATACCAAGACTATTTTATACAAATATTGTTATGCAAACCCATTTTTACACTTTTCATCCCCAGTATATATATGCAGGCTTTCATTTAGAAAAATTATGAAGGGGGGGGGCAAAAGTTGAATGTTGAGAACTTTGGGGGGGGGCGATGTATAGGATTGGTGTGGTGTGCACACGAACTGCCTAGGGGGGTGTGGGGGTATGCTCCCCCTGGGATTTTTTTGGTGTTAGACTCTCTGAGGTCATTTCTGGTGCATTTTCAGACCACAATGATGTAACTGTTTGAGATACTATTTTTGGAATCTAAACACAAAATAGTTGTATTTAGCTAACTATTAACATTAAAAATATTTTTGGCCAACCAAATTCCCAAGGGGGGGCAAGACTCTAGCAAGCATACACTTACTAATACAGGCGAGTACGATCATAGAGTTAATTCTCTCTGAATATGATGTCAACCAGTTTAAAAGTAATGTGGATTTTGCTTCACGGGCAGCAAATACTTGTCTTAGCCTCACAACATAACTAACTACAGCAAGTTTCCACCTACACCTAAAAATTAGTAATTTATGTGCTGACTGTTCACCTGTCGTGTGGGGGTGTACACAATGTAGTGATTGATTAAGATAAGACCATAGAGGTCAAATATGTAAACATTTTTATTTGCTCACAACAGCTTGTTTGTATTACATCTTGTGAAGTAGTATAGCCTGCAAGATCTTTAGAAATGAAGCTACTTTTATTCATAGATATTAGAGGAGATGGATTGGGAAACACACTATTATTATCAATGTTATGCAAGATGTCAGTTATACTATTAAACATGGAGCTCTCTTGTTTGGAGTCTGCTCTCATATGCTATTGGACATACTTACAGAAATTAAAAGGAAAACTGCTTAGCAAACGCCTAGAAGCAAGATTGTTAAGCAACATCTACTAAATACATTGAGTTGGCCTAACGAATGTGGAAGAAATGATTTTGAGCTGTTCCTTTAGACTGGTAGTCACATAGAATAGGGAGACATTTCACTACAGATAAATACAGATATTGAAATTCCTATGCAGAAAATACTATATTTATCAATAAGATTCCACCTAGAAAGTATGGTTTGTTTGGATATTTGGGATATTGAAATACGGTACATTCAATCAAACATGCAATAGCAATCAAAGAACGAAACCCCTTTCAAGTCACAAATTTTAGAATTATGTTTTGAAACAATTGTTATATAATTATTATGATAAACGTCTGTGTGACATGGCTGCGCAATTGATAAATATAGAGGTTTTTTTTATAATAAATTATTAACAAACCATTTTTATAGTAAACATTAATACGTCTGCTATTGTGTTTGCATTTAAAAGATTTCAATTGGTTATAAAGGAACCTTTCCATGTGCCTTTTAACACGTATATACTCAACGTAGAGAATCAGAAAATGTGAGGGTCTGTTAATTGCACTCAAGTACAGCTGAATGGACTGATAGGACAGTGAATTGTGAGCCAGATATATTATGAAATCACAAAGGGTCGCTTCCTGTGATGATGCAGAAACTTAGCCTGTGGCACTAATCCTTGGATTGGTTAGAAGCTGCAGTCTGCAAGTTTTTGGGCAGTCTTGTGAGAAGTAACATGGTCACTTGTGACCATCAACAAGAGTGTTGCCGCCACTTCAACTGTATAAAGGTTAGCCACAGTCGTCAAGGTAATGAAGCTAATCAGACAGTACGGCAGTACTCTGTATGGAGGGATGGCACGAAAAAAAAATGGCCGCCGATACATTTCAATTGCAAGTGATGAGCTGAAATCTCTGGTAATATATACAGATAAGTTTTAATACACACATACCTATTCATATCTAGTGTTTTTATGACTACAATCTCCTTGTCATTAAGGTAGAGAACTGGTCAGTGGCAAAACTGACAAAATCTTCATAATAATATATGACTTACTGTTAATGCTGCTTGGGTGATGGTCTGCTGCATGCCTTGACACAGGACGTTTGGTCACCTAATAGACATACTAGTATCAACAATGAAATGAGACTCACAACTGAGTGACCTAACAGATTTACATTTGTTTTTCAAGTCCTTCCCCTTTTTGGCTCACATGAACATCTGAGGTTAGGATTATAGCAGTTGGACCTAAAGGTTGTCTGGCGTGTACCTCTGCTAAGATGTGGCTTCCGACAATAGTTGGATTTGCAAGGGAATAGTTGCATGAGGCTGAATACAGCAGCTATGAGAAGTAACAGTTAAACTCAATGTAGAAGCCCTTGGAAAGGCCTGTATAGATTTAGTCTGAATGTTTGTAGAACCCTCAATTCTTCTGATAACCTTATTCCATCTATGCGCATGCACAATCATAAATAATTAAGCTTACAAAATGGTTAAAGGAGAAAGATTGTGTTACGGATCGAAAACAAGCTGGAAACATTCCTTTGAGGCCTATAGTCTCACCATTGGCTCTCCAACATACCAACTAGCTAAGGAACTATCCCGTATTCTGTCACCATTGGTGGGTAAAATGGAATCGTAGATCAAGAATTCAACACACTTTGTAAACAGAATCTCAAATGTACTAATCAAAGAGGACGATAGAATGGTTAGTTTCACAATGGTACCAATACTATAGATGACACCCTAACCATCATTAGAGATAGGTTATTAGCTGATAAAGAACTGAAAGAAAGAACAAATTTATTTGTTACTGTCATTTTTCATCTGACTGAACTACATGTATGTCTGAGATCTATGTACTTCAGATACAATGACAACTACTTTGAACAATAGGATGGAATGTCACAGACATCTTCATGTAAGTTTTTGAACAAGCAGCTCTCACAACAGCGAACAACCGACCAAAACTATGGGATAGATACGTAGATGACACCTTTGTCCTATGGCAACATGGTGATAACCATCTAGAGGTGTTGTTTCAACATCTCAACAGCGAACAAAAGTCCACACCTGCACATCGATGAAGCCATCATCCTAAAATGAAGAGTGGAATCACTCAATGTTTGAAGACCAGGGGTGATAGAATGTAATCATGATGAGAAATAAAAAAATTGAAGCCAATAAACTTCAAGACGTGTTCCAATCTATTGGATATCCTTCTCATAAAATGCAGTCTTTGTTATAAATCCGTAACTCCATTCAGAGAAATCCAGCAACTAAGTACAGCTTTTTCTATTTTGCTTTATAATGGTGTAAGTACTTATGTAGGGTTACATAGAAGTGATTTGTTTAATTTCGGGTCCTACATTAACCTCCCACCCTTGTTTGCATACTTTTTGGGTTTTGACGTCCATAAATTTTCTTCCTTTTTTATTGAAAATGTTTTTATTATTCTTGTAATTATTATAATTGTTATATATTGTATATAATTATGTGTGTGTGTACTACTGAGAGTACATAATTCCTAGTATAAGGAATGCAGTCTCAAAATAAAGTGTAAATTTGTTTTCTGGCTTCAATAATATGCATGAAATGAATGGATGGAGCTACAAATTGACTGACATGGCAGAAAGCTTGGAGTCTGCTCGATTATGTAGCAGCCACTACTTCTTGATTTCGACGGAGATAGCATTCAAACAAGAAATCCAGATGTTTTTTTTACAGACAGACAGGCAGAAAACCTAATGGTAATTTTTGATATGCTTACTGTTTATATGTTAATGATCTAAGAAAGACTGTTCTCGCTCATGATTCTGTCCTCTTGAGTCAGATCATGAGAACTCTGAGATATTTTTTTGCATTCGTTTACAGTGCAATGGTTGATTTACTCCTGAAAATTGATTAGCCAAAAACGTTCATGCCATTCTTTGCATGCCATTCTTTGCATGCCATTTTAGCCTCTAGCTATTATTCCTGGCTATGCCTTACATCGCTATTCTGTGCAGTAGAGGAAAATAAATGAGTACTGAATTCAAGAAAGTAATTGCATAATTACTACATTCAAATTATGTGAACCCTCACATCCTACCTTGGGAAAGGTAGATGTTATTGCTTTGCAGTTTTTTTTTGTCTGTGTGTGTGTGTTTGTCTGTCTCCACTCTTTCTCAATAATGGCAGACAGCTGCAGCTCCAAAATTGGAAATGCTGCTCTTCTCTATGCAAATACTAACCTGGGTTAGGTTTTAAAGCCATTAAGACATTTAGAAAGTATAGATTCACTCAATTTGTTAATTAACACTCTTCCCAGGTAATAGGTTACAATATTGAATATAATTATTGTGGCTAGATACCAACTTTATTTCTGCAAACTTTAAAGTCCTACGAAAAAATGTTTCATCGCTCTCACTTCAAGAAAGTTAGCCATGTTGTGCACATAATTATGCATAGTATTACATTAAATAGGATAGAACTGTACCCATCATAAACCATGTCGTTATTGTTAATTGATGTTGTAGATAGATATATTCATTGTCTATTACCATTCAAGTGAGGGTCTCGAAGTGCCAAATAAGAATTCCTTTGTGCCAATGGTGCACCATAGGAGCTTATCCAAAAACTCAGATCTAGTAGGTGAATACTCCACAGCCCCTACCCCCTCGACTTGAGAGGATACTCGTACAATTTAGACAATTCTGTCTTAATGCCTAACCAGCCAATTATGTAGAATCCTATGGGTACGTCATCACAACTGAATAGATATTGACTAAATGTTGAATATAATTGTGTTTATTTCATCTACCCTTTGCAATTTTTTTTATAGGGATTACAAAATGTCAACGTTATTAACAGTCTAACTTTAGTGGAAAGTATTCTTCGGGATGTGAAGTCTCAGTTTGAAGTAAAAACTAGAAGTCTAACAGCTGATCAGAATACTGCACGCATACGATTTGCTTGTGGAGTGCTGAAGCTATTTGCCACTAAAGTTGATTTGAGGAAAGAATCATGGGCTACAGACAGTCCAGTGAGAATTCTTGATCTGGTGATAGCCATGAAACCATTGTTTGAAAAGTGCCATGTAAGTATAGTTGCTTCACCTCCAGAAATTGAGTACTGCCTTTCATTTTTCATTAATGTCCGAGCAAAATGTGAAGATCTCGGTAACCTATTAAAATCTGGATCCATTTCCTACAATACGCTGAAAACACTTCGTGAAAATAATTCAAGTAAAATCGAAAGCATTGTTGAAGTTGTGAAACCCAGAGGGAACGAAAAGATTGACCTCCATACTTTTGATACACTGCACCATAAATTTTTGAAAGTTCGGCATCAGTTAGCAAATCTTGTTCGAATACACTTCAAAGCAGGAAATACTATATACTGGTAAGATTCTTGTTGTTTATTTTATCTAGAGTTTTGTAGTAAGTTAGTATAATGAAAGTGTATTTTGTCAAGATTCTATCCACAATATCGTATTATCTGATGTTTTATAAACTTACCTTTGTACTAAATACATTAATATAAACCTAAAGCCAATGGGCATGTTTAGAAGGTGTGGTATTCAAAGTGGTGGTCTGAAATCAAACAGGCATGAATCTCCATTATTAGTTATACCGGTATCATTATCATTGTTCATCAATCTATATGCATTATCATTCTGAAGGTTTTAAAACATTTTCACACTTCTTTATTGGTGGGTTTCTATAATGCATCTATTATGATTATTTGCATTTCACATTACTTAACTATTGTTGAAATATGGAAATTGAGAAGAAAATAACAAAACATTTCAGAAAATTAGGATAATATGTCAAGGCAAAATGGGCAAACCCGCTCCTCCCCATTGTCATCTACACCACTATCTTCAATGCAGTCTTCGTGTGACCACCTCCCACATGCACAATAAATGCACTCAGCCCCACTTCTTCAAGAACGTCATTATCATATGTTCCAAAACACATGCAGCACTCGTTATCATTAATGGTTATGTCAACTGCAATGTCCCTTCCTCAAGTCTTCTTGATCTGTGGCTTGTCTGCTGTGGTTAATTGTTTCCAATTTCCTTTTTCTTTTTCTTCCATCTGGCATTGGTTCAGTATCAGTAGCTTGTTTCTTTGCTTGATAGACTTGTTTCACGGTCTTCATTTGTGCCTATTTTAACTTCTCTTTGGACTTATCTTCCTTTTGCTCTGCTGTTTTTCAATTTTAGTTGTTGTTGCTTTTTCTCTTCCCTTTCTTTTTTTTTTTTCGCTCTTTTTTTTTCGATTTTCTCTTGTTTCTTTCTTTCCTTCTCCTCAAGTGCAGGAAGTGACAAAGTACTAGTGAGAAATCTAGCACAAGGTATTTTTCAGGTCTAGAAGGTGTGGTTTTACTAGGGTAAACTAAGAATGTAGACTCTGAACTGGATGGTGATGATTTTGCATTCTGTGTCTGTGTTTCAGGAGTAGTTTCCTAATGATGTAATGTAGAAATAGATTCTGAAGTGTTAGTGATGTATCCTCGCTCATTGCTTAATATATGAGATGTCAAATCTGATGATAGTTTAGGACCTGAATCTGCTGTGGGTAAAGGGATTTGTGGACTAATTGAGGAAAGATGAGCTACAACAGATAGTCCACCATTGTCATTGTGATCATTAAATAAAAAACACGGTGGTGAGTGGGTAAAACCTCTGAATGATTAATCTTAAACCACTGAACATAGTCTGCGTCATCAAAAAATATCACAACCTTCCTCGTAGCATTTTATAAATAGTGCGTCTTGGTCCTCATTAAACTCCCCAAAATCAAGTGTCTCTTTTGGCATAGGTAAGTGTGAAGGAGACTGACTTGTTTGCATACCATCACTTAAATGACTTATATCATTTGATTCGTTAGCATCTTTGTTTGAAATGGTACTAGTGTCTACTTGTGTAACACAAAGCGCAACTTTAATAGCAGAACGATTGAATGGGTACACCACATGTTTTGAATCCAGCCATGATGTTTGCTGATACAACTGCTTGTAGCCATGCCTGAGAGAAGAGCCTGTTGAAATTAAACTTTGTGACTACTTTGCCAGGATTTAAACTAGTAAAGTCATGACAAACTGCACTCCAGTGAGACTTGAGCGGTGAAAATACACCACAGTCTAGAGGTTGTGTCTCGTGTGTAGTGTGCAGATGTAGACAGAACATTATTATTTCCTTCTCTCGGGCCAGTGTTATAGCCCATCGAGCAAGAGGAATAGTGGATGTTGAGGAACTGCATAATCAAGAAAGTGTTCGGTTAGCCACCCTTCAAATAGTACAGTAGTTATTCATCCTTTATCACTCAAACCATATCTAGTTCCAGGAATCTCATTCGCTCTCCATGCATGGTTGAGCTTTTTGGCATCAAAGATCAACATCGGTGGGATCACTTGACTAGCTGCATTACCACAAGCTACAAAAATAATCTGGCCTTTCCTCCCAGATGTTCGATTATGAACCTTTTCAACACCCTTATTTGTTAATATGTTGGGAGATTTTGGATCTAGTGGCATCCCTGTTTCATCAACATTATATAATTTGACTGGGTGATTCAATAGATCATTCTGTGTTAAGGTGTCTTCCAGCAGATCAAAATACTATTTCATTGTAACTTCATTTACTGCATTCATTCGAACATGAGCCGTATTATCTCCTTTCCGAAATGATAAGTCGTCTCTCTAAAAAACAACGCCACCATCCTTGACTGATTTTCTTTCCTTGAAGAAATCCCTTTTCTGTGGCAACTCACTGAGCAATACCCAACACCTCCCTGCATGTTTTGCCATAGCCAATAGAGGCACAGAATTAAATGATGCTAGTTCTTTCTCTTCTTCTTCATTCAGATAACATTCTGGACCTGGCTTTTTACCATGCTTCACACGTCCACTTAGCCTATTTTTGAGGGTGGTTTTTTGTACACCATGATCTACAGCAGCTCTGTTTATACCACTCTCACTAGTCTTTACAGCTTCCATCGCTGCTATCCTTTGTTCATTTGTCCACTGCTTTCGTTTACTCTTCTTAACTGAAGATCTGATAATTAATGCAGGAGCCAACTTTGCGCGTCTCTTTTCGATAGATCTCCTCTTCTGCCTTCCTCTTTGAATCATAACTTGACCTAGTAAAGGTTAAAAAGGCTGTTAAAACATGTTTTGTTAACACAGTTTACTTACAGCTATGATCATATACACTAGAGATCAGTAAATTGACGGTCACGTTTGTAGTCTTCTATTTATTCTAATGTTGTCACGCCTCAGGAAAACTGGTCGATAATAGGTACTGGTTGATACGAGGTCACTTACACTAATTGTATATATTACATATATAATGTAACAGAGGGGACTGTTAATTAGTATAAACTATTATTAATATCTTGTGTCTAGAACATTCTAAAGCACATGCATTCACTGATGAGTGATTGTGTGGTCAGTTGTAGTTGAGCTTGATTATGAAATATATACTTTTAATATTTTTTTTCGCAAAAATAATTGTCACATGTATGATCATTTTTGTGAACATGAAACGTTTGTCACGAAATAGTTAAGGCTATCAGGTATATATATATAATTAGGGATAAAAGCAATACCTTCATAACTAGGCAACCTAGAAAGAGGTTGTTGGTAATATTGCAATGGGCCACTCCCCTAAGACCATGGCTTATCGTACAACTGGAGACCGACCATGTGAGAGGTGTGGCATAGCCCTAAATTTATCATTAGAGCCAACATACATACATTTAATGTACAGCCAACATACATGCAGTTATTTCACAGCCAATGCATATATACTGTAGAGCTTTGTTGCAATTATGTAGTGGTCAGGTGGGTCAGTGTGCAAAGTGCTCCCAGAAATTTCGCACCTAATTAATTATTAATGAGGCATGGTAAATTAAAGTGCATGTCTGCAGGCTTGACAAATGTGAATATATAGGTCCTTTCAGGTTAGCTCTGGTATATTTTTCTTGTATACTTACAAATGGAGCATCACAGTTACACTGTTTTATCCTCTTCTCTTTCAACACTTTCGCACACAAATGACAAAAAAACAAGATCAAGCTCCTCATGATAATGTAGCCAGGACCAAGACTTGAACTAATCTGCACGGAAAGAACGCTCTAATACAGTTTTTTTCCCAAAACATCTCAGGAAAGATAAAGTTTTCGGGTTGATTCAGAGAAGCAGAAATATAAAGTAAGGTAAAGCTGCAGCTGGCCATGATTGACAATTTGACATCTCCAGGATCGATTTAATTATACCATACCTACTACATCAAATCTTTATTGCCACACCTGCTAAGATTAAAATCAGGAAAAGTGGTCTGGACCAGCCAGAGCAGTTCCCTCGTCCCTGTAGAGCCAAAATAATTTATAAACATATGCAAGGCAAATACTAGGCTACTTGCTGCACCCCTATTCATGTCTTCCACTGCCTGCTAAATTATTAAGGGAGTGTTGGTTGGGTAATCCATGACCAACTACTGCCCATGGGAATGTCACATCGCATTAAGTATCAACAAAAATAAACAAAACACAGAAATGCCATACAATAATAAATATCAGGGTATATGAAAATAGTGAAATGAGTGTGCAGGAAGGGAATGGGAGGGTAGGGAAGTCCAGTGAAGATTGTCTGCTTTATCAAGGTGTCACACTTGTCCCATGTGCTTGCCATTGATAAGTAAGTCAGCCATCCTCAAACAGATTGCCATTAGGACAGGGGCCAGATGTTTTGACTACTTCATCAATGGTATAGAAGTGAATGCAATATGATAGCTATTTAATACATTAACAGGAAGTGAGATCCCATTGCTGTACCAAAGGTCTATTATAGAAATCTCCTCAGAAATCAAGATATGCGGCATTACAATAGAATTGTAATACATGCGAGGAGAGGTCAGTGTAGCTGTCTAGTGTGGGTTTGTTACTGAGTCTAGATTGAGCAACACTCCATCCTAGGTGAACTTGTGAACAAAGATGTTGCATTGAAAAAAACGAAGATTTTATCATCAGGTGTTGTCTGATCAAAAATGAATGTTGCAAACTCATTTGAAGTCTTGACACAGAAAGAGGTGTTGCTAAACAATGGTGATAGGTTGTATACCAGATGTTTTGAAGGTTGGTATGTATGGGAAGAGAAGAAAAAATCGCTAGGCCATAGTAGTACCTTTGGTGTATGCATTTTAAGTAAACCATAGAGAACTATAGCTGAGCTGCATAGTCAATGACATAAAGTTTCAGTTATGGAAACTGAGCATTTTAGTGAGAGTGGTAGCTCCTTCTTCTTTTGTTCTAAGGAAGAAAAGGGGTCTTGAGGAAGCTTTGGTAAGTCTTTTTGGATTGCATATTGTCGTCTCACCATATTCAGATCTGTATATGATGATGATGCCAATATGCAACTCATACAACAAAGATGAAATCTCTGTTACTGCTTACAATGCCAGAGAGACCACTTACATGTTCCACTTAAACATGGCCCACTTAAACATGAAAACATCACACACTTTTACAGTTGCCTGAATTCAAGCAGGAACTAGCCTCTCTTTGGGCGAGGAGCTTTATTGTTCACTTATTACATAGCATCCAGCATTGATTGGACAAAGGCTAAAATGGCCTGTAATTTCACATGATCTCTCCTGATCTAGCATAAGTATTGTATTCACTCAACCTAGCATAATTAAATCTGGTTCACAATTTCCCTGTCAAGAAATCTTGAACAATGAGTCACTAGACTTTGGAAGATCTAGAAGCAAAGGTACTAGTTCACAGGTGTGGTTACTTTAACCTGACGAGTTGTTGATTAAACAGTTTAGTTATGTCTGACCAAATATTACTATATCAGGTGTATTGTCAGTGAGCCCTATGGCCAGGTGATTATAAACCAGATATAGCACTCATGGCGTGATAACATATATATATATAATTATGTACTTTTATGTGTTTATATAATTATATAATATTGTAGTATAATTTTAATTTTTATAATTTTAAACTCTGGTGATGTTTGATGTCCATTTTAAGATCTTGTGAAATATCGGAAGTGCATGAAAATCGATTGACAATATCTTGCCCAACTTCAATATTTTCAGTTATTTTTCTTTATATTGTCATCCCAATTTTCTCTCCTTAGAAAAATAATTCTTGCTCTAAAATAAATAATATTGTGGGTAACCATTTAAAATGCCATAGATTGATATAATGTATTTCCAAACAGTATTCAATTTATCATCAATGTCATATTTGGCTCATCTTTGCTCACCCAATAATCATACATAATGACTATTTGTATATTTCAATATAATACATTCAGTAATGCAGGCCAATCCTTGTCAGGTACCGTACACATCTAATACTGTATCAGCACTTCAGTATTAATACATTTGCAATACAAATGATAGTAGAAAAGGCCAAAAGTATGCAAATGCGGTCAGAATGGGTTACACAGGAGGTAAAATCAAGTTCAATTGTGAAACAAATTAACACACCACTTCCATATAACCATACATAGGTACCTATGTTGCTAACAAGCAAAAGACAAAGTAACTTTACTTATGTATGGTTAATATGAAGTGGTTTGTTTCAATTCGTTGACAGTTGACCTTGATTATACCCCAATCTTGACCTTGTTTGCATACTTATTGGAATTGAACGTCTTTACATCATCTTCTATCATTTTTGTTGAAAACGTTTTTATTATTCTTGTCTCCATTGTGTCTATTCTTTCTGAATTGTATTTCTTAATGATAAAAATTTCATTTTAATAATAGTGACAGTTTGATGCGCATATTGCAGAAGTACAGAATACCGATACCACACAAACTTAGAAAAGAACTGGAGGAAAATATTGATATTGAAATGATTAAAGAAGTCATTTCAGATGGTTCTATTGAAGTTGAAATACCTTTTGATGGAACTAAAACTTGTGTTGAATTGGAACAACTACTAAAAGAGCTCGAGACGTTTTTGGGGCCACTTCAAAGCGATCTACCCTTCTTCTGCTTTTTTCATCACTATGGTAGTGCATTCTTTGCTACATTCGTAGAGAACAAGTACACTGAACTTAATTCGACATCATATGAGAGCAGTACAAAAAGACTCCATTTAGCTATAGAGAGTGCCATTGCTGTTGTACTTGATGCAGTGAAAGGTAATATTACTCTAAAAGACATGCAACTGGAACTATCTAAGGATACTAGCAAGGAGTTTGCACTATTCGATTTTTTTACGCATGAATTCTATAAATATTATGAGCCTCAGGGACACACTGGGATTGAGGCACTTTTATCTCTGGCAAGTTTTCGAAATGGCATGTTGATTATTGAGGAAGTGTGCACCCAGTGTGAACTTGTGCACTGTTTGGAAGATTCCACTTTCCAAGAACTCTGTGAGTATGCACAAGTATTGCGTTTTCCAGAAACAGTTGTTTTAAACAATGCCCATGAAATTAAAGCAAGCTTTTGCAAGAATCTACCAAATTACAATGGTAATTTTGATGTATATTTTGTTCTTATTAACGAACTGAAGAATAGTTTTGCTTACATACAATTTTGTCAAAAAATGGGTTTTGTTGGTGAAGAAGGAAAACGATCCTTCTATGCTCAACGTAATCTCATCACACAAGAAATCCAGTACATGTTGGAACAAAAAGCTCTTGACGACCTTTGGGATGCCTACACTACACTCTACCTTTTCATTGATTCCAGTATTACATACGATGCATGGATCAATGGACTCAAACAGCTTGGAAACATAGAGACTAGAGTGATCCAGATACAAGCTCTGCAACAGCACAGTATTCTACAACTGGAGCAATTATTCAGTAGACAAGAGGTTAGTATTCTTACTATCCTTTCAAGCATTATAAGTATTTTCATCATTATAGAGCCAAACAAAAGATGCTATCTTGAAGCAATTACAGACCCTGTTTGATGGAGCGTCAGTTGTGTATAGTGCTGAGAAGCATGCACCAGTAACAATGGAAGTTCAAATATGTGAAGGTATAGTGTATATAATAATATTAGCTTACTACTATAAGTTCCTTGTGTAGTATCTGTAATAATACAAACTGTGTTATAATTATGTGATTGCAACCAAATTACCGAGTATTTAAATTTTGTGGAAATAGAATGGTGGTGGCAGTTTTCTTGCTTGGTCTTGCCAGGTTTCTATAGTGTTGTATCATATTGACCAGTATAGTATATATATATATTTAATCTCCTAATATGAGTTGTGGATATTTGCTAGTGTAGTATCTGTAATAATGTAAACTGTGTCATAACTATGTGATTGCAACCAAATTACCGAATGGTAGTAGCAATTCTCCTTCTTAGTCTTGCCAGCTTTCTATAGTGTCGTATCTTATACCACGGTGCGTGGGCGATCGCCATGGTAACCTTTGATATACCATGGGAGATATATACCCATAACATGCCTGTAGACAGGGAGTTTTAGTGTCTAGCCACTAAATCATCTAATTGTATTTTCACAGTTTTTACAGTCAACGCTAATTAGGATAGTACTATGGTTTCTTCTTTAAAACAGTGATATCAAATGTGATTTAAATGCATACTTTTGTGTTACCATGGTATAAAATACATATAGCCCTGTTTGGAGGCAGTTATGGGCACATCACACCCTTGAGATAATGTCTCGGGCTACGCCCTAGACTAATTATCTCACGGGTGTTATATGCCCATAACTGCCTCCAACCAGGGCTATATCCTATACATATTGACCAGTATATCTATATATATATATATATATATATATATTTATTTATTTATTTTTATATTTATATTTATATTTATATATTTATATACACTGTATATGTAATTTTATTAATTTTATTAAGTTTTCAGTACACTAAGTTTGTTTAATAATGGTAGTACTAATGCCGATATATTACAAAGCCTTACTGTAAGTCTTATAGGAATATTATACTGAAACATACCTTTTTACAAAGATGTATATATGGGATTCATATCATTCTTTACAATAATAATGATTAGGGCTGGAACAACTAGCATAATTAGTCGATTAGTCAACTAGCTGTAAGGCTGTTGACTACGATTTTTATTAACTAATTAGTCAGTTCAATATATCACATGTTTTTGCACATGCGCACTTATATTTTTACACTTCAATGGCCTGAAGGATAGACAAGAGATTGAAACTGGGTAGTAGTAGTAGCAGTGTTGGTGGTTCTGGGTTCAAGCATTACCTTGTTGGAAGTTCTTTGATAAGTCCTCGATTGAGAACAACGATGACAAACCAAAATCAATTGTGCATTGCAAGATATTTAATGATGAACTTACTTTTCATGGAGCAACCACTGTAATAATTGAGCATCTTAAAAGAAAACATCCAATCGACAGTGAAAGCAAGTTTGAACCAAAGTCTAAACAGTTGAAGATGAACAGTTTTGCCTCAAATAAGAAGTGTAGTAAAGAGAGAAGTGACCGCATTAACAACCTAATCATAAAGACGATTGTTTGTGATATTCATCCCCTCAATATTGTCTATGGGAAAGGATTCAGAAAATTGTTTGCCTATCTTCAACCCATTACCACATTCCTTCCGATAGGTACTTCATGACCCTAATAGAAAGAAAGTATTTACAGGTAAAGGATGAACTAACCGAAAAATTGCAGTAAGAGAGTAGTTTTGTGCTCACAGGAGATATATGGACTACCATTGCTGTAGATTTGTACCTTACTCTGACATTGCACTACATATCTACATCTTGGGAAATGTGCATTGTGATTTGGATGGAGTAAAGGCTGTCCACCTTCGACATTAGTTCAGATAAAGTTATTGCTTTGTTCATGATAGTGGTGCTAATATTAATCTTGCAGGTCAGCGCTTCATGATAAATATGGTTGGCATACTGAAACTTGTGCTGGACCCACGATCCAGCTTTGTGTTAAGGCAGGCTTGAGTATTAGGGTGATTGAAGTATCCATTGCAGCTACTCGCCACTTTGTTGGCCACTTTTGCCGGAGTGAGTTGGCAACCTCAGCCCTGAGGAAAAGGCAAGAAATGATGCAAGTTGCCTAACACAGTTTAATACAAGATGTACAGTGGAACAGTACCTTTTATTCTATTGATCGTCTTCTAGAGCAGCATTGGCAGTCAGATTCATCAGTTACTAAAGTTAGTGAATGTACCCTGGATCTCACAACAGATCAGTGGAACTTGCTAGCATCATTAAAGCCCATTTTACATGTTTTGCAAGCAGCCACTACATATTTTTGAGTGATAAAAACAATGTATCTGTATCAGCAGCATTGCCAATTGTTTATGACCTCACTAAATCAATGGAAATCACTGAAGACGACCCACCTGCAATTCAGCAAGTTAAATGTAATATCAGTCAGGAGGTTAAGAGAAAGTAGCACCTAGATGACCTTGATGTAATTAATCCTGGCAGCAAATTGATTGCTACATGTTTGGATCCAGGACTTAGGCAAACCAGTCTCGTATATCTTACCTGGCCCATCAAGCTACATCCAGCAGTCCCACTTCAGATAGAGTACAGGTGAGTGAAGACAGTACTGTGACAGTACAGTCACAAAAGGCTCTGGACATTTTACTAGGAAATGACTCACCTGATAGTCTCAATGACTTTTCTGATCCCACTCAAGTTGAAATTGAATATTATTTTAAGTAACAACCATCTCACAGAGATTCTTCACTCCTGGAATGGTGGAAAGTCAATCAGAGTTGATTTTTGGTGCTAGCTCCATTGGCAAGGAAGTACTTGTCTATTGTGGCTTCATCTACTCCAGTACTCCTGCTGACAGAGTATTTTCGGGTGCAGGACTAACAGTTTCTTGTTTACGGTCAAGCCTCACACCAGAGCACGTAGATATGTAGTTTTTTTAAAACAAAAACATGGTGAAATAACGGTGTACTTTTTCTTTGTATTTACTTTTCTACTTTGTTCATGTTACTTTTCTAAATTTTTGCTTTTGTTGTTTGATAATGCTCTATTTTTGGTCAATTAGTCAACTAGTGAGTAAATAAATGAGCAATTAGTTGACTAGAGATTTCCCTAATCGTTCTAGGTCTAATAATAAAGATTGTAATACATTTTCACAGATGTAAAAAATAAATGGGATTTGAAGACCATTTCTGAATTCGCTGCTAATTTGGAATTGCTACAGATTGATTTGAAAGACGAACATGATGGAAGATTGAACAAGGATATACACCTCTTCCTTAAAATTTATGAGGTATAGTGTGCTATATGTATCATATTTGAGAAGGAAGAAATGCATTTCATGAAAGGAAGCACTGTTTCTATTTTGATGTAGAACAGTTGTATCAGAAGAAAGTAGTTCTGAACAACCATTAAGAATAAGTATAGTTGTATCAGAATATATATGTGTCACTATTATACTATTTTATGTTAATAAAACGTTATAAGTGCATCAATGACAAAGCAAGAAACAGCAAAGGGTTGGAATATGCAACTCTAACAGCAAAAATTAAAAAGCAAACGGAGTTATTATTTTATGACTATATTTAATGCACCCATAATGCATTGTATGCCATGGCAGTTAAGTGTAGATGCATACTGTCTGCAAAAAGGAGGAAACAATAACTGAGAAGGAGAATATGAGGAAGTTGCAGTGGAAATAGTGACTGATTTGTATGTTGACCACCAATTTCAGCACTACCCTGAATGTACTCATATAGTAAAGAAAATGAATAGCCTTGTTACTGTTACATGATTAAGTAGATATAGCTTCATAGGAGGGTCCTCAAAACATTCATAAATTAGTATGATGAGGATAGAAATAGTACTGGTGGACAGCACACAACTCTGTCACTTCTTTCCCGTACTCTGCTTTTCTAATATCAGCTATAATTTCCTTTTTTATAATTATGTATATAATTATTATTAAAGGGAGGGTGACATGCCAGAAATTGTAAATTTTTTTTATTGCATAATCTTGTTCTTTTGATGGTATAACTGTCATAAATTGCTGCAAAATGTTACTATTAAACGTTTTCGCTCTGCAATAGAAGTCTCCTTCACTGCTACGCAGGTCCTGCAGTGTAGTCATCCGGTTGTGGTTGAATTGGTTTGTCTCCTCCGGCATCTTCCTTGCTGCTGACCGGAAGCGTTGACGATAGGTTTCCTCATCGATCTAAACACCCTCTACAGCAAACATAAAGAAGCACAGATAGAGAACACCAGCATCACAGAGATGATGAGATTGTTGATAGACGATAGAAGGAGACGAGAAGAAGAGATCGTGCTAGAACGCAGACAAAGAGAGGAAGAGATGACGCTGCACCGGCAGACATTAAACGAAGAAAGAGAATGTCGAGAGCAGGAAGCAGCACAGCAGATGAAAACAATGCAGTACCAAATGGAGTTGCTGGCGAAGCTGTTGGAGGAATCTACATCCAGTAGGGAAGGAGGCTCAAGAAGCTCAGCGAGTACTATAAACGAAACTGATGTTAGATTATCGAAGCTGACTGAGGCAGATGATATTGAAGCATATCTCACTACCTTTGAGCGTATGATGATAGCATACGAGGTGGATATGTCTCGATGGGTGTTCAACCTATCGTCAACGCTTCCGGTCAGCAGCAAGGAAGATGCCGGAGGAGACAAACCGAGAGTTAGCTACCCGTCTGCAGGAATTGTTCCGGAAATGGACAAAGGACTGTGATACTATGGAGAAACTAGCAGAACAAATGATAATGGAACAGCTCCTAAACACAATGCCTTCAAGTGTCAGAATTTGGGTGAGTGAAAGAAAACCTAAGACAAGCCAAGAGGCAGGACAGCTGGCCGATGATTATCAGCAAGCTCGTAAACGAACACAACATGGCGTTAACGGGAATCAGCCACAGGAGATTAAGAAGGAAGCAACCGCAGTGAAGAGATGTCACACCTGCAACCAAGTAGGACACTTGGCACGAGACTTTTCAAAAGGGAAACAAGAGTGTTGGCAAGATGTTATGGAAAGATTGACCATGGAAAACAGAGGGTGATTTCTGCTGTTTCAACTGAAATCAGAAGGACATACTTCAAAAAATTGTCCCAGCAGTACCCTATTCTGTGGGACCAGGATAGCAGATGGAAACAGAGCTGCTGGTGTCCCAGCGATTGCAAGGCAAGGACTAGTGGAGGGGCAGAAAGCTGAAAACATCCTATTAGATACAGGCTGTGCTAGGACTGTAGTTCGAGATGTGTTTGTTCCACCGGAGAAGATTCTAGAGGGAAAAGCGACCACCATTTGTTGTGCACATGGAGATACAGTTCTCTATCCCTTAGCGGAAGTAGAAATTGAAGTAGATGGGCTGAAACTGATAATAGAAGCAGCCGTCTCGAAGTCACTACCAATGGACGTGTTGTTAGGTACAGATGTGCCTGAGCTGTTAGATATGCTGAAGGGCAATGGTAAGACAGACGAAGCTATGGTAGTGATGACTCGAGCTAGAGTACAGAAGAGGGAAGAGGAAGCCAATGCCCGACAACGAGAAATGGAGTTGGATGTACAACTCAACAACCTTCAAGATAGCAGTGAAAAGCTGCAGGAAGTATTGGAGAATGTTACACAGGAAGAGGACCAACTACCGGATAAGGAAGAAGAATCTTGTCCAGGAAGTGAGTTCCATGATGATTTATTTTCTACAGGAAGAGAAAGAAGGAGACTGAGCAGGAGCTAAAAAAGAGCTGTTAGGCATCAGTATCAATGCCTGCAGAGGAAATCTACCTATGGAATATTGGACATGTCATCAGCAGAGCTGCAGAGGCTCCAGAGTGAGGACCCCACCCTTCAATACATAAAGAAAGAAGCAGAAGAAGCAAAAGGAGATCGGTTTTTCATCCGCAACAAACTGCTCTATAGATACTGGACCCCAAGGAACCAGAGGGGGGGAGGTGAACCACAAGAGCAACTGATCCTTTCTAGGGAGTGTAGAAAACCAGTCCTACATTTAGCCCATGAAATTCCCTTGGCTGGACACCTGGGGAAGGAGAAGACAGTCAAAAGAATTTTGCAAAGATTTTATTGGCCAACAATATACCAGGACGTGAAGGAACATTGCAGGACATGTGAGAGTTGCCAGAAGTCAACTTCCAGAAGAGTACAGCCAGCACCAATGATCCCATTGCCCGTAATGTCAGAATCTTTTCATCGCAATGGACATCGTTGGTCCATTACCCAGGAGCAGGTCAGGTAACCAGTATATTCTAGTATTCTGTTATTACGCTACACGATATCCTGAAGCAGTCCCACTTCGAAGTATCGATGCAGGAACCATTGCAGAGGAACCTATCAAGTTGTTCTCAAGAGTAGGTATACCAGAGGAAGTTTTGACAGATCAAGGGAGCAACTTTACCTCACAACTCCTGAGGGAGATTTATAGTATGCTACATGTCTCACCGATACGAACAAGCCCATATCATCCGCAAACCAACGGACTAGTCGAAAGGTTTAATCAAACACTGAAAGCAATGATTCGTAAGACAGCAGTTACCGAAGGGAAAGATTGGGATAAGTTGATTCCCTATCTTTTATTTGCTTACCGGGAGGTCCCACAAGCCTCAACGGAGTTTTCTCCATTCGAACGCCTGTATGGTCGTACTGTACGAGGACCATTGGACATTGTACGAGAATCTTGGGAAGCCAAGAAAAGAAGCACAGAGAGTGTTGTGTCACACGTGTTGTCTATACGGGAGAAACTCTCAAAGATGGCTGAGATAGTAAATCAGAATATGTCAGATGCCAAAAGACATCAAAAGCTGTGGTATGAGAGGAATGTCCGGACTAGAGAGTTCGCAAATGGGGATCAAGTGCTAGTCCTACTGCCATCATCCACAAGCAAGTTACTGGCTCAGTGGCAGGGACCATATACGATTACTAGTCGAATTGGAACCGTGAATTATGAAGTCGATATGAATGATAAGAGTAAACGTAAAAGAATTTTTCACATCAACATGTTGAAGAGATGGCATGTGCCAAGCAATTCCGTTTTCTTTGCTCAAGATCAAGCAGATTCTGACCAGAATGATGAAGTACTGGTATGGAATGACAGTGAAGGTGACTCTGATGATCAACCCCTAATTGGTGATCAACTCACCACTGAACAACAGCATGAACTGAAACTGTTATTGGGGAAGTACTCAGACGTATTGCAAAACCTGCCTGGTAAAACTGACGTGACAAAGCACCACATTCTAACTGGGAATGCCACTCCAGTCAGATTACCTCCCTATAGACTGCCCCATGCATATCGGGAGACAATCCAAGCAGAACTGAAGGAAATGCTAGAAAATGGTTCGTTGAGGTTTCTACAAGTGACTGGGCTGCGCCCATTGTGTTAGTAAAAAAGAAAGACGGCAGTCTCCGTCTATGTGTTGATTATTGTCGGTTAAACTCAGTCTCACAATTTGATGCTTACCCAATGCCAAGGGTAGATGATCTGATTGACCAAATTGGGCAAGCCAAGTTTATCTCCACTTTGGACCTTACGAGAGGGTATTGGCAGGTGCCAGTTGCAGAAGAGGCACGCCACAAGACTGCATTCATTACACCCTTTGGACTATTTCAGTTCATTGTTATGCCCTTTGGCCTTAGTGGGGCCCCAGCCACCTTCCAGCAGATGATGGATCATCTACTTCGAGGAAGTGAAGAATTTGCTTTAGCCTACCTAGATGATCTGGTGGTATATACTTCCTCGTGGGAGGACCATTTGCAATGTGTTAGACTTATTCTGGATAAGTTACGTAGAGCTGGGCTCACAACCAAACCAAAGAAGTGTCAGTTTGGTATGGCTGAGTGTGTGTATTTAGGACATGTTGTGGGGAGTGGCAAAGTTCGCCCGGAAAAATCTAAGGTTGAAGCAGTTAAGTTGTTTCCAGCTCCGAAGACAAAAAAAGAGGAATCTTTCTAGGTTTAACAGGATACTATCGCAAATTCATTCCGAGCTATTCAGCAATTGCAGTCCCATTGACAGACCTAACGAAGAAGTCAGCACCTAGTCTAGTTAACTGGACTAAAGAGTGCCAGGAGGCATTTCAGAAACTTAAGGATATTTTATGTAGTGCTCCAGTATTGAAAAGCCCTGATTTTGATCGACAGTTTACAATCCAAACTGATGCCTCTAATCAGGGAGTAGCAGCTGTTCTTAGTCAGTATGATGACAGTGGGGATGACCACCCAGTGCCGTATTTTAGTCGCAAGCTACAACCTCGAGAAGAATCCTATTCAACTGTCGAGAAGGAGTGCCTGGCAATCAAACTGGGGGTCCAAGCCTTCACAGTATATGTTCTGGGTCGACAGTTCACCATTGAAAGAGATCATCATTCGTTAGAATGGCTGGATAGATTAAAAGAGAACAATGCTCGTCTGACAAGATGGAGTCTCTCTCTCCAACCATACCAGTTTGAAGTCAAATATCAAAGTGGAAAGAAGACCAGCAATGCTGATGCATTGTCTCATATTACTTGATGCGACAAACCAGTTTGACGCAAAAGAAGGGGAGAGGAGTGTAAGGGATTTTCATGTACTTCATGGATAATTTTGTGATTTCTTAAAATAGATGTTTTTATTTCTTAATTTGAGTTGATTTGTCTAGGTGTTAATGTGTGATGTCATTTTGTCATGTACTTAGAGAACTTTCTGGAATTGTACATGTGGTTCTTAATATAGTCTAGAACTTTCTAGAATTATAGTTGGGCAGACATTGTATTGTATTGTATGTTGTTGAGTTAAGATAAAGTTAGAAAAAGACCGCATGGTCTATTACAATATATATAATATATATATATGTAATATATATAATAACATGGCTTTGAGGTGTGTATCAGCAATATCAGACCTGAACCCCCGAGATAGCAGCATGAGGCGAAGTTGAGGGCTGCTATCAAGGGGTGAAAGGCTGATATTACTGATACACACCGAGAAGCCATGCTCCATATAATATACTCTATACCTAACATGTACATCAATGTTACCTGACATCTACATCTCTACGCTCCTTTTCCATTTGTAAACAACTCGTCTCCAACTCTTTTCAATTTACAACTCGATTGCACATGCTCAGACTAATGCAATCTATTATGAATATCATTATAGGTCTTATATCAGCCCTGTGGTTTCATATCCACCTGTGGTTGGGTGTATATCACGTATTAAACACCTTTCGGTAACTTTGATGTGGCTGTTAGCTATTGTATATACATGTATATGTATATACATAATTGTAATTATATATATATAGTTATGGAATATATTAGGATACTATGTATGGGCTACGAATATCAACACAAAAAGTGTATATAATTATATATATGTACAGTACATAAAAAACTGCATATGCTAATTAATTAATGTAACTTCCAATATTCAACATAATTTATTCAAAATAAAAATTGTCCTACTCTATGTTGAAAAATCTGGTAAAATAATAGCCTGGAGTGCTAATAGTATCTAAACAAATGATGGATTGGAACTTCTAATTATTATATATTTCATCAACTCAAGATTTTACAAAAATGGAACTGATTCCAATTTTGGCTGGTTATTCTTCAGGTTTCCAGAACGTTGTGGTGAATAGAGTGCCAGCAATATATGAAAGTATTACATGTTTAATTACTGTGCACATTTACTTAATGAGTCTGTACCTCTCAGACCAGTAGCTAACCCTCTATGGCCTCTCTATAACAATTATCTGAATAACTATCTACTAACAAGAACTTGTGGATAATTTAAACCATTATTACACATTCATTTTGATTGTATGGTTTAATTAACTCTCACTACCATACAGGCAGATGGTTACTATTGCTTGTAATTAAATGTGTTACAACCATGTATACCCAAAATAGAAAGCCAGTTCCACTTTTAATGCTAAATTTATACCATTTTAATCCCAGGCTGTACCTTATTCATGGAGTCATCCAGGAAAATGGACAATATCTTGGGACTAGATGACATTTTGCCATGTGATTGGTGGTAGGTGCAAGAGCATTTAGTTGGAAATATAACACTAAATGTACTCATTTCACAATTTTTTACGTTAGGATAGCGACCAAACCATCACAAGCTGGCGGCAACAACCTGAAACAGACTGATTTTTGCCACTTACAGATGCAGAGACACAAGACATCCTGTACAATTTAGATCACATAGCAACAGTGGCGTATCTAGAACACTGGGTTCAGTAGGACATGAAGAACTAAGTGGCGAGCGAAGCGAGCTGAAAATTTTTTTTCGACCTCATTAATTATTTATAAGGGGTGTGGTTTTACGAATATAATTACGATAAAAGCATACGTCTATTTTGTGTACTGTTGAATGCATCTACAACATCATCAAGCAAAATTGAGCCTGATAGTTCTCTTTCGACTGCCAGTGTAGTTATATCTGTTAGTCGTTGTTCACTCATAGTTGTTCGTAGGTAGTTCTTTACCCATTTTAACGTAGAAAAGCTCCTCTCACAATGAGCAGAAGTCACAGCTATAGTTAGTGATATTTTAATTAGCTTGAGTAGGTTTGGAAATGCTTCCTGTAATGGTGAAAGTAAAGTGAACACATCGCTCACCCCATTGATATTATCTTTCATCTGTAGAGTTTTCTTGGCTAGTCTAGCTTCCATATCAATAGAATCTTTATCCAAATGATAAGTTTCGACAAGAGGTTGCAAAGCTTCAGGGACTAAGAAGCTCTCTGCATGAGGGTGACATACTTGAATAGCACGCATTATGGCGATGTTTCTGTCATCAAATCTTTTAGACATCTCAGCTATGAAAGCATCGAGAACTGGAAAGAACATTCTGGTCATATACTCATTACTACAAGACAGAGGTTCCTGATGTCCAACTGACTCTAAAATCACTGCATTTGAAAAACGTGTGGGGAGTCTTCTCTGTCTTCTTGGTGGAGATAATACATCTATATTGTGATGTATTGCAATACTCTCAGCATACTGAAACACTTTTGCCCAAAAGCTTTCACTTCGATACTCTTCTAGCGTAGTCTTGGTAGTAAGAACCAGATCAGCTGCACAAGCTAAATCGATACTACTGCTCTGCAACTGATCCGACAAATTCTTAGTGCATTGAAGAATTTTGTCAAATGTCACTAAGGATACAATGAAGGAGAATGTAGCCACTTGGTGATAAAGACCTGTTGCTTCCACAGCCTTTACACTATCAGTACCTTCACGTATTTCTTGAAGAGTGGCTAACACAGAATCAAAAGTTAAGCAAATGGCGTTCACTGCAGCAAACCTACAAACCCATCGAGTATCTGATAGTCTTTGTAACTGTAGCGTTTTCCTATCATTGTGCAATACTTTCTGTTGCTGAAGAAAGATGTGGTGTGCCTTGGTTGTTGATATGAAGACATATATTGACTGTATGATAGAAAAAAACTCTGCTGCACAAGGTACCATTTTAACGCTGTCTACTAGCACTAAGTTCAGTAGGTGTGCATGGCAGTGGATATAAATAGCATGTGGCACCACCTCTCTGACCCGCTGTTGCACACCTGTGCAGTGCCCGCTTATAACAGCAGCTCCATCGTAAGACTGAGATACAATTCTCTGGGGGTCAAGGTTAAACTCAGAAAGTGCTTCAAGAATATACGTTGTTAAACCTTCAGCAGTAAGATCAGGCACAGCGACATAGGTGAGAAGGTGCTCTTGGATGCTTCCTGTAGAGTCAACGTACCTCAAAGCTATTGACAACTGTTCTATTTTGCTGAGGTCTTTAGTTTCATCTGCCAATATAGAAAAGAATTCTGCATCTCTAGCACCGTTACATACACTCTTTCTTACCATACTACCCATAATTGTCAACAGAGTGTTCTGTATTGCTGGAGCAATGTAAATAGAATTTTTGGGTCCCTTTCTAAGTTTCTCCCTGACAACTTCATCATGAGAAGAGACAAGGTGGAGAATTTCAAGGAAATTTCCTTTATTTGAGGAATTTGAAGACTCAGACTCACGGTGTCCTCTTAGCCCTATGCCTTGCCTTGCACAAAGCAAAACTATTTCTGCTAGCGTTTTTAGATAGTAACGATTTGTTTCGATCTGATGCTGTCTCGTTGAATCGATTCGATGAGCTACAGATGTACCTTGCTTAGCATTCTTTATGAAATCATACCACGAAAGCACTGCTTCTTTGTGAGTAGATGATGCATCATGCTTAGGTAACATTCCAACTTTTCCAAGTGCATGTTTCCAATCTTGAAAACCTTTGCGAGTGAATGCATCTTTGAAAGCAGAACGTCCAGAACCCAGACCCAAGGAAAAAAAATCGGCATGGGAAACAGAATATAGCATTTCTCTCTCTTGAGTACTCTATCCACTTGTACCTTTCATACCATTCTTTGTTGAAGCACCTCTTCTTACCACCAAACGTGGTATATGGAAAATTTAAACATGGCTGTACAGGTCTATCACGAGATGTTTGAGCAATATCAAAAGGCAATTCAGAATTGGATGACGATGACGATGTGATAGAGTTACTTGACGTCGTTGACTCCTGCTGGCTTTCTTCAGTTAGTTCAGTATCTTGTAAATCTGTAAAGTTCAATTTATTATGTATGCTCAGGCTGAGTTCAATTTGTCAAACTTACATGTAGCTCTATCATGGCCTGGCAAATCATAGTTCTGTGATTCTGTGTCAAACAGTGTGTCGTTTGTGTACTCGGACGGTGACATCAGATGGTTCGATTCAGTAGTACTTGACAAAGCAACAGACTCCTCAGCGTCGTAAACGGCGAGCTCCTCAGGCTCGGAATCAGATTCAAACTCAGTTACAGATAGTTGTAGTCGTTTAGGATCAGGAACATCATCTTCGTATCTGGATCTAGTATCAGAACTCTTCTTAGGCAAAAATGACCTTAAAGTCAGCTGTTTACTCATGGTGGTGTTAATTATTACGAGTTAAAAAATTATTTAATAACTAGCTAGATCTAGTCTATTAAAAGCTAATTTTAACCCGTTGTAGATAGTTTGCTAACTTGCTGTGATCATAGATGAGCCTGGTCAGGTCAGAGAAATTTAGTAACTACTCACAGGTCAGTACTTTCTAAAACACTACCTGCCTTGTAAAGAAAGAATCACTGGCACTAAGTATTATAGATAGGGCCTCAGGACCTGTGCCCTGCTAGACATGGGCCCTAAATATTTTTGGCAGGGCCTGTGCCCTGCCAGGCCTTGCTGTAGATACGCCACTGCATAGCAATTTACTCTTTCCAAATAATATTTTTTTTAAAAAACAGCTTTTCACAGCATTCACTAACAACAGATGTAATAATGACAAAGCTTGAAGAGGATCTTTCATTTGTTTGAAACTTAAAATCACATGGCAATGAATTAATTTGGAGTAACTGGGCTATCTACAATTTTGTATTCCATCAATCCAAAATGAAATATCATTTGGTCCCAAAACATGTGTTCCTATTAGCAGATACATTGGGTACAGCAGAAGATAATATTCGAATTACACAACAATCACAGTGCATATAACTCATGTATAATTGTCGAGCTATCACTGTTTTGATAGTAATTTCAATATGTTGAGTGGTATGTTTGATATTTAGATGCTGTGTATAACAATAGTAATTATTATTCATTTCCATACTTAGTGCATTTTTGACTGTACTATAGGGGCAAGGGTTCTGTTTAACATGACAGTTTGTAGTAGTTACTGGTCTTTTTTTTGCACAGGTATCATTAAATATATTGGAACTATTGAAAAAGCTGAAACTTGCAGGAAATTTCAAATTCCAAGAAGTAAATTACTCTCATCCATTTAGTGGACAGGATTCCAAATGGGATAGCTTGGTAAATAAATTTATAATTTACATGCTAACATTTTGTATAATGTGTAATTATATGTATACATTATACACAGCTGTGTGTCAGCTGGTTTATTATGGCACTTATAGATGAGCCATACATTTTCAATTGGGTGTGTAGGTTTTGCATGCTCAACAGTGGCATAGGAGCTGTAGCAGCAGCGGCATTAATCGTTACATTTTTTACTCGCCTCATTTATTACTCATGATTATTCAGTAGTTATTAGTTATTAATTTCACAAGCTGTAGTGGTGCCAAACGTACCGACAAACTTCGAAGTGTATTATTTAATATTCATAATTTTATACGTAATAATAATAATTATTGTTATTGCAATAAAGACTGCCTAGTCTTCGTACTTGAATAATTCCATGTTGGAATGGCAGTAGGTGAACCAGTGAGAGATGTTTGCCAAACAATCCTCATCAAGTGCTGTATTTTCCATTCCCAAAGAGGAGGTTTGGACAAAATGTTGTCTCAAAGAAAAGCTTTCAATCGTCATCGTTTGTCAAGTGGCCTTGGTTACACTATATCGAGGACAAAATGCTACACTTGTGCTTGTGCTTCTGCAAAGAAGAAACTTCAGATTACTTATACTACTCAAATTGTAGCACAAATATTAACCACACCCACATATTCCATCCATTAATTACCCACACCCACACGTCACACCCACTTTGGCCTCCTTACTTGAAAATTGCTTCCTACACTTATGCTCAAGAGGTGTGGCCTTCAAAATGGGGGACTGAAATGTATAGCTAGTTGCGAATCTCATGATTTGTTACACATGTATCATACACATCACTGTTTATCAATCTACATGTGTTATATAAACTTGCCAATGAGGTAGGTTTGAAAAGATATCACCCAAGGACCAAACATCCAAGGGTGATATATTTTCAAAACCTCTGACGTTTTCCAAAATCTTGTAACTCCTGTAGTTTCAAAATGAGAGGAATATGACCACTGAATCGTTTTGAATATTTTCATAGCAACATAGCAATTCTTTTAGAACAGAAATAAAGTATATAGAATGAAAAGTATCCCTATCAGGGATAGATCCACAACCAGTAAAAAAGTGGTGCAAAATGTATAGCTCATTAATTATTTATGGGGGTGTCATTAACTAATATGCATATGCTTGTACGTATTTGAACTAATACTAAACATTTTCCTGGAGTGAAGATTGAACAACTTTCCAAATTCTCAATGGGGAAACTTTGACTTGAGCCTCTGAATACTCCTGATGCAGCAAGGTTGGTTGTAGAGGCTAATGGTTTCTGTGGAGGTACTCATGAGCGAGCTTACTTGATATCGACGTTTTTAATCCTTTTACTCCCTCAAACTGACAACCTCAGATCAGTACTGCCTACTACAATCATAAAAACATCAAGAAACGCTCTTATGACCAAAACCTAAGGGAAATTGAACACTCATCTGCAGTCATCCCTCTCATTTCTCCATCTACTGGTGGGCTAGGTCCTGCTACTGTTTTCTATGAATGACACTTGTCCTTCCTTATTTGCAGATGAATGGCAGTGTTGTCCCTAGAGCACTTTTGTTTCTTTTTCTTTTTTTGTTTTCTTTTTTCTCTTTTTTGCAATTGCATTATTAATTTAACAAAATTGATGGAAGGCTAATATTTCAAGAGAAAGGTAAGAGATGAAGAGTATCAGGGAAATATGCAAGGAGAGTCATCAGTTAGAAATGAGTGAAGCTTTGGGTGGGGCTAAACCATTTGAGAGATCTTTCTTCCTTCCCTTTTGGAGGTCTGTGGGTATAAAAAATTTCCAAAATCCGTATCTTCTTTACCCAAGATATTGCCCGAGGCAGATGCATACAGCTTCCTATAATCTCTCTTTTGCCTGTACCCTTGATAGTGACAAACAGAGCAGAATTCATCTGCATGTTGAGATTGTTGTGGACTGTGTATTTCACAGTGCTTCATTTAATGTAATTTGATTCTAATTCCGAAAACATTGACTTTGTGTGACACCTACTCTATTGTTCCTTAAGAGTTTCAACAGCTTGGGATGATATTATCTGTATGTCATTAATACGGCTGTAGCAATTGCTCATTAGAAGGAAAATGCAGTCTATATATTGATCAGATTGCAGAATGCAGGTCAGAGTTCCCTACCGCAAAAGGAACAAACAAATTACTTCACCGTCATAAGGCAAAGATTGTTGTTATGCAGCAGACGTTTATGGTGATACTAAAGTGTTCATCACAAAAAGACTGTTATAGTCTGATAGATTGTGCAATATAGGACCTATTAACATACTATATAATATACATATATATATATATATATATATATATATATATATATATATATATATATATATAGAATATACTCCTCCTTCCAAGGATATAAGACCCACTATATACCCATAATCAGTAAGAAGAGGGATAGTAACTGACAGTAACCTAATGACATACAAAATATAGGACCTTAGTTTTGTGTTCGAGGATGTGATATAGCCCGAGCCTGCGAGGGCTATATCACATCTGAGGACACAAAACGAGGGTCCTATATTCAGTATATAGGACCTATTAGCATACTGTATACAATATATTGTATGATGGTGACATCTCCTGCATAGTGTACACAGAGTGGTCAGACAGGTCTATATTTAAAAATATACCTCCTCTTAGGTCTATATACAATATATAGACCTCACCACATCAAAGGGATGATGTCACACCATACTATATATATATATATATATATATATATATATATACACTAATCATTAATTATGGTTCAATAAATTGTTATTACAAAGTGCCAATGTATACTTGATATATATGTATTTTTCACATCATGTAGCATAGTCAGTTCAGGCAAGAACTTCACAAGTGGACAACTGAGATGCCTGAAAAGAGAAAAGCTTATCCTTTGCTTTCATTTTTCTCAAACTTGAAGATTTTTCAAATGTACCAACTTTTAAAAACTAGACCATCAAATGTAGCTTCTATTATCAATGCAATTGATTGTAGTATGTTATATGCAGGCACACCAATCAATGAATCTCAGAAGCAAACCATAACAACTGTGAGTGTAAGGTTAATAATTATGAATTTTAATCAACCATTCTATATAATAGGTAGTAGATTCCCAACAAGTAAACGTATCTGATGATATCTTCTCATCTGTGGGGTATTTCATTGAATTAGTATCAAGACCTTACATACCCCAGAATCTATTGGATAAAATACGACATCCTTCAATAAACTATAGGATCAAATCAGCATTCTTTCGACTTTATTCCATAATGGATTTCAACCATAATGAGGTTTACACTGTTGCTCTTAATCTTTTGGGGGAATTGCCTAACCCTTTCCAAGTTTTAGCCTGTACACACATTACAACACAAGAAGCTGTTACTTTGTTCTTTGAGAGAGTGAAGAATTACCATCACTTTCGGTATATAATGATTGACATCAATATTCTCTCATTGGACATTCAAGAGGTATATTTTGTAGATCTCTCTTTAATTTGCTCACGTCATATTGTTGTTACTATTGCACATTTTCTATAGATTGTCATTAAGGAGTGTGTGAAACTGCTGGAGAATGGAAATAAAAACCACATTGCATATGATCTTGTCTTTATTGAAACGGGTCTTTCAATCATGAGAACAATGCCATGGTGTTTCCAGGATCATGTATGTTATTTATGCATGTAATTCACGCTTACTCTTAGTGTTTGATCCATTTTTTGTAGTTGATACTCTATTATATATATATATAATTATTTGCTTGTCACATATGTGACTATGTACTGCGTATGTAGTTAAGAAAGTTGCGTCATTCGGGAGGTGTGTGCCTTTGTCAATTAATGTGCATGGCATGTAAAATGTGTGCTCCAAGTCTACAGACCAATAGGAAGAAAGCTGCTTGTAGACCAGTAGTTGTTGTGCTTGAAGTATATTCCTAAATTGCTACAAGCTCATTTTCAAAAGTAAGGGGAGTAGATAATCAAACTAATAAGTATACTAGACTATTGTGTTTCAGGCATGAGAAAGTCAGACGTGAAATAATGATTGTTGGACACCACAAAGCAATGATACGAATACCTTTTCTTCATATGCCTATGTTAAAGTTTAAATCCTAATTTTCTTATTCTTTTCACAGTTGTCTTCAGACAAGCAATTGCGAATTGGCATGGAACGTTTGAAGAAGCAGATTTTATGTCAACTGGTTTATGGAAATGCTGGTAATTCTTTCTTACTTTTAGGAAATTCTTAGTAACCATAAATAAATCTGAACCCGCATGTTGTTACTACCACACATCAAATTTGATGACATTCAAGCAAATGAGATTTACTACCTAGCAGCAACCCACTATATACTGTAGAATCAAACAGAAGTAGTAAAGCTGTAGTAATATTATTTATGTAAATGTTAACCTCTTTGCATAAAGGTAACAATCTGATTTTTACAATCAATTGTACACATGCATAGTTCTTTGGAATATTTTCTGATGTGACTGAGTTTAATAAATGCTTAACAGACACTTTGTAGTCTTCAATTTACAGATTACATTATATTTATATTCCTATGGCCCGCAAGGCGATCCCTATGATTGCTTTCAATTTGCTTTCTTGTATATAAATACATTCTTGTGCCACACATACATAGTTGCGTCATTATGGGGGAAGAGTATTTGGTCAATTAATGTGCCTGGTGCATAAATGAACGTGATCTATATCCAGCTATAGCACACCAGCAGGATCAATTCAGCTTGGGGAAACAGCAATTACATTGTAAAACATATACAAGAACTGCAACAAATGAGAAGAAAATATATTATGTTGTTAGGATTCAAGTCATCAACAACCATTATTAATAATTACAAAGCTTTTTTCTCCATAATACCCAGTTTTATTTCAATTATAATTATAATTATAATTATAATTATTGATATAAATAACTGATATAATGGGTATAATGAAAGATCAGTGTATCCACAGTTAGTAGTAATGATTTTATAATGTGTGAGTAATTGTACAATCTTTACTTAGGTGATGGCAAGTCTCATTATATAAAATATGTTATTGAAGTGAAAAAATCGGCACATCTCACAATTCCTGTCAACGAAGGATTTGATATTCAAAGCTGCATTCGTAAACTGAATTGTACCTCACAGAAAAGTGATGAATGTATGATTCATATCAATTTCACTCTGCCTTTCATTAAGGTTTGCTTGTCATTAACAGCTGGACACAACAATTACTCTATCTCTTGTAGGCGGAGCTGAGGGATACTTTAAATGTTGTGTCCAGCTGTGTGTGTGTGTGTGTGTGTGTGTGTGTGTGTGTGTGTGTGTGTGTGTGTGTGTGTGTGTGTGTGTGTGTGTGTGTGTGTGTGTGTGTGTGTGTGTGTATGTGTGTGTGAGGGGTTTTGGAATCATTGTGGTTACTCAGTCTCTCTATTATCTAACATATTTCAACATCTCTCATCTAAAACTTTGGCAGTTCTTATTTAATTACCAATAGTATGAATGACATTGACATGTAAACCTGTTTCATATCCATAGGCTTTGTTGCTTTGGAATCACTATTTCACACAGATAGTCTGGCCTTTTGTGGTTGTTAAAAACATTTTTGGCACGATTGCAAACCTCTCCTATCTGTTGATGCTTACATACACCAGTTTAACCTGCACATTGTGTACATTTAATAAGTACTTCCAAAACACCAAAGGTACATAAGATGCCTCTCCTATTGAGTCATAAAAGATCCATATACTCTCTCTAAATAACGATTAAGATTAAGTATGTACTTATAGTGAAGACTAAAATGGATATAATTACAATGATATTTCTATATTTTGCATTCAAAAATTATGATTGTGAGTGCTCGTTTTCTATGCATCTAAATGTTTGCGTTTTATTTATATAATTAGTTATAAAAAAGTTTCTGGCATATACTGGTTACAGCTAAATTTCATTAGTTTTCCTAAATCCACTCTTGTATTGAGTATTTGCTGTAATTCTATACCTCACACTTATAACATTAGGTAACTGAAGAGGAAAGAAAGGCATTTGTGAATTCATGCAGATTGATAAACTGGTTTTTCTTCAGCATGCTCATTTCTGGTTACGTGGAAGACTACCAGACTGGAGAATCATTTTCTTTAAATCAGTTCAAGGAATTACAGATTTATGTTGAGGTACCAACACTAAGCAAATTGTATTAGATAACTATGTCCTGTGCAACATTTTCATAGGTTCCTGTGCTTAACCAGACATCACAGGAAGAGTCATACCTGACAGACTTTAATAAACATTTCCCAGTTTTCTCATTCATTGGTACAAAAAAGTGTATAAGTTCAACGTCTATTGCATATGATGCCTTGTCAGCTGATGCTATGCTAGTTTGTAAATACTTCAAAGCAAAAGAGTTACACCAACTTGATAGACTGCACAATGGTTGGTTTATATTGTAGTTGGTGTATATTGTGAGTTGTCATTTAAATTCTTCAGTTCCTCCTAGATGGAAAAGATTATTTAAAAAAGAGAACAAGGATCATGAAATCAGGATAGGTGACTTCGAAGATCTCAATTCCACAGAATGTGTTCAATTGCTCAATGAAATAATGCCCGGTCATGTGAAAACCAGAAAATTGTACCAACGAATGTTTATTAGGTCTGTGTTCATTGTATACACATTATATATGTACTCAATAATGATTTACGTTTTTCTAACTGTAGGTACATGTATCGCCGATGTCATTTTATGGAAGAAAGTTATCACATGAGATACTTTGAGGGGAAAATACCATCAAAAGATAGAAATGGACAGTATATTGAACTTGATGCAAAAAACCTACGTTCATCACTATTAGATATAATGAAGAATGAAGTCTCTGAAATGTGTGCAAGTGGAAAGGGTGAAGGGTTTGAACCCCCTCATATGCAAGTAAGTGATACTTCAGTGTACTATCAGTGTACAAAACAGGAGTTGTGTATGATTATAATCAAATGTTTTAACATACCAATACATAGTGATCCTGACTCTTCCATAGTTGTATCTATTTAGTTGGAAAAGGCGATTTGTAATTTCACAAGGGCCCTTCCCGTAGGCCATTAACTGACAACTTACAAGCATTCTTGGCATAAAAGGCGGACTGAACCATATGTCAAATTAACTTCACTAAGGTGACTCTTGCCACATTGGTGTAGTGAGGGTGCAATGCTGATGTGTCTGACACCTACCCAGTCGTACACACCTAGCCCTGCACAATACATGTAAGAAGAGAGTGTATGTCATAACCTAACATAAAACCTAATGTTGAATAAGTAAACATATTAAATAAGTGGAAAAATACAAAAAAAATTTGAATAGTATACATAAAGTTAATTACGTAATAGACCCATTCACTAAGTAGGCAACCATTGATGGGGGGATGAAGATGAGGAAGTCTGAATATACTAGCCATATGCAGCAGACTTTCATCAGCCAAGGGTCTTAATCAAAGAATCACTCAAGCAAACTTGAGCAGCTGTAGTAGCTGCCACAATTGTGAAACTGCGACAGAAAAAACTAATTATGAAATAATGAATCCTGCTACCTGTAGTTCCTGTCTCACAGCTGTGACAAGTGATCATGGGAAAGTGGTATGCCATCCTGGGTAGGGTTGTATACTGCTAAAGGAGCCAGAACTGAGCCTGAAGCCTCTCCTGTTTGGTGATCCCACCACGAAATGGATCAATTTTGCTCTGCAGGTGGTGTACAGCCAGATAATGAGGGTAGTGGTATGAAGGATGCCCGGTGTGACAGGAAGATTCTATAGTCTTGTGTGTGAGTAAGAGAACCTCATTGCATGACTTTTAGCACATACTCTAGACAGGGGCAAGCAACAAGAATAGGTAAGGTAGGCCATGTCATGTTTGAGAGAAATGAGTTGCGCTAAAGTAGGATCGAATAGACTGATAGGACAGTGAATTGGTTAGATTTGCCAATCTTATTAATAAACTAAAAAGGAGATAAGTGGTGAAACAAAACACAGGTTGCATGTCACCTAATACAAAACAAAATGAGATAATTATAATTGTCCAATATTTACTGGAATCCCTATTCGGAACTAGAATCACTTATTATACTTAAAACTGTCAATGGCTTGGGTTTTCGTGAGATCCATCTGATCTGTTTGTATTCCAATTCCTCTGATATCTGACCAGTCCTTAGTTGTGTGGCGTTGACGCCGCGGTGTGAGCAAGTTGCATAAATGTGCTTATTGGTATAGGTTCCTTTTACCTGCATCACCCTTATTTAGGAGACTCAGATGTACAAAAATGATTATAGTCTTCTTGCTAAGTGTGACGGGTGCAGCCAGGATAAGTTAACCCAATTTGAATCCATTGGACCAATTCGTATAGGACAGGCTTCAAAACTGGAGATAAGCCAGAACTTAGTACTAACAGACCTCCAGGGGACACAGAAAATAGTGAAAGACAAGGTCTTTACTACACTTATTGATGCCTTGGAAAAGGTAAATGGCTCATTGGATATTAGTGTCTATCTTATGGGTACACAAACAGACAAATACCTCAATTTGTACTCCCACTGTCCTAAACATGTTAAAAATGGCTCAGTCAAGTGGCTAAGTCCATTATTACAATCGATTCTAATCTATCACAGCAAGAGCAGTTGATGGCACAGGGAGTGATTTTGTATGATGTCATACAACACACTGTCCCATAATATGCAGCACTATTATAAACGTCTATCTATCATACATTGCTTCATTACCCTCATAATAGCTAGAGAAGCGTTGGGTGCTAAAAAGCCAAACTTTTGTTGGTAAAGATGAATAGATATATGCCTAGCAAACTTAATTGTTCATATTGATCAGTGGCGGATCTAGGGGTGGGGGGGGGTTTTGGCTTCTTTGGTTTCCGTGGAAACCACCTTTCAAATTTTAAAATTCAAGTTTTGCAAAAATAATAAGTTTTTAAAGTTCGTGTGCCACGCCCACCAGCAAAGTAGAAGGAGCACAGTGAATACAGTAAAGATGATAAGTAGATAAAGTTTATAACTACATACATATAATTATACTACATGTGTACTTCAGTAATGATGTTGCTAGTCTGCAAAAGTCTGAATCTGAATCAGATGATTGCCAATAGGAGTAGTGGTCAGGACTGCAGGGAAGTTTGGTTTCTTCTCACACTCAGTCTGGTCATAGATATCATATCTATGGTCTGGTTGTGAATCTGATGCTTGCGTTTCATCAAACAACTAGTATAATAAATCATGATCGCTAGAGCTAAGTAAGTTTGGATACCTTTCCTAACTGTCCCGATATAACATCAGGCTACTTAGTGCCCGAAAGAGGAAGTTGTAATTAGAAAATCAGGGACCATACCCTGCATAAATAATGAATGAACAAAAAACTTCCTTCTTAAATTTCTAGATCCGCCACTGTAGATGATATAGCTCAAGGCCAAGTGATTGTTGGAATGAAATTAGATACAGGTATCACAGTGAACAGCAAACTATTAATATACATGTAAACAGACAAAACAAATGAGATGAAAATGAGCATGCGAAGGAATGAGAGAACAGGTTAATAATACTGCCAGTGTGAGGTGATGGCTTACAGGTTTAGAGTGTGATGTAGGATGCCTACAACTCTGTGCATGTGATGAGTTGCTGAGTTTAACCCATCTTTTAATTGTATATGGGGATGTAATAAGCACAAAGGCTAAGTTGCTACTTTCAGACTTCCATAGTTCCCCTAAGCCATTGACTTACAACTACCAAACAGGCAGGAATGAAGGTATACTTAGAGTAAAATGGGGACTACTCCATTAGTCATATTACCATCACTATTACCCTTTTCGTGTTGATGCAGCGAGGGTGAAGTACTGATAAGTCTAAGGGAGTACTCCAGTCATACATTTAGCAATGCCCAGTACATGCAGGAAGAGGGTGCATTCTGCACCAATGACATACACTACAGTTAGATAAGGGTGTGCATGTCAGAACCTGACATCCTCCAATAGTGCATCCATGCACTATACTTCCTATATCTCAGCAATGAATATTTGTGAACTACAAACAATATACAACTATGTACAACCTAACACTTAACAAGTAAGAATAACAAATCAATGAAGACAAGACATAGTGAAATAAAGTATCCTTATGTGGTGATTGTCAATCATTGCTGATGGTGTGTGCCTACCTTTATGTGTATTCTGAATACTGGGATCTGAAAAAGTGTTACACCAGTCTCAATACGCATGCATCCTGAAACTTGTTAAAAATCCATGCATCCTTTCTCTGCTGCATACAGCATCTATATATCAGTATTAGTTGCACTATTACAAGCTTTGTACTTCCAGAATCTTCCTACTTGTCTATAGCTTGAGCGCATGTTCTTTTACCTACTCCTGGAATGACATAACCTTATATGCAACATAAGGGCTGCCCTTTGTACCATAAAGATATGAAAAAATTGTGACAATGGAGTAGTACATGAATTAAACATCTGTGGTAATAACTGAATTTTGGTGACATAAGCAGTGAACTTCAAGAGTGTTGATCAAAATGTCAATCAAACCAACCTGAGCAGTTATAGTAACTGCCCCAAATTCTGATACTGTAACCACTGAAATATGAAATATTGAATCCTGTTACCTGTAATGCTTGTCTCACTGCTGTGACGAAGTTGTCATTGGAAAGTTGTGTGCCATCCTGATAAATGAAAAATGGTCCTTGCAGGAGTGTGTTGCTATAACAGCTAATCATGCCAGAACAGAAGTGATGATCATGCATAGACCCTCTCCTGTTCTGCCTAAGTACAAGGTGATCCCAGCACCAAACTGATTGTTTTTGTATGTAAATATCAGTGGCATGGTGTGGTCTTGGTGATTGGCACTGGGAAATAGTCAAGCCCTCTCATTGTAGTGGCTGATATTGGATGACCTAGTCAATCAGTGAATGGCAGTAGCAAACCTTGTCCCAGCTGATCTCGAACCACAGCTACATTTTGTCTTGTCTGTCTTTGGTATAACAATATAGATGTGGAACAACTAGTAAATGATACTGACATTGTGATGTGAGGGCTGACACATTTAGAGCACGGTGTAGGATGCCATGACTCATATGCAGAGTCATCAGATGCATGGTCAAGTGGATGGCCAATTGACTATTAACTGTCTTTGAAACTTGTAGTTTAAACTTGATCTAAAGTTGAATGTAAATAATTAAGTATATTACACTTAATACTCTTAAATCCAACTTATTATTTCAACCATGTAGCTGATTTACAGTGATGGAGCTTTCAGTGTACTCTCTCGTACTGGTCGTCTGTCACTTGATGAATCGGAGATGATAGAAACATTTGGATTCCATTTTCCAAGTCCAATGTGAGTATTGATTTTTGTGAGCTATTCAATCATCCAACTCATGAAATACAACGAAACTACATTAAAGATGAATGAATATAATTTACATTATGTTTTTTCTGTTTTGTTGTGCCACTACAGTTCAGCATAATTATCATAGTACTGTGGTTTTATTTTACTTATATAGGGAGTTAGAGAAACAGGAAACATTGCAAGATTGTCTTTTCACTGCTTTGCAGATACGCAATGATCCATCTCCGACAGGGCTCTCAGTTCTCCAAAACCAAGGCTATGTTTTAACTTTAGATTATCTACTCAAGATGTTAAGTGTTCATGAGAGACAGCAGTGTGGAATGCCAGTAATAATTTCAGGAGAAACAGGGGTTGGGAAAACATTTCTATTAGAAACACTTTCAAAACTCTATAATCACTCCTATCAGCAAAGCCTTTCTCTTTGGAGAGAATATCTAATGGAATACATGAAACAGCAACTTCGTTCATTAATTACATCACCTGACGAAGTTTGTACAATTGTTTACAGCAACTGGAAAACTTCAAAACAGTTTGAAGACATGTTGTCATCCTTATTCGATGCTGTAAAACAAAAATTACTTGAAAGAGTTCTTATCTGGTTCCATAAAATGCAGAAAGAAAGGAATATTGTTAATGTCTTCCCACTAATAGAGTTTCTTCCAGTTAGCAGAGAAATACCTCAATTGTTTGATGCTGAGGTGAGAAACACAGCAAAACAAGTGTATATAGAGAAAAAAGTATCCCTATGATTGCTTTATGGTGTCCAGCATTCAGTAATCATGGCTGACTTTATCATGCCTGAAACACAACAGCCTATTATAGTTATTATTTTGATTATATACTCTGTTTACCTTTTATAGAACCTTGTAGAACTTTAAGAATACATTTCAGGTAGAATAGCTAGCTATTAGTTCCAGTGTCTACGTAAGCTACACAGCTTTCTTTCTGCTGGTGTGTAGAGCTTCATCACGCGTTCTTTTTCGCGCCACGCCCATTAATTGACCGAGCCCCCAGGAATGATGTAACTTCCTTAACTACGCATACAACGCATACTCGCGTAGGTGACACAAGAATATATGTATATAAACATACATCGAACCCGTGGGAAAGCAATCATAGGGATGGCCCTACGGGCCATAAAAAGTGGAATGTCCTACGTAAGGAAATGTGACAATTCCAATACTTAAAATGTATCTGGTGGGGCATATATTAGACCTGAATTTCAAGATAGTTCATGAAATTTGGGTCAATCATATACCTACAACAGGATGCACTTAAGGTACCTGAATTGTCACATTTTCTTATGTATTTCCTTGTGCATAAATACCAAATTCCACTGTAAAGCTTCATTTTGATTTATGCAACCTCTCCTTTCCATCCTTAGAGTGTGACCTCATTACTGCTAAAATTCTTGTTTGGCAAGCAAAGGCAGCTATTTGAAGTAAAGAAGATCGATTCTGGTATGTTTTTAATCCCATAATAAACCGTAGTTCCAATTCCACTAATGTATTTTATCTGATGATGATTTGCATTATTACTGATTACCATGTTGTGCAGAACATGTGTCATCATGAAAGGGTAAAGAGTACATGGAATGACTCACTGCATGTACGCTTTCAATGGCATAGGGTATGCACAGCACAACGTTCATTTTGTACTAGAATTAAATTTAAATTTATGAAAACTTGTGGGGAAAGGAGGAATACTTAGAGATCCCTTAATTTTTATTATGAATATATATACATGTATAACCATGCACGTATCATGATTTCTTGGCATTAATACTAATAGTATATCAATTCATGTTTGGTCATAATTTATTATTAGGATTGACACCTTCTGATATAAAGGAGTTTCTGCAACCAATCATTGATGAAGAAAGTTCACTTGAATTAAATTTTGACAAGAGACCAAAACTTACTGTAAGTGATAGTTTTCTCCAATAAATATTTGTATTTACATAATGACTATTAATTATTTTGTTATTAGATTTTTTTTGATGAAGTTAATACAGCTTCCTGTCTTGGATTTTTAAAGGAGATTATAGTTGATCATACCTTGGATGGAAAGGTATCTTATGATTTACCTCAACTATTTGTCATTAACTTCATTTAATTACCTTTTCTAGCCTCTTCCTCAAAACATATTTATTGTTGCAGCTTGTAATCCTCATCGAACAAATAGCCTTTGCACTCTCTCCAGTGCAAGTAATGACACGTGGTTCAAAGGCGATTACTTGGTACGTCCACTTCATCCCTCATTTGAGCTCTTAATGTGGGACTTCGGCTCGTTGAAAGAAAATGAAGAACGAGATTATATTCGGTCTAAGTTTAGATTAGTGGACAGTCAATTGACAGAATTAGAACATCAGACACAATTAAAGAAACGTTTTTTGACAGAATTAGAATGTGAGACACTAATAAAGAAAATTTCATTGAGCCAACATCTTCTTCGACGGTTTACTAAGGATTATTTGATTCATGCCAATGTGACTGAGAAGGATGCCACAGCTGCTAGTTTCAGCTCTGTTAGTCAAAGAGATATCCAAAGGGTACTTAAGTTGTACATTTGGTTGAAATCTTCTTTCCAACTATTGGAAAAGTATGGCTATTCAGGCACATCTGAAGAAAGGTCTTATGGTAATAATTGGCAGCTCTCAGTGAGAGCTCTCTTTGTATCACTCGCATTAGTGTACTACTTTCGCTTGAATGCAAAGTACAGAAAAGAATATGCTATTCAGATGGATGCGCATCCATTCTTGGTCACACAAGTAACTGAGGGTTCTGACAAGGGAACTCATTGTTTTGAGGGAATTAGTGTTACTTTTACAAAAGCTTTGAAAGATGAACTTGACTGGCTTATGGAAAACATTGATCTCCCCATTGGAGTAGCAGATACACAAGCTCTGAGAGAAAATTTATATGCTATCATTGTATGTTGTATGGCTCATATTCCTCTCATTATAATTGGACCACCAGGTTGCTCAAAAACCCTTTCATTCAAGATAGCCCTTGCCAATCTCCAAGGTGAAGTGTCTCCCAAAAAAGTATTCAGACACAAGATAATGAAATCCCTTGATCCTCACATTTATCAATGCTCAAAACATTCCACAACTGAGGATATCAAAGCACTGTTTAAGAAAGCTAAATCCCGGCAGAAGCAGATAGATAATAGTGGACACGGTGCAGTTTCTGTTGTCTTCATGGATGAGGCTGGCCTACCAGAAGAGAACTTACAAATCCTAAAAGTTCTTCATTATCACTTGGATAATCCTGAAGTGTCTTTTGTTGCTCTGACAAACAGAATTCTTGATGCAGCAAAGTCAAATCGAGCAGTTTGTCTATTTCAAGTTAATGCTTCAAATGATGATTTGCAACAACTTGCTAGTACATTAATGGGGTATAAGGATGTAAAAGATGTCCCAGAAAGCTTAAGTAAACAACTAAAATGTATTACTAGCATTTATTCAAAAGAGATGGCATCCCACAATTTTAGTTTCATATTTGGTTTGAGAGATTTGATGCATTTTTTCTCATATATGCGAAAAAACATGTTATCTGGTCACAATTACATATCTCCAAAATTGCTACTAAAATCCCTTCAAAGGAACTTTTTAGGAGCTGAAGATTTTAAGGGATTGGCAAGAAAATTTCTCTTTGAGGTAAGTGTGTGCTACACACTATAGCTATTAGATATTTATTTGTGTAGGTGGGGCATTCACATGCAACTTTTGTCTGCTTTCAGGGTTGAAATCTGACCCTTCTCCGCTCATGTGTGATAATGTGTGTGGGTGGAGGGGGCTGGGTCCTAGGCTGTGTTTAAGCAAATTGTTTGGTGAAAGGTTTTGGGACATTGTAGTAATCCAAACACTTGTTGCCATTTAGTTTGGTGTGAGCAAAGTTAACCCTGAAATGTTGCAGTCACCTCTAACAGTTTTGAAGTCAAGTTTAGCAGACAAACCAGAAGACCTCTGCTTTGAGAATGAAGTTCGATACAAGTTGCTTATTGACCACAGTGAGGATGAATCACTAGTTCGGTTCCTGTTTAAGTTTGGCATCTTGAAGAGATCAAATTGCAGAATATATGCACTCAGTAAACTTCCTGGTGACAGACTTCAAAAGGTTAGTTCAGTTTGTAATATTCATGATAATATTTTGTATCCTGCTGTCAGAGTGCTTTGCTATCCATTTACTACATCTCTTAATCTTGATAATCATGTACCGACAAGTTTTAACATAAGGAACAACTGGTGGAAAAAGTCTTATGTACCAACTGAAGGCTGATTTACATAATGATGCTAAACCTTGTGTTGTGATAAAATTCGAAAAAGTGATTGATCAATTGCAGCGCAGCTAATGCAAAGATAGAAATTGATTCTGTTGTCATTTTTTGTTGCATTTGATTGCATTGAAGGAAGTGCATTATGTTTACAATACCATGCAGCATTGACACAACACAAAGAACCACAATGCTTTGAATCATTATGTGAACCAGTCTGTAGTCACAAAAGGAATAAGGAGAACGACATTTTTCAAAAAAGTGATGTACACGCATAAAATTAAAATTTGCAGCATTTTTTACACAGCATATTCAATTCATATTAGTGATGCTAATGCTTAAGAATAATAAAAAACATTTTCAATAGAAATGATAGCATATGTAGGGATGTCAAAACCCAAAAAGTATGTGAACAAGGTCAGGATGGCATCCTGGGTAACAGCAGGAACAAAATTAATGAACCAATTCCATAAAAGGTACACGTCACTAATGCTATAAAATCTTCTTGTCATTTTTCTATGTAATATATTTTAAAGTTGAGAAAATTAATGAATGCGTTAGATTTTACTTAAAGGTTTACATAAGTAATAAAACAACTGAATAGTACCTATAACATAGTTAAATAGACCTGCACATACTCCTTTTGTATGGTGGGTATTAATTAAGAACTTCATATAATTAAGCATTTATATCAATATACATGTACATGTATAACAGACACCTAGGTAATAAACTTACTGTTGCAGAAACTGATCAAGCTGTCCCATTGTAAATAGCCTCTTGGTCGAAATATATCAATGTAATCAGAGAAATCGTATCACCTCAGTTGTGATCCATGTTGTCATTTTATTCATGTCAAATGAATGGTTGGCATTAATTGGAACATACATCATGGATAATTCCTAAATAGTGCTAATACAATCACATATTACATGTTCAATACTGAGGTGCATGGTCAATTTGTAGGATGGGCATTAATTGGAACTTACATCTTGAGACTTGAATATACGTAGAAAGGTATTCTGTTACAAATTGACAAAAACTGACATTGTGTGAATGGGAGAAATATATATACCAAGCTGGTAATAAATCACAAAGGACTTACACGTACACTGGAACCAATCATTTAAATCATGTGTTCAAGAGAGTGAGCGTGAACTACACTTACAGTAATCTTAGTACATAGCGAACAACCATATCACCAGGCTCCAAACCACACCTCTTGTGGATGTTGTACTGTATTGTTGTCCACCCTCCCTGCCACCCTCTCACTCTGGTTCTTTAGTGCTAAGCATACCTGTAGTTGAAGATATTTATTATAGATTAAGCAGTGAACAGATAACATGTTATCTCATAAGATTAATATATACAATATCGTCAACTATTATACACAGTGTCTGTACATTTCAACTGTTATCTAATCAGTGGATTTCATCTTGTAAGACGAAGTCTAACTATCTATATTCTCTTTTTGCACAGTCACAAGAAAAGCACAGGAAATGTCACTTTCATAACTCAATTGTGACATGATACCATAGAACTTCAAAAGGGCAGCCCAGTGGTTTAGACATGATAATATTGTGTCACAGCAACATTATCATCACTATGGCAACGGTTGTCATGCCATAAACATGTTAATGACCAATCACAAACACTATATGCCAAATAGTGTGCTGTGATGTCAGCAGCATTCTTGGGCTTGCAGCCCTCGAAGCATTTGTGACGTCATAGCACAATATTTGGCATACAGCATCCGTGAGTGGTCAATAACTTACACTTGTGGATTCACAGCAGATTTTGTGTATTATACTTGTATTTAACATTACATGCTTTTGAAGACATTTATAAATAAATTTCGTTTGCTCCCTTTTAGAGTTGGTGAATTGATATAGTATGAATCAATAACATAATTGTAGTAGAAAAACCATTATATGGGTTGTTGAATACTGTGTTGATCTGATCGGGCTTTTATTACAGTTTCAGTCATCAGTTGAATTCAATAACTAACTGGATCCATGGCATGTAGAATTTTGTATAGATTCAAACATCAGGAAAGTAATTGTTATTTTATTGTTGGGATGTTCATATAGTAGGTAGTTGTATAATTTTTGCAGAAAACGTTTCTGAAGACAAATTTTGTTTTCTCCCTTTTGATTTGTTATAGTATGAATCCAGAACATTATTTTAGTAGAAAAGCCATTATACATGGGTTGTATATTATTATGCTGGATGTTTTCAGCTTTCAATTTGAATTCAATAACTAATAGGATCCACAGCATGTAGACTTCATATAGATTATATTGGTTTGACGATTGTCTATAGGTGTTCTGGTTTTAGGAAAGTTCTATCAGTAATATAGCTTTGTAATTTTGATGAAGATAGTAGTTTTGAAATAGGATATTAGCTACACTCACCTTGCATGCGTAAAATTGGATAAACAACTAGCTAAACTAAACCCAAGGACACAAAATCCAATAGAGAAAGAAGAAATGTAATAACACTGAACGTAATTGTTATATTATAGTTGAGGTTACTGTGATAATCTCCCTGCTAATTGAACAATGGCAGATTAGATTATCAGTATTGTATTGTTATTATGATTATTTTTCAGACAAATCATTTTTTGGTTTGTTGAACTATCACAATGATTCTAGCACCATTCCAGTCGCATTTGTAGTAAAATTCTGGTTTACAAGTATCGAGATGATATCTTCAGATACTATGAAAGAAGACAGTCTTAACGACTACAAAGATTTGATCTCGAATTGAACGCCATTTTCCTAAGTGGAATTTAATTACGCATGCGTATTTGTATACTCGGAACATGGAAGCTGAAAAGGTGGAAGTGCTTTTTGCATTGGAATCATAAGCACACATAACATATTACCCAAAATTAAACAAACCACTTCCATATAATCCTACATAAGTACTTACACTGCTATAAAGCAAAATACAAAGAGCTGTAATTATGTAGGTTTATATGCTGTACTTATGTAAGGTTATATGGAAGTGGTTTGTTTAATTTTGGGTAGTATGTTAGCATCTCAACCTTGTTCGCATGCTTTTTGGGTATTGACGTCCCTACATCTTCTTTCATTTTTATTGAAAACCTTTCTTATTATTCTTGTATTATATAGTATGCTAATAGGTCCTATATCACATCCGAGGACACAAAACGAGGGTCCTATATTCAGTATATAGGACCTATTAGCATACTATATACAATATAATGTATGATGGTGACATCTCCTGCATAGTGTACACAGAGTGGTCAGAAAGTTCTATATTAAAAAAATATAGACCTCCTTTTTGGTCTATATACAATATATAGACCTCACCACATCAAAGGATGATGTCATCATCATACTATATATATAAAGTTCGAACCCGTGGGAAAGCAATCATTAGGATGGCCATACGGGCCATAAAAACATTCTACTATTTATACTATGTTAGATCTTTTAGCTGGCTTGTAATAGTCTACATGTATATTAGTGCCCAAAGGTATTTCCTTTTGTTTTGGTTTTGTATTTCTAAGTAAAATCTTGCTATAAGTTGTTGACCTCTTGGGCTCAGGCTGATCATTTATACTAGTAAGCTTACGTTTTCTGTTTGTCTTAGATCGAGGTGGTAATGAATAAACTGGTAGTTGTGTATATTTTCCCATCAATCAATTAGTTTCCTTTAACAGAGCTAATGCTAACCATGATAGATTTAGAATGAAATGCAACCAGCTACAGGTGTTACCCTGAAGTGATCTGACTCTAGATAATGCTACATAAGCCATACTATCACTAAATACATTCTCAGAGAGATCTATAATGGCACAATTTAGTGACAATCCCTGGCATTTATGAATAGTTATAGCACATTCTCTTGACCATTTCTATATTGTACGGCTGATTAATATGATCAAACTGAACAGTTACATGTGGTAATGTAATGCACATAACAGTACTCATAGCACCATTAACTAATCCTGATTTTATAACCAAATTGCGTCGCAACATGACTCGTGCACCAACAGCCAATGAAAGCTTTGCTTCCAGTCCCACAGTCTTGTTACAATCACTGTTAAGTTTCTTTAATTGCTTTTTTATTCCATTTACGTATACTGATAGTCTCATCCCCTTCATCAGTACATACTAGTTCGTATATTTTGGAAGTTAAAGAGTTAAGCATTTCCATGTTGAAGTCATGACATGCTTTTCTAGTGGGAAAAAAACACGCTGGACTTTGACCACTTTCCTGAAGGTCTTTAAATTTTTCTGATAGGCACAGTGTAATTACTCTCGTATTAAGGATTAAAATAGTTTCATCAGTGGGAAAACCCACATATAACACTATGCAACATTGAAGAAAACTCACTGTTCTTTTTTTATTTGACACTCATTTATAGTATAAAGGACAGAATCTCTCCAAATATTAACTGAGGCTGCACATCTCAGTTTGTATGATAATGTTTTGTTAGTAAGACAGGATTACCATTGACTGGTTGTAGTTTAGAATGTTTGCCAAGTTTAGACTAGATACCATAGAAACTTTATAAATTTTAACATTATGAAGTGAAGTTTGCATAACTTCTGAGATGTTTTTGGTAGTGACCAATAACCAGATGTTTTACTGTCATGTTCAATAGTTAGTTGAAACAGTCTATGAATGGTAACACCACCTACATTAAAAGCAGCTAAACCATTTATTAGTGACGAATTTCAGGCATTCTTGTCTCAAAATGGTATTATACATCAAAGGATATCACCATATCACCCAGCTTCAAATGGACTGGCAGAATGGACTGCCCAGACATTAAAGAGAGCAATGAAAAAACTAACAGGATATTTGGAGACTTGGTTATCCAGGTTTCTTTTCAATTACCGAATAACACCACAACGTACCACTGGAGTTTCTCCCACAAAACTGATGTTCAGCAGACGTGTAAGGTTCGATCTTCTGACTTATGAACTGAGGTTAACTGACAGAAGAATAGTGCATCGTCATATAGACCATATAATCTCTCGGGCGTCTAATGTTGATGCACTGTTTGATAATTTGGATGACCTTGATTTCTCTACTTCAATTCCATGGTCTGAGCAACCTTCACCCTCCCCAAATGAAAAACAACTGTGTCCACAAATCAGGAGATCTACTCATATTCGTAAACCACCCGATAGGTATGAACCTTCATGGTGAGGGAGGAAAATGTGATATCTTCCGACTCCGAAACATTGGCTCCGTAGAACATTAATAGATCATGTTTTTATTATTGTAATATTTAGCCACTATTGTACTGCAATTGTTCAGTTATTGAATTTGTAGACAATATGATTTAAGTGATGTGTATATAAATTCATTCTGTTTTTAATAATAAAGAAAGTTGCTGCTAAAAATATATACCCTAACTCTCTGGCACTGTAACATATTCTGTCGATGAGGATAAAACTCATAGTAAACTCATGGCAGTTTTTTACATTTTATGGCTCAACTCAGACAGCTCTGTGAGTTTTGTGAATTTGGGGACAAATTGAATGAGATGCTGCGAGATCAGATAGTCTGTGGAATAAATGATTCTCGGATACAAAAACGGTGGAAATGTCTCTCAACAGCACCCTCTTGAGTTTCAAGTAGATACTGGGGCATCAATCTCGATCATAAGTCATTTTACATATTTATCTCTTCGGTCTATTCCTCCTCCTATGCAACATTGACTTGAAAACATATTCTGGTGAGAAGATGATGTCCTTGGAAGTACTTCCTTCACTCTAAAAGTGACGTGCAATGGCTAATTCTGGGACTTACTTTTGTTAGTTGTTGAAGTAGATGGACCTTCACTGTTTGGTTGTAACCGGCTAGAACACATTAAGCTGAACTTGAAGAAGATACATTTTCTGCACTCATAACCTTTAACATTACGGTCTCTACTCGAAAGGTATGCAGACGTATTCAAACCTGAACTGGGTACTTTCAAAGATATCAAGGTTGATTTACACTTAAAACCTGATGTCCCGCCAAAGTTCTACAGGGAAGATCTGTGTCCTTTGTCTGAAGAGAAAAGATTGAACAAGAACTACATTGTCTCACCTCTGAAGGAATTATGTACTGATTGAAGAATTGTGCATAAATTAGCTTCAAGACCTTCATCACAACTATCTACCCTATTTAACAATGAAGTGACTGACATAGGTCGACTTTTAGTACATTTTGAGTACATTGTAAACATCTTCTGATAATTCTCGCATTCCTTTCTGGCAGAACAGGTAAAACACATATTGTGAATCCATATTGAGTAAATGAGATTAGACATACTCACAGTTAGAGAGTTTAACCTCAAGAGGATGATATATACCAAAATGTCCAGTTGGAAAGAGAACTGGAAAGCGCATAACGTCAAGATACTTTGTCGATTATCTAAAGGATCTTCTTGGAAATTTTAACTTTTTATTGGTCTATGTCAAATTCAGTCGAAAGCTTAAAGCTATGTTGCTGCTGGAGTCCCTTACCTCATCTAGAGTTTCAAGTGTTTTATTCAGATGCAAGGGAAGAATGAACATGGTACATGGTACCTTTACATGCTTTAAGAAATAAAGGATAGTACGCCTAAAAATTGTTTGATAAAACTTGGCTCGCTGAATGAGTCAAGTTTACTTAGTTCTGAAGGAATGGGAACTGCTTGTAGTCCATTCAGAACACACTATGGTGGCAAATTGTCTTTCTTGACAAAGGCTTTGCAATAATTGCATGTTAGTAATTCCTGATAAGTAGCAGCTGGATAGTTTTGTGTTATAATATCTTTAATGTAGGCCACACCTCACTGCCAAGGTTATCAGACAGACAAACTATTGTAAAAATTTTTCCTCTGATGCAGACGCTCACAACTACAACAAACATGCTCAGGGTAGTCGTCTATTTCTTTATCTAAGTCAATCATTAACTCAGCATAAGTAGTCAGTAGGTCTGATTCTAGATTAGGATTTCTAAGCATAGAGTCAGCTGCTACCGTATCAGCATGTCGCTGATACTTTTCTTCTACATGGGTACTAAACAGATTATACAATTCAAGGTTTGTGATTTCCAGTATTAGTGCTGGAAGACACCAGTACTTAGGGCATTGTCAATAGTAGCTACATACATGTGACTTTTCATACTACTGTATAAACCATGCGAGAAATGTCTTAAAACAGGACAATGGGTTGACACTGCTCTAAGTATCATGAGATTACTACGACATTGGATATCATTATCATAACACACTAAATGATGACCTTTGAGGTCTATAAATGAATAAGTATTATTATCATATTTTGTACTGACAACTTTAGTATAGTTTGCACAGATTCAAATAGAAGGCAGCAAAGTATTACAACACAACGATTAGCTGATCTTGAGATTGTGGTGGACAAGATGCACGTCAAAGGACACACAGATGCATAGAGCAAACAATTCTGTGATCCAAAGAGCATGAACACCTTGATAACATAAACATCAGGGTATTGTATTAGAAATTGACATATCTAGTGCAGAATTTACCCATATAAAAAGGAAACCCTCTTATCTGGGCAGTGTGGGACCATGAGGTACCCGTATCTTTGAAACTGCCCGTAACTTTGAAAGCAGCTGAACTTAACTCCTAATTACAGAATTATGTTGAAAATTGATCCATATTTAAAGTTACATATTATACATTGTTGACTCATGCAAATTGTGGTAGTTCATGACATTATAAACAGTGCTATATACATTTTACAATACATGAGAGTGTAAAATAGGATGTAAGTTTTGTCTGCTTTTGCAATTCACCACGTTTTTGTGCTGGTTGTCATGGCTACAGTGACTGACATGGATACTCTGACAAAGGTTGCTTTCGTATTGACAATCCCTGGACAACCAGTGTCAGGCATGGATACTCTGACAAGAGTTGCTTTCATATTGATGATCCATGGACAACCATGGATGATCACTAGTTAGGGTTTTAGTGACTGGCATGATATAGCTTTGACAACCAGGATTATAGTGGCTCCCATGGATGACTAGGATTACACTGATGTACATGCGCTAAATGACAGTCATGGTGGACAACTGACAGTATACGCCTGCACTAGACATCCCTCCAATTATTGAAACTTAACTCAGAGAGGTCCAACCGGCACTTCAATTCCATTCCGACCACGCAGAGAGAAATCTTATGTGAGTTGAAGAAAGGAACTTGATAACTAGCAACTTCACACAAGCTCACAGGAGAACCAAGACAGCTGACAGCACAATTTGCACATGCGCAATTCATTCCTCATGGTTTAATAAATGTGCATGCGCAATTCTGGTCATTGTGGTTTACAAATCGGTATGTTCCTCATGGTTCTACGAATGGCATCCAATTCGAGATCAAATCTTTGCATCGTTGAGATTGTCTTCTTTCATAGTATCTGAAGATATCATCTCGATGCTTGTAGACCAGAATTTTACTATATATGAATGCGACTGGAGTGGTGCTAGAATTATTGTGATAGTTCAACAAACACAAAAATGATTTGTCTGAAAAAAAAAAATATAATGTGATGATTTTGCCAGTTTTGCCACTCGCCGGTTCTCTACTTTAACGACAATCTTAGCCATCTACACAGTGTTGGTAGTCATAATATCACTAGATATGAATAGGTATATGTGTATTTAAAGTTATTAGTATATATTACCAGAGCTTTCAGCTCATCACTTGCAATTGGAATGTATGGGGGACCATTTGTTTTCTACATAGAAAGTACTATCGTACTCTCTGAAAATATATCGTTCTATATAATATCTCAATACATTCTTAAACTATTGGTAGTATCAAGTTAATTTGCTAATTATTTTTATTATTATAGGCCATGACAATAGCTCGAGTCACAAGTTCTATTATTCTTGGTCACACTGTTGTTCTGAGCCAGTGTGATGAAATTCATGAAAGTTTCTATGATCTTTTTAACCAGCGTTTCACATGTATTGAGGACTTCCAACACAAGACCAAGAAATATTATGCTCGAATTGCTACAGGAAATAGAGTGTCTAACTGCTTAGTACACCCTGAGTTTCAATGTGTGATAGTTCTGAAATATTCAGAATTGCACAATACCCCATCTCCGTTTTTAAACCGGTTTGAAAAGTTCCATTTAAGCCATGAGTCATTCCTTACTGAAGTGGAAAAGGAACATAACAATATTTTGATAGCACTCCTACTTCAAGCTAAAAACAAGGTTTGTGTATACCAGTAATTAAACAAGATTAAAAATGCACATTTTGTATGCATGATGACATGATTTAACATAACACCACTATGTCAGAGAGAGTGTTAGCATCTACCTAATCCCAGTTCAAACTGAATTTGAAATCTTAAATAACGAACTTTTTACCTCTTGTATAAATAACATATCATAATTGTTTTCTTAAGTGGAACCTGCTATCAAGTCTATACTTACTGCATTGAAATATTAGCCATTGCTTATGTTCAAGTAAATGCAGTGCTTCAAATACAGTGAAAGATTAAATTATATTAGTATAATATATTATTTATTTTGTTTTTCACAAAATGTGATATGCTGTAAATTGGTAAATCTTCACTGTTGCTCTGTTGCTTCCATCCACAAACATTAATGTCATTAACATTTTACTGTTTCATTATTATTAATTTAAAACTAATACAGGCAGCGAAAATTAAAATCCATAGAATGTTGTCAATTGAACCTTCTGCATTGAAATTTTCCTGATGTACTATAACCAATGTAGTGTTATATGCTTGCCTTGACAGTAATATAGACCTAACCACATCAAACAGTTGCTATGGTAGCATATGCTGTATAATATATATATATATATATATATATATATATATATATTATATATATGTAATATATGTAATATATATAGTATGCTAACAGGTCCTATAAGGATGTGATATAGCCCGAACCTGCGAGGGCTATATCGCATCTGAGGACACAAAACAAGGGTCCAATATTTTGTATATAGCCTGTTAGCATACTATATACAATATATTGTATGATGGTGACATCTCCTGCATAGTGTGCACATGGAAGGTCTACATACAATATATAGGACTCACTACATCAAAGGGATGATGTCACCATCATACTTTAGATATGTATATAATGTATAATTGTAATGATTTGTAATAGAATTATTTTTCCAAACTGCCTATTCCCTCATGAAAACATCGCAATGACATTGCGTTTTACAATGATGGTTGAATTAAAAGTTATTTTTCAGTTACCAAAAAGAAGATAATTATGATTTATTAATAATTATAATTAGTATTATTATATGCAATAATTCTACAAATATGTATGCATGAGTATGTAGATCAGTGTAGTACTATATAAAAATATAATTCTAATGTTGAGAGAATTACTACAGAATCTTTAAAATATGTCTACCTGCTGTTCAGCTTCAATTTCCATATGTACATTTGCTTTTGTATTAAAGTATAATTAAACTCATTCTCAGGTCAAAACATTTGTTGATGAGATTCCCCCACCTGGAATTTATGGGCAACAACAGCACACTCTGCTCTCATTAGTGATGACACACATTAGAAGAACAACTGATCCAGAAAGCCAAACTGTCATTGACACAGTTTTAGTATCTCCCAGTGGAGAACCTGTCATTAATACATTAGCTAAGTATTTGCAGTTCCAGAATCAGAATTCAGAAGTGAGTCAGCATACAAAATGTAATTTCTCTTGTCACATTTTGTTATTAGTGTGATAGATTTAACCACAGCCCCCAAGCCAGAGGATTGTGGGCAAGTCTAACTATTTCATAGCACAGTAAAAAATACTTCTGCCATCATAAATCAAACATAGGCACATTTATCAAAGAACATGTCATGAAGAGTAGACATTACTGTAACTAACCAATAGTCAACTACCAAAGCATGTATTAGTTGTAGCCAAACTATACATCATTGTATTTGCGCTAAATGAATGCTCAATGGTAGATCAATCTTTCATCTCGTAATCCATGAACTATTAACCCTCTGTTTTAAACAGAAACATTTCTCTGTACTGTTAATAAAAATATGCTTTGCTAATCTCGCTTCACATTGAAAATAAACGCTAAATTATATGAATAAGACTGAAAGAGGAAATCCAAAAATATGCTTTGACAATTATCAAGTGAATTTTGATTGTCAACTGTTCATTATTACCAGATGATAATTGATTGATGAAAGAGCAACTATCACTTAACAGAGAGTGGTCAGGAACGGAAATAGCATTCAGATTGAAAGGCTAAACACCACAATTCTGGAAGCCTGAGTTGATGCTTTCAGCTTGATTGCTTTAAACAATAATGAAAACTGATATTGGCTTCCACAAGTCCAGTGTTATTAAGGTGACTTGAAACAACTCACATCAAGTGGTTGCATGGCATGGGTTGTGTGAGGAGGTGGACCAGTGTTCTCCCTAGAAAATGATCAAGGCGTAAGGGGAGGGTGTGGTCTGGAGTCTATATCAAAGAATACAGGCCACTCCCATTGCCACATCAAAGGATTTTAGATGCAGAAGCTGTGGGGGCCCCTACTCCAAAAGAGCCTAGGGAGAACACTGTGGACATAGTATCACTTTTGCTGTGGCACTCACACCATCTGCTGTTTAATGAGTCTTGTGGCCAAGAAGAAGCAAAAGAACTGGGCGTGTTGGTGGAATGCTCCTCACGAGTAGTTCAGTGAGCATGAGAAAAAGAGAGATCAATCAATCCAACATTTGTTGAACAGTCCATATAAGGTCGCAGGTACCTCTCCATAAGTCAGTTCATAATTTAAATGTTCTGCTTTGAAAATAATTTATGGTGCCAGAATGGAACCCGAGGTATTTCCACATCCCACTATATAGTAATCTGGGCATTTGAGCCAGATAATCAACCATACACCTTTTTCTCTCCTTTCTCATCTACTCTGTATTAATGCATCACCCCAGGCTTTTGGAGTGGACCAGCAGCGTGATAGGACAACCGCATCTGATGCGACCTAAATCTATGCCACAATACCTCTCTATTAATGGTTTCACACTTGGAATGGTTCTTTTTTTTAAATAAACCATAAATAATAAAGTGGTTTCTGAAGTATTTCCTTTTTAGTTTTGCCATACCCAGTTCTTAATGCTTGCTGAAAGTTTGCAAGATCTTGTTCTTCTTCAATAGTGAGAGAGGGGTTGATCAGGGCCAGACTTGGCTCTAGCTTGACTTGTCCAGACAAACAATCTCTCAATGTAGGCTACCGGTTTCTCACTATCATTCTCCATTCTATGAGCTAACACTGTCCAATACCATATGACCAGTATCTTGTGAACAAGTGGAAATGGTGATTGTAGGAGACTCTTTGCTTCTGTGAATGCAGACCTGTGTTCAGATGTCCATTTGAACTTAACATTCTTACGTGTCAATCTGTATGTATAAATGAAATAAACAATAGAAAGATTAGGTAAAGATTTATTATAATAATTAACTAAACTAAGAAAGGATTTTAACTCAGATACTGACTTAGGTTCAGGAGCGTCCTCTATCACTCTGACTTTCTCATTCAACAGGTGGATATTACCATCAATCATACGACCTGGATACTTCATTGATGATATGACATACCTATACTTTTACAGCTTTAACAAAGGTCCAGCCAACTCTATTAAGATTATTGAGATTATCGTCTTCATTGATTCCAGTAACCAGGATATCATCCATGTAGACACATACACCAGGCAAATTTTGTAATAAACTCTTCGTGGTGCGTTGAAATATCGCAGAAGCTGGTAATATACCATAAGGTAGAGACGTTCATACTGAAAGATTTCCTTTGTAGTGTGAATAGTATTATACTTCTTTGACTCCTCGTCGAGCAAAATCTGTTGATATGCATGAGCGACATCAAGTCTAGAGAAGACCTTATCCCCTGATCATGCTACAAGCAGATCATCAATGTTAGGTAATAAATAGGTAGACATGAAGCTTGACTAACAGTCAGCCTGTAATCCCCACAGTTATGTACTTGTCCATTGTACATTACGATTGGAATGATTGGTGCTGTCAAATCTGAGAATTTCACCGGAGTGATGATCCTCTCTTTCTGTAATCGTAGTAACTGGTATGGTACACAACGCGACTTGAAAAATGTGAGGTTGAGCATCTGATGAGATGAGTATCAGGGCTGTAGTACCTGTCAGATAAACTAATTCATTGCTGAACAGTGTAGAATGTTGCTGAATTAGCTTCTCAAGACGGATATTGCAATGTACTGAATGAATCGAGGACCAATTGACACAAATCAGTTGCATCCAAACAGACTTGCACCATGGCCTTCTGCAACTACTAACGGTAGTGTTGCGATCTGACCTTCGCAGTTAACATCAACATCCACTGTCCCTAACACTGATAAATTCTCACCAGTGTAGGTACGAAGAACAATATCACTCTGGTCAAGTCTATGATTATCTAAATATAGATCTGTACGTTTCTTCACTACAAATAGATAAAATAACACCAGTGTCCAATTCCATCTGAATTTCTTTATTGTGCAGTGATTGGTAATTTGAAAAAAGAGAGCTACTAACTGCATTCATGGTAGCGAAAATGCTTATGTTAAGTAAGTGGAGATTTTGTAGGCTTGCTACGGCAATCTTTGGCAATGTGGCCTTTTTTCCATCACCCACAACACTCAGATTGACAATAAATAGCTAATTCAGAACCTCCACATCTGTAGCAAACAATAGGATGTTTTAGACTTGTAACCATATACAACGTTAATTTTACAGCAGTAACAGATTCCTTCGTTTTGAAGTCAAGCAATTTCTATTCTGTGGGGTCGATGCTCTGAGCAATTTCAACTGCGTGTTGAAATGTAATGTCTGATTCTTGCAACAATTGCTTTTGAATTCTCCATTATAAACTCCACAAACAAAATGGTCTCGGAGAGCTTGCTCAAGATATCCCTCAAAGTTACATTTGGAAGATAATCTCTTCAGCTCCTCAACAAACTGAAGGACAGATTCTGATAAATGTTGATTGTGCTTATGAACATGAATCGTTCGGCAATGATGATTCATTAAAGGATTTGCTCTGAGGTGTGGCAGTTGTCAGTAGATCTGCATAAACACTCTTCCCAAAGAAACACAGTGCAAGACGGCTGACTTTCTATCTTCTTCAACCTTGTTTGTTGTGATAAGCAAGTCAATCCTCTCGAGGTACATAGTTATAGAGTTTGATTCAGGTAAGAAGGCTTTGACAGGACCCGGTGTTGCCATCTCGTATGTAAAATTTTTTTCTTCTTCATCGCCAATTATGTTGTAACTTGTAGAAGAGATTGACTTGGTTTATTACATGATGTGATAATAACAATTCAACAAACTATACACACACACACCAAATTCAACTAAAACTCATGCCTTTATATAACCATTATAGTCAGTCACATGTGGGCCATAAACAAATAGGCTTGCATTTTAAAGAGTAAACAATATTATATTGTATAAGTCGTGAAGAAACAATACGTAACATTGACTACCCAGTTTCCACAAGTCCTGATGGCAGTGGAGTGCAGGGTTGTACTAATCCAAAAGCTGTATAGCTTCAAACCCAGCTGTTTCTACTTATCTCGAAGACCTATCTGGCCTAACCTGACACAGCAGCAGAACAGAGGCTGTCTTAGAAATGATTCTCATGTGTGCATCAGATACATTTTCAAGTAAAACCAGAAAGGCCACAACTCCTCTTTGGACCCACGAGTCAACTACTGTTGGTGGTACACATGCCTGAAGTGTACCTATATACATGTAGCACTTGGCCACTGCTAGGCAAACTATTGGATACAAAATTGAGTGCACAAGACGTATGAAAGGCATTATTATGATATCCAGACATGGGTTCAATCCCTAGTTAGATTATCAATTCTCTCATGCCTGTATATGATAATAACGAGTTGCATAAGGGTTTGCACTCTACCTTACATCTAAATGTCTTTTAATTGACATTACTTCCAAGCTCATCAACAAGAATTGACAATCTAATTTAGCATCCATTTCATTAGGAAATGGCATGATTGACGATTTATCTGACATTTTTTTCATATTATGATGTGTACCAAAGCAATGGCCGCTCATACATTTCAATTACTCTAATCGCTGCTAATATATGATAGATCCTAAAGTAGAGAAAAGGTGAGTGGCAAAACTGGCAATATCTTCATTATTGTTAGTATTATTATTATTTTCCAGACAAATAACATATCACAATGATACTAGCACCATTCCAATCACATTCATAGTAAAATTGTATAGTCTACAAATATCGTAATGATATATTCAGGTACTATGAAAAAAGAAATTCTCCATGCACTACTGCAGAGATTTGATTTCGAGTTGGATGCCATTTTCATAAGTGTATTCATTAATCAAGCCAAGTTGAATTGATTTGCGCATGCACATTTGTGTCTTCTGAACATGGAAGCTGGTACGGGTTGCTCTGTGAAAAGAACGTACTGGTTATGTTGAAATCATAATTATAGTAATACTTTTTGCAATCAAAAACATTTTTATTAATAATTTTTGATAAAGATTATGATAATTATTAATATTAAACCCATTGCATACTGATAATATAATATTATATACTATAATTATTATGCTACTTGACTAAGTACTGCTCCTATTCCTCTATTCGAGGCATCTGTCTGCGAGATCATTTACTTATCATGGTTAGGGCTTTGTAGCACTGGCTCTGAACATATTACTTCCTTGTTGAATGACCTTTCACATTCATCGGTCCACACAATCTTTGAAACTGTCTTTTTAGTCAAATCTGAGAGTGGAGCTGAAATACTTGCAAAGTTCTGGTAATATCCTACTAATCCCAGAAAGGAACGAATATCAGATTTGTTAGTAGGCACTGGATAATTTTGTACTGCTTGTACTTTGCTTAGCTTGGGTTTCACACGTCCTCCACCAATGACATGTTCTAGATAATGTGTCTCATCCATTCCAAATCTGCATTTCTTTGGCTTGGCTGTTAGATTAGCAGCTCGTAATCTTTCTAAAACTGACTTCAACTGCTTCAAATGGTCATCCCAGGTCTCACTGTAGATAGCTACATCATCAATGTATGCACTTGCATACTTCTCCAATCCCCTATGTATATTGTCCAGTAACCTCTGAAATGTTGCTGGTGCTCCTTGAAGCCCAAATGGCATTGTAATAAACTCGTACAAGCCGAATGGTGTGGTGAAGGCTGTTTTACTCTGTGATGTCTCCTCCACTGGCACTTGCCAATAGCCTTTATTTAATTCAAAGTTTAAATCTACTTCCCCTGGCCAATATGATCAATCATTTCATCCACTCTAGCCATGGGATAAGCATCAAATCTGGACAGTCTATTCAGCTTCCGGTAATCAACACATAGTGGAATGGTTCCATCCTTCTTTGGCACAATAACTATTGGTGATGCCCACTCACTTGTAGATGGTCTAATTATCCCCATGCTCTCCATCTGCTCTAATTCCATCTTCACTGTGCTGTACTGAGAATAAGACAACCGATAAGGACGATCATGGGTTGTAACAATTGTGTGCTCAATTTCTTTCGTTCTTCCAGGCTTATCCCGGGTCACATCACTGAAACTGACCAATAGATCCAATAACTCCTTCTTCTGGGCTTCAGAGAGCTGATCTCCAGTTGTGACAATATCATCTGAGTCCATTTCAAGCACTGGAATCTCCCCAACCTTTTCCTGATCCTGAACACACCCAACAAGGTTTCAAGTATTGACTGCAGCATACCAACGTCTCAACATATTTACATGAAACACTCGTAGCTTCTTTCTCCTGTCACCCATATTGACTTCATAATCAACTTTGCCAACCTTTCTTTCAATTGAGTAGGGACCTTGCCACTCAGCTGATAATTTGTCAGTGCTAGAAGGAAGTAAGACTAACACCTTGTCTCCTTTATCAAATGATTGTTCTCTGGCCTTGCGATCGTACCAAGTCTTCTGTTTTACTTCTGAAGCTTTTCTCTAGCCAACTCAGACATCTTTTCTAACTTTTCTCTCATGTCAAGCACATAGGAAATTATATTCTCTGAACTCTTGGTAGGGGTCTCCCAAAACTCCTATAATATGTCAAGTGGTCCTCAAACTGATCTGCCATATAATAACTCGAAGAGTGACAGTCCTGTTGATTCCTGAGGGACTTCACGATACGCAAACAACGGATACGGCAAGAATGTGTTCAATTTTTCGGGTTGTGACTAGTACACCGCCTCAACATACTCTTTAGAGTCCCATTGAATCGTTTGACCATTCCATTCATTTGAGGATGATATGGGGCTGTCTTGATCCCTCGTATTCCCAACATCTTGTAAATCTCCTCCAACAACTTGGATGTGAAATTTGACCCTTGATCCGATAAAATTTCATTGGGATTTCCAACCCTTACATCAAGTCCATTAACTTTGTCACAATCGTCTCCGCATCAATACTCCTCAAAGGTATGGCTTTAGGGTATTGGGTAGCATAATCGCATACCACAAGTATATACTTATTTCCAGAATAACTTCTCTCTAATGGACTAACAATGTCCATTGCTATACGACTGAATGGAACATCTATGATGGAAGATTGACCAGAGGGGCTTTTGGAGTGTATCTCTTTCCGGCTGTACGCTGACATTTTTCACAAGATTGGCAATATTGTTTGACATCATGAAATATTCGAGGCCAAAAAAATCTGTTCAGAATTCGGTCTGCTGTCTTTTTTTTTTGGACCCAAGCTAGTGGTATGGTATGTACCAGTTTCAACACTTTTTCCCTACAAGGGACTGGCAAAATAAGTTGGTCCTAATTTTCATCCTCAAACTTCTGTCTAGTACCACAAACTCTATGTAAAGTCCATTCTTATCAGTGAATTGAACTCCTGGAGGGGTGGGTATCTCTCCCTTGATATACTTCCGAATCTTGTCAAGAGTCTCATCTTCCAGCTGCATCCTTGTAATCTCATCATGACTTGCAGGCAAGTCATCATCCCTCACTGATACTTCTTGTTCTTTCTTCCATTGTAATTTCTCCTTCCGCCTCTGACTTCTTGACTTCCTCGACTTACCAGGTTCACCAAAAATGTCATCTTCTAGGCCTTCCATAGCATTGAAATCTTCTTTTCCTCTGATAGTAAACTCTTCGGTTGAGCTCCTGTTTTCCATTCTTTCTCTCGTTGTCTCTCCTCCATTTCCTGCTGACATCTGCTCTGTTTTCGTGTAAGCACCATACAACTTTCCACACCTCTAATCCCAAACAAGTCCATCAAATCTCTCCCAATTAGCACTTTTCGAGGTAACCTTGGTGATACTCCAACTTCCACTCCTTTCGCAACTCCATCTATTTCTTATGTCTACCTTGGCTACTGGATACTCACTGACATCTCCAAGCGCACACTGAACTTCTACTCATTGATCTTGTGTGAACTTGGCATCAGGGACAAGACTGCTATGTACCAATGTATATGAACAGCCTGTATCCACTACCATCTCTACTGGAACTCTTTCTACTTTTCCTTTGCATACCAACTCTTTCGGAACTCCCTTCCTACATGACATTTGTTTCTCCCATCTTACAGGATACCTAGCATAATATCCTGGATGCTTTGCTGTACATTTCACAGCAATATGACCAACTCCATTGCACTTTTAACACCGTCGAGAATCCATTTTGTTCTGATAAGTACTGTTCCCAGCACTTTCTATTGCCGAGTCTCTCTTCCTTTCCTCCTTCACTGCAGATCTTTAACACTTTGGTACATGTGTCCAACGTCTCCACAATTATGATGCCTCTTTTCTCTGCGAGTACTCTGTCTAGCCATAATGTAGTCATCAACCCACCTTGCTGCCTCCTTGGCTGACGATGTCTTCCTCTCACGAATCCACACCTGCAACTCCTGTGGTATATTTGCTACCAACTGCTCCTGGATTACCATTTCTGCTAACTTCTTTGCATCTCCTTCTGCAACCTCTGTCCACTTGTTAAACAAGTCGGTAAGTCTGACCCCCAATTCTGCATAACTTTCTGTTCCTGTCCTTCTCACTGAACGAAACCTCTGACGATAATTCTCTTCATTAATGTCAAATCTGTGTAGAATGGCCTGCTTAACTTCCTCGTAATCCCTTGCCATCTCCTGGTCCATATTTGCGTAGGCTGCCATAGCCCTCCCAGTTAACAAAGGTATTAACTTCAGCAACCACATATCCTCTGACCATTTATATGTTCTTGCCACCCTCTCAAATCCAGTTAAAAAATGTTCGATATCAGTATCTGTTTCACAAAATTTCGCCAGTGTTGGCTTCTTTGTAGCTTCAGCTGGCTCTAGGCACCTTCTCTCACCATGCTTCTTCGTCATTCCTGCTATCAATCACATCATTTGCTCCTCTCGTTTCTCCCATCTCGCTGTTCTTTTTTTCTTTGCTCCTCCAATCTCTGTTGTTCTTCTTTTCTCTGCTCTTCCAATCTCTGTTGTTCTTTTTTTCTATGCTCTTCCAATCTTTGTTGTTCTACTTTCCTCTGTTCTTCCATCATCTGTAGCAGCTTCCTTACTGAAACATCTTCAGGTTGCTGCTGCTGTCTCCAACCACTTGGCATTTTGCTTACTGTTGGCGTAGACTTCAGCAATAGTGTATCCCACCTCTGACACCAAGTGTTATGCCACACAGGTTCAAATCTTTTGTTAAAAATAACAAACAATTATTTTCAACACTCACTCAATCTACTCAATCTACCTCACAACTAGAAACTCCCTACTTATTTAACTACACAAAAAGAAGTACAAGAAGATCACAGAATATTCTAGAACATAGAAACACACAGAAATCTACAGATAAATCATTATAGTAACTGTTAAGACCACACAGGTCAAAGTACACTAATTACCTAACAATAGTCACTTCATCACAGTAATTTATTATATTATTATGCTGGATAATTGTTTTTTTTTATTGTGATTTTAAATTATTTACTTTTTTATATTTTTCAAGGAGACTTCAGAAGTGTTTGAAGATATTGGGTATGCACTTACTACTTTAGCAGCTACCTTTACTAAAGAAGCTCTTGAAAATGCTGTACAGTTCCTCAAGGAGTTCAATCCTAAAAATGTTAATGATGTAGATAAAGAAATCTATAATGTTCTCAGGATTATATCACAGCTGCTAACAGTTCAAATGACAAAGGAACTAATGCAATTAATGCCTCCAGAAGTATTCTTAGCAATGAAAGAAAAGATACCAAAGTATTATGTGAGAGCCTATCTAAAACACCACACCCACTTCAGCTTGCAAGATTTAGTTACAAATGTAATGAACAATATGGATCAAAGGTAAGAATTTTCATTTGTTTGTAATAGAACACAAAACATATAACGGATAGTTTCCTGTTTGGCAAAGAATGTCAAGCATACTTATTTCACACATGTCCAAAAACTGCTATCACTCATCCCATTGTACAAGTCTGAATGATCAATTTCAAACTTTGCATTAAGGATTTGTACAGAGAATATCCAAAGATTCTGTTTGAATAGACAGGTTGTAATGTATTTGTTGTTTTCATTCATACTTGATCCTATTGGAAAATGAATAGAATGTCCTGTGCTTTGTGGTATCTATTACGCCTATACCTATTTCCAAAAAAATGTTACTGGGTCAAACCCATTTTTTTTTAGGCTGGTAATATTTTGTACCATTCAAAAGGGTGATCCACCTTAATGTAATTTTGCTCTATGTAAATCTGATACAATGTCAATAAAGCATTATTGTTGGCTGGAATATATCACTGGTAAGCTGTGATGATCCTCTTCAACACAGTCACAGTGAAGAAATAGGATGTTATGTTATTCTCAGACACAAGTTTTATTGCTATATAAACAAGAAGTAAAACAAGATATATAGAGAAAAAGTATCCCTATGATTGCTTGGTGTCCAGCATTCAGTAATCTTGGCGACTGACTTTTACAAGCCTGAAATATTGGATTTGGAAAGAAACGTACATACAATGTTCCAACCACACCGAAAAACCATCAACTTTTTTACCCATGTTCATCAGCTTGTGCGACAGCTTCGTGTAGCTAGGAACAGACGGTGAACCACGTAGGGGTGAAATGACACATATATGTGACATCAGTCCTCGAAGAGTTAAAGGATCTTGTAGAACTTTAGGAATATATTTCAGGTAGAATAGATTGCTATTAGTCCCAGTTTCTACTTAGCAGCTTTCTTTTCTTCTTCCTGTAGCAGAGTTAGACCGTGCGTTCTATTACGCGCAACGCCCATTAATTGACCGAGCCCCTGGTAATGACAGAACTTCCTTAACTATGTATACAACACATACTCGCGCAAGTGGACACAAGAATATAAATATCATAAGGATATAAAAAGAGCTTTGAAATTTTGTTCTTTCATGACACCAATTTTGTTTCTATCTTATTACCAACAAGCATGAATCCCAACAAATTTCATAATTGTGTTAAGCATTTGTTTCTCACAGAATTAGCAGGCATTTTCTTTTAGTAAAGTTGCATGCATATTGTGATATTGAGGTGGCGGTATGGTGGCATTAATGATATTCATAACTAAACGTATTTTTTATTATCATGGAATTTATCAATTGATTTTCATATTTGGAACATAATATTACTGTGTTGAAGTTAAAAAGTTGAACTATTTTGCTTGTTGCATTCAAGAGTTATGATCATCAGCACAAAAGTGCATTTTTGCACAGAAACGAACAAGAAAAAAGACAGAAGACCTACTGTGTGAGATTATTCCACTATAATCTGAAAAACAACGAAAATCTTTTCCTTATATCTGTTGTTGTATCAAAGCTATTGTATACGTAAACAATCATTTTTGTGCGACAAGTATCTCATAAGTGGTGAAATGTTTTCCTTGTTTATTGTAGCTGACAAAAATGTACCTCAGTACAACCCACTAATTCTACTTCATTATAACAGAGATAATACCACAAGAATGTATATTTAATATGTTTCCGTATATGCATAGTATTATATTGCAACCACAAAATAAATCAGGAATAAAAGTATGAATATAATTAATGGGTAATTGTATGGTTTCTCACTTTCACCACACCGCTACCTAAAGTAATTGTTTTTGTCATTCAAGTTGTTTCATTATGTATAGGGAGCAGCCAAACAAAATTCTTTGCTTCAGTCGAACAACATCATTCTTTTTTGAGAGTCTACCTCACAAATTCTTTGCATTTTCTTCCGATGAGTCAAAAGATGAGAACAGGATGAAACTCAAGAGAGTTTTTCCTAATATTGAAGATGATACCATAGATACAATGTGTGTTCTGCAAGTACTTCAGAACAGTATTGGAAGTGATATCAACCGGAAAATAAAGAAATTTTTGGTGTTTGAAAATTATGATCTATTGATTGTGCTAGTCAATGTGCAAGAGATATCAAAAGAAACTATAAATTATCTTCGTATTATGATAGAAGAGTTAGAGTTTGAACTGAATGAACATAAACACTTCATTATTCTTCTACACTTCCCCTCGAAGAATTTTTACAAACATTGTTACCCTGCACTGTTCCTTGATGGATGGAACCACTGCTACCTTGACGCCATAGCACCATCAGAGAAAACAGGAGTCATTGATTTGAAGAGCTGCTTTCAATACTGTTTTCATAATGAAATTCCTGCTAACCTTATGTTTATGGAGAAGACAGTCGAAGTTTTGCTTGATACAGAAGTGTCTGCCATTTCTGCTGCACGAATTGGTACATTGCATTGTAATAGTGAGACTAACTTTGCAAGTGTTTCGTCATTACTTTCCCTGACTGGAAGTCACTCCATTGGAAATTCACTGAAAGTGAAATTTTGCCAGCAATGGACTCCCTCAAAAATGATGCAGTTGTTGCAACAAGCAGCTAATTCAGCTATTTTACGTGAATACACTCTCAATATGACAGATGCCATTAACACATTACTGAAATCAAGCTTCTACGATTTCATGCACTACATGGTTACCATCTTAAATAAGCATGGTGCTTTGGAATTGCTAGTGAGTGATAATGCTTCCAAATTCCTTTGTCTTGTACAGCATCAGATAGAACACTATCCCCTTCCAAAGTCATCTGCTGAAATGAAAATCGAAAGCACAGTGAACGACAATGCTTCTCACTTCATCCCATACTTTCCTTTCTTCAACATTGTATATGACGCAATTGAAGACTTCCTTAAGATCCATCACAGTGGTTCGATTGCCGACATATCCCAAACTGACATAGATTCCTTGTCTACAAAATTGAAAGTGCAGACTGGAGACAAACAGGTAATAGCTGGAATAATTATGTCACTCACTACTCAATTAATTGTTTGTTGATTGTCATCTGTTGTTGATTATGTTGTTTATTACTGGCAAAATAATTATATGTATTTTTCTATAAATTTATTGAGTATGCTATGCAATAAGTCATAATTCTAACTTGATTTGTAGAAGAAAAGATCTTGTATCATAACACTACCTTTTAAATAGCTATATAATTAATATTATAATAATTATGATGGCAGGCTGATAATCTTTTCTACTCCATTAGGATATTCTATCAATAACATTTATGATGATGGACAGAGATCTTGATCTTTGGGGTTATTACATGCTTCAGTTTCTCTCGTTATTCTATGATAATGTCGAACTAGATTCAGACTTGTTCTGTTTCTTTCAACAACAAGCACCAGCTCAAAGCATATTTTCTAGACTTGTTTGGTTGCATTGCAGTTTCACACTCATCCCAATGAATATTTTAAGTATTTTGAGATTTTTCAATACACTTGCAGATGTGCTTGATGAAAAACTTACAGGAGATGACATAATTAAAATTATTTCTACTCCTATGCAACTTGCAGAAAACGTAGTTAACACACTTTTTGCTGCCCTTAAATGTATTGCAGAAAAATATGTGGGAGATGAAAATTCAAAGTTTGAGGAAAAAATAAAGAGTATGCTACCAAAATACAATAGTCTGGTGTGTAAGAACTAATATTATAACAATTTATAATAAACATTCATTGTAATCTTCATTTTTGTAGTTCTTAACAAGTCCAACAAGAGAGTTATTACAGAAATTATCACCACAAACTGAAATATTGAGGAATGCGATTTCTGTATTCTTTACATTAGTGAATGTTAATGTGAAACCAGATATTACCATAGCATTACTGAATCATTTTGTTTCACAAACACCTGCAGTAGACAAGGTGAAATTTTGTATGCGGCAAATAGTGCTATGCATAAGTTAATTTATACTTTCTTCCACTCAGATATCATATTTCAGAATTGAGTATTTGGTAAACATTCCAGTGGAAATTGTAGCAGTGTCTCAATATAATACAGTATTCAGTGGAATGTCTGATATGGAGATTGAAACCAAACACAGTGTCAGTCACTTTGTTGAACAAATCATTCCTCTTTTGATGAAAAGTGTTACTACTGAACAGAAAGAACAGTTAATTAGCTGGTTTGTTGATCTGTGCAGTGATGAAACTATGCAAAATGTATCTTGCTCAATGTGCAAAGAAACCGAAAATATTGCCACACTATGCTTTCTATATATCTTGTTTACCACCATAATGGAAGGGAATGGTGAAAATTTGGACACACAAGTATGTATATTTTAATATTGAAATTTAATGTTTATGATTTTATTGAATTAGACCAAACCATGGAATCAGTTCTCAAACACCAAGGGAGCCCTTCCTTATCTTCCATATTACTTCCAACATCTATCTTGCCAAAATACAACTCAAGTTTTCAACGATGTAAGTTATATAACAGCACATTTTTATGAACTAGTAAATGTAATTAGTATGTACGTACTTTATAACAGGAACCACTGATGTCTTTATATTTTCTCAAAGCTTGTGAAATGCAGAATACAGGACGACAAGATATAACTTCCTTAATAGAGAAATTAGAAGAGGTGAATTTGATTACATATACTTATTATTTAACCTCATGCTCATGTTCATCATTTATTATGCAGTTATAATTATTGTACAATCACTAATTCGTTGCTAAATCTGATTTCCTAGTTATTTGTTATCCAACATGAGATTGAAACCCAACATCTACAGATTACCAATCCATGCATTTACTAGCTGATGGAGTTTTTTTTCTCATTTGCATTTTAAAATTTTGCATATATTCTTTTATTTTGTTAGGAAAAGAAGTATAACAGTCCATGGCATTGTGTGAACAAGCAGGCTATAATATCTTCAATAATAACAGCAACAGCAAAGAACATAATTAAAAGTTCCAATATTTTGGTTAGCAGTGTTATTAATTAATTTGGGATTATTATTATCGTGTTCCATTCTGGAGCAATTAGAGCATGGCACAAAAAATGTTAACATACTTTATCATGACACAATATGCTACTTGTTCTAATTTTGTTTCATATGTATATTGGGATTTTCTTTCTCTCTGATCATAACAGATTATGGATGTTGATATGATACTGAATGAACAGTTTGGTGAATGTAATGGACTTCTGTTGGCATATGAAATTCTAAAGTGCTGCAAAAGTTATAAACTCTTACAAAGGCTATTGCTTCCTAAACATGAGTTATGTGCACATTTAAAATGTTTAACTAAGTTACGAGATGATTTTGAAAAAGAGGTGATATCATGAATGTGCATACTCTAATACTTATTTTAGTACTCTATCTCTCAGAAACCTCTATTTCTGGAGCTCTCAACAACTTGGTTTCTTGAAATGTTGCCTGAAAAGAGCAAAGATGATGCAAAGCATATCTATTTACTAGTCTCATCAGCAATCAAAGACATGGTAATCTCCTCACAAAAAGTCGTTCCTCATATTTTATTAAAGACTATGTCCGATTGGTTAGTTGATATTAATCTTTGGCTATGTACAGCTTACAGGTGAAAACACCTTCTAGTTAAAGTATTTTAGGTTTTTTTTCATAATTGAATTATCTTGTTATCAATCCTTAGAGAACTGATGTTACATATATGTGACATTTGACCCTGACACGGTTTGGAAAATGGAACTAGCATTGCAAAGCACTCCAAATGTTGTAATTGTTGTCAGCCATAAGCCCAAGAAAATGGCTAAAACGTTTATTGGGCTGCCCTTTGGCCTAAATAACATATACGGGGGGATTCTAAAGAGGGTGTCCCCCTGTTACTGGGGGTTTGAAGGGGGCACAACCCACTGACCGCCCATGTAATTTGGGGTAGCTGAGGCATTTCCCTTGCTGTAAAACCATAAATTGTGAGTGTGGCTGGTGCCAACATGCAGTGGCGTCGTTTTGTTTGCCCCAGTTGCAGTCAAAAGAGGGAGAGCACTGTATTTGAATTAATCCTACAAAGCGCTTGGGGACTTTTGAGGCCCGGTAAGCAAGTTGGCATAAGCTGTACTCCACATCAGAAAAGGAGCCAAGTTTGGGGTAGAGAAAGTGAGTAGTGGCCAAATTATATGCAGCAGAGACGCCAGTGTTGGAAATAAAATGGTAAACATTTTGAGAAGCAAGTTCAGTCCTCTAAGGGTTAATTAAAGTTCAGTAAACCTCACAACTTGAAGGTTTATGATTTGCCACCTTTTTCCTTATATAGTTTTATGACATCGATGAGTAACAAAGAACAGTCTAAAAAGTACATTTTCATGATGAGTATATTTTTAGCTGTTTATAATCATTTCTATATTGAAGAGGTTTGTACACATAATTCAATACTTCAACCTAACCATTACGCTTGTTTTCTATAGCATCTCTCACCTGAGGTTAGTTTGGTTTTGGAGTCAGAAATGAATATTTACATACCACCTGCTTATATGGATCCTATAACTTTGTTTATTGGAGGTGGAAGTACCAGTAATGATACAGCAGTAATTGATATAGATCAATTCCAGACAAGTTTCATAAATCCGAAAGCACAAAGCAATGGTATGTATATGGAGACAGTTCTTGTTTTTTAATGAATATAATTGTTATTCCTTTTCTGTAGACATGAAGGACATGTGGCAATGTGCTGCTCATTTAATTGCATCAATAATTGGAACTCCAGTCAAAATGAATCACTTTTGGAGTCACCTCTCTGATCCTGAAAGTCTTGTTGGTACATTTATTCCAGGATCAACAGTAAGATGGTATTACAGTTGATGCTAAAGTTGTATCATTTTATTTTTATCTTCAGTATGAGAATCCCGTTGGAAGTAAAATGTATGATGAAGTAACTGTTCTGTCAGATACTGGTCATTGCTTGTCCCAGGAAAGTTATCAGCACATTACCAGAGGAACAATGAGTTTACCATGCTTGTATTTCATCCAGTGGGCAAACTATACTTGTTTATGTGTATATCTACTTTGTCTATCAAGAAAAGAGGCAGAATTTCCATTTCAAGGGCAAATTTTCTCCAATGTTCAAACAGCTAGAAACATATGCAAAGAAAGAATGGAGAAAGCATGGACATTGATACTACAAAATCTTGGTATAACAACTGAACAGAGGGAAATGCTTGTCATGTTGTGTACTACAAAACTTCTCAATGTTAGTAATTTTTGTTGAAATGAGCAATGCAATAAATTCATTCCCTTTCTCCACATGCAGTACTCCCATGTGGTAGTATCATTCAACTCCTTACAAGAAGTGAATGAATATGAAAAGTACTTCAATCAAGAAATATTTATTCCAGCATGGAATGACATGCTTGTCAAGGTTAGATCACTAGAATCAAGAGCGCATGAGGAAAGAGCGTGTAACTTGCGTGAGTGTCTGTCTTGGCAAAATTTACCGCGTGTACTAAAAATAGATCGACAAATTCCTCCCAAATAATTAACCATAATTATTATTATAGTTATAAGTGTTATAGTTTGTCGAAAATGGCCGGTTCACGTTCTTTAGCTCTAGGAGCTCTTACGGCTCATCTGACCAAGTGTACCTACAGTATTCCAGTTAATACATCTGAAGAGTTGCTCAAATTTTTAAAAGATTGTTATCCAACCCTGGATATTGAAGTTGCGAGGGTGGAAGGCCACGAAGAAAAATGGGTGATTGTGTGCTGTGCCCTTTACTCACATGGTGGATCTGCGGGGCCTTTTAAACCAGCTAGAATGGTGTTTCATCAAGAAGGCCACTTCACATTTGAAGTTATGAATCAAGTTCTGTGTAATGGTCACTGGATGAATTGCTCTACATTTTTCATATCACTAGCAGGCTAGACACTTTGTTAGCTAACTCGGGGTATTTGCTATGTCCTGGTATTTTAGAGTATTCTGAGCAGTATGCAAAATCAATTTGATTCAAGCCTAAAAATTTACGTGAATGGGGACACCCCTTTTCTCGTTACGATGCCAACTTGTGTCTGTTATGGCATAAGCCAAATAATTCTCGCGTATCATCTGACTCATCTTTATTTAATGCTTGTTCTGCTTGTAAAACCCTCATAAATGAACTTAATGCTATTAGAAGACGTACACAATCAGCTTCTCCATCAGCTCGAGAAAAGTGGACTGAACCATCTTCCAATCGTCCTTTTAAATATTTATCGCCAACCAGCCAGACAATAAGGCTCTCAAAAAATGTCAAGGAAAGAAACAGGTTGAGAAAATCAGTAATGAAGTTTGATGAGGATGTTGAGATTGAACTGAGAGGTGATCAGAAAAAAGAATTGGGAAAACTCACAGCACTAAGAAAAGCATAAAGGAGATTTGGAAGCTGTTTTTGCCGAAGCATCTAAGGCACAAGAGGGAGTAGGTGAAGCACTACGTGAAGTCTGGGATTTTGATGTTCAAGGACGCTCAGATTTCTACGATGATCAGTTACAAAACAGTAAGTATGTAATATACTTGAATGTTATGGTTTAACGTGTATTGTTTAATTTTTCTCAGGAATTTCAAACCGTGGAAATCGTTGGAGCATGATTACATATCGAATAGGTATGTCCTCTTTGTATAGTTATATATTATTTATCCTTAACCTTTTCAGCTTTGGCTGTATACACAATTTCACCTGCTGCATATGAAGCACTTAGAGGTTTTAGGATTCTCAACCTTCCTTGTGTGTCTTCCTTAAAGGCATTTACTTCTTTCAACATGGAAACACCTGGTTTTAACGAAGAGCGTTTAGCACATGCAAGAAAACAGTATGATGAGATGACTAAAGAAAAATGTTCAGCTGGGGAGTTAACACCTTTGTCAGAAGGCATCTTAATATTTGATGAGGTGAAAGTAGGGTCGAAGGTTCACTACCATGCAAAAACAGGAAAGCTTGTTGGTTTAGCAATGACATCTGATGAACTGGGTAGCCTTCATGACGTGTATACGTCATTAACACCAGACCATAGAACTGAGAAATCTTCATACATCTTACAATACTTGTGGCGCTGTACCACATCTAATTTTGACATTATTGGTCCATACTTTACTGCAGGAGATAGGCTGAAGGCTAAGTATATATTAGCCACACTGTTTGATTCAATGTGTGCTCTTCATTTATATGGTTTTAAAACAAAGGCTATTTTGGGTGATGGTGCTGAACCCAACCTTTGTATGATTAAACATCTCATAGGCTTTGGCTCTGGTGCTTTTGGCCATAAACAAAAAGGAAGCTGTCCTGATATCCATGCCATACAGCCATTCTTCAACAATGTGTTTACAGGGGAGAAAGTCTTTGTATTTATGTGTCCCTCTCATCAGGTATTTTGTTTAACAATTTATGTTCTACATGTATAAGTAATTATTGGTATTCAATTTCACAGCTTAAAAACATGATAGCTGCTTTATATTCAAGTCCAGATCGGAGTAAGAAGTTTGTGTTGGAACGATTTACTTTTGGATGGACAGCTATAGATCACATGTTCACAAGGGAGGTTGAAAGAGCTAAAAATGGCGTTCGCAGGAAAATCCCAGGTCTAAAAGAATCATATGTCAAACGAGATATATGGACTCGTCTAAATGTCAAGCCAGCCAAAATAATGCAGGTATTGTACTGTAGCTGTCATTATTTATTGCTAATACTGGTAAATATGGTTACTATAGCAACGTTACATACTGGCTGAGCTTGCTGAGTATCTAGAACAATCATCTGATAGGTCCACTCAACGAACTTTGCAATACCTCCAAGCAGTCAATAAACTCTTTGAAGATGGTCTATTGAGTCATAATGTCATCACTTCAATGGAATCTGAAGTGATTAAGAATATTGATGAAGGGTACAGGTTCTTTACCAAGTGGTTAGACTCTTTGCTTGAGGAAGGTAAGATTTCTGTCAAGAAGTGGAGTAGACAAGACTTAAATTATTTTTCATTTTAGGATTACTGCAGACAAATCCATATCAAAAATCTTTCCTTGCATGGCAGGTATGTAGGTGTAATTTGTAATTAGTACATTGTTGATAAACAGTAATATTTGGTGTTGAATGAGCACTAATTACAAAAATGTAATAATAATTTTTTAATCTCATTGACTTTCAGACATGGGATCTAATGAGAGTATGTTATTATGGATTTCGTGCTTTTTGTGAAGAGCAAATATCCAAACACCCAGGTTATTATGTGTCTCCACTTAGAGCCAATGGGAGTGCAGTTGAAACATTGTTTAGTCAACTGCGACATGCAAGTGGAGGGAATCTGACATCTGTATCTTATGCCCCTGCACGAGCTCAACTACTCACAAAAAGATCTGTGCATGGACCTAGAATAACCGAGGGGTACCGTGATGCACCCTTGTATATAAAACAAAGTGAACTTCCAATGAAAAAGCGACTCAAATTACAATAATTATTACATATTATTGTTTGTTCAAAATGAAAGTCAATGATAGTATATATTATTATCTAATTCTTTGTTCACTGTGCTTTAGAAGCCAAAACTTTCAATTCCTCACGGAGCATAAGTGGTGCATCAACAGTTTGTCCACTTAGTAAAGCTCTGTTTTGGACAAGTTCATTCCCATGTGAATGAATCATCTTTGTAGTTACTCTTAAAAACATTTTATCATTTAAACTCTCATTACTTGTGTCTACTCCAGCCTCTGATGCACAAAACAGAAATGTATAATATAAGTCTTTGTCTTTTATTATGGTATTTTCCAGGACCTATTTAGACCAAAGTTAGAATTCACTGTTAATGATAATTAAATTATTACATACTTTAATGAAATTGGCTCCTTCTGAACGTACTGCATCCTCTGTGGACAATTGTCTCATCTGCTTATATACCTTCAGTAGACAAAAAAAATATACAATCTCCTTGTATTCTACATTGTGATTCATACCTGTGACAAGTAGCCTATCATCTCTCTTTTCATAAATGTTAGTCCACCTTTGTCTAGAACTTTCAAGTTTGTAGGTAAGGATTCTTTTTCCTCCTTAGGAAGCCTAAGCGAGGTCAGAAAGTTCATATCTGATTTCGAACTACTTTTGATTGCTGAGTCCAAAGCAAATCCCCCCAAGCTTCTGCAACTGGGTCCTGTTCATCATCATCAATTTCGCTACTCTTGGTTTCTTTGAATGACACCACTTGTTTCTGCAAAACATTATACACTGAACGTGTAATAGATATTATCATAGCAGATACAGTGTCATCTGCTAGAATGCACTGTCTAGAAGACCTAGTGACTAACTCATAAATATCTGCTGTTTCTGGCTGTTGCTCTGGGTTTTGTAACAGAGTATTAACGAAATCCATCCAACTCAGCTGAAGCCTGATATATTTGTCTCTGCCCTTTTGACATTGTCTCAAACGATAAATATATGCTGCACAAGTTGCCTGAACAATGTTTTCGAATGAACTTCCATCACAGGTAGGAGATTCCTCGCACAATAGTCTAAAAAGTACACCACGATCTGGAAAGTGTTTGAGATGATAACTTTCTGACACTTCCTTTTTAACTTCGTCTACACATTCCCTTTGAACATTCTCTAGGTGGTCGGTAATGTCATAAATCTTCTTCTTGCTAAGCGCCATGACGGTCACACCTTGGACGTTTTATTAACTATTATTATGATTACTTACTCTTAATAATTATTTATTTCTGGGAAATAAAATCTATTTATAGTACACGCGGTAAATTTCGCCCGTTCTATGACTTCCAATTGCAGTTACACGCTCTTTCCCCTCCCTCTATCATACGCTCTTGCTAGAATTGATAGCACTTAATATTGATATCTTACAAACTGTCATAGACAAAGTGTCTGAAGCAAAAGATTAAAGAAGGCTCAATTCAGAGTCAGTTATTGTAAGTCTCTACAATGATGTGATGCTACATAATAATAAAAATATTTTATTTTGTAACACTAACATTAATTGCCTCGTGATACATTGCAGGCACCTTGAGAACAGCTGTCCTGTTTTTGCTGATGAAAAGAGTTTTATGACTTTCATTTTGACTTCCACTAACTTTGGAGACTCCAGCTCATCTTTCTATGTTTTATATCAGTTTTTGCTTATGCGTCCAATACTTGATGCAGGAATTCGTATACTGCCAGATTTAGTGAAGTTCTACCAGTGGATCCATACTCAGTTTCCTCACTACTTAACAAGAAAACAAACTGAAAGTACCACTGTTAATAATCTACTGGCTGTAGAGGTGTCTGATGTTGGATATTCGACAGAGATTCGTACTGAAAAGACAGAACAGTTTAAAAAGATTTGTGGTAAATCAGAAATGTTATATATGTAATGCTACAGTGTTCATATCTTATTCTACACAGAATTCACAAAGAAGTATAAAGAATGCCTTATGCCTGGTTTGAATCTTCCCATTCTCAATGGAGATGCTATGTTGAGTGAAGTGATTTCAGTTCCTGGCACTTCTGGCATACTTTTGAGATACATTAACAAAATTGTAAGCTATACTTTAAAGTGGAATACATTTAATTATTTTATTTTTATAATGATGCAGATAAATGTCAATAATAGCTTCCTCAAGCAAATATGTCAAAGTGACTTTGGAAAAAGCAACCACTACTTACAAAGGATAATTGAAAAACAAAATGATATATCTTCTCTCAAAATTTCATCTTTCACAAAGCAACCAATTGCAAAGTATTCATATAATATTTACTACTTATTAAACTAATAATTATTATAAAAATGTCACATTCTATAGATTTGATGATCTGACTGATATACTACCTCTTATATCTCGATGTTGTTGTGTCAGCCCCTCTTGCTTTAATCCTAGTTATGAATCAGATCCTTCACTGTTAAAGAAGATTGTTCCTCAGGTGTACAATTTACATAAACTTCAAGAAGATGTAATTTCTATATTCTTGTCTGAAATGAAGATTATAAAGTCAGTTTCATCTGTCACGATGAAGTGGATATTTAAGAATGTTGATGAGTCAGTAGCCAGTATTTTGTGAGTTTAACAATTACTTCAAACTGTACATACTACATGATTATAACTGTAAAGTTTTGTAATTTTCCTCACCATGTTTTAATGTTGCATGTCATGTACTTATGGATTTGTGCATTGGCAACTACATCAGAATTAGAATGGGTGAAAAGCATTTTTGAACACAAGAACATCCCAAAATGATTGTAAATTAGCTTGTTCAACATAGCATCTTAACGTCTATAATTAATGGCAGTACTCATGTCATAAAATTAATGTATTTCGAAGACAAATGTATACAACAAATGATGCACACATGTTATTGGTAATTTGTCTTTCAATGGACCCGTTGTATAAATTAGTGAATTTTAACAGGAATGCAGTTTGATGCATTCAGTAAATGAAATAGTTTTAGTTGATGAGTTCATTCATGATTTATGTACTTATAAAGCCTGTTTCTCCAACTGTTATGACACATGGAATAAATACCAGCTCCATGAGCAAACAAATATAATGAGAACCATAACAATTAATTCATTATAATCAAACAGCAAAACCGTATCTAGATATATTACTATAACTAGTAATTGTAACCTAAATTTCATTTCTTTTAAAGTCCACATTTTGGCATCCTGTATGTTACATTAATGGTTACTTCTGCTCCCTTGTCATATTTATAAAGAACATTATTTCACTATTACACTTTTACTTTTAATTATAGTGTTGAAAGTTCTGCTGTTAGTCTTGGTAATCTTGTGGACAGCATTCCTGCTGATTATAGGGTAAGCTCATGTTTCCCAAGTATACTAAAAATTGTTCATGTTCACCATGACCTCATGATGAGAATAATGTTCATAATTTTAGTTTGAAAAGCCAACAACATTCTTCTCTGAATTTCAATCCATTGCTTTATGATTGTGTTACAGAATAATTCTCATCATGTTAAAGTATATATACGCTTTATTACATATAAAGTCATCACATTATAATTTTAAGGTCATTGTGAAAATGAACAGGCTTTAGTGAAACTTCTATTATGGCATAGCCATCTGTTTATCACAACAGTCAACCATTTCAGTCATTTTTTAGCCATCTTTGTTTGTTACAATTAATATTTAGGTTGTACCAGACTCTGAATATATGCTGAATGTGTTAAAACATTGTCATTCATTAAGTTATCACTCACTATTGGAAATAACTATAGGTTTGAGAATTGCTGCACTGTGCTTAATACAGGTAGGAATTACATTTGTATGATTATAAAAATCAAGGATGTTACATAACATGTTTCAAAAAATGAAGGAGATATATGGCCATGATGGCAAATGTATACAATTATAAATTAGAAACAAATTAGATCACTAAAGATATCACTTCCTTTATCATAGCATTATTCAATAGCCTCGATGTAAGATAACAGAAGTGATATTTATTGTATTATCTTTATCTAGTTGCTCAAATGTTTATACCATTTATCATCTTCAATTTTGAATATATTCAATATCTTTTTTTCATGATATTTTCAAAAATATAAGTAGATGTATTTTTATTACTGTCCTGTGTTAACCTGTGTTAGTACCATCCCCACCTTGTCTGTACACATTTGGTTAAATCCTAAATCTATCAATTTCATTCATTTATTTCATTTATACATGAGCCTGCTAGTTTTAAAAATAACTGCAAATACTGCTAATCATGAACAACATAGGATATTTCACTGACACACTACTATACCATACACATGCACAAATCAGTCAGCCAGTTCATCTCTACATAATTATGCCAATGACTTTTCTGAGACGCTAAGTATGTTCAATTGCAATAGAAATGTGTATTATGTATGGTATGTGATTTCAATGTGTTGGTTATAATCAATTCTACACCTTTGGCCTAATAGCTTATTTAGTCTGTGCAGTTTGTCTCCAAGAGTCTAACATAACACATGTATAATTATTCTCACTAACTGTATGTTAATCAACCCATGCTCATATCAATTTGTCTTCATAAGCTATACTATAATACCACCATGATTAATTTAATCATTCATATTATTTTGCTACACTTGTATAAACAGAGCAGCCATTCTGAAGTTGTCATCACGTCATCGCTCAGAGACCAGATCAAAAATGACAAGTTACCAGATTTTCTGAAGTCACATGCTGTGCTTGATGAAAATGATTCAAATGCCAAGATTTTGAAGGGTGTACTTGGGATTGATGTCTACAGGTATTAAGCCCTACTCACTGAAATATGAACAAGAAATAACAATCTTTTACTTGTCACATGCTACTTATAATTATAGAGAAAATATTATATTGGGTTATGAAATGAAGCATAGTTGGGTCTTACGATAATATTTTGTTCATTTTGTTTCACATCATTCTTACACATCATGACTATAGGTTGAATCAACTACAACTGAAATTCCTTGAAGAACTTCGTATGATTGAAATAATGAAGGCCTTACAAACATTTGTAATATGGCTACAAGAAGGAATGTATGATTTCAGTTCTCTCCCACTTACATTGAAAGAAGACCTATGTGACTGTCATATACAGGAATTGAAACAGGCCACTGAAGTGGCAGTTTCTGAAGGTAATGACATTATTACAAATTAATGATGCCGTGTCATTGTCTGTATGCATAGATATATTATATATATATTATAGTTACATACATGTTTTACCTCCCTTCTTTTAAGTATATCACATGAAAACCTCTTGCAATTTTCTATAAACCCAAGAATTGGTCAAGAGAAGGGTTCTATCTACTTCGGGGTGGGGGTGTTGGGGAAGCCCCAGAACTTTAGATAATTATAGTACTACTCCCAAATAGTGTCTATAGCGGTTTGTAGAACTTTTGTCATGAGTGTGGTTTAAAGGGAGTGTGGCCAACCAAAGCAATTTCTATGCGGCATTAGCATTCCTGCGAAAACCAAATTCTCTAGATCTGATTATCTCAGTTTTAAATAGCACAGTAATATAAAATCAGCACTCAAAAATGTATTACCATACTCACATCCACACCTCCAATTGATTATAGCCTCATATAATTTAGTAATGATGACAACTTACTGCTGCTGTTATTTGGAATAAAAAGATTACTCTAATAATTGTATTTGTATTCTTTTTATTACAGGCAAAGCTTACCAATTTTTGCTAGAGATGAGAAGAGTAAATCAACTTTTAGCTCAGTGTGAACTTTCAGTGAGGAGTATGGCTGCAGAAAATAAAACATCAGTAAGAACAAAAAAAGAAATCACATTAAGACTATTACATGTGTTTTGTTCATTAACAGTCATCACTCAAGTTGTTTCTAATTGAAAAACTAAAAGTTGAAGCAGTGGATTTCCTTCCAGATGTTAATGTCTGTCACTATGTAAAATTACGTCTTGCACTCAGAAAGTAAGAGCTATTAAACCAATAAACTACTTCATAAATGTGTATCCCAGATTTGTCATTAAAGTGTACATACAATAATTGTTCAGATCTGTGTCTAATATTATCAAATGGGTAAACAGTCTTTTTGCATACGTCTGCGCTTTTATATGCTGTATATATCACTTAGGAATATAATAGTTCCAGGGGCAGTTCCACACCCAGGTGGTGCAAAACGTTTGTGTGAAGCGTGTGAATGTTTTAGCTCATGAATGGTGCTGCTTACCAACAAGCACGTACATGTATTATGCATCTATGTATATGTAATTATATGCAAAATAATGTTTGATGAGACTCTTGATTATTAAGGCACACCTTTCAGTATGTGTCACTATATTACAGACACTAATTATACACATTTTATATGTATTCTTTTCTCCAAATATACATATAGAAAGTTAGTAAATGTTAATATCTTTAAACTATTTGAAGGAAATTTGATCCATGCAAAATTCACTCTCTTTTGATGTCTAGCTATGCTGTATAGGTTGTGATTTTTTTAGCTGCATTTGGGCTAAAAGTAAATTAATAGAGGTCTGTTAATGTGTGTGTCCCATGGGAGCATGACCCCCTCAAACTGTAGGTTTTATGGATTACTGACCTCACCACATAGGATGGCCAAAGTGCATTGGGTCCAATGTCACATATATCAGTCACCTAGTGGTGAACATTATTTTAGTACTCTTGAAACTGCACTATTGGGAACCAGATAGGAAAACATGTTAGCTTTCAATAGTACATCGTAATAATTATTAAGAAAAGAATTTTAAACATAATTTCTGATTTAATGATGGTATAACTGCTATCTAAAACGCTATGCCAACTTCTGTCAAATATGATTTTCTTCAAGCTATACAGCACACTGTTGCTGACTAAAGCAGCAATGTCTTTGACAATTGACAAAATGTTCCAAATGGGTAGTACAATTATAATTGTGCCACAGAACCTACTAATAGAGGAACCCAATAATGTATTCATCCTCTAATATCGTAAAAGAAAAAAATTGTGCAGTTGAAGGGTAAACATATCCGCTGTTCACACTGTGCAAATTTTAATTGTGCAGTTGACACTATAATTATTGTTTTGTTTTCATGATTTTATGTGGTATACCAGATCATCTTTAGCAACTCTTTATAGCTCATTGTATGTTTTTGCATGCATACATAATTGCTTAATACCATAATTATATTCTAATACTTAAATACTGCATGCTCTACTATTATTAACCTTTTCACGTCTATAATTAAAAGGTGTTTTTGTAAATACCCCAATCTCAGAGCCAAAAATGTATGTGGGCGGAGCGCTAATATCTAATTGTTTCAGCTCTATAACTCTCACATTTGACAAGACTGAAGACAATAACTTACTTTGTGGAAAGAAGAGTTATTAAGACAGCCATTGATATAAAATTTATGCTTCGCTATTGCCAGGAAGAAAAAAAGGCAAGCACTTGAAACTTGAAAGTATAATAATCCCACAGGCAATGCCCACCTCTTTACTAGTCTGTATAACTTCTACATTTTAAACAACAGTGACTTATTTTAGCCTTATCGCACAATCCGCATGGTTAAAATACTCGCATTTGTCATTCCTAAAAAAATAGTGATGCTCGGCATCTGTACACTTCATCCCTCTATTTCTGAAGTTTACTGCCTTTCTGTGGGAGGGCATATACCTTAGAACATGTATTTTGACATCTAGAACTTTAAAAATATCATCATCTGAAGTAGGTTTGTTTAACAAGGATTGACATAGCATTTCTATAGCTGATTCTTCCATTCATACACTCTTGTTGCTATAAATGGATGAGTTTCTTTGGACAGATGGTACTGGATTTTTTTGGAATATATATAATTATATAATATATTATATATATAATTGTTTCTCGTTAACTTTATAGAATCCAGATAGACCTAAGCAAAAAACATGAAGCTGATACTGCTGATAGTCATGACACATGGGATGACAAAATTTGTGATGAAGTCCTGCCATCATTGCTCAATATGAACTGTATACAAACTCCAGATATTGCACCCCCAAAATGTAAACAACTGTCAATTATAGATAGTCTTCTAATAATTAAACCACACAATGTTGCTTTTGGCATGTATAGGAAATTAATATTGAACTTAATTGAATGCCTAAAAAAAAAAAGCAACATAGTTGTTATCCAATAGTTATTACTTTTTAAAGGTTCTGGTAGAATTTTATAGATATATTTCAGATAGTTTTTATGTAAGCCACAGCAGTGTTTTTCCTGCTGGTGTGTAGAGCTCAAGCGTGCGCTCTACTGTGCCACTCCTTTTAATTGACCGAACCCCATGAATGGCACAACTTCCTTATCTAGCATACAATGCGTATTTGACACCAACATATCTAAATTTATTCTGCCTTGAGACAAGATATGCAGGCCATAAAAACCTTTACTCCAGCCCAATTGCAGTCATGATCATATCATACCTACAAAAAGCATATACTTCATTGTTGTAACCAAATTAATGAATAATTATGTATACATACTCTATAGAAGTGACTCCTGAAAGTGTACTGCTAATGATGTAGAATTATGTGTGCATTGTTGTAATCCATATACTGATTATAAGAATATTCATTTGTAATACCACTGTAGCTTTAATTGATTTAAGTGTGAACGAGGTTGCAGAATTTATGAGAAAACTAGGTATCAACGAGGAATATGTAGAATCTGCAGAAGATATGGAGGTTAATGGAGCTAGTATATCCAATTTACCAGATAGACAACTCAGACGTCTTCTCGGAATGAAAAAAAATCCTGTGGCATTTTTGCACTTCAAATGCTCTGTGAAGAGAAAGTTTGGAGGTCAGGCTATTAGTCCACTTGGTGTAAAATGTCTACCTCCTCAGACAGCAGAATTCTGTCGCCGGTTTGAAGTACTCAAGAGTGCAGCTGAAATAATTTTGCACCACAAAATAGATGGTGAAATGCTATGGGAAGCTGACATCGAAGTATTGGAGAAAATGTCCAAAGATGCTCAGGAAGCAAGAAAAGTCATCGATAACAACCTTAAAGAATATGTTACTAAGCTAAATTAATTATAAATGTGAGGACAGATTAGCAAAGCATATAGCTATTATTTTACAGATATAATTATAATTTTTTATATAAAAGATGATTTTTAAAGTATATTTTATAATTGCCAGTAGGGAAAAATATTTTATTTAATAGCTATTATTGTAATTGTGTGTGTTTGAAACTCATTTGTAATACCATACCTTTTTTTAAAAATTTATTAGTTGCAATTTATGATATTCTACAGCTATTTACTTCATTTTAATTCTATATTACTGATAGTGACGTCAACGATGGTTAATTATTTAAGGCTGCTCTAAACTTATGAGTACAAAAAAATGGAAACAAATTGTTTCAAAAGGTCACTCATCATGATCACTTGCAGGAATTTGATGGTGCTTTATATAAGCATTTTAATGTGGTACTATTAGGGATGATGGGTTTTCATGGAATATGTACAGTTTTTTATCTTATTGTTGCAAACATTTTGAATTGAAATTGAACTTGCACAGGGGAAAAAAACATGGCATTTCCTTATTTAGGATTGGTACAGGACATATGTACATGAAATACTGTATGCCCATTATAAATTATTTTCTTATGCCTGAATTTCCATGAAATCCCAACATTTCAAATACATTTCCTGGTACAGGATAGGAAAGCACAGGGCTAATTTCCTTTATCTGGTAGATAAAGAAAATTTCAAATTCCATGCAAGTAACATTTCCTTTTACCTGAAAATTGAAATGTAGGAACAGTCAACAATTTCTGATTTCATGTAACATTTCCTCCACATGTGCAATTTCAAATAATGAGACATTTTCCTGATGTCAACAATTTCTGATTTCATGCAACATTTCTTCCACCTTCAACACAATTTCCTGATGCCAACAATTTCTGATTCCTTGTATATAACATTTCCTGATCCTGTATTTTCAAAAGTCCTGGTACCAACATATCTATTTACTCTAGCTAAAATTTATACAATAATGCTATATCACATCCCACATTTACATAAAATTTCCTGATTTAACAAGTGTTGTTTTTTTTTAAATTATTGAACTGTAAAAAATCGACATATGACGCAAGTGACAAGAATAGTTATATTATACAATTAAAATTATGTTTACAGTACTTGTACTAATAGTTAGTCACCATTCGGGAAGTTGTCTTGTTGACTTACTACAATTTAGTTGTTGTCTTTGTACTTGTAATGTTGGTTTTACCTCTAGTACAGATCTATTGCTTTATACCTATTGTCATACATGTATCTGATATGCATATAAAATAAGATATCATAAACAGTATTGTTATATATACAATGGGTACATAAGTACATGTTGTAATAATTATAGTGATGCGTTGCAATATCTGTTACATGTACATCATCTTAACAGTAACAATCAGTGGTGTGAGAACAGCCAGTCATACAGGACATTGTCCAAATCAAGTGAATGTCTGGTAAATTGACACTAAACTGTATACAAAGTATATGGGGAACAGGAAAAGAGTAGGGAAAATAAGTCAAAATGTCCTGTAGATGGCTCAGAGTTTCCATACCCTGGTAACAATACATGGACAATTGGACATTTCAAATCAACATTCATAGTAGATAAATGGTTAGAAGCATGAAGTACTTAGTACCAGCTTTAAACCCATATCTATCCTGGTGAAATAACTAAATACGTGCCTTCAATATTGTAAGCAACCAATCATACCAACCACTTATATAACATTTAGGATATCATATATCATATCTTACAAAAATATTGATATCTTTCTTTTAGACATGAAAGCATGTGACTTCGAATTCATAGATGACCCCACCTTTATAAATGATGAACGAATACAAGTATTAAGGTGATCAAATTCAGGCTTCAGATCCGACTTAAGGAGCAATACTCATACCACGGAATGAGCTGCAATATATGAACGTCATCATGCTTAACCCTTTGCGTTTGATAAGGTTGTATATAATTTTACAAGCACAACCTACTTAACAGAATACTATGCAATTCACTGGATCTTGGATTTACCACACCCCAAATTATTCTAGATTACAAGTCTATACCAATGTGGTTGCAGCATGTTGGCATTCTATTGGCTAAATTGTCCAGGCTTTGTTGAATGTGGTCGGGCAGCACTTTGATTCAAGAGTCTGCTCTTTGAGGTTACTTTGAAGTTAGCTTAGGAGATAAGAATAGCATGTTGATATACATGTATATCTGACAAATAGACTTGTGTTCTAGCTAATTCAAGTGAGAGAGAGAGGGAGAATAAATGAAAACAGTGTTTGCTTGCAGACTTGGGTGATGCTGTGTTTGCAGCCTAATTTCAATTCCTGGAATGCAGACAATTTTGAATCACACAAGCATGACCACATATTAAACTCCCACAAATATCATTTCAAACCTACACCACTGGTTACTACTTGACAACTAAATTGTTAACTCAGTAAAAATAAAAATGAAAATTCAAAATATTATATAATAAGAGTAACAAACAAACAGACTCATAAAAAGCAAACTGTGCATAAATGCAACGTTAACACTAAAAAGTTTCATAATAATATAGAAGGCAATAATAATCAGTATGCAAGGTAAACTTGCTGGGGTGGGTATTCTTGTTGAGGAGGATATTCAGGATATCCTTGTCCTGGTTGTAGCAGATAACTGAGAGTAGGATATTCCACTGGATAATCTGGTTGATACGTATTAGCACCAGGATATTCCACTTGGATAATGCAGTTGTTATATGCAGGGTACTGTGTATGATAATTAAGGAGCAATATCACAAGTTTCATTCTCTTCAGTCACACTAGTATCATTAGTATTTTTGTATACATAGCATTAGGTGTAGCTGCCACTGTTGTGCATGGTGTATACTCACAATTGGATAATGTACAGATTCCATTTCTAAGACATAACAAATGCAAAATGGTACAGTGAAAACCAGTATACAAATGCCTATGAATACAGCTGCCACAACTGATCTAATAATAACACCAATAGAAGCACTTACTGCTTGAAAAAGAGACAACGAAATGTCATCAGCTAACCAGGAAGTGGAATATATAACATAACTAGAAGATGATTTACACGAAACGGTTAATTAATTCTGGGTTCAAGTGTTTACTTTACTGTATATAATTTAAGTGGTTAAAAAGTGTCTGTTTCCCTTTCCCCATGTGTAAAGAAATCTCTATGCCTTATAAGGAGTTTGCGCCTGGTAGCAATCAGATATCTCCTCACTAGAGGTACACTTATATGGATTTATAATGCACTTGGTAAATTTGTCTCTGGCTACATCCTCAACTAAAATCTAACCTACCTAGCTGCGTAGAGATATCCTATATACTAAATACTATTAAAGTAAAATTATATATACAATGTCATTTTTGCATTTATAATAATTATTATTATAATAAAAGTGCATTCAAATTATTACTCACCAGAACCAGGTTCACCAGTTGGAAAAGTAGTTGAAGTGATACTAAAAGTATAGTAGTACTAATACTAGAAGCACTCGAACTAAATGTATTGAAATCTGTTCAAGAGATAATCTTAATAATGTTAACATCAAACATATTACGTATGCAAAAATGAAGAATAATAATGATCTGATGTGGTGATTGATGTGGTATGTTTTCGTGACTGCTATATATTCATTATATTAGTGTAAGAAAGTTGATATAATAATTATTATTATTAGTATTATTAATACATGTACATACATAATTATTAATTATTTACAGTTTGCAGAATATAATTAATATATGCACAATTATAATTAACACCATTAAGCGAACTAATCCTCACAGATGCTCACAATGAAGTGATTGCGTATACAAGCATTCGATTGTAAAATATTAATAATAATCTAAAATAATTATGCCTATACCTAAAAGGTTACAATATCCTCCAGTGATGTCCAAGTCAATAAACAAAGATGAAGTCTCTAAAGTACAAATTAGAAGTACAATAAAAAAAAGCAGCAATTACTTAATTTTTGCACTTACGACAATCAAGAGTAACATCTTCAGAATGAAAACAGTTATGATCATTAGCAGATGGACAGCTTTGACAGTTAGTTAGACAATAGAATGTAGTAAGACCACATTGCACATCACCAAACCTAATTGGTTGAGTTTCTCCAGTACTAAATAAATTGCATATCAATAGTATTTAGCTAATAGTTGTATAGTTATACATTTGAGGTTCAGTTACAGCAAATAATCATATTATTTTGTATGTATATTGTTTTTTTAATGAAACGTATGTGCTCTAAATACTTTAAGGGTAGCTAAAAAAAGTATAATTTGGTTTCTTTTTCTATCTAGCCTATATACACAAAATTGTGTTCAAATGGTAACTTCAGGCTTCAGTTATAATAGTTTGTCTACTGTAAAGGTTACAGTTGAGACATTTAATACCTTGATGGTCTAATTGTTATACAGAAACAAAATCTTCTGTCTCCCTATAGGTACAGTCTTGCAGAGAGTAAGGGTCTAGTAGAACACATCACATAGACCCTTCCTCTCTATGTAATCATATTCTTCTTGCACATTAATGCTTCGACACAGAATCATGCTTAACAATGCTTAACAAGTCCTAGACATTTTTCTCGATTTTGAGCAGATTCAGACTCTCGGTGACTTCTGAATGAAAGATTGTATACTGAGCAAGGAGTAACGATTATTTTAAGTAACCAAAACACTATCTCTTATTAAACTCTATCTCCTGTTGTCTTCAAGAAAGGTCATCTTTTCTCTGCTCACTTAGCATACATTCTAATGGTGTCTGCTCCATAACACTTCTACGATTTCATACTTTTGACATGGAAGCATGTATATAGCATAGTGCTTTCTGATAGCATGGGTATAGCATACTTCCAATTGGTGCCATGAACACCACTAACCATCCAGCTTAGTTCATTGACGTCACTTTGGGAAGCAAAAATACAACAGGCAAAACAAAACAGGGCATTGACCTTTGGAGAATATTTCAGCCACTGTTTAGTATTAGACAAATCATACCGCTTAGGTTGGAAGGATCGTCTACCTTCTCCCCATGTTCAAGCGTTGGATACGTGTCATCTCATGGTTGACAAGGCCCCAGCATTATTATCCTATGCTTCTCCTCTCTTGATAGGAATGCAAGGTAGAATCTCTTGAGGCCTGAAACTCATTGATATCCGAGACGAGTGCGACGATAAGACTACAGGCTAATCTAGTCTCACATAGCCAATCCCCCCCCCCCCTTCTAAACGAAGGGTCTGACGGATTACTATTGCCCACCTCAGTCTGAGTACTATCAGGAGCCCATAAGAAGATGGAGCATATAACTGCCTATACAGTCGTGTTTTTCGTTTTGTGAATAATATGCAATAATTGACAAGTTAATACTTTTCTAAAAAATGGCTGTATGCAAGACTTTCTGTAGCTCATATAGCGGACAGACTGAAGACAGCTGATATGAGTTGTTTAGACATATTTGTTATTAAAGAAGTGAAAAAGGAGAGTCATATAGAGTTTTTTAATGACAGAAAGACATTATTTGCATTTCAGCTTATTATAGATATTATTTTGATTAGCTACTCTCCTGACCTTTCAAAGGACCTTGTAGAACTTTAAGAATATATTTCGGGCAGAATAGCTAGCTATTTGTCTCAGTTTCTACGTGAGCTACACAGTTTTCTTTCTGCTGGTCTGTACTAGTCTGGCGTAGCCACACCCTTCGCATGGAGGAGGAACAACCTGCATTCTTCACATTCCACAGCGTTTCAACCACAATGGCAGGCCGACCGTTAAGGAAGTCTAATAAACGTTTTTATGACTTCAGAATTGTACAAGATGGACATTACTTAGGTAAGTGGTATCAAAGGATGAAGTGGAATATACAGCACTGGAGGTGGGTGTTGCAACCGTTTAAAATGACAAGAGACCCAAGGATCCAGGGGTGTGTCTTAAGAATTTTAATAAGGTGTCGTATATTCCAGTTGACCCGTAACAAACACATACATATCAATTTGTTTGTACCTTGGTAGTCCCTAATCACTGTAATGTATAATTATTATTACAAAAGATCAACACACTATATAGGTCTCCGAAATAGCATCTATAATTTGTATTTTCCGTTATAACCATAATTGTTATGTTCTTAATTCAAAGTAAAGCTGTACTGTGCATTAGGAATATAATAATTGCCACAAATACACTACACTCTGAGGGTTTCACTGTGTAGACATAGAAATTTTTAAGCAGTGACTGCAATAGTATATGATTATAATTATCGTATTATCATTCAAACCACAGTATTTTTAATTTTATGATTGAATCAATATCACAATTCAGGGTTTCATATAGTAGGGGTTTAGGGATTTCCCAGGGTGCACAATGTATGAGAAAGTATGATGTTATGTAAGATGTAAATAATGGGAATAGCACACAAATATTAATCAAAGCACTTGAGCTCTTCTTGATACTCTATAGTTTGCTAGCTGCTAGAAACCCACCAGAATCCATCTAAGAAGACCTAATTTTCAAACTTTTCCTGGGGTAAGGGGGGACATGCCCCACACCCCCTACAAAGGGCGTAAAAAAGCACCTCCCACACTGCCCACACCCACCCATACAATCTTTCCCCCCCCCCCCCCCCCCCAGGAAAAAAATCATGTATGAAACTGTACACATAATTAGGGGTGCACTATAAAAAAAATTAATTGTTGTTCAAGCAAATTATATCGGGTCTTTGTTCCCTTATTTTGGGTGTGGTAAATGAACACTCACACTAATTTTGGAGTCCAGTTGTCCAGTCCAGTGACTAAATTGTTTGTGTTTGATTATGATTATGATTTAAGAACCTTTTATGTGTGCAATATTTATGGCAACATCATTTGATATAAATTTAGGCTTATCCCCTCCGTACTCACATAATAGTATCAAGTTTGTAGTAAAGCAAAAAGGGTTTGAGAAGTGTCATCACTGATTGAATATTTGGGAACATGCTTCAATTCTATTAGACATAAAGTTATTTTCTACAGATGTATTATAATAAAAGGCTTGATTTTCTATGCTAGACTTAGTATTTCAAATATTTGTGTTATACTGGCACCCTCCATACTCTACTAACTACTGATAAATAGACCCTGTGTGTGTTTGGTGCGGGTGATTAACCTCAGTTAATTCTCAAAGACCTTGCCAGCCCTAGCCCAAAGGTCTAGCAACAAGTCTTGCACCTTGATTGGAATGATTGGCCAGCTTTCAGACAACCCCACTCATTGATTCTATTGGAATAATCGCTGCTGGTCAGCCCAACCACCTGCATTCATATTCCTATGGTTTATTCCCGGTCTCATTCCCGGTCTCATTCCAGCATGTGGTGGCTCACACCCATATATAATTTGGCTACACAAGAAGGTGACATTGAAAGTAAGCAGACAGTCTGGCCTTGAGAACCAGAAGTGGGGGTTAAAACGTTTTTATGGGCCCAACTCTCCCCTCTTTGTCTGATCCAGGTTTGTTTTTTAAATTTTTGCTCCAAGATTATATTTATTTTGTTTGTAGTCACCCAATAAGTCTACAATCTGTTATATTATAATTTTAATATACAGCCTATAGTAATGTATTAAAGTATTAATAGAGTGTTACAATGTTTATTGAGGCAGATTATATAAGGTAACTCACGTTATGTGGTTTGCCTGAACATGTGGTCTAGTGACTTTGTGGTTAAGATATGTGTTATTTGTGATTTTAATTTGCAATTATTTATGAGTCAGGTGTGGGTAATAAAATCTTAAACCATTCCCACCCAGGAGTCTAGAGCTATCGTACATGTGTCAACGTGTATTGTAATGCTTGTTTCCACTTGTTATCTTTTTGTTTCTAATTATATTGAATATTCATACATAGGTCTAGTATTCTCTTTTTGTATTTTAAAATACAAAACATGTAGATCAGGCTACATATACATTTACATGTAGCAATACACTATAGATATACACTATAAATAGTTTTAAACAATTCCTTTTATGTATTTAACAATATTTGGCAATACGGATGCATGTAGACATGTGACAAGCTATATGAATACTAAGGTCAGCATGTGACATTAAAGATTAGGCATGTGGTTTTACTGTCTAATTTGGGAATTAGGTGTTTTATGCAGCTTAAGTGTTTATTATTTATGCAGACATAAGGTTACCGTAGTATTGTTATATACATGTATTTATGCAGATATAAGGTTACCATTTAGAGTGTGTGTCTGTGTACATGTAGGTGTGTATTTATGTGTTGGCCCAAACTTGTAAATGAATCGGAATAATTGCCTCTGATCCTGGATGATGAATCTGCTCTAAGAGTCCACTGACCCTGGTATTGCTTTCCTCAAATCCAAAAATTGACCAAGGTACTAAGGTTAAAAAATTAGACAGGCACAATAGGTCTCTCCTCAGCTCTAGTGCTTTTGTTTTCTATTTTCATGTTGTTATCCAACTTATCCTGATGGCCTGTGGTTATTATTATCTACTTGACATATACATGTAACATATTGTTACTATACATACATGTATGATTTAATATTTCAAGATTGAAGGATATACCGTATACGGCTTATATTTCGCGGGTATTTAACTTCGCGAATTTTGCGATTTTGGCAAATCTGCGAAATTAAATATTCGTGAAAATAAATGGGCGTGGCTACTAGGGGATATGGATCCAATCCAACATAGTAATCTCACGTGTTCAACAGAAAAAATGGCCACTCTATTCAACTATTTCGAACTAAAGGAGGATTCTCTACCTAATGCAGAAGGCCCATTGTCTTTAAGAGTTCCTGGAAGTGTTATTTCATCAGCTAACGCAGAAGTAGAAGCAGTAACAGAGAAAACGTCAGGTGACAAGACTAAGAAACTCACTCGAGGAACATACGACAGGTTTACCCCTCAAGAAAAAGCTGTCATTGCTCGTTCTGCTATGGATACTGGTGTCACCAAGACTATTAAAAGGTATAACAAAGATTTGCATGATCGAAAACTAAAGGAAAGCACTGTTCGTACGTGGGTAACACAGTATAAAAGGGAACTTGAATTGAAAAGGAATACCGGTATCCATTTGACATCTCCCATTGTGAAATTGGAAAACAAAAGACAAGGACGTCCCTTACTACTAGGAGAGGAACTAGACAGATATACTAGGGAGTATATATCAGAGTTAAGACGAAAAGGTGGAATAGTATTGTGTCATCGGCTGCTATAGGCATAGTTAAGAAATACGATTCAAATCTATTAGAAATTAATGGTGGTCACATTTCATGTGGTCAAGAATGGGCACAAAATTTACTTAAGAGAATGGGATATGCTAAGAGTAAGAGGAGGGCAAATACAAAATCTAAGGTCACCGTGGAAGAGTTTGAAATAATAAAGGAACAATTCATTCATGATATTGAAGTTATTATTGAGATGGAAGAGGTGCCTGATGAACTCGTTATAAATTGGGACCACACCTGACTTAATTACGTTCCAACAAGTAATTGGACAATGGCAGAGGAAGGTAGCAATAGAGTTGAGATTGTGGGTTTGGGAGACAAAAGGCAAATAACAGCTGTTCGAGCGTGTTCATTAAGTGGGGACTTTCTTCCTCCACAAGTTATATATGCAGGAAAAACTCCTAGATGTCTACCATCAGTATCGTACCCTAATACCTGGCATATAACTTTTATTGAGAATCATTGGGCAAATGAGAGAACAACAATAGATCCCATCAATAAGATTCTTCTTCCTTACATTCAAGCAACACGCCAGAAACTTTCTCTCCCACTTAATCGTACTGCACTTGTAATCTTTGATCGTTTTAAAGGACAATGTACTTCCACTGTTTTACAGCTTTTGGCTGATAACAATATTCTATTTGCAATAGTTCCTGCAAACCTAACTGATCGACTGCAACCACTAGACATTAGTGTTAACAAATCAATGAAAGATCATTTACGTAATCAGTTTTCTCATTGGTATTCTGAGAAATTGTGTGACAAGATTAGTGATAACTCTACATCTCCATGCAAAGTAGTGCCGTGCCGTCTGAATGTGCAGTTGATTTGAGTTTATCTACACTTAAACCTCTTGGAGTTAAGTGGTTAGTGTCAGCATATGAATACTTTAAAGTAAATAAAGATATAGTTGTTAATGGTTTTGTTAAAGCAGGACTAACTCCTAAAACTAAGAAATTGTAATTTTTTTTTGTGTAATTATTAATCTTGTGTTTCAATAATAGTAATTATTACAATGATAAATTTATTGATTTTGTTACATTATTTCTGCTGGAAATTGTTGAAGTGATTTTTTTTGAAAGCACTTCGCAAGATGGTCTCATGATTTTCTGGTTGAATCGGACTGACGTATCATGTCCAAAAAGGATGGCAGTGGCTATAGCAACAGCAAATAACCCGCAATCTTGAGCCCCAACTTGCTTTTGCATTTTCATCACCTTTAAGCGAGGTTTTTTGTCTGGAATTGGTTGGAAAATATTAGTTACACGAGTATGAGTCAATGCATTCACACTTGTATAAAGAGAATCATAAATTTCAATACCAGTATGTTTCATATTTGAAGCAACAATCCAGTGGTTTGTGCGATCATGGATTATCTGTACACCATGATCTATCTTTGCCTCTGATGATGCCATCTTATCAATAAAAAGTGTACTTTGTAATCCCTTAGTACCTGGAAATTGCTGGAGCAGGAGTTGCTGTGCAAAAGTGATGTGACAGTCATTCAAAAGTCCTCCATTGAGCAACATTGCCTTGTCTGAGACCGAAAGAGTAACAGGACGTCCTGTATTCACATCTTCTATACTAAGCCATTCTCCTGTAATAGGTGTATCCTTAGATGGCACACTATCAACGACAATTTCTAACTTTGTTTTTTGGCAGAGGCTCATCAGCACTACATGTACTTTGTGTCGTAGGAGATTCAATTGTAGTAACAACTTGCAATTGATACTCTGATCTTGGAGCACGTTCCCATAACCTTTTCACCTTTTCTATGTTGTCTTTTGTTCCATTAAAAGTTAAGGTACATGGAACCTCTAATCCTCCTTGAGGTAAGTCAGAAGAATGTCTGCGATTACCTGTTACTACACATACCATAGTTCCTCGCCTGAGGAAAAGGCTGCATACTGCCGAAACCTTTCTGGGGACATGTCCAACGATCGTATTGTCACTAGTTCTTTTAACAGCAACAGCATATGGGTCGTGGATGTTGCCGGGTTCAGTTTCGCAAAAAAGAGTCTCATCCAGCTGAGGTGTCCAAATTGTTTTGTAAATATTTGTAAATATGAAGTTAAATAGCTACCAAGGTTTCAGATTTGCTCTTCAAAAATGGATTCACTAGTTGCTCATATATACACAATATAGACTAGTTGCTTATACATGTATATACATATATATAACTCCAAAGATGACCACATGCTTGCAAAGGTGAACCTTAGGTTCTTTTAAGTGTTTACTGCAGCTTGTGCAAACTACCCATCAGTATAAATTAATTCAGAAGTATGTATAATAGTATGTACACATTAAGGTTAACGATATTTAAAAAATTTAGTTATTGTGTGCACATGTGTGTGCATGTGTGTGTACGTGTGTGTGTGTGCGTGTGCTCGTGTACTATATTTGGATACTATTGTTTCCTTAATGTTACGTACCCAACAGTGTTTGTTAATAATAACTATAGTCAATATCACTAACTAATGATTGATAAACCTTTTCTTGAGTGTTTATTCAATTATATTCGTTTCATTTTTTCTTCAAACTCTAAAATATGTTTTCTTCTAATATGGTATGTTCATTAAATACCTCTTTAGGGTTTATACTGTATATTACATATTTTTCATGTTTCTATTATTAGTTATGTTTGTCAAAGCACGAGAGAAGACATTTAACATCCCTTGCATCCTGAGTAGCTCACTGACAAGTGAGGATAGTATAATTCAATGGAATCCTGTTTGTCTACTTGATCGTGGAGCTTATGAACATTTTACAGTGTTAATTTCTACCTACATGTACGATAATGACGATTGCTTACAGAAGATATTGCAGAAGTGTTCATCTCAGTCCTGTGTAGCTTGTATAATAGTCAATCCAGATGAAAAATCTGAGCTATTAACAACAACTATTGATTTGATGCAATACAACATTCCAATTTATGTTGTCAAAAAGACAGATGGCAGACGTATCCATGAATTATGGCTTTCAGAACATAATGTATTTGTAAAAACGGAAGAATTCTCTGAGCATCAAAAGCAACATAACTCTCGTTTCTCTAGTGAGTTTGAATAAAATATGTCTACAGTAGACATAATTTATTAAATGGGTGTTTAATGATTTAAAATTTTAGAAGCTTACATTGTTTTACATAATACCTCTCCTTACATAAAGGAATATTATTGAGTAATCCTAGTATATGTTATAAAGCTATGTACATAATATGAAGAAAGTAGTGTGTTGTCATGGATGTTGCTATCATAATAGAATGTGACATCATATAACTAAACACTGCCATGCAGTTAATGCCATAATTACACTAAAAATATGTGTTGATGTTCACTTCAGTAAAGAAATGTGTACGTATATGTTGGATCATGGTATCTCAAATTTGTCCCTTAATTACAATAACCTAGCTATTTGTAATGGTATGTATCACATTTGAAACAAAGTTCAATGACATTACTGCATTGAGTTGGAAGCAGTTTTGTTTAGCAGCACACTTTTGATTCAACATGTAAGATAGCTCTGAGAGCCAGTAAATTATTTATTGTTAAACTCCTAAAGCAGGGCTAATAATTGTATTTGTTTTAGGGTGTCTGTAGATTATTATTATTTTTTTTTACATTTTCACATAGAGTTCAGTAAACTTCTGACTCATCAGACCAAACTACCCAATCAGCTGATTAACTATATTGGTGAGAGTTGGCAGTCCGACATTTCATGTGAACAAGCCGAATACATTTTTGTTCAAGTTATTCTTCATCTACAGAAATATGACGATGAGGTGAGTGGTATAAAAATTGTAATTCTTTTAAAGAGGTTTATTTAGACTATTTAGAGATCTTTCATCTCGTACTTCACCAATTATTAACCCTCTGTTTTAAACAGACAGAATTCTCTATCAGAATATGTTAGGTTATTAATACTCGCCCACCTCTAGTTATTCTTGACTCGCATTATTAACGCACTCTTGCCCACAACAAATATCAACCTAGTGTTCCTGCATACTACTAGAAAATACTTTGAAAATCATTATAATGAACATTATCTAGTAATTCAGCAACAAAAGGAAAATCAAAAAATTCAAATTTCATATTTTTTGACTTTCTCGACAAAAAAACATACACATACAATTCATAGTGTTACTGGTGGGTCTGTCAATTAATAGGCATGTTGATAATAGAATGCACAGTCAGCTAGGTGGAAGAAAGCTCCATCCTTCTAGCTTGCATAGAAACTATAATAGCTATTGTATCTGAAATATATTCCTAAAGTTATGCAAGATCCTTTAAAAAGTAGGAGTGTAATTATAATCAAAACAATAAGCTGTTGTACTTCATGCATGACAGAGTCAGCCATGATTAATTAATGAATGTTGGAACACCAGAAAGCAATAGTCCTTTTCACGTAAAGCGTTGAGGAATTCATTAGTTGGATAATGAACGTGACATCACTTCCGGGGTACATTCTTGCGTCATCTTTGGGTAATTTTGTATTGAAGTCAATGGAGAAAAACACTATTTTTGATAACGAATAGTTTGCTTCATGTACCGTATATTTTAATATAAAGTACATCAATGAAAAGATCGAAATCCATGCTCTCTAATGGTGTAAAAATCTAGACAAAAATGTTGTTAGTTTTTGGAAAAAAGAAGCGCTGCTTTTTACTTCCTGTTGAAGTGTAAAACTACCATTGTCATGGAACATTGAACTAACTGATATCCCTGGTGTTACTTTGGAGGAACCATTACCTTCTTTGTCATGGAACTGAAGTTTCCAACTCTTCTCCTTCTTGTTTGGTTGTGATGGGAAAAGAAACAGTGACTTCTTTGTTGTTTCCCTTAGTATGATTAGAAATAAGAGATACATGCTATTGGGCATCTTGAAAGTCTATTATATAATTGTATATAATTATATATATATATAATTATAATGTGTGTGTATATATATATAATTTATGATTATAATATACATGTAAGTTCTAAGAGAAAAATCAATGATGCTGATCTAGTATAGAAACAACCATACATAGTTTAGACTTACAGTTTATACTCCAACAGGAAGTAAAAAGCAGCTCTTCTTTTTTCCAAAAACTAACAACATTTTTGTCTAAATTTTTACACCATTAGAGAGCATGGATTTCGATCTTTTCATTGATGTACTTTATATTAAAATATACGGTACACGAAGCAAACTATTCGTTATCAAAAATAGTGTTTTTCTCCATTGACTTCAATACAAAAGTACCCCAAGATGGCACAAGAATGTACCCCGGAAGTGATGTCACGTTCATTATCCAACTAATGAATTCCTCGCCGCTTTACGTGAAAAGGACTATTATAGAGATACTTTTTTCTCCATATATTTTTTTCACCATCCCAATAGTAATATTGTATGTTCACGATATTAAAATATAAAATGTTTGCTATAGTTGGCCTTTTCTATTGCATTAGAATAATAGGATCACAACATCTGAGTATAGATAAACATGTAGGTGCAACAAAACTTTGCTGCAGGAACTGTTAGCTGCATTAACTAACATTTCTCATCACTAAGCAAATCTTTCACTTACTACTAGCTTCGAACCAATTGAAACCACACTATTTGTTGTCACCAATGTTTGAATTAACTGTCCTTATCTAGAAGAAGTTACAGCAAACAGGCATTTATACTTGAACACACAACATTTAATAGTATGATCATGTGCAAACCATGTGCAAACCATGTGCACACTGTTGACAAGAAATTATTGGAGTTATACTATTGACAATACAGGTATATAACTGAATATCACTTAGCTTTATGTCAATCATTAATAATTTATTTAGTTTTCTAATTTCTGAAATCAAAGTCTACAATTGTTGCTAAAACCAATCAGCCTATTATGCTCTTTTTAAATTTTTAAAGGTTTCTAGTGTAAAATTTGAAATGTCTTTCAGCTAGTTGAAGTACACCACAATGACCTCAAAGTGACGCAACTATGCAATGCAAATGTAACATAACATAAATATGACCATATAGAATAACACCCTAAAAAGCAATCATTATTGCGATTTTAACATAATCTTGATGCAACTGGACTTTTTCAGAAGATGGAATTGGACCCTATAGGGAATGCCCTATCCAAGATCTTAAGATGCATGACGAAAACCATTCCAAACTTGTTTCAATACTTGAATAATTATAAAATGGAATCTTGTATACATAATTATAAGCAATATTTATTTGCTTATATCTTTGTTTACAGGGCCGGAGGAACAACTATAATTACAACATGACTGATGTGATTACACACTTGTTTTCTGATGAAGTTTTTATGAACAGTTTTTCTGTCACACTTCCTGTTTATGTGTACATATTAGCTCACATAGTGAGGTGAGATAAGAGATTTACTTCATGAACAAGTGGAGGAAAGTTATCTCTATGGTTACATGTATTTTGTAATGATTATCATTCTAGTGCCTGTAGCCAAAGATCTATAATATGATGCAGTAAAAACAGTTTAGTGTTTCAACCAATATATCAATTGCAAATCAATATGTAATAATATATACATAGCATCACATTCACGCCTTTAATTGCTGAATTTAAGTGAAGCTGGTTTCTATTCTTATTTTTGTGTTACAATGATTGTTATTCAATGGTGAACTAAATTAGTTGACATGATGTCCAACAGCTTTGACAATCAGGATTCCACAGAAATCAAAGTTAATAAGACCCACTATTAATTTACTTAAGACTATGAACTCATGACATCCCATTATAAGAATATTTACAAAGAAGCAAGACTTTTATATTAGCACTTCATGCCAGAAGATACATATATGACATATATACACATGTACCAATTAAACGTTTAAAACAAATAATTAATCATAGTTCTTGGGCATTGTTATTCATTTCATGCTGCTTAGCTATTATACATGTTGTTTACTCGCCATAACAGATAATCCAATTTCTGACTGTGTATGTGGTGTACCTTGAAATAAAACATGTATAATTTAAATATTGATTTGGTTAATCAATTCACTGTTTAAAACTAGCAGTCCTGCACTGCAAAAATAGAATTGTTAAAATAACAAATACATGTATATTTGGTTAGTGCAGTTGCAAGGATTTAACAATTAGTTGGTTGTTCAGGATAAATACATCTAACACCATAGCTATTTTGGTCTAATTACATACGTATATATTAAAATATGTAAAGATGAAAGTACCAATTATAATCAATTATCATGCCTAGTATCTCATATTAGATGCACAAAGAAGGTTTGGAAACCTACAATGACTCAATTAAAATACTTATTCTACTTCTTTGTACATCTATTAGACAGCATAAGGATATTGAAAATACAATTTCCACTAATCCTTGCGACTGTACTAACCAATAAATTTGTTATTTTAACAATTTAATTTTTGCAGTGTAGTAGATTCGAATATTTGCTGATTTTCTCGAGTTCGAATCTGTTGTAACGAACCAAATTTTTATCAATGCTCACTCATCTAATTAAAATTAGTCATTAATAAATGATCATTCTACACGTGTCACAATTAATTTGTAATTAATTGAAGTAGTCGAAATGTATCGCTGTGTTAAAAGAACAAAAGTATAATTCAAGTATGATTATATCTTTTTCTTTTTTGTAGTAATATATATTTGTGTTAATAGAAATAATGCTGTTGACACAGTCATGCAGAAATGTGGTGAATTGATCAAGCTAAAACCACTAAAGATCATGGAAACCATTGTACAATATAGGTATGTATTGTAAAGGCAAATGATGCAATTATATTTTGCAAAACAAGTCCTTGAACTATTTGAAATCTTTGAGAATCAATTTTTGGTTTTATGAATGAATAAATTTTCTTAGTGTATAGGTGGTAGGTGTTAGCACAAACAGTTTCACTTAGAAAGGTAACTGAAGTTTTCATTTGAAGACATGATTTACTTTTTGACTCTTCATATGGATTTCACTAACATGCATGGTTATGATATTAACTATTTTTCAAATTATAATGTACAATGTATGTGTAGCGAGCTGTCCCTAAATATACAAGAATAATAATAAAAATGAAATAAGATGTGGGGATGTCAAAACCCAAAAAGCATACAGACAAGTTCGGGATAGTAATAACACAGGAGGTTAATATAGCCTAAATTAAACAAACCACTTCCATATAATCCTACATAAGTACAGCTCTTTGTCTTGCTTTATACGAGTGTAGGTATGTATGTAGGGTTATTAATTGTGGGTCCTACATTAACTGCCATTAACCTCCTGTGTTATTACTATCCCACCTTGTCTGCATGCATTTTTTGATTTTGACATTTCTATATCTTTCATTTTTATTTATAATGTTTTTTATTTTTTAATTTTTTTCCTGAATGGTGGAATATTTTTTGTAGATTACAGAAATACTGGTGTAAGTTATATATTATAAATTGTACAATCATACACGTAACTGCATTAACACTAGAGCTGAGTGATAGTACATTTCACAATAGATGATAGTATCGCAATAGTAGGTACTATTAATAATTTTGAAACTCTGCTTGTTATACTTGGTTGTGCTGCCTGTTCAACTTCTTTAAATTCCTTACAATGGTGACTCTTTTGAAACCTCAGGTTAGTGGTATTGCCTGAATATTTGAATATCTGCTTACAGTACACTTCAGTCCTTCTCTTCATGTCAGGCTTTATATACTTCCCATCCTAGCTAGACAATCTCAAAAAAATCCCACACGGTGCTCTTTGAGCCTTCCGATCTTGTTAAATCTTCAATAGGTTACTAACTCACATGGTAATATTTTATGCATGTGTGCACAACCCACGTGTGTGGTCAACGCGCATGCACAAACACCACGTGGTTACTATCAATAGTAGAAAATCAGAGATCATGATCGCGATGGTTCTTGTACTATCGCGATATACGATACTATAGCTTAGCCCTAACTCTTTCAATCTTGCAACAGACACATATTCGAAATTATTATAACCACACCCACCTTGATCAAGCATATAATGTGTGAGGTGTGACTCAGCATCACAGACGCAACCGAATGCAGCTTCTTTGCAACTTTCTTGACCTCCTGGAGCAATCTAACAGTCACCTCAACCTTGCTTACCAATTACTACAAGCACAGCATCCACTCAAGTCTGAAGGCGAACAGTATTTTTCACTTATTCTTTAAACATCGCTTTCTCTCTCACTAGAACTAGCTAGTCTAACATCCCATTCTAATCTCCTTTTACTTTTTTTTTTAAATACCCTAAGCTAACTTTAAAGTAACATCAAAGGGCGGACACTTGAATCAAAGCACCGCCCGACCACATCCAACAAAGCGTGGGCATTTTTGACAATAGAATGCTGACATGCCGCCACCACATTGGTATACTCTCGTAATCTACAGTCATTTGGGGTGTGGTACATCCAAGATCTCGTGAATTGCAGTTTAAATTCAGTGTTCTATTAAGTTGACTACACTTCCTCTCTGACAGGGGGTTTTAAAATTACAACCTTATAAAACTGAAAGGGCTAATTAACACCTCACTGTGTCAACCACTCAGCATTCCAATTCTTATATATACACATGTAGTTAATATTATTATAGTAATAAGTATTATTATCAGTATAAAATAGTTTGAATATTATAATCATCATTAAAATATGATTATAAAAACTTGTTTGCTTATGTACAAATATTGATATGCTTATGATCCAACATAAGCAGCACTTTCCTTTCACAGAGCGACCTCACACACATTCTGAAAACACAAATGAACCTCGCGATTCTTTTCCACGTGGTTTGATTAATGAATACACTTATCAAAATGGCATCCAATTTGAGATCAAGTCTCTGCAGTCTCTCTTCTTTCGTAGTACCTGCAGATATAATGTCAGTACTTGTAGACAAGAACTTACATGTAACTATGAATGCGACGTGAAGGGTGTAACAATCAGTGTGATAGTTCAACAAACAAAATTTGTCTGGCAAATAATAATATTAGAAATATGATGATTTTGCCAGTTTTGCTACTTGCTGATTCTTTAACTTAGAGAATATCTCCAGCTAACTAGAAAATGTTGTTAGTTATAAAAGCACTAGATATCAAAAGGTACATGTTTTTGTGTATTAAGACATCTCTCTATAAGTGTAGTAGAGATTTCAGCTCATCACTTGCAATTGAAATGTATGGGCAGCCATGTTTTGTTTTGTGCGATCCCTGCATACAGAGTACTACCGCACTACTGAAAATAGTTAAATTGAATTTTGAAGAGAATAATTATATAATTATTATGCATTTAAAAATCTGTGGTGGGCAATGGAATATTTGCTACAGATTTTTTGAATCTATCAGGAGTGCATGATGGAAAAAGTGTTTTTCATTTTACATCGTGTGATCATTTTTAAAGCAGTTTTCTCTTGGCCACTGTTGTCCAACATTGGGAAATTTGGCAAATGCTTTCTCCAGATTGATTAGGTTTAATAAAATGGATATTAAATATTCCTGTGTTTAGTTGTTTTTCAGCTATGCTAAAAAATAACTCTTGCCATTGTTGTCCACTGATAGTGAATGATTTTTTAGTTAAGAAAGTTTCATCATTCTGGGTATTATTTGAGCATCAATTAACAGTATGTACGCAATACCCACGTAATTACTGATACAGCAGGGAGAAAATAACTTAGAGAAAATACTAAATCTTTTATTTTCATATAATTAACATTATGGATAGCTTTTGTTCATATATTTAGACCAGAAAAAATCAGTGGGGTACTAAAGATAAGGTGGAGGAATGTTGGGAATTCTTTCTTGGATCTTCTAAACCATTGGACACTCACAAAGCCAGAACTTCCTTGTGATTTCTTCTCTAAAGCTATTCCAATAAGTGAGATTTTGTGCTATTTTACATATTGTCTATATAGCTAGTTAAGGTAACGCCTTTTAATAATCACATGGTATTTCATTTGAAAGACAAATATGATTATAGCAATGTTTGATGGAGGTAGTGAGTCTGATTTCAATGGTTCATGCCTAGTCCAGTTTCATGTGTCTTCATATAGTAGTCCATTCAAGTTTCTTCCTCCTTGGCTATTGATTCCCACTTACTATTTACAGCATTCGACAATGCTTTTGAATGAACTGTGTGGACTGCATTCTTTCTGCAAAATAATCAAATTACACAGCAGCATTGCATGAAAAAAAAACATAATGCAAAGCTCCACCCATTTCAGACTGACCACTCCCATGCATCTTCTTCTGACTCTCTATCCTTTGTTTTGAAATATAGCCTTACATCCATTTTATATGCTGAAAAAGTGCCTCCATTTTAACGGCAATTGCATAAAAAGCAGAAAATATGTAGTGTACCACTGAGTCATGGGAGCATGTTTCATACTTTCATGTAGTCCAGTTGCTTCAACTGGATACCTTGATTTTGTGTCTACTCATTCTCATTTCATACAAAAATAATTTCTTTATCGTGGATGTTACCATAGGTTTAACTCTTTAGTATGTTATCATTCTTTCTTGTGAACTGTTTTTATGAGAAAGTGTTTTTTTTTGTTGAAGCACATTTGTTCTTCATTTCAATATGTAAACTATTGCAACAAATAAAAGACAATGCAATGGATTGAACCAATGCTCCCTTAAGGTTTGTTTTGAGTGGTTAGTACTTGATACCATTTAGTTCACCTGATGTACCGCTTGGACATTAGTGGAATTTAATTATTTAGTCGTGTTGTATCTTGGGTACAAGTTTCGTTATTTTATTAAACTTCTTAAGCAACAACATAGTTTAACTGAATAAAATGAGAAAACAGTGAATTATCTATTACATAAAACTAAGGTTTCTATTTACATGATAACTGAACATGGTTTTGTCAAAAATTAGTAAATTAGTAATAGTATGATGCATGTATTTAAATGTATGTACTATCGTATAGCCGGAAACATTGGCGGAACAAAACATTGGTGGTTTTACCTAGAAACAAGGATAATTAAAAGTTTATTAAATTAATTTTGACGACATATTATTAAAGTTTGTGTGTGAGTGGGGTTTATTGAACACATGTACGTGTATGTGTGCAAGCACTTTCAATTAAACCAGCTGTATACTTGACCATCATGTCTACAAGAATGTATGATGAACTGGAGTGCAGAAAAGGAAGGAGACAATGATTGTGATCGATATGCTATAGCTGTGCTAAGGAGAGGTGTTGTTGTTGGGCATCTACCTTGACTTCCGTTAACCTCTATGTTATGGCACTGCTGGACCTTCTTGTTGACTTCCATGAGCTCCTTTGCCGATAGAAGAGTTCAGTCATTCTCGTCAGGCCGTATCATTTCTCTCGCTCTTTTGAAGTACATCAATATGGCGACAATCGCATGTGGTTTTGTACATGTATCATATTTTTAATTTTACGGATTTAATATTGACCGCCAAAGTTTTTTCTCCGCCAATATTTCTGACTATATGGTATGTACATGTACATGTATTAAAATACAGTTGTATATTATAATAGTCATTGGCAAAATTTCATTATTTAAGTGGGTGTATGGTTAAATAATTAAACAAGCACACTTCTTCCAGGAGAAGAACACCAAATAGCATAAATTTATGGAGAAAAACGTATACCTATGATTGCTTTGTAGTGTCCAATATTCAGTAATCATGACTGACTTACTGTCTGAAACGTTATACATGTACATGTAGGTATTATCTATGTTTTAGAGATTCTTATAGAACTTTAGGAATGTATTGCACTTTCCAGTTTCTATGTAAAGCTCAAGCAGCTTTCTTTCTGGTCTGTAGATTTGAGAGCTTGAACGCATTTTCTATTACATGCCACTCCCATTAATTGACCGAGCCCCCAGGAATGACACACTTCCTTAACTACATACAACGCATACTCGCATAAGTGATGCAAACATAATATATAAACATGAACCTGTGGGAAAGCAATCATATACAATGTAGATGGCCCTATGGGCCATAGTAATTGGATGTCATTACTACTCTATATTTATTTATATATTTATTATATTTTCTCATTTATTATTCAGTTATTATTGCCCAGACAATATTGAAAGATGCTGGTGGATTGAAAAGTGAACTGCAAAAACATTGGGGAACTCATTTGTTAAAGGTTAGCCACAGCACAACTGCTTTCAATACAAATATCTTATGTTGATAATAATCATTACAATTACAAATCATTGCAATCATTGAATTACATTACAAGTACAACTGCTTCATTTCATTTACAACAAGCTTTGTCTATACAACTGCATACACATGTAACTGTGTGGTCTGAGCAGAGAGTTACTATAAGTGTTTTGTATGCCAATGGCGTCTGTGAATACTACATTTTTTGGAAACTTGGCAAAATTAGCTTTTGAACAAGCTACTAGCAGGCTTTAAATTATACTAAGATGAAAATAAAAGATAGGTGTTTTAGAAACGCTTTCTGTTTTATAGTTATCACAGTTTTTATAACTCGTGGGTATTGTTTTTAGTCTGATAACAATTGAGTTAGTGTTGTATTAGTAAGAACATTTTGTTTTACTTTTAGCTATAGTTATTTATAAGTACTTTTTAGTTAAATTTATAGTAAATTTCCCAGCATAATAGTAGATTGCCAAAATTTGGTCTTTGTTGTTGTTAATCTTGGACTTGAACTAGTGTTGTTTTAGTAACAATAAAATTTATTTTACTAATTAAGGCATTTGCATTTTTACTATATAGCCACTGCTTAAACTTAGAGCTCTTTGAATAGGATCAATATCATGCCTAACATTGTAAATACATGTACTATACTATATTATTACTATACTTTATAGTATGGAAACCATATGAATCAAAGTGACTGCCGTTGCAATGCGATACAGCATGAATATACTATATCCCCTAGTGATTATAGATATCACACAGGAAATGAATTTTTTTCAATTAAATGAAGATTAAATGATTATGAACATGATTTACAACAAAAAATAGTATTCACTCAGAAGGAAAGTTAACTGTTATGTTGCCAATATAACAGCCATTAATATCTCCTAAAAACCCAGACATCGAATTAACACCAACTTTTTAAATTTGAGATAAGAACTTTACTGACTTCTTTGTGCTGGTCTGTGGAGATATTCTCATAGGTTCTGAGGGCTTCCAGTGAACGATACCTCATCACCTTTTGAATGACCTTTTCTGGAACATGTTTTTGGAAAAGAGTAGTTGCACCAGTGGCCGTCGACTATGGTTGGTCTTCCCACAAATTTGTGCTTTGGCACACATGTCTTTAACCATTGTTCTCAAGCCTACAGCTACATTGTCATACCATGCCTCTTCTGAATTAGATGGTATTGTACGCTTTTGTCGTAAATAAAGAATATATTTTCCAAATGCAATTTAGCTAAATACAGATCCATTAAGAATACCAGGCATTTTGGCCTGTTCTCTGGTACAGCAGGACAAGGCACTTCCTTGTTTTCAAAGCGTAGATTTTTCGCTTGAGCACTATAGTTTTTGGAACCATGCTCTGCATACGTAATGCAGTCTGGACTGTAAGAACAAATAAACTGTGCAGGACCTAGATTTCTTTGTTCTTCGCCACCACAAATACAGAATATCTTCCCTATGACGTAAAATACAGCTCTCTGCAATGACTTTGGATTATCCAATCCCAAGATGCCATATTCCCACAACTTCTTTTACTTCATCTTCACTAATAATTGCAGTGTGTTTGATACTATCCCCAACTCCACTGCAATGTAGACTATGATATACTGAATCGCAAGCACCATGAATGGGGCGAAATTGTTGATTCTGACGATCCAAGAACTTTGCCAAACAGTAGTTTTGTTCTAGCATATATCGCTATTGTCCTGGTGGATTTCCGTCAGTTTTACGTACATGTACCTCATTGATAAATTCTGGAAACCGATAATTCAGTTCTTCATTGTTTCCTGTTTCTAGTAAATTATCTGGACAATCTCCTTCTTCAGATTCCCGTAAATACTTCCAATTGTTGAACACTTTAAGCTCGCTTTTTCTTGTGTTTTCAGGAATGTACCCTTTAGTGATTACATCAATTTCTTCTTTATCCGTTGGAGGTTTAAAACGCTAACATAGTTCCACAGTGTTCTTTTTCCTCTTTAAAGGGTTGAAATCATCAACGTCAGGATCAATATTCTCTTTAGACTCTACCATCATAGACGAACTATACTCTGACTAGTCACTATCTTGATTGTAGTATTATGATGTCACTGGGTTGTCATGGCATTGTCATTGTTACAGATAATGTCAATGAGTTACTATGGCAGTATCTTAGTTACACACTGATGTTACTGGTTTGCAAGCATGCAGTTATATTGTTTCACTATAAATCACTTATAACACCCCACCTTGCGTGTGTATCGATACACACTGAATGAAATTCATAAAACCTCTCATTCATAAAAGCTCTGGCTGAAACAAAAAGGCCCTACTCTATTGATCATCCACGAGCTAACAATTACATACCGTATTACAAAAATGATAGCAGTTGATTGCAACCTTCAGTTTAGTGGAAGGTGATTGATTTCTGCTTCTAGCACCATTCCAGTTGCATTCATAGAAAAATTTCGTCTACAATTATTCAGTTGATATCTTCAGGTACTATGAAAGAAAAAAGTCTCAATTACTGCAGAGATTCGATCTTGAGTTGGACACCATTTTCATAAGCGTATTCATTAATCGAGTCACATGAAATGTAATTGCTTATGCTCATGTGTGTCTTCAGAACATGGAAGATGTTACTGAAAAGGAAAGTGTTTGTTACGTTAGAATCATGAGTATAATAATAAAATTTGTGAGCGAATACATTCTTATAATAATGAATATAACCACTATTAACCCTTAGATGTCTGATAGCCTTATATGTGGCATTTGGACCCTATGCAGTTGGGAGTGTGTTCCTAGTGTTACAAAGCACTCCAAATGTTTGTAATTGGTGTCAAGAATAAGCCCATGAAAGCGGCTAAAAATGGTTGATGGTTTTTCGGCTGCCCTTTGCCCTAAGGGTTAATATTAAAACTGTTGTATAGTGATATTAATATCTCCTATGATAAGCACAGATTACCAACCAGTCAAAAAATACAAGACACAAGAATAATAAAAAACACTTACAATAAAAATGTAAGAACACGTAGGGACGTCAAAACCCCAAAAACGTATGTGAACAAGGTCGGAAAGTTAACGTAGCACCCAAAATTAAATAAACCACTTATATATAACCCTACATAAGTACAGTTCTTTGTTTTTCTTGTAACAGTGTAAGTACTTATGTAAAGTTATATGGAATGCCAATCATACTTCACACTATGTACCACACATTCACTGAATTCTTATATTAATTGTTCTTGGTATGCTACGTTTTTTCAAGTAAACAAAATGTGAGTAGGAAACTAAGTATGAGCATCTAATATTAAAATACAAACTCAGACTTTATTATTTTTTACTGTCTACTACTAAACAACTCTATATTTATCACTTCTGTAGTATGCTGAAAAAGTTAACTACCGTTATGGTACCTCAGCACCAAACCACATTCTGGGGTTAGAGAAAGGATTACAGTTTCAAATCATTATAAGATCTACATCAGATTGTTATTTTATGCCAAATCATCTTAAAGAACTTGTGAATCCTGGAAGAAGAGTCTGTACTCTTCTTGAAGCAAGGTAAACTATGGAAGCATTTGAAATTGAGCAATTACTTGTCACACCATTACTGAAGCATACTAAGCTTTTTCCTGGAGAAACAGTAGAGTCACACAGTTGGTTACATTTGGTAATCAAGTATGTGAATCAATTCAATGTTTTTGTTGCACAATTTAACAAATCTAACTACTACATACTCTATATCATGTAGTGTTATAATTGTTAACAATCACAAAAACTACAGTATAAGGCAAGAAAAACGTCACCGAAGAGTAGAGGTAACTACGGCGCAACTTCGCTATAATTCTACTGTGAACGTGTTGAAAATTTGCCGTTAGTTCGGTTAAACTGCGTTCTACGTTTGTGGGGGTACTGCGTTGTGTTAATTAATAATAATTAATTTTACTTAAGGGCGTGTCTATCGAAGTACACATCATAGCATCATAGTCGGCTGTGGCAGTGTGGCTAAGTATGTCTTTAAGAAAGCAGCTTAAAGAATTGCAAGAAAACTCTGGTGAGTTGCTTATAGGTGTTATTATAATGTATACTAGAGGGAATATAATAATGTACTTATAGAGCGCTATTACTTGGTATATTTTGGTGAAGAGGACTGTGTTTCACAGTCGTTCCGCCAACAGACAGGAAGTAATTCAGTCCTATACAAATATATTTATCAACGTTTAGCAAAATTCTAACAGCGCTTATTTTCTAATTATATATTCACACAGCTATATTTTGAAGACTTGTTTTCTTACCCGTGTTCACCTTTCCATCTTTCAGACATCAACGCCTCTTTAGGACGTAATGCGAAAAATAAAATTCACGTGATCCTACTGTTGGCGAAACGACTGTTCAGTCGTTCTATCAAATCAATAATTTTGCCAGTAGATGAAGATGTTGGTGTTGATGTAAAAGTTAAGGAAAGAAGGAAAATATATAATGGAAGAATAGTATCATATGGTAAATTAGTACATCTCTTTTAAGGACTCTGTATCATACAACATCAACTTAGGGAGCAAGAAGGACTTGAAAGTTTTAGAAGAACAGTTTGTTCTGGAATTTATACCCCAGAGTTTTTACAGTGTGCCTCTGAGGGCTGTACAAAAAGCAAAGCAACAAAAAGTGGATGGTTAGTTCAATGTGATTATTAAACTATTCTTTATATCTATCCATTTTGCTAAAGGAGATATACATGTAGAGAAAGAAAACAAACCAAAAAGAACAAAGAAATCACAACAAACTGGTAATGTACACATGCGCAAACATTAATTTTAGCAAGTATCCGAATACTAAAAAATACATTTAAATAACAAAACAAACAGTTCCACACATCCACATACAACACAATGATATTAAATGTTTTTTTTCTAGAGAATAAATCTAAACCATCTTCTAGTACTATTACAATTTTAAGGGTGTCAAATCCAGAAACACCTGGTTCCAAACAACCAATCACATCACTACCTACCAGTCAATCGACATCTGAACAGTTACCAGCTGCCAGTCCACCAATATCTGAACAGTTACGAGCTATCATATATGACGAGATAGAACCTCTACCAGAGCCACTGTCTGCACCCTCTCTTTTTGACAGCTGTGATACATCAGTGTATCAGCACCAAATTTCATTCCATTCCAAATTGCAAAAAGGTGAGAAAGATGTCGTAACAGAATAATAATTATGTTCTTCACTATATCCTCAGATCTACAATGGTCACAAAGTGAAATCTTTATCTTAAAAACAAAGGTGGGAATTTTAGAAAGAGGATATTCTAATCTGTTGAATAGAGTAGCCACACTCGAAAGAGTAAGAGTACCCTCATTCCAGTCCAGGTTTGTTTATCTTAATTGAATATATTACAACTATGACAGATTCATTTGTTATATAGTCCAAATTCACAGGCCGGAACTCCTCTTCCGTCTATAATTAACTCCAGGTAATAATGATATTCATGAGATTTTGATGGCAAACATGGACATTACTGGCAATATGATTGAATGTGATTTTAAATTTTACAGCACTCTCAATCAACCACCAGTCCCAGTTAATCTCCCCAGTCCATCATCAGTAACTTCTATCCTGAGTGATCCTGAGAAGGTGATACAGAAGTATCCAAAACTTGCAACAATTTCTAAAGTGGGAAGACTAGTGTGGATAAGTTGAAGAAAATGCTTCTCTCTCTGTATCCAGAGTTCCGAACATCACTGCATGAATTTGAACCAACATGGAAGATAGCTGTTGATGCAATTAACCAATCCTGTGCAGGTTTGAGGATCAAAGCTACTGCACTACCAGTTGTTATCAATAACTAAGATCAAGTCTGTTCATTTCATAGATTACACATAAAAAATATCATCATCTAAAAAATTTTATTATTTGTACACAAACAAGATTTTATCAACAAAACAAACAAAATTAATAATACATTCATTATTCATTAATATCCAGTGGGTCCCCCATTTAACTGTATCACTTTTGGTACTACCTTCTTTAGATGTTGTATGTACCGTCTACATTTGTTTACATCAACTGTTTTGCAAAAGTCTTCTATTCCACAAATGAGCTGTTCTTTTGTCTTTGGCTTTATTTTGCGTCGTAAAAATTCTTTGAGCTCATGCCAAAGATTTTCAATGGGGTTACAATCGGGTGATTCTGGTGGAGTTCTCCACCAATTAATGTTCTCATCAATGATCCATTGTTTTGCGACCCTTGAGGTGTGTTTAGGGTCATTATCTTGCATAAAACGAGGATTTCGAATAACATTATTCACAAAAGGATTTAATCCCACTTCAAGTATGCTGACATAACCAGGAGTATTCATCATCCCTTTGAAGATCACAATTGGAGTTGGTCCTCCCCAGCTTATTCCCACCCACACATGCACCTTGGCTGGATGCTTAGGTCTAGGATATTGATTAGAATAGTAATTAATTAGTAGAACTATGATATGCTTATATATTATACATGTATATTGGCATTTAAACTATAGCATACCTTGGTTTGGGTTTGGCTTGCTTCCTACAGCAAAACCTTCTGTGGCTTTCTAACTGAACACTGCTTTCATCCATCCGCACAACATTAGTTAATTCATCATTCAAAACAGCCTCTTCGTTCTCTTTTGCCCACTCTAACCTACAATATTATTAATCATATTACATAATTATAAATATGGCACCCTATATTGTATAGCTTCATTCAGGATTTCTGTATTGTACTTGTATAGCTTCATTCAGGTTTCTGTATTGTACTTGTATAGCTTCATTCAGGATTTCTGTATTGACTATTGTATTACTTGTACCCAGATAAAGCTATACACTTATGCATAATGATGGCTAGTAACTAATAATTTGATTATACCTAGTAATTGTAATTTGAAATACTAAATACAATACAATTACTCAAAAAAAGCATTTAAAATACACAAAATGATAGAGTTGTTTTAGTTAACTATAACTACAACCCCTATTAGTAAGGCATTGTGACTTCTAGTTAACTACACTATAATTGAAGTACAGGTCTACTGTGTAACTAATAATGGCCAATAATGGGCACTTTTAGTAAGTTAACTAAAACTAAAACCCTTTTAGTAAAGTAAATACATAGGAGAGACCACCAGTAATGCTTGAGCAATTTCTGAAGTATTCTGTATAAACAAGATGTATTGTATAAACAATACATAGGAGAGATCACCAGTAATGGTTGAGCAATTTCTGATGTATTCTGTATGTATTGTTTAAACAATACATAGGAAAGACCACCAGTAATGGTTGAGCAATTTCTGAAGTATTCATTACAACTACAGTACGGGAACACTTTTTTGGAGGGCTACTGTAATATATATATATATATACGTATATATAATTTATATATATGCACTCACATACAACACCTATTTTTATAATAGTAACAAACTCTTGCTTTGTTCTGCTCTCTGATAATCTGGCAGTAGGCACTGCCACGAAAGGTTCTCAGGGATAGGTTGTGTCCGTTGTCAGCCAAGATCTTCTGTAGCTGAGTAGCAGTAGTTTCATTATCAAATTGCATTTGATTCTCCACAATCTGTAAAACCTCAGGTGTGATTTTTGATGGTCTTCCCGATCTTGGTTGATGTCCGATGCTCCCTGTCTTCTCATACTTTTTCAAAAACTTAGCAACTCCACTTCTGCTTGCTGTTAGTCTTTCATTCTTTAAAAGTCATGAGATGGTATAACAACGTTTGCTAAGACGTGAATGATACAAAATCCTTTGTTGTTTGTAGCTGCTATAAACCATCGCGGTAGATATTAAATTAGTATAAGCAAAGATAAATTATTTTAATAGTATGGGTTCATGACATAATTGTTCTGCATGAATGATGTTAATTTATAATTGACTGCAGAACTACCTTTGAACTACCTTTGAACTACTGTTTAAACTACTCCGCAGTACTAGTAGTAGTACTGCGTAATTACTCTTCGGTTCGGCGATGTTTTTTCGCCTTATACTGTATTCAAATGTTTTTTATAAAGGTTGAATATATTTTGTGCAATACTTCAAGTATTCTTACTTGAAGTATCGCAAAAAAGAGACACGCGTGCAAGAAATTAAAATGAGAGACACGCATGTTCAGGTAATGAATAATCTAGACTATAGAATACTAGGGATTTGAACTCCTCCTTGGAAATGTTTTGCCTGTCTTGGTAAACTCCAAATGTAATAATTGAACAATGGTAACAAAAATTAGATAAAAACCTTTATTAATCATTAAGAATCATTCATTTAGGCAACATTACTGTTATAATAGATACTTTATGAATACTTGAAATAATTATGCTTCTGAAATATGTTGTATTACCTTCAGGAGATCTGAAACTCAAACTGTGATTGTGTACTTACTCTTATTGCTCCCTCAAACCTTTATTTTTTTCCACTTTTGTCACATTTTCAGACTAAACTTTAAGAATTTAATTTTTAAAAGCCCCTTCCACCTTTGGAAACATTTTGTCCATCTTAAAGATGTTTAATTATAGTTATAGTGTACTGAGCACAATGCTATAGCTGTAATTAAAATGTCAATTCACTACTTTTACCACACTAATACAATGCATAGTAAAAGGGAGTTAACTAGTATTTGATTTTGTATACATACAGGAATGTTTTACTAACACTTCCAAAGCAACTGGAATACAAATGGAAGACTGATTTTTTGGCAGACTTTATTATGCCTTTACGTACATCATATCGTGATATACTGAAAGACACAAACTACACAAACTTCAGTACAGTTTCTACTCAAGGACACTGGAGAGGCATGATTACTGAGGTATGTGTTTATTTATTTCATGTAATTATTGTTAGGGAGCTTTGGATAAATATTTGAAGACATCTTTGAATCCTTTTTATATCTTCAGGGAATTGGATTTATTATTACTGTTGAAAAATTCATGAAAGACAGCAATTGTAAGGAGTCTTTTACTGACACATGTTTCAAGTGGCTGAAGCTACTAATCAAAAGCATACCATTTGACCAAGTTCACACTGATAATGATACACATTGTATTGACTTGCTTTTCAGTGAGGATGCCGCAATTAAAAATCATTTGGAAGCAATTAAGCAGAAGGTACAGCTAATTGCAATTTATCTATTATAATTTTGTCATTATAAGTAAGAAAGATTAAAGCTTTAGTGAGTAATTGTTTAGTTTTTAGAATCATAATTATTAATCATGCAGTTTTGATGTTTGTTTTAATCTGATTCAGTTATGCGTGAAATTCAGAGAGAGTTTGAAGTTATTGGAACCAAATCAATTTCTTGTTATTGAGAAATATACAAAATCACGACAGATCACCGATGATTCTGTGAGTGTAAAGAAATTAGCATAAACAAACATAACTATAACTGTATTTGTTGTGTGGCAGTATAACTATCTAGTAGTAAATAGATGTTGATATATTCGCAAATTATATAGTCATTGATACATACTTAACATATGAAAACTCACTCAAACAAACAATATGTAAACAGCACAGAATTTGTTGATCAGACAGATGATATGTTAATGCAGCATGATTGCATTTTGTTTTGATTTATAAAAACAGTTGCTATGTAATTATATTGCATGCATTATGTTAGACTTAGTGATTAAATTTGAGATCTTACTCATTTATGATTGATGTATTTACTCGCAGATTTTTATGGATTACTTTAAAAATTGTGAAATCATAGTCGAAGAGGATGACCTGGTTTGTTCCAAATCTGACTATCACAAAGTCATTGAAGCTTGGATTTTAAGGTATAAATATAGTTTCGTAATATTCTTTTTAGTCTTGCTCAAGTAATTATCACAAGCCAGGACATATTGCTTGACTATGAAGACGTGTAAAAATTAAATTAATTCATATTAGAAGAACTGGCCTGCCCACCATTTGTCAGTGGTCCCTCCCTCTAATTTAGTTCTGAAGCTATACATTTATATTTTACCTCCAAGAATACAATCTCTGACAGCAAAATAATTAGTCAAGTGTTTAGAATCTTTGTGGTACTGTAACATTGTTTTACACTACAGAAATCCTCCAGGAAAACGGTCTGATATTTTGGTATTTTTTGAAATGGTTAGCAAGTTCTATAAAAAGTGCAACCGTCCATCTGATCTGTTCTTGGATTTGATTCAGCTGAAGGACCTCCTTATCAGTTCAACAGATTCATCATTAGTAGAAACTGATGAAACAGCATTTTATCAATTTCTTCGTGAGAAGAATGCACCCAATATATCAAATGCTATTTTGAAAGACCTCAGTACCTTTATTGTAAGTTTTCATTGTGTATGTAATTGTTATATATTATGGTTTTGTTCTCTTTTTTAGGGATTACCTACTCGAGATACAACTAACTCATTTCAGTGGCTGGTTTGCAGAGTTATTTTAGAGGTTAGTCAATGTACATAACAATTGATCATACCTAGACTATTTCATACAGATGTTGTTATGTGTCTCATATGTAACAGCAATGTAAACATTAAGCCATTAGTTAATGCAATATAACTCTAGCACCAATAGTGGTGAAGGTCTCTTAGATATCTTGCAGCTTACATGTATATGCTTTAATTGCCTATTTTGGCTGTTATTATTATAAAGACGGAGTCAATGAATTTGTCAAAGTGGTTCACAAAAAAACATTAAATCATGTGGTTTAAACTGGCAATAAGTACCACAAACATTGACAATAAAAAAAATTGTCTGTGTTAATGCTTCAGCAGCTGCTCTGTGGTCATGACATTTTCCCTGTTTCTGTATGTCTGAAAGTCGAAACGTCTTACAACCAGTAGTGTAGCTGTTCTTTTAGGTTTCTTGACAGTATTTACAGTATATACAACCTTCTGCTTCATCATATTTTAGCCATATAAATGTCTGCAACCATGACTTACAAACCAATTTCTTATAGAGCTTTTTACTTGGTGGGTATGTATCATCCAATCCTTCATTGCTAGTAATCTCATCTTGGCTGTGTTTCAGGGATATGGATGCTGGACTCTTCTCAATATAAGTCAACAAAGTAGCCATTTTACTAAACCATGTCAGAGCTAAAAATAACGTCTGGACAAGGATCAATTTCTGTGCAAATCTCCATCACGGCCGGCCACTCAAATGATAGCACACTTGGTCATAATGTACAGACAAAATTTTGAGGAGTGCATTATGTAATTAACTAGCTAGCAATACAAGGATTCTCGCATTGATGAAGACTTTTTTGTTGTCAAAGATAGTTATTCAAACATTCCATCTTAACTATCTAACTTTGTATTTTTCGTATACATTTGTCTTCTTCATTTTTTTCTTGTTAGCTTAAGCAGCATAATTAAGTGCGCATGTGCAAAGCATACACATATGTGTGAGTTGTTATAGTGTGGCAGCTGTTAGAGTTTTGAAGTGTTTTTACAATGAACCGAAGCCATTCAGGACAAGATGTTGATGAGCGTTTTACTAAGAAAAGAAGTGTTACCCATTCAACCTTCACAAAGTGGCAGACAGAGCTGGACAAAGAGCTTCAGACAATGTCCTGGGTGGACTGTGACGTGAAAAATGAAGGAGTGAAGAAGATGGTAACCAAGCTGTTGTGTAAAGTGTGTCGTAAATGTTAATCCAAGATTGCTGGTCGGCGAAATTATAGTAATAAGTGGGTTGTGGAAGCTGACTTTGTTCGCACCAGCAATATTAAAGAGCATGCACAGACTGATCAACATGCACATGCAATAATGCTTTGAAGAAAAAGCATGCTCAATCTTCTGGCTTTAGTCCATCCTCATATGCTCCCATTGCTAAGGCTCTCACTGTATTGCCTAAATATATAAAAGAGACACTCAAGAAAATGTTTTGTTGCCACTGAAAAACTTGCCTTCAACAGGTATCCTAGCATTTGTGAATTAGAGGCACACCATGGTGTTAATGTAGGGTCTTCCTATGAATAAACCAGTGAAGTAGCTGGGAAAACGTTTTACCACTACATTGCTAAATGCAGAAGGGAAGACTTATTGAAGTGCCTTTCCCAGGCACTTCATATTTCTCACTGCTCTTAGATGGCTCAACTGATGCAGGTAACATAGATGATGAGATCTTTCTTATACTATTATGTGATGTTGATGGTAGTGACGAGAAAACACAACCAGGATTTATTTTTTTGCTGTTGATAGGGCTCACGAAGTAACTGGTTAAGGGCGTTTTGATCGCATGCGAAGCGCCTTAAGGAGGCTTGGTATTACAGAAATAAACCCTGATGCATGCAAACATCTGGTTGGAATTGAAACATCTGCCAACATTGCTGCAGCTGAAACAAGATACTGTTGTTGGTCATTGCCACGACTATTTTCAGCTGCTATTTTTATAAGTTTGTTCGCCTTTTTTCAAGTCCTTCGCTTCTCTCTGGAAATATGTAAACATTGACATCTGCACACGCTTCTTTAGTTATGTGTGTGTGTAGGTGTTTTTATAAAATTTGGTTGGAATTTAATTTGGTGTGTTTTTGTTATTCGCCAATTCGCCTAAATTCAATAATTCCCGCTATACGGTAATGGTTATTTTATTTACCCATTGCAACTTTTTATAGGGATTACAAAACATCAATATTATTACCAGTCTAACTTTAGTGAAAAGGATTCTTTGGGATGTGAAGTCTCAGTTTGAAGTAAACACTCGAAATGTAACAGATGATCTGAATACTCCATGCATACGATTTGCTTGTGGAGTGCTGCAGCTATTTGCCTCTAAAGTTGACTTCAAGAAAGAATCATGCGCTACAGACAGTCCAGTGAGTATTCTCGATCTGGTAACAGCCATTGCACCATTGTTTGACAAATGTCATGGATGTATAGTTGCCCCACCTCCAGAAATCGAATACTGCCTTTCATTTTTCACTGACGTCTGCGAGAGATTTGGTGACCTTCTGAGATATGGGTCCATTACTCGCTGGTAAGTTTCTTGTTGTTTATTTTGTCCAGTTAATAATTTGTGTATTATGTTAGTGTAATCAAAGTGTATTTGTTAAGATTCTATTCACGTTATCATAACCTTTGATGCTTTGATGTATGTGATCATGACACGAGTAGGGATCTTCTTTGTAGGGCATTCAATATGTTAGACATATTTTTCTTTACCATTAACATTTCATGTAGACTCTCTAGCCTTTATCAGGGTAAAGAAGCAATGTATATTTGAAAGATAGATCTTCATATAGTGCTACATCCTATGGGACAGTGTATTGTATGACATTACACAGTATCACTTCCTGTACAACCAACTGCTCTTGCTGCTAGATTTGCATTGGCAATAATTTTTGTTGGTACCATTGTGCTACCAACTCCTCTTGCTGGTACAATTTTACCATGAACAGCTTTGAACAAACATCCTGACAATCCAATTCTATGCCTTCATCCCTGTTCATTATTTTGTCCTTTGGGACAATCTGAATATGTAATCCTTCCTTAATTAGGAGCTCATCCTCTTTGTAAGCCTTATCCAAAATATTTGAATTGTCCTATCAACGTGATGATGGCATTCTCATACATATTTGGCCAATGCAGACTTATCAGTGTAACCTAATTGGGTTGCATTCTTGTGCTCTTTAAGTCGGGTTTATAATCATGTTTAGTTTTGCCGATGAAAACTAATGCACTATTGCTTAGAACTTCACATACCACATTTGTTACTTTTGTTGGTAGGGAGTCTTACTTTTGTAAGAGTCCATTTTAATGTATTTGATCTGAATGCTACTCTGATGTTGAACTTGCCTCAAGTTCTCCTGATGGCTTCTATAAGCCCTGCCACATAGGGAATGACAATCTTAGCATCTGATGTCTTGTTGTGTTCTTCCCTATAGTGATATTTTGGTGGAGGTTGTAGCAGAATGTACAACCACCTTATCAAGATAGCCATTATGCTCGAGAATATCTTTTAAATGTTCAACTTCAGATGATACATGTAGATCAGAGTTGCTTGTAATAATGGAGTGGCCCTTTTGAATAAGCTCTTGACTCAGGCATTGTTAACATAATTAGGAGGATGGGAGTAGAAAGTGAGGTATCTGTCTGTATGTGTACCCTTATGATAGACAGTGATATCCAAGGAGCCATCTGAATTTCTTGGCACCAAGGTATCAAGAAAAGATATATAGGCAACCATCCTTTTCTATTTCCACTGTAAACTGAATACTAGGTCTTAGACTATTCAAGTTGGTGAAAAATTCATCCATATACTTCTTCGAAATCCTGGTTGGAAATCAAATGTTGGTAACTGCAAAAATGTTTATTCAACACATAATACATGTACTTACACACTGGATTCATGTTGATATTACACCCCTTTTTTTACAATAGTATACAGCTTGAGGAATTATTCAAAAGACAAGTGGTTAGTATTGTTTCTCTTTTGATGTAAATCATGATTAGTTGTATCAGAATATTTGGCACTATATACAAACATGTTTATATTTTATTTTACTAAATGTTGTATGACATAAGGAATACATGAATAACAAAATAAAGGTTGGAATGTGCACAAATAATTAAAAACCTAAACAGAATTACTAAGTTCAGAATAATTATATTAAACACAACCATAATGCAAAAGAGTATGCAGCTTTTTCAAAAATGTACTTTACAAAACTTATGTAAGTGAATAGCCTTCATATACAAGGTAGTGCTAGAACTGTTGGTCAACAAAGAACTCAGTCATTGCTTCTTCATGCCCTCCTTTTTGCTACTATTTCCTTAATTTTGCAGGCAATCTGCATCTTATCATGGCATCCAATGCATTTTTGGCGTGATTAATATAGTCTAAAAATAGTAACTGGATTAAGATATGCGCTGTTTTGGTTTTTAAGTATTACATGTACATGCATTAATTTTATATATGTTATTTATATACATTATATGATTGAAATTATAAATTATAATAATATATATTATAAATAAATTTCGTATATTATATAATATATTTTTGTATATAATTATGTCGATAGTCACTTGCAGATGCTATACTAGTGATCAGACAATTACTTATAAAATTTTGTCATCCAGCCGTGTAACTCATGTTGACCAGAAAGGAAACTAAATGTGTGTAAACAAATATAGTGTAACCTGCCAATTATCATCCAAGTTTTGTACTACGAATTGTAACTCAAAATAGAAATCTGGAATTAACAAGAAGCATTTGTCTGATGCGAGCCCAAACATTTCAGTATGGGCTTCAGAAAAAAAATAATTTCAGTAGTTAGTTACAGTTAGCATCCATAACTGGTAAAATCCACACCATTAATTACATTAACAAATTATTGAACACATTGTAAAGATCAATGAGGAGCAAGGTTCGTATACAGATAGATTGATCATCTAGTAGCAGTAGGAGTAGTCAAGCCAGCACAGTTTTCAGAATAGGCTGCTCCAATTACACCAGTATTGATGGAACAACTGTCCAAATAATTATGTGGACAAATAGAGTAGTTACACCTCCACCTGGGAATGCCATACTGCTGGAGGATAGTCTTGCATAACCAGACCCAACTCTTTGCTATGCGACAAGAAGGGTCTGGTCAACCCTCTGTACTAGTGTAACTGGTAATCAAATTCATAACAGTAGTAATAATATTCATACAGCTGGCTTACTGGGAAAGTATATTTATGAATAAACTTATTTTGATTAAATTTGGCTTAACTCTTGACGTATGCTGGGTTCGTAACTCAACATTCTATAGATGCCTAAAGTAATTTGGTTAGATTGTTTTTGTGAGGATGATAAATGTATAATAGCAGTATATAATTCATTCTTTAATCATTTTTATAGGCATTGTGCAAAAAGGGCTTTGTTATTGACAAGCTTGATGGAACAATGACTCATGAAATTCATCAGCAAGTGATAAAATACACAAGCACTATAGAGTGTCTTGAAGCCGACATAGCACACATCAAAAGTCAAAATACGACACTTTTGAATGAAAACAACCATTTAAGAAAATCACTTTGTAAAAATGAAGATAAAAAGAAAAATTGGGAGGAAGAGAGAGCTGGTATTGATCAACAACTCAGAGCATATAAAAGACAAGCAGATGATTTGAGAAGACAACTGGCAGAGGAGAAGGAGAAGAGACAACAATTGGATATTCAGAATACAGCAAAATTTCAAGAAGTAAGGAATTTCACTTTATATTGATTTAGTTTTTATGACCCACAGGATCATCCCTATTTTATGGGGTTGAATGTATAATTATTAGTGTCATGATCACATATGCATTGTATACGTGGTTAAGGAAGTTGCATCATTCCGGGATGGGTCAATTAATGGACATGGTGTGTACTAGAACATGCATCAACCAGCAGGAAGAAAGCTGCTTGTAGATGTAGAAACTGGAACAGTAACTAATACCTGATGTAGCTAAAATGTATTTTTAAAGTTCTACAAGAAACTTTAAAAAGTAAGAAGAGTAGACAATCATAACAGTTACTATAATAGCTAAATGAGGCTGTGTTTTAGGCATAAGACTCATGCCTAAAACATAACAGCCTATTCGAGTAAATGAACTTTGTTTATTGAATGACACCACAAAGCAATTCAAAGTTGTGATATATGATAACTGTGCAGCATAATTAATTCCTTTTGATGTTTGACTCTGTAATGGGGGATGTATATAGTATGTAATGGTTATATACCTATTTGTCAGGATTCATGCTATTTAGCATCCTTTGGGCTTCACCCTTGGGAGCTATATAGCATGAATCCTGATTCTTCTTACTTTCAGACAAGAGAAAGTCATCAGTAATGATTACAAAGTGACCACATAGGGATGCCTTTTTCTTCATTGTTATTTAAAATGTATACATTCAAACTAGGTTGAGCAAATGAAGTATTCACACAAAAAAGAAATAGATCGAATGAGAAATTCTAATTCTGTAAGTTGAAAAAACAATAACAAATTTTATTGCATAATTATGAGACAATCATATTAACTGTGTTTCACTATTATCCTTAAAATTGTTTCTGGTACCTAATTTTTATTATATTATCACTATGCATTATTTATATATAGTAATTGTTACATAATATCATGAGCTGACAATGACGTTGACCAGAAAGCATAAAGGTAGGAGCAGCAGGCGACCATGCATTTAATTTAAATTGATCAACTATCTGTCTGACTGTCTGTTATCTATTTTTAGAACCCACGTGTATAGGTGTTCGTTAAATATGGCTTCTAGAAAATGAACAGCTACTATATACTATATTGACTAAGTTTCCTGTAAAGCAGAGAAAAGAATTCAGTGATATTCTGGCTCATGTAAACTGTGAAGATGCTCCTAGTCAAACCATTGACAAAGTAGTAGAAAGACTTTACTGGAATCACTTCAATGACAGAAGGCAATGATGTCAAACACTCATAAATAGGACTAAACAGTTATTTCTCTGCTTCCCCAAAGCATGCTCTCACTTTCCTGATAATAGATGACTCCATTTCTGCCTCCAGATATATTCGTTTCATAGCTAACCTTGGAGATTATCGAGGTGTAGAAGCCATATTTAATGAAGGCATATACACGTGGGTTCCGAAAATAGTAAGACAGATAGTTTGAGCAATTTAATTAAATGCGTGGTTGTCTGATTATGGACTCCTGATAGTATCATTATACTATAATACATAATTATATAATTTTAAATCAATTTTTCTTTTAATGCTAATGAGAAACGTAACGTATTTATATACCTGTCTTAGTAATATGTACATGTATGACCTAACTTTAAAAGATACACCCTTTCCCACACATAATAATTTTAATCAAATGCTTATCGTCAATCACTAGCCATTCTGCCGTTATATATATATATATATTTATTTAAATTTATTTATTTATATCATGTTGAAATCAAAGTTCAAAGATGCTGAATGTGTTATAAATATGATATATATCCCGATACGGCGAAACATCATAAAGTAAACCACAGGGTTATATATCAGATATAGCACCCTGTGGTCAGATATAAAACCTGCCGTCAAAACAGACTACAAGAAAACAACCCTTACCTTCTCCAAAGTGAAATATATTGATTATAACACGCCTACTCGTGCTATAGCAGATTTATAATCACCTCGCCCTCTTGCTCGGTGATTATACATCTCATATAGCACTCATAGGGTGTTATAGCCTATACATATAGCATTTTGCATAGCTAGATCAAAGGAATTGGAAACACGATACAGGCACTGGAGAAGCCACAGATATGCTGTATATTCCTTTAATATTTGTCACACAATAAAAACTGTTATAATTTAATCAGAAAGTAAATGACTACATATGAGGAATAATAAATGACTACATATGAGGAATAATAAATGTCAAGTTACAGCAAGTCTCCTTTTTTGGTTCAGACAGTTCCTTAATAAATGTTTATGTGGCATCCATAACACTGTATGTCTGGTGTAGATTGAACTGATGATTGTATATTCATTGACTAAGATTGTGCTATAGTTTGTAGACCAACACTTGGTGAAAGATTGATAGAAAATGTCTGTAATTCTCTTCTGTATTCTTTCTTTTCTCCAAAAGTAAGAATAGTTGAAACTGCTTTTTGCTGAGAGCTTCGTTAGATCTATGGCCAGAGCGGCTTTGAAATATTTTTTCATCAACTCCAGCTTCAAACAGCTGACTGAGTCCAACAGCTCTGTTACTGTGATTAGTTTTTTTTTTCGGCAACTCCAGCTTCACAAAACATCTGAGACACAACCTTTGCCAACCAATTTTGGCCACATGGAGTAGCTACAAACCATGGTGATTCTTCATCTGAAGAGACACCACACCAAGGTTGCCAGTAAAAAACCTTTTCCTTAGCAAATGATGGTAGTTTACTCAGATATTTGTCTATAATATAAGCGTGACAACGTTCACCAGCTGCTAGATTGGCATATACATGTATTGTGGGTGATTTGCAAATGTCCTAACCCACCACTTCGATTTTTGGAAGCATTTTCAGTGTATTCATACCGATCAGGGCTGCTGTATCGAATGATCTCACATATCTATATTTCTCTATGCTCCTGCTCTCCTCTTAAGACAAAGGTTTTCCCATTATGATAAAACACTGCACAGAACAAACCCTTTGGTGTTGTAGTGTTTAAAATGCCTTTCTCCCAAAGCATATTCTCTTCAATCGTAATAGTAGCACCTTGCTTTGAGTCTGCTCCAACTCAAAAAATTGTGGGTTTGACTTTTCAAGAAAATTTGGATAATGTGGATTTTCAGTCGACATGTTTCTTAAAACACCAGTTAAAAGACTGTAAATTGTTTTTGGAGAGTATCTTTTCCCCTCTTTATTTCTTGTCTCACCAACACAAACAGGCAACCATTGATTCAAATCTTCAGCAGAACACTTGGGTGTCATTAACACTTCAGGACACTTCTCGCTACTTTCCAAGTTATTATGCCACTTCCACCAAGCACTAAAATTGTTCATAGCCCACTGCGTATTCAACTTTGTGTTCTTCAGGGCGTGAGGCTTTGATAAACTTTCCAATATCTCTCTATTAACTGCTTCAAATCATCCAGCCTCCTCATGGTTCTTCCTGCCAGCACCTTCCGATAAGCGTCTGCGTTTATCATCTTTTCCAGCAGGCTTCTTCAACTTCAAACTCTTAGCGAATCGATCAAAAATCCTGGTTTGTGTTTCGATCACATAGATGCACAGACATTTGTTCAGTATTTCTTTTGAGCAAAATGGCAATAGCAGATCCTCTGGACATTCATTTTCTGGATTCCAATAGTTATAGTCTTCTAACCAATCCCTCAAAGTCTTAGTGGCCCACTTGCTTGAGCGAGCAGAGGTTTTTGGCAAAGTGACAGTAGCCATAGCTTTCAGTGTCTCTTTTGATGTACTTCCAAAACGACTAGTATTTCTCTTGTTCAAAGACAGCGACATTTCTTGTTTGGTTCAACATTTTGTTTATCAATGTCATGCTTCTCAGCCATGCATTAATAGCAGGAGACAACATGGATTGCACAACCTAGCATGTGCAATATCACATGGGTTTGTTATAACACCCTTGCTTGTGAAATATATCACATTTATAATCACTATCCCTCAGACCTACAGCCCTCACACTCGGTGATTATAAATGTGATATATCACTCAAATAGCTATAATTTTAGTTTGAGTATTATCACATTATTTATATTTTTTCAGTGTAACTGTGAAACAATTTCAGGTTAGCCCAGTATATATAATATTATATATATATATATATATATATACAGTATGTAATATATATAACATGGCTTTGAGGTGTGTATCAGCAATATCAGACCTGAATATACAACATTAACTGGGCTAACCTGAAATTGTTTCACAGTTATACTGAAAAAATATAAATAATGTAATAATACTCAAACTAAAATTATAGCTAATTGAGATATACACTCATTTGTGGTCTGTAATTGAGACAAAGAATGAGACAGACTCTGCATATACACCTGTGGTTTGAAATATACTTCATGTACACCTCCCTGAGAGTTACTCTGCTAAATATACTATCTGCACTCTGCTATAAAGTAGTTGAAACATCCAGTTTCTGCTTTCTGAGTTGTGATTAAATTAACCTAACATTGATTATGTAATTATTATATTATTACATAATAGTGATTTTATACTACTTGTAAAATTGTCCTGTTTCATTGTTAGAATTTGGTGAAGAAAATTGAAGATATGCAAAGAACACTAGTTACAGTACGTAGCACAGAGCAGGTAAGTCTTCATTTCAATGATTTCATATTTATATTAATTATTAATTATTGTTAGTATGTATTACATACCTTAAATATTATTAAATATGAGTATTCTATTCCACACGATGGAACAAGTCTATTTAAAACAAATTGGAGTTGGAACAGATGCTAAATAATTGCGTTCTTTATTTCTTTCCTACTTACATTCCCATGTCTTAGCTATTATTTTTCATTAATAGGAATATACCACAAAATACTGCCCAACTTTTGCCCATAAATAACCCTACCCATTTTATTATGAATTTTAAATGTTTGCCTTCAAAATACAGGAACTCAACTTGCAAATAGTAGAGATTCGTCGAGATAACCAGAACCTTCATGAAACAGATCAGAGGAATCAAGAAACCATTCATGCACATCAACAAGAGATTCGTCGTCTTCGTACCAAACTTGAGAACCCTCACTGGGTCATCGATGAGAAAGAAATACAAATGACACAAGAGATTCTTGGAAAAGGAGGATGGGGTGAAGTAAAGGTTGGTGTGTTCCGAGGTACCAAGGTAGCAGTAAAATCTCTGTTTGAAGTAATTCTCTCAAATTACAACCGTGGTCTCTTCTCTAGAGAGATGGATATTGCCTCTCGTGTACGTCATCCTAACCTTCTGCAATTCATAGGAGCTACTAGAGATGGTAATCTAATGATAGTGACTGAGCTAATGCCTACCAGTCTTCGTAAAGAACTGGAAAAAAGACCACTGAAACACCCTGAGATACGTATTATTGCTCATGGTGTAGCATCAGCATTAAATTATCTTCATCTTTGGAAACCAAATCCAATTCTACATCGAGATGTCAGCAGTGCGAACGTTCTATTAGAACCATCAGTCAGTTCAGAATGGAAGGCAAAATTGTCAGATTATGGTTCTGCTAACATTCTTCATCAGATTAATACAGTAGCTCCCGGTAGTCCTGCATATGCTGCTCCTGAAGCTTGTTCTCCAGATCTTCATTCTCCTGCAATGGATGTCTATAGCTTTGGTATCCTCTTTGTAGAAATGGTTACCCATCGCATGCCATCAACAGTTCTGTTTGAAAGAGTAGAACAAATTGAAGAAGTTCAGTGGCCACCTGTCAAAACATTAGTCAATCGATGTACAACTCGTGATCCACTCACTCGTCCCACAATAGAACAAATACTAAAAGATATTAATACATTGTTATAATTACAAGATGCGCAATACTATATATTATTAATGTAATTTGTTTTTATGTTGGGTGCATGGTGTAGTTTATATTATTATAGTGTACTTCTACTTTCATGCAAGGTTTTTCCTTATGTGTTATTAGTAATGTTTTTACTGTATGTTTTAATAATAATTTTAGTATAACAGCTAACCAATTGTTTTTTCATTAGAAAAACACATTACAAAAGACAAGAAAAGATAAGATAAGAGGTTTCCTCATCAAGAGAAATTGAAACGTGATGAAAACTTTGTAGAATCCTTGAGAAAACATTGAGACGTGACATGCATATGACACATAATATAGTATTATATAGTGTAGTCACGTCAACTTGATAAAAATGAAGTCTTTCTACATAGTTATATCGGTTAGGATTACAACCTCTGATGTTCATAGATTTATAAAACAGTGCACCTCCGTATTCCTCAGTAGCTACAGGCAATGCTGTAAGTGAAGAAGAATATAGTCATCATGCACAAATGCAAAAACATTGAGGTATTTTCTCCAACTTCATTTTGGATTTATCAGTAATAAACTGAGATAATTGATGTGTTATATTCAGTGATATGTGTCCAAGGAACGAAGAGTGAATCGTGGACTGAGGAATCAATAAAAGTATGAAATAATTGAAGGGGTCAGAGGTAAAGTGGGCTAACCCAAAATCAAATACTGGAAATCATCCATAGTGCATAGAAATTCATTGAAAATTAGGCATATTCCACTACCAAAATTGAAATATTTTTAATTTTTATCTGCTCCTGAAACACAATTTAAGAGTGTTTTCATGTTAACCTCAGTGTATTGCTGTTTTGTGGGTTAGACCACTTTACTTCTCAGCCCTTCAATTCACCGTGGACCTGTAAGAAATAAGAATGAAATTTTCTATAATTATCATAGGTGTAGATAGGGCTGAAATGCAGGTAGGGCCAGTGCCAATTGTCGCCCTAAGCACGCCGAAAGTTTCTCGGCGCTAATTATTTTATTATGGGCGTGGTCATTTACACCACGCTGATAAGTAACTGCCCACAAACACACCCATTAGTCCCACGTAGCCAGCCCCTCCCCCCTATTGAGTGCCCGGCTACGCGTGCTATTTGGCTTTTAATTAATTATTATATAATTTCCATGAATACGTTTCTATTCTAATATACCGCATGCCCTCAGAATAGGATATCTTCCATGCAGGTATACTTTAGGATATCTTCGTCCGACAATATACGCAAGTATAATGTGTGAGGTGTGGCTCAGCATCACAGATGCAACTGAATGCTTCTTTGCAACTTTCTGGACCTCCTGGAACAATCTAACAGTCACCTCAGTCTCGCTTACCAATTACTGGTATTTTTCACTTTCCTCTTTCTCTCTCACCAGAACTAGCTAAAAAGCAAGTCTATACATCACACATCATCTCCTTTTACTTTTTTTAGTAACATTAAAAAGGGTGGACACTTGAATCAAAGCACCTCCCGACCACATCCAACAAAGTGTGGGCGTTTTTGACAATAGAATGCCGACATGCTGCCACCACATTGGTACACTCTCGTAATCTACAGTAATTTGGGGTGTGGTACATCCAAGATCCCGTGAATTGCAGTTTAAATTCAGTATTCTATTAAGTTGGTTTACACTTCCTCTCTGACAGGAAGTTGCAAAATTACAACCTGAAAGGGCTATGGCAGAAATCATTGCTGCACATAACAATAATGTTTTTAATGACGTAACTTCCTTAAACTACGTTTACATACTCGCACAAGTGACACAAACATATATAATTATAATTATAATTATAATAATTATAAACATACCGTGGGAAAGGGATGGCCCTATAAGCCATAAAAATCACGACAGAAAATTGATCGTTAAACGATTAATTCATTTTCTGCAATTCTCAGTGCAATTAGCATTCTTCACATTCCACAGCTTTCGACCACAATGGCAGGTCGCCCGTTGAGAAGGTCTCATGAAAGTTTTTGGACCACAATGGTAAGTCGACCGTCGAGGAAGTCTCATGAACATTTTTATGGAGAAAATGACTTCACAGTTGTACATGATGGACATTACTTAGGTAAGTGGTAACACACACACACTGTTATCAATCAGGATACATTTTTATATTGAATGTATAAAGCTAGATGCAATAATAATAATATGTTTGTATTAAGAATTGTTTATGTATGCAATACAATATGGCAACATTATTTCTATAAATTTGGATTTCTTAGTCAGGGTTATTCCCTTCATACTCACATATTATTATCAAGTTTGGAGTAAAGCAAAAACAGTTTGAGAGGTATCATCACTGATTGAATATTTGGGAACATACTTCAATTCTGTTAGACATAAAGTTATTTTCTGCAGATGCATTGTAATAAAAGAGCTTAATTTTCTATGCTAATGATGGCATATATCTCATTCTAGTTTTCTTGATTTGTGTACCATCATGACAACTTCATACAAATAATCAAGAACATTTGATCTCTATACCTTACCATCCATGTGATACTTGTATGGCATAGACAAAGAAACCCTATAATATAGTTATATAGGCTAAGTATTTCATATATTTGTGTTGTCAACTATTCTGGTTATACTGGCACCCCTATACTTTACTTACTATAGATATCATGTATAAATACACTGTGTGTGTGTGCACTATGTTTTGATAATGTTATGTACTAACAGTGTATATTAATAATAATTATAGTTGATATCACCAACTAATGAATGACAAACCATAGGGTTAGTATTTCATGCATTTGTGTTGTCAACTATTCTTGCTATACTGCCATCCCCCACACTCTATTTACTCTCTATAAATACACTTTGTATGTGTGTGTGAGTGAGTGTGTGCACTATGTTTAAATAATGTTATGTACTAACATTATATGTTGATAATAGTTACTAACTATATACTGAATGACAAACCATTTTCAGTTTTCTGTTGTTTTTTTTTCAAACTCTAATATTACTGTGTAATAGTATAGGTATGTTTCCTTCTAATATGTACTGTGTATTAAAATACTCCTGTAAAGCTGATAATGTATATTACCTTTTTTTCATGTTTCTATCATTAGTTATGTTTGTCAAAGCACGAGAGAAGACATTTAACATCACTTGCATCCTGAGTAGCTCACTGACAAGTGAGAGTAGTACAATTCAGTTGAATCCTGTTTGTCGACTTGAATGTGGAGTTTATGAACGTTTTGCAGTGCTAATTTCTACTTACGATAATGATGATTGCTTACAGGAGATATTGCAGAAGTGTTCATCTCAGTCATGTGCAGCTTGTATAATAGTCAATCCAGATGAAACATCTGAACTATTAACAACAACTATTGATTTGATGCAATACAACATTCCAATTTATGTTGTCAAAAAGACAGATGGCAGACGTATCCATGAATTATGCCTTTCAGAACATAATGTGTTTGTAAAAACGGAAGAATTCTCTGAGCTTCAGAAGCAACATAACTCTATTTTCTGTAGTGAGTTTGAGTAAACGTTGTCTATAGTAGAAATAATGTATGTAATTATTTAATTTTAATATTAATGGTGTTTGATGAACTAGAATTTTAGAAACTCACATTATTTTTTAGATAATAACTCTCCTTTCATAACGAAAATATGTTATGAACTTATGTACATAATAAGAAGAAAGTTGTAGAGTGTATTCATGAATATTGCTATCATAAGGGAATGTGACTTCAGATAACTAAAGACTGGCATGCAGTTAGTGCCCACGATTATGCTAAATATGTTTGTTGATGTTCACTTCAGTAAAGAAATGTGTAATTGTTGGGTCATGGTATCTTGAATTTCCCCTTTGATAATAACCTAACTATTTGTGATGGTATATGTATTACATTTGAAATAAGTTCAATGACATACTACATTGAGTTGGAAAGAATTTTGTTTAGCAGCTAGCACACTTTTGATTCAACATGTAAAATAGCTCTGAGAGACAGTAAATCATTTATTGTTGAACTCCTAAGGCAGTACTAATAATTGTTTTAATGTGACTGTAGATGATTTGTATTTTTTTTACATTTTCACATAGAGTTTGGTAAACGTCTGACCCGTCAAACCAAACTATCTTATCAGCTGATTAACTATATTGGTGAGAGTTGGCAGTCAGACATTTCATGTGAACGAGCCAAATACATCTTTGTTCAAGTTATTCTTCATCTACAGAAATATGATGATGAGGTGAGCGATATAAAAATTGGAATTCTTTTATTCCATTCCATACCATCGCTGTTGATTTAGACTATAATATTCATGTCTTATTGGCAATTACATTGTACTATAAACTTTATACTAAGCAGTAAATAAAGGGATTTCACCAAGGAAATTGGTTAAAATCACTAATATTTAATAAAATATTGTACAGATGCTTGAATTGTGCTAACTATAATTATCATTATCAAGAAATTGAGTACTGTTATTTGTAGGTAAAAGTGTATTTAACACTCACTACTAAAATATATCATACATAAATGTAATTCAAGTCAAATGTTTGAGGTAAAAATCATGAATATCTGTAAATAATTATAGTAATCAAGTGTTCAGATAGTTGAATACATAGACTGTGTTTATAATGTTGGTTGATCGTAATAAGTAGAAAATTTAACCCATCATCTTGTACAGCTGATATAATACACAAAGCTAACCACTGTCCAGTATAGTATATATTGTAATATGCACAGATGTGTACTCAGAAATTGGAGAATGATTATAACTAAGTAAACATATATTTGTGGAATGTGTGTTTGTTTTGGTAGCTGTGGATTCTTTAGTACTATTCTGCACTATACATTACATTGAGAGTATGGAGAGCTCATATGCAATATGTGTATATATAATTATAATATATATATAATATATATGAGAAAGATTTTAACTTTTGTTGTTGGAATACTATTGTTCACAATGGCTAAGTAAATTGATAGTAGAGTATGAGCGACATGATGTCTGATAGCTTTGAAAACAGGTTTAATTTCAAAGTAATCACAGTTTACACATCGGTACCTTTCCAATTATACTAAACCAATAAAAACTAGCTAAATAACATGCCTACACCATTTCATACCAGCAGTTAAGGAGATAGGATTTATAATTGTGACAAGCATGTTGATGGTCTTGAAGTAAAAGGTTAAACAACCAATCTGTTTTTAAGGTATAGGTTGAAATAACTAAAGTTTGTGGGTGATAGTTCATTTTTATGACATGAAGAGCCATCCCTATGATTGCTTTCTCATGGGTTCAAGGTATGTTTATATGTATATTTTTGTGTTGCATGTAACTTCCTTAACTATGTATACAACACATACATGTGTATGTTGTATACATAATTAAGGAAGTTACATTATTGTGGTGGCTCAATCAATTAATAGGCATGGTGTGTAATAGAATGCATAATCAACCAGGTGGAAGAAAACTACATGCTTCTAGCTTGCATAGAAACTAGAACTATAATAGCCATTGTATGTGAAATATATTTCTAAATTTGTGCAAGATCCTTTAAAAAGTACGAAGATTACATAATGTATAATAATAACTATAATAGCCTGTTGTGCTTCATGCATGAGAAAATCAGCCATAATTAATTTTAGAATCCAGGAAGCAATTATATAGGATACTATTTCTCCATATACATGTATCTTGTTTACTATCCCAATAGTGATACTGTATGTTCATAATATTATGATATACAATGTTTACTAGAGTTGGTCTTTTCTATTGGATTAGAATGACTTTACTGCAGTAACTGTTAGCTAGCTACAGTAGCTAACATTTCTCATCACTAAACAAATCCTTCATTAATTTTTATTACACTATAAAAAGGAATGGGTTATTTAGCCCTCATTTGGTTACACGACTTCCATTTTCTCCTAAGACTGTAAACATCAATGCTGCTTGCTTATTTTGTTAGGCAATTAATGTTTACAATTACTAATTTATTTCTTTTGCTCTTGACCTATATTGAGTAGTATATAAAGTACATCCATTGTTCTATGTTTGCTTTCACCAATCAATAATTGTTTTTATAATAACCAAATGTTTCGGTAGTTATACAACTACCTTCATCAGTGGTATAATAGTAATTCCAGAAAAATATTCTACATTAGACTGTAGAAGATAATCAGGAGCATGCATGCTGTTGTAGAGGTCACACGCACTGTTCTGTATCACATGCATTTGGTTGTGTGAGAGTTCTGGTCGGTCTGAAAAATGTCCGGATGTTTAAGGGTGGTACCCTTCCAATAGCTTCTGATGGTCTTTTCAGGTATGGGAGAGTGAGGGTAGTAAGCCCTTCTGTTTCTGGTGGTGAAGTTGGACGGGGTCTTGGGAGATGACAAGAGTGAATGAATCTCTCTGGATAAACATTATGCTGAAGTGATTTGGATACATGGACAGGAAGACAATGATTCAGCTCTAGAAATCAATGTATGGACAACAGATTGCTTGTGTGACTGAGGATGGTGAGAGTTAAAGGGAAGGTACTGATCCGTGTGAGTTGATTTCCTGAAAACAGAGGTCGATATGGAACCGTCATCTTGTCTGTCTGTCTTGAATGTCAAGGAATGGAAGTTGATTGTTCTGTTCGATTTCGTATGTAAATTGGATTGATGGCTTGATACTGTTAAGATGTTGGTGAAACTCTTCAATTATGCAGGGCTGGATAGCAGTACAAGTATCATCAACATATCTTTTCCAGAACCGTAAAGGAAACCTGAAGGTTGAAAGAGCTCTTTGTTCTATATCTTCCTTAACTAGATTAGCGATTGTTAGAGACACTGGAGACCCCATAGCTGCTCCATGGTCCTGCTAGTAGACAACATTCTGGATTTGCAGATATGTCACATTCAAACACAAATCAAGTAAAGAATTAATGTTCTCTGAGTCCAGGTGTGTGCATTCATGTAAAGTTTCATCATGTTCTAATCGGTCTCTAACCACCAGCAGAGCAAGATCAAAGGTACATTTGTAAACAGAGACACCACATTGAAAGAAATCAATACTTCATCGTCCTCTAGTAAAAAATAGTCTCTCTGCTCCTGTCCCCCTCTCAAACAGAAATGGAGCCCAACATAAAAAAAGGTAGTATAAAGTAAGCTCCTTGGATTATCTAACCCGAGAACTCCCCTTTCCCAGAACATGTCTTCATCCGCATAAGTTATGACAGAAGCAGATTTCTAACAGCCCCAATGCCCTTGGAATGTAACTGGCTACAAACACTATCCATAGTTAGATGAAGATCTTTAAATCTAACCTCACTTTTGTCTAAAAAATTGAGAGTAGAACCTTTGCTACGTGCAACTCGCAATAGACCACATAATAAAGCATACAAAGTCTTGGGAGGGTACAATATTCGACATGCTTGTCGAGTTTCCATCACAAAAAAGCATAACCACTTACAAAGAAGATTGGGATCAGAAGAGCTTAGCAAATCACAAGAAACAGGATCAGAAGGCAGTTTTTCAGATCTAGCAGATGCCCAATCAAGAAAATGTTTCCAAGCCCACTCGTTGTTCTTCTCAGTATTTTGAGGAACAACATCTTTGACAGCTTCCGCCATGGTGTTCCCATCAACAGGCTCAGCAAATCGTGAAATAGTAATGTTACATTCTTCCAAAGGTAACTTCTTTTTGAGAGAAAGAGACAGGCGAGGCTTCTTTTTCAGTGAAGGACAGTCGCTGCTTTCAGGGACCTGGTTCTCTTTCTCAGCCATTTTAGCCTCATGATCAAAACGTATGATACGCATGCGCAATTCTGTATTTTCTTGGTCACTAAGCATTATTACAAATCAATTAACTAATAGTTATACCACTGATGAAGGTAGTTGTATAACTACTGGAACGTTTAGTGATTATAAAAAGAATTATTGATTGGTGAAAACAAACATAGAACAATGGATATTACACTACCCAATCACTCAGGACTTTTCAATATAAAGTACATGCTACAATAAAGAATGGTAACAAAACAATACATGTACTGTACTTTTAATACACACTTTAAAAAGGAATAGGTTATTTTAACCATCTGTTAGTTACAGTAGTTTCAATACAATGGTATACCGTAAATCGGGTATATTTCAACTGATTATAATTTTCGGATAGCTGTGTAGATTCTGAATTTAAGAATTATGAACATTAATCGATTACGCAATTTTCTTTTTGCGGAAATTTGTGAATTGCATAATAATCATAACAAAGCCACGTGTCACTGCACGTGTGACATTCTAACAGCTGCTTCTTCGTGATCGTCTGTACACTGAGTACAGTGATGTCTATTTTACAGTACTTCCAAAGAAAGGATGGGCTGCCTGACCCAAGAGGGGACCTTTCTGCCAACCTACCACCAAGAGCTATAGCTCTTGCCAACTCTGAAATACAAAAGTCGATTCATGCCAGGAGTATATGAATATTTCCAATAGTGAACTTTTCCTTTATGTATTTTGAAAACAGATGAAAAATACCCGATTTACGGTACTTTCCTCCATGCTGATTTATTTTTCCTCGGTAATGGTTACAAGTCACAGTTCATTTGATCTTGACTAGTATAAAGTACATGTCATAATATGACAAGGCATATGGTAACAAACATATTATGTAACACAAGGTAGCTATATATACATAGCATAGTATTATACATGTAGATAGAACCTGTGGTGTATTATTAGTATTCCAATTCCAACATCTGCGAAAACAACAACCTCATTCCATTAATTAATGTAAATATGTACATGAATTTGTACTTATAATAGCAATTAACATGTGATGTACTCCACAGATATTTGAAAAGTCAGCACATGTATGTAGGGGGATTTACATTTTTAAAGTACATGTATATTGTATTACTTTTTTACCATTCTTTATTATGGCATGTACTTTATACTAGTCATTATAGATCGAAATGAAAAGAAATAAATAGCTATCTTGTAAACATTATCTAGCTAGACAACAAAGCAGGATTGATTCATATAGTCCCAAGATGAAGTGAAACTCATGTAACCAAATGAGTGTTAAAATAAGCCATTGATTGTTACAGTGCATAGCATAGAAGTCCCTTAGTAATGATGTACATGTGCTGACTCTCAAATATCTGTGGAGTGTATATACAACAGATGTTATTTGCTATTATAAGTGCAAATTCATGTACATTATTACTCTGGAATGAGCAGCAAGTACGTAACATCCGTTGTTTTCACAGTCACAGATGTTAGAATGGCAATACTAATAATACACAACAGGTTGTACTTGTTATACTATATGCTACGTATATAGCTATATTGTGTTATTATGTTTGTTACCTTATGCTTTATTATGACATGTACTTTATACTAACCAATATAGATCAAGTTCAAAAAAAGTGTCACTTGTAAATATTGCCTAGCAGGAAAAATAAATTAGCATTGAGGAAAATAGAATGATTGAAACTCCTGTAACCAACTGAAAGTTAAAATAACCTAGTACTTTTTACAGTGTACTAGCATCAAAGTGTTCCAAACCACACTAGGTGTCGTCACTAGTGCTTACAGATTAACTGTGCTTATCTGTGGTATAAGGAAATGTTACAGCAGGCAGCCATTTATACTTGAACACACAGTAATTATTTAATAGTATGTTTATGTGCAAATCATATGGACACTATCCCATCTAAATGTTTACAATATTGTCAATATTTGGAGCTTTACTATTGATGATGCGTCCATATTTCTGAATACCACCCAGCTTTATGGTAATCATTGATAATTAATCTTTGCTAGGTTTCTGAAATCAAAGTCTATTATCGTTACAAAAACCCAACAGCCTGTTATAATTATTTGTCCTTACTTTTTAAAGGTTTGTTGTGTAACATGTACAAGCTACATTCTTTTATGCAACATGCCCATTAATTGATAGTTCCCCAAAATTACATAACCACTATGCAATGCATATATTTATATAACATGAACATATAAATAAAATCACCCTAGAAAGCAATCATAGGGATGACCTGACCAAGATCTTTAATCGCATGATGCTATTCAATTAAAACCATGCTGAAACACATTTCAGTACTTGAATAATTATAAGATGTACTGTATCTAGTACAATTATATGCAATATTCATTTGCTTATATCTTTGTTTACAGGGCCGGAGGAACAACTATAATTACAACATGACTGATGTGATTACACACTTGTTTTCTGATGAAGTTTTTATGAACAGTTTTTCTGTCACACTCCCTATTTATGTGTACATATTAGCTCACATAGTGAGGTGAGTTAAGGGGTTTACTTAATGAAGATGTGGAGAAAATTATTCCTATGGTTATTTTGTAATAATTATCATTCATTTATTTATTGAAAAGACTCTTTCTAGTGCATGTAGCCAAAGATCTATAATATGATGCAGTAAAAACGGTTTGGTGTTTCAATCAGTACATCAATTGCAAGTCAATATTAAATAATGTATACATAGCATCACATTCACACCTTTAATTGCTGAATTTAAGTGTCAAAAATTAAGTGAAGCTGGTTTCTATTCTTATTTTTGTGTTAGAATGTTGTTATTCAATGGTGAACTAAATTAATACAAGATGACTGACATGATGATGTCTGACAGCTTTGACAATCAGGATTCCACAAAAATCACAGTTTACAAGTCCCACTATTATTTTAAATAAGACTCTGAACTGATAACATCCATTATAAGAATATGCACAAAGAAGCAAGATTTATAAATTATTATTAGCACTTCACATCAGTAGATATGATGTATATAACATGCATCAATTGAATGTCTAAAAGAACTAATTATTTAAAAGTTCTTTTGAGTTGGTATTTATTTCATGCTGCTTTGCTGGGATACATGTTGTTTATTCACCCTAACAGATAATCCAAATTCTGACTGTGTATGGTGTACTATACACAGTCAAAAATTGGACTATCTGTTATGGTGTAAAATACATGTATAATGTAATTAACCCTTAGAGCACTGATATCACATATATGTGACATTTGACCACTACGCAGTTTTGAATGTTTTGCAGTGGTTAGAAACACTACTAGTATAGCATTTTATGCTGCTTATAAGTTTGCTAGTATTCATGTTTACTCACAATAACTACAATCTGAACAAAGGCTAGAGGATAATGCAATTTCTGTGGAATTCATTATGCTTAAACTATAAATATCTTCTGAGAGTATTATTTACTGATTTAATTGATTATTCTGTGGGAATGATTTAGCTCATTTACTAACTATTTACTAGTGGGAAAACTGTAAATACATTGTCATGGCAAACATATAGCCAATAGTATTTCTTCATGAATTTCAAGACTACAAATACATAATTATTGGGTTTTGTGTAATATACTCTAGTTTTGGAAATTTCTATTTGTCACTCAAAAAATGGGACACTTTAATTGTTATTATATAACCACCAAAACTGGTTGAAATAGCAAACCAATGTTTGGACTGTAGTGATTTCCCTTTGGGTCATACAGAATAAATTATAAAGTCTGGAAATTCAATAATTGTTTTTTAGCTTTAATGGGATATTGTGTAGCTAGTGAAATTTTACCCACACTATTAAAGTAATTTTTGTGGGTGATCTGTATTAGTTTTATTATGAAATAACTCAGTGCAGATAGTTTTCATTAATTCCAAATTTCTAGAATCTGCAATTTTACTGTGTAGAAATTGCGTTCACTATGAAGTGATTATTAGTTTAATAATCCTTACTAGGCAAAGATTGATATGGTAATGTGTTCGTTTGTAATGTGTGTGCATACGTACTTGTTAGTTAGTGTGTTTCCAAAATTGAAAATGGTAGTACTTTGATCGAACAAAACATAGACTTAAAATAAAATGAGAAAGCAGATTTATGAAGATGTTTTGTGTTCAAAAGTTATCACATTTTTAATCCCTAATAAATATATATATAGCTGCTGTTGTTGGATTACTTTGGAACTATAACCAGATATATAGCTCATACTAGCAGATGGTTATTCTCAGAGAGGCACTGTTTGAAGCCTAGCAACATTGGAATATCGACACTTAAAAATTATGCAGGACATACTAAAGGCCATCTTGGCCAACTATAACCATGCCAACCACAAAAAAATACTTCCACTTTAAGTTTTCTATGTTTTTATCATGGTGCAAAAAAATTTAAAATTCTATACAGTGACAAGAATAATTATTTGCTTGTACATTTTTACTAAACCAGGGTTCTGTGCAACATGCAAAACAAGCTTATTAAGTCATACGTAATTGTGAATAATAGCAAATTCAAGGAACCTTCTGCAACCACATTCAGTCTGTTAACAAATATTGCATCTAAAAATTGCAATTTACGCTGTTGAAAAATTAATGTAATATGCAACAAAAGGAAATTTGATTTCAAATTTAATTGGATACCTAATTATAAAATGCAGATTATACATCATATCTTATTCAATGCTGATGTTAAGTGCCATAGACTGCTTTGTACATGTTATCTTATCAGTTCTTATGTACATTTATAGTGGGAGACGTCCTGATATGTAAACTGTAATTTTTACTTTGTAATTGGAAACAATAACATTCTGGCACCAAACGTTAAGAATACAATATGACTCTTTAACACCACTCATGTCCAACTTTGCCATGGACTGTCCTAGTTGGCTTTACAATTCCCCAAATGCCATTGTTTTCAAGCATATCTCAGGATGGTCCTGCTGAATAACATAGTGTCTTCTATGCTGGGGTATACAAAGATATCTCAGGATGATCCATTGGGTTTTGCTCAATGCCCTCAATCCTTAGTGTCTGTTCTGTCCCGGATACTGTGTATTCAAGGAAATCCCCGGAATGGTACATTGTATCCTGCTGAATACCCTCAATCTTTAGTGTGTGTCCTGTCCCATGATACTGGGTATTCACGGACATCCTGGGATGGTACATTGTATCCTGCTGAATACCTTAAGTCCTTAGTGTGTGTCCTGTCCCATGATACTGGGTATTCAAGGACACTTTGGGATTTTCTATTGAGTCCTATTGAATACCCTCTGTCATATGATACTGGTATACAGGGACAGTTCTACTGAACACCCTCATTCCTGTTCTTGCCTTTGGATACAAGCTATCACAATTGAATACTGACTGTAGTATTAACATAATTGTATAATTATAATAATAGGATTATATGCATGAACCCTTAATGTTTGTTGTGCAATACATAATACAAATAAGTTAAATGTGATAAATAAATTGCTGCTAAATATAAGCTCAATGAAAATAAACTGCTGCTGAGATAAACCCAATAACTAGGAATATATGTGGTAAATAACTATTTAAAGAGACTTGGTTGGTGTTTGTCTTGTTTTTTCTGTGTTGCCAATGTCTTCTTTGTTGGTGTCTGAAGATGTGGTACTTTTGGGGGAGTGGATGGAGGTGTCTTCTCTGTTGGTGTCTGAAGACATGGTACTTTTGTGGTACTTTTGTGGGAGTGGGTGGAGGTGTCCCTTTGTGACGTTTCACTCCTTTTAGTGCACTGTAAAAATGAATTTGTTATTTTAACAGACCAGTTGTTACCTCAGTTGCATGTACATTTATAATACATAGTTAGAAACATCAAATACAAGTACAATTTACATTTTGTCTGGTTATAATAATTATAGCTATATATATATACATGTATATATATATATATATATATATATATTATAATAAGGAATGTTATGACTACAGTCATGATTGTACATTCTACATGTGGCAGTATGGTGTATATTGGTACATACATTCATGATTGCATGATTAGTGATAACAATTGTTTTTACAAATCATTTCATATTATCTCTTTTTTAAGTTATCAATAACAGCCTTTTTATATGGTAGTAGGGTGTAGATTGATATGTACATTCCTGATGCATGATTAGTTTTTACTATAACCAATAATTTGAAACAAATCATTTCATATTATCTCATTCTGAAGTTATCAATAACAGCCTCTTTATATGGTAGTAGGGTGTATTTGGGTATATGCATTTATGACTATAGTGATAACATTCCTTTTTCCCATATACGTAGCTATATCATAACTAGGCAATATGCTAATTATCCTGTTATTTCATTTTTCTAACAATAGATTGGAAATTTAAGTGCAACTAAGGTAACAACTGGTCTGTTAAAATAACAAATTCATTTTTACAGTGTATACTAATAATTCAAGGGGGAGAAAAATTTTGAATATAATAATAGAGTAAGCCTTGTACACATGTATAAGGAAGGAAATACTTGAAACATGTTTCATTGAGAATATCGGCAGTTCTCAAAAGTAGATCAATATAATTATTTCTTAACACATGTTCCTGCAATCAAATTGATATATGATATAATTATTATAATGGTTACATCAAAGGCATCTATATATAATCGAACTAACAGTTTCAGCTCTGGCTGTTGAAAAGAACGCAATCCCAGTAGTGACGACACATTATATTTCATTAGCTTTGCTGCTAGTTCTTGCTTCTCACTGTTATCTTGTGGAATAACAACTTTAACAAAATTGAATTGCTATAATAAAAAGTCAATATTGGGATTAGTTGTGTAAACAGAATTCACATACCTCCTCTCAAGAACTACATAATTCCTCAATTTTTCCAAGATCATCAGATTGAAGCATTTCAAATGCTTTAAGAGCTCCTTCCTTGTTTCCTTTGTGCCTGAATTTCTTGCAATTCAAAAGGTATGTGAGATATAGTGTTTGTCCTGGAAGAGCTAGACAGTACACAGCTGTTAACTTTGTTTCTGTAAGACGAACTACAGACTGCTCTGCAGTATCTTCTGGTTGCGATCATTATTTTGATTAAAACAAATTTCCTTTATAAAAATACATGTACCTTGAGAATGTGCTTCAAAAAACTTTCTTCATTTATCATGCCATAACCAGACATGAATGCTACCTGCTGAATACATTCACCAACAAAATCTATGCTGGCTTTAATGCTGTGTTCACTGATGGTCTCAGGTATATGCACTGGATTGTCGATGTTGAAAAGAATATGAAATTTGGCAGCTATCCTCAAAATTTGCCCTTTGGATTTACTAGGTAATGTATATTACGTTATAAGTAATAATGTATTTGTAATAATTATGAAGTAGTAAATATTAACTAATAATTTTGTCAATCGACAGCTGTAGTATAACTGGTTCAACCCAGTCATTATCAGGTAATCGTACAGAGCATGTGACAACATAAAACTAGTAAGTATCATTAGACTTTCTAGAACAGATGTTGGTCGCATACTTGTAGCTTTCCCAATCTATTTACACCCCTATTAGGAACCAAAACTATAATTTTAAGACACAATAACTTTTTGCTTACCTCCTGTAAATTAGTGGGGAATAAATTCCAATCTATATCAATTTTCCAGCATTTGCTGAGCCTACTTCTTGTATCATGGACCTTTGTCCAGCTCTTACCCAGGTTTCACAAATTTTACACCAATATGGACCAAGTTCTTCAGAACTCTAGTAGTTTATCCCCTACACGATGGATTTTATTTGCTGCTCAACGTTACCCAAAAGAGACTCCTGGCTACCTTTGGATCCTGTGGCTTCAGTGGGAGACAGAGAACTGCTCCATTCAATAGTGGATAGTGAGACGCCTCTGGGGATAGTACTGATATCCGAAAAGAGTAAAGTGTACCCAATACAATGGAACACTTCTACTTCGCTCTAATCGGTCAAGCAGCATTACTATCTACACTACTGCAATGGGTAGTGTTTCTGGTACACTTTCGCAATATTGTCAACATTATTCATCTGGTTACAACAGTATAGATGGTTTTGATGCAATATACGTATGATGAAGATTGGTACAGCCTCCCTTTCTTCATGTCCTCAAGAGAGACTGCTTTTGAGACTTCATTGCTTACACAATTTGATGACGGAACAAATTAGTTATAAACAGAAAGCTGAGATATACAATTACAACAATGGATATTTCGAAAATAGTACTGAAAGGTATATTTATATTTAGTGCTTCTTACACTATGCATGATTATCTTGTATGCATTTCAGTTCTGAATCAAGACATCACAGGTCAATACAGAAATATGTGAGCAAACGTTTTCGTTATTGACATGATATAAAAGAATCACCAAGAAGATGAATCACGACACCTTTATGTTCTTCATCATATATCTTTTAGAACTACGTAATCAGCTAAAAAGCATTAGTTAGTGTACAACTGTGTGATACTTAAGTTAATTATAATATTATATTGGAGATAACAGTGTACATGTACTTGGTTTTAGCCTTGTCTTCCAAATTTACAATAAACTATTTTGTTGTTATTCATATAATCACCATAGTGTCAGTGACGATGACAATTAATGTTAGTATTTAACTTGAAAATCATCCACGGGCCATCCTTAGTATCAGGACAGACACTAAAGATTGAGGGCATTCAGCAGGACCCTCAAAGGATCATCCTGGAATGTCCTTGAATACCCCTATCATGGGACAGACGGCACTCCAAAAATTAAGGGTATTCAGCAGGACTTCCGATGGACTATCCTGGGATGTCCTTGAGTACCCAGTATCATGGGACAGCAACATAGAAAAGTGATATCACAACATATACATGCAGTCCTGGGATACTAAGACACATAGAGGATTAAAAAAGACAGTTATGGCAAAGTTGGACATCACTCTTTAACACTTCAATAGCAGTATGAATGGTATACAATAGATAATGTTTTTTTTTAAAATTGGGCATGCAAATGACGTAACCACATAATTGGCTAAAACAACAAAATTGTCTTTGCAGTGATATTATACATATGTACACATTTTTATTTGATTCAATTCTGAGTTTGTCTTCTTATCTTATTGTTTGGATTGGTCCTAATTGTCAAATGATAAGAGGCTTCACAATTTTATTATGAATAGGTAGTATTCACAGTAGTCACCTAATAACTATATGACTAGTATTTCATATTTACAGTTGTGATGTGTTCGTATAATACATACATACTGACACACACACAGACACACAATATGATTACCATACCCTTTTGCCTACACTTCACGATTTTTCTTTTAACACAGCAATAAATTTTCAGTACTTAAAACACCGATTATAATATGGAATGTATTTCAGAGGTGCATACAATTATGTAAATGAGTAGTAGCACAATATAATTTAGAAAAATTACGAACTTTGGCGACTTGAACGAGCTACTGACAGACTTCAATTATACAAACAACAAAAATACCAAGACATTTTTGCTAAAACCGTTCAGTTATAAAGTTATGACAATTTATATCACTGACAGTTATTGTTTCCAGACTCCTGGGGACAAATACACATCTAAACATAACTGCTACTGTATCATGACTATCGCTAGTGAAGCACTGCAAACAGAATTGAGGTAGTCCTTGCTTCAAAATCAAGCACTGGCTCCATGCATTCTTGCCACGAAGGAAGCTATTTTCTAGCTCCACCTATTTCAAGTCATTCGCATACGTTTACTTAGTCATTTAAGCATTTTTATTACACATTGAATTGTTTTTTTTGAGGACATTTCTTTGTTGAACATTTTCACAAGACTCACTGAGGACCTTTCTTTCTTCTTTGTGATAAAAGCAGAAACTAAAATGTAAGACTTATAGTGATAATGGCAAAAAGACAGTGGAATACCGGAGGACAATGGAACGGTGAAGAATGAAACCCAGGAGACTGTGGAACAGCAGAGGATGAAGTTATATATTTAATTTTTATATGTAATTACAGGATCAACAAATTTTAGAAATAAAAGTTGAATAAAACATTGAATTATAGTAATATTATTTTAATAAAGTTAATAATCAAAATGGAATTTTTAAATGTTTAACACATTGTGAGATGCATAACATTATGTATGTGTATAAATTAACACCTAAACTCAATTACTGTCTCCATGAAATATAGATGGTAGATTGTGTGTGTAGCAAATTTTCAAAGTTGGGAACTCAAAAATATTATTTGCAAACATCTACATGCAAGGAAGAAACATATATTAGATACTAAATAAAATCTTTCCCTTATAAAATAATCAATTTATTAGACTAACTCGTTCAATAATGGTATTATTTCTCTCAATTTCTTTTGTAGTAATGAAGAAATATATATCTGTAACGATGGAAATAATGCTGTTGACACAGTCATGCAGAAATGTGGTGAATTGATCAAGCTAAACCCACAAAAGGTCATGGAAGCCATTTTACAATACAGGTATTGGTAGTGCAACTGACACACTAAGTTTTATTTTCAGACACGATTTAATTTTTGACCTTTAATATGACTTTCACTAACATGCATGGACATTTTGTTTTGATGCTATGTATTCATCAAATTATAGTGTACAATATACAATGTATGTATATATGTGTAGCCAGAGCTATCCCTATATACATATGTATATGATTGGTTTTAGAGGGGTTAATCTACATATATAATAAAATTATAACAATTATATTTGCATACATGTAGTATATGTAAAGTCTCTTCACATTCACAATGTCCTAAAAAATCAGGATATAATTATAAGTACTATAGTGTATAGTTTAATGTCATAAAATTATACTGTAACTCAATAGTGAAATTTGATGTACACAAGAAAAGAAGGAAGGATAATTATATGAAAATTGTGAAGGTCAAAAGATTATTGGCGATTCCAAACTAAAGTTATAATTTTTTCTCTGGTCATGGTGAATGTGAATAATGTTTTAGTATTAAGGAAGTTTCCTCATTCTGGGTATTAAATCAATTAACAGCAGTTGTATATAACCAAACACTAAATCTGTGAATTTTCATAATAAGCTAAGCAATTATTATGTGGGTATGTTTTCTTCATATATTTAGACCAGAGAAAGTCAGTGGGACACTAAAGACAAGGTGGAAGAATATTGGGAATTCTTTCTTAGATCTTCTGAGCCATTGGACACTCACAAAGCCAGAATTTCCTTGTGATTTCTTCTCTAAAGCTATTCCAATGAGTGAGCCTGTATACTGTTTTATGTATTGTCCAGCTAATTGAGATAATTCCTTTTTATAATCACGTAGTATTTCAAGACAAATAGGATATATATACACTTCCTTCATGATCATATTTGTCTTTTAAAATGTAATACCATGTGGTTATAAAAAGGGATTAACTCAATTAGCTAGACAATAAGTAAAATATGATGTAAAAATGTAATGTATGTACATGTACATATGATGACCCACATTAATAGTTAAATGCTACACATAATTATTCATTATGAATGAAACTGCTCAAGACATGGACAATTCAATTTTCATCAGTAATCTTCCTGTATATTGGCAGTAGATTTTGTATGGTGTTCAATGGAGATTCGCAACTGAATATAACCACATATTCTCAGAAATTACAATAGAAACTGATGTAACTCAGTAC